>CM060924.1:770902690-773302690 GCA_030737875.1 Allium sativum | reverse complement strand
TCTATCCTCCGGCTTGCGTTGCATTGTGTGATGGGACTTGAGTCTTATAATGGCTTAATTTTTATAAAAGCATTGCGATAATTTAATAATTTACTTTATTTCATGCACTAGCAATCATTGGAGTAAACCCGTTCCGCGAAAGTGGCGTGGTCCTTTGATTTGCCTTATTATTGTTGTTTAATTAGTTAAGTAGATTTCTCGTACCAGTCCCATGACTGACTTGTAGTTTGTTTCACCTTGCAAACTCGGGTGCCCTTATTTTCACATGGGCAGCCTAGTATCAGGTGGCTGGACCTATTTTGGCTTTGCACTGCAGCATGAGTGCACCTTTTGGATCATGGCGAGGCTTGACTTCACAGTGTTGACTATGGATTTTCCACCATTGTTATTATATGTATATGATTCCGCCTCTAGCGATGTAGATTGATGTTTCTCTTATGTAATCTATATGTATATGATTCCGCCTCTGGCGATGTAGACTGATGTTTCTCTTATGTACTCTATATGTATATGTACAGCTTATGGCGATGTAGACCGATCATGTATCTTTATGCACTAAGTTGTATCCTGCACTGTGCTCTCTGATGTTGTGATATGTATGATTCCGCTGTCATATTTGTGTAAATTATTCTATTTCCTGCTTGTGCTATTATTTGTACTCTGCTAATGATGGTTAATGTGTTATATTCCAATGATTATCCTTAACACGGTAGCACGGGGTTTTGGGATCGTCACATCATCACACAATGGTCGTTCGTAATTTTACGATTAGAACTTTGAATGAGGATATAGGATCCAATATAGATCGGAATTCTTTCAAACAAGAATCTTCCGGATTTATTGGATTATTGTTTCCTAATAAAAGAGAAAAATTTATATTTCATCTTGTAGATTTTGAGTTACGTCAAAATCAATTTTTCAAAAAGAATCGGTGTGTGGTAGTTTATAAACTATAACAAATTATTTAATAAAATGGAAGAATTTTAAGTGAATAAAATTGGGATTTCCACTAATAAATTATACATGCTTAGTATATAAACTTTTTGTGAGTTTGGACTTGAATTTTGGAGGTGCTTAAGGTGGCATGAATGATCGATTAAGTAATAACCTGAGGCTGTTGAGCGGATGGTGATGCCTAACGGTTGCTCATCATCCTATTGTGATGATAAGATTTATATTATGAATAAATCTCGAGTTAAATATTTTTAGTGTTTATAACACTATATGATAATGATGTGTGTCGATTGCTTGTGGTTACATGTAACGTTATGTTACATATGTGTGGTTTGCTAATTTGCATTATTATTGCCAATTGTATCATATTTGGTGGTTGCATTTGATCAATATTTTTGCTTATGCATATATTGGTTGTTGTTGTTATGTTACTTGTTGATTTGCTTAATTCACTTTTGGATTATGTAAGTATATACAGATATATGGAGGCAAAAACTGGTTAACTCACTTATAGCTTTTGATTTCATAAAAGAGAGTTTAATTGCTTGACAAATAGGTACATGTTTGTGTTATGGTTTGATTGGGTGATTTTATGTCCCAGATATGGGTAGTCGCTTGGCTTTTGTTTTCTTTTTGAATAGAATGAGACCCTTCGAGGCATTTTATGATTTTTCGGATTGAGCCGCGTAAGGGAGGTGCTACCAAAAATTTCAATTGTTAGAAAATTTTAATAAACTTTAATATGGAATGTTACTGAAGTAAAATTAATCAGTTTGTAGAAATCTACTTAACAAGCAATTTCAAGGACGAAATCCATTTAAGGAGGGAAGAATGTAATAATTTGGAATTCTAATAATGAATATTTAATTAATTTAAATATTTAATACGATTAATTTCTGGATTTAATTGCTTGAGTTAAATTTAAATGAGAATTTGGATGTCTAATTAACTTGAAATTGAGAATGTTGAATTTAAAATTAAAATTTAATTTATTTTAAAGTTGTATAAAATTATATTTTGATATAAACATTAATAAGAGATTATTACCGATGATGTGAGTTTTTTGGAATCGATTAATTATTTATTCGCTTTTACTAACATGTGTAAATAGTCATTTTTCAAATGATCTCGGATTCCAACAAAACCAATTTTATAAAATCCATAATAGTTAATTATTGTAAGATTTCAAGTTTCGCACCAATTGGAGTTGTTGTGTGATCTTGCGCAATATAAACGTGTATTGATTAACGATTTGAAATTAAAATAGTTTCTCAAATTTCAACGAAACCAATTTCATCGAATTCGAAATATTAAATTATTGTAGGATTTCAAGTTTCATATAAATCCGATGTGTTTTGAGATGGTGCGAGTTATAAACATTCCATATAAATACATATGAATATTATATAATAAAAATATTAACCTGTAAATTATCTCAAGTCCTAACCTATCTTCACTTTTCCTTCTCTCCTACTATATCTTCCAATGAACGAAATGAGATGCCACTCCTTCTCTAGTTTCAAAAATTAAATCAATGAAATTATTCAAGGAAAAATTCCAGAACACATTGCTTTGGTTGTGTTTGCTTGTGATCTTTGATACTATATCAATTTTGTTGTGTGACTGTAAAATTTGGATTCGACATTGAGATGTCGACTTATAGGGTTCAGATTTTTCATTGAAAGGGAGGGGTTTTGGCTCGATTTATGTTTGAATTTGGGTTCGTGGTGTGTAGGCAACACATAGGGAAATTTCGAGGGGATTTAAAAAAATGTTATGCCCTATTTCCTAAATGTGTGAGCTAGGCTGAGGATGTGTTTTTTGGGGGATTCTTGTGGAAGTAGCGGTGATAGGAAGGAATATCAGGTGAAGGAGATGTCGATGGTGGTATCCATCCGTGGAACAGTGGGAAGATGAGGGAGAGCGTGGAGAAGGAAGTTAGGCCGTGGTGATGTACAGTGTCGTGTTTGAACTTTTAGCGGGGGAAGATGGTTTTTTAATGGTGGATTACATTAATTAAAATATTAATTAATATGTTAATGACATTTTAGTTTATATTAAAATTTGTTCAATCTTGTAAAAAATATATTTGTTTCAGACAATGTTAGATTGAGGCGAAGCAAGTAGCGTTGGGTTCGTACTCGCGAACACTATGCGCATGAGTTGGATTTAAGTGATTTGAAGCTATTGGATTTAAGTGATTTGAAGCTATTTGGGTTTTATGTAATTTCAAATGCTACTTTGAAATTACATAAAACGATGTGAAATCATCGAATAAAAATTGTATGGTGAGTTAACTATCACATTTTCTAGAATACTGCAGAATATTGTTATTTCTTATAATAATATTCATTGTTGTTAGTATATAATTGTGTGTTTGGATTCTTTCGATGATTATTGCTTTGTGGGTGATTGTTGATATTTATATTTCCGTCTGTAAACGGATGACTTTTGATACTACCTGCTTTTAAATGGTAGATCCATCTTTAATGAATTAGACTAGAATTTCTATTTCATATGCTATATAAACTGATATTATGAGGTGTGATGTAGGGGGGACAGGTTGTAGGGATCCAACAGAATTACTCAATATTTTGGATGTTACTTTTTTTTATATTATATATATATGGACTGTCTGACACAAGTAACATTAAAATATGATTTGGAAGATGATTGTTGAATTAAATTCAACATTGACGTGTTATTAATCAATAAACAGTATTGATCAAGTGATTGGAAGCAAATGAACTAAAACCTATCTTTTTAAGACGTTGATTCGCTGTCAGACGAATCGCTTAAGTTAAAGTTAAAAAATTTATTTTTATAACTGCAGCAAGGTTTAAATTTTATTTTATATAAGTTATATAAAATAGAGTATTTATAGATAAACCAACATTTAAAATCGGATTTTATAAAGGAAAATATAAAGCGATATATATAGAAAATTCGTGTGCTTTAAATAAATTTTATAATTAAGTACATTAGAAATTAATATAATGGTTAGTAGTCTAAAATAATTGTTTTAAGGAAAAAATTAAGTGAGATTATGATAAATTAATTATGTTATTAATTAATTTAAAGGGAATGATTAACTAAAGTCAGTTAACGAGTTAACTATGTTTTCAAGTTGACTAAGTCAACTATTTTGATTGGAATTGGATACTAAGTTAATTTGCATTCATTTAACCGAATAGAAATCGATCTTAAAAAAAGTTGTTTAAACTTAATAAGATCTCTTAAAAGTTGATTAATCACCTAATTAACTGTGTTCAAAGATAACTATCGATTTAATAATCATTAATAAAATTAGTTATTATTCTGACAAATTTTATAAGGGATTAACTATTTTATTTTTAGTTAATAATGAAGTAAACTACTTTTATTTTCGTTAATGTTGAAGTTAATTATTATTTTTAATTTATAGTACTTAAAGTGATTACCTTTTTAATTGTAATTTATTTAAGAAAGTAATCAAGTTTGTAATGAGATTTTAATTGAATTTTTATAAAGGGTTTTATAAAGGAAATTTTTAATAAATCCAAGTTTCGTAAACATGGTTTATAAAAGAGATTTAAAGCTAATGCTATGGTTTTAAATAAACGTTAACTTAACAATTGAATTATGTAAAAGTGATTGAAATTAAAAAGAGAATTTCAAATGTAATAAAGGGTTGTTAAAACCCTATCTAAATTGAATAGTAAATGGAACTTATTGTAACATTTACTGGATATCAGGTTTTGCGTTAACGAACATATATTTATTTTGATGATAAAAATATTATCGAGTTAAGGTTTGAGAGGTAAATAAAATACCCCAACTCGAATGACTTCATTGTTATCCAAGGGATGATACAAGTTTGAAATGAAAGTAGATGTTGGAAATTAAATTATTATTTCCATAAAAGTAATCTGCAAAATTTATAAGTTGAATAAAACTGTTTGTGTTTTATACACTGCAACAAATTTAATTTTTAATAGCACGTGAAAAACGCTATAATAGAATACCATAGCATTAGTGATGACGCTATATATCAACATGTAATAATAGCCCTGCTTTATCTCATAGCCCTAATTCAAACTCTATTGTATCAAACATTTTATAGCACACATTCACCGACACGAATTGTTTTACATAGAATTCAAACCTTGCCATTTTATTTGCTTACTAAAATCTCAACTTAATTTTTTATAGCATTATCAATATTTTAATAACACATATTTGTTTATATGAAAATGTTTTCCATTGTGATTTAAAAAAAAATCTGCCATTATTAACTTCCCTCTTGATATTTAGCATTTAGACCTTGCCATGTTAAATATTTGCTTATTTTTTATAGCGTTATCACCGTTTTCATAGCTCATATTCAGTGATATGAAAAAAAATTCCGCATGGTTTAGATTTCATATAGCATTTCACGTTTTGTTCCAGTAAGTGGAATTTTCCACTATAAATATTTGTAGTATATATAGCGTTTTCAATGTTTTCGTAGCACACATTCAATGATATGAAAAGGTTTTCCACACTTTTAATTTTTACATAGCATTTCACCGTTTTTTCTATAAGTGTAATTTTCCGCTATTAATATTTTTAGAATATAAGATATATTTCAGCTTTGTTCTTTATCTCGCAAATCTCTTATTTAATTTGTATACAGTTCAGATAATTATGCAGTAAATTCGCAAATCAAAACTGTCAATAGCAAAAAATTAATACCTAAAGCATATTGATTTCAATTACAAAGTCATAGCTAATAAGTCCATTGGTAAATATAGAAATAAGTCAACATAGATATTGTTCACACATCGTTTCAAAACAAGATTACATGAAAAATTACTTGGTCTTCAGCTTACAAACGTGTCCAGCTTCTACCTACACTTCAAAAGTACAAGTTACAGTCTTATATCAAAGCAATATGCAAGAAACACTAGGTTATCAAAACAGACCATTGGAATAGACTGATGCAAGGAACATCTCTGAATAATCTCCAGTTCATTAATTTTAACTATGTCCATAACAGACTAGAGTTTCAAAGTAATTCATGCCCAATAAAGCATATTTGTAGCATCCCAGAAAATTCGACTCTCGAATTCAGACATTAATACATCACGTGTCCAAATTCAAGTATCGAAAACCCAAAAAGTTAATAGAAAGAAATTAGAGGATGAGAAAGATAAGATAGAAAGATTAGGATATAAGAAATAGGAGAAGAACTAACCACTATATCAGAGTCTCACATCGCAGTGGAATAAAATATAATATAAAAATAAATCTTTATTGAAAACTTGAAATAATACTTACAGTTATTAGAGTACAGCAGACATTTAATTCATCTGGACAGTTATAATAGTTTGTTCTTATTTACATTACACAACAAGATAATAACTGTATACTCATACGTATGATCTCCTCCAGTTCGTCTCCTGGAATTCATAACATCTTATCCTGAACTTTTACCTGGGCTGACCTGTGCATTACAAACGCACAAGTCAGTATGGTAAACCAGCATGAGAAAAACTCACTAAATTATTGGTATCATCCAACTTGATTCTTAAAGTTAAAAATCTTTTCAAAGAAAAGGATAATCGTAAGACCAATCCACATATAAACATGAACAGTTTTTACCTTACGATAACCCAAACCACTTATTTGAAATCATAATTATTGTGATATTATGATAATGTCTAAATCAAATAAATAATCATCTAGCATAACGCTTGCATCTTACGCTCTACATATATAATATAAAATCAAAAACTGCAGGAGCTTATTGAAGATTGAATTATGACCATGACAAGGTATCGAGCCACCTACCGATAGTGTATCTCTAGAGGTGGAACACACCGGGTTCAACAAGAACATCTTGCAACCTGGCATCACATGACCGGCCACTCATTTTGCTTGAGTGTATCGAATGTATATCACCAACGGTTGGGAGCTACCTACCATTTTCCGGAAAGGGACAACATCGAAAATAGATTAAAGAATGAAATGGATTTTGTAAGGACCCGGAACTTCCCCGGTCTCCGAAGAGAAGAGGAAGAATGGATAGCTTTAAGAACAAGACGAATCAAAACAAAAACAGAAGAACATTTCATTGCTTATTACAACAATTTACATCAGAGTACAAGAATATACAGAGTATGAACAAATAATATACGTTTGATAAATATCAGAGATTACAATATATTACATAGCAGCGGAAAAATAATACAAACACAACTGAAGAAGATACACAGATACAGAGCTTTCCGAATATCATTCCAGCTGTAAACCAGGATCGTATGAATATAAATCTGCAAAACCAAAACTACTAGCTGCCTGTGTGGAAAATAGGAGCACCCAAAGTTTAGATTAAAACAATAAACTCCAGGCCCCATCACACAATGCAACGCAAGCCGGAGGATAGGGTTTTCCCTTATAACAGCTAAACATGCTTGGTACATTTAAAACAAATCATTTGATACCATTATAAATGCATAGTGTATAAAACAACTTCAAATATAAATGTATTAATCAAAGACGGCATGGGTACCATATATCATGTCGCTAATACTAGGCTCTACAATCAAAATCACAAATGTCACGTATTGGAAGTTGGATTTCCATCTGTGAACGAAGGTAAGGGATCGTCCTTGCCACTTTAAGACTCTCTAGCCCGAGCCTCGGGACCCAGACTCGGGCAGGCCCTTGGATCGTCAGGGACGGTCCACACGGAATGGATTAAAATGCCTGAACACTGCATTTCCCCGCCCTATGGGGCATAAACTGGTCATATCCTAACCAAACCATCGGCCCTGGAATGACCGATATAACTGAGGTGCCTCGCTATCCATCATCCACATAAGTAAAATGTCATGGATTGCAAAACTCTGACACCACTCCTAACTAGAAGGAAATGCTTGTCCTCCCTGAAGCCCTCTCCCGTTTCTGGTTCAAACCGGGGCGCGAGGCTCACGAATTGACGCTACACAAAGCTATGCTATTTCAAAGCCGTGCTTTGATCATTAACCAAAAGACTCTGCTTTTCAACAGAAGCCTTGATCATTTACATCTCAGCATGCCCACACAGGTAATTCACGCTATGCAACTGATATCTATCAATCACACAGAATGAAATCCGATGTCAGACACACATCCATTTACAACTTTGTTCTGGGTCTGAACGAAACCGGAGGCACCTTATTCCTCGTCCCATATGTCCAATACAGGAGAGTGGCCCTCGCATATCCGGTCGATCTCCAAGTACGTCTGGACGATCACCACTTATTACCTTGTCTTGGGTGTACAACCCAATCAAGACATCAGTAATCATCCAAACGATGTGAAGACCCCCGGTCTTCAACCACCGTCTTCATCCTCGACACATCATCGAATCATTTATTCAGAATGGGATTAACCCGGTCTTTCTGAATAACTCACGTATATAATAAGCAAGTGCTACAAAAACACAACATACGCCTCATTCCAATCCAGAATATTCCTTTATTCAAATATTCTTATACTTTGCGAAAGGTTCCCATTAATTTTATCAAAAATAAATTCTTTAAATTTATTCTTTAATCTTCCTTTATATCATTTCTAACCAAATTATGGTTTATCCAAACTGGTCGGGATTAGTGCTCCTTACCGAAGTAATCACTTGTTTAATTTCCCAAACCCAACCTATTCATCCCATGAAGAAAAACTGGTAATACTTCATATCTAACACCACGGTGTTATCGGTAGATTAAATTACCATTTCACGTTCAAATCTAATTAAAAATTTAACCATCGCTAGGAGTAAAATTGGCGATACTCCATTCTCGATCATTTCCCAAATTTGATAATTTAAATTATCAATTCCCATTTTCAATCTATTTAAAGATTCATTAAAACTCCACTTGGTTTTAATCTTCCCAAAAATCAATATTAATGATTATTTAACTTGGAAAATCATATCCTATCTTTAACTGGGTTAAAGAACCAATGTCATTTAAAACACGGTTCACGATAAACCTAAAATCACTTCCATTTCATCAGCCTCTAACTGTAAATTAGCAAGTGAACAATTACCTAACTATTAACCCCGAAGGCCAAAACCGACATCAGATCAATACCCAGGAAACCATTCAACTTAACTAATCTCCAGTTAGTTTCGGATTTTCTTAACTCCATTGGGTCTACGAACAGTATTATTAAAGATACCATTCACGACAACCCAAAATCTCATTCCATTGTTAATCGGGTTAAAGAACAAGTGTTATTTTAAACACCATTCATGATAAACCCAAAAAAATTTCAATTCAATTCCAGTCAAATATTAATTAATTGGTAAGGTTAATTAAATCTAAATAAAAAGATTTAATCTTTTCTCAACTGGGTTCAAGAACAGCGTTAATGGAGACACCAGTCGCGACAAACCCAAAATCACATTTGATATTAAATACAAGGCTCTGAATAGAAAATATATCGGCTTATATTCAATATCAAATTCTGGAATCAACAAATACCATATTGGAATAACGATACATATATCTTCCAAATTCCTCCACAATATCCATATAATCACGGAATCCAATATCGAAATATTCCAAAGAAAATTTTAATTCCAATCCATTCCAATTCATATATTGG
This sequence comes from Allium sativum, assembly GCA_030737875.1. Taxonomy (NCBI): domain Eukaryota; kingdom Viridiplantae; phylum Streptophyta; class Magnoliopsida; order Asparagales; family Amaryllidaceae; genus Allium; species Allium sativum. The sequence continues at coordinate 773,293,123 of CM060924.1, read as the reverse complement.
AAATTCTAGTTATTTTTAAAACCACTTCAAATCCAGTTTATTTATTTAAAAATATTGGATTATAATTCTAGTTCATAACTAGTTCATTTTGATAAAAAATATATTTTAATCCTTTCAAATATGGAATTTTCAGCCTAATTCTTTCCAAATCATTTCTTATGATTTTACACAAATTATTGATATTTTTAATAATTTTATCAAGGTCCGTACAGTCGATTTCCATATACGGCAATCGAACTGCACTTACAGCGACCTTTTCCAAATTTGATTTGGAAATAATTCCAAATCCAACCGTTAGATTTCAAATCTCTAATATTCGTTGGAAGTCTCTTTTCGATACGAACCCAACGGTTTCGGTTTTAGGAGGATCTGACGGTCTGATCTTCCGTAATGTCCGTTCAATGGTTGAAATTTACGAACTACCGTGGCGCGGTGCGTTCTATTCAGGCCATTATATATATATATTAATAATTCTCTTGGTAGCACAAAGTTTTGGTCTGACCATGAATTCCCAAAATGCCCTTACATAAGAATCTGCATGAATATCGGGACATACCTTTTGAGCACGTTGATCATTTTCAATTAAATCATAAATCATGCATTCGTTAGCAGAATTAACACATAAATATTTTTGGTTATTAATCAATAGAATTATGGTAGGATGATGCATTCTTTATATGGCAAAAACAATGCATTAACTAATAGAATTATTGTAACACCCTATATTTTCTATTAAAATAACGAATTAAAGAATAATTAATTTTAAAATTGAGAATTAAAGGAAACGGGTTACGCCATTGCGTTCGTCTCGGAATTCTTCTTGAGATAGAGTACTAGCTTGCGTGAATCGGACTTCGTATGAAGAAGTTGTGGAGTTCAGAAGACATGTTTAATCAGAAAATTAAGTATAAATAATAATTAATCTAGAAAAAACAATTCGAATTTCAAAAATCCAACATTCAGCTGGGCGGGAAATTTCCCACCCATAGGGGTCGACTCCTCCTAGGGGGTGTCGACATAGGTGTCGACCCTCTAAGAGGGATGTCGACTGGGGTGTCGACCCCCCCGTCCCGTAGGGGTCGACCCCCTCCCCCGGATCCAAACAGTGACGATTTATGACCTGTTGCTGAGTCACTAGGGCATAGGCAGCTATTTCTGGATAACTCTATCTTGTCTGGATGGTCCTGATTTCTCCTAGGTTGATCTGACGACTCAAATAAGTCTAAACCGCTATGAAAGCAACCCCAACCCTCAACCCTAAATCACACAAATTCATTTCCAAGAGCCGTCATGCTGTCCATGGTCAACCTAGAGTAGCCTCCATTCTTCTCCAACTAGAAGGCAAACTAGAAAGCAAGTTAGAAGCCTCAAATCAAATATAAACTAGAGAATTGATAATCTACATCAAGGTATAGATTTTCAGTTTCAGAAAACAGATTCCAGAAATACAAGAATCATTCTCTTATTATAAGTTCAAGTTACTTTCAGATGTGAATTCTTAATTGAAATTCTTGGCATGTAATAATCTGGATCTAAGCTATAATTGATTATGAGATAATCCTTTCAGATTTATCAAATCTAATCTATTAGATTTATGCATGCGTTGTTATTCAAATCTAATCCATTAGATTTATGCCTGATGTAAGTAATCCTTTCAATTGAATCCTTGCTTGTATATGCCTTTGGGAACCATTGTTGACTACGGAATTGGTCCAATCATATCTATCCTTGTTGTTTATCGGAATCGTAATCCCGTTTAAGTTCATGATATAACTCTTGTCGAACCTATATGTCTGTGACGGTTCACGATGATATTTATATCATTTCTATATGCCTGCCCTATATTCAATGCAAAACTTGTAAATTTGGCATATCAAATTTATTGGACCAATATTTTTTATCGTCATATGCCTATTCTCATGCCTCTTATGTTGCATATTGTTTCTCCGCTTATTTTATGAATCTTGAGTTGAATCTCAAAATACGTACGTTATGAATGCGGGGGTAATTGGGTATGACATAAAATTTACATTATTTGGCCTAATTTGGAACTTGTATTATGGCATGACTGTTAAGATGCAATTTGGGGTAATTTGACATGAATTATGGAATATGCAATTTGACATATTGAACCTAGAATTGGCATGAACGACAAAGTATGTAATTTGGCATGAAAAATCTAGTTTTGGGCATAAGCTGTAAAATAGAATATTAAATCTAGATTGGGCATAACTATTAGTTGGAACGTGAAGCATAGTGTATATTGTGATTTTGGAGCTATTATTGTAAGTTTAGGGAAGACACGGTATAACCAATTTTGTAAATAACTTGAAATTGGAATTTGTTGGGCACAACTTGGGAGTTGGAACATGACTAGTTTTGGGGAATTTGGTAATTAGCATGTAAAATATATATTTGGGTATATATGGTAAATGTGTAAATTAAAGATGAATATTCCTAACCCGAGGTAAGATTGAGTTGTGGTGTAAAACTGCCCGGAACCGCCCGACACATCCAGTAACCACAATAACACCTATCTAATGTGAGAGGTTAGTGCATCACGCCCAAGAAAAACCCAACGTTAGATTGAGGTGTGGTGTAAAACTGCCTGGAACCGCCCGGCACATCCAGTAACCACAACGACACATATCTAATGTAAGAGGTTGGTACATTAATAAATCAATTAATGCTAATGAACAAGACATGCTAAGAAATGACTAGGGTTAAGCTAATGAAAAACACTTAACCAATATAACAAGATGAATGACTATGGTTAAGTTAATAGGAAACACTTAACAAGTATAGCATGATAAATGGGTAGGGTTAAGTTAATAAGAAACACTTAACCAATATAACTTGATTTGTGGTAAGGTTAAGTTAAAATAAGAGGGCAACACTTAACCAATCCAACATGATAAGTTAGGAGGGCTAAGTTAATAAGAAACACTTAACCAACATGACACGATGAATGAGAAGGGTTAAGTTAACACGAGATAGCAACACTTAACCAATATAACTTGATTTGTGGTAGGGTTAAGTTAACACAAGAAAGAAACACTTAACCAAAGTAACATGACAAGTTGGTGGGTTAAGTTAACTTGGATTGATTGATGACACTTAACAAATACAACATGATGAACACATGGGGTTAAGTTGACAAGAAACACATAACCAATCCAATGTGATAAGTGAGGAGGGTTAAGTTAATAAGAAACACTTAAACAACATGACATGATGAATGGGTGGGTTAATTTAACATGAATGGACAACACTTAACCAATATGACATAATGTGTAGGACGGTTAAGTACATATCGGGCTGGTGGGTAATAATAGTAAATATAGGCCTGCAAAACTTAACCATTAAATAAACATGCTTGAATTAGTGGGAGGGTTAAGTACGTATCGGGTTGGTGGATAATATTAGTAAATATAGGCCCACAAACTTAACCAGTAGGAAACCCTAGTAACCGGGACCCATTTCAGCAGTAACCCACATAGATGTATCATGGTACCCTGAACTAGGCAGGGTGGGGCATGATTACTGGACTGATTTTAAGCGGTCAAAATAGCGGCAGGGGGTACATCAGTGTAGGTTCCGATGGATTACAGGCGTGCACGTACTCCGAAGTAGGAAAAAGCAGGCACTGGGAACCAGTAGTTATACACTGTGCATCTTGAATCGTGTCGGGTCGCTATCATAAGGATTGATATGACTAGCACAGGGTATCTACAAGCAAGAGAGGGTCGATTGACACAGACACATGGAACATTAATGCAAGTAAGGAGCCGATCGATAGGGTAGTAAGGATACATCTAACATATTCATGGCAATTAGGCAGATTGAGGTGGGATCCTCATGATAGATGTACACCTGAAGGCTACTACAATTGCGGGGATTGGGATCACATTACAATATGATCATTTTATATAGATTACTAGTTGGGATACTAGTTAGGTGGTGCAGAGATATAAAAATCAGAATAATAAGGTAGTAGCAAAGCAGAGAAAGAGTAGAAGAGCATTCAGTTTATCTTGCCTTATCATATCTATACTAATCGTATGGTATCTTGTTATCCTTGTTCTCACGGTATTGTCTTATATTTAGTTTATTCATGTCATGATGTTTTTGCCTATTTATATGATGAAAGTCACTGGACTTACCAGACTTATGTCTGACCTAGTTTTGTTTCGCCTATTTTCTTCCATTTCCCTCCTAGGTTCACAAGGAGGAAATGTTACCACTTAGCTTAGTTTTCTTTCCAAGCTCGAAAATAGTCGATGTATTGCTTTGGACTCACTCTTCCACTGTTATGGATGGTTCATGCTTTATTGGGGAATATCATTGTTATTTTTATGCTTCTTTTATTTTTGGAAGTTTTTTTTAAATCAAGACAGAAGTTCTATGCATAACTTTTAAGTACGATTGAGACAACTATTGTAAAAGCTTGACTGAACCACATTGTTTATAAAATGACTTTATTTTTCCGCTACTTTATTTGTCGGTTTTGTCATTTATCTGCATCTTTTACCTAAAATGCTCCACCGAAGTTAAGGCATTCCCTTTGTGAGTGTCCTTAACGGAGGTGGGGTGTTTCACTTGGTATCAGAGCTGAAGGTTACCGGATCAGATAAAAGATTTGAAAAATTATTTTCAAAACGATTTTAAAAGAAGCATTTTCTAAAGAAAAGTCTTGTTTTGAAGGCATATTCCCTAAAGCCATATGCACTGTCTTTTGATTCTCTGTTTGAATCCTTGTTTTCCTTCTTTACTGAGTCTCCGGGGCTCTTGGCTTTCTGGGAGGTAACCTCATCGCGGCTTGGTTCCTTAGGCTTGATGAGACTACAAAACCTATCAAAGGGCGAAGAAGTGCCCGACCTCCATCCATAGTCGCAGTAGTTTCACCTGCGGCTAATTCTCTTCCAAGCTTTGTAGGGTTTTCTGTGCGATGGAGGCAACCTTCGAGAGACTTGTCAACGTTGTTCATAAAGAAGGTAAAAAGAAAGAGGCCAAAGGGGAAGAATCACAAACGAGGGATTGGAATATAAGAAGGGCGGAAGAAATAATAGATCCCGCAACATGAGGAAGTTTATTTTCTGCAGTATTGCGGGTCATTTAATTGTAGGAAGTAAAAGATAAGTTGTTATTTTCAGCATGGTGAGGTAGGGCATCTTATCAAGGATTTCCCGGAGGATAAGGACAAGGACAGGATTTTCAGGAAGGCAAGTGCATGCTTTCACCTCCAGCGTACCTGAGAAAGAGAGATAGTAAAGTTTAGTTTTTCTTTTTGATCATCCTGTTAGTACTCTTTTTGATTTTAGCGCTTCACATTCTTTTATATCTGCTTCCATGGTTGAGTCTCTTCACCTTAGTACTCGTATAGTAGAAGATCTTATTATTGTCTCAAATCCAATTTGTGGTTCGGCTCATTTATCTTTGGTTTGTGAGGATTTGAGAATAACTATATTAAGTATTGTGTCTAAGTGTAATGCTTATGTTTTTGGTTTCATGGGCTATGGGTTGATTTTAGGCATGGATTGGTTAGCTATTAATTATGAAGGGAGGGTAGTTAGACTTTCGACTTGCCTCGGGAATACCCTCGAGATTTCGTGCGATCATAAGGGATCAATTTGTCTTAGCTACCTAGAATCACTTGATGCATCTATCGATGATATGCGATCCGTTGGAGTAGTCCATGAGTACGTAGATGTTTTTAATCAGGTTAAGGGTTTATACCCTAAAACGCGAGATAGACTCCCGCATATATCTAGTTCACAATGCAAAGCTAGTTGCATTGCATGCACGATACATGACTGCAAGGGAAAGGAAGGGCTCAGTAAACAAGTAAAAGAGTTACTTGAATAAGGGTTCATAAGGCAAAGTATTTCCTAATGGGGTGCTTCAGTCATTCTCGCTACAAAGGCGGATGGTTCACTTCGCTTGTGCATAGATGATATTTTGGTTTTCTCTAAGAATGAGGAAGAACATGCTTTGCATCTGAGGGAAGTCTCGGATACCCTCCAAGCGCATCAACTTAAGGCGAAGTTCTCCAAAAATGTCATTTTTGGAGAGAAGTAAGGTTTCTAGGACATGTGGCGCCCAAAGAAGGGATAGTAGTAGATCCCACAAAATTAGTTGCGATGCAAGACTGAAAGGTCCCAAGGAATGCAACAGAAGTAAGAAGCTTTCTTGGACTAGCAGGCTAATATAGGAAGTTAATTAAGGACTTTATGAAGGTATCAGCTCCACTTACTAGACTGACGAAGAAGATTCTGATCAACTTAGTATATACACTTGCAACATGGTTAGCATCTGTTTATTTTCAAGAGATAGTTTTGGAAATGTTAGCATGACACAGCAAAAGTTGTAGTGCCGAGCATAATGGAAGAAGAAGAGGTGAAACGAGAGGCGACATTGAAATGAGTTCCAACTCATATTTTGGAAATAGAAATTAAGGAGCTACGCAATCGTGAAGTCAAGACAGTCAGAGCACAATGGAGTAAAGCTCAAGAAAATGCGACTTAGAAGATTGAAGACTAGATACGCGCATCATACCTTTTTTGAGGGTATATCCTTAATCTCTCTTTTTATGTAACATTTATTTGCTAGTCTTTATCTTTTAAGTATATCCTCTCGATCCTATCCTCAATCCTTAGGTAGAAGCCAATGGATGTAAACATGTGTTTGAAACATGTTATGTTTGTGGATGCAAGTGGTTGCAAGTGTTTTTCTAGTGGTTGCTTGTGGATGCATATACACACATTAGGCACTAGATCGGCTCAGTCACTTTCATATTCATATGCATGAGTGAATTTTTACATATATGGATTGAAACTTGATGCTTTATCATATGGATGTTGCATTTGTATGAATGATTGGGAACTCATGTAGAAGTTATTAAGTACGATTATGAATAATTACATACATGATGGACTCATGGCATTGACATAATTCGCATTAAGGAGGTCAACTGAATCAGTAGACCGCCTGATTTTGCATTAGATAAGGACATATACACACATTATGCATATGTTCATGAAAAGCATTAGATATATTTTAAGGACAATGGACGCCTGTGATTGAATGGTTGAGTAAATGGATGTTGGATGTTAGGATACATTCTCCTTGACTTGAAGATTTCGAGGACGAAATCCTTTAAAGGAGGGGAGAATGTAACACCCTGTATTTTCTAATAAAATAACGAATTAAAGAATACTTAATTTTAAATTTAGAATTAAAGGAAACGGGTTATGCCATTGCGTTCGTCTCAGAATTATGCTTGAGATAGAGTCCGAGTTTGCGTGAATCGGACTCCGTATGAAGAAGTTATGGAGTTCAGAAGATTTCATGTTTAATCAGAAAATTAAATATAAACAATAATTAATTCTGAAAAAACAGTTCGAATTTCAAAAATCCGACATTCAGTTGGGCAGGAAATTTCCCTCCCATATGGGTCGACTCCACCGGGGGGGGGGGTCGACATAGGTGTCGACCCCCCAAGAGGGGTGTCGACTGGGGTATCGACCCCTCCTGTAGGGGTCGACCCCCTCCCCCAGATCCGAACAGTGATGATTTTTGACCTATTGCTGAGTTACTATGGCATAGGTGGTTGTTTCTGGATAGCTCTATCTTGTTTAAATGGTCCCGATTTCTCCTAGGTTGATCTGAGGCTCACATAAGTCTAAACCTCTATAAAAGCAACCCCAACCCTCAACCCTAAATCAGGAAAATTCATTTCCAAGAGCCGTCACGTTGTCCATGGTCAACCTAGAGTAGCTGTCATTCTTCTCCAACTAGAAGGCAAACTAGAAAGTAAGTTAGAAGCCTCAAATCAAATCTAAATTAGAGAATCAATAATCTACGTTAAGGGATAGCTTTTCAGTTTTAGAAAACAGATTCCAGAAGTACAAGAATCATTCTCTTTTTATAAGTTCAAGTTACTTTCAGATGTGAATTCTCAATTGAAATTCTTGGCATGTAATAATCTAGATCTAAGCTATACTTGATTATGAGATAATCCTTTCAGATTTATCAAATCTAATCTATTAGATTTATGCCTGCGATGTTATTCAAATTTAATCCTTTTCACTGTAAAATTTATTACGACCACATACTAGCTTCGAAAATTATGAAATTTGGAATCTAATAATAATTTAATATTCTGAATCCATAGAAAGTGGTTTCGTCGAATTCGGAGGTCGTTTGCAAAATTCCCATTTTAAGGCGTATATATTTAATATTAAAAATACAAATAAATATCAATAATTTTCGAAACTCGAAATATATAAGTGTTTATACTTTTTCAATGCAGAAACATCATTTTAGACTCAATGGAAGTCGTTTCGAGTCATAATACATTCGTATGTTAAAAGTAGCGTTTTGGGTCCTATATATTATATATATAAATTCCATAGTGTTTTTTTTTTTGAGATTTTTAATTGGACATAAATTTTGATTCCCGCTATGAAATTTCAATTTTTCGGATTCGTTGGAAAGATATTTTTAAATACATTATAATATTTTCGGTTTCGCTAAAATCCGATTTATTTTGCATCCTGTACAGTCGGTCAAAGTTAAAATTCAAATTTTACAAACTACCGCGCTATTTCTAACTCCTTTTATAATTTAAATAAAATTTATTCATTTTAACTTTGATTAAAATAAATTTATAGTCGTTATTATATAAAATAAATTATTTCAAATATTAAAAACCCATTAAAATAAAAAATTTAAATTCGGCCCAAAATTTCGGGTCGTTACACCGTACAAAGGAGGTTATGGCGAATTTTTCTGGGAATTTAAGGAGTTAGAATATTTTTAAGAAAATTTGATAGTTAGAAATCTATATATCGATATATATAGCATTCGATAAGGAAACGAACTTGAAATAGAATATTTTAAACAAAAAGGAAATCGATAATCTAGAAATAGAAATGGAATTTTATATACATTTTAAAAATGGAGAACTGGTTTTTATATGATGATATCTAATCGAGGTAAGTGGTGTTGTCCGTTTTGAAGTTAAGGATGTTTTCAGTCAAGGTCTAAGAGGTAGTTATACCTCAACTTGATTGATTTCGTTTTTAACCGATAAATAGCAAGATCAAGTCTCAAAGAGGAATGTTTGAATAAGAGTTAGTTGAATGTAGTGTTTGGGTTGTTGTAACGATGTTTTACACAACATTCGTTTTAACTCAAGGAAGTGAATTTTTGGAAAAATGATTATAAATATTTCCTAAGTCTAAAAATGAATGGTCGTGAAAGAGAAGTAATTGGAATATTTTCCAATTATAAATAGAATATATTTTCTACGTATTGAAAATAAAAGGAGGCGATATATGGAAATGTTTTCCAAATAGCGAAAAGGGCCAAGATGATGATTGAAAATATTTGTTTAACAAATATTTACAAGGAAATGGAGAAGAGATTTAATTAATGAAATATTAATTAAAAAGCCCAGTGATTTGTTTGATATGTTGAATGAACACTTGTTTTTTTTCGATAGTTAAATCACAGACTATCGAAGTTTTGACCATCATTGTCAATATGGAGAGACCGGTTGGATTCTTATCCAAAGAACCACTCCGTATTGGCATAAGCGTTGCAAATCATATGTGCCAAAGAAAATTGAAGACGGAGTAAAGTGCAAGGGCTGTTGTGTAAGTCCTAGGTAGAGATTGCCTAGGATGGATGTACGGAATAGTGCCTTCGGTTTCGTTCAATCCCAGAACGAACGTATATGGGCGAATGTCTAGCAAAGTATTTCCAATGATCGAATATGTTGGTGTGTATAAATATATATGGTGACAACGGATTTATTCCCTTAGCATAACATCCAGAATATATTTGTGCAAATCAATAAATGATTAACGGATCTGACAATGTGGCATTCAAAGTGATCGTGTTATCAATGAATGGAAAGTAATCGTAGCCTCTGGCCTCAACAACCGGGAAATGACAAAAATCATGCAGGCAGCATGGCTATGTGGGTAGCTTCCGTTAAGGTGTATCATCACCTATCTAGAGATTCATTTAATTCCTTATTCTATTCAATGTTGTCCCATTTGGGAAACGGTTGCTGATCCCAACCGTTGGTGATATACATTCGATTGATTCAAGCGAAATGAGCGGTCAGTCATATGTGGCCGGGTTGCAAGTGTTCTTGTTGAACCCAGTGTATTTTCCTCTAGAGATACACTATCGGAAGGTGGTTCCATACCATGTCATAGTTGGAAATCAAATATCCAATAAGTGACCGCGGTTTATGATTGTATATCATATATGTGGAATCTGAGATGCAAACATTCCACTAGATTGTTATCTACTTAATTTAGACATTATTATAATATCAAAAGAGTTTTGATATAAAGATTACCGTTTCTTTCAAAGAGGATTTGAATGTTAAGTCAAGTGTTTGGATTCTCATAAGGGAAAAACCCGTTCCGTGTTATACGGCGTGGTCTTATGAGATATCATTTAGTTTCTGAAACTGTTTTAAATTGTTTACTCATACCAATCCCATGAATGACTCGAAGTTTATTTTGTTTTGTTTTACCTAAACTCTTGGGTGCCTAAATTTTTACGGGCAGTCAAGTAGTTCAGGATTTTACAGATTTATCTGAAGGAGCTTGGAGTGGAAGGCTTCAGTGTTAGTTATATAGAGTGTTATTCCGCTGTGTTGTAAATGCTGTACTCTGATAATGATATGTGTATACAGTACAAATTTTGTATTTCAAAAGTTATGATGTATTATGTTTTGTTCCGCTGCGATGTGAGATTCTGTGTTGTTATTCAGTTTCTTCTACCTTTTTCTTCTGAAAAAAATGATTCGTATTTTCGTGATATTTGGGTTGGATGTATGATGTATGTAGTCAACTCTGATATTACGGATTTGCGGTTTGTTACATCAGTAGTATCCTAAAACGAGTCTGAAGAGTGTATTTTTAAAATAAAAATTAAAAACAAATTTTGTTTTGAAGATTTAAACCATTTAATACGTATTTGGTTAGTTCATTTATATAATACAAATGGTATTTTTATTGTTCTAATATTTTTATACGTTCTAATTCTATTCAAAATAAATTTCTATTCGTTATTATTTAAAATAAATCATTTTAAATATTCAAAATTCATTAAAATTATCAAAATAAAAATTTTAAATTGGTTCTGATTTTTCGATTTGTTATAGATTTCAAAATGTTTACTAATACAAGTATCCAATATTCCCTTTAAAGATATGATTTGCAAAACTTTTGCTAGATATTTATTTATTTCTAAGTTGGAACATGTGACGACGCCAAACCCCGATAAGACGGTGCAAGGGTAATCTTTGGAATATAACATATAAACTGATAACAGAAGAACATTAATAATTAAATACAGCAGATAATGTACAATAGAATACACTGGATAAACATAATCAGAGTTATACGGTATACAGGATCATACTTAGTACAAAATACAATTCAGCTATACATAAATATCTACAGCGGAAAACAAACATAATATGTACAATAGGAGCTGAACAACATAAAATGAGATAAATGATAGAATCCGTCTTTAGCTCCAGCTATCCAGAGAGAGCCTGCTAAAACCCGAATACAAGGCTACCCGTGTAGAAAAAGGGGCACCCGAGTTTGCAAGTGAAACAAACTACGAGTCAGTCATGGGACAAGTATGAGAAATCTACTTAACATATCTTACAATATGGCTAATCACAGGACCACGCCACTTTCGCGGAATGGGTTTACTCCATTGGATTGCCAGTGCTTAAAAAACAAATAAATCTTTTAAACATCGCAATGCTTTTTATAAAAATGAAGCCATTATAAGACTCAGTTCCCATCACACAATGCAACACAAACCGGAGGATAGAGTTTTACCTTATAATGGACAAAATATGCTTGATACGAGAAAACAAATCATTTGATATTATTGCTAGTGTATATATGTTTCAAAAACAATTTCAATCATAAGTATCAATCATAGACGGCATTAATGCCCCATACCACTATGTCGCCGTATATAAGTATACAATCGAACCCGCACGGTATCGTATTTGGAAATTGGATTTCCGTCATGAACCAAGGCAAAAGATAGTCCTTACCGAATTCGAGACGCTCTAGCCCGTGTCTCAGGCAAGCGCGTAGGCAAGCCTTGGATCGTCATGGCCGGTCCACCGATGTGGATTAAAATTCCTGAACATTGCGTTTCCCCGCCCTATGGGGCGTCACTGGTCATATCCGACCACACCATTGGCTCCGAAGAGACCGAAGCAAAATGAGGCCTCGCTTTCCATCATCCACATAAGTAAAATACCCGAGCGTGCAAAAACCAAAGCACCACTCCTAGCTAGAAGGAAACGCATGTCCTCCCTGATGTCCTCTCCCGTTTCTGGCTCATACCGGGGTGTGAGGCTCGCGAAACAACGCTACACACAAAGCAATGCCACACAGGCCGTGCTTGATCCTCAACCACAAGACTTTGCTTTTTCAACAGAAGCCTTGATCGTCTGCCACTTAGGAATGCCACAAAGGCAATTCACTCCATGCGACTGATTTCTATCGATATATAACCTCTGAGCTCGTACGTCTCAGAGAAGGGCGTTAAGCAAGAGAATAAATTCTCCACCGCCAAATATATATATATATATATATATATATATATATATATATTTAATAGAGATCAATCAGCACAGAACAAAATCCAATGTTAGACACACAGTCCATTTACAAGTTCGTTCTAGGTATGAACGAAACCGGAGGCACTCAATACCTTGTATATCCATACAATCAACAAGTACGTCCGGACGGCTACTACTTCAGCCCCTTCAAGGTAGCTACTCCTATCATGAGCATCAGTAGCACCCCTCCATTCGACGTGAAGATCATCGGTCTTGCACCGTCTTCATATCTTCGACTTTCAATCGTCGATCAATTATTTGAAATGAGAATCAACTCGGCCTTTTCAAATAATTCACGTATATTTAGAATTTTAAATCAGTTCATTTCAATGGTTAAATTATTCGACATCGCTAATTCTGTTCTTTAATGTAATTTCACTCCAAACACATTCAACCATCAAATATCACATAAACTGAGCAAATTCAGTTTATTTCCATTCCATATCGTTTATAATATTTTATCACGATTTATCGCTGTTTTTATTTATTTAAAAATAACTAATTCATTCAAACGACGCTTCAAGCCATAACGCGGCCGTGGCGCTGTTTTTCTTCAGATTTGATTTACACATATCTAAAAATCTAACCGTTGGATCTTCACAAATTTTATTTCATTAGAAAGATCTTTTCAAAACGAATCCAATGGTTTCAGTTTTGGGAAAATCCGTCGGTCGGATCTCCCGCACTTAGCGTTTGAAGTTACGATTTCAAAATACGAACTGGAGCGTCGTTATTCGATTTAATTTAATTATATTTATATGTATATATATAAATTTAATCGATTCTGGCGCTGTTTTTCTTCAGATTTGAATTAAACATTCTAGACACTCGAACCGTTGGATCTTCACAAAGTCGGTGTCGTTGGAAAGATATTTCCAAAGCGAATCTAACGGTTTTGGTTTCGGGAAAATCCGATGGTCGGATCTCCCGCACTAATCGTTTGAAATCACGGTTTCAAAACACGAACTGCAGCTTCGTTATTTGATTTATTTTAATTATATTAATATAAATATATATAAATATAATTCTTCCTTCGATTTCAAAACCATATTCATTTCATATATTTGATAAAAATGATATTTTTATCATCAAAAATATTTATTCAACACATGAATATTTTTAGCACTTCATTTTCACAATAAAAATGCAGGTTTTATTGTTCAATCCATATATTCGACACATGAATGTTTTCGACTTCACACATACGATAAAAATATGATTTTTAACGTTCTAGTCCTTTATTCAACACATGAATAATTTCTATAGTTTATACATATAATAAAAATGTGATTTTTATTGTAAAACAATTTATTCCAAAACATGATCATTTTATATAGTCTATACATAAGGTAAAAATGTTATTTTTGGTGTTAAAACAATTTATTTAAAATACTAATATTTTATATAGCCTACATATATAATAAAAATGTGATTTTTATCTTTCAAATAATTTACTCAATACATGAACTCATTCAACACATGAATTTCTACTCAACACATGAATTTCTACTCAACAAATGAATATAGTTTTCAACACATGAAAATAATTCTAACACATGAATATTATTGAAAATTTCGGCAACATTACGGCAGGGTAGTTAAAACCAGGACCGTCCCTAGTACGGCTCCTCGCTCTACCTTAAAACCTTGCGGTTTTTAACAATGGGGATTTTCAGTATCTAGTTCATACGCAGACGAATTTTCCCATATACTAGTCCTATTGGGATTTCAACCACAATCAATCATTTCAAATCAACCATTCATGATATTCACCAAATATCACAACCAATATATATCGTCCATGGTCTGTGGACGAGGGGAGTATATATATATATATATAGATATACATATATAACTATATTTCAATTTTGTTTCAATACTATTTCAATTTATTTCAATGCATATATAATTTTTACAACGCATATATAACTTATACATCGAAGATACAACTTATACAACGCTTATATATGAGCTGTACAACGCTTATATAACTCATACATCAACTATATGATTTATACATCGTTGTTTTCCATATCTTTTATAAATTGGAAATCTCACATTGGGTTCCACTCCACCAAAAATAGGAGAAGGCTCAGAAAAATCCCTGGACACTTCTAGAATGTAGAGGACGTCTACACGAGTCCACTGTCTCTTGTTTCACTGGATTTTGACCACAAATGAAAAGGATATGATTTTTATTATAAAATCATAAACCATAGTGCTTTAAAGTGCTATTAAACCATTTAAAATAGTTAAAGCCGTTACCTTTCTGATTTGTTCAAAACTAGGTTTGCGTTTTTCGGCAAATCCGTGGGGCTTGAGGACGATTGGGTTGTTGCACGTCGTAGAGCTTCGAGAGAGCTTCACAACGGTGGCGGGATTTCTCAACTCGACGGGACCCTGGAAGCACAGTGGCGACTTCGACGACGATGCTTTGGAGCGTCGATCCCGGCGATTCACGAAGCGAGGGGGGTCCTAGCCTATACGGATTTGAAGCTCTTGAGGAGCACTACAAAATTCTCAATTGGAGGGGGGGTCTGATTTTGTGTATGGAAGGAGAAATCAAGCTGGGAAGTTCTGAACCACTTCCGCCGTCGCCTGGAGTAATAATCGAGGAGAGAGAAAATGGTATTGGCCAATAGGATTTTTTTTATATTTATATATTTTTAAAAATCCAAAAATACCCCTTATCTCATACGAACTCAAAACCCAATGACTGTCGTCCCTAGCTAAATACCCCCATTCCGAACATAATAGGATATGTTTCGTAGGCCCGTTCGACTGTTTCTGTCAGTTTCTCTTCAAATTAAAATATAAAACATTCAATATTTAATTTGAACGTACATTTCAATTTGCTGGGGCCACATACTGATTCTAAAAATTCCCAAAAAATAAATCTAGCTATGTTTTAACGATACGGTCCCAACAAAACCAGTTTCGTCGAATTCTGAGGTCGTTTGAAAAATGGCCATTTTCTGGTCAATCCAATTTGACAAAAATTCACCAAACACATTTTCCTTTGCCACGCTCACATATTAACTTAAAAAATTATGAAATTTGAAACCTATCAATAATTTGACATCCCGGATCCAACAAAGTGGTTTCGTCAAATTCCGAGGTTGTTTGCAAAATGTCTATTTTCAAGGGCGATATATTCTCTATAGTGACCTTTCTGAAAATTCATTTGGCCATAACTTTTGACTCCTGCTATGAAACTTCGATTTTTCAGATTTGTTAGAAAGATATTCACTAACAAATTTAAATATTTTTGGTTTCACTGAAGTCTATTTTATTTTGAACCCGGTACAGTCATTCTAAGTTTGAATTGAAATTTTGAAACTGTCACGCCATTTCAGGCCTTGTTTATAATTTAAAATAATTATATTTATTTTCAAACATCGATTCAAACTTACCCTTCGTCGTTATTATTTAAATTATTTATTTTAAATATTTAAAATCCACTAAAATAGCCAAATTAAAATTTTTAAATTGGCTCAGATTTTCCGGGTTGTTACAGATCAACATGGATTTCTTATAACGATATCATTTCATTAATCAACTCAATTTTTCATTTAACTTTTATAAAACCAAGTTTTATACCAATAATCTTCATAAACATCTTTATAAGTTTATTTTAACTTATCTGAGCTTTATTCAATAAACTGCATTATATACATATATAAGTATCACATATAAATCCTTTACTATTAATATTTATTATCTAAAATCTAATATAATATAGACTACATTATTCAAACTAGTTCGACTTGAATTCAACTAGAATTTATAAATCAAAAACAACTCTTCCTAACCTTCCTTCTACTTATTCCCATTTATTAAATATTTACTTTATCCCTTATTCATCTTAACTGTGAATAATATCCCTTAACACAAGTTCATATTTGACTTAATTATTTATACTTTCAACTTCAAGTTTACATTCTATTTTCTTTTATAACTTCTATTTGTTATAAAATTTTCTTTATATTTTCCTTTGTAAATTGGAAATTTTCAATCTATTTTAAAATAATGATTTATTTCCGTTTTCCATTTCTTTTCCAAATTTCACACAATTTATATTTTTCTTAAATCCCCAAAATAAAAATAATTCCACTTTTTAAATGTCGCTTATAAAATCACCATTTCAAGATATTTGTTTAAACAAATATTTAATATTAAATTCTATTTAATTTGGATTCTAAATAACCATTTTTATTTGGAAATAAATATTTCCCTTTAAAATTCTTATTTCATTTCAATTTTTATATTGAAATCCATATATCATTATTTAGTATATTTAAAAATATCAAAAATCAACAGTCAGTGTTATTAACACATCCAAGTATACTATAAACTGTCACAGTTTATAAACACATCACATATCAGCATATATGTGAAAACAAATAATTTAAAGTGAAAATTAGGCTCACATCCCTAGAATTAATCCTAATTAAGCTCACATCCTCCTGTTTCAAAACATATAAATTACATCCCTAATTTTAAACAGCGGCTAATATTTTTACAAAACTGCCCTTTTCCTTAATTCACGCCATAATTACTTAGGTCGTATGTGGTTACGTATTAGACTTTTTTTTTATAGAATAAAATTTTGTAATCCATGGCGACGGTGGCGTGACAATTCTAGGGATTTTTGTCGCTTCATACCTCCAGCAACCAGCGACGATCAACATCGACCAGCCCCCCTTTCAGTCGACGGCAACAAACTTCCCACCCCTTCCGGCTCCGGCGATCCAAACTGCACTGAATTTTGTGAGTTTTTTCTTTTTCTTTCTGATTTTATTTATAGGATAAGGATAAGGTTTTTATTAGCATAAAAATACGATTTTTATTATGATAAGCACCTGTAAAAAACGTAAATTTATGAAACTATTATTAGAATTCCTGGATTTTTCAGCACTTCTGTTAAAAAGTTGCCTACAAATATGCATTTATTCTTCATATATGCATATTTGTATGCAAATTTTTATCAAACAATACCAAAAACAGATATAAAAATATATTCATATTTCTATGCATATATCTAGAATACTTGCATATAAATAAGCAGAAATTATTGTTATTTTGCTGATTTGTACGCAGGTATGTATATTAATCTGAAGCTATTTTTGTAATTTGATTACTACACATTAAGCTTTTTAATGTTGATTTTCCTTTTCGTATAACAGTGTTCCGACGGATATTGGTGTAGTGGTGTTGTTGAAGCTTTGTCGTCCATCTTTTTCCAAAAGATTGAAATCTGCAGTGGTCTGTACTTTTATATTTTTGGCATATTCATAGCTTAAGTGTTCTGTACATATTTATTGATGTAGTACATGTAAATATTCTGTACTTATTTTTTGATGTAGTGTATGTAAAAGTTATGCAGTACATTTGTAACACCCCACCTCCGCTAGGGTCGCTCTTTCGGGGGCACTAGCTTCTGGGGGGCGTTAGAACTGGGTAAGCATGCATAATGATATATCAAGGCAGAACAAGAACATAAATATATATGTAAAGCAGAGTAAATAACAGCAGAAGATTTTCAAACCATTTCAAATCAAGTCTTAGTACAACATCATGTCAATTTTCCAAATAAAACGAGTCTAGTACATAAACAACATCATCTGAAAACTGAAAAGAAAAACATAAGTAGCTATCCCCGAAGCAGAAAAACCATAGCGAGCTCAAGTCCAAAGCATACATGAGTTATCCAAGAAAGCAGGTAGGATCCAAGCTAAGCTCCTGTACTCCCTCCCTGAGAACCTGGGGGGGGGGGGGGAAACGGAAGAAAGGAGGCGAAAGAAAACAGGTCAGTCAAAAAGACTGGTAAGCCCTACTACGATCAGTCTATAAACTAATAAAGTTAGCATCATGATGGAAACTGAGATGAACATACTGGCAATAGATAAAGGTGTCATCACATAAAGAAGATTAAGCTTTGCACCACAGTGTACTAGCAAACTAACATAACAGGTATTGATCCCTCAGCCCAAACTTTGGCCCAATAACATGAGGTGACCTTAATATAAGGTCCAGCCCAACGGTCTAGTCGATCGGCTCCCTATAAACCTAACACGTCAAGTGTTGGTGTCCATACGGCCCACATATGGTTGTAGTCAGACTGTGCTGGGTCCACCTTCGGGTGTATCAAGCCCTCGGGTGTCAACCCCAGACACCTAAGCAATAATGCACAGTCTAATCCTACTGGTACCCGTGCCTCGAGTTTGTCCAACACCGTACTACGTGCACGTCCGTAGCCCGCCTGGACCCACACCGCTGTACCACTCAGCCGTCGCTTTGGTCGCTTACATCAGTCCAGTAATCGTGCCCCGCCCCAGCCTAGCCTCTAGGGTTGTGAATGATACCCAACTGGGAATACTGCTGGAACAGACCACGTTGCTAGGGTTTTCTAAGAGGGTTAAGTGTGGTTTAACCCCTCACTAATCATGGATTAAATTAGTTAAGTGTAACCAACAGTTCACCACTTAACCCCATTTAATCCCTCGTATCCCCAAAATTGGTTAAGTATTAGTGGGCCATGACGTAACCCTAATCATGAGGCATTAATTAATTTAATTGTGCCTTAACCTCTCACATTAGACTTTGTTGCGGTTACTAGTTAAGCCGAGCGGGTCCGGGTAGCTTTACACCACAACTTGGTCTAACCTCGGGTCCAAGGTACACATGACCAACTTCTCACATTGGGTCCTATTGTTTGTAGCAACTAGTTAAGCCGGTCGGTTCCGGGTAGGTTTACGCTACAAACTCAACCCAACCTCGAGTTGGCCACACTTATGTTTTCTAAGTGTCATGTCCACTTTATTTTCAAAACATAATTACAAGTTTAACAAATACTTGGGTAGACCTAACTTAATAGGTAAATTCCCAAGGGGTAGACCTAACTTAATAGGTAAATTCCCAATCTTATATTTTCATGTATTTTAAGTTTTTACCCCAAACCCCCCAACGTCATTCTATCGCTTACATATTCGTTATAACGCATAAAGGATAGAAAGAGGGAACTTGGCACAACATATATGATGAATCTTACATATCATAATAAACATGCATAACATGTTGGACTTGCATAACTTAGCATAGTGAACTTGCATAAACATGCATAACTTGTTAAACTTGCAAATCATGGCATAGTGAACTTGCATAAACATGCATAACTTGTTAAACTTGCAAATCATGGCATAGTGAACTTGCATAAACATGCATAACTTGTTAAACTTGCAAATCATGGCATAGTGAACTTGCATAAACAAGCATAACTTATCAAACATGTGTAACATGGCATAGTGAACTCGCATAAGCATGCATAACTTATTAAACATGCATAAATCCCAACTTTCATCACATATTAACTTTAGAGTTTCTAAAATGAAGGTAAGAGGGCTTACAATGCTTATGCGAACTCAAATGAGTATAGCAAATGTAAGAAACCCCTTATGCAACAAAATAAAACCCCAAAATGCAAGCAAACTTGATCAAGACTCCTCCTTTATGTTGACAATAGAGAAACAAGACTTTAATGCAAGCTAAAGAGGATCATACAAGCCTAAATACACTTGTATGCATGGAAATTTCTTAGGAATTTGTTTAGGAATTGTATGAAGAGAGTGGAGGCCATGAGAGGATGGATTTTGACATAGTTTAGTTGCTAGAATGAATAATGAATGATTTAGGGTAGGATTAGGGTCTTATTTATAGAAGATTAAAGTGTTTTTAGCCCTAGGATTAACCCTAGGTTAGTTTAGGTCCGTCAGATTTCGGAATTCTCTAGAACCAAGCCACAAGACCAGACCAAAACCCAAAATGGTGCGCCAGGCAAAACTGCCCGGCCACCCTGTGTCGACAGGGCTGTCGACAGGGTTGTCGACACCCTGGGGACCCTGTCGACATGCCTGTCAACATGGGGGTCCTGGCGGGAGTTTTCCCGCCTGCGCCAATTTGCCCTAATTTCCAACTTTGAACTTGAAATTCAAATTTGTTTTTACTTAGGAATTTTCTGAAAACTTCGTCGGGCCTTAATCGGGTCATACGGACTCCAATTTTCGAAAACTCGGACTCTATTTCGCGTATTTTTCCGAGACGAACGCAATGGCATAACCCGTTTCCCGTAATTCAGATTTTAGAATTAATTTCTGCCTCAATTCGTGTTATAACAGGTTATTAAAAATACGGGTTGTTACATTCTCCCCTCCTTAAAGGATTTCGTCCCCGAAATCTTCAAGTTAGGAAGAACGTATCCTACCATCCAATCACCCATCTACTCAAAGCATCATCCACGAGCAATCATTGTCCTTACAAGATTCTAAATGCTGGATGAACATATGCATAAGTGTGTGTATATGTACCTATCTAATGCAAAGATCAATGCAAAATATGTTAGTGAAATGTATCCATATGTATGCAAATCCCTAACATAATGTATAATATCTACATGCGTGCTCAATCATACATCCATATGCAACATCCATGTGATAGCATACAAATTTCATCCAAGAATAAGCATAAACACTCATGCATATGCAATATGAGGAGTGTGTGAGCCGATCTAGTGTGTAATGTGTATCATGCATCCACGAGTAACCACTTGCAAACTCTTGCAACCACTTGCAACCATCAAACATAACATGTCTCAAACACATGTTTCATCCAAAGGATTCTACCTAATGTTCTCATGATAAGATAGGCACGATGAACTAGATAAACTAGATAGACATGGAAAGATAAAGAGATTGAGAGTGTACCCTCAAAAAGGAATGGATAAAGCCTACGCATCTTCTCTTCAGTTTCCCAAGTTGCGTCTTCCTCGGCTTCACCCCATTGAACCTTCACCAACTTGACCTCACGATTCCTTAGCTTCTTGATTTCTGTCCCCAAGATACGAATCGGAGCTCTCCTCAAGGTAGCTTCTTTCTCTACTTCCACATCTTCTAGAACACTTGGCTCAACCACCTCTGCTGACTTATGCAAACACTTCCGGAGATGCGAAACATGAAAAACATTATGCACTCCAGCTAGCTTCTCAGGCAATTCCACTCTATAGGCCATCTGCCCGATCCTCTCTACAACTGGAAACGGTCCAACAAACCTTGGTGCTAATTTTCCTACTGCTCCAAACCGAACCACATTCCGCAAAGGAGAAACCTTCACGAAAACCATATCCCCAACATTAAACTCCAAATCAGTCCTTCTCCTATCGGCATAAGATTTCTGTCTGTCTTGGGCCGCCTTCATCCGTCTTCTAATCAACTCGACCTTCTCGGATGCATCTTTAATCATGTCAGGTCCAAGTATAAGCTTATCTGTAGTCTCCCACCAACATGTAGGTGACTTGCACGGTCTCCCATATAAAGCCTCAAATGGTGCCATCCCAATGCTCGCCTGATAACTGTTATTATAAGCAAATTCCATAAGAGGAAGATGGTCTTCCCAAGTACCACCAAAATCCAGAATGCAAAGCCTCAACAAGTCCTCAAGTACCCTATTCACCCTTTCTGTCTGACCGTCCGTTTGTGGGTGATAAGCTGTACTCAGGTTCAACCTCGTGCCCATAGCTTCCTGCAAACTATTCCAGAACTGACTAGTAAAGATGGGGTCTCGGTCATTGACTATGCTAGAAGGGACTCCATGTAGTCGTACTATCTCACGAAGATATACTGATGCTAGTCCAGATGCGGTCCTTTTTCTCTTCACCGGAATGAAATGAGCACTCTTCGTAAGCCTATCCACAATGACCCATATGCTTGTATTCCCTTTTCTTGACCTTGGTAATCCGTCAACAAAGTCCATAGAAATACTCTCCCACTTCCATAGCGGGACCTCTAGAGGATGCAATAGCCCACCGGGCTTCTTCGACTCGGCTTTTACTCTCTGACAAACAACACATCTAGAGACAAACTCTGCCACATCCTTCTTCATTCCAGGCCAGAAGAAAATGCGCTTCATATCCTTATACATCTTATCTCCACCCGGATGTATAGTCAACTTGGAGCGATGTGCTTCCTCAAGAACTTTCCTCACCAAGTCTTCCACCATCGGAACACAAAGCCTTCCGTCTCTCCTCAGCCAACCCTTATCATCTATAGAATATCGAGCAAGGTGACTAGATGTCTCCCCTCGAATCAGCTTATCCATAATCTCAATTATCTGAGGGTCTTCCTTCTGCGAAGCCCCAACTTGATCCAGAAGGGTAGGCCTGAGCTCAAGAGATGCTAAAGAACCGGTCATCGACTCAACTGCCAAAGAGAAATCAAATGTTGCCAAGAACTCTAAATTCTTCATCTCAACAAATAGAGGACTTAGTGTCAACCTTTTTCTACTCAACGCATCCGCTACAACATTCCCCTTGCCATGGGTATAGGCTATATCAAAATCGTAGGACGCCAAGAATTCCATCCACCTTTGCTGCCTCAAGTTCAGATCCTTCTGCGAAAAGAGATACTTCAAAGACTTATGATCAGTATACAGCTCAAATCTCTCTCCTAGAAGATAATGACGCCAAGCCTTGAGTGCATATACTATCGCTGCCAGCTCTAGATCATGAGTGGGATAATTCTTCTCATGCACCTTAAGTTGCCTACCACCAAAACATATAACTCTGCCTTCTTGCATCAGAACGACGCCCAATCCCGTGCCACAAGCATCAGTGTACACGGTAAACATCTTACCACCATCGGTAGAGCTAGAACTGGTGCTGAGGTAAGGGCTCTCTTGAGTCTCTGAAAAGCAAGCTCACAGTCCATATCCCAAGCAAAAACTAAGTTCTTCTTCGTCAACTTAGTAAGAGGAGCGGATACCTTCGCGAAGTCCTTGATGAACTTCCGGTAAAAACCTGCAAGACCTAGAAAACTTCTCACTTCGGTTGCATTCCCTGGAGTCTTCCAATCCTGCACAGCAACTACTTTAGCGGGATCCACCGCCAAGCCTTGCTTAGATATTATATGCCCAAGGAACCGAACTTCCCTTCTCCAAAAGTGACACTTGGAGAACTTGGCCTTTAACTGATGCGCTCTAAGCGTATCCATCACCTCTACAAGATGCCTCGCGTGCTCTTCTTCATCCTTAGAGAAGATCAGAATATCATCCACAAAGACAACGACAAACTTGTTCAAGAACTCCCGAAACACCCTACTCATCAAGTCCACGAAATACGCGGGTGCATTCGTCAAACCGAATGGCATAACAAGCCATTCAAAGAATCCATCTGGAGTTCTGAATGCAGTCTTGTCTATACTATCTTCAGCCACTCTGAGCTGATGAAATCCAGTAGCAAGATCAAGCTGAGAGAAAACAGAAGCACCAACAAGCTGGTCAAAAAGATCATCAATCCTCGGTAATGGGTGTCTGTTCTTCTTAGTCAGCTTATTCAACTCTCTATAGTCCACACAAAGTCGAAGAGAACCATCTGCCTTAGTAGCAAACACCACAGGCGTTCCCCATTCGGATATACTTCGTCTGATGAAGTTCTTCTCAAGCAACTCCTTTACTTGCTTGCTGAGCTCCCGTCTCTCACGCGGAGCCATGTGCCGAACGGGCAAAGAAACAGGCTTAGCATTATCCACCAGATAAATGCGAAAATCAATCTCTCGCTTAGGGGGCAACCCCTTAACTTCTTCAAAAACATCTGGATAATCTCGGACCACCCTTACAGACTGAAGGGTTTCCTCTGATGAGTCGAGAGATTCAAGATAGCACAACATGACGGGATCCTTCGGATTACACGAAATCTCTAAGGTGTTGTCAAGGCGAGTCACAAGCCTCACAACCCTATGCTCACAATCAAGAATGGCTCCATGTCTAGACAGCCAATCCATGCCCAAAATCAATCCGTATCCCCTGAAACCAAGAACATACGCACTACACAAGAACTCTACACTGAGTATAGAGATCCTCAGATCCTCACATATCATAGATAGATGAGCAGAACCCCCAATGGGATTCGAAACACAAACGGGATCATCTACTAAGCTAGTACTAAGGTGCAAACTATCAACAAGATCAGATGAAATAAAGCTATGTGATGCACCAGAATCAAACAAGGTACGAACTGGAAGATCGGAAACATAAACAAGGTTCTCAACAGAAACACTACCTCGATCGGGAACTGGAGCGGTATTGTGAGCATGAACTTGCCCTCCTGAAGGTCCAGCACGCTGAGTCTGACCCTGCCCTTTCTTCTTCGGGCATTCCTTGCTGAAGTGTCCAGTCTCACCACAGAAAAAACATCCACCACTAAGCTTCCTTTTCTTCTTCCTACAATCCTTAGCAAAGTGTCCAGGCGCACCACAGTAATTGCACTTTACCTTGCCTTTGTTGTTGTTCCCCTTCTTATTCTTGCTCTGATTCCCCTGACTGCTTTGACCACCTTGATTGCCTTTACCCTGAGAATCAGTCTTCTTTGCTTGAGTATCACTCGACGTGACCTCTTTCTTTCCATCTCCCTGAAGTAGAGCCATATCGACCAAACTCTCAAAAGTAGCCCCATGCGGAATATGTGACATCGCCAAACCCTGCAGCGGCTCATTCAACCCTCTAGCAAATCGAAGAGCCTTCTTCTCAGGAGTGTTCACCATATCCAAACCAAAACGGGCCAGCTGATTAAACTTGTTAACATACTCCTTGACAGACATATCACCTTGCTTTAATGCAATGAACTTCTCCATCTGTAAATTCGCCTCAGCAGAAGATAGAA
The DNA here is from genome assembly GCA_030737875.1 of Allium sativum. Classification (NCBI taxonomy): domain Eukaryota; kingdom Viridiplantae; phylum Streptophyta; class Magnoliopsida; order Asparagales; family Amaryllidaceae; genus Allium; species Allium sativum. The sequence goes on along the minus strand of CM060924.1, from coordinate 773,267,735 downwards.
ACTTGGCCACAAATCTAGCCCTCAAATCGGCCCAAGTCTCGACGGGCCTCGTCCCATTGGTGACCTCCCACCAAAAGGCTGCTTCGTCCTTCAAAAGCCACACTGTCAATAAGATCTTCCTCTCGTCATCAATCCTAAAGATAGCAAACAAGTCCTCAGTGTCTTTCAGCCAATTCCTAGCTTCAACAAAAGATTCCGTGCCTAGGAAATTCTTGCCTCCCATCGCCTTGAAGTCTTTACAAACCTTCGTGAACTCAACCTGAGGATGCTGAGGGGGAGGAGGAGGGAGAGGAGCCTCAGCAACTGGAGGAGGAGGAACAGGAACCACCGGAGGAGGGACATTAGGGGGAGGATTCTCAACTACAGGAGGAGGAGTGGGAGTAGGGTTTGCGAGGCCAGCTACCGCCCTAGCTTCTAGAAGTCTCCTATACCAGAGTGGTACGTTTACTCCATCCGGGATGGCAAGATTCTCGGCCATACTGAAACGAAAGATAAGATAAGATTAGGTCAAGGGAATGAAGGATAACGCTAATGGCTTTTTGGGGAGTAGCCTTTTAAAATACTAGACTTTTCTTTGGAAAATACTTTATACTTGTTTTGAAAATAGTTTTTCAAAAGTCTTTTAAAAACTTTTTGTTCTTTCTTGTAAACCATATGCTCTGATACCAAATTTGTAACACCCCACCTCCGCTAGGGTCGCTCTTTCGGGGGCACTAGCTTCTGGGGGTCGTTAGAACTGGGTAAGCATGCATAATGATATATCAAGGCAGAACAAGAACATAAATATATATGTAAAGCAGAGTAAATAACAGCGGAAGATTTTCAAACCATTTCAAATCAAGTCTTAGTACAACATCATGTCAATTTTCCAAATAAAATGAGTCTAGTACATAAACAACATCATCTGAAAACTGAAAAGAAAAACATAAGTAGCTATCCCCGAAGCAGAAAAACCATAGCGAGCTCAAGTCCAAAGCATACATGAGCTATCCAAGAAAGCAGGTAGGATCCAAGCTAAGCTCCTGTATTCCCTCCCTGAGAACCTGGGGGGGGGGAACGGAAGAAAAGAGGCGAAAGAAAACAGGTCAGTCAAAAAGACTGGTAAGCCCTACTACGATCAGTCTATAAACTAATAAAGTTAGCATCATGATGGAAACTGAGATGAACATACTGGCAATAGATAAAGGTGTCATCACATAAAGAAGATTAAGCTTTGCACCACAGTGTACTAGCAAACTAACATAACAGGTATTGATCCCTCAGCCCAAACTTTGGCCCAATAACATGAGGTGACCTTAATACAAGGTCCAGCCCAACGGTCTAGTCGATCGGCTCCCTATAAACCTAACACGTCAAGTGTTGGTGTCCATACGGCCCACATATGGTTGTAGTCAGACTGTGCTGGGTCCACCTTCGGGTGTATCAAGCCCTCGGGTGTCAACCCCAGACACCTAAGCAATAATGCACAGTCTAATCCTACTGGTACCCGTGCCTCAAATTTGTCCAACACCGGACTACGTGCACGTCCGTAGCCCGCCTGGACCCACACCGCTGTACCACTCAGCCGTCGCTTTGGTCGCTTACATCAGTCCAGTAATCGTGCCCCGCCCCAGCCTAGCCTCTAGGGTTGTGAATGATACCCAACTGGGATTACTGCTGGAACAGACCACGTTGCTAGGGTTTTCTAAGAGGGTTAAGTGTGGTTTAACCCCTCGCTAATCATGGATTAAATTAGTTAAGTGTAACCAACAGTTCACCACTTAACCCCATTTAATCCCTCGTATCCCCAAAATTGGTTAAGTATTAGTGGGCCATGACGTAACCCTAATCATGAGGCATTAATTAATTTAATTGTGCCTTAACCTCTCACATTAGACTTTGTTGCGGTTACTAGTTAAGCCGGGCGGGTCCGGGTAGCTTTACACCATAACTTGGTCTAACCTCGGGTCCAAGGTACACATGACCAACTTCTCACATTGGGTCCTATTGTTTGTAGCAACTAGTTAAGCCGGTCGGTTCCGGGTAGGTTTACGCTACAAACTCAACCCAACCTCGAGTTGGCCACACTTATGTTTTCTAAGTGTCATGTCCACTTTATTTTCAAAACATAATTACAAGTTTAACAAATACTTGGGTAGACCTAACTTAATAGGTAAATTCCCAAGGGGTAGACCTAACTTAATAGGTAAATTCCCAATCTTATATTATCATGTATTTTAAGTTTTTACCCCAAACCCCCCAACGTCATTCTATCACTTACATATTCGTTATAACGCATAAAGGATAGAAAGAGGGAACTTGGCACAACATATATGATGAATCTTACATATCATAATAAACATGCATAACATGTTGGACTTGCATAACTTAGCATAGTGAACTTGCATAAACATGCATAACTTGTTAAACTTGCAAATCATGGCATAGTGAACTTGCATAAACATGCATAACTTGTTAAACTTGCAAATCATGGCATAGTGAACTTGCATAAACATGCATAACTTGTTAAACTTGCAAATCATGGCATAGTGAACTTGCATAAACATGCATAACTTATCAAACATGTGTAACATGGCACAGTGAACTCGCATAAGCATGCATGACTTATTAAACATGCATAAATCCCAACTTTCATCACATATTAACTTTAGAGTTTCTAAAATGAAGGTAAGAGGGCTTACAATGCTTATGCGAACTCAAATGAGTATAGCAAATGTAAGAAACCCCTTATGCAACAAAATAAAACCCCAAAATGCAAGCAAACTCGATCAAGACTCCTCCTTTATGTTGACAATAGAGAAACAAGACTTTAATGCAAGCTAAAGAGGATCATACAAGCCTAAATACACTTGTATGCATGGAAATTTCTTAGGAATTTGTTTAGGAATTGTATGAAGAGAGTGGAGGCCATGAGAGGATGGATTTTGACATAGTTTAGTTGCTAGAATGAATAATGAATGATTTAGGGTAGGATTAGGGTCTTATTTATAGAAGATTAAAGTGTTTTTAGCCCTAGGATTAACCCTAGGTTAGTTTAGGTCCGTCAGATTTCGGAATTCTCTAGAACCAAGCCACAAGACCAGACCAAAACCCAAAATGGTGCGCCAGGCAAAACTGCCCGGCCACCCTGTGTCGACAGGGCTGTCGACAGGGCTGTCGACACCCTGGGGACCCTGTCGACATGCCTGTCGACATGGGGGTCCTGGCGGGAGTTTTCCCGCCTGCGCCAGTTTGCCCTAATTTCCAACTTTGAACTTGAAATTCAAATCTGTTTTTACTTAGGAATTTTCTGAAAACTTCGTCGGGCCTTAATCGGGTCATACGGACTCCGATTTTCGAAAACTCGGACTCTATTTCGCGTATTTTTCCGAGACGAACGCAATGGCATAGCCCGTTTCCCTTAATTCAGATTTTAGAATTAATTTCTGCCTCGATTCATGTTATAACAGGTTATTAAAAATACGGGTTGTTACAACATTTCTATATATGTATGCAATTATTTCACTTAGTTGCATAAATGTATGCAATTTTATGTAATATTTGTATCTAATTGTTTAGTTTTCCGTAAAAAAAAAATCTGAGACAACAGACTTACAATTGTGTGATATCACCAATTTTGTAAAAATATTTGCATTAGTCGCATAAATATAACATTAATCTGATCAAAACTGGTAAGATGAAAATATAACATTAATCATATAATATACTAACTTAACAAAATTTTGCAAATAATCAGTCACAATAACGTGCAAATAATCATTATAATTGCACAAAATTATGAAACAAATTTAGGCACATAGCGAACAAAGCATTCTATTATAATAATACCATACAATTATGCTAATATATTGAATAAATGTATCCAAGTGTGCAAATTTTACGAACATAGTCAAAAAAATCTACAGTCAGTCATAATAACATAAAACTATTGATCAAAAAACATTAAATAACAAAGTAGAATACTTGCATTCAACTTTTAAAAATATAAGCAATTAATAATGCGTAGTCACGACACAAATTTTACAAAATGCATACAGTAAATATGTATACGTTCGAAATCTTATTTATACTTGCATAAATATATGTACCTTTTCTTTAAACTTGCACAAAATTGTGCAAATATTACTCAAATAATTCATACACTAAATATCTATACGACCGAAATCTTATTGATACTTGCATAAATATATGCACCTTTTCTTTAATCTTCCACAAAATTGTGCAAATATTACTCAAATAAACAAGAAAGCAATTTTTTTGTTAAATATACAACTGTGTGATATCTTATAAATTAAATTTACACAAATGTGCATATCTGTATGTTTCTTTGTATCAAGCAATCAGAAAAACATAATATAGAATATATGTATGTATGTATGCATATATCTAGAATATATGCATATAAATATGCAGATTTTATTGAAATTTTGCTGAATTGCATATAAATGGATTCAAACATTTACTTCTTAAGCGTACTTGCTTACAGTCATACAGAACGAAAAAAACAATTAGATTAATAACTTTTTTCGCTATTTCTTGTACTTGAATATGTCGACAGCAAAGCAAAACAGGACGATTTTGGTTTTTATTGATCCAGAGTCTTTTAAAATCGTGGAATTTTGGTTTTGAGCGAGATAGAAGGAGCGATCGGACTGAGTACATGTCGAGAAATCGCTGTTGGATTGATCGACGGTTTTGCAGATTTTTAGGTTTAGGGTTTTCAGCGATATGATAGGAGCAATAGACTGAGTACTTTTTTTTGAGCGAGATGATTTGAACGAGATGATAGGAGCGATAGCTGCGTAAGGGTACAGCAAGAATTTTTTGAGCGGAAATTCAAAAATAGGGACGTATTCTTTATTTTTTTTATCACCGGTTTTTTCTTATATTTTGAAACTTAATAGGGACCTGTAAAAAACGCACCCTAATTTAAATGTGAAGAATCCAGCTGGATTCCTCCCACCTCTTTTTCATGCATCCACAGCTGTTAGTCAACAATAATAATACACATCCTGCTTCGAGGCAAGATATCGCGGTATAAAAGGTCATCCACTATATATATTGTGGGGCACATAGGGAAATCATCCGCTAATGGCACTGCGGGCATCCACTAATGGTACTACGGGAAATCCAACCACCAGTCACCAATATTATTATATACTATTATCACTTTATATCATTCCATTATCAGCCAACAAGTAATAAATAAATTTCTGAACTATTAAACATAGCTCTCAATAATTTAACTGAGTGAGTTTAACTCAACTTGATTTTCCACTGATGAATATCCGTTTAAATTTTGTCTTGTCTCGGCTACGCAACTACTTCATTGTCTCGAATAAAATTTATTGCATATGATTATTTTATTTATCGATGAAACATTTATTTAAATTAAAAACTAACGAATAAATAAATAAATAAATTCTATGCATTTTAAATTTAGTAAAATATATACCATACTGACTTGCCAATAACTTGGTAAATCGACGAACAAATCCCCGGTCCGTCTTTACTGCAAACCAGCCCTGTAGACTGTTGGATCTAGATTAACCCTAGAGGGGGGTGAATAGGGTTTATCACAGTTTTTAACTGAATTAAAATTCTAACGAGATATATATGATAATAAACAAATCACAGAATATAGTAGAAACAGAAATGCAGGAAATAAATCACACACAGATATACCCAGCTTCGGCAAATCCCTGCCTACTGCTGCATTTCTAAGGTTTCTACTAGGTGATAAAACAGTTCCAGCATACAAGATCGTGTACACTCGCAAACCCTGCTCCTATTCCAACCCTATGCTCAAAAGCGTAGACTGACCGATATCCCCTTGATCAGATTCCCCTTTTTATGACCCCATAACCAGTAACCTAGATTTTACAGACTCTGTTAACTGTTAGTCACACCCTGACTGATTTCCTAGTATTTTACAGACACTAGAAGCTGTTCGTTTGATTATGAAAGAAATTGAAAAATTACAACAAAAATAAAATCAAAAGAAACCCTTATTAAAATGAATAGAGGAGTTTAAATATAAAGGGTCATCCTTTTTATTATTTGAACATGGCATAGCCCATGAATACTTGGTCGGCTCTTTCTCTTTTATTTTCCCGATCCCCTTTTGTTCTGGAGATTAAAAATGGCGGCGAATAAGAGAAATCTAGGGTTTCTTGCTTTTGCATCCAAATCAAATCGAGATGTATGAAGTTTGCTGAGATGTTTCTCTGATGAAAGAATTGCTCCTCTTTGTCGATTGATTTGGTTGTCCCTCTCACTCTCTAGCGATCGAATCTCTTAAGAAAAGTGTGAGTTATTTGATCTCCTTTTATTCTTGAGTCTGTGATGCTTGATTTCGATTTTCGATTGAATTGTTTAGTTGGTTTTTATGATAATTGATTGCTTGTGATGTAAAGGGTGTAAATATAGGGTAAAATAAAACCATTTAATTCCTATGATTTCACATAAATGATTCCATCTGAAATTGTATTAATTTCCCTTTTTGAAATTCTCGGTTTTGAATTGAATTCCACAGTAAAAGAAAATCTGAGTGAAAATATTTCCTAATTCATGTGTGATAAAAAAAACTGCCGTGAGTTTCACAAAATTTCCTGAAATGATTTTGCCCCTTGAATGAATCCATGCTTGAATCGATTTTGAAAACTTTGATTTAATTCTTGCCAGCGTGAATAGCTTGATTGAATACTGATTTGTTCCCTTGAATAAATTGTTGCCTTGAATTTCTGATTGAAACATTTCTGGAAACTCCATGCTAATTTTGATCCCTTGCTTTTTTGGAAATGAATTTAAACTGAATTGGATTTTTGCCAAAAGAAATGTGTGACTCTTCTTGCCATTTATAAGATATACTAAATGCAATTTCTTGGCTCCTTGATTAAATCTGGAAACAAAATAAAAATGATTACTTGATCCTTAAACTCTTGCCAAGTTAGTTCCTATGAATTATTCATGGTGATTGATAATTGAATCATTCATGTCTCCTTGCAGATTTTCTGATAAGAAATTAAACACTGTTTAAATTCTGTGAAATATTTAAGAAATGACAAAAATGAATTGTGATATCTGCAAGGTAATAAAAACTTTGATAAAGCATGTTTCTGTAAATGCTGAAATGATTTTATGAACCAATGATGCTTTTTCCACTGATTTGTTATTGTTGCCATCTGGATTTGAAACTGTTTTAGCTCCACCAGTACATACTGAACATTGCTTGGCGTTACTGAGGCTTTGGTTCTATATACTGCTGCACTTGTCATGAACTTGTTTGAGTTGCACTTGTGTATCAATACATTTTGATGCTGCATCATGATTGACATGTAAAATCCCACTGCTTCTATGTGCATGCATTTGTTCTCTACACACCAATCTGCACTTGTGCATGTATATGATCACACTGCTTAAACATACTTGAACTTGCACCATACCTTTTTTGTTTGAACTATTGTGCTACAATGAACACTCCATGTATATGTTGACATACTTCTTTTGTAGCTGAAAAGTGTTTGCTTACTGTGACCATCTCTATTTCAATTTGCTGTAGCCACCATATTGCCACCTTGAGCTTGTCGAACCATTTGTGTTGCACATGTACACTTCACTTTACTGCTGTATCACTTGACCATGCATTGTCATGCTGAACCATGTTACATTGTTGAAAACATGTTATGCTGAATTGGAGCTATTTTAGTTGTACTCTTTCTTGTGCACTTGAACTTGCATTCTCTTGAAATGCTGCATATGTATACACCTTGTACACATTTGCTGTGTCATTATTGTTGTGTGACCATGGTTTATTTACGTTGCTGATTTGAACTTGCTAAAAAAGCTTTGCCCATTGCTGACTGACTTGGTGTTGCATTTACCACTGTTTTTAATACCATGCTGAATTGTATTCATTTTTGACATGAAATTTCTTTGTGCGACACTTGGGCTAGTTTATATTGCTTTGATCCTTTGAGCTGCCATTTTCACTTTGTTTTCATGTGCACTGAGTCGAGAAGGTCCACGTGGCTATTCCTCAGTTGCACACTGAATTGGTGTGGCAGTGCACACGTGTGTGTGTATATATATATATACACGTGTGTATATGCAGTCATTCAGAAAATTTCCTATCCCTGTACATATACAAACTGTCTGCCTAGACGCAGATGAATCAGATCAAGTCATGAAAAATGATGAGAAACACACCAGAAAATTGAGGCAAATAAAATTTTAAAAATAAAAAAATATTTGCTAGAAATTAGAATACTATTTCTGTACTAGATACTGTGTGTGTTTCTGTTGTGACAGGTAAGCAGATGGTGACTGGACCGACTAAGAGCCGTGAAGACAGAAGACTAAAGACAGTGAAGAAGAGTGTCAGTGTGTGTCTGATATATGAATTTGCACAGAGTGAATATAAATGAATTGTAAATGAATGTACAAATAGTGTAGATTGAACTGTATATGAGTCAGACAGTGAACATGTAAGTATATATGATTTTGTACTGTTATTTGTAATAAACAAATTTGTTTGAAATAAAACATTATTTCATTGTTGTCAAACAAACTTGTTTATTTTATTCAGTCAATATACAAGTACAAATATTCCATGAATGTATTTAAATAGTGGAGTATTAAATAGTTGTACCGTTTAAATGTTGAAATAGAATATTCAATTTAAATAAAATACTGTATGAATGTCTGTACAGTCGAATTCTATTTAAATATAAATATTATATTCCTGTCTTTGATGTATATATAGAACAGTATAGTAACAAACACATTTCGAATAATAAATATTTGGTTGTTATCATCAAACAAAAATCATATAATTGTGTATACAACACCGTTATATACAACAATCTCCCCCTTTTGATGATGACAAACAAATAAAAGATTTTGAGCACAATAAATGTGTTTGACAGTGAAAACTGAACTCCCCCATTTATCAGCTCCCCCTACAACATACAACTCCCCCTATAACTGTGCATGAGAGAAATGAATGATATGAATAATAATAACTTTTCAAAATTAATAATATTTATAAAATATTCACTCATAAATTAAAATCTCAACCCATTCTCCCCCTTTTGTTATCATTAAAAGGATACAAAAATTAAAGTATAGATGAAAATTGACTAAAAAATATAATTCAACATAAGAGGAAGAACGGTCATCATAAATCTCAATTAGTCAAACAAAAATCATAATATTCTAAGAACAGGTGGCATATTTCACATTGTAGAGAATGACGGATTTACAATGAATTTTATAAAAATGAGGAGAGTTAAAAAAATATGAATTTCAATTATTTTCAAAAGATTTTATAAGAAGAGACTCAAAAATAGTGATGGATTTGGACTATAATTAATAATTCAATTTAAGTGACAAAATCATATAATCTCAAATCCCAATAGCTAACAATCAACAAATCATAATACTTCATAAGATTTCAACACATTTCACAGATTAGAAAGATGGATTGATAGGCTGATTTTTAAACACCAAGGAGAATTTCATATTAATTTTAATTTATAGTGCATTATCTCCTTTTTCTTTTTATTTTATTTAAGAGCACACTGACCACACATAACCGGGGCTTGGATTTTTGAATGAGGTCAGTCGCAGCTTAAATTAAAAGTTGTCTCATAACCATGCATAACCAGAGCTTGGATTTTTAAATGAGGTTAGAGACACACTTATGTAATAATTATATATTTTATCATTTTCAGATTTATATAGAAAAACTCCTCGGTATATACAACCAATATGAATGATAGAAATGTGGTAGGTACAGAAATGGACTGTGAGATAAATCTCTAAATTAATTATATTATGAAATATGACCAACTGAAATGGGACTATTGAAAATTCTCAATTTCACTAATTCTGAATAATAACACAGTCACGTTTCCATCACAACTATTTTCACTGTTTATTTCAGATGATTAAAAAATAAACTCTCCACATTAATATAAAAGACATGATGGATGGCAGAATGATGATAAATAAAGAAGATGGTCGTGAAATAATTGCCAATTCAAAGATATTATAATAAATGTTCAACCATCATGAAAATCTAAATAAAATCTCCTCTTGTTGTGAAATATACTGCAGTCACAATTCATCACAATTTCAAAATCTGTTAATAATTTTGATGAATTATGAGTACAGTTCAATTTGGATATAGATTTCAATTTCTGAATGAATAATCAATAAATAATCTTAAAATTGAAAATTAATTACAAGAGGGATATGGAGATTTATATAGAACAAGAGGGAAAAAAATTGTACAATGCAAAAATAGTGTGTGGATCTATACAAGGTGAAGATTAGAATCTAAGTACAGATGAGTGAGACAAATATATGGTACTTCTGATACCACTTGGTGTCTCTATTAACAAATCTTAATCATGAAACGACCCGAAATCCCCCTTATGGGAAATCACGGATTGAGTTGAGAACAACACACAAAAGAGCGCAGACAAAAGAACATTTCATTGCTTATTACAACAATTCAACATAATACAAGAATATACAGAGTATAAATAAATATTATACATTATAAAATATCAGAGGTTACAATACATTACATAGCAGCGGAAAATAATACAATACACAACTAGAAGAGATATACGGATACGGAGCTTTCCAGATATCATTCCAGCGGTAAACCAGGTTCCTATGAATATAAATCTGCAAAACCAAAACTACTAGCTGTGCGTGTCAAAATAAGGGCACCCAGAGTTTAGGTTAAAACAATAAACTCCAGGTCAGCAATGGGACTTGTGTGAGAACTAAAAGAATTATTAATCTTTATTTTAAAGTTAGGTAAATTAAGGGACCACGCCGTATAACACGGAACAGGTTTCCTCCTAAGGATACTGGTGCAGAAAACAACAGTGCAATGCTAAATAAAGAACAATGAAGCTATTATAAGACCCAGGTCACATCACACAATGCAACGTAAGCCGGAGGATAGGGTTTTACCTTATAATAGCCAAAGAATGCTTGATACGCTAAATTTCATCTTTTATTATTACTATAAGTGTATAGTGTCAAAACAATTTCAAATCATAAGTATCAATAATAGACGGCATGGGTACCACATATCATGTCGCCAATACTAGGCTCTACAATCAAAACCGCAAATGCCATGTATTTGGAAATTGGATTCCCATCTATGAACCGAGGCCAGGGATCGTCCTCAACCGATTCGAGACTCTCTAGCCCGAGCCTCAGGACCCAGACTCAGGTGGGCCCTTGGATCGTCAAGGCTCCATCTATGTGGATTAAAATGCCTGAACACTGCGTTTCCCTACCCTTTGAGGCGTAAATGAGCCAACGAATGATTCTATCGGCTTCACATAGTCACCGATATATCCGAGACGCCTCGCAAACCAAGAACTGCATAAGTCAAACTCATTAGGGCGTGTCAAACCACCGACTCCACTTCTAACTAGAAAGAAACGCATGTCCTCCCTGAGGTCCTCTCCCGTTTTTGGTTCGCCTCTGGTCTTCAACCACCGTCTTCATCCTCGACACCATGTCGAATCAGTTATTCAGAATGGGATAAACCCGGTCTTTCTGAATAACTCGCGTATATAATAGACAAGTGTTACACAAACACAACATACGCCTCATTCCAATTCATCAGTCAGTAACCGTAAATTAGCAAGAGAATAATTCCCCAAACATTAACCCCGAAGGCCGAAACCAACATCAGATCAATACCCAGGAAACCATTCTTCTTAGCTAACCTACGGTTAGTTTCTAAATTTCACTTTCTTAGGAAAGGTTCCCATTAATTTTATCAAAGATAAATTCTTTTAAATTTATTCTTTAATCTTCTTTTGAATATCAATTCAAACTAGTCGGGATTAGCGAACTACACCGAAGTGATCATTTATTTTATTTCCCAATCCCAACCTATTCATCCCCTGAAGTAAAACTGGTCATACTTCATATATAACACCACGGTGTTATCGGTAATAATCGAATCTAATTAAAGATTTAACTATCGCCCGGAGCAAAACTGGTGATACTCCATTCTCGATCATTTCAATCTAATTAAAGATTCATTAAAACTCCACTTAGTTTTAATCTTTAACCAGGTTAAAGAATCAATGTCATTTAAAACATGGTTCACGATAAACCCAAAATCACATTCCATTCTATCAGCTTTTAACCGTAAAATAGCAAGTGAGCAATTCCCTAAGTATTAATCCCGAAGGCCGAAACCAACATCAGATCAATACCCAAGAAACCATTCAGCTTACCTAATCTCCAGTTAGTTTCTGATTTTCTTAACTCAGTGGGGTCTAAGAATAGTATTATTGAAAATACCGTTCATGACAACCCAAAATCACATTCCATTAATTATCAGGTTAAAGAACAAGTGTTATTTAAAACACCGTTCACGATAAACCAAAAAATCAATTCAAATTCAATTCCAATTAAATACCATTTAATTGGTACACTTCATTAAATCTAAATAAAAGATTTAATCTTTTTCTCAACTAGGTTTAAGAAAAGTGTTAATGAATACACCATTCACGACAAACCCAAATCCCATTTGATATTAAACACAAGGCTCTGAATAGAAAATATATCGTCTTATATTCAATATCAAATTCTACGACCAACAAATATCGTATTGGAAATAAGGATATAAATATATCTTTCAAATTTCGATAACAATATCTGTATAATCACGAAATCCAACATCAAAATATTCCAAAGACAATTTCGATTCAAATCCATTCCAATTCAATTATTGGAAATTCTGGTTCCTTTTAAAACCCTTTTAAATCCAATTTATTTATTTAAAAATAAATAAATTATTATTCTAGTTCAAAACTAGTTCATTTCGATAAAAATCTATTTTTATCTTTTCAAATTTGGAAATTTTCATCCCAATTCTTCGCAAATCATTTCTTATGATTTTAAACAAATTATTACTATTTTTAATAGTTTTATCAAGGCCCGTACAGTAGATTTCCACCAACGGCCATCGAATTGCACTTACAGCGACCTTTTCCAAATTTGATTTGGACATAATTCCAAATCCAATCGTTAGATTTCTAATTTCTAATATTCGTTAGAAAGCTCTTTTCGATATGAACTTCAACGGTTCCAGTTTTAGGAGAATCCGACGGTCGGATCTCCCGCAATGTCCATTCGAAGTCAGTGGTCGAAATTCGCGAACTACCGCAGTGCGGCGCGTTCTATCCAGGCCATTATATATATAATATATATATTATATATATTTCATCGATTTCCTTTTAAAACATAATTTATAAATCGTTTTAAATTCGTTTTCAAAACGATTTCAACTTAATATTCAATTTCGAATCAAAATTGAATATTCCACATCATCGATATACAATATTTTCAGAACGTTATATTTTAAAATCACCTCCTTTGCTATATTCATTATAAAAATGAATAAAATCGATATAAAAATCGTTCACGTCAAAATGGCGTCAATCTAATCAACACGGCTTTGTATATCTCAATAACTTCATTATTCTATTCAACAAACGAATATTTTCTATTCAACACATGAATCTATATTTCTATTCAACACATGAATTTATATTTCTATTCAACACATGAATTTACATTTCTATTCAACACATGAATTTATATTTCTATTCAACACATGAATTTACATTTCTATTCAACACATGAATATTTATTTCCAATTCAACACATGAATTTATTTTCTAAATTGGAATGAGGCCCAATCAATTACCATATAAAGTTAATTATATGGATTTTCTATCACATATGTATATAATAGCAATGGTAAGCAATCAACTATGATCCAGAGTGCACCACACAACTGCATAAGCATTAAATATAAATAATTAACGCTTACATAGTCTGTTAATCCATAGTTTGACATACAACTAAACAATTGGGATTAGTGTACGTCAAATCTCATCCCAATACCCGTGTGGGGTTTCAAACAATCAAACACAGATTTTATTTTTGCGGCTAGGCAATGTGTAAAATTTATCGTCCCAATCAATATTAGTCAAATCAGTGTATATAAACAAATCATCCGATTTGTTTATAAATATTTATTTATATGTTAAAAATCATATTTTTAACTATAAAATATTTTCCACTATCTACATCACACTATCAAATTTCACACCGCAGCAATCAAACAAACAAGCCATCCATGGTATGTGGACGACGGGTGTCGGGTGATACTAAACACCATCTGTATCCTAGTATATATTTCAAACTAGAAATAAATTAAAGGTGAGGAGTTCTCACCGAGAAGTTAACCAAACGCCGCGACTCTTCTTATGTAGAAACTCTTCATCGCGTTTTCAACGAGAACTATTTCATGAAATTAATATTAAAAATCATAGTTTTATTTCACTATTTATATAATTAAAGATCACATTGTTATATGATTAAAAATCAAGTCTTCATACGAATAAATTGTAACGACCCGGAAAATCTGAACCAATTTAAAAAATTTAATTTGGCTAAAATAGTGGATCTTAAATATATAAAATAAATATTTTAAATAATAGCAATGAAAAGTGAGTTTGAATCGACGTTTGAAAATAAATATAATTACTTTGAATTATAAACAAGGCCTGAAATGGCGCGGTAGTTTCAAATTTTGAATTCAAACTTCGACTGACTGTACCGGGTGCAAAACAAAATGGATTTGAGTGAAACCAAAAATATTTAAATCTATTAGTAAATACCTTTCTAACGAATATGAAAAATCGAAGTTTCATAGCGGGATGCAAAAGTTATGGCCAAATGAATTTTCAAAAAGGTCGCTATGGAATTTATATAGCCCGTGAAAATGGCCATTTTGCAAACAATCTCGGAATTCGACGAAACCACTTTTGTTGGATCCGGGATGTGAAATTATTGCTAGGTTTCAAATTTCATAATTTTTGAAGCTAGTATGTGAGCGTGGCAAAAGAAAATGTGTTTTGGTCAATTACAGTTAAATTGGATCGAGCAGAAATGGGCCATTTTTCAAACGGTCTTAGAATTCGACGAAACTAGTTTTGTTGGGACCGTATCGTCAAAACATAGTTAGATTTATTTTTCTGGAATTTTTCGAATCAGTTTGTGGCCCTGGCAAATTGAAATGTACGTTCAAATCGAATATTGAATGTTTTATATTTTAATCTGAAGGAAAACTGACTGAATCAGTCGAATGGGCCTACGAAACATATCCCATTGTGTACGGAATGGGGGTAAAACGCTAGGGATGACAGTTGTTGGATTTGAATTGGTGTTCGTGTGCGGAAGAGGGTATTTTAGAGATTTTAAAATATATAAATATATAAAAATATTTCATTGGCCCAGATATTTTCTCTCTCCCTGTTTCTCTCCGAAACCCCCCAGGTCGACGACGCATATCATTCAAAACCTTCCCCCTCATTTTCCGATCGATCCAAGAAGAATTAGCCCCACCTCCAGTTGAGGATTTTGTAAAACTAGAGAAGATCTTCAAATCCATACCTGGTTTCAATTTTTTCGTTGAGTATTTTGGGAGAATCACCCTCGAGAAGTTCGCCCATTCATCGCTTGATTCCGCCGCAACCACCAGTTCGAGTTCGCCGTCGTTCAGGGCGCCACTGCGCCTCTCCAAGCTCGTCGACGTCGCGTAGGCTGATCGGCATATCGTGCTTCGGATTGAGAGAGAAATCGAAACCTAGTTTCGAGCAGTTTACTGAGGTAACGACTATGGTTATTTTCAACAGTTTTAACACCTTTAAATCGTTGCAAACTTTGAAAAACCATATCTTTTTCGTGTATTGACGAAACTCGATGAAACAGGAAACATCGTGACCGTGTGGACGTCTTCTACATTCTAGAAGAGACCGCATATTTTTCTGAGCCTTCTGCTATTTTTGGTGGAGTGGAACCCAAAGTGAGATTTCTAATTTATAAACGATATGGAAAACGACGATGTATAAATTATATAATCGATGTATGAGTTATATAAGCGTTGTACACCTCTTGTATAACCGTTGTATAAGTTGTACGTTCATTGTATAAGTTGTATATGCGTAGTAAAAATTATATATGTGTTGAAATAGAAGTGAAATGCTATATATAAATATAAATATAAATAAATATATATATATATATATACATATATATATACGCCCCTCGTCCACAAACCATGGACGATATTTATTGGTTGTGATTGGTGTGAAAATTGATTGATAGCGAATGGTTGATTGAAATTGTTTGTGGTTGAAATTGATTGATTGTGTTTGAAAAAAATACCCGTTTGTGGTTGAGAAATATTTGGTTGAAACCAAATAGGATTAGTTTGTGGAAATGAAAAAAATATACATGCCGCCTGCGTGCGAACTAGATGCAAGATTCCCCATTGTCAAAAGCTACGAGGCTTTAAGGTAGAGCGAGGAGCCGTACTAGGGACGGTCCTGGTTTTAACTACCCTGCCGTTATGCTGCCGAAATTTTGAATAGTATTCATGTGTTAGAATTATTTTCATTTGTTGAAACTATATTTATTCGTTGAGTAGAAAACCTTCATGTGTTGAATCGATATTCATTCGTTGGATAGAAATTCATGTGTTGAATGGTATTCGTGTTTTAAATATAAAAATCACATTTTTACTCTATATATATAAACTATAGAAAACCTTTATGTGTTGAATCGATATTCATTCGTTGGATAGAAATTCATGTGTTGAATGGTATTCGTGTTTTAAATATAAAAATCACATTTTTACTCTATATATATAAACTATAGAAAACCTTCAAATGTTGAATCGTTATTCATTCGTTGGATAGAAATTTATGTGTTGAATGGTATTCGTGTTTTAAATATAAAAATCACATTTCTACTCTATATATACAAACTATAGAAAACCTTCATGTGTTGAATCGATATTCATTCGTTGGATAGAAATTCATATGTTGAATGGTATTCGTGTTTTAAATATAAAAATCACATTTTTATCTATATATAAACTATAGAAAACCTTCATGTGTTGAATCGATATTCATTCATTGAATTGAAATTCATGTGTTGAATGGTATTCATATTTTGAAAGAAATTGTTTTATAATAAAAATCCTATTTTTATCATCAATATGAACTAAATAAAATAATCTTGTTTTGAAATAAATTGTTTTATAATAAAAATCCTATTTCTATCACCTATATTAACTATATAAAATAGTCGAGTTTTGAAATAAATTGTTTTACATTAAAAATCACATTTTTATTATACACATGAATTGTTAAAAATAGTGAAGTGTTGAAATAGAAGACAGTTAGATAAAAATATAATTTTTATCAAATGTATGAAAAGAATATAGCTTTGAAATCGAAGAATCGATATATATATATAAATAGAATTAAAATATATCGAATAACGAAGCCGCAGTTCGTATTTTGAAACCGTGATTTCAAACGATTAGTGCGGGAGATCCGACCATCGGATTTCCCCAAAACCGTAACCGTTGGGTTCGCTTTGGAAATATCTTTCCAACGGCACCAACTTTGCAAAGATCCAACGGTTGGATTGTCTGGAATGTTTAATTCAAGTATGAAGAAAAACAGTGCTAGAATCAATTATATATATATATATATATATATATATACATATATACATATATATAATTATATTTAATCGAATAACGACGCTGCAGTTCGTATTTTGAAATCTAAAATTCAAACGGTTATACTGGGAGATCCGACCGTCGGAATTTCCCGAAACTGGAACCGTTGGATTCGTATTGAAAAGATCTTTCTAATGATGTAAATTTTGTGATGATCCAACGGTTAGATTTTTAGATATGTGTAAATCAAATCTGAAGAAAAACAGCGACACAGCCGCATTATGGCCCGAAGCATCGTTTTGAATAAATTGGCTATTTTAAAATAAATAAAAATAGCGATAAATCGTTATAAAATATTATAAACGATATGGATGTGAAATTTAGAAACTAACTGAAGGTTGGCTAAGTCGAATGGTTTCCTGGGTGTTGATTTGATGTTGGTTTCGGCCTTCGGGGTTAATATTTGGGAAATCGTTCTCTTACTGATTGACGGTGACTAATGAATTGAAATGATGCGTAGGTATGTTATTGTTGCACTTGTTTATTATATACGCGAGTTGCTCAGAAAGACCGGGTTTATCCCATTCTAAATAACTGAATCGACGATAAGAATACGAAAATGAAGACAGGGGTTGAAGACCGATCTTCACCTCGTTTGGATGGTCACTGAGGTCCTGATTGGGAGGCATCCCGAAATATGGATAATAAGTAGTGATCGTCCAGACGTACGTGGGAATCGATGGATATGCGAGGTATTTAGTGCCTCCGGTTTCGTTCAGACCCAGAACGGACTTGCAAATGGACTGTGTGTCCGACATTGGAATTCATTCTGTGCGATTGATAACCATCAGTTGCGTGGTGTGAATTGCCTGTGTGATGTGCTAAGATGCAGTGATCAGGGCTTCTATTGAAAAGCAAAGTCTTGTGATTGATGATCAAAGCACCGCCTGTGTGGCGTAGCTTTGTGTATAACGTGAATTCGCGAGCCTCACGCCCCGATATGAACCAGAAACGGGAGAAGGACCTCAGGTAGGGCATGCGTTTCTTCCTAGCTAGGAGTTGTGTCAGTGTTTTTACACGGCCTGACAGTTTACTTATGTGGATGATGGATAGCGAGGCGCCTCGGTTATATCGGTCGATCCTGGACAGATGGAGTCATTCGTTGGCTCACTTACGCCCCATAGGGCGGGGAAACACATTGCTCAGGAATTTTAATCAACATCGGTGGACCGACCTTGTGGCTCCAAAGGCTTGACTGAGTACTTGCCTGAGGCTCGAGCTAGGCAGTCTCGAATTCGGTAAGGTCTATCTTTTGCCTTGGTTCATGATGGAAATCCAATTTCCAAATACGTGACTATGCGGTTTTGATTGTATATACATATGGCGACATGATATATGGTACCCATGCCGTCTATGATTGATAGTTATGATTTGAAATTGTTTTTGAAACATATAAACACTAGTAATAATATCAAATGCTTTTGTTTTATTCGTATCAAGCATATTTTGGCCATTATAAGGTAAAACTCTATCCTCTGGTTTGCGTTGCATTGTGTGATGGGAACTGAGTCTTATAATGGCTTCATTTTTATAAAAAGCATTGCGATGTTTAAAAGAATGATTTGTTTTAAAGCACTGGCAATCCAATGGAGTAACCTGTTCCACGAAAGTGGCGTGGTCCTGTGATTAGCTATATTTTAAGTGTGTTAAGTAGATTTCTCGTACCAGTCCCATGACTGACTCGTAGTTTGTTTCACTTTCAAACTCGGTTGCCCCTTTTTCTACATGGGCAGCCTTGTATTCAGGTTTAGCTGGCTTTCTCTGGATAGCTAGAGCTGAAGATGGATTCTATCATTTATCTCTTTTTATGTTGTTCAGCTCCTATTGTACATTATGTTTGTTTTTCCGCTGTAGACATTTATGTATAGCTGAACTGTATTTGTACTAAGTATGATCCTGTATACTGTGCAACTCTGATGATTACGTTTATCCAGTATATTATATTGTGCATTATCTGGTGTATTTATTTATTTCTGTTCTGCTGTTATCTGTTTATGTGTTATATTCCAAGGATTACCCTTGCCGCCGTCAGTACGGGGTTTGGGGTCGTCTCATTTGGTATCAGAGCTTTGGTTAAGCTTAGTTCTGGAATATAACATATTAACGAACTCGTCAGAAATAGAACAAGTAGTGTTCTAGGACGGGTAACTCATTACAGATAGGATCAGTAATATCTTAGTATGAGTAAAGCAGAATGAAAATACACCCCACTAGACACATTTACATTTGAAGTATATGTTTCTATGTTTTGAAATATCTTTTCTGTGACCTGACACTTAATCTGTTATTTGCAGAAGTACTATAAAATGAGTATCAGAAATAAAAGAAATGCAGAACCAGATCTGGAGGCTCTATTTAAGAGATATCGAAATCTGGGTGGAGCACAATTCTCGGGTAATGAATCTATTATTCAAACTCAAGCTTGGGTGAGCTCTGCAGAAAGAATATTTGAGCGTTTCTAGTTGAGAGATGATCAGAAAAGATTAGTAGCATCTTGGGCGCTCAAAGAAGAAGCTTTAATCTGGTGGGAAACAATCATCAAAGATAATCCAGAAGGTGATATCACCTGGGATAGATTCAAAGAGATTTTCCTAGAAAGATTTACTCCTCCTGAAGTGACGAAGCGATGATGTGATGAATTCTCCTATCTGATACAAGGAGATATGACCATTCCAGAATACCATAAGAAATTCAACGAACTTTCTCACTTCGCTCCTCATCTGATTCAAGATCCAAAGAGGATGAATCTGAGATTTATTCATGGCCTGCAAAGAAAATATCAGAATAAAGTAATGGGGCATGTGAAGCTTCCTTTTTCAGAAATGATTTACATGGCATATCAGTACGAAGATCTCCATAAGAAAGGAATGTTGCGCGACGAAGAGGAAGTCAGCTCGAGTAACAAAGTGGAGTCTATGACTGATAGTCCTGAGGTCAGTAAGAAGCCCAGTGCCAAGAGGAAAAGGGCCGGATCTGAAAAAGAACCAGCAACGACTGCCATGTGCAAGAATTGCAATCAGAAGGGGCATTTGTCCAGAAAATGTAAATCTTTAAACAAACGAAGCAAGAGTGGATCTAAACCCACAAAGAAGCAAAAGAACCCACATGAGGAAAGGAGGTGCCATAAGTGCCACAAAGTAGGTCATATTGCATGGGAGTGCCAACTCTCAAAGAAATCTAAAACAGTACATATAAATGAAGTAGCAGAAGCTTCTGAGCCCTCAGCCAGTCAAGGAAGGGTTGATGTTTTAGAAGGCACGCTTAATCTCAAAAACATTCCAGTTAAAGTGTTGTTTGATACAGGCGCGTCGTGAATCTTCGTTGCAAAGAATGCGGTTAAGAAACTGGATTTGAATTTGAAGAAGCTCAAAGAACCAATGACTGTCCAAAATCCGGTCGGGGGTTCCATCGATCTCAGTTGGGTTTGTGCAGTGCCTATCTCTTTTTCCTGCTATAAATTCCCTACTATCTCTATCATCATGAATTTTACTGAATTCGATCTTATTATGGGATTGGATTGGCTAACCAAATATGAAGCAGAGGTTAGATGCGCCGAGAGAGTTGTTAAGGCGAAGGCACAATCAGGGAATTATATAACCATACCATGCGAAGGTCCGAATTCCAATAGAAAAGACTTTTGGTCAGCTCTAGATGTTTCTCCTGCTCAAATAGAAAATATCCCCGAAGTCACAGAGAATATTCCCGACCTCGTAAAAGACATTCCTGTCGTCAAGAACTATGCGGATGTATTCGAGGAAGTTGTTCGCTTACCTCCGTAGAGGGAAATAGATTTCAAGATCGCTTTGATTCCGAATGCAAGGCCGGTAGTTCACGCTATTCGAAGAATGTCCTTGAAAGAGAAAGAGGAATTAGACAATCAAACACGATAGCTCGTATGGAAGGGTCTGATCAGGCCTAGTTTCTCTGATTGCGGAGCAGCAGTGGTGTTTGTCCCAAAATCTGACGGTACTCTACGGCTATGTGATCGTGATTTGAACAAGCAGACAATAAAGAACAAATATCCATTACCGCGAATCGATGATTTATTGGATCGTCTAAATGGAGCACAAGTATTCTCAAGGATGGACCTAGCTACAGGCTTCCATCAGCTTCGAATGGCCGAAGAGTGTGTTCCAATGACAGCATTCAGAGGTCCAGACTTATTCTACGAGTGATTAGTAATGCCATCCGGCTTATGTAATGCTCCAGCTTACTTCGTCGATTTGATGAATAGAGTGTTCAGTGGGGTTTTGAATAAATTTGTTCTGGTTTTTATTGATGATATTCTAATCTTCTCTAAATCAAAAGCTGAACATGAAAAGCATTTGGAATAGGTTCTGGAAATCCTCAGAAGGAATGTATTAAAAGCAAAGTTTTCCAAATGTATATTATGGCAAGAAGAAGTCAAATTTCTTGGTCACGTAGTGTCAAAGCAAGGAATTTCAGTGGATCCCGGTAAGATCACTGCTATTCAGAATTGGAAACAGCCTCGTATGCCAACAGAAGTTAAAAGTTTTCTCGGGTTAGCCAGTTATTATCAGAAATTCATTAAGGATTTCGCGAAGACATCTAGTTCCTTAACAAAACTGACTAAGAAACATTCGAGATTCAATTGGACTCCGGTATGTGAGGAAGCTTTCCAGGAGCTGAAATTAAAACTGATAACTGCTCCAGTATTAACAATAATAGATGGCAATGAGGACTTGAAAGTCTAGACAGATGCCTGTAGAGAAGGCCTTGGCGCAGTGTTAATGCAAAGAGGTCAAGTGATTGCTTATGCTAGCCGCCAGCTGAAGCCGCACGAGAAAAACTATGTAACTCATGATCTTGAGTTATTGGCTATCGTATTCTCTTTGAAAATCTGGAGACACTATCTTCTGGGTGAGAGATTTGAACTGTTTACAGAGCACCAGTCGTTAAAGTATTTGTTCACTCAGAAAGACTTGAATCTGAGGCAGCAGCGTTGGCTGGAGTTTCTTGCAGCATATGACTTTGAGATTATATACACTTCAGGGAAAGCCAATGTCGTGGCCGATGCGTTAAGCCAAAAGAATGAAATGATCGCCAGTTTTATTATCACGACTTCATTGATAGATAAAATATCTGCTCTTCAGAAGGATGATCACTTCATTCAGAAGATCAGAGAGATAATTCAACAAGGCGAACCCTCGAGTTTTCAAGTTGATAATGATGGGATTCTAAGGCTCAAAGGTCGAATCTGTGTCCCTAACATTTCTGAACTCCGAAAGGAAGTACTGGATGAATGCCACAAGTCAAAACTTAGTATCCATCCGGGAGTAAGAAAAATGTATAATGACATCAAACGCACTTTCTGGTGGGAGTCGATGAAGAGGGACATTTCTTTATATGTTAGCCGATGCCCTACTTGACAGCTAGTCAAAAGCGACCAACAGAAACTGGCTGGATTATTGCAACCGCTAGACGTTCCGAGCTGGAAGTGGGAACATATTTCCATGGACTTCATTGATTGTTTGCCCAGAACCAAAAAAGGAAATGACAGTATTTGGGTGATCGTAGATTGCTTCACGAAGACCGCCCATTTCATACCTGTCAGATCAAACAGAACTGCTCAGAGTCTGGCGCAGATATACTTCAGGGAAATTGTTAGGCTACATGGATTGCCGCTCAGTATAGTCAGTGATAGAGATACAATATTTACTAGCAAATTCTGGGAGGCATTTCAAGTAGAGCTGGGAACAAAGCTGAACCTAAGCACCGCTTATCATCCTCAGACAGATGGTCAAACTGAGAGGGTGAATCCTATACTAGAAGTTCTATTGTGGGCTTGTGTTCTAGA
Organism: Allium sativum; assembly: GCA_030737875.1. Lineage (NCBI taxonomy): Eukaryota > Viridiplantae > Streptophyta > Magnoliopsida > Asparagales > Amaryllidaceae > Allium > Allium sativum. The sequence continues at coordinate 773,244,264 of CM060924.1, read as the reverse complement.
TTTCGGTGGATCATGGGAAGACCATCTGCATTTGGCTGAATTCTCATATAACAACAGCTACCAGGCGAGCCTCACAATGTCGCCATTCGAAGCACTGTATGGTAGACCATGCCGATCTCCTGCTTGTCGGGTCGAACCTGGTAATAAACTTGTATTAGGACCTGATATGATCCGAGAAGCACCCGATAAAGTCGATTTTATTAAGAAACGATTACTCGCCACTCAAAGCCAACAGAAGAGCTACGCCGACAAGAGAAGAAGAGATAATTCATTTGTTGTTGGCAACTATGTATATCTAAAAGTATTGCCAATGAGAGGAGTTATCCGATTCGGTAAAACTGGAAATTTGGCGCCCAAATTCATTGGTTCGTTTCCTATTCTGGAACAGATCGGAACTCTTGCTTATATGGTTAAATTGCCTGATTGGTTGCCTGGAGTGCATGATGTATTTCACATATCTCAACTTCGAAAACACGTTCATGATCCAGACTTGATCATGGAAGAAGCAGCTCAACAGGATATTGAAATTACTCCAGAATTAGCTGTGAGAAGAGAGCCGCTAAAGATCATCGGCAAAGAAACCAAAGAGCTGAGGAACAACAAGGTTCACTTAGTCAAAGTGCAATGGAGTGGAGATCCGCGAGATTGTACTTGGGAAACTGAGGAGTGCATTCAGAAAGCCTACCTTAAATGCCGAGTGGATATCTCTGATTGACTCCGGTGCAAGGTACATTTACCATACTTTGCATTATCAATTAGTTCTCTACTATGTTGTTATTTTCTTTCCATGGATGTGCACTTTTAATTCTATGGTCTGAATGATTTTGAAAGAATATAGAAATTGATTAGTATATTTTTGAAGAGTTAAAAACAAATTGCTTGTTGTTTGCATTATGTGATAGTAAATAGGATTAATTAAATTATTGAAACGATAGTTAATTTAATTAATAAGAGAATGAATGGTAGGATTTAACCGACTAACTCACACTTTGAAATGGTTTAAAAGTAGATAGAAATATATACTTGTGCATTATATATGTTTGAACAGGTAAATGGATAGCTGTTGAGTAAAGATTTTATTTGCGTGCCCGACAAATAGGTTAATCTTAATGAGTTGGATGCGAAATATTATTATATCAACTCCTGTGAATGCCATTGGATGCGGAGTGCTGTTTGTTCTGTGTGAAATAATATACATCGCCATAGGATAGTAACAATTAATTTTGAACTACACTGCATGGCATACTTATGAAGATAGGCATACTTCATCATATACCACATAAGCATTTGGAGCTTGTGTGACGAGGTGGAAGATTTACCATACAAGCGAGAGGCTTGTATGGCGATGACTATATTTTACAGGTTGAACTGATGACTGTTATGGACTATTTAAATTGTAACGATAAAATTGCCAGATTAATAAAAACCCCACACGGGTCTGGAGTTGACAATAATCACGTCTCTCTAGTCATTAGATACGGCACATGTACTATTTATTTCCCACACGGGACGAGGTGACGAGGATTTATCCTCTTGAGCAATTAAAATACACACTCCCTCAGGCTTTGACAGGGTGACGAGAATTTATTCTCTGGAGTTATTATCTATACATGCTCCCCTGTAAACACCAGATTATATCACTATAAATATGTGTATGCTTTATAGGATTTATTGGGTACCTAATACGGCCCAATAAATTTCCAAACCTCTCCCCGTACAAAGGAGGTTATGACGAATTTTTTTGAAAATTCCAGGTGTTAGCCAAAAATTTGAAGAATTTGAAAATTCTCAAAAACTAAAAAGTTGGAGAATGGAAGCCAGATAGAACGTAGAGTTGATTAATCAAACCACTTTCGACTTTGTTCCTTTTCGAGGACGAAAAGTTTTAAGCGCGGGAGATTGTAACGACCCAGAAAATCTGAACCAATTTAAATTTTTTAATTTGGCTAAAATAGTGGATCTTAAATATTTAAAATAAATATTTTAAATAATAGCAATGAAAAGTGAGTTTGAATCGACGTTTGAAAATAAATATAATTACTTTGAATTATAAACAAGGCCTGAAATGGCGCGTAGTTTCAAAATTTGAATTCAAACTTCGACTAACTGTACCGGGTGCAAAACAAAACGGATTTGAGTGAAACCAAAAATATTTAAATCTGTTAGTAAATACCTTTCTAACAAATCTGAAAAATCGAAGTTTCATAGCGGGGAGCAAAAGTTATGGCCAAATGAATTTTCAGAAAAGGTCGCTATGGAATTTATATATCCCGTGAAAATGGCCATTTTGCAAACGACCTCGGAATTCGACGAAACCACTTTTGTTGGATCCGGGATGTGAAGTTATTGCTAGGTTTCAAATTTTATAATTTTGGAAGCTAGTATGTGAGCGTGGCAAAAGAAAATGTGTTTTGGTCAATTATAGTTAAATTGGATCGACCAGAAATGGGCCATTTTTCAAACGGTCTCAGTCGATGAAACTAGTTTTGTTAGGACCATATCGTCAAAACATAGCTAGATTTATTTTTCTGGAATTTTTCGAATCAGTTTGTGGCCCTGGAAAATTGAAATGTACGTTCAAATCGAATATTGAATGTTTTATATTTTTATTTGAAGGAAAACTGACTGAAACAGTCGAATGGGCCTAAGAAACATATCCCATTGTGTACGGAAAGGGGTAAAACGCTGGGGACGACTGTCATTGGGTTTGAATTGGTGTTCGTGTGTGGAAGAGGGTATTTTAGATATTTTAAAATATATAAATAAATAAAAATATTTCATTGGCCCAGATATTTTCTCTCTCCCCGTTTCTCTCCGAAACCCCCTAGGTCGACGGCGCATATCATTCAAAACCTCCCCCCTCATTTTCCGATTGATCCAAGAAGAATTAGCCCCACTTCCAGTTGAAGATTTTGTAGAGCTAGAGAAGATCTTCAAATCCATACCTAGTTTCGATTTTTTCGTTGAGTATTTTGGGAGAATCACCCTCTAGAAGTTCGCTCGTTCATCGCCTAATTCCGCCACAACCACCAGTTCGAGTTCGCCGTCGTTCAGGGCGCCACTGCGCCTCTCCAAGCTCGTTGACGTCGCATAAGCTGATTGGCATATCGTGCTTCGGATTGAGAGAGAAATCGAAACCTAGTTTCGAGCAGTTTACTGAGGTAACGGCTATGGTTATTTTCAATAGTTTTAACACCTTTAAACCGTTGCAAACTTTGAAAAACCATATCTTTTTTGTGTATTGACAAAATTCGATGAAACAGGAAACATCGTGACCGTGTGGACGTCTTCTACATTCTAGAAGAGACCGCATATTTTTCTGAGCCTTCTTCTATTTTTGGTGGAGTGGAACCCAAAGTGAGATTTCTAATTTATAAACGATATGGAAAACGACGATGTATAAATTATATAATCGATGTATGAGTTATATAAGCGTTGTACACCTCTTGTATAAGCGTTGTATAATTTGTACGTTCGATGTATAAGTTGTATATGCGTTGTAAAAATTATATATGTGTTGAAATAGAACTGAAATGCTATATATATATATACACGCCCCTCGTCCACAAACCATGGACGATATTTATTGGTTGTGATTGGTGTGAAAATTGATTGATAGAGAATGGTTGATTGAAATTGTTTGTGGTTGAAATTGAATGATTGTGGTTGAAAAAAAATACCCGTTTGTGGTTGAGAAATATTTTGTTGAAACCACATAGGATTAGTTTGTGGAAATGAAAAAAATATACATGCCGCCTGCATGCGAACTAGATGCATGATTCCCCATTGTCAAAAGCTGCGAGGCTTTAAGGTAGAGCGAGGAGCCGTACTAGAGACGGTCCGGTTTTAACTACCCTGCCGTTATGCTGCCGAAATTTTGAATAATATTCATGTGTTAGAATTATTTTCATTTATTGAAACTATATTTATTTGTTGAATAGAAAACCTTCATGTGTTGAATCGATATTCATTCGTTGGATAGAAATTCATGTGTTGAATGGTATTCGTGTTTTACATATAAAAATCACATTTTTACTCTATATATATAAACTATAGAAAACCTTCATGTGTTGAATCGATATTCATTCGTCGGATAGAAATTCATGTATTGAATGGTATTCGTGTTTTAAATATAAAAATCACATTTTTACTCTATATATATAAACTATAGAAAACCTTCATGTGTTGAATCGATATTCATTCGTTGGATAGAAATTCATGTGTTGAATGGTATTCGTGTTTTAAGTATAAAAATCACATTTTTATCTATATATATAAACTATAGAAAACCTTCATGTGTTGAATCGATATTCATTCGTTGAATTGAAATTCATATGTTGAATGTTATTCATATTTTGAAAGAAATTATTTTATAATAAAAATCCTATTTTTATCATCAATATGAAATATAAAATAATCTTGTTTTGAAATAAATTGTTTTATAATAAAAATCCTATTTCTATCACCTATATTAACTATATAAAATAGTCGAGTTTTGAAATAAATTGTTTTACATTAAAAATAAAAAATTTATTATATACATGAATTGTTAAAAATAGTGAAGTGTTGAAATAGAAGACAGTTAGATAAAAATATAATTTTTATCAAATGTATGAAAAGAATATAGCTTTGAAATCGAAGAATCGATATATATATATATATATATATATATAGAATTAAAATATATCGAATAACGAAGCTGTAGTTAGTATTTTGAAACCGTGATTTCAAACGATTAGTGGGAGATCTGACCATCGGATTTTCCCGAAACCGCAACCGTTGGGTTCGCTTTGGAAATATCTTTCCAACGGCACCAACTTTGCAAAGATCCAACGGTTGGATTATCGGGAATGTTTAATTCAAATCTGAAGAAAAACAGCGCCAGAATCGATTATATATATATATATATATATAATTATATTTAATCGAATAACGACGCTGTAGTTCGTATTTTGAAATCGAAACTTCAAACGATTATACCGGGAGATCCGACCGTCGAAATTTCCCGAAACTGGAACCGTTGGATTCGTTTTGAAAAGATATTTCTAGTGATGTAAATTTTGTGAAGATCCAACGGTTATATTTTCAGATATGTGTAAATGAAATCTGAAGAAAAACAGCGCCACGGCCGCGTTATGGCCCGAAGCGTCGTTTTGAATAAATTGGCTATTTTAAAATAAATAAAAATAGCGATAATTCGTTATAAAATATTATAAAAGATATGGATGTGAAATTTAGAAACTAACTGAAGGTTGGCTAAGTCGAATAGTTTCCTGGGTGTTGATCTAATGTTGGTTTCGGCCTTCGGGGTTAATATTTGGGAAATCATTCTCTTACTGATTGAAGGTTAGTGACTAATGAATTGAAATGATGCGTATGTATGTTAGTGTTGCGCTTGTTTATTATATACCCAAGTTGCTCAGAAAGACCGGGTTTATCCCAATCTGAATAACTGAATCGACGATAAGAAGTCGAAGATGAAGACGGGGGTTGAAGACCGATCTTCACCTTGTTTGGATGATCACTGAGGTCCTGATTGGGAGGCATCCCGAAATATGGATAATGAGTGGTGATCGTCCAGACGTACGCGGGAATCGATGGATATGCGAGGTATTTAGTGCCTCTGGTTTCGTTCAGACCCAGAACGGACTTGCAAATGGACTATGTGTCTGACATTGGAATTCATTTTGTGCGGTTGATAACCATCAGTTGCGTGGTGTGAATTGTCTGTGTGACATGCTAAGATGCAGTGACCAGGGCTTCTGTTGAAAAGCAAAGTCTTGTGATTGATGATCAAAGCATCGCATGTGTGGCGTAGCTTTGTGTATAACGTGAATTCGCGAGCCTCACACCCCGGTATGAACCAGAAATGGGAGAAGGGCCTCAGGGAGGGCATGCGTTTCTTCCTAGCTAGGAGTTGTGTTAGTGTTTTTACATGGCCTGACATTTTACTTATGTGGATGATGGATAGCGAGGAGCCTCGGTTATATTGGTCGATCCGGGACCGACGGAGTCATTCGTTGGCTCACTTACGCCCCATAGGGCGGGGAAACGCATTGTTCAGGAATTTTAATCCACATCGGTGGACCGACCCTGTCGCTCCAAAGGCTTGACTGAGTACTTGCCTGAGGCTCGGGCTAGGCAGTCTCGAATTCAGTAAGGACTATTTTTTGCCTTGGTTCATGACGGAAATCCAATTTCCAAATACGTGACTGTGCGGTTTTGATTGTATATACATATGGAGACATGATATATGGTACCCATGCCGTCTATGATTGATAGTTATGATTTGAAATTGTTTTTGAAACATATAAACACTAGTAATAATATCAAATGCTCTTGTTTTATTCGTATCAAGCCTATTTTGGCCATTATAAGGTAAAACTCTATCCTCTGGTTTGCGTTGCATTGTGTGATGGGAACTGAATCTTATAATGGCTTCATTTTTATAAAAAGCATTGTGATGTTTAAAAGAATGATTTGTTTTAAAGCACTGGCAATCCAATGGAGTAAACCCGTTCCACAAAAGTGGCGTGTTCCTGTGATTAGCCATATTTTAAATGTGTTAAGTAGATTTCTCAAACCAGTCCCATGACTGACTAGTAGTTTGTTTCACTTTCAAACTCGGGTGCCCCTTTTTCTACACGGGCAGCCTTGTATTCAGGTTTAGCTGGCTTTCTCTGGATAGCTGGAGCTGAAGATGGATTCTATCATTTATCTCTTTTTATGTTGTTCAGCTCCTATTGTACATTATGTTTGTTTTTCCGATGTAGACATTTATGTATAGCTGAACTGTATTTGTACTAAGTATGATCCTGTATACTGTGCAACTCTGATGATTACGTTTATCCAGTATATTCTATTGTGCATTATCTGGTGTATTTATTAATTTTTGTTATGCTGTTATCTTTTTATGTGTTATATTCCAAGGATTACCCTTGCCGCCGTCAGTACGGGGTTTGGGGTTGTCTCATAAAATATAAACTTCTCGCATATAAAAATCTCATCCTTATCACAAAGTCATATATAAAAATTGTATTTTTATTTTGAAATCATATACATAAAGATCGCATCTTTATATGGTGTTCATATAAATAAAAATCTCAACTTTATATGGTGTTCATATAAATAAAATTCTCAACAACTTTATATGGCGTTCATATATATATATATATATATATATATATATATATCAACTTTATATGGTGTTCATATAAATAAAAATCTCAACTTTATCATAAATAAAAATTTAGTTTTGTCATAAATAAAAATTCAGTTTTGACATAAATAAAAATTCAGTTTTTACATACTAAAAATTCAGGTTTTTACATAACTAAAGAAATCTGTTTTTACTTACAATGTTCAAGCGAGAGAGGGGGGTGCTGCTCGAAAGGAGGATGAGGGGGGGGTCGCTGTTAATCATGTGGTGGAGCATTCGGCGGAGGGACTGGAGGGGGGGTCCAAGGTCAGGCGGGGTGGCTGTTGGTGATGTGGTGTGGTCGGAGGAGCAGCTCCATGGCCTGAGGCGGCGCCACTTCCGTCGAGGGCTCGATTTAGGGTTTAAAACGATAAAAAGGGGGCATTGGTCGTTTAGCTGAGGGGGATCGACGGGAGGTAGGGCGCGTTGTATTGAAGGCGACGACGGTCTGGGAGGGGAGGGGGACGGGCGGCGTGGCCCGAAGGTGGAGCGCGATTTTTTTTATTTATCTGTTTGAACGGGAATGAAAAGATAAGGGGAGGGAGGGGCTTAAGTGTAATTATATATATTTTATTTATTATATATTTTTTCCAAAAAATGTTGTCTTTCCATTTTAACTTCAAATTTAACACAACGACTGTCGTCCCTAGCTAATTACCCCTACCTCGAACACAATGGGATATGTTTCGTAACCCAATTCGCTTGTTTCGATCAGTTTTCGCCAAAATCAAAATATAAATTTATATATTCAATTTCAAACGTACATTTCTAATTATCAGGGCCACATACAGCTTCTAAAAATTCCCAAAAAATATTTTCTAGCATCTATTGACGATACGGTCCTAACAAAACTAATTTCGTCAAATTCTGAGACCGTTTGAAAAATGGCCATTTTCTGGTTGATCGAAATTGATTGAAACTATCAAACGCGTTTTCCTTCACCACGCTCACATATTGATTCGAAAAATTACGAATTTTGGAATCTAGCAATAACTTGACATCCCGGATCCAACAAAAGTGGTTATCGTCGAAAACCGTGGTTATTTGCAAAATTTCCATTTTTAGGGGCCAGAATTCCATAGCGAGTATTCTGAAATTTCAACTGGGCATAACTTTTTATCCCCGCTATGAAATCTCAATTTTTCGGATTCGCTGGAAAGATATTATCAGTTAGATTCAAATATTTTTAGATTCACTAAAATCCAGTTTATTTTGAATCCTGTACATTCATTTGAAATTTGAAATCGAATTATCGAACTACCGCGCCATTTTAGGCTCGTTATATAATTAAAAGAAAATATTTATATTCTAACGACGATCTATATAAATATATACGTTCTAATTCTATTCAAAATAAATTTCTCGTCGTTATTATTTAAAATATTTCATTTTAAATAATCAAAATTCACTAAAATTGCCAAAATAAAAATTTTAAATTGGCCCAGATTTCCGGATTATTACAATCTCCCCCACTTAAAACTTTTCGTCCCCGAAAAGGAGCGAAGCCGAAAGTTGTTTAACTAATCAACTCAACTTTCATAATTTTCATTACGGCTTAAGTTCTTCAACTTTTCAGTTTCTAAGAACATTTCAAATTTTTCAAAAATTTGGCTAACACCCTAAATTTTCGAAAAATTTCACCATAACCTCCCCCGCACCGGGGACTTCGGGATATTTCATATAGCCTCCCATGGCCTTCTTCAATCCAAAAGAAAAAGAAAAATCCAAGCGGCTAGCCAATCGGCTCATAAAATCATCCAAAACCCAAGAAGTACAATAAACATGTACCTATTTGTCGGGTAAACAAATTTATTCCTCTACTCTAGCCTCCTTGCTATGACCTGTTCACAAATATATATGTACATGCATGCAATACAGTTCAAAATTTGGTTCAATTTGGCATAAATTCACCGTTCTTTCATATAATGGTTTAAATAAATAATCACACAACATAACCATCAATCAATTAGTGAATTAACGTTTCAAATTCATATTTTTGATATAAAGTCAAAAATCACATTTTTGGTGCCAAATCAAAACAATAGACCCTATCTAATTTTGGTTCTCACACCAGTCTAGTGGAAATATATAGAAATCTCACTTTCGAATCTCGAAAATAAATACTGGCGATGGTACCCCGTCACCAGAATTATCCCCGGGCAACTAGAGTGTGATTCTATAACTATCCAGTTCATTAAAACTTCGAATACACGTTTGCAAGGCGTATATGCAAAATCTTTATATATTGGATTGTCCAAATTAATTTAAAAATAAACATTCAAATACGTTGAATAAAGTTTAAATTTTCAAAACAAAATTGTTTTCATTCTAAAAATATACTCTTCACATTCGTTCTAGGATACTACTGATCCCATCTCTAACGAGCCATTCCCATTGGATATTACTAATCCAATTTCTGATGAATTCTTTCGTTTGGTTCTAATATGTCTTGTTCTCCGAGCTCTGTAAATCAAAGCTCTGATACCCAAATGAAACGACCCGAAATCCCCCTTATGGGATATCACGGATTGAGTTGAGAACAACACACAAAAGAACGCACACAGAAGAACATTTCATTGCTTATTACAACAATTCATCAGAATACAAGAATATACAGAGTATAAATAAATATTATACATTATAAAATATCAGAGATTACAATACATTACATAGCAGCGGAAAACAATACAATACACAACTAGAAGAGATATGTAACACCCCGTGTATTCTATAACTGTGGAATTAACAAATTAAAGTATAATTAATTTGAAATCAAAGAACTAAGGGAAACGGGATACGCCATTGCGTTCGTCTCGGAAAAATACGCGAAATAGAGTCCGAGTTTTCGAAAAACGGAGTCCGTATGAAGAAGATATAGCCTCCGGAAGTTTCTGAATCAAGTCTAAAATTAAAAATCGGGCCCAATTGGCCAGGGCGGGAAAAGTCCCGCCTAGGACACCCAGGTCGACTGGACTGTCGACCTGGTCTAGCCAGGTCGACAGGGCTGTCGACAGGGCTGTCGACCTGGTACAGACCCAGGTCGAACCCAGTCCACCCTGGCTGGCCTAGTCTATATTGGTCGATTTCCAGAAGCATGCTTTGTCATTAGGGCTAGGTGGCAGGCTCTAATTGGTCTCTCTTTCGAATGAATGGCTACGATCAATCCAAGCAACATCGATGGTCCTAATCAGTTCATAAACTCTATAAAAATGACCCTAGACTCTACCTAGGTTTCTTACACAATTCTCTAGCCTCCATTGCTCTCTTCTTCCAATAAAAAAAAATAAAAATGGCGTCGCTGCTCTGCTGGAATTAAAACTAGAAGATAATCAACATCAGCCTAAGCAACTCAATTCAAACTAGAGATTAAAGTTTCTGCAAAGATTCTACAACAAGTTAAAGTTCTTTCTTTAATCCAAACAAGGCAAGTACAGTTATTTTCCGCTATAAACGTTAATTATAATTTTGATATGTTTTTAATTCTGAATCTGAGATTGTATATATATTCTCTTCTGTCAGATTTGTTATTCTGTGACTGTTCTGTATCCCTTTTCTTCTTTTCTGTTTTTATAGCCAGGCTACCACGAGCCTGTGCCTAATCTCATTAGAGATGAACGTATGAACGCAAATTTTGGGACAAATAATGAATGATGCGAAATTTGACAAGACTAAATTGAATGTATGACTTTAGGTCTGAGGCATAAAATATATTGGACATATGCATAAATTTGATTATGAACATATAATTTATGCATGTTGTATGCATAGTTATGTTGTAATTTAGAACTGTAATTAATGAGCATATGTTGTAAACTAGATTTGGATCTATGCATATTCTATGATAGAAGAAAAGAGGAACCATTGTAAGATTACATATGATTTGAGATTTTGGACAAAATGCATATAAAAGTCAAGATATGATTTTTAGAAGATATGATTTAAAGATTTATATTGTTGGGTATAGTTTGCATAATGATTCATGACTCAAAAAGAAGAAGATATGGAAACCTAGGTATAAAGATTTACATTAATTAGGATATCTATTATTGTGATTACACCTAAATAGGGATTTTTGGATATATGGCATGCATTGAAATTAATGGTTATATTTGGTATAATTTATATGTGAATCTACTGTAAAATGCTAGTTTAACAAAAATTGGAACATAGGTTATATGGCAAATTATGTCCATATTCTGCGCTTATGCAAACATGGAGTATATGTTGTGAATCATGACAATTATGTAAGCATATGAATTTAGGCCAATTTATGATTGGGCAAGGCATGTAAATAGAACTTTTAGAAATATTAAATTTGCTAAATCTGCTAATTTGTCAAGTTGCCTAAACTACTAGTTTTGTTATATTGCCTAGACTGCTAATTAGATTGAAATGCCTAATCTGTTAAATTTGTCGGTTGAAATGCCTAACCTGTTATATGCCAAAATCTGCTAAGTTGCTAAATCTGTTAAATCCGTTAAGTCATATAAAACCTGTTATCTGCTATGTTGATATAATCATCCTGTTATTGATATAATCTGAATTGGTATATATATTGGGCGTGCGCATAAACGGTAAATTATTAATTAATTGGCCGCAAAGATAAACATGGCTAACTCGAGGTTAGAATGAGTTTTCGGCGTAAATCTGCCCGGAACCGCCCGGCACATCCAGTGGCCGCAAACAATAGGTTCTAATGTGAGAAGTTAGTCATAACATGCGTAAGACACGAGGTTAGGTCTGGCTTGTGGCAGAAGTCTGCCCGGAACCGCCCGGCATATCCAGCGGTCACAAGCTACCGACCTAATGTGAGAGGTCTGTGCATTAATAATTAATTAATGCAAATCTAAGATAAGAATGACATCTAAAACGTATTGGGGAGAAATAGGGTTAAACCAAAGGGATTAATAGATGTAGTAAAACCCGTCCATGAATCTGTAGGCCCAATACAAAGTTAGACAAATCTGAAAAATCTGTACATCTGATCCGTTAGTCTGAAAACTTGTTAACTTAATTTGTGAATTAGTAAATCTGAATTCTGTATGTCTGAACTTGTAAACAAGTTAATCTGAAATCTGTTAGTCTGGGGACACAAGGTTAGGAGGGGAATTACTTGTGTCATCTGTTGTTTGGGACCCATATTAGTCAGTAACCCTTTCTGGTATCAAAACTTTGACCCAACAGTAAGTAGGGTCCGGGCACGCTTACTGAACTAATTATAAGAGGTTCATTCTGATAATGGCGAGGGGTGTTGATGGTGCGTTCCAACCGGGTCATGTGCGTGCATGGATCCCGGTCTGCCTCTGAGGATGTAAGACGCCGTGACATCTGTAAATAGGTCTGTGCCAATTGGTTGTCACTTTAGGGAGTGATACACCCTACTGTGGGGCCGACACAGGATATTTATGTATTAGGGAGCCGATCGCTTGGGGTAGGGTTTTAGGGTACGCTTAGTTCTGTCTGTTTCTGTTGGTACCGTCTGTTTCTGTTGGGTGGTAACACCTGTCTGTTTCTGTGTGGTACCGTCTGTTCGGGTGGTAAAAGCCCATTACTAGTGTACACCTAATTCCACATTATGTTTCCATAGGGATAAATATGTTTCTTCTTCTGTCTGTTTCTGATCGGGTAGTAAAGGCCCATTATTAGCATTCTGTTTCTGTTAAAGTATTCTGTACCCGTTCCTGCTTCAATTTAGACATTAGGGTGACACCTAATTTTGCTATACTAGTATTAGTGTAGAGAAGTGTAAAACAATAGTTTATATCATTCGGTTTTTCTGTTATATCTGCTACACCTGTTATAGTTATCTCACATCCAGTTTTATGTTCATATCATATTATTATTATCTGTTCATATGCTGAAAGTCACTGGACTTGCCAGACTTTTTGTCTGACCCTTGTTGTTTCGCCTCCTTTCTTCCGTTTCCCCCCCCCCCCCCCCCAGGTTATCCAAGGAGGGAAATACTTTAGCTTGATCTGGATTTCTCTTTGCTTGAAGTGCTTAAAGTATGGCTTGGCTCTGTATAGCTTCCGTTCCATGGGGATTATGATTTTAAACTATGCATTTTGAAGGCTTTTGTACAAGACTGATATTTTGTACTTGAATTCTGAAATTGAAAGGATGTAACCATATTAATTTTCTGTTTCCGCTGTAATAAAGTTAAAATTTTTCAAGTACTGTTTTATCTATCTTGTAAGTTTCTGTTCTGTTTATTAAAATGCTCCACCAAAGTTAAGGCATTCCCTTTGTGAGTGACCTTAACGGAGGTGGGGTGTTACACTTGGTATTAGAGCTAAAGGTTACCAGATTAGATAAAAGTTTTTGAAAACTATTTTCAAAAAGGTTTTGGAAGGAAGTATTTTCAAAAAAAAAAACTTATTTTGGAAAACATGATCCCCAAGAGCCATATATCTTTCTTTCAGTCCTTTTTGTATTGAACCTTTCCTTTTTCGTTCCAGCATGTCTGAAGCATCTGAGATACCAGAGGGTGTTCATGTACCCGGTTGGTTTCGTCAATATCTTGAGGCTAGGACCGCCGCTGCAGGTCCAGCAAATGATCCCCCTCCTCCACCCCCTCCTCGTGCAATTGCTTTCTCAAAGATCTGTAGAGATTTTAGGGCCATGGGTGGGAAGGATTTCAAAGGAACTGAATCATTCGTAGAAGCAAGGAATTGGCTCAAAGAAACTGAGGATCTATTCGTTATCTTCGAGGTGGACGATAGGCAGAAGGTACAGTTGGCAGTATGGCTGCTCAAAGACGAAGCTTCCTACTGGTGGGAAGTCACTAACGCCGTGAGGCCGGTTGAGACATGGATGGATTTCAGAACAAGGTTTGAGACAAAATTCCTCTCGCAAGCTGAACGAAGTTTACAATTGGAAAAGTTCTTGTCTCTTAAGCAAGGAAGTATGACGGTCAAGGAATACGTCAACCAGTTCAACCAACTAGCAAGATTCGGATTGGATTTAGTCAACACTCAGCATAAAAAGGCTCTCCGCTTTGTTAAAGGATTGAATGAGCCACTGCACAGCCTAGCCATGACCCATGTACCCATGGGAGCAACTTACGAGAAATTGGTGGATATGGCACTACTGCACGAGGAAGACAAGGGCCCGAAAGAGACAAAGAAGGAAGAACCACAGAATAAGAAAGCGGGGCCCAAAAAGGAAACACAAAAGAAGGATGAGAAGCCTGAAGATAAGAAGGGGAAAAAGTGCTTTACTTGTGGGAGCTCAACTCATCTGAACAAGGATTGCAGAAAAAGGAAGGGCGCTTGCTTCAACTGTGGGGAGATGGGACACTTCACTAGGGACTGCCCGAAGAGACGAGGACAAGGAGGGCAGGCGAACACTCTTGAGGCTAGTGGCTAGGATAGAAATAGGAAAATTTCTATAGTAGGTTTAATTTCTTTATCTGATTGTGACTTTTTCTGGTTTTGGTATTTTGATTTTGTAATCGATACTCTGCACTTTAATGCTAGTATTATTTCTGGATTCCGCTATAGACTCAGATCCATAAGGGTTATGGATCATCTGTTTGAGACTGGGATATCTGTGTTAGGTGTCAAGTATGACGCATACATTCTGAGTTTTCGTAGGGTGTCAATTTGATATTGGTTTCGGTCTTTGGGGCCGACACTTAGGACCCATGTCTAATGGGAACCAAATTTTCGTTCTATCTGTACTCGCTTCCATCATTCGACTGTATCCTATCGATCGAATATTTGAACTTTAGGTAGAAACTAATGGGTGTAAACATGTGTTTGAGACATGTTATGTTTGATGGTTGTAAGTGGATGCAAATGGTTGCTAGTGGTTGCCCGGGGATGCATATACACACACTAGGCACTAGATCGGCTCGAAAACACTCTCATACTGCATATGGATGGGTGAGTATTTTTCAATTCTTGTGGATGCAAATTGGTTGATTCAGCACATGGATGTTGCATTTGAGTGAATGGTTGTGCACTCATATAGAAATAATATATATCATCAGAATTCTATTGCATACATGTTGGACTCATGGCACTGACATAATTCGCATTAAGGAGGTCAACTGAATCAGTAGACCGCCTGATCTTTGCATTAGATAAGGAACATATACACACACTTTTGCATATGTTCATACAACATTAGAAGTTTTCTAAGGACAATGGATGCTTGTGGATGATGGTTGAGTAGATGGGTGATTGGATGGTAGGACACATTCTTCTTAACTTGAAGATTTCGGGGATGAAATCCTTTTAAGTGGGGGAGAATGTAACACCCCGTGTATTCTATAACTGTGGAATTAACAAATTAAAGTATAATTAATTTGAAATCAAAGAACTAAGGGAAACGGGATATGCCATTGCGTTCGTCTCGGAAAAATACGCGAAATAGAGTCCGAGTTTTCGAAAAACGGAGTCCGTATGAAGAAGATATAGCCTCCGGAAGTTTCTGAATCAAGTCTAAAATTAAAAATCGGGCCCAATTGGCCAGGGCGGGAAAAGTCCCGCCTAGGACACCCAGGTCGACTGGGCTGTCGACCTGGTCTAGCCAGGTCGACAGGGCTGTCGACAGGGCTGTCGACCTGGTCCAGACCCAGGTCGAACCCAGTCCACCCTGGCTGGCCTAGTCTATATTGGTCGATTTCCAGAAGCATGCTTTGTCATCAGGGCTAGGTGGCAGGCTCTAATTGGTCTCTCTTTCGAATGAATGGCTACGATCAATCCAAGCAACATCGATGGTCCTAATCAGTTCATAAACTCTATAAAAATGACCCTAGACTCTACCTAGGTTTCTTACACAATTCTCTAGCCTCCATTGCTCTCTTCTTCTAATAAAAAAAATAAAAATGGCGTCGCTGCTCTGCTGGAATTAAAACTAGAAGATAATCAACATCAGCCTAAGCAACTCAATTCAAACTAGAGATTAAAGTTTCTGCAAAGATTCTACAACAAGTTAAAGTTCTTTCTTTAATCCAAACAAGGCAAGTACAGTTATTTTCCGCTATAAACGTTAATTATAATTTTGATATGTTTTTAATTCTGAATCTGGGATTGTATATATATTCTCTTCTGTCAGATTTGTTTTTCTGTGACTGTTCTGTATCCCTTTTCTTCTTTTCTGTTTTTATAGCCAGGCTACCACGAGCCTGTGCCTAATCTCATAAGAGATGAACGTATGAACGCAAATTTTGGGACAAATAATGAATGATGCGAAATTTGACAAGACTAAATTGAATGTATGACTTTAGGTCTGAGGCATAAAATATATTGGACATATGCATAAATTTGATTATGAACATATAATTTATGCATGTTGTATGCATAGTTATGTTGTAATTTAGAACTGTAATTAATGAGCATATGTTGTAAACTAGATTTGGATCTATGCATATTCTATGATAGAAGAAAAGAGGAACCATTGTAAGATTACATATGATTTGAGATTTTGGACAAAATGCATATAAAAGTCAAGATATGATTTTTAGAAGATATGATTTAAAGATTTATATTGTTGGGTATAGTTTGCATAATGAATCATGACTCAAAAAGAAGAAGATATGGAAACCTAGGTATAAAGATTTACATTAATTAGGATATCTATTATTGTGATTACACCTAAATAGGGATTTTTGGATATATGGCATGCATTGAAATTAATGGTTATATTTGGTATAATTTATATGTGAATCTGCTGTAAAATGCTAGTTTAACAAAAATTGGAACATAGGTTATATGGCAAATTATGTCCATATTCTGCGCTTATGCAAACATGGAGTATATGTTGTGAATCATGACAATTATGTAAGCATATGAATTTAGGCCAATTTATGATTGGGCAAGGCATGTAAATAGAACTTTTAGAAATATTAAATTTGCTAAATCTGCTAATTTGTCAAGTTGCCTAAACTACTAGTTTTGTTATATTGCCTAGACTGCTAATTAGATTGAAATGCCTAATCTGTTAAATTTGTCGGTTGAAATGCCTAACCTGTTATATGCCAAAATCTGCTAAGTTGCTAAATCTGTTAAATCCGTTAAGTCATATAAAACCTGTTATCTGCTATGTTGATATAATCATCCTGTTATTGATATAATCTGAATTGGCATATATATTGGGCGTGCGCATAAACGGTAAATTATTAATTAATTGGCCGCAAAGATAAACATGGCTAACTCGAGGTTAGAATGAGTTTGCGGCGTAAATCTGCCCGGAACCGCCCGGCACATCCAGTGGCCGCAAACAATAGGTTCTAATGTGAGAAGTTAGTCATAACATGTGTAAGACACGAGGTTAGGTCTGCCTTGTGGCAGAAGTCTGCCCGGAACCGCCCGGCATATCCAGCGGTCACAAGCTACCGACCTAATGTGAGAGGTCTGTGCATTAATAATTAATTAATGCAAATCTAAGATAAGAATGACGTCTAAAACGTATTGGGGAGAAATAGGGTTAAACCAAAGGGATTAATAGATGTAGTAAAACCCGTCCATGAATCTGTAGGCCCAATACAAAGTTAGACAAATCTGAAAAATCTGTACATCTGATCCGTTAGTCTGAAAACTTGTTAACTTAATTTGTGAATTAGTAAATCTGAATTCTGTATGTCTGAACTTGTAAACAAGTTAATCTGAAATCTGTTAGTCTGGGGACACAAGGTTAGGAGGGGAATTACATGTGTCATCTGTTGTTTGGGACCCATATTAGTCAGTAACCCTTTCTGGTATCAAAACTTTGACCCAACAGTAAGTAGGGTCTGGGCACGCTTACTGAACTAATTATAAGAGGTTCATTCTGATAATGGCGAGGGGTGTTGATGGTGCGTTCCAACCGGGTCATGTGCGTGCATGGATCCCGGTCTGCCTCTGAGGATGTAAGACGCCGTGACATCTGTAAATAGGTCTGTGCCAATTGGTTGTCACTTTAGGGAGTGATACACCCTACTGTGGGGCCGACACAGGATATTTATGTATTAGGGAGCCGATCGCTTGGGGTAGGGTTTTAGGGTACGCTTAGTTCTGTCTGTTTCTGTTGGTACCGTCTGTTTCTGTTGGGTGGTAACACCTGTCTGTTTCTGTGTGGTACCGTCTGTTCGGGTGGTAAAGGCCCATTACTAGTGTACACCTAATTCCACATTCTGTTTCCATAGGGATAAATATGTTTCTTCTTCTGTCTGTTTCTGATCGGGTAGTAAAGGCCCATTATTAGCATTCTGTTTCTGTTAAAGTATTCTGTACCCGTTCCTGCTTCAATTTAGACATTAGGGTGACACCTGATTTTGCTATACTAGTATTAGTGCAGAGAAGTGTAAAACAACAGTTTATATCATTCGGTTTTTCTGTTATATCTGCTACACCTGTTATAGTTATCTCACATCCAGTTTTATGTTCATATCATATTATTATTATCTGTTCATATGCTGAAAGTCACTGGACTTGCCAGACTTTTTGTCTGACCCTTGTTGTTTCGCCTCCTTTCTTCCGTTCCCCCCCCCCCAGGTTATCCAAGGAGGGAAATACTTTAGCTTGATCCGGATTTCTCTTTGCTTGAAGTGCTTAAAGTATTGCTTGGCTCTGTATAGCTTCCGTTCCATGGGGATTATGATTTTAAACTATGCATTTTGAAGGCTTTTGTACAAGACTGATATTTTGTACTTGAATTCTGAAATTGAAAGGATGTAACCATATTAATTTTCTGTTTCCGCTGTAATAAAGTTAAAATTTTTCAAGTACTGTTTTATCTTTCTTGTAAGTTTCTGTTCTGTTTACTAAAATGCTCCACCAAAGTTAAGGCATTCCCTTTGTGAGTGACCTTAACGGAGGTGGGGTGTTACAAGATATACGGATACAGAGCTTTCCGGATATCATTCCAGCTGTAAACCAGGTTCTTGTGAATAAAAATCTGCAAAACCAAAACTACTAGCTGCCCGTGTCAAAATAAGGGCACCCAGAGTTTTGGTTAAAACAATAAACTCCAGGTCAGTCATGGGACTGGTGTGAGAACTAAAACAATTATTAATCTTTATTTTAAAGTTAGGTAAATCAAGGGACCACGCCGTATAACACTGAACGGGTTTCCTCCCAAGGATACCAGTGCATGAAACAACAGCGCAATGCTAAATAAAGAACAATGAAGCTATTATAAGACCCAGGTCCCATCACACAATGCAACGCAAGCCAGAGGATAGGCTTTTACCTTATAATAGCCAAAGATTGTTGATACGCTAAATTTCATCTTTTATTATTACTATAAGTGTATAGTGTCAAAACAATTTCAAATCATAAGTATCAATCAAAGACGGCATGGGTACCATATATCATGTCGCCAATACTAGGCTCTACAATCAAAACCGCAAATGTCACGTATTTGGAAATTGCATTCCCATCTATGAACCGAGGCCAGGGATCGTCCTCAACTGATTCGAGACTCTCTAGCCTGAGCCTCAGGACCCAGACTCAGGTGGGCCCTTGGATCGTCAGGGCCGGTCCACCGATGTGGATTAAAATGCCTGAACACTGCGTTTCCCTACTCTTTGGGGGCGTAAATGAGCCAACGAATGACTCCATCGGCTTCACATAGTCACCGATATATCCGAGGCGCCTTGCAAACCAACAACCACATAAGTCAAACTCGTCAGGGCGTGTCAAACCACTGACGCCACTTCTAACTAGAAAGAAACGCATGTTCTCCTTGAGGTCCTCTCCCGTTTTTGGTTCACCACCGGGGTGTGAGGCTTGCGAATCATGCTACACAAAGCTATGCCACACAGGCCGTGTTTTGATCATCAACCACAAGACTCTGCTTTTCAAAAGAAGCCTTGATCATTTGCATTTTAGCATGCCACACAGGCAAACCACTCCATGCAACCGATATCCACCAATCACACAGAATGATATCTAATGTCAGACACACAGTCCATCTACAAGTCCGTTCTGGGTCTGAACGAAACCGGAGGCACCTTGTACCTCGCATATCCATCGATCTCCAAGTACATCTCAACGACCACTAACTGATTCCCTCCTCTTGGGTGTACGGCCCAATCAAGATCATCAGTAATTATCCAAACAACGTGAAGACCTCCGGTCTTCAACCACCGTCTTCATCCTCGATACCACATCGAATCGGTTATTCAGAATGGGATAAACCCGGTCTTTCTGAATAACTTGCGTATATAATAAACAAGTGTTACACAAACACAACATACGCATCATTCTAATTCATCAGTCACTAAGCGTAAATTAGCTAGAGAATAATTCCCCAAACATTAACCCCGAAGGACGAAACCAACATCAATTCAATACCCATGAAACCATTCTTCTTAGCTAACCTACGGTTAGTTTCTAAATTTCACTTTCTTAGGGAAAGGTTCCCATTAATTTTATCAAAGATAAATTCTTTTAAATTTATTCTTTAATCTTCTTTTGAATATCAATTCAAACTAGTCGGGATTAGCGAACCACACCGAAGTGATCATTTATTTTATTTCCCAATCCCAACCTATTCATTCCCTGAAGTAAAACTAGTCATACTTCATATCTAACACCACAGTGTTATCAGTAAATTCAATTACCATTTCACGATCGAATCTAATTAAAGATTTAACTATCGCCTGCAACAAAACTGGTGATACTCCATTCTCGATCATTTCAATCTAATTAAAGATTCATTAAAACTCCACTTAGTTTTAATCTTTAACTGGGTTAAAGAATCAATGTCATTTGAAACACAGTTCACGATAAACCCAAAATCACATTCCATTCTATCAACTTTTAACCGCAAAATAGCAAGTGAGAAATTCCCTAAGTATTAGCCCCGCAGGCCGAAACCAACATCAGATCAATACCCAAGAAACCATTCAACTTAACTAATCTCCAGTTACTTTCTAATTTTCTTAACTCGGTTGGGTTTAAGAACAGTATTATTGAAGATACCGTTCACGACAACCAAAAATCACATTCCATTAATTATCGGGTTAAAGAACAAGTGTTATTTAAAATACCGTTCACGATAAACCCAAAAATCAATTCAAATTCAATTCCAATTAAATACCATTTAATTAGTACACTTCATTAAATCTAAATAAAAAGATTTAATCTTTTTCTCAACTGGATTTAAGAACAGTGTTAATGAAGACACCATTCACGACAAACCCAAATCCCATTTGATATTAAATACAAGGCTTTTAATAGAAAATATATTGGCTTATATTCAAAATCAAATTCTATGAACAAAAAATATCATATTTGAAATAACGATATAAATATATCTTTCAAATTTCCATAACAATATCTGTATAATCACGAAATCCAACATTGAAATATTCCAAAGACAATTTCGATTCAAATCCATTCTAATTCAATTATAGGAAATTCTGGTTCCTTTAAAAACCCTTTCAAATCCAACTTATTTATTTAAAAATAAATAAATTATTATTCTAGTGCAAAACTAGTTCATTTCGATAAAAATCTATTTTTATCATTTCAGATTTGGAATTTTTCATCCTAATTCTTCACAAATCGTTTCTTATTATTTTACACAAATTATTACTATTTTTAATAATTTTATCAAGGCCCGTACAGTCGATTTCCACCAACGGCCATCGAACTGCACTTACAGCGACCTTTTTAAAATTTTATTTGGACATAATTCCAAATCCAACCGTTAGATTTCTAATTTCTAATATTCGTTAGAAAGCTCTTTTCGATACGTATCCACCGATTCCGGTTTTAGGAGAATCCGACGGTCGAATCTCCCGCAATGTCTACTCGAAGTCAATGGTCGAAATTCACGAACTGTCGCAGCGCGGCGCGTTCTATTCAGGCCATTATATATATAATATATATTATATATATTTCGTTGATTTCCTTTTAAAACGTATTTTATAAATCGGTTTAAATTCGTTTTCAAAACGATTTCAACTTCATATTCAATTTCGAATCAAAATTGAATATTCCACATCATTGATATACAAATGACAATATTTTCAAAACGTTATAATTTAAAATCACTTCCTTTTCTATATTCGTTATAAAAATGAATAAAATCGATATAAATATCGTTCACGTCAAAATGGCATCAATCTAATCAATATGGCTTTGTATATCTCAATAACTTCATTATTCTATTCAACAAATGATTATTTTCTATTCAACACATGAATCTATATTTCTAATCAACACATGAATTTATATTTTTATTCAACACATGAATTTACATTTCAATTCAACGTATGAATTTATATTTCTATTCAACACATGAATTTACATTTCTATTCAACACATGAATATTTATTTCCAATTCAACACATGAATTTATTTTCTAAATTGGAATGAGGCCCAATCCGTTACCATATAAAGTTAATTATATGGATTTTCTACCACTCATGTATATAATAGCAATGGTAAACAATCAACCATCATCTAGAGTGAACCACACAACCGCATAAGCATTAAATATAAATAATTAATGCTTACACAGTCTGTCAATCCATCGATTGACATACAACTAAACAATCGGGATTAGTGTACGTCAAATCTCATCCCAATACCCGTGTGGCATTTCAAACAATCAAACATAGATTTTATTTGATGCAGTTGGGCGATGTGTAAAATTTATCGTCCCAATCAATATCAGTCAAATCAGCGTATATAAACAAATCGTCCGATTTGTTTATAAATATTAATTTATACATTAAAAATCATATTTTTAACTATAAAATATTTTCCATTATAAAATATTTTATTTCATTCTACATCACATTATCAAATTTCACACCACAACAATCAAACAAACAAGCCATTCATGGTCTGTGGACGACGGGTGTTGGGTGCTACTAAACACGTCTACATCCTAGTATATATTTCAAACTAGAAATAAATTAAAGGTGAGGACTTCTCACCGAGAAGTTAACCAAACGTCGCGACTCTTCTTATGTAGAAAATCTGCATCGCGTTTTCAACGAGATCTGTTTCACAAAATTAATATTAAACATCATATTTTTATTTCGCTATTTATATAATTAAAGATCACATTTTTATATGATTAAAAATCAAGTCTTCATATGAATAAAATATAAACTTCTCGCATATAAAAATCTCATCCTTATCACAAAGTCATATATAAAAATCGTATTTTTATTTTGAAATCATATACATAAAAATCGCATCTTTATGTGGTGTTCATATAAATAAAAATCTCAACTTTATATGGTATTCATATAAATAAAAATCTCAACAACTTTATATGGCGTTCATATATATAAAAATCTCAACTTTATATGGTGTTCATATAAATAAAAATATCAACTTTATCATAAATAAAAATTCAGTTTTGTCATAAATAAAAATTCAGTTTGGACATAAATAAAAATTCAATTTTTACATACTAAAAATTCAGGTTTTTACATAACTATAGAAATCTGTTTTTACTTACAAGGTTCAAGCGAGAGAGGGGGGTGCTTCTCGAAAGGAGGATGAGGGGGGTCGTTGTTAATCATGTGGTGGAGCATTCGACGGAGGCACTAGAGGGGGGTCCAAGGTCAGGCGGGGTGGCTGTTGGTGTTGGGGTGCGATAGGAGGAGGAGCTCCATGGCCTGAGGCGGCGCCACTTCCGTCGAGGGCTCGATTTAGGGTTTAAAACGAAAAAAGGGGGCGTCGATCGTTGAGCTGAGGGGGATCAAAGGGAGGTATGGCGCGTTGGATTGAAGGCGACGGCGGTCTGGGAAGGGAGGGCGACGGGCGGCGTGGCCTAAAGGTGGAGCGCTATTTTTTTTCTTTATCTGTTTGAAAGGGAAGGAAAGGATAAGGGGAGGGAGGGGCTTAAGTGTAATTATATATATTTTATTTACTATATATTTTTTTTCCCAAAAATGTTGTCTTTCCATTTGAAAAATGACCATTTTCTGGTCGATCGAAATTGACTGAAACGGTCAAACGCATTTTCCTTCACCACGCTCACATATTGATTCAAAATATTACGAATTTTGGAATCTAGCAATAACATGACATCCCGGATCCAACAAAAGTGGTTTCATCGAAAACCGAGGTTGTTTGCAAAATTTCTATTTTTAAGGGCTAGAATTCCATAGCGACTATTCTGAAATTTCAACTGGGCATAACTTTTTATCCCCGCTATGAAATCTCAATTTTTTGGATTCGTTGGAAAGATATTATCAATTAGATTCAAATATTTTTGGTTTCACTAAAATCCGGTTTATTTTGAATCCTGTACATTCATTTGAAATTTGAAATCGAATTATCGAACTACCACGCCATTTCAGGCTCGTTATATAATTAAAATAAAATATTTATATTCTAATGACGATCTATATAAATATATACGTTCTAATTCTATTCAAAATAAATTTCTCGTCACTATTATTTAAAACATTTCATTTTAAATAATCAAAATTCACTAAAATTGCCAAAATAAAAATTTTTAATTGGCCCAGATTTCCGGGTTATTACAAATCACAAAGCCCAAACAGACAGAATTAACAAATTTGCACATTTTTCAAAGCTGTAGACAAGAACAAACAATTATTTGAAACAGTATCAGAGCAGCATAAAAAACAATATCACAGCCGACTTATCTGAGGATGGTCACATAAGATCATTCATGATCCAAGATTAGAAATATCGTTAATTTGAAATCATTTGAGGAATATGAAAAACTCTAGATTCAATGAATTGATCACACCAAATTATTAGTTTCACATTCAAGATATGTGTGTGATTTAGTAAATCAATAATTTCAAATGATTTTAAGCGAAAAAATATTTTAATCAAATCATCACGAAATAATAGTGATTTTCAAAGACCATTTTTCAAAAGAACTTTTCAAGATATTACTGACAATTATAAGAGAAATTTCAGATAATTTACATCTAGTTTAAGAGGTATTCATGATCCAGAAAATAATTTATTTGAAATCACTTGAATCAATGTTAGGTTTTGAGATATAATGAATTATTCACACAAGATTGATAATTTCATATTTAAGTGGTGTGTGATATTCAAAATATCTAGAATTTCAGATGATTTCAAACAAACAAATTTCAACCATAATAATCATGAATAAAGGTGAAATTCAAGATGCATCACTTTGATTCAAGCCAATCCGAAAATTAATGAAATTATCACGAACGATAAGAAGCAGTGTACTGTAATGAGTATAATATTTTAAGCATTTCGAAAATGAATTGGAAGAAACTCAAAACAGCATAAGTGTGTGAACTTCCATTAATTATTCATATCTTCAAAAAATTTAGAATTCAAAATAACAATGTTCAAGATATGATATTAATGCTTCAGCACTGTTAAGAATTCAAAAATAAAAAATTAAACTT
Organism: Allium sativum; assembly: GCA_030737875.1. Lineage (NCBI taxonomy): Eukaryota > Viridiplantae > Streptophyta > Magnoliopsida > Asparagales > Amaryllidaceae > Allium > Allium sativum. The sequence continues at coordinate 773,218,738 of CM060924.1, read as the reverse complement.
CAAAACAATTGCAAATAATTACAGATTTAAATTCAAGATCTGGAAATGGTTGAAACAAGAGAGTTTTATTCACATAAAGCAAATTTCCAAATAATTACTGCAACTGGAAGTTTAAGAAGCACAGAATAAGAAATAAAGATATAGCAGTGACAAATCAAAAAAAAAAAAAAAGGGTAGAAGGAGAAAAAAATAAAAAACTATTTACAAAGGTGAGTTTAGAGATCATACTAGAATCCAATTTAAATCAGAATCTCTAACTCAAAAGTCTTGGCTTAAGGAACTGTGAATGATTACAGAAGTATTGAGCAGCTTGAACCCAAATCTCTTTTTCTTAGCAGTTCCTCAACCACCTCTGGTACCTAACAGTTTAGAGAATCGAGTGGTCTAACAAAATTTGTAAAACCACTCACAATTTTGTTCATAGCTTTAGGTACCCAGACTTGTTTATATAACAATCCATCTGAATTAACCAAAGTACCTTTAGGGATCCAGATCTGTTTGAAATTAGACGAATTCACTTTACTTCTTTTTGAGGTCCAAGAATGATAGAATAGTTTGTTATAAAACAAATTCTTATTTTGTTTATGTTTCAAAAAATCTTTCGAACTGCCAGAGTTTAAAAATTCAAAACAATCTTTTCCAAGATAATTTGAAGTGTCTTTAAAATCATTTGAATTCATCCTATCAAAACGACTGACATTCCCAAAGCCAAGACCAAATTTATTTCCAACAGAAACTTGGTTTTGTAACAGCATATTCAACGACTTTTCCCCATTAGAATATTTATCCAAAGTTGATTCTAATCGTTGAATTTTGGATTTTAGATCGCTATTTTCTTTTAATAAATTTGAGGAATTATTTATAGCGATCTTCTGTTCAGCATTGGACTATTTCAAAACCAAAATCTCATTTTCAAGCAATTTAATATTGGCATGGGATTCAGAAATTCCAAGTTCAAATCGTTTTTGCTTTTTAGACTGAAATTTCTTGGATTTTTCAATCTCATTTTCAAGTTCTTCTAAAATCAAATTTGATTTCAACAAGTTCTCCTTTTCAGCAATTTGAAATTTGGAATTTATATCTATTTTCAAATTCCTTTTGTAGAAGGTTATTCAAATTTGATAACTCAGTCTTGTTCTCATTTAAGATCAGAATTTCATTTTCAAATTTTTGAATATTTTTATTGAGATGAACAAGATTGGTTTTCAATTTCAAACAACTTTTGCAAACTGAATTTGAAGAATTTTTATCATATTCTAGATGTGATTCCAAATTATCAATTTTGCTGGTCAACTCAAAATTCTTAGATTTCAGAGACTTATTTTTTAATTGGAGTTTATCAACAGATTTCGTTAAATCAAGACACATGTAAACCAAATCTTCATATGAGAGATTTTTCGTTTCAGCATTTGTTGATTCTCCATCATCTGATCCATCAGAATTTTCATCTCTATGAATTGTCAAGCATAGATCTGAATCAGAGTTGACATTCCGGGGTTTTGAGCTATGGTAGTCAGATCTTCCATACTTCGTATTGAGAGTATCCCAGATTTCCTATGCAAATAAAAAATGACAGATAAGATTGAAAGTAATATCTACACTATTAAACCCATTGATAACAACATCCCAACATTTAATATTAACAGATTTTAAATAAAATTCCTTTTTGGATTTCCAGTTTGAAAAATCTGTTCCATCGAAAATAGTTGGAAATGAACTGGGCTGACTCTCTATCAGTTGACAACTAGGATCCATGATTCTAGGGTTAATAAGATAACCTGGCTCTGGTACCACTTATTGAATCTAGATTAACCCTAGAGGGGGGGGTGAATAGGGTTTATCACAGTTTTTAACTAAATTAAAATTCTAACGAGATATATATGATAGTAGAAACAGAAATGCAGGAAATATATCACACATAGATATACCTAGCTTCGGAAAAACCCAGCCTACTGCTGCATTTCTAAGGTTTCTACTAGGTGATAGAACAGTTCCCGCATACAAAACTGTGTACACTCGCAAACCCTGCTCTTATTCTAACCCTATGCTCAAAACCGTAGAATGACGATATCCCCTCGATCATATTCCCCTGTTTACGACCTCGTAATCAGTAACCCAGATTTTACAGACTCTGTCAATTGTCAGTCACACCCTGACTGATTTCCTAGTATTTTACAGACACTAGAAACTGTTTGTTTGATTATGAAAGAAATTGAAAAATTACAATAAAAATAAAATCAAAAGAAACCCTTATTAAAATGAATAGAGGAGTTTAAATATAAAGGGTCATCCTTTTTCTTATTTGAACGTGGCATAGCCCATGAATACTTGGTTGGCCCTTTCTCTTTTATTTGCCCGATCCCCTTTTGTTCTGGAGATTAAAAATGGCGGCAGATAAGAGAAATATAGGGTTTCTTGCTTTTGCACCCAAATCAAATCGAGATCTATGAAGTTTGCTGAGATGTTTCTCTGATGATAAAATTGCTCCTCTTTGTCGATTGATTTGGTTGTCCCTCTCACTCTCTGGCGATTGAATCCCTTAAGAAAAATGTGAGTTATTTGATCTCCTTTTGTTCTTGAATCTATGATGCTTGATTTCGATTTTCGATTGAATTGTCTGGTTGGGTTTTTTCGATAACTGATTGCTTATGATGTAAAGGGTATAAATATAGGGTAAAATAAAACCCTTTAATTCCTCTGATTTTACATGAATGATTTGATCTGAAATTGTATTAATTTCCCTTTTTGAAATTCTCGGTTTTGAATTGAATTCCATGGTAAAAGAAAATTTGCGTGAAAATATTTCCTGATTCATGTGTGATAAAAAAAACTGCCGTGAGTTTCACAAAATTTTCTGAAATGATTTTGCCCCTTGAATGAATCCATGCTTGAATCGATTTTGAAAATATTGATTTAATTCTTGCCAGCGTGAATAGCTTGATTGAGTACTGATTTGTTCCCTTGAATAAATTATTGCCTTGAATTTCTAATTGAAACATTTCTGGAAACTCCTTGCTAATTTTGATCCCTTGCTTTTCTGGAAATGAATTTAAACCAAATTGGTTTTATGCCAAAAGAAATGTGTGACACTTCTTGCCATTTATAAGATATATTAAATGCAATTTCTTGGCTCCTTGATTAAATCTGGAAACAAAACAAAAATGATTTCTTGTTCCTTAAACACTTGCCAAGTTAGTTCCTGTGAATTATTCATGGTGATTGATAATTGAATCATTCATGCCTCCTTGCAGATTTTCTGCTAAGCAATTAAACACTGTTTAAATTCTGTGAACTATTGAAGAAATGCCAAAAATGAATTGTGATATCTGCAAGGTAATAAAAACTTTGATAAAGCATGTTTCTGTAAATGCTGAAATGATTTTATGAACCAATGATGCTTTTTCCACTAATTTATTATTGTTGCCATCTGGATTTGAAACTGTTTTAGCTCCACCAGTAAATATTGAACATTGCCTGGCGTCACTGAGGCTTTGGTTCTATATAATACTGCACTTGTCATGAACTTTTTTGAGTTGCACTTGTGGATCAATACATTTTGATGTTGCATCATGATTGACATGTAAAATCCCACTTCTTCTATGTGTATGCATTTGTTCTCTACACACCAATCTGCACTTGTGCATGTATATGATCACACTGCTGGAACATACTTGAACTTGCACCATACCATTTGTGTTTGAACTGTTGTGCTACAATGAACACTCCATGTATATGTTAACATGCTTCATTTGTAGCTGAAAAGTGTTTGCTTACTGTGACCATCTCTATTTCAATTTTCTGTAGCCACCATATTGCCACCTTGAGCTTGCCGAACCACTTGTGTTGAACATGTACACTTCACTTTACTGTTGTATCACTTGACCATGCATTGTCATGTTGAACCATGTTACATTGCCGAAAACATGTTATGCTACATTGGAGCTATTTTAGTTGTACTCTTTTTGTGTACTTGAACTTGCATTCTCTTGAACTTCTGCATATGTATACACCCTATACACATTTTCTGTGTCATTGTTGTTATGTGACCATGGTTTGTTTACATTGTTGATTTGAACTTGCTAAAAAAGCTTTGCCCATTGCTGACTGACTTGGTGTTGCATTTACCACTATTTTTAATACCATGCTTAATTGTATTCATTTTTGACTTGAAATTTCTTTGCTCGACACTTGGGCTAGTTTGTATTGCTTTGATCCTTTGAGCTGCCATTTTCACTTTGTTTTCATGTGCACTGAGTCAAGAAGGTCCACGTGGCTACTCCTCCGTTGCACACTGAATTGGCGTGGCAGTGCACACGTGTGTGTGTATATATATATATACACATGTGTATATTCAGCCATTCAGAAAATTTCCTGTCCCTGTACATATACAAACTGTCTGCCAAGACGCAGATGAATCAGATCAAGTCATGAAAAATGATGAGAAACACACCAGAAAACTGAGGCAAATAAAAATTTAAAAATAAAAAATATTTTCTAGAAATTAGAATATTATTTCTGTACTAGATACTGTGTGTTTCTATTGTGACAGGTAAGCAGATGGTGACTGGACTGACTAAGAGCTATGAAGACAGAAGATTGAAGACAGTGAATGAGAGTGTCAGTGTGTGTCTGATATATGAATTTGCACAGAGTGAATATAAATGAATTGTAAATGAATGTACAAATAGTGTAGAGTGAACTGTACATGAGTCAGACAGTGAATATGTAAGTATATATGATTTTGTACTGTTATTTGTAATAAACAAATTTGTTTGAAATACAATATTATTTCATTGTTGTCAAACAAACTTGTTTATTTTATTCAGTCAACATACAAGTACAAATATTTCGTGAATGTATTTAAATAGTGGAGTATTAAATAGCTGTACTGTTTGAATGTTGAAATAGAATATTCAATTTAAATAAAATACTGTATGAATGTCTGTATAGTCGTATTCTACTTAAATATAAATATTATATTCTTGTCTTTGATGTATATATAGAACAGTACAGTAATGAACACATTTCAAATAATAAATATTTGGTTGTTATCATCAAACAAAAATCATATAATTGTGTATAAAACACCATTATATACAACATAGACGTCCATCGAGGCATTTCATCAAATGTTACACTATCAATTACACATCCCGTTTCCCTGCTATAACAGCTGCACCATCCAGATTTAACCTTATTCATCCAGTGCCGCACCCTTCCATCACACTGCTCAACTCGAATTCAACTTCACTCAAATGCCTACCCATTATCCCAACAAAACCAGAACGAACTCCCCAAAAATGTACTGCCTTTACCTAGTTCGATCCCACACCATTTACAGTCTCTACCTCCTGTCACGTTAAGCTTCATCTCCCCTAGTTCAGCGCATCATCCCATTAACACCCTACAGTCACTGTCGAACCCTACTCCTCGTCCATCAATAGTGTATTGCATACCATTTATCAATATCGCACCTCAGTCCAATGATATATCCAACTTCAAATTCCACTCATGTTCCACTGTCTGGTCCAGTATATTATCAAAAAATTCAAACTACTCCCATTCATTCATTTATCGCACCCAGTTCATGACTGCAGATCGACATCAGAAAAACAGGAACTCCATCTCAATCCAAACGCAATCACTTCCACCCTCGAGTCAAGCTTCAGAGACTGGTGGATCAAATAGCGATTCTTTACCTTAATGCTTGCATCCCCTTTGAGCTTCAGGAACTGACGAGGTTTTGAAAGTGATGCCAACATTTGATTCGATCCTCTTTATTTTTTTTATTTGTGGATTTGGTTCTCGTGATTTCCTAGAATAAAGAAACGAGTGAAATGAAAAAAGAATTGGTTTTCTGGTTTGAGATGGAATGAACGTGAAAGGGTTTATATAGACGCGAAGATATACAGATAAGGATAAAGTCAAACTCAATAGCATGTAGGTAGATTAGAGATCAGTGTGCCATCCTTTTGAAGCTTAGGGGAGAAGGAATAGAATCATACAGGGAATTGAAAAGAGAAGACGGAGTAGGTATCTAGAGTAGCCTGCGTTAAGTCGCCCCTATTTATTTAATTACTTAATTGATTTAATTTAATTTATTTAACTGATGAGATTTAAATTAAAACACCCTGCGGTTCTGAAGCCTTATTTGAGTGCAATGAATGACATTCCTAGGGTTCTACCACTATTTTGGAAACTCTAGAATGTGTTTCGTAGTCTAATTCGACCATATACAGAAGATATTAAATTAGTTAATGATTTAACATTAAATTCAACTTAATATAAATCGACTAAAAAATAACAAATAAATTATCATCATCATATAAATTTGCACAACTGAATTCATAAAATTCCAGAATAAACTTACTCGGAATTTTAAACATGATATTTCATTTTCACGTGAAACCAATATTCTATTGATTTAAAATCGATTTATTTTATTAAAAGGAACAATTATTGTTTTATTAAAATCGATTTAAAACCAATATTCTATCGGTTTATTTATCCATTATTGTTTTGTTAAAAGGAACAATTATTCATTTTTCAGCAATATCAATTTTGTAAACCACTCTCTCACTTTTTATTGTCCTTGTTTCTTTCGTTGCCTACATATAAAATAAATTATTATAGTTTGCAATATTTACTTCAATCTTTGTTTTGCAATACAAGATTGCAGCTCATTACTAGACTTTTATCAACAGTTGATTTTATTCGCTTATCGGTAATCATGTACTTTACTTAAAATTATCAATGCTAGCAAAAGAATGCAGTATATTTGATACCTACAAATTTTGTGATCAGCCAACCACTCGATTGTGTATAAGTAAGATGGCACATTAAAGAAAAAGAATCAATTTGAATATGTGGAAAATAGGCTGAAGGACAAACATAGCGCATTTTTTGGTGAAAAGTACGCAAAGTTTGGAATTTAGGGAGAATGACACATTTTAGTGTAAAGGGGGAAAAATAGCGGACGCCTGCCAGTTTTGCACTAAAATGTGTCCTTCTCTCTAAACTCCAAACTTTGCATACTTTTCACTAAAAAAATTGCTAAGTTTTCCTTTAAAAGAAAATCCTCTTTGAATAGAACAAGATAAAACATTGTGCTCATAGACCTGTAAAACATAATATCAAAACATATAGACTTATATGCAAACAAAATAAAGTACAAGCTTATATCACACAGCACATGTTCTTAGTTCTCTGTAGGCTTCCAGAAATAGTGGCACTAGATGCAACTATAGTAAAATGTATCAATGCATTAAAGCTTCTCTTCCTCACATCATTGAATATAATCACATAAGCTAATTGCTGATAATAGTAGTTTATTCCCTCAGTTTTCTTTATTATGGGTCATCAAAGACACTAGTTTATATCTAGTTCCATTGGGAGTTAAAAAAAATTATGTGACCTAAAACATTTCTTCTTGCATGTTCTAACTCAATTTCTTCATTATAACCCATGTCGTCAATGAAACGGTATAAGTGTACTTGAGTTTATACTTTAGATACTTAGAATACTGATTTATATGTGCATTCAAAGTTGTAGGCTTTCATTGTTTCAACATATTTATTAAATTTAATAAATTTTGCATCAACCACAGTTATATAGAATGTACCGGATACAATTAATATATATATACATATATATACATATATATATATATATACTTACATGGTAATGATTTAACATGCTGCTTCTTATCTCTTGTATTCAATTCGTAGGATATACACACAAATGCATAAACCACCGTTGGTGTGCATCATAACTCAGTAATACAAAGCAATGGTTAATGAAATCGCCTCCTGAACACTCTCCCTTCAATATCTCGATTTCCCCTCACCGTCCCTATCTGTAACACCCCACGTCCATTGATGTCACTCACAAAGGGAATGCATTAACTTCCATGGAGGTTTTAAGTGAATATAGAACAGAAAAATTACAACAAGACAGATAATAAGTAGTACTTGGAAATCTAAAACTTTATTTCATTACAGCGGAAATTAAACATGTTTGTGACATCATAAAACCATAAATCAGAGTCAAGTACAATATCCATCTTGATAAAACAAAATACATAACCCCATTACATAAATAGCCATTAAAGAAGATAACAAGATGGACTTTACTTCAGCGGTCCAAGCTTTCCAAAAGAGAGATAAAGCAATCCAATCAAACTCCGCTAGAGCTGGGCCCAACCTGAGGACCTGGTGGGGGAAAAAGATAGAAATGGAGGGGGTCAGACATAAAGTCTGGCGAGTATGATAAATCTAACAATACTACTATCAAAATAATTAGACTAAGGCACAAGCTGGAAAATAAGGAAATGTCTATGAACTATTGGGTACGGAAGAGCAGATAACGTTAAAGGCACACCTAATTACTAATGAATAATTACTACACTGCACCACACCAGTCACCCTAAAGGTTGATCCGACTTGCTTCACTTAGAAATTTTATAAATAGCTTCGTGTACCCCTAGCTGACTACATAGGCACCGCCTGCCCCTATCTCCACTAGGTGTACCCCTCACCGAACTTAGAAATTATATAAATAGCTTTGTGTACCCCTAGCTGACTACATAGGTGTCGCCTGCCCCTATCTCCACTAGGTGTACCCCACTACCCACTTGCGATCGGCTCCCTACTCGTAGATACCCGTGCTGGCCCCACAGTGGGGTGTATCTCTCCCCTAAAGTGGCAACCCGATACAACTTTAGGATGCACGGCTTATACCTACACGATGCAACAACGTCTTACCTATCAGCCCGGGTCCACACACGCATATGAAACCCGTTGGACTTGCGTTGCCACTGCTAACCCATTTGGCCTCTTATAGTCAAGCCCAGTATGCGTGTCCCGTCCTTGACTTGGGTCGAGCCCACAAAGATACGTTTGGGTTACTGGTTGAAATGGGCCCCTATAAGCTATCCACCTAAGCTTATCCCCACAAGTATATCCCACTTAACCCTCTTCTTAGTCATGTTCATTCACATGTGTGTTTGGTTAAGTCTTACTAATCGTATTTCAAATGCCACTAAAGGCACCCACTAGATTCCTCATGCCACCCAAGGCACCTACTTAACCCCCATTTCCCACTTTACATGTTTATCTGGTTAGTTATTTCTTAATTCATTCAGGCCATAACCTCATAAAGACCTCTCACATTAGACTGGCATTTATGGCAGCTGGATTCGCCGGGCGGGTCCGGGCAGTCTTACACCATAAAAGAGTCTAACCTCGTGTCTTTACAACTGTTATGCTTTAATTTGGGCCTAGGACCTCTCACATTGGGCTGACATTTGTGACTACTGGATTTGCCGGTCGGGTCCGGGCAGGTTTACGTCACAAACGAGTCCAACCTCGTGTCCTAAGAATTGATTATTACTTATAATCTTTTACCCCAGTTTTAAATATATCCCTATTCAAATCATTAATTAATTCCAATTTTAATGATGTCCATAATTGACTCAATTATGGCCATCCACTTATGGTATGCAAAATCATATCAATTGTACCCTAATTTCTTAATATTAAATATTTAATATTACCCCTACGCCACGTTATACATTCGCTTATTCAACGTAACATATACGTTAGATTCGAATAGTCTAACTCATAGCACAAAGATAAATTATCACAACATATAGACAAATAAAATAGATCTAATCATAATAGGGGTGAAACTTGAATAAAACTACACATGTCATGGATCTAAGGTGTCAACTTGTTTGGTTAAATGTCACAACTTACATAATATGATCATAACCCAAGTTCATGTATAAACTTGCATATGTGGTTTGTGCAACATAATGATGGTGTGAACTAGCATCTAACACATAGAACTCACACATGTCATAGCCTAATTCTAGATCTAAATCGATGTCATAATTCTAGATCTAAATAGATGTCATACAATATGTGAGATTATACATAATAATAAATCTAAACTTGCATAGGTACATGTGATTTATCATGTGAATCATCATAGCCCAAATATATATAATCAACATCATGATTCATAAGCTAACTACAACATAATAACATCATGGCTTTGTAACATTGCAACTTAGCATAGAAACTTGCAACATATATAATATCATCATAGCATGATTTACAACATATAGGATATCATCATCACATAACATAGGATTTACAACATACATGATGGCATAAGGTTTACAACAACATATAGGATAATTCACATCATTTTCTTATGATCCATATCACATCTTAATCTAATTAGTTTGCTAATAATATTATTAAAATCATCATACTCACAATTAGAAAAGAACGAGAGTCTTGATTTGCTTTACAGTTGAGTAGAATTAGAGTTTTGATTAGCTTTCTTCCTTCTTAGTTGGCGGCGGCTACACTGAGTTCCATGGCGATGGCATGACGGCGGCTATTCTATTTTTCATGTGATTTTAGAGTGAGAGACTACCTAGGTATATATAGAGTTTAGGATTTATTTAGACCGTCAGATCAAATCAGAACTAACATGAACCGTTAAATTAGCCAACTCAGCCCTAAAGACACATCAGCAGCTCAAGATTGGGCTCTGCCAAAACCTGGCCGACTTGACCAGGTCGACACCCAAGTGGAATGCGCAGTCGACCTGGTCCTGGGGGTGTCGACTGCCCAGTCGACTCCCTAGTCGACCTGGGTGCTGGGCGGGAAATTTCCTGCCTAGCCTGTTTGACTTCGAATTTTGAATTTTGAATTTTTTGAAACTTCCGTTGGCCATATCTCCTTCATACGAAGTCCAAATCACGCAAACTCGGACTCTATTTCAACCAGAATTCCGAGACGAACATAATGGCGCAACCCGTTTCCCACAATTCTCACGTCTGAGATTAGTTATTCTTTAATTTGTGAATATTAATATTAACAGAATTACGGGGTGTTACATTCTCCGCTCCTTAAAGGATTTCGACCCCGAAATCTTCAAGTCAAGAAGAATGTATATCCTAACATCCAATCGTCCATCTACTCAACCATCAAACACAGGCATCCATTGTCCTTATAGACTTCTAATGCTTTCATGTTTAAATGCACAGTGTGTGTATATGTCCATATCTAATGCAAAATCAGGCGGTCTACTGATTCATTTGACCTCCTTAATGCAAATCATGATAGTGCCATGCGTCCATTATGTATGCAAAAGTTCCTTAATGCTACATATTATCTTTATATGCGGGCACAATCATCATCTGAATGCAGCATCCATATGATAGCACAACCATTATACATCCATTAACTTAACTATGTACACACATTTATATGCAATATGCAATATGAATTGACTGAGCCGATCTAGTGCCTAAAGTGTGTGTATATGCATCCACAAGCAACCACTAGCAAACACTTGCATCCACTTTGCATTCATCCTACATAACATGTCTCAAACACATGTTTCAACCATAGGATTATCCTAACTAAAGGTCAAAGATACTAGCGAGAGGACATACTAATAATAAGACAAGTACAAGCTGAGCGATAAAGGAGAAATTAAAAGACATACCCTCAAAAAGAAAAGGGTACAACGAACGCATCTTTGCTTCTGTCTCCCAAGTAGCATTGCTCTCATTATCTCCCCATTGCACTTTGACTAGTCTGACCTATCGATTCCTCAACTTCTTGATCTCCGACCCAAGAATGCGCGTAGGAGCTCATCGAATTGTCGCATCACGCTCTATCTCCACCTCTCTAAGCAAGCTCAGCTTTACCACTTTCGCGGTCTCATGCAAGCACTTCCTCAAATGTGACACATGGAATACGTCGTGTACACCACTAAGTCTCTCAGGCAACTCCACTCTATACGCCGTCTGTCCAATCTTCTCCTTAATAGGAAACGGCCTTACAAACCTTGGTGCTAATTTCCCAAAGGACCCAAAGAGAACAACATTCAGTAATGGAGACACTTTGATAAAGACTATGTCCCCAACATCAAACTCAAGATCTGTCCTCCTCTTATCCGCATAAGATTTCTGCCTATCTTGCGCTGTCTTCATCCTTCTTCGAATCAAATCGATCTTCTCCTAAGTCTCTCTAATCATATCGGGCCCAAGTAAGATATTATCCGTAGATTCCAACCAACATGTAGGTGAATGACAAGGTCATCCATAAAGAGCTTCGAAAGGTGCCATGCCAATGCTGGACTGAAAGCTATTATTATATGCGAACTCCACCAATGGAAGATGCTCTTCCCATGTAACCCCAAAGTCTAGGATACATAGCCTCAAAAGATCCTCTAGAATGCGATTCACCCTCTCAGTTTGGCCATCTGAGGATGATATGCGGTGCTCAAACATAACTGAGTCCCTACCGCTTCTTGCAAGCTCTTCCAAAATTTGCTAGTGAAGATAGGATCACAGTCGCTTACTATATTAGAAGGAACACCATGCAAACGAACTATCTCTCGAACGTATACAGAAGCTAACCATGGTGCAGTCCTCTTACTCTTCACGGGAATGAAATGGGGGCTTTTGGTAAGTCTATCTACTATAACCCAAATCCCCGTATTACCCTTCCTTGATCTTGGTAATCCATCCACAAAATCCATCGAGACACTTTCCCACTTCCATAGTGGAACCTCCAATGGGTGAAGCAACCCACTGGGTTTCTTTTGCTCCGCTTTTACTTGTTGGCACACCAAGCATCTAGCGACATACTAGGCCACATCCCTCTTCATACCGGCCCAAAAGAAAACTCCCTTCATGTCTTTGTACATCTTGTCCCCGCCGGGATGAATGGTCATCTTCGAACGATGTGCATCATCAAGAATAGTCTTCCTCAAGTCCTCGTCTCGTGGTACACAAAGTCTATTATCCGTACGTAACCAACCCTTATCATCTAGGGTATACCTACGGAGATGGCTTGATGACTCCCCTCTTTTGAGCTTCTCCACTAACTCAACCAACTGTGGGTCGTCTCGCTGTGCCTCACCAATCCATCCCAAAAGTGTAGGTCTGACCTCCAAGGATGCTAGCAAACCGGGTACACAGTCAACGGAAGGTATAAAATCAAACATAGAGATGAATTATAAGTTTCGCCGTTCAACAAACAACGGACTCAAGGACAGCCTTTTCCTACTTAATGCGTCTGCCACCACGTTACCCTTACCAGGGGTATATGCTATCTCGAAGTCGTAGGACGCTAAGAATTCCATCCACCTTTGCTGTCTTAAATTCAAGTCCTTCTAAGAAAATAAGTATTTTAAAGATTTGTGTTCAGTGAATAATTCGAATTTCTCGCCAAGAAGATAATAACGCCAAGACTTAAGCGCGAAAACAATTGTGGTTAACTCTAGGACATGTGTAGGGAAATTTTTCTCATGCGCTCTCAACTGTCTTCCCCCATAGGCTATTACCCTTCCCTCCTGCATTAAGACTGCGCCTAGTCCTGTCCTACAAACATCGGTATAAACAGTAAATGGCTTACTCCCATCTGGCAGCAGTAAGATTGGAGGTGAGGTCAAAGCTCTCTTTAAACGTTGGAATGCATCATCACAATCTACGTCCCACACGAAGACTAGGTTCTTCTTCGTCAGGCGTGTCAATGGAGCTGATATTTTTGCGAAGTCTTTGATAAACTTCCTATAGTAGCCAGCCAACCCCAAGAAACTTCTCACTTCGGTAGCATTTTTAGGGACCTTCCAATCTTGGATGGACACTACCTTCGCGGGATCCACAGCTATCCCTTCTTTTGAAACCACGTGCCCTATGAACCGTACTTCCTTCCTCCAGAAGTGACTCTTAGAAAATTTAGCTTTAAGATTATGTGCTCGAAGGGTCTCCAACACTTCCCTAAGATGTAGGGTATGCTCTTCTTTGTCCTTAGAAAAGATCAAGATGTCATCTACAAAGACCACCATGAATTTATTGATGTACTCCCTAAACACCCTACTCATCAAATCAACGAAGTATGCGAGGGCGTTTGTCAAACCGAAGGGCATCACTAGCTACTCATAGAAACCGTCCGGAGTCCTAAAGGCAGTCTTGTCGATGCTATCCTCAGCCACTCTCAACTGATGGAAACCAGTGGCTAAGTCCAACTGCGAAAACACTGAGACGCCAACTAACTGATCGAAGAGATCGTCAATCCTCAGCAGTGGGTGTCTGTTCTTCTTAGTAAGCTTAATAAGTTCTCTATAGTCCACACAAAGTCTAAGGGACCCATCCGCCTTCGTGGCAAATAATACTGGAGCACCCCACTCTGATATACTACGTCTTATAAACCCCTTCTCAAGCAACTCCTTCGCTTGCTTATTGAGTTCCCTCCTTTCACGAGGAGCCATGTGGCGTACTGGCAAAGATACTGGTTTTGCATTATCCACAAGATATATTCGAAAATCTATCTCCCGCTTCGGAGGCAAGCCCTTCACCTCCTCAAACACATCCGAGTATTCTTGGACCACTCTAACAGATCGTAGATTTTCCACCGATGCGTCAAGCGATTCTAGATTACTTAGCATAACGGAATTTATGGGATTACAAAAGATTTCGAGAGTGTTGCCAAGGCGAGTCATGAGCCTAACTACTCTCCTTTCAGAATCAAGAACGGCCCCATTTCTGGATAACCAATCCATTCCTAAAATTAGCCCATAGCCTGTGAAGCCTAAAGCTTAAGCATCACATATAAACCCAATGCTAAGTATAGAAATTTTCAAATCCAAACATATCATGGACAAATAAGCTGAGCCCCCAATTGGATTCGAAACAATTAAGGGATCCTCTACTAAACTGGTGTTTAAGTGCAGTGATTCAACTAATGATGTAGAGATAAACGAATGCGATGCGCCCGAATCATATAAAGTACGGACAGGATGATCAAACAGAAAAACTAAGCTTTCAACATAAATGGTTCTACCTCGTTCTTGCAGCGGTGGGACCGCGAGAGCCTGAACTTGTCCCCTTGCCTGCCCTGGTGCCATAAGAGCCTGCACCTGTCCTCCCGAGGTAGACCCTGCACTCTGCCCCTTCTTTGGGCAGTCCTTCACTAGATGTCCCGCTTCACCACAGTGAAAACGGTCAGTCTTCTTTTTCTTTCTGCAATCCTTGCTGAGATGGCCTGGTGTCCCACAGTTAAAGCATGTTTTCTTTCCTTTGCCATTATTGTCTTTACTACCCTTCTTGTTTTGCTGTTGTGGTTTCTTCTGATCCCCTTTCTTCTCGGGTGCCTTATTAGCATTAGCGCCTTTCTCCACGTGCATGAGTTCCATGTCTACTAGCTTCTCAAAGGTGGCCCCCATAGGGATGTGGGTCATAGCCAACCCTTGCAACGGCTCATTCAAGCCTTTAACGAACCTCAGAGCCTTCTTCTCCGGCGTGTTCACTAAGTCCAAGACAAACCTTGCTAACTGATTAAATTTGTTGACATATTCTTTCACTGATGAGCTTCCTTGCTTTAATGTCAAGAACCTTTCCATATATTGATTCTCTTCTGCCCCTGAGAGAAACTTTGCCTCAAACCTACGTCAGAAATCCGCCCAAGAATCAACAGGATGCTCCCCATTAGTGACCTCCCACCAAAACGAGGCCTCTCCCTTCATTAACCAAGCTGCTAATTTGACTTTCCTCCCTTCTTCTACTTCAAAGATTTCTAGCAATTCTTCCACCTCCTTAAGCCAATCTCTAGCTTCCACAAACGTTTCTGACCCTTGAAAAGGTTTTCCACCCATAGCCTTAAATTCCTTGCATGTCTTTGTAAAAGTATCAGCGTGAGGAGGGGGAGGAGGAGGAGGAGCGGGTGCAACTGGTGGTGGAGGTACATTGGCTGGACCTGCAGCGGCCCTAGCCTCTAATAACCTCCTATACCATCCTGGTATCGTTACACCCTCCGGAAGGTTAAGATCTTCAGCCATGCTGAAACGAAAAAGGAAAGATTCAAAATAGAAAATTCGAAAGATAAAGATATATGGCTATTGGGGACTATGTTTTTCATAAAAACTTTCCTCTTTAAATTACTCATCAAGACATGTTTTTGAAAACACTTTCTTCCAAAAATACTTTAGAAAAATAGTTTTTCTAAAAAAATTATCTGTTCTGGTAACCTTAAGCTCTGATACCACGTGTAACACCCCACGTCCATTAATTTCACTCACAAAGGGAATGCATTAACTTCCATGGAGGTTTTAAGTGAATATAGAACAGAAAAATTACAACAAGACAGATAATAAGTAGTACTTGGAAATCTAAAATTTTATTTCATTGCAGCGGAAATTAAACATGTTTGTTACATCATAAAACCATAAATCAGAGTCAAGTATAATATCCATCTTGATAAAACAAAATACATAACTCCATTACATAAATAGCCATTAAAGAAGATAACAAGCTGGACTTTACTTCAGCGGTCCAAGCTTTCCAAAAGAGAGATAAAGCAATCCAATCAAACTCCGCTAGAGCTGGGACCACCTTGAGGACCTGGTGGGGGGAAAAGATAGAAATGGAGGGGGTCAGACATAAAGTCTGGCGAGTATGATAATTCTAACAATACTATTATCAAAATAATTAGACTGAGGCACAAGCTGGAAAATAAGGAAATGTCTATGAACTATTGGGTACGGAAGAGCAGATAAAGATAACGTTAAAGGCACACCTAATTACTAACGAATAATTACTACACTGCACCACACCAGTCACCCTAAAGGTTGATCCCACTTGCTTCACTTAGAAATTTTATAAATAGCTTCGTGTAACCCTAGCTGACTACATAGGTGCCGCCTGCCCCTATCTCCGCTAGGTGTACCCCTCACCGAACTTAGAAATTATATAAATAGTTTTGTGTACCCCTAGCTGACTACGTAGGTGCCGCCTGCCCCTATCTCCGCTAGGTGTACCCCACTACCCACTTGCGATCGGCTCCCTACTCGTAGATACCCATGCTGGCCCCATAGTGGGGTGTATCACTCCCCTAAAGTGGCAACCCGTTACAACTTGAGGATGCACGGCTTATACCTACACGATGCAACAACGTCTTACCTACCAGCCCGGGTCCACACACGCATATGAAACCCGTTGGACTTGCGTTGCCACCGCTAACCCGTTTGGCCTCTTATAGTCAAGCCCAGTATGCGTGTCCCGTCCTCGACTTGGGTCGAGCCCACAAAGATACGTTTGGGTTACTGGTTGAAATGGGCCCCCACAAGCTATCCACCTAAGCTTGTCCCCACTAGTATATCCCACTTAACCCTCTTTTTAGTCATGTTCATTCACATGTGTGTTTGGTTAAGTCTTACTAATCATTTTTCAAATGCCACTAAAGGCACCCACTAGGTTCCTCATGCCACCCAAGGCACCTACTTAACCGCCATGTCCCACTTTACATGTTTATCTGGTTAAGTATTTCTTAATTCATTCAGGCCATAACCTCATAAAGACCTCTCACATTAGACTGGCATTTATGGCAGCTGGATATGCCGGGCGGGTCCGGGCAGTCTTACACCATAAAAGAGTCTAACCTCGTGTCTTTACAACTGTTATGCTTTAATTTGGGCCTAGGACCTCTCACATTGGGCTGACATTTGTGACTACTGGATTTGTCGGTCGGGTGCGGGCAGGTTTACGTCACAAACGAGTCCAACCTCGTATCCTAAGCATTGATTATTACTTATAATCTTTTACCCCAGTTTTAAATATATCCCTATTCAAATCATTAATTAATTCCAATTTTAATGATGTCCATAATTGACTCATTTATGGCCATCCACTTATGGTATGCAAAATCATATCAATTGCACCCCAATTTCTTAATATTAAATCCTTAATATTACCCCTACCCCCACATTATATGTTCGCTTATTCAACGCAACATATACGTTAGACTCGAATAGTCTGAATCATAGCACAAAGATAAATTATCACAACATATAGACAAATAAAATAGATCTAATCATAATAGGGGTGAAACTTGCATAAAACTACACATGTCATGGATCTAAAGGTGTCAACTTGTTTGGTTAAATGTCACAACTTACATAATATGATCATAACCCAAGTTCATGTATAAACTTGCATATGTGGTTTATGCAACATAATGATGGTGTGAACTAGCATCTAACACATAGAACTCACACACGTCATAGCATAATTCTAGATCTAAATAGATGTCATAATTCTAGATCTAAATAGATGTCATACAATATGTGAGATTATATATACTAATAAATCTAAACTTGCATAGGTACATGTGATTTATCATGTGAATCATCATAGCCCAAATATATATAATTAACATCATGATTCATAAGCTAACTACAACATAATAACATCATGGCTTTGTAACATCGCAACTTAGCATAGAAACTTGCAACATATATAATATCATCATAGCATGATTTACAACATATAGGATATCATCATCACATAACATAGGATTTACAACATACATGATGGCATAAGATTTACAACAACATATATGATAATTCACATCATTTTCTTATGATCCATATCACATCTTAATCTAAATAGTTTGCTAATAATCTTATTAAATTCATCATACTCAAAATTAGAAAAGAAAGAGAGTCTTGATTTTCTTTAGAGTTGAATAGAATTAGAGTTTTGATTAGCTTTCTTCCTTCTTAGTTGGCGGTGGCTACACTGAGTTCCATGGCGATGGCATGACGGCGGCTATTCTATTTTTCATGTGATTTTAGAGTGAGAGACTACCTAGGTATATATAGAGTTTAGGATTTATTTAGACCGTCAGATCAACTCAGAACTAACCTGAACCGTTAAATTAGCCAACTCAGCCTTAAAGACACACCAGCAGCTCAAGATTGGGCTCTGCCAAAACCTGGCCGACTTGACCAGGTCGACACCCAAGTGGACTGCGTAGTCGACCTAGTCCTAGGGGTATCGACTGCCCAGACGACCTGGGTGTTGGGCGGGAAATTTCCCGCCTAGCCTGTTTGACTTCGAATTTTGAATTTTGAATTTTCTGAAACTTCCGATGGCCATATCTCCTTCATATGAAGTCCAAATCACGCAAACTCGGACTCTATTTCAACCAGAATTCCGAGACGAACACAATGGCGCAACCAGTTTCCCACAATTCTCACATCTGAGATTAGTTATTCTTTAATTTGTGAATATTAATATTAACAGAATTACGGGGTGTTACACTATATCCACCGGATCCACATATAAAATTGCATCATCATAACCCTCTACCATGGGCAACATTAGGAAGGTCGAACCAAAAAGAAGACCTTAAACCATTCTAAAGAGGAGGAACTACTACAACAAATTGCACTAATTTCAAGATCTAATCAAATTGAATCAAACGAAGTATGAACGAAATAAAAAATTATGCTTTTAATTGATTTTGTTGACAATCGACGATATAAGTGATATCTGCAGCCCGAGAATAAAATTAGGATTTGAACGCGTTTGGCTTGAATTTGGATTTTGGGTTTCGGAGTTTAAGTGGGCTTCAGTGAAAACAAAATAATACTGTTTTCAGTTTTCTTTATTAAGCCAGTTCCTAAAAATATAAAATTTTCAAAATGAGTTTTTTAAAATTGGTAAAACAAGCAATTTTTCATCTTTTCTCAAATTCCTAAACTGAAAATAATTTGAATACGAGAAACCAAACTGAAAATAGTTTGAAAGATGAAACTAATGCACGAAAAGAAAATAAGCATACCAATTAAGTAGTTAACTCTTTTATGGCCACGATAGTAACTAGTACATCTGTCAAATTTTAAAATAAAAACCTGATGCATAACATTATACCGAAATCATCAAAATGATTTAAATAAGTACATACTTTATTCCATTGTATTTTTCTAAGAGACCAAAAACTAGATTACTTTTGTAACAAATCAATAAAAGTTTGCTAACTATTTCACTTATAATAATCGAAGTTTGCGAGGTCACTCGCTACAAGAGCAAAAATTTCAAAGAACTTTGTAAATGTGAAGAGTGCACAAATTCGCACTATCTGAAGTCTGCTCTAACTACTTCTTGAACCGATTTAAATCCATCTCTGTCTAAGCATTCTTCCAATTTAGCCTTGATCTCATGAATTAGTGCTGGTTCATCATAGGCAAAAGTAGTATAAAGTTTGAACAAGTTATGCTCCAACATGATTTTTTTGTAAGCATCTTCACCACTGCCAACACCACCATAACCTATTATAGGTACTTTACCCCGCGTAGGAAGATACCTCTCCTTGAGAACATTAGTTGACAACTCAAAAAGTGGCCTGCCGCTTAGGCCACCAGCTTCTCCAGCCAGTGGGAGCTGATCGATTGGTTTTGGTATTGAAATTTTTGTATTTGATATAATCAATCCATCCAATCGAAGATCAAGGGAAACCGCAAAAATATGTTCAAGATCCTGTTTAGACAAGTCTGGAGCAATTTTAACAAGCAAAGGTGGAGGGTCGTCCTCAGCCCATTACATCTCATCACGAGCAGCTTGAACCTCTTTAACAAGATCCTGTAATTGTTCCTTCCTTGAAGTTTATGAAGTCCAGGTGTATTAGGAGAAGATATGTTTATTACCAGGTAATCTGAATACTGTCATAAGGTATAAACTCCTTGAACATTAAGGGAAAAGCTACCAAAAGTTCACTTTCCTCCTTAAGACAAGTGTATAGTCACTTGTCCTAATGCATGTCACCCTCCTTAAATTTACAAGTGTAAGGACACTTGTAATTTTGCATGTGAACTTTCATGCATGCCTTCCACTTCCCCCCTTAGGTGTCACTCTCTCCTTACTCCATATTTCCAATAAATAGCACTCTTTCCTTTCCTTTTTTCATTCATTCTCACTTCTCTCTTTTCTCTCTTCTTCTTAAAGCTTAAAGCCATGGTTTCCATGGCATAAATCTTCCTCTTTTCCACCATTTTCCCTCCACCGCCACCTTGCCAAAGTTCGTCCTCCTCTTCCTCCTTTTATAAAAAGGTTTATATGTTATATTGTACATATATTTTGGGAAAGAAGACGATGCGCTGAAATACTGTCTGACAGTTCACTCAGCTAGGCTCGCCTATTGTGAAGATTGGAAAGATACTCAGTGAGAACTCCTTAAACTTGTACACTAGTTTATTGTAAACTAATTAGTGAAGAATTAGTTATAATTTTGATAGTTAACTAATGTAATCAGTTTGAACTGGCTATGGATGTTAATGGTTGATGTTTGTCGTGATGGATGAGGGGTGAGTAGTTTATAACACACACACTATTAAGCGTTATTGTTACAATGCTTGTGCACAATTATTGCTTATTTAATTATATTGCTGATGGTTGCTATGGATGCTTATAATGGTTGTTGATGTTGTTTCGCACACACTATGACGCAACATTCATGATATTACATTGGTGATCGGAAAATCTCCTTCGTAATTAGAAGCAATATTATTATTGAAATTAAAGGTTAATAATTGGAAAAGATACATATGTATGATTACGTATATATTGTTGAAGTCCCTTACAAGGAAAATAAAATAAAATAAATAAATACTGAAACGTTCTAGGATGACAAAGAGCTTGAGTTTGGAAAATATAGTTTCCTGCTCTCCTTAGCTATCCTAACTGATCCGGCAGACGGGATGGTTAATTAAAAAAAATTATTGGAAATTAATTGAACTTAGAAATAAATTCGAATTTAATTTTATATTAAGTGAAAATTAAAAGTTGAATTTTAAACCCGAAATAATTTGGAAAACCAATTTAAATTAATTTAAATGATTTTGAATGGTTTATATAAGTATATAATAGTTTTCTAAGGTATTTTAAAGTATCACAGAATAATTTTTATTGTTGTCAAAATAGAACTTGTCACATAGCGGCAATTCGCATATTTTAGTTTCAAACTTTAAATGCGTAGAACTTTTGCAATTTAAATCGAATTTCCGCGAAACGAAAAATGTTTGATTTCTTTTAACAAGAGATTCTAAATGAGTGAAAGAGATTTTAATTTCGACTTATCATTTCAAATTATGTTTAAAACCATTTCTGAAAAGGACGCTGTAAGCGTAGTTTGCCAACCATAAATGTAAACAGATATTTTTAAACATTTTAAAAAAATGGGAAGTTTTGTAAAATCATTATAAATCATATAAAAGTGGTTTAAATTGGAAATTTTAAGTTTTGGCTAAGATAAACGATATTTTGATCAAACTAGTTAAGTTAACTGTTTTGTAACACTTTTGCAGTGCTTTTGAAATGCTATTGTAACATTTCTTTTGGAAACAATCTATTTTGAAAATTTTAACCGGTAAATTGTTTTCTGAATTGTATGTAATCAATTTTAAATGATATATGGAATGTATTCAAAGGTTTAAAAGTATTGAAAATATTTTATATGGAATTTAAATTGATTTATTTAATATTAAAACGGGTTTTCCAATTTTAAATAACTCGATATGGTTAGAGATAAATCTTCAGATGTTTGATATTAATTCGGTAGATGATGATTCTTACTATTCGAGGAATTAGAAGGCAGTTTATTGTTATTCCGCATATAGTATTAGTTTGATACATAGATAATATTGAGGATAAATTGATAGTATTTCTATCCAGACCAATATCAAGAGGTTTAATAAATTTTCAAACTAAGATAAGGATTTTTCGATTTGTTTGAGATAAGTTGGATAGAAATAATCTTTAGATATTTGATATGAAATTCTACGGTGTAAACGTATACTATTTGAGGAATTTGGAAGATATTATTTGTAACCTCCCGCCATTTTTGACCGCTTTATCGGTAATTAAACCAACTTAAAACGTTCCAAAACGACGGATCATTATTTAGCTTACAGAGTTTAACAATAGAATCAACACAGAAATTCAAAATAATAACACAGTATTTGAATAGCGGAATAAAACTTTTATTTATAATTAGAATTTTTAAATACAAAACTTTTATATATGCTGCGGAATTTATAAAATACAGTTTAAATGCAAGGAATTTTTTATTGGTTTGAAATCTTCAGAATACGCGTCTTCGGAACCCCCAGTTATGCAAATCTTCGAATCCTAAGCTGCAACCTTTAGAAATCTGGAATGCTCGAGTGTTCCATGCAAAAACGTAAAACACTTGAGTCAAGATTAAATCATAGTTCAAGTAAATTAACTTCAATATAAACTAAAATATTAATGAACAAGACTCAGATATATCAACAAGTTGTGTTCAGGTGAAACCCGACACGCATGCATGGCGCGTGGGTTAGGTGTCCATGAACAACACAAGGAGATAATAGGATATGATCAAGCCCTATGAACCGAAGTACAACAAAGCATCACATTCAATATATAGCAGCAAAAGTCTATAATATACATGTTGATGAATTAACAACATACATGACTAATGGTCCAACAGTATTGTGACAACCCAAACTTCCAAGTAAAGGAAAGCCCGGATTGCTTTGAGAACACGACATATCAGAAAACAAACAAAAGAACATTTTATTGCTTATTACAACAATTACATCAGAGTACAAGAATATATCAGAGTACAAATAAATATTACACATTGGAAATACAATATCAGAGATTTAAATTACATTTAAATAGCAGCGGAAAAATAATACAAAATACACCTGAAAGAAATACACGGACACAGAGCTTTCCGAATATCGCCTCAGCTGTAGACCAAGATCCTGTGAAGATAATATCTGCTAAACTAAACTACTGACTGCCCATGTGGAAAATATGGGCACCCAGAATTTAGGAAGGAACAATAAACTCTAGGTCATTCATGGGACTGATATGAGAACTCAAAACAGTTATTAATTTGATTTTAAAGTTAGGTAAATCAAGGGACCACGCCATATTACACGGAATGGGTTGAACCCCAAGAATACCAAAAATAAACAGCGCAATGCTTTTTTGAAAAATTAAGCTATTATAAGACTCAAGTCCCATCACACAATGCAACGCAAGCCGGAGGATAGAGTTTTACCTTATAATAGCCAAATATGCTTGGTATGCGAAACTTCTCCTTCAATATCACTATAAGTGCATAGTGTAGAAATCAATTCCGAAAATAAATGTATCAATCATAGACGGCATGAGTGCCTCATCCCACTATGTCGCCGTATTTAGGGTTACAATTAAAATCGCAAAGCTCATATTATAAAGTGGGATTTCCATCATGATGGCTCATGATTCGAAAGATCTATCATGTAGTGCAATACTCCACGGCTTACGTCCCAGCTAGAGAAAACACCGTAATGCACATCCGTACTTTTGGGAAATCAAGTATCACCGCGGCTTACGTCCCAATGAGAGAAAACACTGCTTACTCTATCCCTATATATGGGAATCAGGGGAAAATGGCCCTATCCCTAATCACAAGGCATGGAGCGACCACACCCAGCATAACTCGGCCAACCAAATCCATATACATATAAAGTATATTGGTCAAACGTACTAATCGAACAAATCGTTCACCATCATACCGGGGTGTGAGGCTCGCGAGGTAACGCTACACAAAGCTATGCTAATTTAAGCTATGCATTAATCATCATCCACAAGGCTTTGCTTTTCAACAAAAGCCCTAATCCATGCATCTTAGCATGCCACATTGTCAATCCATACCATGCCATTGATTTCTGCCAATATATATAACCTCAGAGCACATACGTCTTAGAGAAGGGTGTTAAACAAGAGAATAAATTCTCCACCACCAACAGATATATATATATATATATATATATATATATTTAGCAGAGATCAACGAATACAGCATAAAGTAATACAACGTCATACATACCATCCATTTACAAGTCCGTTCTGGGTCTGAACAAAACTGGAGGCACCTTATTCCTCGTCCCGTTTGTCCAATATGGAAGAGAGGCCCTTGCATATCCGAACAATCAACAAGTACGTACGGACGGCTACCACTGTAGCTCCTTCAAGGTAGCTACTCCAATCATGGGCATCAGTAGCAACTCATCCATTAGATGTGAAGATCGTCAGTCTTGCGTCGTCTTCAATCTCTTCGACTGTTAGTCGTTGTATCAATTGTTCAGAATGGGTTAAACCCAGTCTTTCTGAATAACTGGCATACTTTAAAAACAAATGCTATAAGAACACATCCGACGCCTCATTCTAATTCAGAATATTCTTTGAATAAAATATTCACATTCTTGGGGAAAGGTAAAAACAAATGCTATAAAAACACATCCTATGCCTCATTCCAATTCAGAATATTCCTTGAATAAAATATTCACATTCTTAGGGAAAGGTTCCTATTAATTTTATCAAAGATAAATTCTTTTAAATTTTCTTTTTAATCTCAAAAATCATTACTTAAGGATTATTCGAATTTAAGAAATTAATCTTATTTTAACTGGGTTAAAGGACTAATGTCTTTAAAAACATTGTTCATGATAAACCAAAATCTTCATCCATTAACTATGGAATCTTCATGGAAATCATAGCGGTGTGTAATCGATATAAATTCCCATATCAAAATAATAATATAAATGGAATAGCGGCAATGCCTTTGAAATTCCATATATAGTATCGGTCTTCATTCATAGGAGCTCATCCCGATTATTACCAAATTGAATACCATCCAATTCCAATTAATATGTTAAATTGGAAAACTTTAGTTTGTAAAGTTCCCATTAAATCTTAATAAAAGATTTGTAAATTCCAAATTATTCTTCACTGTTAATTGGGTTAAAGAACAAGTGTTATTTAAAACACCGTTCACAATAAACCCTAAAATCTAATTTCAATTCCAATTAAATATTAATTAATTGGTAAAAAATTTCTAAATCTTAATTAAAAGATTCATTCTTTTCTAAATAGGGTTTAAGAACAATGTTATTAAAGACACCATCCACAACAAACCCAAAATCCCATTTGATATTAAATATAAGGTTCTAAATAGAAATTATTTCGGCTTGTATTCAATATCAAATTCTGAAACCAACAAATATCATATTAGGAATAACAATATGTATATATCTTCCAAATTCCTCACAGTATTCGTACAATAACGAAATCCAATATCGAAATATTTCTAAGATAATTTCCATTTAAATCCATTCCAATATATACATATATATTGGAAAAATTCTCATTATTTAAAAAAAACATTTTTCAAAGTCCAATTTATTTATTTCTAAAAATAAATAAATTATTATACAAGTTAATAACCAGTTCATTAAACTGTTCATTTCGATAAAAATATTTTTTTAATCTTTATGAAATTGGATTTTTTTCATCAAAAATCTTTCCAAACCATTTATTATGATTTTACATAATTTTTCATATTTTAAAATTTTTTATTATCGCCCATACAGTCGGTTTCCAATAGCGGCCACCGAATTGCATCCATTGCGACCTTTTCTGAAATTGATTTGGACATATCTCCAAATATAACCATTAGATTTTGAATCTCTTATATTCATTGGAAAGCTCTTTTCCATATGAACGCAACGTTGTCGGTTTTAGGAGAATCCGATGATTGGATCTCCCATTACGTCTATTTGAAGTTAATAGTTGAAATTCGCGAACGGTCACTGCGCGACGCGTTCCATTCAGGCCATTATATATATATATATATATATATATATATATATATATATATATATATCGTCGATTTCCATTTAAAACGTATTAATAAATTATTTATAACTTCGTTTTAAAATGAATCAACTTTGTTTTCAATTTTAAATCAAAATTGAATATTATATATTTTTATCATATTAAAATGATAATATTTTCAAAATATTAGATTTTGAAATCACTTCTTTTCGATATTCATTATTAAATGAATAAAATCGATCAATAACCCGTTCGGGTAAAAATGGCGTTTGCTACTTAACAAGGCTTTATATTTTTGTATCCATTCAAAGACGGACATCAAAATCATATTTTTATTCATTACTGTATATTAATTTAAAATATTGTTTATTTTAAAATATTCATTATTTTAAAGGAATTCTTTATTTAAAATACTCTTTACATTAAAATGTTCTTTGACCTTCTTTACATTAAAAATGTTCAATTACATTTAAATTGATTCTTTTGCATCAAAATAATCCTTTTACATTATTTATATCAAAAAATGTTCTTTTACATTCTTTACATTAAAAATGTTCTTTTTATCTCAAATGTCCTTTTTATCTAAAATGGTCTTTTTGTCTAAATTAATATTTTATTTTAAAATGGACTTTTATTCTTAAATAATATTTTAACACGGTCTTTTATTCTAAAATGATATTTTATTCTAACATTGACTTTTATTAAACATTATCAATAAATCATTATTTATAAAGCAAATTTACTAAACATTATTTATTTCTGAATCGGAACGCGACTCAAACAATTACCATGTAATTTTAGTTATATGGATTTCACACACTGCATGTATGCAACAATAATGGTAAATAATCATCAAACAGTCCGTTCACATCTAGAGTGAAATTTAAAACCGAGTAAGCATTAAAATATTTAATTAACGCTCACCGCAACATGTCAATCCATCGATTGACATATAATTAAATTCAGGGGAGATGTGAATAAATTATCATCCCCAGACCCGTGTGGGGTTTTCAAACAACATCAGTTTATTTACACAAATTATTGGATAATAAATTTAACCAAATTTCACTATTCAAATTCTAAATAAATATTTATAAGCTAATTTCAACTACCTAATTTATGTTAACATAATTTTTTAATCATTTCAACATCACAAACAACATACAATACAGTCAATTTAAATCGTCCATGGTCTATGGACGAGGGGAGTGATCTAACAAGCACCATGTACAGTTTATAGTGATTAAACTGATAAAAATCTAAACTGGCAATTCTATATATTTTTTAGTTATAAAAGTAAATAAATAACTGTGTAGAAGTTTTAGTGACGAGTTCTCACCTTGGCTTTGCTCCAGTACGCAGTGTTCTTCTCCATGATCCAACGCAAATTTGTTTCACACCGTTTGTATTGAAAATCATATTTTTAATGTTGTTCTATAAATATATGGTATTAATCATATTTTTAACATGATGTTATATATAATTAAAATCATATTTTTATAACTAATGTTATATTTTATTTTTAAAACAAATCTATATTTACTTTTTAATACTATATATATAAATCACATTTTTATTACAACGTTATTCTTTATTTAAAACAATGATTTTGAAAACAATGCAATTCTATATGTAAGAACAATGATTTTGAAAACAATGTAATTCTTTATGTAAAAACAGTGATTTTTATTTATTTTCGTATTTTTAATAAAACAGTCTTTTTATTATCGAAAATAATGTTCTTTTCTATTATCAAAACAATGTTATTTTTATTATCAAAACAATGCTGTTTTTGTTATCAAATAATGTTATTTGTGTTATCAAAACAATGTGTTATCAAAACAATGATATTTTTGTTATCAAAACAATTTGAATTTTACTGTTTACATAACAATGTTCTTTTTATTTTCAATAACATGATCTGTTTATTTTCAAAAACATGACCGTTCTATTTTCATTAAAAGAACGATGTTCATTTTCTTTTCAAAACGACGTTCATTTTCTTTTACAAATCGATGTAAATTTCATTTAGAGAAACAATGTTAATTCTTTTGTTTACAAAAACATTGTAGATTTTATTTACAAAAACAAAGCGATTTACAAAACAAAGTGTTTTACATAACAAAGTGATTTACAAAACAAAGTGATTTTCAAAACAAAGTGATTTTTATTTTCTAAATCCAAAGTTGTATTTTCTAAATCAAAGTTGTGTTTTATTATATAAAACTATGTTAATTTTATTTTACAAAAGATTTGTCAATTTTGGTTTATAAAACATTGTCAATTTTAATTAATAAAACATTGATCTTTTTATTTTCATTATCAAACAATTTTATAACATAATTAATTAAACAATTAAAGTTTAGTTTAATCAACCTTTCTTCTTAAAATAACGTTTTTACCAAGTGTTGTCGGCCCCCTTTAGCTTCTTCTTCAATGTTCTACTTCCAGGAATAGTCGTTGCCAATATTTAGGGTTCCAGAATCGCGGCCCCACCACCAACCGGACATCGATCATATGACGTCACCTCCATCCCCGACGTCGGAGCTTCCCACAGCCATGTTCCAGTCGAACTCGCGGGTCCCTTGAGCCTCCATAAGGCGTGCGAACGGTTGAGCTTTGAGCTCATTTATTGGCCAATTCCAGTCAAAATTTTAGATCGTACCCGTTGGTATTGTAGAGCTTGAATTGTTCTTTGATTTGGAATTCACGAAAATCATTAAGCGGATTTGGAGAAAAGAGGATCGAATTTTTGAAAGCTGTAGCCATTGATTTGAATGATGGCGGCTGGCGCATAACATGATTAGGGTTTAGCATATTTGGGTGTATTTATGCACGTATTTTTATTTATTTAAATTATTTAATTTCGTTTAGTTTCAATATAACTCTTGTATCGTCCTGAACTCCAAATCAAACCCAACGAGTGTCGCCCGCAGCTAAATACCCCCATTCTGGACACAATGGGATATGTTTCGTAACCCAGTTCAGTTGTTACGAATAGTTTTTCTTTAAATTAAAATGTAAGTCAGTGTATATTTAATTTTAAACGTACATTTCAATTTATCGGGGCCACATACTACTCTAAAAATTTCAAAAAATATATTTCCAGTTACGTTTTGATGATACAGTCCTAACAAAACTATTTTCGTCAAATTTGGAGACAGTTTGAAAAATGGCCATTTTTTAGTCGATCCAATTTGACTGAAATGGTCAAAACACATTTTCTTTTGCCACGCTCACATCTTTGATTCCAAAAATTATGAAAATTGGAATCTAGCAATAATTGGACATTCTGGTTCCAATAAAAGTGGTTTTGTCGAAAACGGAGGTCGTTTGCAAAATGGCTATTTTTAAGGGCTATATATTAGATTAAATGTATATAAATTCTACAGTGACTATTTTAAATTTTAAACTAGGCATAACTTTTTATTCCTGTTATGAAATCTCAATTTTTTAGATTCGTTGGAAAGATATAATCAAACAGATTTAAATATTTTGGGTTTTACTGAAATTCGATTTATTTTGAATCCTGTACAGTCAATTGAAATTTGAAATCGAATTTTTGAACATCCGCGCCATTTTAAATTCCTTTTAAATTAAAAAAATTCGTTCTAAGTTTGATTTAAATAAATTTTTAGTCATTATTATTTAAAATAAATTATTTTAAATATTCAAAATCCATTAAATTTGCTAGAATAAAAATTTTAAATTGGTTCAGAAATTGCGGGTTATTACAATCTCCCCCACTTAAAATCTTTACGTCCTCGAAAACGAACGAAGCTGAAAGTTGTTCAGCTAACCAACTCAACTTTCAATTATAATCAAATTTTCAATTCAGTTCAATATTAAATTCGATTTAGTTAAATTTATCATTCTTTCTCATATTGGTTAAATTAATTATCATTCCAATATTTTAATTAGTTAAACTAATTATCAAACATCACAGCCAACAATCAATTCGGTGATTAGCTTTTCAAATATATATTTTTTATATATAGTCAAAAATCATGATTTTAGTGCAAATCACAACAATAAACCCTGTCTAATTTTGGTTCGCACACCAGTCAATTAGAAATATATAGATATACCACTCTCGAATACTCGAACATAAATGCTGATGATGTCATGCTCATCATCAAAATCATGTTCGGGCAACTACAACGTGATTCTGTATCTACCCAGTATATTGGAGACTTCGTATACACGTGGATCAGACATATATTAAAATCTCTACATACTCGATTGTCCAAATTAAAATATAATAATATTTCAAATATGTATTTTAAGATAAAATTTTCAAAACTAAATTTGTTATCGTTTTTGTTTAAAATAACACTCTTCACACTCGTTCTTGGATACTACTGATCCCTAACGAGTCGTTCTCATTGGATATTACTAATCCAATCTCTGATGAATTCTTTCGTTCAGTTCTAATGTGTCTTTTCTTGAGCTCTATAAACCAAAGCTCTGATACCAAATGTGATGACCCAAACTTCCCAGTAAAGGAAAGCCCGTATTGCTTTGAGAACACGACATATGAGGACACAAACAGAATGTAACGACCTCCATTCTACGCATCGGAAGATCGTAGAATATTTATTTCTTTTTCTTAGTAAGTTGTATGGTCGTGTACATTTGGGAAACGACTAGTAGGGTCATTTACCATGTTCATGATTTTTGTCAATTTTTAAATGACCGTTTTGCCCCTAGTTGAACTTGTTTTGACTATAACTTTTGACTGGAAAGGAATTTTGACCTGAAACCACTTCCATTGGATCCGGATGATGGTTTACAATTCCGTAGAGTGGTCATATTAGCCTAACGGACTCACCGTTTGGGAGATATGGCTGAAACAAGTTTCAGATGGTGAAAAACAGCTTAATTGGGCTTAACCGGGTGATTAACAGCTAGGCCCAAAGGGGTATTTCGGGATTAGGAGTTTAAAAGGGCTGTTAGGGTTTGAAGAATACCTTTTTCTCATTTTTCAGCCGTCACTATTCATTCCTCTTAACCTAGCCATGGCCTCCACCCTCTAAATCTCTTCAAAACACCTCTTAATCACTTTCTAATTGAAGATTAGGCTTAGCAAACATCAAATCAAGGAGTATTAGCACGAGAACCGAGGTAGAGCTGCTGTGTAAGATTGGGAACAGCGCCAAATCAGAGAATATTTCAGTTTTGGGGTTTTAGTGGTGGCAAAGGTGAGTGATTAGCTTGCTTTTACACTAATTACGGTTAATTATGGGTAATTAGTGAAGATTAGCGAATTTATACATTAATAAATTCTGGAAAAATTCCTAAAATTCTATAATGATGTTTTATGGCTCTGATAAAAATTTGGGCTAATTTGGATAAGTTTTTGCTAATTGTATGCATAATCACGGTTAAGAAGGATTAAGGGGAAAACATGGGTTTCTGGGTATGTTTGATCTAAAGTATTTCATGTAAATGATGTTTTAATGTTTGTGAATTGATTCTATATGTTGTTACTGCTGTTTGGAAAGTTTTGTAATGTCATAGGAAGTTTAGAATGGTTGAAAACGCCGTCGTTCGGCGAAAATAACTTGCTGGAAAAAGTTGCAGATTTTCAGAACCGGTTAGGAAGAACACCCGATCCGAACCGGATAGGAGGAGGAGATCCGATCCGAACCGGATAGGAGGAGTAGATCCGATCCGAACCGAATAGAAGGAGGAGATCCGAACCGAACCGGATAGGAGGAGACACCCAAACCGAACCGGATAGGAGGAGGAGATCCGATCCGAACCGAATAGAAGGAGGATATCCGAACCGAACCGGATAGGAGGAGACACCCGAACCGAACCGGATAGGAGGAGGAGATCCGATTCGAACCCAATAGAAGGAGGATATCCAAACCGAACCGGATAGGAGGAGACACCCGAACCGAACCGGATAGGAGGAGGAGATCCGACCCGAACCGGATAGAGGAGGAGACCCGAACCGAACCGGATAGGAGGAGGATGCCCGAACCGAACCGAATAGGAGGAAGAGACCCGAACCGAACCGAAGAAGACCATAACCCGAGATGCAAAGGTAGTCCAAATGGGAAGTTTGTACCAAGGATTCAGATGGGAATCAACGAGTTAACTTCATGATTGGGCTTTGCTGCGGGACGTGTGCTAAGGGGCTGTCGATGTCTGTAACTTTGGATCACTATGTATAGGGGTACGTGAGCGGATTCAGGGCCACAGTGGTCTAGGTACGACTAAAAGAGCTATAGACCAATGAAGTGGGGTCATTTGTAAAGGTTTAGTCATGACTCCATGGGGTAAGCTTGGTGGTAGCAGTAGTTGTACAAGCCGAACTCCGTCACTACTTCGATGGGTCTAGTGGTTGAAAGCAGTATACATCGTATGCTTTATGCACTGAGTGAGAGATGTGAGGATGGTTGCCATGATTGAATTGTTTGCTATCCCTATGACATGCACACCCCCACCCCCGTATTTCTTTACACCATATGTTGATGGCACCTTAGAGTATTGTACAGTATGTAGTGCTAACTCTTTGGTTGCAGGTTCAGGTATGGTTTAGTATACATGTTATTGTTCTGTTTAGCTGCTTATCGCTCATACCAGACTTTTTGTCTGACCCAGAGTTTTATGTCTCTTCTTATTACTCTGGGTGCTCACACGAGCAGACTAGAGATAGGTTAGCTGGTGATGCACGGGTTGATGATCCGGAGACGAGCAGGAGGCTTCCACGTAATATATATATAGTATTCTCCCTGTGTTGTCGAAGATCACTGCTTGGGCATTGGTGGTGCATCTTCCACTTTAGCTTTCTTTTGTTTAGAGACAGTAGATTTTGAAAAGTTGTAATAAGCTGTATTTGGATTTCCGCTGCTCTGATGTTGACATTTATTATTAGTTATCAGCTTATGCACTGTCTCACCCGTTTTATGTCAAGTATGTTATTATTATATTTTATTCCATGCGCTGTGAGACATTCTACAGGTTCCTTGATTAGTTCATTCTCTTCTTTCTTTTCTTATGACGACCGTTTCGTGCCAGTTGGACATGTGTACAGCGCACACTTGGAGGAAGTGTCGGTTGGTGCGGGGCGGGCCGTCACACTTGGTATCAGAGCTCTAGGTTGTGTAGTTAACCTAGGGAAGTTATCAGGGAGAGATAATATACGTATACGAGAGAGCGTATTTGTGGTTATTTTGGTTTTCAAAAGCTATATATATACTATTAGTAGTATAAGAATGAAGTCGCACTGCACTAGCACCACTATGGAATCGTTAATCGTTTCCTTTTTCAGATTGACGATGAGCCGAGATACTAGAGGTGCTGGTAGGGGAGCCAATAATGGGAATGCTGCTAACATGAGGACGATGTTTACTGACCTCATGAGAGAGATGCTTAGAGATGTACGGAGGGCAGCTCCCAATGGTGGAAATGGTGGTGGTCCAATAGTGCAGGCGCCAAGAGTCGACTTCGCCAAGCTGAATAAGGATTATACTAGCCTTGGTGGGAAGCCGTTCCACGGAACGGAGTCGGCCACAGATGTTCAGGATTGGTTGGATAGTTGCGAACGTATCTTCGAGGATTTGGGTATCGAGGATGCGATGAAGAGAAAGCTAGCGTCCCGTCAGCTGCAAGGGCGGGCAATGAATTGGTGGAATGCTATAAAGGCAGCTCCTCCCGAAGATCAGATTACTTGGGAGCAGTTTAAAGCTCGCTTTAGCGAGAAGTTCATTCCAGCTGCTCAGAAGTCAGTGCTGTTTAAGAAATTCTTGGAGCTCAAGCAGAATGGCAGAGCTGTCTCGGAGTACATTGCTGAATTCGACACTTTGTCAAAGTATGGGTTATCTCTTATTGATACTGCTGAGAAGAAGAATGAGAAATTCATAACTGGGTTAGATCAGTACTTAGGGGAAAGGCTTATTAACCACATCGATGAGACGTTTGAGTCGATTGTGGGGAAAGCATTAAGATCAGAGAGTCTCTACCCTAAGCCGAAGACTGAGGTTGCATCCGCAGATGAGCCAAAGCCACAAGCAAGTGGTGGAGGCAAGGGTGGTTCCCAGAATAAAAGAAAGCAGAGTCAGACTAAGGATGGCCAGAAGAAAAAGAATAAACAAGATGTTGAGTGCTTCAGCTGTGGTAAGAAGGGCCATTATGCTAGTAATTGCCGGGCCAAGCCAGCAGATAGGAAGTGCTTCAACTGTGGCCAAATGGGACATCACAAGGACAAGTGTCCGCAACCCCCTAAAGAAAAGCAAATGGTGAAAGCATACGCCCTTAATGCTATTCCTTCTTCGTCGAATGCCCCAACTGCGGCGGAGAAGGGAAAGAATGTCGTCATTCAAGGTATGCTTTCTGTTTATGATGTTCCTGTTAGAGTTTTGTTTGATACCGGAGCTTCCAGTTCTTTCATATCTAGTGACCTGGTAGATAGGTTGGGATTGGAGCCCGAGATTGTCGATAGACCTTTAGTAGTGACGAACCCGATTGGTGGTTCTACTAGCCTTAGCATGATTTGTCGTAATGTGGTCTTATCGAGTCATGGATGCATGTTTGTTTGTGATTGCTTTGTTTTGGGCTTTACTGGGTTTGGCATTATTTTGGGAGTAGATTGGCTCCGAAGATACGGGGTGGTGGTAAACTGTGAGGGCTTTTTGGTGACAGCTAGAACGGATGATGGGCGGAGGATAGTGTTTGGTGGTCTACCCAGTGAGGGGGTATTGGCTAGTTTTCTAAACTCCCTCGACATTCCGCATAGTGAGTTGTCAGGTTTGCCCGTGGTTGGCTAGTATCCGGATGTTTTCGAAGAAGTGACCGGACTTCCACCACACCGAGAGATTGAGTTCCGTATTGATTTGGTAAAAGATGCCTGACCTATAGTGATTCCACTTCGTAGTATGGCACCAAGGGAGCAGCGAGAGCTCGAGGTGCAAGTCAGCGATCTTTTGAAGAAGGGATTTATCAGAAGGAGTGTCTCTGAATGGGGAGCACCAGTTGTGTTTGCTACCAAGGCGGATGGTTCCCTTCGTTTGTGTGTAGACTACCGCGAGTAGAACAAGGTGACGAGGAAGAATAAGTATCCTCTCCCGCGGATAGATGATTTGTTCGATCAGTTGAGTGGCGCGAGAGTGTTCTCCCAGTTGGATCTCGCGACAGGTTTTCATCAGCTTAGAGTGGAAGCTGAGAGTATAGCTAAAACGGCATTTCGAACGCCGTCTGGATTTTATGAATGGTTGGTTATGCCATTTGGGATGACTAATGCCCCGGCATATTTTGTGGATCTTATGAATAGGGTATTCAGAGATCAGTTGAATAAGTCTGTTCTTGTGTTCGTGGATGATATTTTGGTTTACTCAAGGAACGAGGAAGAACACAAGGAACATTTGAGGACAGTGATGGAGGTGTTGAGGAAACACCAGTTGAAAGCAAAGTTTTCTAAGTGTCACTTCTGGAGGAAGGAAGTGAGATTCTTGGGCCATGTTGTTTCAGAAAATGGTATCGCCGTGGATCCTGCTAAGGTGGCTACGGTGCAAGATTGGTCTACGCCCAAGAATGCAACAGACGTAAGAAGTTTCTTGGGATTAGCGGGATATTATCGTAAGTTTATCCAAGGCTTCTCCAAGATAGCAGCACCGTTGACTCAGTTGACAAAGAAGAATCAAGCTTTTGTTTGGAACGAAAGGTGCGAGGATGCATTCAAGAGTCTAAAAGAAAAGTTGACAAGTGCACTAGTGTTAGTCATTCCCAAGGGGAGTGAAGAGATGACGGTATATACAGATGCTTGTGGTAACGGACTAGGTGCTGTGTTAATGCAGGGTGGTAGGGTTGTAGCTTATGCAAGCAGGCAACTGAAACCGCATGAGAAGAGGTATCCTATCCATGATTTGGAATTGGCAGCGATCGTATTCGCATTGAAGATGTGGAGACATTATCTCTTGGGAGAAAGATTCGAGCTGTTTACTGATCATAAGTCGCTGAAGTATCTTTTCTCTCAAAAGGATTTGAATCTTCGTCAACAGAGGTGGTTAGAGTTCTTAGCTTCATATGATTTCGACATCGCATATACACCGGGAAAGGGCAATGCCGTAGCCGATGCGTTGAGTCGAAGACATGCCGGTTTAGGGGCTATGTTCCTTGAATGGAAGCAACTGGAGTATATCGCGGGGTTTGATTTCAGACCAAAGTGTGAATTGGACCCAGAAATGTTAGCAAGTTTGACGATCAGACCCACTTTAATTGAGCGGATCGGCTCTAGTCAGAGGGACGATCCTAACCTATTGGAAATCATCTCCAAGTTAGAGATGGGTATCGATGAGGAGATGAGCAAGTATGGGCTTGATCAAGATGGATGGCTTAGAAAGAATGGAAAGCTCGTTGTACCCAATGTCAATGGATTGAGAGATGAAGTGCTTAGAGAATGTCATCACTCAAAACTGACTATACACCCCGGTGGTAATAAGATGTATCGAGACATGAGACAGACTTACTACTGGGAAGGGATGAAAAGAGACGTTGGGGAGTTTATATCCAAATGCATGAATTGCCAGCTAGTTAAAGCCGAGCAAAAGAAGCCTAGTGGGTTGTTACAGCCATTAGAAATTCCCGAATGGAAATGGGAGCAAGTCTCGATGGATTTCATTGATGGTTTACCAAGGACTAGATCGGGGCATGATAACATTTGGGTGATTGTGGACCGATTAACCAAAAGTGCAAGATTTATACCAGTCAGATCGACCAGAACGGCAGCTAAGTTAGTAGAATTGTATATGAAGTGGGTAGTGAGATTCCATGGAGTACCTAAAAGCATTGTGAGTGACCGAGACCCGTTGTTCACTAGTGGGTTTTGGAAGAGCTTACAAGAAGCTCTAGGGTCAGAGTTACATCTCAGTACCGCATATCATCCTCAGACCGACGGTCAGACGGAGAGGGTGAATCGTATTTTGGAAGATCTCTTGAGAGCATGTATATTGGATTTTGGTGGATCACGGGATGACCATTTGCATCTAGTAGAGTTTGCATATAATAATAGCTACCAATCCAGTATCGGTATGGCTCCGTTTGAAGCTTTGTACGGAAGACCATGCAACTCACCATCATGTTGGATAGAGACTGGCGAGAAGTTTATGCTTGGACCAGATGTGGTGAGGGAAACTTCAGATAAAATCAAGACCATTCAACAACGAATGAAGGCTGCCCAAGATAGGCAGAAGAGTTATGCCGATAAGAGGAGAAGAGACTTAAAATTCTCCGTTGGCGACTTGGTGTTTGTCAAGATTTCTCCGTTGAAGAGCGTAATACGATTTGGTAGGAGAGGAAAGTTGGCACCAAGATTCGTTGGCCCATTTCCTGTTCTTGAACTAGTCGGGAATTTGGCATATAGAATTGACTTACCAGACAAGATGGCGGGAGTTCACAACGTATTTCATGTTTCCCAGTTAAGGAAGTTTGTGCACGACCCTAATGTGGCTATTTCACCTGATCAGTTGGACGATATCGAGGTTGAACCTGAGGCGGTTGGGAACCGTAGGCCTATGCGTATCGTTGGGAACGATACGAAGCAACTTCGAAGGAAGGCGGTGAAATTAGTCAAAGTCCAGTGGGGTGAGGGTGAGAAAGACTGTACTTGGGAAACAGAGGAGGACATAAGGAAGAAGTATCCAGAACTCTTTGCCTGGTAAGATTTAATTAGCGATTTAGTTTTCCGCATGCTAGTTATGTTTGTTTTGCTTGTTTTGCATGTTTGGTTGCTGTGAATGATTGTTAGGCATGCGGGATTCATTGTTTGTTTCTTTGTTAAGGAATTTCGGGGGCGAAATTTCTTAAGGGGGGGGAGAATGTAACGACCTGCATTCTACGCATCGGAAGATCGTAGAATATTTATTTCTTTTTCTTAGTAAGTTGTATGGTCGTGTACTTTTGGGAAACGACTAGTAGGGTCATTTCCCATGTTCATGATTTTTGTCAATTTTTAAATGACCGTTTTGCCCCTAGTTGAACTTGTTTTGACTATAACTTTTGACTGGAAAGGAATTTTGACCTGAAACCACTTCCATTGGATCCGGATGATGGTTTACAATTCCGTAGAGTGGTCATATTAGCCTAACGGACTCACCGTTTGGGAGATATGGCTGAAACAAGTTTCAGATGGTGAAAAACAGCTTAATTGGGCTTAACCGGGTGATTAACAGCTAGGCCCAAAGGGGAATTTCGGGATTAGGAGTTTAAAAGGGCTGTTAGGGTTTGAAGAATACCTTTTTCTCATTTTTCAGCCGTCACTATTCATTCCTCTTAACCTAGCCATGGCCTCCACCCTCTAAATCTCTTCAAAACACCTCTTAATCACTTTCTAATTGAAGATTAGGCTTAGCAAACATCAAATCAAGGAGTATTAGCACGAGAACCGAGGTAGAGCTGCTGTGTAAGATTGGGAACAGCGCCAAATCAGAGAATATTTCAGTTTTGGGGTTTTAGTGGTGGCAAAGGTGAGTGATTAGCTTGCTTTTACACTAATTACGGTTAATTATGGGTAATTAGTGAAGATTAGCGAATTTATACATTAATAAATTCTGGAAAAATTCCTAAAATTCTATAATGATGTTTTATGGCTCTGATAAAAATTTGGGCTAATTTTGTATAAGTTTTTCTAATTGTATGCATAATCACGGTTAAGAAGGATTAAGGGGAAAACATGGGTTTCTGGGTATGTTTGATCTAAAGTATTTCATGTAAATGATATTTTAATGTTTGTGAATTGATTCTATATGTTGTTACTGCTGTTTGGAATGTTTTGTAATGTCATAGGAAGTTTAGAATGGTTGAAAACGCCGTCGTTCGGCGAAAATAGCTTACTGGAAAAAGTTGCAGATTTTCAGAACCGGTTAGGAAGAACACCCGATCCGAACCGGATAGGAGGAGGAGATCCGATCCGAACCGGATAGGAGGAGGAGATCCAATCCGAACCGGATAGGAGGAGTAGATCTGATCCGAACCGAATAGAAGGAGGAGATCCGAACCGAACCGGATAGGAGGAGACACCCGGACCGAACCGGATAGGAGGAGGAGATCCGATCCGAACCGAATAGAAGGAGGATATCCGAACCGAACCGGATAGGAGGAGACACCCGAACCGAACCGGATAGGAGGAGGAGATCCGATCCGAACCGAATAGAAGGAGGATATCCGAACCGAACCGGATAGGAGGAGACACCCGAACCGAACCGGATAGGAGGAGGAGATCCGACCCGAACCGGATAGAGGAGGAGACCCGAACCGAACCGGATAGGAGGAGGATGCCCGAACCGAACAGGAGGAAGAGACCCGAACCGAACCGAAGAAGACCATAACCCGAGATGCAAAGGTAGTCCAAATGGGAAGTTTGTACCAAGGATTCAGATGGGAATCAACGAGTTAACTTCATGATTGGGCTTTGCTGCGGGACGTGTGCTAAGGGGCTGTCGATGTCTGTAACTTTGGATCACTATGTATAGGGGGTACGTGAGCGGATTCAGGGCCACAGTTGTAACGACCCAGGATTTTGGGGCCAAGTTAAAATTTATTTTAAGTGATTTTAAATGAGTTTTGATATTTAAAATAATCTATTTTAAATAATAAGGATCACAAATTTGGTTCAAATCGAAGTTAGAATGAATAAATTAATTTTAAATATAAAAAGAGCTAGAAATGGCGCGGTAGTTTGAAAAGTCAAACTTGAACTTTGACTAACCATACAGGATGCAAAATTTAACGGATTTTAGTAAAACCAAAAATATTAGAATCTATTTAAAAATATCTTTCCAACGAATCCGAAAAATCGAAATTTCATAACGGGAATCAAAAGTTATGGCAAATTCAATTTTTAGAAAGGTCGGTGGGTAATTTGCATAAGACAAAAATGCTACTTTTCACATATTTAGGAATTTGAACTCGAAACCACTTCCATTGGTTTCAGAATGACGTTTCTGCATTGAAAAACAGTAAACACTTATATGTTTCGAGTTTCAGAAAATATTTATTTAAAATGTATTTTTAATATTAAATATATTCGCCTTGAAAATAGCCATTTTTCAAAAAGTCTCAGAATCGAACGAAATAAATTTTGTTGGGTTCGTATCATCAAAACAAAGCTAAAAATGATTTTTTGGTAATTTTTAGAATTAATATATAATTATAATTGAATTTTCAGCATAAACGGGCAAATTTTTGACTTTAAAAATTCATTAAAAATTCAAACGGGCTCAGAATTGAACGAAATTAATTTTCATAGGTCCACAGCATCAAAACATAGCTAAGTATATTTTTCGAGAATTTTTGAAGTTAATTTGAGACCTGGGTGAATTTCTGCGTACGTTTGAATTTAAAATAATGATTTATATTTAAAACTGAAAAACGAAGGCCAAGACGATCTCGTGGGCTGATGAGACATATCCAGATGAGTTCGGAACGGGGGCTAAATGGTATGAACGACAGTAAGCAGGCTTGAATCGGAGTTCGGGCCAAAACGGGCTTAAGCGGACCAATTAAATAATGATTAGTTTAACCTAATATTTTAATATAAAAACACTATTCACGTCCATCTTCTTCCTCTTTGCTGAGCCGCACAAACCCATCATGGCTGAAAACTTCAAACCCTCATAACTCCTTCATTTCTCAACGAAAATTTGCGTGTGAGTACACGTTTCGAAGCTCTCGCCGAGCTCTTCGATCTCCGACAAGTCCCGTCCCTTTCCGTCGCCTGTGCCGCCCGCCCCGAGCCCGAGAAGGTCCGCCGGTCGCAGCCACGCCGGGCCCACCACGCTCGACCGAACTCCACCCTCTTCTGGCCGTGCAAAGATCTCTCCAAGGCGGTCATTCTCCAAAAAACCGCACTCAAAACCGTTCAGTAAATCAAAAGTTATCGCGATTTGAAGTTTTGAACAAATTCTGAAATTGAGGTATGCTTCAGATTTTGTAACGCTTTTAAGCGTGACAGAAGCAGTTGTTAAAAGTCTGTTTGATTTAAAACATCAATAACTTTTTCATATAAACACCGATTCTGAAAATTTCAGATCCGATGGAACCGTGACTTCGAATACCACTTTAATACAGAGCAATTGGGAACAAACTCTAATCTAATTGAGGTGAGAATCCTATTTATTTTATTTAAGTAATTATGTTTTAATTATGGATGTTCGCATTCATAATCATATATGTATGTGAATCTGCTATGACTTAATCTGTATGCGTATGCTAGGACAAAACCCACTGTATGTTGAGATGTTACAATATAAAAATTAAATATATTAAAATCGTTCATGTATGTTGTGTGACATGTTGATATGTCAAAATTAAATTTGTTCATGTATGTTGTGTGACATGTTTATATGTTAAAATTTAATATATCAAAATTGTTCATTGTATGTTATATTAACATTTTTATATATAAAAAAATAGAAAATGTTGGAAATGTTCATCGTAGGATAAAAGTGATATTTTGTCAATATTAAAATAAGAAATTATTCATGTATGTTGAAGTGACATTTTTGTCAATAATAAAATAAGAAAAAGAACATGTATGTAAAGTGACATTTTTGTCAATATCAAAATAAGAAAATGAACACCGTATGTAAATTGACACTTTTGTCAATATCAAAATAAGAAAATGAACACCGTATGTAAATTGACACTTTTGTCAATATCAAAATAAGAAAATTAGCACCGTATGTTGAATGAACAAATTTGTGTTATAATAGAATACAAGCACCGTATGTTGAATGAACAAATTTGTGTATTTATAAAATAGAATTGGTCGTTATATGTGAATGATTATATTTTGTTCATTTATAAAATAAGAAAGCACTATATGTTAAAGAATTATATTTTGTGTCATTAACAAAATAGAATTTGTCGCTATGGTAAAGAATTATATTTTGTGTCATTAACAAAATAGAATTTGTCGCTATGGTAAAGAATTATATTTTGTGTCATTATTCAAAATAAAATTTGTCGCTATGTGAAACGAACCATTTTTTGTTCGTTAATAAAAATAGAATTAGTCGCTATATGTAATGAATAATATTTTGTTCATTAGTAACAATAAGCAAGCACCGTATGTTGAATGAATATATTTTGTTCATTATCAAAATAAGAAAAGCACCGTATGTTAATGAATAATATTTTGTTCATTATCAAAAGAAGAAAGCATCGTATGTTAATGAACTATATTTTGTTCATTATTAAAAATAAAAATAGCATAGTATGTTAATGAACTATATTTTGTCCATTATATAAAATAGAAGATGGCACTATATAAAAATAGCATATTTGTCATGTTAGAAAAATAGAAAATACATTGTATGCATAATATTTTTGTCAAGTTAGAACGTTATATAGAAGTGCATTGTATGCAAATAATATTTTGTCAAGTTAGAACGTTATATAGAAGTGCATTGTATGCAAATAATATTTTGTCAAGTTAGAACGTTATATAGAAGTGCATTGTATGCAAATAATATTTTGTCAAGTTAGAACGTTATATAGAAGTGCATTGTATGCAAATAATATTTTGTCAAGTTAGAACGTTATATAGAAATACATTGTATGCAAATAATATTTTGTCAAGTTAGAACGTTATATAGAAGTGCATTGTATGCATAATATTTTGTCAAGTTAGAAAAATAGAAAATACATTGTATTGCATATTATTTTGTCAAGTTAGAACGTTATATAGAAAATACATTGTATTGCATATTATTTTGTCAAGTTAGAACGTTATATAGAAGTGCATTGTATGCAAATAATATTTTGTCAAGTTAGAACGTTATATAGAAGTGCATTGTATGCAAATAATATTTTGTCAAGTTAGAACGTTATATAGAAGTGCATTGTATGCAAATAATATTTTGTCAAGTTAGAACGTTATATAGAAGTGCATTGTATGCAAATAATATTTTGTCAAGTTAGAACGTTATATAGAAAATACATTGTATGCAAATAATATTTTTGTCAAGTTAGAACGTTATATAGAAGTGCATTGTATGCAAATAATATTTTGTCAAGTTAGAACGTTATATAGAAGTGCATTGTATGCAAATAATATTTTGTCAAGTTAGAACGTTATATAGAAGT
This sequence comes from Allium sativum, assembly GCA_030737875.1. Classification (NCBI taxonomy): domain Eukaryota; kingdom Viridiplantae; phylum Streptophyta; class Magnoliopsida; order Asparagales; family Amaryllidaceae; genus Allium; species Allium sativum. The sequence goes on along the minus strand of CM060924.1, from coordinate 773,175,129 downwards.
GCATTGTATGCAAATAATATTTTGTCAAGTTAGAACGTTATATAGAAGTGCATTGTATGCATAATATTTTGTCAAGTTAGAACGTTATATAGAAGTGCATTGTATGCATAATATTTTGTCAAGTTAGAAAAATAGAAATACATTGTATGCAAATAATATTTTGTCAAGTTAGAACATTGTATGCATAATATTTTGTCAAGTTAGAACGTTATATAGAAGTGCATTGTATGCATAATATTTTGTCAAGTTAGAACGTTATATAGAAGTGCATTGTATGCATAATATTTTGTCAAGTTAGAAAAATAGAAATACATTGTATGCAAATAATATTTTGTCAAGTTAGAACATTGTATGCATAATATTTTGTCAAGTTAGAACGTTATATAGAAGTGCATTGTATGCATATTATTTTTGTCAAGTTAGAAAAATAAATAGAAAATGCATTGTATGCATAGCATGCTATTTTTGTCAAGTTAGAAAAATAGAAATGCATTGTATGCAAATAATATTTTGTCAAGTTAGAAAAATAGAAATACATTGTGTGCATAATAATTTGTCAAGTTAGAGAAATAGAAATGCATTGTATGAATATATTATTTTGTCATGTTAGAGAAATAGAAATGCATTGTATGAATATATTATTTTGTCATGTTAGAAAAATAGAGAAATGCATTGTATGAAACTATCATTTTTGATATATTAAAAATAGAGAATTGCATTGTATGTAAACTATCATTTCTGATATGTTGAAAATATAGAATTTCCTTGTAGGTAAAATATGAAAATATACACCGTATGATTCATTAGCATTTTTGTTAATATCAGAAATAAGGAAATGTACTGTAGGATAAATTAACATTATTTTCAATGTTAAATATAAAGAAAATTCCACCGTATGATAGTTACACTATTTTATAATGATAAGATTTAGAGAACTTGACCGTAGGAAGAATATATATTATTTATAATGTATATAAAGAAAGAATTCACCCCGTAGGAAGAATTAACATTATTTATAATGTAAATAAAAGAAATGAAATGAATGTAAGAATAACATTATTTATAATGTTAAATGAAAGGTAAGGAACTGTATTGAAACATTAAAATTAATTATATTAAAATAATTAAGGCAAGAATTAATCGTTATAAAATAAAATAACGATATGAAATATGTTTTTCTCAAAATATATGAATGCGAGATTATTTGGGAAGTCCGGGTCAATCCCATTCCAAATGATCGTGCGATTTCAAGAATTCAAGTATGAAGACGGCGTATGAAGACCGTAAATCTCCCCTCGAATGGACAACGATCAAGACTCTGAATTGGTTTGATCCCAATTCAAGGGTCGGGATAATTGCCCAAACGTACGTGTTGATTTCACGGGTTTGACCCTAGTTCAGACCTAGAGCATGGGTATAAATGGATAGTGTGTCTGACATCGTACCCCACAAAATATTATATTGTTGATATTCAGTTAATATATAAACGATTGGTGGTAGAGAATTTATTCTCTACTTAACACCCGTTTATATAGTGACGGAAGATCAATAGTACGGTATGGAGTGACGGTGTGGCATACTAAGATGCAATGATCAAGGTTACTTGTTGAAAAGCAGAACCTTGTGGTATGAAGAACATGACTTCACGAGCCTCACAAACCGGTAGAGTCTAAAAAGGGGGAAGGGAACGCAGGGAAAGTAGCACGTTTCTTTCTAGTTAGTAGTCATTTTACTTTTGAAGGATGATGAAATGAGGCGCCTCGGATAGGTCCTATAGGACCGGGGAACGTGTGCTTAGGAATTGCCAATCCTCTAAGCTGTATGTGAGGACCGGCCCTGCAGGATCCAAGGGTTAACTGCGGGTAATCCTGAGACGTTAACTAGAGCGTCTCGAATCGGTAAGGAGTCCTCCCTAGCCTGGACTCATGATGGAAACCCAAATTTCCAATACGACCCCGACGGATTTGATTGTATTACTAGTATTGGAGGCATAATATATGGTACCTATGCTTCCTAGGATTGATACTTATAATTTGAATTGTTTTAAAACATATACACTCTAATAATAGTATTAGTTTCGTATTTGGCGTATTTAGCATGTTTAACCACCATAAGGTAAAACTCTATCCTCTTGGTGTGCGTTGCATTGTGTGATGGGACCTGAGTCTTATGGTGGTTCCATTTTTCAAAAGACATTGCGTTTTGTTACGTTTTACTTATCTGTATTGACACTATAGTTATGCACGGCAATCCATTGGTACAACCCGTTCCGCGTTAGCGGCGTGGTCTTTGGATTTGCCTTATTAGTATAAGTTATTTAAGAATTCTCACACCAGTCCCACGACTGACCCATAGTTTGTTTCACCTTTTTGCAAACTTGGGTGCCCTCTCTTCTACACGGGCAGCCAAGTAGACAGGTTCATTCTTTGCTCGGAGTTTTCTTTGAAGCTGCTTATTTTCTCTCTCTTGGATTCTGCTTGGGAGAAGAGGTGATGACTTGGAGCTTGAAGACTTTTTGTTTCTATTGGCATCTTTTCTTTTCTTTTTAGACATCAAACTTATTTCTTTTCTGCAAACTTGTTGTAATAATCTTAGTTTTCTGTGACTGTGGATTTTCTGTGATTGATGACATTATATTTTTCCGCTGCTATAATGTTATTACTCTATGAATCTCCTTTGCTATATTGTATATGTGTTCTGTTTTATTGTATTTATGTTGTATTCCAAAAATGATTTCTCCTGCTTTCACCCGTGGAAGTTAGGGGTCATCACAGTTGGTATCAGAGCTTTGGTTTACAAAGCGGAGTACAACATATCTATAATAATTCGTTTACATAGAATCACTATATTCTATGGCGAACAGTTCATGAGATACATAATAGCCAGTCACTTTATCGTCATCTTTTCATTCATCCTTCGATCTTTTCTATCTCTTAGAATCACCTTTTCAGTTGTTTTGACCCTTTCCTTGATCATACGTTCGAAGAAGACTAAGAGAAGTGGCGATGCTCAATTGGCACATGTTTACAAAGGAGCGAAAGGACCAACTTCTTCGGTAGAAAGCCTGATGTTATAGACGGTACCATCTCTATTAAAAACATTCTCTGTGTTTATTCTTCCTCTTTTCCTCTTCTATTTTTCTTTTTCCTTTTCGGGGACGAAAAGTTTTTAAGTGGGGGAGACTGTAACGACCCAGGATTTTGGGGCCAAGTTAAAATTTATTTTAAGTGATTTTAAATGAGTTTTGATATTTAAAATAATCTATTTTAAATAATAAGGATCACAAATTTGGTTCAAATCGAAGTTAGAATGAATAAATTAATTTTAAATATAAAAAGAGCTAGAAATGGCGCGGTAGTTTGAAAAGTCAAACTTGAACTTTGACTAACCATACAGGATGCAAAATTTAACGGATTTTAGTAAAACCAAAAATATTAGAATCTATTTAAAAATATCTTTCCAACGAATCCGAAAAATCGAAATTTCATAACGGGAATCAAAAGTTATGGCAAATTCAATTTTTAGAAAGGTCGGTGGGTAATTTGCATAAGACAAAAATGCTACTTTTCACATATTTAGGAATTTGAACTCGAAACCACTTCCATTGGTTTCAGAATGACGTTTCTGCATTGAAAAACAGTAAACACTTATATGTTTCGAGTTTCAGAAAATATTTATTTAAAATGTATTTTTAATATTAAATATATTCGCCTTGAAAATAGCCATTTTTCAAAAAGTCTCAGAATCGAACGAAATAAATTTTGTTGGGTTCGTATCATCAAAACAAAGCTAAAAATGATTTTTTGGTAATTTTTAGAATTAATATATAATTATAATTGATTTTTCAGCATAAACGGGCAAATTTTTGACTTTAAAAATTCATTAAAAATTCAAACGGGCTCAGAATTGAACGAAATTAATTTTCATAGGTCCACAGCATCAAAACATAGCTAAGTATATTTTTCGAGAATTTTTTAAGTTAATTTGAGACCTGGGTGAATTTCTGCGTACGTTTGAATTTAAAATAATGATTTATATTTAAAACTGAAAAACGAAGGCCAAGACGATCTCGTGGGCTGATGAGACATATCCAGATGAGTTCGGAACGGGGGCTAAATGGTATGAACGACAGTAAGCAGGCTTGAATCGGAGTTCGGGCCAAAACGGGCTTAAGCGGGCCAATTAAATAATGATTAGTTTAACCTAATATTTTAATATAAAAACACTATTCACGTCCATCTTCTTCCTCTTTGCTGAGCCGCACAAACCCATCATGGCTGAAAACTTCAAACCCTCATAACTCCTTCATTTCTCAACGAAAATTTGCGTGTGAGTACACGTTTCGAAGCTCTCGCCGAGCTCTTCGATCTCCGACAAGTCCCGTCCCTTTCCGTCGCCTGTGCCGCCCGCCCCGAGCCCGAGAAGGTCCGCCGGTCGCAGCCACGCCGGGCCCACCACGCTCGACCGAACTCCACCCTCTTCTGGCCGTGCAAAGATCTCTCCAAGGCGGTCATTCTCCAAAAAACCGCACTCAAAACCGTTCAGTAAATCAAAAGTTATCGCGATTTGAAGTTTTGAACAAATTCTGAAATTGAGGTATGCTTCAGATTTTGTAACGCTTTTAAGCGTGACAGAAGCAGTTGTTAAAAGTCTGTTTGATTTAAAACATCAATAACTTTTTCATATAAACACCGATTCTGAAAATTTCAGATCCGATGGAACCGTGACTTCGAATACCACTTTAATACAAATCAATTGGGAACAAACTCTAATCTAATTGAGGTGAGAATCCTATTTATTTTATTTAAGTAATTATGTTTTAATTATGGATGTTCGCATTCATAATCATATATGTATGTGAATCTGCTATGACTTAATCTGTATGCGTATGCTAGGACAAAACCCACTGTATGTTGAGATGTTACAATATAAAAATTAAATATATTAAAATCGTTCATGTATGTTGTGTGACATGTTGATATGTCAAAATTAAATTTGTTCATGTATGTTGTGTGACATGTTTATATGTTAAAATTTAATATATCAAAATTGTTCATTGTATGTTATATTAACATTTTTATATATAAAAAAATAGAAAATGTTGGAAATGTTCATCGTAGGATAAAAGTGATATTTTGTCAATATTAAAATAAGAAATTATTCATGTATGTTGAAGTGACATTTTTGTCAATAATAAAATAAGAAAAAGAACATGTATGTAAAGTGACATTTTTGTCAATATCAAAATAAGAAAATGAACACCGTATGTAAATTGACACTTTTGTCAATATCAAAATAAGAAAATGAACACCGTATGTAAATTGACACTTTTGTCAATATCAAAATAAGAAAATTAGCACCGTATGTTGAATGAACAAATTTGTGTTATAATAGAATACAAGCACCGTATGTTGAATGAACAAATTTGTGTATTTATAAAATAGAATTGGTCGTTATATGTGAATGATTATATTTTGTTCATTTATAAAATAAGAAAGCACTATATGTTAAAGAATTATATTTTGTGTCATTAACAAAATAGAATTTGTCGCTATGGTAAAGAATTATATTTTGTGTCATTAACAAAATAGAATTTGTCGCTATGGTAAAGAATTATATTTTGTGTCATTATTCAAAATAAAATTTGTCGCTATGTGAAACGAACCATTTTTTGTTCGTTAATAAAAATAGAATTAGTCGCTATATGTAATGAATAATATTTTGTTCATTAGTAACAATAAGCAAGCACCGTATGTTGAATGAATATATTTTGTTCATTATCAAAATAAGAAAAGCACCGTATGTTAATGAATAATATTTTGTTCATTATCAAAAGAAGAAAGCATCGTATGTTAATGAACTATATTTTGTTCATTATTAAAAATAAAAATAGCATAGTATGTTAATGAACTATATTTTGTCCATTATATAAAATAGAAGATGGCACTATATAAAAATAGCATATTTGTCATGTTAGAAAAATAGAAAATACATTGTATGCATAATATTTTTGTCAAGTTAGAACGTTATATAGAAGTGCATTGTATGCAAATAATATTTTGTCAAGTTAGAACGTTATATAGAAGTGCATTGTATGCAAATAATATTTTGTCAAGTTAGAACGTTATATAGAAGTGCATTGTATGCAAATAATATTTTGTCAAGTTAGAACGTTATATAGAAATACATTGTATGCAAATAATATTTTGTCAAGTTAGAACGTTATATAGAAGTGCATTGTATGCATAATATTTTGTCAAGTTAGAAAAATAGAAAATACATTGTATTGCATATTATTTTGTCAAGTTAGAACGTTATATAGAAAATACATTGTATTGCATATTATTTTGTCAAGTTAGAACGTTATATAGAAGTGCATTGTATGCAAATAATATTTTGTCAAGTTAGAACGTTATATAGAAGTGCATTGTATGCAAATAATATTTTGTCAAGTTAGAACGTTATATAGAAGTGCATTGTATGCAAATAATATTTTGTCAAGTTAGAACGTTATATAGAAGTGCATTGTATGCAAATAATATTTTGTTAAGTTAGAACGTTATATAGAAAATACATTGTATGCAAATAATATTTTTGTCAAGTTAGAACGTTATATAGAAGTGCATTGTATGCAAATAATATTTTGTCAAGTTAGAACGTTATACAGAAGTGCATTGTATGCAAATAGTATTTTGTCAAGTTAGAACGTTATATAGAAGTGCATTGTATGCATAATATTTTGTCAAGTTAGAACGTTATATAGAAGTGCATTGTATGCATAATATTTTGTCAAGTTAGAAAAATAGAAATACATTGTATGCAAATAATATTTTGTCAAGTTAGAACATTGTATGCATAATATTTTGTCAAGTTAGAACGTTATATAGAAGTGCATTGTATGCATAATATTTTGTCAAGTTAGAACGTTATATAGAAGTGCATTGTATGCATAATATTTTGTCAAGTTAGAAAAATAGAAATACATTGTATGCAAATAATATTTTGTCAAGTTAGAACATTGTATGCATAATATTTTGTCAAGTTAGAACGTTATATAGAAGTGCATTGTATGCATATTATTTTTGTCAAGTTAGAAAAATAAATAGAAAATGCATTGTATGCATAGCATGCTATTTTTGTCAAGTTAGAAAAATAGAAATGCATTGTATGCAAATAATATTTTGTCAAGTTAGAAAAATAGAAATACATTGTGTGCATAATAATTTGTCAAGTTAGAGAAATAGAAATGCATTGTATGAATATATTATTTTGTCATGTTAGAGAAATAGAAATGCATTGTATGAATATATTATTTTGTCATGTTAGAAAAATAGAGAAATGCATTGTATGAAACTATCATTTTTGATATATTAAAAATAGAGAATTGCATTGTATGTAAACTATCATTTCTGATATGTTGAAAATATAGAATTTCCTTGTAGGTAAAATATGAAAATATACACCGTATGATTCATTAGCATTTTTGTTAATATCAGAAATAAGGAAATGTACTGTAGGATAAATTAACATTATTTTCAATGTTAAATATAAAGAAAATTCCACCGTATGATAGTTACACTATTTTATAATGATAAGATTTAGAGAACTTGACCGTAGGAAGAATATATATTATTTATAATGTATATAAAGAAAGAATTCACCCCGTAGGAAGAATTAACATTATTTATAATGTAAATAAAAGAAATGAAATGAATGTAAGAATAACATTATTTATAATGTTAAATGAAAGGTAAGGAACTGTATTGAAACATTAAAATTAATTATATTAAAATAATTAAGGCAAGAATTAATCGTTATAAAATAAAATAACGATATGAAATATGTTTTTCTCAAAATATATGAATGCGAGATTATTTGGGAAGTCCGGGTCAATCCCATTCCAAATGATCGTGCGATTTCAAGAATTCAAGTATGAAGACGGCGTATGAAGACCGTAAATCTCCCCTCGAATGGACAACGATCAAGACTCTGAATTGGTTTGATCCCAATTCAAGGGTCGGGATAATTGCCCAAACGTACGTGTTGATTTCACGGGTTTGACCCTAGTTCAGACCTAGAGCATGGGTATAAATGGATAGTGTGTCTGACATCGTACCCCACAAAATATTATATTGTTGATATTCAGTTAATATATAAACGATTGGTGGTAGAGAATTTATTCTCTACTTAACACCCGTTTATATAGTGACGGAAGATCAATAGTACGGTATGGAGTGACGGTGTGGCATACTAAGATGCAATGATCAAGGTTACTTGTTGAAAAGCAGAACCTTGTGGTATGAAGAACATGACTTCACGAGCCTCACAAACCGGTAGAGTCTAAAAAGGGGGAAGGGAACGCAGGGAAAGTAGCACGTTTCTTTCTAGTTAGTAGTCATTTTACTTTTGAAGGATGATGAAATGAGGCGCCTCGGATAGGTCCTATAGGACCGGGGAACGTGTGCTTAGGAATTGCCAATCCTCTAAGCTGTATGTGAGGACCGGCCCTGCAGGATCCAAGGGTTAACTGCGGGTAATCCTGAGACGTTAACTAGAGCGTCTCGAATCGGTAAGGAGTCCTCCCTAGCCTGGACTCATGATGGAAACCCAAATTTCCAATACGACCCCGACGGATTTGATTGTATTACTAGTATTGGAGGCATAATATATGGTACCTATGCTTCCTAGGATTGATACTTATAATTTGAATTGTTTTAAAACATATACACTCTAATAATAGTATTAGTTTCGTATTTGGCGTATTTAGCATGTTTAACCACCATAAGGTAAAACTCTATCCTCTTGGTGTGCGTTGCATTGTGTGATGGGACCTGAGTCTTATGGTGGTTCCATTTTTCAAAAGACATTGCGTTTTGTTACGTTTTACTTATCTGTATTGACACTATAGTTATGCACGGCAATCCATTGGTACAACCCGTTCCGCGTTAGCGGCGTGGTCTTTGGATTTGCCTTATTAGTATAAGTTATTTAAGAATTCTCACACCAGTCCCACGACTGACCCATAGTTTGTTTCACCTTTTTGCAAACTTGGGTGCCCTCTCTTCTACACGGGCAGCCAAGTAGACAGGTTCATTCTTTGCTCGGAGTTTTCTTTGAAGCTGCTTATTTTCTCTCTCTTGGATTCTGCTTGGGAGAAGAGGTGATGACTTGGAGCTTGAAGACTTTTTGTTTCTATTGGCATCTTTTCTTTTCTTTTTAGACATCAAACTTATTTCTTTTCTGCAAACTTGTTGTAATAATCTTAGTTTTCTGTGACTGTGGATTTTCTGTGATTGATGACATTATATTTTTCCGCTGCTATAATGTTATTACTCTATGAATCTCCTTTGCTATATTGTATATGTGTTCTGTTTTATTGTATTTATGTTGTATTCCAAAAATGATTTCTCCTGCTTTCACCCGTGGAAGTTAGGGGTCATCACAGTTGGTATCAGAGCTTTGGTTTACAAAGCGGAGTACAACATATCTATAATAATTCGTTTACATAGAATCACTATATTCTATGGCGAACAGTTCATGAGATACATAATAGCCAGTCACTTTATCGTCATCTTTTCATTCATCCTTCGATCTTTTCTATCTCTTAGAATCACCTTTTCAGTTGTTTTGACCCTTTCCTTGATCATACGTTCGAAGAAGACTAAGAGAAGTGGCGATGCTCAATTGGCACATGTTTACAAAGGAGCGAAAGGACCAACTTCTTCGGTAGAAAGCCTGATGTTATAGACGGTACCATCTCTATTAAAAACATTCTCTGTGTTTATTCTTCCTCTTTTCCTCTTCTATTTTTCTTTTTCCTTTTCGGGGACGAAAAGTTTTTAAGTGGGGGAGACTGTAACGACCCAGGATTTTGGGGCCAAGTTAAAATTTATTTTAAGTGATTTTAAATGAGTTTTGATATTTAAAATAATCTATTTTAAATAATAAGGATCACAAATTTGGTTCAAATCGAAGTTAGAATGAATAAATTAATTTTAAATATAAAAAGAGCTAGAAATGGCGCGGTAGTTTGAAAAGTCAAACTTGAACTTTGACTAACCATACAGGATGCAAAATTTAACGGATTTTAGTAAAACCAAAAATATTAGAATCTATTTAAAAATATCTTTCCAACGAATCCGAAAAATCGAAATTTCATAACGGGAATCAAAAGTTATGGCAAATTCAATTTTTAGAAAGGTCGGTGGGTAATTTGCATAAGACAAAAATGCTACTTTTCACATATTTAGGAATTTGAACTCGAAACCACTTCCATTGGTTTCAGAATGATGTTTCTGCATTGAAAAACAGTAAACACTTATATGTTTCGAGTTTCAGAAAATATTTATTTAAAATGTATTTTTAATATTAAATATATTCGCCTTGAAAATAGCCATTTTTCAAAAAGTCTCAGAATCGAACGAAATAAATTTTGTTGGGTTCGTATCATCAAAACAAAGCTAAAAATGATTTTTTGGTAATTTTTAGAATTAATATATAATTATAATTGATTTTTCAGCATAAACGGGCAAATTATTGACTTTAAAAATTCATTAAAAATTCAAACGGGCTCAGAATTGAACGAAATTAATTTTCATAGGTCCACAGCATCAAAACATAGCTAAGTATATTTTTCGAGAATTTTTTAAGTTAATTTGAGACCTGGGTGAATTTCTGCGTACGTTTGAATTTAAAATAATGATTTATATTTAAAACTGAAAAACGAAGGCCAAGACGATCTCGTGGGCTGATGAGACATATCCAGATGAGTTCGGAACGGGGGCTAAATGGTATGAACGACAGTAAGCAGGCTTGAATCGGAGTTCGGGCCAAAACGGGCTTAAGCGGGCCAATTAAATAATGATTAGTTTAACCTAATATTTTAATATAAAAACACTATTCACGTCCATCTTCTTCCTCTTTGCTGAGCCGCACAAACCCATCATGGCTGAAAACTTCAAACCCTCATAACTCCTTCATTTCTCAACGAAAATTTGCGTGTGAGTACACGTTTCGAAGCTCTCGCCGAGCTCTTCGATCTCCGACAAGTCCCGTCCCTTTCCGTCGCCTGTGCCGCCCGCCCCGAGCCCGAGAAGGTCCGCCGGTCGCAGCCACGCCGGGCCCACCACGCTCGACCGAACTCCACCCTCTTCTGGCCGTGCAAAGATCTCTCCAAGGCGGTCATTCTCCAAAAAACCGCACTCAAAACCGTTCAGTAAATCAAAAGTTATCGCGATTTGAAGTTTTGAACAAATTCTGAAATTGAGGTATGCTTCAGATTTTGTAACGCTTTTAAGCGTGACAGAAGCAGTTGTTAAAAGTCTGTTTGATTTAAAACATCAATAACTTTTTCATATAAACACCGATTCTGAAAATTTCAGATCCGATGGAACCGTGACTTCGAATACCACTTTAATACAGAGCAATTGGGAACAAACTCTAATCTAATTGAGGTGAGAATCCTATTTATTTTATTTAAGTAATTATGTTTTAATTATGGATGTTCGCATTCATAATCATATATGTATGTGAATCTGCTATGACTTAATCTGTATGCGTATGCTAGGACAAAACCCACTGTATGTTGAGATGTTACAATATAAAAATTAAATATATTAAAATCGTTCATGTATGTTGTGTGACATGTTGATATGTCAAAATTAAATTTGTTCATGTATGTTGTGTGACATGTTTATATGTTAAAATTTAATATATCAAAATTGTTCATTGTATGTTATATTAACATTTTTATATATAAAAAAATAGAAAATGTTGGAAATGTTCATCGTAGGATAAAAGTGATATTTTGTCAATATTAAAATAAGAAATTATTCATGTATGTTGAAGTGACATTTTTGTCAATAATAAAATAAGAAAAAGAACATGTATGTAAAGTGACATTTTTGTCAATATCAAAATAAGAAAATGAACACCGTATGTAAATTGACACTTTTGTCAATATCAAAATAAGAAAATGAACACCGTATGTAAATTGACACTTTTGTCAATATCAAAATAAGAAAATTAGCACCGTATGTTGAATGAACAAATTTGTGTTATAATAGAATACAAGCACCGTATGTTGAATGAACAAATTTGTGTATTTATAAAATAGAATTGGTCGTTATATGTGAATGATTATATTTTGTTCATTTATAAAATAAGAAAGCACTATATGTTAAAGAATTATATTTTGTGTCATTAACAAAATAGAATTTGTCGCTATGGTAAAGAATTATATTTTGTGTCATTAACAAAATAGAATTTGTCGCTATGGTAAAGAATTATATTTTGTGTCATTATTCAAAATAAAATTTGTCGCTATGTGAAACGAACCATTTTTTGTTCGTTAATAAAAATAGAATTAGTCGCTATATGTAATGAATAATATTTTGTTCATTAGTAACAATAAGCAAGCACCGTATGTTGAATGAATATATTTTGTTCATTATCAAAATAAGAAAAGCACCGTATGTTAATGAATAATATTTTGTTCATTATCAAAAGAAGAAAGCATCGTATGTTAATGAACTATATTTTGTTCATTATTAAAAATAAAAATAGCATAGTATGTTAATGAACTATATTTTGTCCATTATATAAAATAGAAGATGGCACTATATAAAAATAGCATATTTGTCATGTTAGAAAAATAGAAAATACATTGTATGCATAATATTTTTGTCAAGTTAGAACGTTATATAGAAGTGCATTGTATGCAAATAATATTTTGTCAAGTTAGAACGTTATATAGAAGTGCATTGTATGCAAATAATATTTTGTCAAGTTAGAACGTTATATAGAAGTGCATTGTATGCAAATAATATTTTGTCAAGTTAGAACGTTATATAGAAGTGCATTGTATGCAAATAATATTTTGTCAAGTTAGAACGTTATATAGAAATACATTGTATGCAAATAATATTTTGTCAAGTTAGAACGTTATATAGAAGTGCATTGTATGCATAATATTTTGTCAAGTTAGAAAAATAGAAAATACATTGTATTGCATATTATTTTGTCAAGTTAGAACGTTATATAGAAAATACATTGTATTGCATATTATTTTGTCAAGTTAGAACGTTATATAGAAGTGCATTGTATGCAAATAATATTTTGTCAAGTTAGAACGTTATATAGAAGTGCATTGTATGCAAATAATATTTTGTCAAGTTAGAACGTTATATAGAAGTGCATTGTATGCAAATAATATTTTGTCAAGTTAGAACGTTATATAGAAGTGCATTGTATGCAAATAATATTTTGTCAAGTTAGAACGTTATATAGAAAATACATTGTATGCAAATAATATTTTTGTCAAGTTAGAACGTTATATAGAAGTGCATTGTATGCAAATAATATTTTGTCAAGTTAGAACGTTATATAGAAGTGCATTGTATGCAAATAATATTTTGTCAAGTTAGAACGTTATATAGAAGTGCATTGTATGCAAATAATATTTTGTCAAGTTAGAACGTTATATAGAAGTGCATTGTATGCATAATATTTTGTCAAGTTAGAACGTTATATAGAAGTGCATTGTATGCATAATATTTTGTCAAGTTAGAAAAATAGAAATACATTGTATGCAAATAATATTTTGTCAAGTTAGAACATTGTATGCATAATATTTTGTCAAGTTAGAACGTTATATAGAAGTGCATTGTATGCATAATATTTTGTCAAGTTAGAACGTTATATAGAAGTGCATTGTATGCATAATATTTTGTCAAGTTAGAAAAATAGAAATACATTGTATGCAAATAATATTTTGTCAAGTTAGAACATTGTATGCATAATATTTTGTCAAGTTAGAACGTTATATAGAAGTGCATTGTATGCATATTATTTTTGTCAAGTTAGAAAAATAAATAGAAAATGCATTGTATGCATAGCATGCTATTTTTGTCAAGTTAGAAAAATAGAAATGCATTGTATGCAAATAATATTTTGTCAAGTTAGAAAAATAGAAATACATTGTGTGCATAATAATTTGTCAAGTTAGAGAAATAGAAATGCATTGTATGAATATATTATTTTGTCATGTTAGAGAAATAGAAATGCATTGTATGAATATATTATTTTGTCATGTTAGAAAAATAGAGAAATGCATTGTATGAAACTATCATTTTTGATATATTAAAAATAGAGAATTGCATTGTATGTAAACTATCATTTCTGATATGTTGAAAATATAGAATTTCCTTGTAGGTAAAATATGAAAATATACACCGTATGATTCATTAGCATTTTTGTTAATATCAGAAATAAGGAAATGTACTGTAGGATAAATTAACATTATTTTCAATGTTAAATATAAAGAAAATTCCACCGTATGATAGTTACACTATTTTATAATGATAAGATTTAGAGAACTTGACCGTAGGAAGAATATATATTATTTATAATGTATATAAAGAAAGAATTCACCCCGTAGGAAGAATTAACATTATTTATAATGTAAATAAAAGAAATGAAATGAATGTAAGAATAACATTATTTATAATGTTAAATGAAAGGTAAGGAACTGTATTGAAACATTAAAATTAATTATATTAAAATAATTAAGGCAAGAATTAATCGTTATAAAATAAAATAACGATATGAAATATGTTTTTCTCAAAATATATGAATGCGAGATTATTTGGGAAGTCCGGGTCAATCCCATTCCAAATGATCGTGCGATTTCAAGAATTCAAGTATGAAGACGGCGTATGAAGACCGTAAATCTCCCCTCGAATGGACAACGATCAAGACTCTGAATTGGTTTGATCCCAATTCAAGGGTCGGGATAATTGCCCAAACGTACGTGTTGATTTCACGGGTTTGACCCTAGTTCAGACCTAGAGCATGGGTATAAATGGATAGTGTGTCTGACATCGTACCCCACAAAATATTATATTGTTGATATTCAGTTAATATATAAACGATTGGTGGTAGAGAATTTATTCTCTACTTAACACCCGTTTATATAGTGACGGAAGATCAATAGTACGGTATGGAGTGACGGTGTGGCATACTAAGATGCAATGATCAAGGTTACTTGTTGAAAAGCAGAACCTTGTGGTATGAAGAACATGACTTCACGAGCCTCACAAACCGGTAGAGTCTAAAAAGGGGGAAGGGAACGCAGGGAAAGTAGCACGTTTCTTTCTAGTTAGTAGTCATTTTACTTTTGAAGGATGATGAAATGAGGCGCCTCGGATAGGTCCTATAGGACCGGGGAACGTGTGCTTAGGAATTGCCAATCCTCTAAGCTGTATGTGAGGACCGGCCCTGCAGGATCCAAGGGTTAACTGCGGGTAATCCTGAGATGTTAACTAGAGCGTCTCGAATCGGTAAGGAGTCCTCCCTAGCCTGGACTCATGATGGAAACCCAAATTTCCAATACGACCCCGACGGATTTGATTGTATTACTAGTATTGGAGGCATAATATATGGTACCTATGCTTCCTAGGATTGATACTTATAATTTGAATTGTTTTAAAACATATACACTCTAATAATAGTATTAGTTTCGTATTTGGCGTATTTAGCATGTTTAACCACCATAAGGTAAAACTCTATCCTCTTGGTGTGCGTTGCATTGTGTGATGGGACCTGAGTCTTATGGTGGTTCCATTTTTCAAAAGACATTGCGTTTTGTTACGTTTTACTTATCTGTATTGACACTATAGTTATGCACGGCAATCCATTGGTACAACCCGTTCCGCGTTAGCGGCGTGGTCTTTGGATTTGCCTTATTAGTATAAGTTATTTAAGAATTCTCACACCAGTCCCACGACTGACCCATAGTTTGTTTCACCTTTTTGCAAACTTGGGTGCCCTCTCTTCTACACGGGCAGCCAAGTAGACAGGTTCATTCTTTGCTCGGAGTTTTCTTTGAAGCTGCTTATTTTCTCTCTCTTGGATTCTGCTTGGGAGAAGAGGTGATGACTTGGAGCTTGAAGACTTTTTGTTTCTATTGGCATCTTTTCTTTTCTTTTTAGACATCAAACTTATTTCTTTTCTGCAAACTTGTTGTAATAATCTTAGTTTTCTGTGACTGTGGATTTTCTGTGATTGATGACATTATATTTTTCCGCTGCTATAATGTTATTACTCTATGAATCTCCTTTGCTATATTGTATATGTGTTCTGTTTTATTGTATTTATGTTGTATTCCAAAAATGATTTCTCCTGCTTTCACCCGTGGAAGTTAGGGGTCATCACAGTTGAAGGTACGACTAAAAGAGCTATAGACCAATGAAGTGGGGTCATTTGTAAAGGTTTAGTCATGACTCCATGGGGTAAGCTTGGTGGTAGCAGTAGTTGTACAAGCCGAACTCCGTCACTACTTCGATGGGTCTAGTGGTTGAAAGCGGTATACATCGTATGCTTTATGCACTGAGTGAGAGATGTGAGGATGGTTGCCATGATTGAATTGTTTGCTATCCCTATGACATGCACACCCCCACCCCCGTATTTCTTTACACCATATGTTGATGGCACCTTAGAGTATTGTACAGTATGTAGTGCTAACTCTTTGGTTGCAGGTCCAGGTTCAGGTATGGTTTAGTATACCTGTTATTGTTCTGTTTAGCTGCTTATCGCTCATACCAGACTTTTTGTCTGACCCAGAGTTTTATGTCTCTTCTTATTACTCTGGGTGCTCACACGAGCAGACTAGAGACAGGTTAGCTGGTGATGCACGGGTAGATGATCCGGAGACGAGCAAGAGGCTTCCACGTAATATATATATAGTATTCTCCCTGTGTTGTCGAAGATCACTTCTTGGGCATTGGTGGTGCATCTTCCACTTTAGCTTTCTTTTGTTTAGAGACAGTAGATTTTGAAAAGTTGTAATAAGCTGTATTTGGATTTCCACTACTCTGATGTTGACATTTATTATTAGTTATCAGCTTATGCACTGTCTCACCCGTTTTATGTCAAGTATGTTATTATTATATTTTATTCCATGCGCTGTGAGACATTCTACAGGTTCCTTGATTAGTTCATTCTCTTCTTTCTTTTCTTATGACGACCGTTCCGTGCCAGTTGGACATGTGTACAACGCACACTTGGAGGAAGTGTCGGTTGGTGCGGGGCGGGCCGTCACACAGAAGAACATTTTATTGCTTATTACAATAATTACATCAGAGTACAAGAATATATCAGAGTATAAATAAATATTACACGTTGGAAATACAATATCAAAGATTTAAATTACATTTAAAAAGCAGCGAAAAAATAATACAAAATACAACTAAAAGAAATACATGGACATAGACCTTTCCGTATAACGCTTCAGCTATAGACCAGGATCCTGTGAAGATAATATCTACAAAACTAAACTACGGACTGCCCGTGTGGAAAATATAGGCACCCAGAGTTTAGGAAGGAACAATAAACTCCAGGTCAGTCATGGGACTAGTATGAGAACTCAAAAATTTATTAATTTGATTTTAAAGTTAGGTAAATCAATGAACTATGCCGTATTACATGGAACGGGTTTAACCCCAAGAATACCAAAAATAAACAGCGCAATGCTTTTTGGAAAAATGAAGTTATTATAAGACTCAAGTCCCATCACACAATGCAACGCAAGCTGGAGGATAGAGTTTTACCTTATAATAGCCAAATATGCATGGTATGCGAAATTTCTCTTTCAATATTACTATAAGTGCATAATGTAGAAATCAATTTCAAAAATAAATGTATCAATCATAGACGGCATGAGTGCCCCCATCTCACTATGTCGCCATATATAGGGTTACAATTAAAACCGCAAAGCTCGTATTGGAAAGTTGGATTTTCATCATGATGGCTCCTGATTCGAAAGAACTACCGCGTAGTGCTATACTCCACGGCTTACATCCCAGCTAGAGAAAACACTGTAATGCACGTCTGCGCTTTTGGGAAATCAAGTATCACCGCGGCTTACGTCCTAGCGAGAGAAAACATCGCTTACTCTATCACTATATATGGGAATCGGAGGAAAATGGCCCTATCTCTAATCACAAGGTGTGGAGCGACCACACCCAGCACAACTCGGTCGACCAAATCCATATATATATATATATATATATATATATATATGTATATATATAAAGTATATTGGTCAAACCTACTAATCAAACAAAACGTTCACCATCATAACGGTGTGAGGCGCACGAGGTAACACTACACAAAGCTATGCTAATTAAAGCTATGTTTTGATCATCATCCACAAGGCTCTTCTTTTCAACAAAAGCCTTGATCCATGCATCTTATTATGCCACATTGTCAATCCATACCATACCATTGATTTCTTCCAATATGTATAACCTCTGAGCACATATGTCTCAGAGAAGGGTTTTAAGCAAGAGAATAAATTCTCCGCCACCAACAAATATATATATTTAGCAGAGATCAATGAATATAACATAAAGGAATAGAACATCAGACATACCATCCATTTACAAGTCCGTTCTGGGTCTGAACGAAACCGGAGGCACCATATGCCTCGTCCCGTATGTCCAATATGGAAGAGAGGCCCTTGCATATCCGAACAATCAACAAGTACGTTCGGACGGCTACCACAGTAGGCCCCTTCAAGGTACCTACTCCAATCATGGGCAAAGCAACTCATCCATTCGATGTGAAGATCGTCGGTCAAGCATCGTCTTCAATCTCTTCGACTGTTAGTCGTCGTATAAATTATTCAGAATGGGTTAAAATCAATCTTTCCAAATAATCGGCGTACTTTAAAAACAAATGTTATAAAAACACATCCTACGCCTCATTCCAATTCATAATATTCTTTGAATAAAATATTCACATTCTTAGGGAAAGGTTCCATTAATTTTATCAAAGATAAATTCTTTTTAATTTTCTATTAATATAAAAAATCATTACTTAAGGATTATTCGAATTTAAAAAATTAATCTTATCTTTAACCGGGTTAAAGACTAATGTCTTTAAAAACATTTTTCACAATAAACCCAAATCTTCTTCCATTGACTATGGAATCTTCACAAAAATCATAACGCTGTATAATCGATATAAATTCCCATATCAAACTAATAATATAAATGAAATAGTGGTAATGCCTTTTAAATTCCACATATAGTATCGGTCTTCATTCACAGGTGCTCATCCCGATTATTACCAAATCGAATTCCATCCAATTCAAATTTAATATATTAAATTGGAAAACTTTATTTTGGAAAATTCCCAATAAATCTTAATAATAGATTTGTAAATTCTAAATTATTCTTCACTATTAATTGGGTTAAAGAACAAGTGTTATTTAAAACACCGTTCACGATAAACCCAAAAATCCAATTTCAATTGCAACTAAATATTAGTTAACTGGTAAAAATTGCCTAAATCTTAATTAAAAGATCCTTTCTGTTCTAAATTGGGTTTAAGAACAGTGTTACTAAAGACACTATCCACAACAAACCCAAAATCCCATTTGATATTAAATACAAGGTTCCGAATAGAAATTATATCGGCTTATATTCAATATCAAATTCTGAAACCAACAAATATCTTATTAGGAATAACGATATGTATATATCTTCCAAATTCCTCACAATATTCGTATAATAACGAAATCCAATATCGAAATGTTCAGAAGATAATTTCCATTTAAATCCATTCCAAAATATAAATACATATTGGAATAATTCTCATTATTTTAAAAAACCATTTTTCAAAGTCCAATCTATGTATTTCTAAAAATAATTAAATTATTATACTAGTTAATAACTAGTTCATTTCGATAAAAATATTTTTTATCATTATGAAATTGGAATTTTTCATCAAAAATCATTTCAAACCATTTATTATGATTTTACGTAATTTTTCCATATTTTTATTAATTTTATTATCGCCTGTACAGCTGGTTTCCAATAGCGGCCACCGAACTGCATCCATAGCGACCTTTTCTGAAATTGATTTGGACATATCTCCAAATCTAAATGTTAGATTTCAAATCTCTTATATTCATTGGAAAGCTCTTTTCGATACGAACCCTATGGTTCTGGTTTTAGGAGAATCCGACGATCGGATCTCCCATTACGTCCATTTGAAGTTAATGGTCAAAATTCGTGAAAGGTCGCTGCACAGCTCGTTCCATTAAGGCCATTATATATATATATATATATATGATATTATATATATATATCGTCGATTTCCATTTAAAATGTATTTATAAATTATTTATAAATTCTTTTTCAAACGAATCAACTTTGTTTTCAATTTTAAATCAAAATTGAATATTCTATATTTTTATCATATTAAAATGATAATATTTTCAAAATATTAGATATTGAAATCACTTCTTTTCGATATTCATTATTAAATGAATAAAATCGATCGATTACCCGTTCGGGTAAAAATGGCATTTGCTGTAACAACCCGTATTTTAATAACATGTTAAAACCATAAATCAAGGAAGAATTAAATTTTAAAATAAGAATCAAGGGAAACAGGTTGCGCCATTGCGTTCATCTCGAAATTCTGCTTGGAAACGAGTCCGAGTTTTCGAGAAACGGAGTCCGTATGAGGAAGATATGACCCTCCGAATTTTCAGGAATTTTCAGAATCGAAAACAGCTCGAAATTCGAATTCGAAATTCGAATTCAAACCCCAGTGCAGACTGGGCAGGAATTTTCCCGCCCAGGACCAGGTCGACCTGGGGGTCGACACTATGGTCGACCTCCCAGGGACCAGGTCGACCCCATGGTCGACCTGGGGGTCGACCTGGTGCTGAAGCCCAGTTTTGAGCCCGGGTTCATTCTGATGTATCTGGTCTTCTTTTCTGTCTAGATTCGTTCGTCTAATCCTATGTAAACAGCCTCCTAGCCTCTTCTCTTTACACCATTCTTCTCTAACCTTATGCTGCACAAATTCTTGATGGAAATGGCTTCTTTTAAATTAAATTTAACTAAAATAAAAACATGAAGACTGTTTCTTGAAGACTACAGCTAGGAATTGCATATTGGGGATTTTCTGTTACAATCAAATCAAGATTCAACGATTCAACAATTCGACAACTAGTTTCTAGACTTGACTTCTGCATCTCAATTTCTTAGACCGCGATCTGTAAGTTCTAGTTACTTTGAGATTCAAACTTGCTAATTGTAATTTGGACATGAGATAAAGTGAGATTGGACTTAAGTATGATAATCGATTCACACCTATTCTAGTTTCCATCTTGGATCTAGACATTTGGGAATATTGCTATGAAATCAGTTTGGACCTATTCATGTTGTAAATCAAACTCTTTCATGTCCATAACATTATCATGCCTGTGATGTTGAATCAGTCTATTATTTACAAGTTTGGGACTATCACCTTATGCCATGACTATCACCTTATTATGCTAGATTTGAAATCCTATTATTTTCTATATGACAGTAATGTTGTAACCAATTGTCTCAAGTTATATCATGCTAGATTTATCACCTTGTGCTCGTTCTTTTGCCTATCATAGTTTTGATGTTATTCCCTTTATTTCTGGATCTAGATTTACTTGTAATTTAGACCGATTCACGTTTACATGCGATGGGAATACGACTTGGGTAGATTAGGCAAAACATGAATTGGTTATGAAAATGAATCATGAACTTGAAAATAGGCATAAGTTGAAACTTGACATAAAACTTGCCATGAAACTTGACACGAACTTGACATGAAATTTGAACATGGACATGACACTAGAATGAACTTGAAAATGGCCAACTCGAGGTTGGGTTGAGTTTGCAGTGTAATTCTGCCCGGAACCGCTCGGCAAATCCAGTTACTGCAAATAATAGGATCCAATGTGGGTAGTTGGTCATATCGCGCTTGAAAACCAGAGGTCAGTCTGAGTTGTGGTGTAAATCTACCCGGAACCGCCCGGCATATCCAGTGACCACAACAATAGGTCTGATGTGAGAGCTTGGGGTGCATTAATGAATTAATGCCACATGATAAGGTTAAGTCATGAACATGAAAGACAACACTTAACCAACTTGACACAGGATTAGTGGGGTTAAGTCATGAACATGAAAGACAACACTTAACCAACTTGACATGCTAGACTAATAGGGGTTAAGTCACGAATTTAAATGACAACACTTAACCTGCTGAACGAAACCCTAGTTACGCAGTCCATTTCAGCAGTAACCCACTTAGATGTTGTAACACCCCACCTCCGCCAATGCCACTCTTGCAAGGACACTAGCTTTGGAGGGGCGTTAAACAAGGTAAACATGCATGCAGATATCACAAGACAGAACATATAAGTAAAAAAACAGAGTAAATAAAGCAGCGGATAAAACTAGCATTTCAAAACCATAGTCAAGTTACATCAAAGTACTTGGTCATTATTTTCCCATAAAACAAAGTCTAGAACATAAACTGAAAACTGAAAAAGAAACATAAAGTAACTATCCCCAAAGTAGCATAAGGCCATAGCATGCTCAAACCATACGTGAGCTATCCAGAAAAGCGGCTAAAGATCCAGCTAGGCAACAGTGTTCCCACCCTGCAAACCTGGGGGGGGGGGGGGGGGGGGACGGAAGAAAAGAGGCGAAAGAAAACGGGTCAGTCAAAAAAGACTGGTAAGTCCTATCTACTATTAGTATAAGAACTAATAAAGTTAACTGAACATGTAAAACAGAGATGAGATGTAGGGTGATAACTAGCATGGTGAAATGTTAACAAGATAGATCAGGTGTGGCATCGCACATACAAGGTTAAGTTGCACCAGGTGTGTACTAGTATTCCAATCCATGTCAAGTATAAACAAGAAATGATCCCTTGGCCCAAAGCTGGCCCACATCATGAAATGACCTAAATCGAGGTCCAACTACTCGGTCTAGTCGATCGGCTCCCTAAAAGCCTAACTTGTCAAGTGTCGGTGTCATACGGCCCAATCACGAAGTGTAGTCAAACTGTGCTAGGTCCACCCTAGGGTGTATCAAGCCCTAGAGTGCCAACCACGGACACAGATCAAGCGCGCATAGTCTAAACCTACGGGTGCCCGTGTCTGCTTTTTCAACTTCGGACCATGTGCACGACCATAGTCCGCCTGAACCTACACCGGTGCACCTACTCAGCCGTCGTTTTGGTCGCTTACACGTCAACCCAGTAATTGTGCCCCACCCTAGCCTAGTCCCTAGGGTATCATTATACAATCAAGAGGGTCACTGGTGAAAAGGACCACGTAACTAGGGTTTCTAGCGGGTTAAATGTGGTTAACCCTACCCAATCAAGTATCAAGTTGGTTAAGTGTACCCAAGGTTCATGACTTAACCACGTCAACCCATCATGTTTAATTGGTTAAGTATTCAAGTGGTCCATGACTTAACCCTATCATGTGGCATTAATTATTTTAATGCACCTAACCTCTCACATTAGACTTTGTTGTGGTTACTAGTTAAGCCGGGCGGGTCCGGGTAGCTTTACACCACAACTTAGTCTAACCTCGGGTTTCAAGTGCGACATGACCAACTACTCACATTGGGTCCTATTGTTTGTAGCCACTAGTTAAGCCGGTCGGTCCCGGGTAGATTTATGCTACAAACTCAACCCAACCTCGAGTTGGCCACATTCATATTTTCTAAGTGTCATGTCCACCATTATGTTTACAAACATAATCACAAGTCAATGTTCATGTCATATTTTAAAACAATGTTTTCATGTCATTAATATTACCCAAACCCAACGCATTCCCATCGCATGTACGTTTCGCATAACATAACATAGATCAAAAGAGGGAACTTGGCAAAAGCATGACAAAAAGGGGCATAAGGTAATAAGGTTGGCCACAAGTTAAACATGGTGGCATATGAGGCATAAATAGGTTCATAAGCTTGCATATTACATCATAGGCCTCAAAACATGCATAATATCAACTTAAGAAAATAGGTGAAACATGATTATGAATGACATAGGATGATGGCTAGAAGTTCGCATATAACATTATATGCAAGTTATCATAAAGGTTATAAGAGTTCTCATGTTATATAATGCAACATTTCAACATAAAGCTTATAACTTTTAGCCCACAAGGTCAAGGTGATAGGTTTACAAACATGCATAGAATATATTCATGCATAGCATGATTGGATCAAAGGTTTACAAACATGCATAGAATATATTCATGCATAACATGATAAGATCAAAGCATATATCATACTTAGGCCCAAACTCAACTTGCAACATATCACATTTAACTTCATAGTTAGAATCTAAGAGTAGTATAGGGCTTACAATGAGCGGTTATGCGATCTAGATAAATATATATAAAGATTGAGACGAAGCCACAAGCAAAATCCACAAAGAAAATAATAAGCTCCACTTAAACGTCTTGAAACAAGAAGTAATAACTCCAATGACAAAGAAAGATGGCTCTTTTACTTAGGAAAGATGGCTCTTTTATGACATAGATTGATTTGAGACACTCATGCTCTCATGAAGAAGGTGGAGGCCATGATTGGTGAACATTTGGACAACATTTAGTTGTAGGAATGATTAATGAGGGTTTAGGCTAGGTCTAGGGGTCTTTTTATAGGTGATTAGGTTAGTTTAGACCATAGGATTAACCCTAAAACACATCAGGTCCGTCAAATCCCTTCAGAAACTTCTAGAGCAAGACTCAACATGTCACAAATGGTGCACCAGAAAAACTGGTCCGACCGGGGGGGTCGACCCCTGGGTCGACATGGGTGTCGACCCATGGGTCGACATGGGTGTCGACCCATTGGGGGGTCGACAATGGTGTCGACCCCTGTGTCGACCCTACCTGGGGCGGGAGAATTCCCGCCTATCCTGTTTTGGCTGAAATTCAAACCTGAATTCGAATTTGAACTGTTTTCGGTCTTGGAATTTTCCGAAAACTTCATTGGGCCATAACTTGGTCATACGGACTCCGTTTTTCGAAAACTCGGACTCTATTTCGCGTATTTTTCCGAGACGAACGCAATGGCACAGCCCGTTTCGCTTGATTCTGACTTTACAATTTAATTCTGACTTGATTTACATTATAACATGTTATTAAAAATATGGGTTGTTACATTCTCCCCTCCTTAAAGGATTTCGTCCCCGAAATCCCCAAGTTAGGAAGAACGTATCCTACCATCCATCATCCATCTACTCAAAACATCATCCACGTGCAGTCATTGTCCTTAAAGGATTCTAAATGATGTATGATCATATGCAAAGGTGTGTGTATATGTACTTATCTAATGCGAAAATCAGGAGGTTACTGATTCAGTAAACCCCCTTAATGCAAAACATGTTAGTGAAATGAGTCCATGTGTATGCAAATTCCTAATATAATTTATAATCTTTACATGAGTGCACATAACATTCATCCATATGCAACATCCACGTGATAGCATAACAAGTTTCATCCATGAATAAGTATAAGCACTCATTCATATGCAACATGAAAGTGTGTGAGCCGATCTTAGTGCCTAACGTGTATCATGCATCCACGAGTATCCACTTGCAAACACTTGCAACCACTTGCAACCATCAAGCATAACATGTTTCAAATACATGTTTCATCCAAAGGGTTTCAACCTAAGGTTCTCATGACAAGGTTAACGAGATAACAAGATGAACAGGATAAACACGGATAGCAAAAAGAAAGATATGCTAATTAGGAAAGGAGATTGAGAATGTACCCTCAAAAAGGAATGGATAAAGCCCACGCATCTTCTCCTCGGTTTCCCAAGTTGCATCTTCATCGGCTTCACTCCACTGAACTTTCACCAACTTGACTTCTCGATTCCTTAACTTCTTGATCTCTGTTCCCAAGATACGAATCGTAGCTCACCTCAAGGTTGCCTCTTTCTCTACCTCCACGTCTTCAAGGATGCTTGGTTCAACCACCTCAGCGGACTCATGTAAGCACTTTCGGAGATGCGAGACATGAAAGACATTATGCACTCCGGCTAGCTTCTCGGGCAATTCCACCTTATAGGCCATCTTTCCAATTCTCTATATGATAGGGAAGGGTCCTACGAACCTTGGTGCCAGCTTCCCCACTGCTCCAAAACGTACCACATTACGCAAAGGAGAAACCTTCATGAAAACCATGTCTCCCACTTCGAATTCCAAATCTGCCCTTCGCTTGTCAGCATAGGATTTCTGTCTATCTTGGGCCGCTTTCATCCGTCTTCTCACCAATTCAACTTTCTCGGATGTGTCCCGTATCATATCGGGCCCAAGTATAAGCCTATCTGTTGTCTCCCACCAACAAGATGGTGACCTACACGGCCTCCCATACAAAGCTTCAAATGGTGCCATCCCTATGCTGGCTTGATAGCTATTATTATAAGCAAACTCTACAAGAGGAAGGTGGTCTTCCTAAGTACCACCAAAGTCAAGAACACAAAGCCTTAAAAGATCTTCTAGCACTTTATTCACCCTTTCGGTTTGGCCATCCGTCTGGGGGTGATAGGCTGTACTCAGATTCAATCGCGTACCCATCGCTTCTTGCAAACTATTCCAGAACTGGCTAGTGAAAATTGGGTCACGATCGCTAACTATGCTAGAAGGAACTCCATGCAACCGCACTATCTCTCGAAGATAAATAGATGCTAGCCATGATGCGGTCCTCTTGCTCTTTACAGGAATGAAATGAGCACTCTTCGTAAGTCTATCAACTACGACCCATATGCTCGTGTTCCCTTTTCTTGACCTAGGCAATCCATCCACAAAATCCATAGAAATACTCTCCCACTTCCATTGCGGGACCTCCAATGGATGTAATAGCCCACCTGGTTTCTTCGACTCGGCTTTCACTTGTTGGCACACCATGCACTTTGAAACATACTCTGCCACATCTCTCTTCATTCCAGCCCAAAAGAAAATGCGCTTCATATCTCTATACATCTTATCTCCTCCAGGATGTATAGTCATCTTCGAGTGATGTGCTTCTTCGAGAACTTTAGGCACCAAGTATCCTACTTGTGGAACGCATAGCCTTCCATCACGCCTTAGCCAACCCTTGTCATTAATAGTATATTTAGCAAGGTGACTAGACGTCTCGCCACGAATCAACTTGTCCATGATCTCAACTATCTGTGGATCTTCCTTCTACGAAGCTCCAACTTGATCAAGAAGTGTGGGTTTAAGCTCAAGGGATGCTAATGAACCCGTCATCGACTCAACAGTCGTCGTGAAATCAAAGGTTGCCAAGAACTCTAAGTTCTTCATCTCAATAAACAAGGGACTCAAAGTCAACCTCCTTCTGCTTAGTGCATCAGCCACAACATTGCCCTTGCCAGGGGTATAAGCTATCTCGAAGTCATAAGATGCCAAGAATTCCATCCACCTTTGCTGCCTTAGATTCAGATCTTTCTGCGAGAAGAGGTATTTGAGTGACTTGTGATCAGTATACAACTCAAACCTTTCGCCTAGAAGATAGTGGCGCCAGGATTTGAGTGCAAAGACGATCGCCGCCAACTCCAAATCATGAGTGGGATAGTTCTTCTCGTGAACTTTAAGTAGCCTACCCACATAACATATCAATCTTCCCTCTTGCATTAGAACATCACCTAACCCCGTACCACATGCATCGGTGTATACGGTAAACATCTTACCGCCATCGGGTAATGCCAAAACTGGAGTTGTGGTAAGGGCTCTCTTGAGCCTTTGAAAAGCAAGCTCACACTCCAAGTCCCATGCAAAGACTAAGTTCTTCTTCGTCAACTTAGTAAGAGGGGCCGAAATCTTAGCGAAGTCCCTGATGAACTTCCTATAGTAGCCCGCCAGACCGAGAAAGCTTCTTACTTCGGTTGCATTCCTAGGAGTCTTCCAGTCTTGAACTGCAACCACTTTCGCGGGATCCACCGCTATGCCTTACTTAGAAACTATATGTCCAAGAAACCGAACTTCCCTTCTCCAGAAATGGCATTTGGAGAACTTGGCTTTCAACTGATGAGCTCTAAGCGTATCCATCACTTCCTTGAGATGCCTAGCATGCTCTTCCTCATCCTTTGAGAAGATCAGAATATCATCCACGAAGACAACAACAAACTTGTTAAGGAACTCCCAGAACACCCTACTCATCAAATCTACGAAGTAGGCGGGTGCATGAGTCAAACCGAATGGCATGACAAGCCATTCAAAGAATCCATTTGGAGTCCTAAACGCTGTCTTATCGATACTATCCTCAGCCACTCTAAGCTGATGGAATCCGGTGGCTAGATCGAGCTGAGAGAAAACAGAAGCACCAACAAGCTGGTCAAAGAGATCATCAATCCTCGGTAACGGGTGTATATTCTTCTTTGTCAGCTTGTTCAACTCTCGATAATCAACACATAGACGAAGCGAACCATCCGCCTTAGTAGCGAATACCACAGGAGCACCCCATTCAGAAATGCTTCGCCTAATAAAATTCTTCTCAAGCAACTCCTTGATTTGCTTACTGAGCTCCCTTCTCTCACGTGGGGCCATGTGCCTAACGGGCAATGATACTGGCTTGGCATTATTGACTAGATAAATGCGGAAATCTATCTCTCGTTTAGGGGGTAACCCCTTAACTTCTTCAAAGACATCAGGATAGTCTCGGACCACCCTTACAGATTGCAGATCATCGACGGATGAGTCAAGGGATTCAAGATAACATAACATGACGGGACCTCTAGGGTTACAAGAAATTTCTAGGGTATTACCGAGGCGAGTCATGAGCCTCACCACCTTATGCTCACAATCGAGGATGGCTCCATAACTGGACAACCAATCCATGCCCAAAATCAACCCGTATCCCGTGAACCCGAGAACATAAGCATTACACGTGAATTCCACGGTCAAGATAGAAATATTCAAATCCACACAAATCATAGATATATGGGCGGAACCCCCAATTGGATTTGAAAAACTAACGGGATCCTCAACTAGACTAGTACTTAGGTGCAAGCTTTCAACAATGTCAGAAGAAATAAAACTATGCGATGCGCCAGAATCAAATAAGGTGCGAACAGGATAATCAGAAATATAAATAAGGTTTTCTACAGAAATACTACCTCGGTCCTGAACTGGAGCAGTGTTGAGGGCATGCACTTGCCCTCCAGAAGGTCCTGCACGCTGAGTCTGTCCTTACCCTTGTCCTTGCTTCTTGGGTCAATCTTTGCTAAAGTGTCCAGTCTCCCCACAATGGAAGCATTCGCCCCGCTTCCTCTTCTTCTTTCTGCAATCCTTGGCTATGTGCCCAACAATCCCACAGAAGTAGCATTTTCTTGGGTCCTTTGCCTTGGCCTTGTTGCCCTTGTTGTTCTTGTTGTTCTGATTGCTCTGATTTCCTCCCTACTTGGAGTCTGTCTTCTTGGCTTGAGTCTCATTAGGCTTGACTTCCTTCTTTCCATTCTTATCGTCTCCTTGAAGCAATGCCATGTCTACAAGGCCTTCAAAAGTGGCCCCCATGGGTATATGAGATAGGGCTAAACCTTGTAATGGCTCATTCAACCCTCGTGCAAAGCGTAAAGCCTTCTTCTGGGGAGTATTAACCATGTCCAAACCGAATCGAGCGAGCTGGTTAAACTTATTCACATACTCCCTCACTGTCATGTCCCCTTGCTTCAAAGATATAAAGTTCTCCAATTGCAGATTCGCCTCAGCTGATGATAGAAACTTAAGCCCAAATCTTGTCCTAAAGTCGGCCCAAGTCTCTATAGGTCTAGTAGCACCGGTGACCTCCCACCAATAAGCAGCTTCTTCTTTTAATAACCATGCTGCCAATAAAACCTTTCTATGGTCTTCCACATCAAAGATAGCGAAAAGATCTTCAGTTTCTTTCAACCAATTTCGTGCCTCCACAAAAGTCTCCGTCCCAATGAAATTCTTGCCACCCATCGCCTTAAAGTCTTTACCAACCTTAGCGAAATCTGCTTGTGGATTCTGAGGAGGAGGAGGAGGAGGAACCTCAGTTACGGTGGGGGTATTTGCTGGGCCCACATTGTTGGCCCTAGCTTCCAAGTACCTCCGGAACCATCCGGGAATGGTCACTCCCTCGGGAAGGTTAAGATCGGTCATGCTGAAAAAGGAAAAGATAGATTTAGAACAAGGAAACGAAGGATAGTGCTAATGGCTTTTGGGGGATAGCCTTTTCAAAATAACTAGACTTTTCTTGGAAAATACTTAATTGGTTTTGAAAATAGCTTTTCAAAAGGTAAGTTTTAAAAACCTTTTGCTCAAATCTTGTAAACCTTATGCTCTGATACCAAATGTAACACCCCACCTCCGCCAATGCCACTCTTGCAAGGACACTAGCTTTGGAGGGGCGTTAAACGAGGTAAACATGCATGCAAATATCACAAGACAGAACATATAAGTAAAAAAAACAGAGTAAATAAAGCAGCGGATAAAACTAGCATTTCAAAACCATAGTCAAGTTACATCAAAGTACTTGGTCATTATTTTCCCATAAAACAAAGTCTAGAACATAAACTGAAAACTGAAAAAGAAACATAAAGTAACTATCCCCAAAGTAGCATAAGGCCATAGCATGCGCATACCATACGTGAGCTATCCAGAAAAGCAGCTAAAGATCCAGCAGTGTTCCCACCCTGCAAACCTGGGGGGGGGGGGGGGGGAACGGAAGAAAAGAGGCGAAAGAAAACGGGTTAGTCAAAAAAGACTGGTAAGTCCTATCTACTATTAGTATAAGAACTAATAAAGTTAACTGAACATGTAAAACAGAGATGAGATGTAGGGTGATAACTGGCATGGTGGAATGTTAACAAGATAGATCAGGTGTGGCATCGCATATACAAGGTTAAGTTGCACCAGGTGTGTACTATTATTCCAATCCATGTCAAGTATAAACAAGAAATGATCCCTTAGCCCAAAGCTGGCCCACATCATGAAATGACCTAAATCGAGGTCCAACTACTCGGTTTAGTCGATCGGCTCCCTATAAGCCTAACTCGTCAAGTGTCGGTGTCATACGGCCCAATCACGAAGTGTAGTCAAACTGTGCTAGGTCCACCCTAGGGTGTATCAAGCCCTGGGGTGCCAACCACGGACACAGATCAAGCACGCACAGTCTAAACCTACGGGTGCCCGTGTCTGCTTTTTCAACTTCGGACCATGTGCACGAACATAGTCCGCCTGAACCTACACCGGCGCACCTACTCAGCCGTCGTTTTGGTCGCTTACATGTCAACCCGGTAATCGTGCCCCACCCTAGCATAGTCCCTAGGGTATCGTGATACAATCAAGAGGGTTACTGGTGAAAAGGACCACGTAACTAGGGTTTCTAGCGGGTTAAATGTGGTTAACCCTACCCAATCAAGTATCAAGTTGGTTAAGTGTACCCAAGGTTCATGACTTAACCGCGTCAACCCATCATGTTTAATTGGTTAAGTATTCAAGTGGTCCATGACTTAACCCTATCATGTGGCATTAATTATTTTAATGCACCCAACCTCTCACATTAGACTTTGTTGTGGTTACTAGTTAAGCCGGGCGGGTCCGGGTAGCTTTACACCACAACTTAGTCTAACCTCGGGTTTCAAGTGCGACATGACCAACTACTCACATTGGGTCCTATTGTTTGTAGCCACTAGTTAAGCCGGTCGGTTCCGGGTAGATTTATGCTACAAACTCAACCCAACCTCGAGTTGGCCACATTCATATTTTCTTAGTGTCATGTCCACCATTATGTTTACAAACATAATCACAAGTCAATGTTCATGTCATATTTAAAAACCATGTTTTCATGTCATTAATATTACCCAAACCCAACGCATTCCCATCGCATGTACGTTTCGCATAACATAACATAGATCAAAAGAGGGAACATGGCAAAAGCATGACAAAAAGGGGCATAAGGTAATAAAGTTGGCCACAAGTTAAACATGGTGGCATATGAGGCATAAATAGGTTCATAAGCTTGCATATTACATCATAGGCCTCAAAACATGCATAATATCAACTTAAGCAAATAGGTGAAACATGATTATGAATGACATAGGATGATGGCTAGAAGTTCGCATATAACATTATATGCAAGTTATCATAAAGGTTATAAGAGTTCTCATGTTATATAATGCAATATTTCAACATAAAGCTTATAGCTTTTAGCCCACAAGGTCAAGGTGATAGGTTTACAAACATGCATAGAATATATTCATGCATAGCATGATTGGATCATAGGTTTACAAACATGCATAGAATATATTCATGCATAGCATGATTGGATCATTAACATGATAAGATCAAAGCATATATCATACTTAGGCCCAAACTCAACTTGCAACATCTCACATTTAACTTCATAGTTAGAATCTAAGAGTAGTACAGGGCTTACAATGAGCGGTTATGCGATCTAGATCAATATATATAAAGATTGAGATGAAGCCACAAGCAAAATCCACAAAGAAAATAATAAGCTCCACTTAAACGCCTTGAAACAAGAAGTAATAACTCCAATGACAAAGAAAGATGGCTCTTTTACTTAAGAAAGATGGCTCTTTTATGACATAGATTGATTTGAGACACTCATGCTCTCATGAAGAAGGTGGAGGCCATGATTGGTGAACATTTGGACAACATTTAGTTGTAGGAATGATTAATGAGGGTTTAGGCTAGGTCTAGGTGTCTTTTTATAGGTGATTAGGTTAGTTTAGACCATAGGATTAACCCTAAAACACATCAGGTCCGTCAAATCCCGTCAGAAACTTCTAGAGCAAGACTCAACATGTCACAAATGGTGCACCAGATAAACTGGTCCGACCGGGGGGGTCGACCCCTGGGTCGACATGGGTGTCGACCCATTGCGGGGGGGGGGGGGGGGGGGGGGTCGACAATGGTGTCGACCCCTGTGTCGACCCTGCCTGGGGCGGGAGAATTCACGCCTATCCTGTTTTGGCTGAAATACAAACCTGAATTCGAATTTGAACTGTTTTCGGGCTTGGAATTTTCTGAAAACTTCATTGGGCCATAACTTGGTCACACGGACTCAGTTTTTCGAAAACTCGGACTCTATTTCGCGTATTTTTCCGAGACGAACGCCATGGCACAGCCCGTTTCCCTTGATTCAGATTTTACAATTTAATTCTACCTTGATTTACATTATAACATGTTATTAAAAATATGGGTTGTTACAGATGTATCATGGTACCCTGGAACTAGGCAGGGTGGGGCACGATTACTGGGCGGAATTGTAAGCGACCAGAACGACGGCTGAGTTGGTGCGCCAGTGTATGTTCAGGCGGACTATGGTCATGCACGTAGTCCGGAGTTGAAAAAGCAGGCATTGGGCATCAGTAGGTTTACACTGTGCATGCTTGATTCGTGTCGATGTTTGGCACCCTAGGGCTTGATACACCCTATGGTGGACCTAGTACAAGTAACTACATTCGTGATAGGGCCGTATGACACAGACACATAACGTGCTAGAACTTGTAGGGAGCCGATCGATTAATGGATCGTTCCGTTAGACCTAGTAATGGGTCATTCATGATATTGGGCCAAGGGATCATTTCATGGTTAATATATGACATGGGTTTGGGATACTAGTACAGTTGGTGCAGCGAACCTTGAACATGCGATGCTATACTTGATTTATACTTGAATTATCATGCCATCCTAGTCTATATTGCCCGTCTTGTCATCATCCTTATGTTTACTTTTTGTTTATACATGTCATGTTACCTTCACCTATTTTTATGATGAAAGTCACTAGGATTTACTAGTCTTTATGACTGACCCGTTTTCTTTCGCCTCGTTTTTTTCATTCCCCCCTCCTCTCCCCCCCCCCAAGGTTCTCAGGGAGGAAACTCTAGAACTTAGCCTGGATTCCGCTTGCTTTCGGTTCAGCTCATATACGGTTTGATCTTGAGCTATGCTATGGCTGCATTTCTGCTACCTTTGGGGAATTAAGCTACTTTTGTTGTTTCAAGTTTATGCTTCTTTGTTTATGCAAGACAGAATTTTTTGTAATGATAAATAATGATTTTGACTATTTGGTACTTTGGATGTAAAAGGTTTTGACTCTTTTTGAAAGTAATGAAATTTTCCTTTTGATTCTTCCACTGTTTTATTTATGATCTGTCTTGTGATATTTCTGTGTTTGTTTACCTCGATAACGCTCCTCCAAAACTAGTACATTCCCTTTGTGAGTGACCCTAACGGAGGTGGGGTGTTACACTTGGTATCAAAGCAGAAGGTTACCAGACTAGGCAAAAGTTTTTAAAACCTTCTAAAACTATTTTCAAAACCGTTTACAAAGAAGCATTTTTTCAAGAAAAGTCTTGTTTTATTTAAAGGCTATTCCCTAAAAGCCATTAGTACTATCTTTTGTTTCCTCGTTTTGAATCTCTTCTTTTTCATTTCAGTATGTCTGGGAATCTTAACCTTCCAAAGGGCGTGCCAATACCTGGCTGGTTCAGGAGGTACTTAGAGGCTAGGGCCAACGATGTAGGCCCAGCAGATATTCCTCCTCCAGCTGCAGCGGTTCCTCCTCCTCCGCTCCCTCCTCGTGCAAATGCTTTCTCAAAGATCTGTAGAGACTTTAGGGCCATGGGTGGAAAGGATTTCAAAGGAACTGAATCATTCGTAGAAGCGAGGAACTGGCTCAAAGAAACTGAGGATCTGTTCGTTATCTTCGAGGTGGACGATAGGAAGAAGGTACAGTTAGCGGTATGGTTGCTCAAAGACGAAGCTTCCTATTGGTGGGAAGTCACTAACGCTGAGAGGTCGGTTGACACATGGCTAAGGCCTGCCCAAGGAAGCAAGGGCAGGGAGCTGGACCTTCTTCTGGAGGACAAGTCCAGCTCTCACAGTACCTTCGCAAGAACGAGGTAGAAATATTTCTATCGAAAGTTTAGTCTATCTTTTTGATCATCCTGTTCGAACCTTGTTTGATTCTGGCACATTGCATACTTTTATTTCTTCTGATATTGTTGAAACTCTACACCTAAGTACTAGTCTAGTTGAGGATCCCGTTATTGTTTCAAATCCAATTGGTGGCTCCGCTCATTTATTTATGATTTGTGTGGAATTGAGGATTTCTATCTTAAGCGTAGAATTCACGTGTAATGCTTATATTCTCGGATTTAAGGGATACGGTTTGATTCTAGGCATGGATTGGCTATCCAATAATGGAGCCATTCTCGATTATGAACAAAGGGTAGTTAGACTTGTGACTCGCCTTGAAATTTCTTGTAATCCTATGGGTCCTGTCATGTTATGTTATCTAGAATCTCTTGACTCGTCTATCGATGATTTGCATTCAGTAAAGGTAGTCCGAGAATATCTCAATGTCTTTTATGAGGTTAAGGGGTTACCCCCTAAATGCGAGACATATTTACGTATATATCTTGTTGATAATGCTAAGCCAGTTGCATTACCCGTTAGACACATGGCCCCACGAGATAGAATAGAGCTTAGTAAGCAAGTTAAGGAGTTGCTTGAGAAAACTTTCATTAGCCGAAGCATTTCTGAATAGGGTGCTTCGGTGGTATTCGCTACTAAGGCGGATGGTTCGCTTCGTCTATGTGTATATTATCGTGAGTTAAACAAGCTGACTAAGAAGAATAGGCACCCACTACCGAGAATCGACGACTTGTTCGACCAGCTTGTAGGAGTGTCTGTTTTCTCTCAACTCGATCTAGCTACAGGATTCCATCAGCTTAGAGTGGCTGAGGATAGCATTGACAAGACTGCATTTAGGACTCCGGATGGTTTCTTCAAATGGCTCGTCATGCTGTTTGGTTTGACGAATGCACCCGCTTACTTCATTGACTTGATGAGTAGGGTGTTTAGGGAGTTCCTTAACATGTTTGTGGTGGTCTTCGTGAACGATATTTTGGTCTTCTGAAAGGATAAGGAAGAACATGCTAGACATCTCAAGGAAGTCATGGATATGCTTAGAGCACACGAGTTAAAGGTTAAGTTCTCCATGTGTCATTTTTGGAGAAAAGAAGTTCGGTTTCTTGGACATGTAGTTTCTAAGCAAGGTATAGCTATGGACCCCGCAAAGGTAGCTGCGGTGCAAGACTGGAAAGTTCCTAAGAACGCAATGGAAGTGAGAAGCTTTCTCGGTTCAGCGGCTACTATAGGAAGTTCATTAAGGACTTCGCTAAGATTTCAGCCCCTCTTGCTAGGTTAACAAAGAAGAACCTAGCTTTTGCATGGGACATAGAGTGTGACGTTGCTTTTCAAAGACTTAAGAGAGCCCTTACCACAGCTCCAGTTTTGGCATCTCCCGATGGAGGTAAGATGTTTACGGTGTACACAAATGCGTGCGGCACGGGATTAGGCATTGTTCTAATGCAAGAAGGGAAAGTGATATGCTACGAGGGTAGACAACTTAAAGTTCATGAGAAAAACTATCCCACACATGACTTGGAATTGGCCGCGATTGTTTTTATGCTTAAGTCTTGGCGCCACTATCTTCTAGGTGAGAAATTCGAGTTGTATACCGATCGCAAATCGCTTAAGTACCTCTTTTTGCAAAAAGATTTGAATCTAAGGCAGCAGAGGTGGATGGAATTCTTGGCATCGTATGACTTCGATATAGCTTATACCCCTGGCAAGGGTAACGTGCTGGCGGATGTGCTAAGTAGGAAAAGGTTGACTTTGAGTCCTTTGTTTGTTGAAAGGAAAAGTCTAGAGTTTATAGCAACCTTTGATTTCACACCTGTTGTTGAGTCGTTGGCTAGCACGTTAGCATCTCTCGAGTTAAGGCCTACACTTCTAGACCAAGTAGGGAATTCACAGAAGGAAGACCCACAGATAGTCGAGATCATGGACAAGTTGATTAAAGGTGAGATGTCAAGTCACCTCAATAGGTATGCCATAGATGACAAGGGATGGCTAAGGCGTGTTGGTAGACTATGTGTCCACAAGTGGGAGTTTAGTAAAGAGAGTTCTCGAAGAGGCGCATCACTCGAAGATGACTATACATCTCAGAGGGGATAAAATGTACAAGGATATGAAGCGCATTTTCTTTTTGAATGGGATGAAAAAGGACGTGGCGGAATTCGTTTCTAAGTGAATGGTGTGCCAACAAGTAAAGGCCGAGTCGAAAAAGCCTGGTGGGCTATTGCATCCTTTAGAGGTTCCGCTGTGGAAATGGGAGAGTGTCTCGATGGATTTCGTGGATGGATTGCCAAGGTCAAGGAAGGGCAATACTAGCATATGGGTTATAGTAGATAGACTCACGAAGAGCGCTCACTTCATTCCTGTGAAGAGCAAGAGGACCGCATCATGGCTAGCGTCTATATACCTTCGAGAAATAGTACGATTGCACGGAGTTCCTTCTAGTATAGTTAGCGATCATGACCCGATTTTCACTAGCGAATTTTGGAATAGTTTACAAGAAGCAATGGGTGCACGACTAAGTTTAAGCACGGCCTATCACCCACAGACGGATGGACAAACCGAAAGGGTAAATAGGGTACTAAAGTATCTTTTGAGACTATGCATTCTTGACTTTGGTGGTACTTGGGAAGATCACCTACCTCTTGTTGAGTTTGCGTATAATA
This sequence comes from Allium sativum, assembly GCA_030737875.1. Lineage (NCBI taxonomy): Eukaryota > Viridiplantae > Streptophyta > Magnoliopsida > Asparagales > Amaryllidaceae > Allium > Allium sativum. The sequence continues at coordinate 773,137,669 of CM060924.1, read as the reverse complement.
ATAGTTACCAAGCTAGCATAGGAATGGCACCGTTCGAAGCTTTATAAGGAAGACCGTGCATGTCAACAACTTGTTGGTGGGAGTCGAAAGACAAGTTCATACTTGGACCCGACATGATAAGGGACACTTCCGAGAAGGTTGAGTTGATAAAAAGACAGATGAAAATGGCCCAAGATAGACAGAAATCCTACGCGGACAAGAGAAGGACAGACCTAAAGTTCGAAGTCGGAGATATGGTCTTTATAAAGGTTTCCCCTTTACGCAAAGTGGTTCGCTTTGGAGCGGTTGGAAAGTAAGCACCGAGGTTCGTAGGACCGTTCCCTATCATTGAAAGGATTGGGCAAATGGCCTATAAGGTAGAGTTACCCGAGAGGTTGGACGGAGTACACAATGTCTTTCACGTTTCTCTTCTCCGCAAGTGCTTACATGAGTCTGCCGAAGTGGTTGAGCCAAGCATCCTTGAAGGCGTAGAAGTGGAAAAGGAAGCAACGGTGAGGCGAGTTCCGATTCGTATCTTAGGAATGGAGATTAAAAAGCTAAGGAATCGAGAAGTCAAGCTAGTTAAAGTACAGTGGAGTGAAGCCCAAGAAGACGCAACTTGGGAAACCAAAGAGAAGATACACTCGCTATACCCATTTCTTTTTTAGGGTACATTCTCGATCTCTTTTTCTTATAAGTTTACATACCTTCGTATCATGTACATGCTTTTGCTATCCATGTTTGTCTTGTAATCTTCTCGATCCTGTCTTGAGAACCTTAGGTAGAACCCTTTTGGATGTGAACATGTAATTGAAACATGTTATGGTTGATGATTGCAAGTGGTTGCAAGTGGTTGCTCATGGTTGCATAACACACATTAGGCACTAGATCGACTCAGTCACATATTTCATATTGCATAAGCATGGGTGCTTGTACTTGTATATGGATGGAAACTTGATATGCTATCATTTGAATGTTGCATATGAATGAATGTTTGTGCACTCATGTAGAGATTATAAAGTATGTTAGGAATTTGCATATATGTTGGACTCATTACACTAACATATTTTACATTAAGGAGGTTTACTGAATCAGTAACCGCCTGATCTTTTGCATCAGATAAGTACATATACACACACTCCTGCATAAGTTCATACAACATTAGAAATCTTTTAAGGACAATGGTTGCTTGTGGATGATGGTTGAGTAGATGATTGATTGGATGACAGGATTCATTCTTCTTAACTTGAAGATTTCGGGGACGAAATCCTTTAAGGAAGGGAGAATGTAACAACCTGTATAACATGTTATAATCATAAATCAAGGCATAATTAAATTTTAAAATAAGAATCAAGGGAAACGGTTGTGCCATTGCATTTGTCACGAAATTCTGCTTGGAAACGAGTCTGAGTTTTCGAGTAACGGAGTCTGTATGTGGGAGATATGACCTTCCGAAGTTTCAGGAATAGTCAGAATCGAAAACAGCTCGAAATTCGAATTCGAAATTCAAATTCAAACCCTGGTGCAGGCTGGGCGAGAATTTTCCCGCCCAGGACCAGGTCGACCCGGGGGTCGACACTATGGTCAACCTCCTAGATACCAGGTCCAATCGATGGTCGACCTGGGGGTCGACCTGGTGCTGAAGCCCAGTTTTGAGCCTGGGTTCATTCTGATGTATCTGGTCTCGTTTTCTGTCTACGTTCGTCTAATCATATATAAAAAACCTCCTAGCCTCATTCTCTTTACACCATTCTTCTCTAACCTTATGCTGCACAAATTCTTGATGGACATGGCTTCTTTTAAATTAAATTAAATTAAAATAAAAACACGAAGACTGTTCCTTGAAGACTACGGCTAGGAATTGCATATTGGGGATTTTCTGCTACAATCAAATCAAGATTCATAGAATCAACAATTCAACGACTAGTTTCTAGACTTAAATTCTGCATCTCAATTTCTTAGACCACGATCTGTATGTTCTAGTTACTTTGAGATTTGAACTTATTAATTGTAATTTGGACATGAGATAAAGTGAGATTGGACTTAAGTATGATAATCGATTCACACCTATTCTAATTTCCATCTTGGATCTAAATATTTGGGAATATTGCTATGAAATCAGTTTGGACCTATTCATGTTGTAAATCAAACTCTTTCATGTCCATAACATTATCATGCCTGTGATGTTGAATCGGTCTATTATTTACAAGTTTGGGACTATCACCTTATGCCATGATTATCACCTTATTATGCTAGATTTGAAAGCCTATTATTTTTTATATGCCAGTAATGTTGTAACCAATTATCTCAAGTTATATCATGCTAGATTTATCACCTTGTGCTCGTTCTTTTGCCAATCATAGTTTTGATGTTATTCCCTTTATTTCTAGATCTAGATTTACTTGTAATTTAGATCGATTCACGTTTACATGCGATGGGAATGCGATTTGGGTAGATTAGGCAAAACATGAATTGGGTATGAACATGAATCATGAACTTGAAAATAGGAATAAGTTGAAACTTGACATGAAACTTGCCATGAAACTTGACACGAACTTGACACGAAATTTGAACATGGACATGACACTAGAATGAACTTGAAAATGGCCAACACGAGGTTGGGTTGAGTTTGCAGTGTAATTCTTCCCGGAACCGCTCGGCAAATCCAGTTACTGCAAACAATAGGATCCAATGTGGGTAGTTGGTCATATCGCGCTTGAAAACCCGAGGTCAGACCGAGTTGTGGCATAAATCTGCCCGGAACCGCCCGGCATATCTAGTGACCACAACAACAGTTCTGATGTAAGAGGTTGGGATGGATTAATGAATTAATGCCACATGATAGGGTTAAGTCATGAACATGAAAGACAACACTTAACTAACTTGACACAGGATTAGTGGGGTTAAGCCATGAACATGAAAGACAACACTTAACCAACTTGACATGCTAGACTGATAGGGGTTAAGTCACGAATTTAAATGACAACACTTAACCTGCTGAACGAAACCCTAGTTACGTGGTCCATTTCAGCAGTAACCCACTTAGATGTATCATGGTACCCCGGGACTAGGAAGGGTGGGGCACGATTACTGGGCTGAATTGTAAGCGACCAGAACGACGGCTGAGTTGGTGCGCCGGTGTATGTTCAGGCGGACTATGGTCATGCACGTAGTCCGGAGTTGAAAAAGCAGGCATTGGGCATCAGTAGGTTTACATTGTGCATGCTTGATTTGTGTCGATGGTTGGCACCCTAGGGCTTGATACACCCTATGGTGGACCTAGCACAGGTAACTACATTCGTGATAGGGCCGTATGACATAGACACATGACGAGCTAGAACTTGTAGGGAGCTGATCGATTAATGGATCGTTCCGTTGGACCTAGTAACGGGTCATTCATGATATTGGGCCAAGGGATCATTTCAGGGTTAATATATGACATGGGTTTGGGATACTAGTACAGTTGGTGCACCGAACCTTGAACATGCGATGCTGTACTTTAATTATTATGCCATCCTAGTCTATCTTGCCCATCTTGTCATCATCCTTATGTTTACTTTCAGTTTATACATGTCATGTTACCTTTACCTGTTTTTATGCTGAAAGTCGCTAGGACTTACCAGTCTTTATGACTGACCCGTTTTCTTTAGCTCTTTTTCTTTCGTCCCCCAAACCCCCCCCCAGGTTCTCAGGGAGGAAACTCTAGCACTTAGCTTGGATTTAGCTTGCTTTCAGTTCAGCTCATATACGGTTTGATCTTAAGCTATGCTATGGCTGCATTTCTGCTACCTTTGGGGAATTAAGTTACTTTTGTTGTTTTAAGTTTATGCTTCTTTATTTATGCAAGACAGAATTTTTTGTAATGGAAAATAACGACTTTGCCTATTTTGGTACTTTGGATGTAAAAGGTTTTGACTCTTTTTGAAAGTAATGAAATTTGCCTTTTGATTCTTCCACTGTTTTATTTATGTTCTGTCTTGTAATATTTCTGTGTTTGTTTACCTCAATAACGCTCCTCCAAAACAAGTGCATTCCCTTTGTGAGTGACCACCGCGGAGATGGGGTGTTACATTTGCTACTTAACATGTCTTTATATTGTTGTATCCATTCAAAGACGGACATTAAAATCATATTTTTATTCATTACTGTATATTATTTTAAAATATTGTTTATTTTAAAATATTCTTTATTTTAAAAGAATTCTTTATTTAAAATACTCTTTACATTAAAATGTTCTATTACCTTCTTTACATTAAAAATGTTCGATTACATTTAAGTTGATTCTTTTACATCAAAATAATCCTCTTACATTATTTATATCAAAAAATGTTCTTTTACATTCTTTACATTAAAAATGTTCTTTTTATCTCAAATGTTCTTTTTATCTAAAAATGGTCTTTTTATCTTAAAATAATATTTTATATTAAAATGGTCTTTTATTCTTAAATAATATTTTAACTTGGTCTTTTATTCTAAAAAGATATTTTATTCTAACATGGACTTTTATTAAACATTATTTATTAAACTTTATTTATTTCTTAATCGGAACACGACTCAAACAATTACCATATAATTTTAGTTATGTGGATTTCACACACCGCATGTATGCAACAATAATGGTAAATAATCATCAAATAGTCCATTCACATCCAGAGTGAAATTTACAACTGAGTAAGTGTTAAAATAATTAATTAACGCTCACCACAACATGTCTATCCATCGATTGACATATAATTAAATTCAGGGGAGATGTGAATAAATTATCATCCCCAGACTCGTGTGGGGTTTTCAAACAACATTAGTTTATTTACACAAATTATTGGTTAATAAATTTAACCAAATTTCACTGTTCAAATTAAGAATAAATATTTATAATCTATTTTCAACTACCAAATTTCTGTTAACATAATTTTTTAATCATTTCAACATCCCAAACAACATACAATACAGTCAATTTAAATCGTCCATGGTCTGTGGACGAGGGGAGTGATCTAACAAGCACCTTGTACAGTTTATAGTGATTAAACTGGTAAAAATCTAAACTGGCAATTCTATATATTTTTCAGTTATGAAAGTAAATAAATAACTGTGTAGAAATTTTAGTGAGGAGTTCTCACCTTGGCTTTGCTCCAGTACGCAGTGTTCTTCTCCATGATCCAACGCAAATCTATTTCATGCCGTTTGTATTAAAAATCATATTTTTAATGTTGTCCTATAAATATATAGTAAAAATCATATTTTTAATACGATGCTATATATGATTAAAATCATATTTTTAAAACTAATGTTATATTTTATTTTTAAAACATATCTATTTTTAATTTTTAATACTATATATATATAAATCACATTTTTATTACAATGTTATTCTATATTTAAAACAATGCAATTTTATATGTAAGAACAATAATTTTTAAAACAATGTAATTCTTTATGTAAAAAAAATTATTTTATTTATATTCGAATTTTTAATTCAACGGTCTTTTTATTATCGAAAACAATGTTCTTTTCAATTATCAAAACAATGTTATTTTTATTATCAAAACAATAACAATGTTATTTGTGTTATCAAAACAATGATATTTTTGTTATCAAAACAATTTGAATTTTTTTGTTTACATAACAATGTTCTTTTTATTTTCATTAACATGACCTATTTGTTTTCAAAACCATGACCTTTCTATTTTCATTAAAAAAAACGATGTTCATTTTCTTTTCAAAACGATGTTCATTTTCTTTTACAAATCGATGTAAATTTCATTTACGAAAACAATTTTAATTCTTTTATTTACAAAAACATTGTAGATTTTATTTACAAAAACAAAGAGATTTACAAAACAAAGTGTTTTACAAAACAAAGTGTTTTACATAACAATGTGATTCACAAATCAAAGTGAATTTTATTTTCTAAATCCAAAGTTGTATTTTCTAAATCAAAGTTGTATTTTATTATATAAAACTACGTTAATTTTATTTTACAAAACATTTGTCAATTTTGGTTTATAAAGCATTGTCAATTTTAATTTATAAAACATTAATCTTTTTATTTTCATTATCAAACAATTTTATCACATAATTAATTAAACAATTAAGGTTTAGTTTAATCAACCTTTCTTCATACAATAACGTTTTTACTAAGTGTTGTCACCCCTCTTTAGCTTCTTCTTCAATGTTATGCTTCCAGGAATAGTCGTTGCCAATATTTAGGGTTCGAGAATCGCGGCCCCACCACCAACCGGACGTCGATCAGATGACGTCACCTCCATCCCCGACGTCAGAGCTTCCCACGGCAATGTTCCAGTCAAACTCACGGGTCCCTAGAGCCTCCACAAGATGTGCGAACGGTTGAGCTTTGAGCTCATTTATTAGCCAATTCCAGTCAAAATTTTAAATCATACTCATTGGTATTGGAGAGATTGAATTGTTCTTTGATTTGGATTTGGAATTCACGAAAATCATTAAGCGGATTTGGAGAGAAGAAGGATCGAATTTCTGAAAGTTGTGGCCATTGATTTGAATGATGGCGGCAGGTGCATAACGTGATTAGGGTTTAGCGTATTTGGGTGTTTCGATCAGTTTATACACATATATTTATTTATTTAATTTATTTAATTCCATTTAGTTTCAATATAACTCCTGTATTGTCCTAAACTCCAAATCAAACCCAAAGAGTGTCGCCCTTAGCTAAATACCCCCATTCCGGACAAAATGGAATATGTTTCGCAACCCAGTTCGGTTGTTACGATTAGTTTTTCTTTAAATTAAAATATTAGTCAGTGTATATTTAATTTTAAACGTACATTTCAATTTATCGGGGCCACATACTAACTCTAAAAATTTAAGAAAAATTATTTCTAGTTATGTTTTGACGATACGGTACTAACAAAACTAATTTCATCGAATTTGGAGACCGTTTAAAAAATGGCCATTTTTTGGTCGATCCAATTTGACTAAAATGGTCAAAACACATTTTCTTTTTCCACGCTCATATATTGATTCCAAAAATTATGAAAATTGGAATCTAGCAATAATTTTATATTCCGGTTCCAACAAAAGTGGTTTCCTCAAAAATGGAGGTCGTTTGCAAAATGGCAATTTTAAGGGCTATATATTATATTAAAATATATATGAATTCTACAGCGACTATTTTAATTTAAACTGGTTGTAACTTTTTATTCCTGTTATGAAATCTCAATTTTTCAGATTCTTGGAAAGATGTCATCAAGCAGATTTAAATATTTTTGTTTTTACTGAAATTCGCTTTATTTTGAATCCTGTACAGTCAATTGAAATTTGAAAACGAATTTTCGAACTGCCGCGCCATTTTAAATTCCTTTTAAATTAAAAATTTTCATTCTAACTTTGGTTAAAATAAATTTTTAGTCGTTATTATTTAAAATAAATTATTTTAAATATTCAAAATCCATTAAATTAGCTAAAATAAAAATTTTAATTGGTTCATAAATTGTGGGTTGTTAAAAGTATACATGCCTTAAAGGTTCAACATCATACATGTCTTAAGGGTTCAACAACATAAATGTCTTAATATTTAAAAATCATATATGTCTTAAGGGTTCAACAATATATAACTTAACGGTTTAGCAAATTCAATTCAGTGGACATACCATATAAAGGCACCAGCAATTTCAATTCAGTCCACATATTCAGTTCAGTTTGTATACGTAAATGCAGTTTCAAGCAGGGTATCATTTCAATGAACAAATGTTTTCAGTGAGTGATTTACAGTGAACAATATAAGCTCAACATCATCTACATGGAATTAGACATTACTCCATGCGTAACCTACATGGCCTCAGACATACATTTAAGCTAACATGTTAAAATGGGAATAGATCACATATAACAATTTCAGGCAAGGAACAGTGGACACCAAGCAGATATGTTGCCAGTATAAGGAGTGCAGCAATATAAAGTGGATGTGTAACCCAAATAAAAGTGCTAGAAGTGAAATGTGTGTGTGTATGGGAAATATCACATGCATTTGGGAAAGTAGACAACATACATCTAAATGTACATGCGTAATGTGTATCAAGTTATACATAACTGTGCCAAGTCTAAGTCACTATACCACACTGACATGTATTGAACAGCTACAGTCTATAATATCAAGTCCTTGGTTCTATCATGTTTTGCATTGAACACAATATTGATATTTGTTATATGGATTTGAATACAGTAGTATAAAAATTCTCTAAAATACCATGTGACCAAATTTTAAAATCACACAGCAGGTAACAAGATGTCAATCACACATTAAAATACATGTAAGGTTAATGAGACACTAAGGTGACAATCATGGCCCATCCAAAAACAGTACAACTATGATTGGCTTCAAACCGTGAGTGATTTTCAACATCTCAAACAAATTAAGCTACATATGTTCATGCATTATATATTTATATACAGTAGGGTGATAATACTATTAAGTGAACAAGTGAGTTGATCTTACTTAACTTGACCGTGCTACTGAGTTAAAGCATAAATATACACTACACTAAATATATCAACCATGAAAGTAAATTTGACAACTATCGAAACCTGAACCTAATATATGCTACACATATATTCAGATTTATGGAACTCATGCCATAGGAAATCAAATGAGATTTGTACATAATATTTATACTGCACATTTATGGCAACTACCCGTTACATAATACTAATAGACCAATAATTATATACTGCACATTTATGACTTATTTTCATCCATACAATATAGTATTATAATATTCATGATAAATAAATATTGAAAGAAATACAACCAGTGTGGACATATGATACTATAAGTGTATACTATGGACGAAACAGGCAGCAGTCGAATTATGTGTGTGTGTGTGTGTGTGTATATATATATATATATAGTTGTTACATTCTGAATTAACATTAAAATAGGCACAATCGAAAATTATAATATGTTTCCTCCAATCTTTTCAAAGATGAAGTCAATTAGTGACTTCAGGTGATAATCACCATTTATTCATAATGCCATTACCCATTGTATTTGACATGTACAATAATATCCATATTATCTGGTATTAGAATCATATTGTCTGGTATACAAGCCTTTCATTAACATATCTTTACCTATTATAGTCTGGTATTAAAATCGATTATTTTCTTTCCTGGTACATGTATATTTTTTAATAAATACAGCAAGCAGATTTGTCATATCCAAATATTCTACGGTAAACACAAGGCAGTTGATGGTTATTGCCTTCTCCAGTTTTCCATATACCCAAGTAATTCCTTTTCTATGAAAAATTTAATACGTCATATGGTATATTCTTACTACTAATGCCTTTCAGTCACCTCATTTAGACGCTACATTACTGCGGTGGTATGCCAACTATATTTTCATTTGACTAGAAAAGAACATTTATGTTTCAGGGAAAACAATTAGACCAAGTGTTCAAATGCAGCAACCCAAGTAGTTGTTTAATAAGTCAAGGTAGGATTAAAACGACATATTTTTAATTCAAGATTTGGACTAACATGAAATTTTCAAAACAATAAATCACAGTATGTTTTGCACTTCGAATTTTTATACTTTAGAAAAGGTAATGAAAGTTTTAAAATAAAAAAAAACTCTCTGTCCTTTAATTCAATTGCCAATATTGGTAATTTTCCAAAAGAGGCAAGTATGCATACTTTAGGGTGTTCAACCTGAAGACAATATTTAATTCACAAGGGACACAACATATACACAAACATCATGTGTAATCCCCCATATTTATTCAATGACAGATATTTTGGTCATATCAATCTAATTTGGTATATTATATTTGTGGTATACTCTGGGTTACAGTATGCCGAAGTTCCAAGCTTTGGTAGTATAAGGCTTTGCAATGGTTTCTAATACCCATACTGTGTATCTACACTACAGTATTATGGGTCCATCCATCATTGATGTATTATAATTATATAGTTATAAACTGTAACACCCCGTGTATTCTATAACTGTGGAATTAACAAATTAAAAGTATAATTAATTTGAAATCAAAGAACTAAGGGAAACGGGATACGCCATTGCGTTCGTCTCGGAAAAATAGGCGAAATAGAGTCCGAATTTTCGAAAAACGGAGTCCGTATGAAGAAGATATAGCCTCCGGAAGTTTCTGAATTAAGTTTAAAATTCGAACAGCTCAGAAAACAAGTTTAAAATTAAAAATCGGGCCCAATTGGCCAGGGCGGGAAAATTCCCGCCTAAGGCACCCAGGTCGACTGGGCTGTCGACCTGGTCTAGCCAGGTCGACAGGGCTGTCGACAGGGCTGTCGACAGGGCTGTCTACCTGGTCCAGACCCAGGTCGAACCCAGTCCACCCTGGCTGGCCTAGTCTATATTGGTCGATTTTCAGAAGCATGCTTTGTCATTAGGGCTAGGTGGCAGGCTCTAATTGGTCCCTCTTGCGAATGAATGGCTACGATCAATCCAAGCAACATCGATGGTCCTAATCAGTTCATAAACTCTATAAAAATGACCCTAGACTCTACCTAGGTTTCCTACACAATTCTCTAGCCTCCATTGCTCTCTTCTTCTAATAAAAAAATAAAAATGGCGTCTCTGCTCTGCTGGAATTAAAACTAGAAGATAATCAACATCAGCCTAAGCAACTCAATTCAAACTAGAGATTAAAGTTTCTGCAAAGATTCTACAACAAGTTAAAGTTCTTTCTTTAATCCAATCAAGGCAAGTACAGTTATTCTCCGCTATAAACGTTAATTATAATTTTGATATGCATTTAAATCTGAGTTTGAGGTTGTATTCTCTTCTGTTAGATCTGTTTTCTGTGACTGTTCTATATTCCTTTCTTCTTTTCTGTTTCTATAGCCAGGCTACCACGAGCCTGTGCCTAATCTCATAAGAGATGAACGTATGAACGCAAGTTTTGGGATGAATGATGAGAAATTTGACAAAACCAAATTGAATGTATGACTTTAGGTCTGAGGCATAAAATATATTGGACATATGACTTGGGATTGGATGCATAAATTTGACTATGAACATATAATTTATGCATGTTGTATGCATAGTTATGTTGTAATTTAGACCTGTAATTAATTAGAAAAAAAATAGCATATGTTATAAACTAGTTTTAGACCTATGCATATTTTGTGATAAAAGAAGAAGAGGAACCACTGTAAAGATTACATATGATTTGAGACTTTGGACAAAATGCATATAAAAAGGCAAGATCTGATTTTTAGAAGATATGGTTTAAAGATTTATATTATTGGGGATAGTTTGCATAATAATTCATGACATGAAAAGAAGGAAGATATGGAAACTTAAGATTTACATTAATTAGGATATCTATTATTGTAATTACACCTAAATAGGGATTTTTGGATATATGACATGCATTGAAATTAATGGTTATATTTGGTATAATCTATATTGGAACATATGTTATATGGCAAATTATGTCCATATTCTGCGCTTAAGCAAACATGGAATATATGTTGTGAATCATGAAAAAATTATGTAGGCATATGAATTTAGGCCTAATTTATGACTAGGCAAGGCATGTAAATAGAACCTTTAGAATTATTAGGTTTGCTAAATCTGCTAATTTGCTAAGTTGCCTAAACTGCTAGTTTTTTTATATTGCCTAGACTACTAATTAGATTGAAATGCCAAATCTGTTAAATTTGTCTGTTGAGATGCCTAATCTGTTATATGCCAAAATCTGCTAAGTGCTAAATCGGTTAAATCTGTTAAGTCACCCAATCTGCTAAAATCTGTTATCTGCTATATCAGTTGAGTTGATGTGATCATTCTGTTATTGATATAATCTGAATTGGCATATATATTGGGTGTGCGCATAAACGGTAAATAATTAATTAATTGGCCGCAAAGATGAATATGGCTAACTCGAGGTTAGAATGAGTTTGCGACGTAAATTTGCCCGGAACCGCCCGGCACATCCAGTGGCCGCAAACAATAGGTTCTAATGTGAGAAGTTAGTCATAACATGCGTAAGACACGAGGTTAGGTCTGGCTTGTGGCAGAAGTCTGCCCGGAACCGCCCGGCATATCCAGCGGCCACAAGCTACCGACCTAATGTGAGAGGTCTGTGCATTAATAGTTAATTAATGCAAATCTAAGATAAGAATGACGTCTAAAACGTATTGGGGGAAAATAGGGTTAAACCAAAGGGATTAATAGATGTAGTAAAACCCGTCCATGAATCTGTAGGCCCAATACAAAGTTAGACAAATCTGAAAAATCTGTACATCTGATCCGTTAGTCTGAAAACTTGTTAACTCAATTTGTGAACTAGTAAATCTGAATTCTGTATGTCTGCACTTGTAAACAAATAAATCTGAAATCTGTTAGTTTGGGGACACAAGGTTAGGAGGGGAATTACTTGTGTCATCTGTTGTTTGGGACCCATATTAGTCAGTAACCCTTTCTGGTATCAAAACTTTGACCCAACAGTAGGTAGGGTCCGGGCACGCTTACTGAACTAATTATAAGTGGTTCATTCTGATAATGGCGAGGGGTGTTGATGGTGCGTTCCAACCGGGTCATGTGCGTGCATGGATCCCGGTCTGCCTCTGAGGATGTAAGACGCCGTGACATCTGTAAATAGGTCTGTGCCAATTGGTTGTCACTTTAGGGAGTGATACACCCTACTGTGGGGCCGACACAGGATATTTATGTATTAGGGAGCCGATCGCTTGGGGTAGGGTTTTAGGGTACGCTTAGTTCTGTCTGTTTCTGTTGGTACCGTCTGTTTCTGTTGGGTGGTAACACCTGTCTGTTTCTGTGTGGTACCGTCTGTTCGGGTGGTAAAGGCCCATTACTAGTGTACACCTAATTCCACATTCTGTTTCCATAGGGATAAATCTGTTTCTTCTTCTGTCTGTTTCTGATCGGGTAGTAAAGGCCCATTATTAGCATTCTGTTTCTGTTAAAGTATTCTGTACCCGTTCCTGCTTCAATTTAGACATTAGGGTGACACCTAATTTTGCTATACTAGTATTAGTGCAGAGAAGTGTAAAACAACAGTTTATATCATTCTGTTTTTCTGTTATATCTGCTACACCTGTTATAGTTATCTCACATCCAGTTTTATGTTCATATCATATTATTATTATCTGTTCATATGCTGAAAGTCACTGGACTTGCCAGACTTTTTGTCTGACCCTTGTTGTTTCGCCTCCTTTCTTCCGTTTCCCCCCCAGGTTATCCAAGGAGGGAAATACTTTAGCTTGATCCGGATTTCTCTTTGCTTGAAGTGCTTAAAGTATGGCTTAGCTCGGTATAGCTTCCGTTCCATGGGGATTATGATTTTAAACTATGCATTTTGAAGGCTTTTGTACAAGACTGATATTTTGTACTTGAATTCTGAAATTGAAAGGATGTAACCATATTAATTTCTGTTTCCGCTGTAATAAAGTTAAAAATTTTCAAGTACTGTTTTATCTGTCTTGTAAGTTTCTGTTCTGTTTACTAAAATGCTCCACCAAAGTTAAGGCATTCCCTTTGTGAGTGACCTTAACGGAGGTGGGGTGTTACATAAACCATCACTGTGTTATCTGCTAATGAAAACAGTACATGGTCCAAGTATATTATGCGTTCCAACAATACGTTAAAACACAAGTATATAAATACAATCGTACTTCAATAAAAATTAGAACTAGGTTTGAATACGCGGATCATCATGGGGAATCAACTCTACCGATTTAACTATTATATTTTAGTTTACTGAAATTAAATTACTTGAAATCGAGATTAACCGTGAGCGAGACAACTTACATATGGTCGCGCTTTCCGTCGCTAACGAGTCGTGGTTTGTCGGAGCTTTGATTTGGCGATTTTAGTGGCCTCGCACTGCTAGATCTTCTCTAGCCTCGACTTGTGGAGCTTCATTTGCTGGGGCCTCAAACGTTAGTAAGAAGAGAGGTGCGAACTCACAGAGGCTCTTCGATTTCTGCCGGAGGTGAGCTGATTTACGGAAGCATAAGGGTTTTGGGGAAATTCCATTTTTTATTGGGAAAGGGGAAAAAGATTCTGAGGGTAGGGCAATCAGCCATAAAATTGGGAAGAAGAATGGATTTGTGCTGAAGCAATTTGGGGCAAGCGTGGATTTTTCTAATAGAAGAAGCTAGCGATAAGAACGAAGTTAAATCAATAGGGTATCAGAGTAGCCGCGAATTCCAACAAATAGGTTGGCGTGAAATTTATAAGGAAGGCTTTATTTGATTTAATTTAACTTTAACCGCACCGCGAACTACCCTATAACGCTCCAAATTCGTACCGCTAACATCATCTTTAAGTGCGACAAGAATTATATGTATCTCTTCGTCTTTGTGTTCTGGATCTAATAAAATTAATTCGATTGTAATTCGATTCTATTTGGGTACAACGATATTTTATTTTTAAATTATTTATCAGTTCTCTGGTTTTTGTCTATTTACCGACAACTCGGTTAAATTCCAAATTTTAAGCGTTAAATTTTTAATTTCTCTATATATACAAATACCCATATTTCCAAGCCAATCTTCATATATATCGACGAATAAAATTTCTAATTTATTTAACGTCAATAAATGTTAAATTTGAAATTCAATCGTTTATATTTTTTTACAATCGAGTTCCAATCCGACTTTAATTCAAATATTCAATAATATTTGATAATTGACTAATCATCGTGAATTTAATATCGAATTCGATTCATACATTGAAATTTTGATTTTAAATTTCTAATTCCAGTATAAAATTAATCACATATTCCAACTGTCAAAATTTCTAGGACATTACAATCTCCCCTCCTTTAAAACTTTTCGTCCTCGAAAAGGAGAGATCGTTAGAGTTATATCAATGTACTTCACATTTTCATATTTGTGAGACATTCTTACACAACTAAATTAAATATCGACATTTAAGTAATCGAACTTTCTTGTTTATCCATCCCATTCAATTTACTCGAAAATTCAAAATTTCTTTCATAGTTGGAGGTTAATATTGATCAAACACGGTTTTCTTCATCTTCTGAATCGGGTTTTATTTATCTCCCTGCTTTTTAAACTATATGCAATTCCCTAAGACCAACTTTTTTTTTATCTCGAATTATTTCAAGATATCTCCTTGTTTCACATTCCATCCAATTTTTATAAGAGATTCAAAATCATATGATTCCTTTTCAAAGCCAAACTCCTTTCAATCTCCGATTTCTGCATTTATTCCAAATTCCTTTATAACCTTATCCGTCACTGTTCACTTATCCATCATTGCACTTAATTCTTACAATCCAAGTTCAGCCAATCTCCTTGCATTCATTATTTTATCCTTTCACAACACTCATTAAAGAGTGTAAATAACATTTCCTTTTCAAGGTACAAATTGTCAACTCGAAAATTTTCCCAAATCTGAACCTTTATATATATATATATATATATATAACTTATATACAGAAAATATTTGTATTATTACACTGAAATTCTCATTCTTAACTTAATTACATTTTAATTTCAAATTATTGATTTGAAAATATTTGATAGCTCGAAGAAATTTGACAAGTCTATTGTCGTTCTTACATACGTTAGGCATACGCTAGCCAGGTGCACGACTAAAACCTACAAGTACTAAATATCCTTGCTTCAACTCCCAGTGAAAATATTTCAAAAATTCTTTTAAAAAAAACAGATACAGAAAGTACCAATGTGATAACGATATGTTGATTGCTCATGAATCGCAGATACACAATGGTTTCGTTTGGATCCCCCAGAAAACATCTGTATCCATAGGAAATCACTTCCCTGTGAATTTCTTCATGGATAGATCAACTGAAGGTATTTTTGAATCAAAAGAAAAAGTGAGGTCATTGAGCATTGACTGCTCTATCTCAGAGTCACAAACAAATCATCAAAATAGATCAAGACACGAGGATCAATGAAGTTACAAGGACAATTCACGTCACGAAGAAGAATCAAGTCACGAAGACACTGTGCTGCATCAACCTGGTGGCTCACCATCACTAAGATATCTTACACATTTCATGGCTCCATTCTACCTTTAGTAACTCTAGCGGTTACATCTCTTTCACTTATAGATATGCCAAGTGGACTGCGGGTACACAATGGTTAAGCCTGATTCCCTCAGGAAACATCCATACCTGTAAGCTTTCACAGTTCTACGGATTACGCCATTATCACGAATGTAGATCGCAGCAGACACAATGGTTATGCTTGCTTCCCCCAAGAAACATCCGTCCATTGTAGGCCAGCTACAGCCCTACGAATTACACTACACGGTCGTGTTCTTTCAGATAACTCGAGTTTTATGTCCGGACAACCCCCTACCACCAACATAACATCTCACTAAGCTCGAAATTCAAAGGAGAAGGAAGGTACTTTCCTTATTTTGCTTTGAAAACATATAACACTATATATAGTATCTCATTTCATAATTCTCATAAATCATACATAAAATTTTCTTTTTAAATCATATTTACAATATCCTACATAAAATCCATAAAATTTCATTTCAAACCGATTACCTTCCAATCCAATGGTTTCAAACTCACCATATTCTTTTGTCTCTCATATAAGTTTTCGGAATTTCCATACCCAATGCCAAAATCAAATGTTGTAACACCCCATATTTTTTGTGAACATAAAGTCACAAAACAAAGTATACTTAATTTCTAAAATAAAAATTAAGGGAAATGGGTTGCACCATTTCGCTCGGCTCGGAATTCTTGTTGAGATAGAGTCCGAGTTTGCACAAATAGGACTTCGTATGAAGAAGTTATGGCACTTAGAAGTTTCAGGAATTTAAAATAAAAACCAGCCCGAATTCAAAATTTAAAAGTTAGAAATTCAAAACACAAACCTGGGTTGGGCAGGAAATTTCCGGCCCAGGACCCAGGTCGACCTCCCCCCTTTTTCCAGATCCGAGGACTGGTTCGTTTTTCTGCATTTGGACGCCCATTCTGACTAGATTCGTTGATCCCTATGCTATTTAAACACCCCTAAGGCTACAGTTTTCTCTACACAACTTCATTACACCTATACTCTGCCCTAATTCATATTAAAATATATCAATGGCGTCGCTACTATACTAAAACCTAAGCTAGAACTAGTGCTCCTTCTTCTTTCAATTTGAATAGGATTAAAAGAGAACAACTACAACCCCTTTTTCTTTTAGAATCCAACCAAGGTGAGTATAGTTATTTTCAAATACAAAATTTAATTATGATCTTGACATGGTTATAAATCTGAATCTGAGATTATGCATGTTTATCAGATCAGTTTTTCTGTGTAGATCTATCTTATTAATATTATAGTAACTATTCTGTATCTCTTCCTTCCTTTTGTTCTAAAGCCAGGCTACCACGAGCCTGAGCCAAATCTCGTAAGAGATTGACGCACAAATGCTAAATTTAGGCAAAATAGTGAATGATGCATAATTGGACATGACTGATTTGTGACTGATTCGAGAAAAGAACATATGTTGTAATTTAAGATCTAGATCTGGGCATACTATATATAATAGTCTGTGATTTGGAAGAAGGAAAATTGTTGTTTATATGACTTAGGCGCAAAGATCTATATTATTATAGGATAACTATTAAATGTGAACACACCTAAATGGTGATTTTAGATACTTGGCACACACTGAAATCAAAGGCTATAATTTGGCATAATTCGTACTGTATATCATGATTTGGGGTTTTTAGAGAATATTTTGTACTGTGTAAATTTAACTAAAATTTGGGGCATATGTTATATTGTGAATTATGATCATAATTTGGGAATGTAAAATTAGGCTTAATTTTATGATTAGGCATGGTATGTCAATGGAATTTTAAGGGATGATTAAATCTGTTAAATTTCCTAATCTGCTAAATCTATTGAAAAATGAATATAATAATTTGGGGTATGAAAATTTATAGGCTCGATCTAAAATTGAGCAAAACAATTTAATAGAACATTGAATAATCTGTTCTAACTTGTAAAGAAGTTTAATTTGTTGAATTGGCATAATTAGTCTGATATTGGCAGAATCTGTGAATGAATACTTTAGCTAAAATTAAGAATGCTGAGACACGAGGTTAGACTCTGTTTGCGGTAGAAGCCTGCCCGGACCCAACCGGCTTAACCAGCAACCGCAAACTATCAGTCTAATGTGAGAGGTCGTAGGCATAACTAAAAGGTGCTTAAACACGAGGTTAGGTCTGGCTTGTAGCAAAAGTCTGCCTAGAACCGCCCGACACATCCAGCAGCCACAAGCTACCGACCTAATGTGAGAGGTCTGTGCATTAGTGATTAATTAATGTAGATCTAGGATAAATATGATGCCTAAAACATGTTGGGTGGATAAGGTTAAATCAACTACGGGGATGAATCTAATAAACCCGTTTTGTAAATTTGTAGGCCCGATACAAGGTTAGGTGAAACAATCTGTAAGTCTATAAATCTGTATATCTGATCCGTTAGTCTGAAAACTTGTTAACATATATGTCTGATATGAGAACTAACTAATTTGAACTTTGTACACCTGAAATCTGTAAGCAAGTTAATCTGAAAATCTTTCAGTCTAGGGACACATGGTTAGGAGGGGAAATTACTTTTGTCATCTATTGTGTGGCACCCATATTAGCCAGTAACCCTTTTCTGGTATCAAAACCATGACCCAACACTAGCAGGGGTCTGGTGCACGCTTATTGAACTAATTGTAAGAGGTTCACTCTGATAATGGCGAGGGGTGTCGATGGCGCATTCCAACCGGGTCATGTGCGTGCATGGATCCGGTATGCTCTGAGGATGTAAGACACCGTGACATCTGTAAATAGGTCTGTGTCTATAGGTTGCCACTTTAGGGAATGATACACCCTTCTGTGGAGCCAGCACAGGGTATTTATGTATTAGGGAGCCGATCGCTTGGGGTAGAATTTAGGGTACGTCTAGTTCTGTTTGTTTCTTTTGGTGTACCTTCTGTCTCTGTTGGGGGTGGTAAAGGCCCATTAGTTGGGGTGGTAAAGGCCCATTATTAGCAATCTGTTTCTATACCTTCTGTCTTTGTTGGGGTGGTAAAGGCCCATTAGTTGGGGTGTTAAAGGCCCATTATTAGCATTCTGTTTCTGTACCTTCTATATCTGTTGGGGTGGTAAAGGCCCATTATTAGCATTCTGTTTCTGTACCTTCTGTCTCAGTTGGGGTGGTAAAGGACCATTACTAGCATTCTGTTTTTATAGAGATTATTTTGTTTCTGTTTCTGTTTCTGTTTCAGTTTAGATATTTGGATAACACCTAATCCTGTTATACTAAGTATTAGTGCAGATAAGTATGATATAGGTAAGAAGCATATCTTGGTCTACATCATCTGTTTCTTCTGTTTAACTTAAGCATACCTGCTACTCCTGGTACTATAATCTCTCATCCAGCTTTATTTTCATGTCATGATACTGTTATCTGTTTATATGCTGAAAGTCACTGGACTCGCCATACTTTATGTCTGACCTCGTTTGTTTTCGCCCCTTTTCTTTCCAACCCCCCCCTAGGTGCTCAGGGTGGAAACATAGGAGCTTGATTCATAATTTATCTGCTTGAAGTATTGCTTGACTTTGACTCTATCTTTTCATGGTAGTTTCTGTTGGGGGTTATGGCTTTAAAATTATGCATTCTAAAGGATTTTGTGTACTTAGGTTTTGGTATTACGATTTTGAAGGATGTAACCAAACTCATTTCTGTTTCTGTTGAAATAAAGTTATATTTTTTTTTCAAGTACTACTTTACGTATCTGTCTTGTAATATTCTGTTCTGTTTACTTATAATGCTTCATGGAAGTTAATGCATTCCTTTTTGTGAGTGACATTAACGGACATGGGATGTTACACTTGGTATCAGAGCTGAAGGTTACCAAATTTGATAAAAAGTTTTTGAAAACTATTTTCAAAAAGGTTTTATAAAGGAAGTATTTTCAAAGTAAAGTTTATTTTGGAAAAACATAATCCCCAAAAGCCATATATCTATCTTTCGAATCTCCGTTTTGAATCTCTTCCTTTTTCTTTTCACCATGTCTGGGGTACCCGAGATACCCGAGGGCATACCGATACCAACCTGGTTCAGAAGGTATCTAGAGGCTGCGACCACCACCGCAGGCCCAACAGACATTCCTCCTCCCCCATCTGCAGCCGCTCCACCTCCTCCCCCTCCCCGTGTTGATACTTTTTTGAAGATATGCAAAGATTTTCGGGCAATGGGCGGGAAACCTTTTCACGGGTCAGAGACGTTTGTTGAAGCTCGAAATTGTCTTAATGAGGTGGAATATTTGTTTGGTATCTTCGAGATAGAAGATGGAAGGAAGGTCCAATTAGCTACTTGGTTAATGAAGGATGAAGCCTCATTTTGGTGGGAGGTCACGAATGGAGAGCATCCAGTGGAGACATGGATGGACTTCAGGCATAGGTTCGAGATGAAATTTCTCGCACGAGCAGAAGAGAATTTATACATGGAGAGGTTCTTGGCATTAAAGCAGGGGTTATCAGTAAAGGAGTACGTTAACAAGTTCAATCAGCTGGCGGGAGTTGGCTTAGACTTAGTGATCACACTTGAAAAGAAGGCACTGAGATTTGTTAAAGGTTTGAATGAGCCGATACACGGGTTGGCTATGACCCACATTCCTATGGGGGCTACCTTCGAGAAATTGGTTGATATGGCATTGATGCATGAAGAGGAAGCCAAAAGTGAGAAAAAAAGAGGAAAAGCTTAAAGGACCACAGAACAAGAAAGCGTGGCCCAAAAAGGAAACACAAAAGAAGGATGAAAAGTTTGAAGATAAGAAGGAGAAAAAGCGCTTTACTTGTGGAAGCTTGATTCATCTAAACAAGGATTGCAGAAAGAGGAAGGGCACTAGCTTAAACTATGGTGAGATGGGACACTTCACCTGGGACTATCCGAAGAAACGAGGGCAAGGGCAGAGGACAGGACCTACTTCTGAAGAGAAGGTGAATGCTCATGTGGTTGGTGGATAGGATAGGGATAGGAAAATTTATGTATAAGGTTTAATTTCCTTATCTGATTGTTGAGTTAAAACTCTTTTTGATTCTGTCATTTTGATTATGTAATTGAGACTCTGCACTATAATACTAGTATTATTTATGATCCCGCTATAGTCTCAAACCCCATAAGGGTTACGACTCATCTGTTTCTGATAAGTTGGGGGTATCTGTGTTGGGCGTTAAGTTGACTATGATGCATACATTCTGG
Source organism: Allium sativum (assembly GCA_030737875.1). Lineage (NCBI taxonomy): Eukaryota > Viridiplantae > Streptophyta > Magnoliopsida > Asparagales > Amaryllidaceae > Allium > Allium sativum. Next base: position 773,116,450 of record CM060924.1, on the reverse strand, counting down.
GTTTTGATAATCTGATCTGTACCAATAGTCTGTAAGTATCTGAATATTTCTGAAAAGGATAGGGGTTTTACTCGAAGCGTGAAGTAGATTTCCAGTTTTGACATTGTTTAATGGGAGTAATTCTCTGAGTGTCAATTTGATGTTGATTTCGGTCTTCCGAGTTGATACTTAGAGATTTATTCTCTTAACCGATGTCTAATGGGAACATAACTTTTGTTTTAATTGTACTTGCTTCTATCACTCGGCTGTATCCTATCGATCAAGTCTTCGACCTTTAGGCAGAAACTAATGGGTGTAAACATGTGTTTGAGACATGTTATGTTTGATGGTTGCAAGTGGTTGCTAGTGGTTGCTCGTGGATGCATATACACACACTAGGCACTAGATCGGCTCAAAAGCACTCTCATACTGCATATGGACATGTGTGCATTTTTCAATTTTTGTGGATGCAAAATGATTGACTCGCCACATGGATGTTGCATTTGGATGAATGGTTTTGCACTCATATAGAAATGATGTGTGTCAAATAGGATTTCTTGCATACATAATTGGACTCATGGTACTTACATAATTCGCATTGAGGAGGTCAACTGAATCAGTAGACCGCCTAATCTTTTCATTAGATAAGAGACATATACACACACTTTTGCATATGCTCATACAACATTAGAAGTTTTCTAAGGACAATGGATGCTTGTGGATGATGGTTGAGTAAATGAGTGATTGGATGGTAGGACACATTCTTCTTAACTTGAAGATTTCGGGGATGAAATCCTTTAAGGAGGGGAGAATGTAACACCCCGTATTTTCTATGAACATAAAGTCACAAAACAAAGTATACTTAATTTTTAAAAGAAAAATTAAGGGAACGGGTTGCGCCATTGCGTTCGGCTCAGAATTCTACTTGAGATAGAGTCTGGGTTTACGTAAATCAGACTTCAAATGAAGAAATTATGGCACGTAGAAGTTTCGGGAATTTAAAATAAAAACTAGCCCGAATTCAAAATTTAAAAGTTCGAATTCAGAACATACACCCGGGATGGGTGGGAAATTTACCGCCCAGGACCCAGGTCGACCTGGGGGTTGACCTGGCTCTCATAGGTCGACCAGGGGGTCGACCTGGGGTCGACCTCCCCCCTTTTCCAAATCCGAGGACTAGTTTGTTTTTCTTCATTTGGATGCCCGTTCTGACTAGATTCGTTGATCCCTATGCTATATAAACACCCCTAAGGCTACAGTTTTCTCTACACAACTTCATTACGCCTATACTCTGCCCTAATTCATATTAAAATAAATCATTGGTGTCTCTACTCTGCTGAAACCTAAGCTAGAACTAGTGCTCCTTCTTCTTCCAATCTGAATAGGATTAAAAGAGAACAACTACAACCCCTTTTATTTTAGAATCCAACCAAGGTGAGTACAGTTATTTTTAAATATGAAATTTAATTATGATCTTGACATGGTTATAAATCTGAATATGAGATTATGCATATTCTTGTTTATCAGATCTGTTTTTCTGTATGGATCTATCTTATTAATATTATAGTAACTATTCTGTATCTCTTCCTTCCTTCTGTTCTATAGCCAGGCTACCACCAGCATGAGCCAAATCTCATAAGAGATTGACGCACAAATGCTAAATTTGGGCAAAATAGTGAATGATGCATAATTGGACATGACTAATTTGTGACTAATTTGAGAAAAGAACATATGTTGTAATTTAAGATCTAGATCTGGGCAAACTATATATGATAATCTGTGATTTGGAAGAAGGAGAATTATTGTGTATATGACTTAGGTGCAAAGATCTATATCATAATAGGATAACTATTAAAAGTGAATACGCCTAAATGGGGATTTTAGATATTTGGCATACGCTGAAATCAAAGGCTATAATTTGGCATAATTCGTATTCTATATCATGAATTGGGGTTTTTGGAGAATATTCTGTACCGTGTAAATTTAACTAAAATTTGGGGCATATGTTATATTGTGAATTATGACCATAATTTGGGCATGTAAAAATAGGCTTAATTTTATGCTTAGGCGAGGTATGTCAATGGAATTTTAGGGGATGATTAAATCTGTTAAATTGCCTAATCTGCTAAATCTATTGAAAAATGAATACGGTAATTTGGGGTATGAAAATCTATAGGCTCGATCTAAAATTGAGCAAAACAAGTTAATAGAACTTTGAATAATCTGTTGTAACTTGTAAAGAAGTTTAATTTGTTGAATTGGCATAATTAGTCTGATATTGGCATAATATGTGAATGAATACTTTCGCTAAAATTAAGAATGCTGAGACACGAAGTTAGTCTCTGTTTTGCGGTAGAAGCCTTCCCGGACCCAACCGGCTTAACCAGCAACCGCAAATTGTCAGTCTAATGTGAGAGGTCGTAGGCATAACTAAAAGGTGCTTAGACACGAGGTTAGGTCTCTCTTGTGGCAGAAGTCTGCCCGGAACCGCCCGGTACATCCAGCGGCCAAAAGCTACCAACCTAATGTGAGAGGTCTGTGCATTAGTGATTAATTAATGTAGATCTAGGATAAATATGATGCCTAAAACGTGTTGGGTGGGTAAGGTTAAATCAACTGGCGGATGAATATAATAAACCTGTTTCGTAAATTCGTAGGCCCAATACAAGGTTAGGTAAAATAATTTGTATGTCTGTAAATCTGTATATTTGATCCTTTAGTCTGAATACTTGTTAACATATATGTATGATCTGAGAACAAGTTAATTTGAACTTTGTACCCCTGAAATATGTTAGCAAGTTAATCTGAAAATCTGTTAGTTTGGGGACACATGGTTAGGAGGGGAAATTACTTATGTCATCTGTTGTGTGGGACCTATATTAGTCAGTAACCCTTTTCTGGTATCAAAACTATGACCCAACACTAGGATGGGTCCGGGGCACGCTAACTGAACTAATTATAAAAGGTTCACTCTAATAATGGCGAGGGGTGTCGATGGCGCATTCCAACTGGGTCATGTGCGTGCATGGATCTGGTCTGCTCTGAGGATGTAAGACACCGTGACATCTATAAATAGGTCTACGTCTATAGGTTGCCACTTTAGGGAATGATACACCACTACAACACAATGATCCTATTACAACGGTGGAACACCATTGTAATATGCATTTTACAGTGTGGGCAAACCGTCGTGTATTAAGAAGTTGTAATAGACTAATATCTTTTACAACTATTTTGCACTGTTGCAACACTGTTATAATATGTTTATTTTACAACTTTTTTCCACCGTTGTAATAAACTTTATTACAATAGTTATGCACCGTTGTAATAAAATCTATTACAACTATTATGCACCGTTGTGATTGACATTTGGGTTTTTTTAAAAAATAAATATGTAACGTCCCGCCATTTTTACCGCTTCAAATTGGTAGTTAAACCAACTTAAAACGTTCCAAAACGACGGATCGTTATTTAGCTTACAGAGTTTAAATACAGAATCAACACGGAAAACACAGTATAAAGAAGAATACAGTATTGAACAGCAGTTAAAACTTTTATCTATTAATCAAAATTTTGAATACAAGATATTTATATACAGCAGAATTAAGAATACAGTAGAATACTGAAAAATATTTACTGTTTAAAATCTTTAGAGCGCGCACGCCTTCGAAATCCCAGCTTTTCGAATCTTTGAATCCTAAGTTGTAATCTTTAATCTATAACACTCGGGTCTGACCCGAGCGTTCCATGCAAAAACATAATACACTCGAGTCAGGATTAAATCATAGTTTAGGTAAATTAAATTCAACATAAACTAAAATATAACGATTACTCCAACATAACAACTTGGGACGAACAAGTCAGGACACCATGTACCGTTTTATTTATATATATATATATACACACACACGTATGCCGATGACATACATATACACATACGGTGGTATGTGTATACATATGTGTATAACGGGGTACGTAAATATCTGAGTGCCAAGTATAATATCGGTGCATATCAATTTTTATTTCAGGGACGAGCGATCACGAAAGTCTGCACATGCACACGTGTACAAGAACACGTGTGCACCGCCTCAACATGCCGTAACCACTAATAACTAGTATGGAGAAGTCACTGAGTGTGCACATAATATGCTATCAAACAGGCAATGGGAATGAGGCGAACGGGCACCAAGTCAACCCAGTGGAACGGCAGGTGCAAATGTCAAGGGTTAAGACAACTAGCCCAAATTTGTATAAGAGAAGTGGAAATAACAAGGGTACTAAAATCAAAGGACACACATTTAGTGTACTATGCATGGTATGTGACACGTTTAAATTTCCTAGTTCTACAAAGCCAATAATATCCCTGCCCCTCCTGGCATCTCAGTCTTTCTCGTTCACACACAAAAAAGGTTGCTAAGTGGGTCCACTTGAAAAAGAAATCATTTGTACTACCATGGGTTATAACCTCAAAATTATACACATATAAATATGCAGTGGGACTCATATCCAGTTTACAACTTCCTCAAATCAAGTGGCATAGTTTCCCATACTACTAGGATAACAAGGTCTAATATGAAGAGTGTATATCCTTATTCATCACCATTCTTTACAGGTAGGAGTATACACCTAAGTGTTTATATAAGAAATCAAGGTTCAAGTTAAACCAACATAGGAATGCTTCCAATTTCCAAAACAGTATGGCATAGTTTCAGATTTAAGAATGTGGGTTATATAATATTCTACTTTGAAACGAACGGAATTTCGCATAAATAGACACACTTATGTATGGATACAGATATAGAACGCACGTGGCAAACCAATGATAACAGAGGCAACTCATGAGCCCAGTTAAATATTTTTATGATATTCAGAGTGTAAACCATGCGAAGATGCATGTCAGGCTAAGTGTATTTCTTATTTTACAAATCTGGACACATAATCTCAAGGTATCATAGGGCCACAAAAATCAAGACATGTATCAAATGAAACCATGACTAGTAAATACACAAAACCGATATCAGATAAGCTCATGGAAAATACCCAACCAATAAGTGTAACATCAAGCAATAAGGTGCAGAATCAAGGCAGGTTGGCAATAACTCAACAATGACAGCCGGAAATATAAAAACGAAGTGCCCAATCATTTAATAATCAGCACCGTGTTGCCTCAGTGACCAATTTAACATATATTTTGCCATTATAATTTAGTTTAATATTGAAGGTACGATTCTTGAACTAAGATAAATCATGAGTTATGAAACTCGCCTTTAAATCCACAAAGAAGTTAGGAACGAGGGATGGTGGCAGCTTCGGCGCATTCCAAGGTGACGCGGCAGCTAGGGCTGACGCAAGGCACGACTTTTGAGATGAAAAGAGGTGGCGACGATTCGAAGCTGAAGTGAACCTTCGATTTTTGGGGAAAAATTGATTTTGGAGTAGCGCAGATGGCAGGAAGTGAAATGAAGGCGTGGATCCATCAATATCTGGCATAAGCGGCTGGAGATTATTAGCATCGAATTGGGGAAGAAAGAATTGGGGATTGGTTTTGATTTAGGGTTAATAACGTGAGAGAATAAAATACGAGACGGCCAATCTTTGGAGCCAAAATTTCGCAATTTCCCACCTAAATTTCATTGCTAACATTTAGAGACCATCGATCTTTTCATTGTTCGTTTCACCATGATGTACAAAACTAAACGTTACAACCTAGAACCAGTACAAATTTACTGAATATAATATTTAAACGTTACAACCTAGAACCAGTACAAATTTATTAAATATAATATGGATGTGTTAGAAAATATTTTGCTGAAGCATTAGATATTGCTCATTAATAATAGCTATTATTAACTATTCCTTATTTCTTCTTATTTATAATTAAATATAACTTATTAAAAGTTTGTTATGTATATTTTACTAATAATTATTCATTATTAAATACTTAACAATCATTATTAAAAAAACTAATTTTTACTTCTTAATTAGTGACCCTTACTTCTTTTTTATTGATTACTAAAATTAATTATTCATTACTAAAACCTAATTTTTATTTATTTATTTTTAGTTTATAACAATAATACATAATTATTATTTATTAATTATTATATAGTGAAAAGAAATTATTAATATTAGTTATTACGTATTTTCAAATAAACTATTTATTATTATTATTAAACAATAGTTACTGAGTATTAATATTTTTATTAATTATCGAATTTTTATTAATTACTAATATGGTATTTTTGTTGTAGTGTAGTCATATATTACAACAGTCAAAAAATAAAAGTTGTGATAGACTTTTATTACAATTGTCAAAATAACACAGTTGTTAAAAATAAGTTTATTACAACTTTTCTGGAAAAAAAAGTTGTAAAAACCACTTATTACAATGGTGATTTTACCACCGTTGTAAAATTAAAGTTGTAATATGGTGTTTTTGTTATAGTGCACCCTTATGTGGGGCCGGCATAGGGTATTTATATATTAGGGAGCTGATCGCTTGGCGTAGAATTTAGGGTACACCTAGTATTGTTTGTTTCTATTGGTGTACCTTCTGTCTCTGTTGGGGTGGTAATGGCCCATTAGTTGGGGTGGTAAAGGCCCATTATTAGCATTTTGTTTCTGTACCTTCTGTCTCTGTTGGGGTGGTAAAGGCCCATTAGTTGGGGTGGTAAAGGCCCATTACTAGCATTCTGTTTCTATACCTTCTGTCTCTGTTGGGGTGGTAAAGGCCCATTAGTTGGGGTCGTAAAGGCCCATTATTAGCATTCTGTTTCCATACCTTCTATCTCAGTTGGAGTGGTAAAGGCCCATTACTAGCATTCTATTTCTGTAGAGATTATTCTATTTCTGCTTCAGTTTCAGTTTAGATATTTGGATAACACCTAATCATGTTACACTAAGTATTAGTGTAGAGAAGTAAGATATAGGTAAGAAGCATATCTTGGTCTATATCAGTCTATTTTCTTTTATTTAACTTAAGCATACCTACTACTCCTGTTGCTGTAATCTCTCATCCAGCTTTATTTACATGTCATGATACTGTTATCTATTTATATGCTGAAAGTCACTAGACTCGCCAGACTTTATGTATGACGTCGTTTGTTTTTGCCCCTTTTCTTTCTGTCCCCCCCCCCAAGGTGCTCGGGGTGGAAACATAGGAGCTTAATTCAGATTTTCTCTGCTTGAAGTGCTTGAAGTATTGCTTGGCTTTGACTCTATCTTTTCATGGCAGTTTATGTTGGGGATTATGGCTTTAAAATTATTCATTCTGAAGGATTTTGTATAAGACTGATATTTGTGTACTTGGGTTTTGGTATTATGATTTTGAAGGATGTAACCAAACTCATTTCAGTTTCTATAGAAATAAAGTTATAATTTTTTTTTAAGTACTACTTTACGTATCTGTCTTGTAATATTCTGTTCTGTTTACTTATAATGCTTCATGGAAGTTAATGCATTCCTTTTTGTGAGTGACATTAACGAACATAGGGTGTTACAAATGTCCTCAATTTTTCATTCAAATTTCAAATTTCTAGTTTTGATTCCTTAATCAACTCAAATATCTAATATCCTTTTAACTAAGATTTATGAATCTATTTGTTACAACCCAAATTTTCTTCCAATTTCTAATTATCAAGTTAATCGCTTAATTCAAATACTTATACCCTTAAAATTCCAGAATTATCTTCTTATCACAAATTTCTCCTTCACACATTATCACTCCTTCCCATTCATATTCTTCGACCGTAAATTAGCAAGCGAACAACTCACTAAGTATCAACCCCGAAGGCCAAAACCAACATTAGATCAACACTCAAGGAATTATTCGACTTGACTAATCTCCTATCGGTTTTCAATTTCTTTAATTTCATCTCATAATTTCTTATCCAATCATTGCTTCCGAAATTCTCGAATTCAAATTATAATTCAACTTCCCTTACATTCTGCCGCCCTTCCTTTTCGACGTTCGGCTTTTTGTTTTTGAGTTCTCACCATTTTAATTTGTCAAAATCCGTTAACTTCTCACAATGCTTGAAAATCAGTTCATATTCATTTTCTATAATTCTGGAAAATCTCTTATTACCTTTCACCTATATTCACAAATCTTTATTTCCTATCAAAATATACTTTATTCTCATGAAAGCATTTCTAGATTCATTATTGCAATTAAAATAAGTTTTACATAAAACATCGTTATTACCCATTCTTTCTTTCGACCCTGTAACGACCCGTATTTCTATCAGTCAAATATTTAAATAGTCGGGATATTTATGGGATTCAATATGGAAATTGTTAGTACGGCTAAATCAAAAGTTAAAATAATCGTTATTAGAATCATTTTAAATTTATCGATTTAGTTATGAATATTAGACAATTTTATGTAAATAAAATATTATCTTAAACCAGGATTTTAATGTTGAGTTTTTGAATTATATACTGATTTGAAATTGAAAAAATGCTGTTTTAGTAAACACGATGATATTAATCTATTATAGTCAATTTTAGCTATTTAAATTTCTTGTATGTTATATAAGATTTATAAACAAACCCATCTAAAGCTTATGCACTACGTACCGGTTATATTTTCAAATCCCTGAATGTATTTGCATGCCATCGGCATTTTCATTTGGTTTGGAAAACGAATGATCATGGTACCTTATGTGCAAAGCTAACGATATTGGTATTCTGAACAATAACAACGGGGTGATGGGGTGGTTGTAATAACGACGATGACAATAACAACAACAATAACAAGTAAAATAAACCTAACAGAGTCATGTATGTTGTGACACTTCAAAATGGTAGGAACTGCGCAACCGATATACTACATTAAGCAGTTATACTAGCAGCAAACACTATCAATGTATTGTCCCAATATATCAGAAAAGCATCTACATTACTATTTTACAAAGGAAAAATAAAATAGAAACAAATTTTTATTCATATTTTTTTATGCAAACAAAGACAAGAAAAATATATACACGATTCATTTACAGGTTCTGGAATACAAAAACAAGAAAGAAATCAACATCAACTTCTTCATGTTTTTCCTTGCGCCGAACCAGTGAATTCAACTCGATCCGTTGTGATCTGCGAAAAAAGGAAAACCCATTAAAAGGGAAATTTCATGATAAAGATAAACAGCATAAAAAAAATTATAATATGAACAGCTAAAACAACAGTGACAGGTATGGCCGTATAACTAAATAAACAGCAAAGAAACAGAGAATCCAAATTGGCCTAAGCCACCGAGATTTCGTTTCAGTAACAAACAAATAAAATGAGCAGACCTAACATATATAGATCAAACAGCTAAAGGACGGACTTTGAACAGAAAATAAAATTTAAAATAAAATGTACAATGAACAACAAATGAAAAAGTGATCAATTTCTAACAAGACAATACATGGATACATTAATATCAACAGATATCTGCCTCAGTTTTTCAAAGATTTGTGTTCAACTCAACAGCTAAGAAAAAAAATATGCATCAAATCGATAGCTGCAATGTATATAGAGAGTGACGGCTAAAGAAAATATAGGCTGAACAAGAACATGAACAGCTAAGCCAATAGATGAATAGCAAAAGGAGCAACTAGGTATGATGCATCAATCAAACAACTAATGTACACAGTGATTCTCTGATGCAAATTTCATTGTTTATGTGTATTTAAAATGGAAATCAAATCTTATACAGTCAGAAAACCTCTAAATGAATCAAAAATTCATAGTCATGAGCCTAGCTAAATCTAACACAGTAAGGTGTATATTTCCGAAATCAAATTCATATCAGGCCGTACACAATATCTACCTCAAAACAGCATAAATCTTTGAAATTTACAATGCACAGTTCACTATCATTGATCAGTTCAAATCAAAGTCCATTTCAACCGATCTGAAAATCATATATGAAATCTGAACTATAATCTAACCTAAGATTTGAATCTGAGTTGAAATAACAACTCGTATACTGTGATAGACAGTGATCTTATCCCAATCAAGACCCCAACTATAAATACCCGCAACCACTCAACAAGTTTTCATCCAAATCACAGTCAAAACCAGAAATGAAAAATCACAAACAAAATACTGTAATTTAAAATCAAATACTTAGCTTTATTCTAAGGGATGCGCGCTCGATCTGAAGGGTTCGGACTTTGCGTGATGAGGTCTCGGTTTGGGTCGTCGGTAGTAGGTGTGAAGGAGGCTCGTTCTTATTTTTGAAGCCTAGGGTTTGATCGACGGATTGTTGAAGAAGGAACGGAGGAAGGGTAGGAACTGGGGTTTCGATTAGATTGACGGCGGAAGGGTCGCGACGCCCCATAACCTCGATTTGTTGCTGAAATTAAAAAGGGGGATTTAGGGTTGTGGATTTTAGGGATTAGGGTTTTCGTTTCTTTTGATCAAATTTGTGGCGGGTGGTAGAATAGAAGAGGATCGGAGGACGGGAAGGTTTTAAACAAGGCGGGTCGGGTTGTTTTGGGCCAAATGAATTAAAGGTATAGCCCGATTTTAAAATTCAAAAGAAAATTCATGTTTAATTAGTTTATAAAGTTCGTAATACGTTTTCTCACTCATACGACCTCGGATTCAGGCGCGGTCAGTTGCGTTGGAACCGTGGAGACGGGTACTTCGAGATGGAGTGGAGCTAATTCGGAGCTGAAGTTACTGGAATTTCTATTCAAATTAAATGTCAGTTTAATTCGACAAAAACTAGACTGTTGACTGACAAATCAAATCTAAGTGAGTTAAACTCACTCAGCCTCCTCGTTTATGTTTTATATAAACTGGGTATTTTATTTTGCATGTTCTGATTGTTAGTAGTTGACTGTTAGGTATATATACTATTGATCATCGATCGTTTAAATTTAGGAAATACCCATCGTTGGGGATGACCCATAACAAAGTAACTCCTTGGGTTTATCACGTTTATAAACGTGTTTGGAAATTATTGGAATTGTTTGAATTAGATGTTAGTTGATTTGATAATTGGCAGTAAAAGGACAAAGGTGAGGTTTTAACGTCATTCGACCCGTTAGGTGAATTGGTGTATTTTTAAAAGTTATAAATTCATTTATAACTGAATTAAAGTTTTCAAATTATTTTGTATGGGATTTTAAATTGGGAATTCACAAATAAATATTTTTAATCGAGTTAGTAAGAGAATTTAGTTAAATGATTTAGATCAGTTGGGAAGCAGAAATCAAGAATTTTCCATGGATTGGTAAAAAGGAAATAATTGTTTTCAAACAATTAAATAGTGACTTTAATTAATTAAGTTAATTAATTAATTTATGAAAGGGGAAATGACAATTGGAATTCAGTTAATAGTTAACTGATGTGTATGGTTGGTAAAATTCACCATTGCGAGTAAAATGGACGAAGGAAATAAATATCAGTTTAGATATTCGTTAAAGTTTAACGAATAGTGTTGGATATTAGTTAATCTTTGATTAACTATAATCTAAAGGAATAATTGAATTAGTTATTGTGAATAACCTGGATTATTATTGAGTAATCGTGTAAACATGATAATAATGATATATTTGGTTAAGATTAAAGTTAACTATATTTTAATGTAGTAGATGTCGAAGAAAATTTATTCTTTAATTTAAAATGATTTGAAGTAGTGAAGTCAATTTAATGCCAAGTAAGAATTTTAATAAGGGGATTTTTAAATCCAAGTTTCAAACAAGATTTGATAAATGGGAAGCAAATTAACAAGTGATTAACTGACGATGAGGTTTGGCCAAAGAGACGATAAGATTTTGTTATAGAATGTCCAAGCAAATGGAATCAAATCATTTGACGAGGAATTTCCATTATAAATCAAAAGGGTTTATAAGTGAAAGAATACCCGAAGATTAAATGGTGTTTTAAAGGGATGTTTACTTAAATAAAGAATTAAGTAAAAGATCTTGAACGAAGTTTCAAATATAAGGAATGGTTTTAAAAACCCAGATTTGAAACCCAAAGGGGAAATGGTATTTTGATGTTAATAGGTCGAACTGGTATTATTCTGAGGTAAGAACGGGTTGATCAAGGTCTGAGAGGTAACTAAAATATCCCAACTTGGTTGGCTTCACTATTATCAAGGAATAGTATTAGTTTGGAACGAGTGAAGTGTTGAGATTGGTTTTATCCTATACGAGAATATCAAACTCTGATGCAAGGTTTTGGAAATTAAATAATATTACGATATGAGTTCAAAAGAAATAAGAATGTTGTTTTCAAATTTATTGTAAACATTTGTTAGTCAATTAGAATTGATCGAATATAGTTAGAGATAGTCAAACAAAGTTATCTAGGGAAGTTTCCATTGCGTACGACTGCTAGCGTAATTCGCAGGCCTGCAGATAGCCTACGGCGGTCGGATGTTTCCTGAGGGAATCAGGCGTTACCATTGTGATCACTGCGATCAAGAGTCGAGCAGATGGAGTTAAGTCAAGTATAAATAAATCAATAGGAGTAATCAAGTCAAGTTAATCGAGTTAAATAAGTCGAGTTAGTTAAGTAGAGTTAACCAATCAAAGTAATTCAAGCAGAGTTAATCAGAGAAAAATTGTTTTATATCGTTAAGTATATTTTAAAGTGGTCGAGTTGTGTCAATTGTTGTATTCACACTATTGTTATTCGATAGTTAAATCACCGACTATCGAAGTTTGACTAATACGCTTGTTGGTATGGAAAGTCCGGGATCGAATTATATTCAAAAACCATTCTGATCAACAAATACGTGAAGAGATCGGAAGATGATCGAGATGGAGCATTGAAGACTGTGGATTTTCATAAACGGAAGGACCGCTGATAACCTCTGGATCGCGGTCAGAGTTAAACTATGGTTCTGTCGTGGGTGAAATCTACGGGTTGCAAGGACTTCTCGCTACTGATCCATGGGGTGATTCCTATATTGGATGCAGTAGGAAAGTACCTTAGGTTCATCCTGTTCCTGGATGACTTGTACGGACGGATGTCTGACAGAGTATTTCCAAAGGATTTACACGCGTCGATTTCTCCAAACGTACCATAGTTGATGGCGGAGAATTGGTTATTCTCTAGCCAGATAGCTAGAGTATGTTTGTGGACATCGATCAAGTGTGATCTGGCGGATCTGACGATGTGGCATTCAAAGTGTATGATGACTAGATGTGTTCTGACCTCAAGCCTCATCAACCGGGGATATGACAGAAATCGGGCAGGCAGCATGGCTATGTGGGTCGCTCCCATTAGGATGTATAATCACCTATCTAGAGAAATTCGGTTTGTTTCTTATTCTATTGATTCTGCCCATTCGGGAACGGTGGTTTGATTCCAACCGTTAGTGATATACATTCGATACACTCAAGAGAAATGAGTGATCGGTCATGTGAGGGCCGGGTTGCAAGACGTTCTTGTTGAACCCTGTGTATTCGCCTCAAGAGATACACGAGCGGTAGGTGGTCCCATACCTTGTCAAGTCGGAAATCCAATATCCAATAAGCACCCGCGTTTTTCGATTGTATATTATATACGGGGAGCGTGAGATGTAAGCGTTCCTCTAGATTTGTTAATTATTTGTATCTAGACATTATCATAATATCAGATCAAGATATTGATTTCGAAGCTGGTTTGTGTTATCGTAACGTAAAAACCATCCGTGTTTATGTGTGGATTCGATCTTACGATTACCCTTTTGTTTTGGAAAGATTTTGAACTTTAAAATCATGATTGGATGATTTACCTTATTACTCTGCGAGTTATTTCACTCTGGTCCACCAGACTGACCCGGTATTTTGTAAATGCTCGGGTTAGCCTGAAGTGTACAGGTTCAGGTTATCAGGTACTGCAAGGTCCAGAGACGAGCTGAAGATGTTCAGACGAATGATATTCCACTGTGTGATTATATATATGAGGACAGAATATTATAATTGTCCAGAGATGTTGATGTACTCTGCTATTGTAAGTATTTTGAAAATTTTCAGTAAAGATTTATTTCTGTATTATATTTTGTTCTGCTGCGATGTGAAACTCTGTGTTGGTTCTTCTTCTTCTTCTATTCTAATATTTATTTCTTTCTTATCTCACCCTCCAATTTCTTTCTATAAACGTTCCAGTGTTTTCAGTGTTGGAAGATCGGCATGAGATACGATAAGGGTATTTATGTCGATTTTCGGGGCCGAAATCTGCTGGGTCGTTACAATGGTATCAGAGTTATTGGTTTAGAAATAACCTTGGCTCTGTGGTGTGACTCGATAGAGATGGGGTTAGTAGTACCCTAGATCGAGGTTGAGTGTGTTTATATATATATATATACATATACATATATGAGAGCGTATTTGTAAATTTATATACAAATGATTTGTATTGTGTCTGTTGGTCGGTTCAAGTGTTGAAAAGCATAGAACTGGCAATGGATACAGTATTGTTTTGAAAGGAGGGTAAATGAAATAATTTTACCCAAATTATACTTTTGTATAAAAAAATGATTTGTCAAATTATCGGGATATGGGTTTGTGTGCTTGATTGATGTGAATGAAATTCAATTTTGATTGAAATTTGAATTGAAACTTAACTTGGTCAAATTTAATTAAATTAATTTTGGAATTTGAATTTATATTAATCAAATAGAAATAAATCGGGTATTAACCAATTGATGTTCAAATCTGTGAAACCAAAATAAAGTATTAATACTAAATATAAATTCAGTTGATTTGGTTGTGGCTTAATTGCTGATTTTGAATTGTTTGTTATTGGATGATAGTTGTTTGAATGGAATAATTAAAATTTCATGGATTTGTAACATCCTTTCTTGCATTAGCAATTTCGAGGACGAAATTATTTTAACAGGGGAAGAATGTAATGACCCGTATTTCTATCAGTCAAATATTTAAATAGTCGGGATTTTTACTGGATTCAATATGGAATTTGTTAGTACGGCTAAATCAAAAGTTAAAATAATCGTTATTAGAATCGTTTTAAATTTATCGATTTAGTTATGAATATTAGACAATTTTATGTAAATAAAATATTATCTTAAACCAGGATTTTAATGTTGAGTTTTTGAATTATATACTGATTTGAAATTGAAAAAATGCTGTTTTAGTAAACACGATGATATTAATCTATTATAGTCAATTTTAGCTATTTAAATTTCTTGTATGTTATATAAGATTTATAAACAAACCCATCTAAAGCTTATGCACTACGTACCGGTTATATTTTCAAATCCCTGAATGTATTTGCATGCCATCAGCATTTTCATTTGGTTTGGAAAACGAATGATCATGGTACCTTATGTGCAAAGCAAACGATATTGGTATTTTGAACAATAACAACGGGGTGGTGGGGTGGTTGTAATAACGACGATGACAATAACAACTACAATAACAAGTAAAATAAACCTAATAGAGTCATGTATGTTGTGACACTTCAAAATGGTAGGAACTGTGCAACCGATATACTACATTAAGCAGTTATACTAGCAGCAAACACTATCAATGTATTATCCCAATATATCAGAAAAGCATCTACATTACTATTTTACAAAGGAAAAATAAAATAGAAACAAATTTTTATTCATATTTTTTATGCAAACAAAGACAAGAAAAATATATACATGATTCATTTACAGGTTCTGGAATACAAAAATAAGAAAGAAATCAACATCAACTTCTTCATGTTTTTCCTTGCGCCGAACCAGTGAATTCAACTCGATCCGTTGTGATTTGCGAAAAAAGGAAAACCCATTAAAAGGGAAATTTCATGATAAAGATAAACAGCATAAAAAAAGAAAAAAAAAGAAATTTTTTATAAGATGAACAGCTAAAACAACAGTGACAGGTATGGTCGTATAACTAAATAAACAGCAAAGAAACAGAGAATCCAAATAGGCCTAAGCCACCGAGATTTCGTTTCAGTAACAAACAAATAAAATGAGCAGACCTAACATATATAGATCACACAGCTAAAGGACGGACTTTGAACAGAAAATAAAATTTAAAATAAAATGTACAATGAACAGCAAAATAAAAAGTGATCAATTTCTAACAAGACAATACATGGATACATTAATATCAACAGATATCTGCCTCGGTTTTTCAAAGATTTGTGTTTAACTCAACAGCTAAGAAAAAATATATATGCATCAAATCGATAGCTGCAATGTATAAAGAGAGTGACGGCTAAAGAAAATATAGGCTGAACAAGAACATGAACAGCTAAGCCTATAGATGAATAGCAAAAGGAGCAGCTAGGTATGATGCATCAATCAAACAGCTAATGTACACAGTGATTCTCTGATGCAAATTTCATTGTTTATGTGTATTTAAAATGGAAATCAAATCTTATACAGTCAGAAAACCTCTGAATGAATCAAAAATTCATACTCATGAGCCTAGCTAAATCTAACACAGTAAGGTGTATATTTCGAAAATCGAATTCATATCAGGCTGTACACAATATCTACCTCAAAACAGCACAAATCTTTGAAATTTACAATGCACAGTTCACTATCATTGATTAGTTGAAATCAAAGTCCATTTCAACCGATCTGAAAATCATATGTGAAATCCGAACTATAATCTAACCTAAGATTTGAATCTGGGTTGAAATAACAACTCGTATACGGTGATAGACAGTGATCTTATCCCAATCAAGACCCCAACTATAAATACCCGCAACCACTCAACAAGTTTTCATCCAAATCACAGTCAAAACCAGAAAAGAAAAATCACAAACAAAATACTGTAATTTAAAATCAAACACTTAGCTTTATTCTAAGGGATGCGCGTTCGATCTGAAGGGTTCGGACTTTGCGTGATGAGGTCTCGGTTTGGGTCATCGGTAGTAGGTGCGAAGGAGGCTCGTTCTTATTTTTGAAGCCTAGGGTTT
This sequence comes from Allium sativum, assembly GCA_030737875.1. Classification (NCBI taxonomy): domain Eukaryota; kingdom Viridiplantae; phylum Streptophyta; class Magnoliopsida; order Asparagales; family Amaryllidaceae; genus Allium; species Allium sativum. The sequence continues at coordinate 773,099,599 of CM060924.1, read as the reverse complement.
GATCGACGGATTGTTGAAGAAGGAACGGAGGAAGGGTAGGTACTGGGGTTTCGATTGGATTGACGGCGGAAGGGTCGCGACGCCCCAAAACCTCGATTTGTTGCTGAAATTAAAAAGGGGGATTTAGGGTTGTGGATTTTAGGGATTAGGGTTTTCGTTTCTTTTGATCAAATTTGTGGCGGCTGGTAGAGTAGAAGAGGATCGGAGGATGGGAGGGTTTTAAACAAGGCGGGTCGGGTTGTTTTGGGCCAAACGAATTAAAGGTAAAGCCCGATTTTAAAATTCAAAAGAAAATTCATGTTTAATTAGTTTATAAAGTTCGTAATACGTTTTCTCACTCATACGACCTCGGATTCAGGCGCGGTCAGTTGCGTTGGAACCGTGGAGACGGGTACTTCGAGATGGAGCAGAGCTAATTCAGATCTGAAGTGACTGGAATTTCTATTCGAATTAAATGTCAGTTTAATTGGACAAAAACCAGACTGTTGACTGACAAATCAAATCCAAGTGAGTTAAACTCACTCAGCCTCCTCGTTTATATTTTATATGAACTGGGTATTTTATTTTGCGTGTTCTGATTGTTAGGAGTTGACTGTTAGGTATATATACTGTTGATCATCGATCGTTTAAATTTAGAAAATACACATCGTTGGGGATGACCCATAACAAAGTAACTCCTTGGGTTGATCACGTTTATAAACGTGTTTGGAAATTATTGGAATTGTTTGAATTGGATGTTAGTTGATTTGATAATTGGCAGTAAAAGGCCAAAGATGAGGTTTTAACGTCATTCGACCCGTCAAGTGAATTGATGTATTTTAAAAAGTTATAAATTCATTTATAACTGAATTAAAGTTTTCAAATTATTTTGTATGGGATTTTAAATTGGGAATTCACAAATAAATATTTTTAATCGAGTTAGTAAGAGAATTTAGTTAAATGATTTAGATCGGTTGGGAAGCAGAAATCAAGAATTTTCCATGGATTGGTAAAAAGGAAATAATTGTTTTCAAACAATTAAAAAGTGACTTTAATTAATTAAGTTAATTAATTAATTTAAGAAAGGGGAAATGACAATTGGAATTCAGTTAATAGTTAACTGATGTGTATGGTTGGTAAAATTCACAATTGCGAGTAAAATGGACGAAGGAAATAAATATCAGTTTAAATATTCGTTAAAGTTTAACGAATAGTGTTGGATATTAGTTAATCTTTGATTAACTATAATCTAAAGGAATAATTGAATTAGTTATTGTGAATAACCTGGATTATTATTGAGTAATCGTGTAAACATGATAATAATGATATATTTGGTTAAGATTAAAGTTAACTATATTTTAATGTAGTAGATGTCGAAGAAAATTTATTCTTTAATTTAAAATGATTTGAAGTAGTGAAGTCAATTTAATGCCAAGTAAGAATTTTAATAAGGGGATTTTTAAATCCAAGTTTCAAACAAGATTTGATAAATGGGAAGCAAATTAACAAGTGATTAACTGACGATGAGGTTTGGCCAAAGAGACGATAAGATTTTGTTATAGAATGTCCAAGCAAATGGAATCAAATCATTTGACGAGGAATTTCCATTATAAATCAAAAGGGTTTATAAGTGAAAGAATACCCGAAGATTAAATGGTGTTTTAAAGGGATGTTTACTTAAATAAAGAATTAAGTAAAAGATCTTGAACGAAGTTTCAAATATAAGGAATGGTTTTAAAAACCCAGATTTGAAACCCAAAGGGGAAATGGTATTTTGATGTTAATAGGTCGAACTGGTATTATTCTGAGGTAAGAACGGGTTGATCAAGGTCTGAGAGGTAACTAAAATATCCCAACTTGGTTGGCTTCACTATTATCAAGGAATAGTATTAGTTTGGAACGAGTGAAGTGTTGAGATTGGTTTTATCCTATACGAGAATATCAAACTCTGATGCAAGGTTTTGGAAATTAAATAATATTACGATATGAGTCCAAAAGAAATAAGAATGTTGTTTTCAAATTTATAGTAAACATTTGTTAGTCACTTAGAATTGATCGAATATATTTAGAGATATTCAAACAAAGTTATCTAGGGAAGTTTCCATTGCGTACGACTACTAGCATAATTCGCAGGGCTGCAGATAGCCTACGGCGGTCGGATGTTTCCTGAGGGAATCAGGCATTACCATTGTGATCACTGCGATCTAGAGTCGAGCAGACGGAGTTAAGTCAAGTATAAATAAATCAATAGGAGTAATCCAGTCAAGTTAATCGAGTTAAATAAGTCGAGTTAGTTAAGTAGAGTTAACCAATCAAAGTAACTCAAGCAGAGTTAATCAGAGAAAAATTGTTTTATATCGTTAAGTATATTTTAAAGTGGTCGAGTTGTGTCAAGTGTTGTATTCACACTATTGTTATTCGATAGTTAAATCACCGACTATCGAAGTTTGACCAATACGCTTGTTGGTATGGAAAGTCCGGGATAGAATTATATTCAAAAACCATTCTGACCAACAAATACGTGAAGAGATCAGAAGATGATCGAGATGGAGCATTGAAGACTGTGGATTTTCATAAACGGAAGGACCGCTAATAACCTCTGGATCGTGGTCAGAGTTAAACTGTGGTTCTATCGTGGGTGAAATCTACGGGTTGCAAGGACTTCTCGCTACTGATCCATGGGGTGATTCCTATATTGGATGCAGTAGGAAAGTACCTTCGGTTCATCCTGTTCCTAGATGACTTGTATGGACGGATGTCTGACAGAGTATTTCCAAAGGATTTACACGTGTTGATTTCTCCAAACGTACCATAGTTGATGGCGGAGAAATGGTTATTCTCTAGCCAGAGAGCTAGAGTATATTTGTGGACATCGATCAATTGTGATCTGGCAGATCTGACGATGTGGCATTCAAAGTGTATGATGACCAGATGTATTCTGACCTCAAGCCTCATCAACCGAGGAGATGACAGATTTCGGGCATGCAGCATGGCTATGTGGTTCGCTCCCATTAGGATGTATAATCACCTATCTAGAGAAATTCCTTTTGTTTCTTATTCTATCGATTCTGCCCATTCGGGAACGAGGGTTTGAGTCCAACCGTTGGTGATATACATTCGATACACTCAAGCGAAATGAGTGATCGGTCATGTGAGGGCCGGGTTGCAAGACGTTCTTGTTGAACCCTGTGTATTCGCCTCTAGACATACACGAGCGGTAGGTGGTCCCATACCTTGTCAAGTCGGAAATCCAATATCCAATAAGCACCCACGGTTTTCGATTTTATATTATATACGGGGAGCGTGAGATGTAAGTGTTCCTCTAGATTTGTTAATTATTTGTATCTAGACATTATCATAATATCATATCAAGATATTGATTTCGAAGCTGGTTTGGGTTATCGTAAGGTAAAAACCGTCCGTGTTTATGTGTGGATTCGGTCTTACGATTACCCTTTTCTTTTGGAAAGATTTTGAACTTTAAAATCATGATTGGATGATTTACCTTATTACTGTGCGAGTTATCTCACTCTGGTCCACCAGACTGACCCGGTATTTTGTAAATGCTCGGGTTAGCCCGAAGTGTACAGGTTCAGGTTATCAGGTACTGCAAGGTCCAGAGACGAGCTGAAGATGTTCAGACGAATGATATTCCGCTGTGTGATTATATATATGAGGACAGATTATTATAATTGTCCAGAGATGTTGATGTACTCTGCTATTGTAAGTATTTTGAAAATTTTCAGTAAAGATTTATTTCTGTATTATATTTTGTTCCGCTGCGATGTGAAACTCTGTGTTGGTTCTTCTTCTTCTTCTATTCTAATATTTCTTTCTTTCTTATCTCACCCTCTAATTTCTTTCTATAAACGTTCCAGTGTTTTCGGTGTTGGAAGATCGGCATGAGATACGATAAGGGTATTTATGTCGATTTTCGAGGCCAAAATCTGCTGGGTCGTTACAGACCCTTAACCATTTCTTAGTCAACAATGAAGTCAATCAAGTTGGGGTATATTTACCTCTCAGACCTTAACTGAATAACATTATCAACTTTGAAATAGATCAAGTTCTCTAATAATCACAAATCATTCATTCTCGTAACTTTCAAATTCAAGTTATGAGTTTATTCCTTTCACATAAATCGTTGATTATTACAATAATTCACGCCTTCTAAATATTTAGCTTTATTATTAATTTGAATACATAAACAATTAATTAATAATATATTAAATTATAATTTAAAATGGATAGTAAATAGTATTTTTCTTAAATTCGACATCGTTAACTTCCATAAATAACTTCCTTTTGACTAATATGTTATTCAATACCATATTTCGATCTTCGAAAAATCTCATTTTATTTATCTTCCAAACTTTGGAATAATCTCACCATACTAGTCAACTCCATTTCCTTTATTCCCATTTTATTTACAACTTTTTTTCCTTACTCTCAGACGTTATTCACTTCTAAAAAGTGAATATTATTCCTTTTATCGAAATATGAACTTGTCACATCAAATTATTTTTGATATCATTCAAATATAGATTCAAATCTCTCTTCATTTATATCCCGCTTCATTTATAACTCTCGTTTATCTTACTTATTAATCAGCCAGTTCACAATTTACTATCAAATTTATAAATTCGATCATACCCCATTTGTTTGAAACTAATTATAATTTATCTTGTCACGTTCTGAATCAAATTTAACATACTCGTATTTCAATTATATTTCTTTTCTGATTTTATTTTCATTTATTTCTATTCCGAATATCAAAACAAAATTCATCATTTCATTTTTGAAATGATTCCAAATTTTCTCTTTTCATTTAAACTTCCATCAGAATTCTAATTTCCGGTAAATTTTAGTTATCTTTGATTGCCGAAACACACGATTAGAAAAAAATTATTCATTAATCCTTTTATACTTATCTTCCTTAGATATCATTTGATGATGGATTCGAGATTCAAATCTAAGGAGATTTATCGAAGAAAAGCTCTGGCAAAACGAGATTCGAAGACTGGGAATTCCAAAAAGATTTCAAATTTTAAAATAAATTTTTATTTCCGCTGTATCAGTTTTAAAATTCTAGTTCAAAATAATATTTCCAAAATATCATTCTATTTAAAATTTTATTATAAAATTATTTGCACTTTCAAAAATTAATATTTCAAAATCTTTTTATTTCCAGAAATCCATTTTTTTCTAGTGTTGATTCTACTCATTTAAACCCCATAATCTAGGCTTTCATTAAACCAAAGCTCTGATACCACTTTTAACGTCCCGCCATTTTTGACCGCTTTAATTCGGTAATTAAACCAACTTAAAACGTTCCAAAATGACGGATCTTCAATTAACTTACAGAATTTAACAACGGAATCAACACAGAAATTCAGAATAAATAATAAAACAGTATTTGAACAGCGAATAAAACTTTTATTTATAATCAGAATTTTTGAATACAAAACTTTTCTATATGCAGTGGAATTAATAAAATACAGTTTAAATGCAAGGAAAATTATTTACTAGTTTGAAATCTTCAGAGTGCGCGTCTTAGAAATCCCCAGTTTTGCAAATCTTCGAATTCTAAGCTGCAACCTGTAGAAATATGAATGCTCGGATCTGACCCGAGCGTTCCATGCAAAAACGTAAAACACTCGAGTTAGAATTAAATCATAGTTCAAGTAAATTAACTCTAATATAAACTAAAATATTAATGAACAAGACTCAGATATATCAACAAGTTGTGTTCAGGTGAAACCCGATACATAAGCATGGCTCATGGGTCAGATGTCCATGGACAACACAAGGAGACAATAGGATATCATCAAGCCCTATGAACCGAAGTACAACAAAGCATGACATTCAATATATAGCAGCAAAGTCTATAATATACATATTGTGGAATTAACAGCATACATTACTTAATCGTCCAACAATATACATGTCTTAAAGGTTCAACATCATACATTACTTAAGGGTTCAACAGTATACATGTCTTAATGTTTAAACATCATACATGTCTTAAGGGTTCAACAGTATATATCTTAAGGGTTCAGCAAATTCAATTCAGCGGACATATCATATAAAGGCAACAACTGTTTCAATTCATTCCACATATTCAGTTCAGTTTGTATATGTAAATACAGTTTAAAACAGGGTATTATTTCAATGAACAAATGGTTTCAGTTAGTGATTTACAGTGAACAATATAAGCTCAGCATCATCTACATGGCATTAGACATTACTCCATGCGTCACATACACAGCCTCAGACATACATTTAAGCTAACATGTTAAAATTGAAATAGATCACATATAACAATTTCAGGCAAGGAACAGTGGACACAAGGTAGATATATTGCCAGTATAAGGAGTGCGGCAATATAAAGTGGATGAGTAACACAAATAAAAGTTCCAGAAGTGAAGTGTGTGTATGGGAAATATCGCATGCATTTGGGAAAGCAGACAACATACATCTAAATGTACATGCATAATGTATATCAAGTTATACATAATTCTGCCAAGTCTAAGTCACTATACCACACTGACATGTATTGAATAGCTGTAGTCTATAATATAAAGTCCTTGGTTCTGTCATGTTTTGCATTGAACATAATACTGATATTTATTATATGGATTTGAATACTATAGTATAAAAATTCTTTAAAATCTCACGTGACTTAATTTTAAAATCACACAACAAGTAACAAGATGTCAGTCACACATTAAAATACATGTAAGGTTAATGAGACACTATTTAGTGGTTATTGAAGGTGGCAATCATGGCCCATCCAAAAACAGTACAACTACTGTTGGCTTCAAACCGTGAGTGATATTCAACATCTCAAACAAATTGAGCTACATATGTTCATGCATTATATATTTATATACAGTAGGGTGATAATACTATTAAGTGAACAAGTGAGTTAATCTTACTTAACTTGACCATGCTACTGAGTTAAAGCATAAATATACACTACACCAAATATATCAACCATGAAAGTAAATTTGACAACTGTCGAAACCTGAACCTAATATATGCTACACATATATTCAGAGTTATGGAACTCATGCCATAGGAAATCAAATGAGATTTGTACATAATATTTATACTGCACATTTATGGCAACTACCCATTACATAATACTAATAAACCACTAATTATATACTGCACATTTATGACTTTTTTCATTCATACAATATATTATTGTAATATTCATGATTTTGTGATTTCTTGGGTTGCCAGAGCTTTGATTTGGCGATTTTAGTGGCCTCACACTGCTAGAGCTTCTCTGGCCTCGACTTGTGGAGCTTCATTTGTCGGGGCCTCAAATGTTAGTAGGAAGAGAGGTGCGAACTCACGGAGGCGCTTTGATTTCTGCCGGAGGTGAGTTAATTTACGGGGGCAGAAGGGTTTTGGGGAAATTCCAATTTTATTGGGAAAGGGGAAAACAATTATGAGGGTAGGGCAGTTGTAATGGCCCGAGAATCCGTACAATCTAAGTTGACTAATAACACCACACGTCCAACCCAAATTGCACAGAAATACGAATCATTATTAGAAAGAAGTTAGAGGATTAGGAATAGAAAGAAAGAAAAGTTAGAATAGAAGAAAAACGAAGAACACAAATCTCACAGCGGAACGAATACAATATATTAAATAACATAACTTTTGAAATACAAATCAGTAACTGTATATACATACCATTATCAGAGCACAACAATTACTCCTGGAACAGTTATAAACACCTATTTCCAGATACAACATAGTACACAACAGAAACATGATAGTCTATAGCTAACTGGTGAAGCCTCCTACTTCTAGCTCTTCTAAGTGAATCTGAAAAATCCTGACTACTTGACTGCCCGTACAAATTTGGGCACCCAAGAATTTAGGGAAAACAAACAAAATAAACTCTGGGTCAGTCATGGGACTGGTGTGAGTAAACTCCAACCATTTGTTTAACTTTAAAAATACTTTCGAAAGAAACGATAATCGTAAAACCGATCCACACATAAACACGGATGGTTTTTACCTTACAATAACCCAAAATATTTTTGATATCAAATCCAGTGATATTATAATAATGTCTACATCAATTAAATAGAATCTAGCGGAAAGCTTGCATCTCACGCTCCATGTATAATATAAAATCAAAAACCGCATGGCGCTTATTGGAGATTAGATTCCGACTATGACAAGGTATGGAACCACCTTCCGATAGTGTATCTCTAGAGAGGAATACAGTGGGTTCAACAAGAACATCTTGCAACCCGGCCCACACATGATCGATCACTCATTTTGCTTGAGTGTATCGAATGTATATCACCAACGGTTGGGATCAGCAACCTTTTCCCGAAAAGGGACAGCATCGATAGATTAAAGAAGTAAAAGGAATTTCTCTAGGTAGGTGATTATACACCCTAATGGGAGCGACCCACGTAGCCATGCTGCCTGCCCGATTTTTGTCATTCCCCTGTTGTTGAGGCCTGAGGCAATGATTTCTTATCATTCATTAATAGCACAATCACTTTGAATGCCACATTGTCAGATCCGTAAATCATTAATTGATTTGCACAAATATATTCTGGATATTATGCTAAGAGAATAAATCCTCCGCCACCATATATATTTATACAGACCAAACTATTCGCTCATTGGAAATACTTTGTCAGACATTCGTTCATATACGTTCATTCTAGGATTGAATGAAACCGAAGGCACAATTTTCATTAATATAAAAAGTCCTGCACTTTACTCCGTCTTCAATTATCTTCATATAATCCAATTCGCAACGCTACTGCCAATGCAGAGTGGTTCTCGGATAATAATCCAACCGGTCTCTCCATATTAACAATGATATTAGCAAATACTTCGATAGTTGGTTATCTAACTATTGAAGAAAAACAAACATCCATTCATAGCATTAAACAAATCACTTGGCCATTTAATTGATATTTCATTCATTAATTAATTCACTACTCCATTTCCTTATTAATATTTGTTAGCCAAATATTTTCAACAATCATCTTGGCCCTTTTCGCTATTTGGAAAACATTTACATATATCGCCTCCTTTTATTTTCTATACATAGAAAATATCTTCTATTTAAAACTGGAAAACATTCCAATTACTTATCTCTTTCACGCTGATCGACGCTTTCTAATGAATCAGAAAAGCGCGAATTTTAAATTAAATACTGCAAGCGCACAGGTGTGTAGCATACAGGTCGAACACAGGGAGGTAAATTAAAATCAAATTATTTATCTAATCTCTTGGGCGAGTTAGACGAAGCCTGGAGATTTTGTTGAAATAAAAACAAATTGAAATTGCGAACTTAGGATTATCGTTGAATCTAATCAACGATTAATCACTAAAGAGAGTGAATTGCAAAACAAGAACAACAATGCAGAAAATAAAAGTGCAGAATAAGAAGAACAATAAAAATATAAAATTAGGATTGTCGTTGAAACTAATCAAACGACTAATCACTAATGAAACAAATGTAAAATACAACTAGTACTCTACCGAATCTAATCTGGTAGATGACACTAGTTGCTAAAAAAATACTAGAAAATAAAAGAAGAAGAAGAAGAAGAAGAATTTTTATTAGAGTAATGGAATATAGAAAATGAGATGGTGGCTACAATGACATTACAAGGGTATTTATATGACATAACCAAACCCTAACCCTAATACAATGATAGATGGGCCTTAGGGAATTCACAAATGAGAATCTCAAATGGGCCTTAGTTAAATCTATTAAATGTTTGGCCTTTCTTCTTTTCCTCTAGCTTCTTTGACAAGCCTCCCTTGATTTGAGGTGGCCTTTTTATCAATCATTTTCTTGTCCAATAGCAACTAAATGTGGGATCTTCATCTACAATTCTTCAAAATGTAAATATATAGCAATCTGACCTCCATTTCTCTACTTTTCTGGTTGCATGCGGGCTGGGTTGGAATATCTGTAAAAGTAATAAAACAATACCCAAGTAATATTTATTTATATACAAATGTTAAGATATAAGAGCATAAAATAAACACATTTCTATGTTAATCAAATACCCCCACACTTATCTTTAACTCGTCCTCGAGTAAAACAAAAATTAAAAACTAACTAGATAGGTCACACTTTCGTAGGAAACACGATTGCATTGAGCGTATGCAACAAGCCATTAAACCTCTAGGTGTCTCTAGTAGGACGAGTGGTGTCTCGTGAGGGTTTTCAACGGATACTACCCACAAAATCCAAATGCAGTATGCTATGATTCTAATGAAACTACATGAATGCAATGGACATATGCAAATAAAAACGAAAAATGAAAACACGACTTATTTCAGGAAAGTGGTACAACAAATTAAGTTAATAATTTCTAATCAGTTGATTTAATTTAAATACCTCAACTTGTCACAAATTTTCAACACAATTCAAGTTTTCAAATGTTAAATTCCAGTTTGGCCAGTTGGTTCAGTCGATAACATAGTGCAGCCATGAAATAAATTCTTAGTTTGCTTGGCACAGTTTGTAAAGTGGTGTTCTAATTTTCTCATGTATGGCTAGTCAAATCAATAAGGTCAAGAAGTGTTTGGGCATCATCGCTTATTCTTTATTCTATAAAAATTTAACATTTATGTTTAAGTACATACACCTAACTTAGAAGACCAAGGTTTACCACCCATGGACTGCCTCGCGGACTAACGGAGAGTGGGTAAAGAGCTTGGCGGATTGTGCAGACCGACTTTGACTTTGTCAACAACATGTCGGTAATCCTTAGGTGTCCAATCTCATAAAATGAGACCAAGATATTCCAACGCTGACTTTGTCAACAACATGTCGGATAGAGCTTGGCGGGTTTGCACACCAACGCTTGATATACAAGCAAAGTTGGATACCCTTGGATTATTATTATTATTATTATTATTATTATTGAAAATATAAGCACAAAAGAGAGTTACGCGAATTCAACTTAACACAACATAGTTTTAAGATTTTGAAAAGCCAATATAAGTATTTTAAGTCCTCCACTTATTTAAACAAAGTCTACAATATAGAATAGATTTCATGGCCATCATCTAAGAATCTCCCTATGTACCGATTACACTATTATCCCTCAAAATTAAACTTTTCATTATATTTCTTATTTGATCTAAGTTGAGAGAAAAAATACTATCAACTAATTAACAATCCTTAACTTATTTTGTTGTATCAAAATAAAATGAGTCATGTTTCAAAAAAAAAATGGCATGTTAGTATGATCTAAATGCATGATGGTCCTATTTAAATGGCTGAAAATGAAAAATAAAGAAAATGAAAATGAATGAAATGCAGACTCCCCCCCCCCCCCCCACACTAGAACTAAACAGTGTCCACACTGTAAACGTTTCCTAAATTTGAAAGATCGTACCCAAAGGTGTATCAGATGCACAATTATTTGTAGAATGAAATGCAGTTTTACAATATGTAAGAATGGATCGTATTTACAATGATATATGTGTTTACGATGCATGCGATGCAAAGAATGCCACCATCTTCTTCCCCCACACTTGGTTCTAGCCCAATTAATCCCATTTCCACTATGTCTAGGTATGTTTTCTATTAAGCAAAGGTTTTTGAAAACCATCTCATCTTTAAACCTAGATTTATAGTCCAGGAGATAAATATCCAGGGTCATCCTAACATGAAGTTTCTCAATCAAGCTAACATTCCAAAAATAATTCATGTGCTCAACAAATTTATCAGTGTAATTTTTCAAAAATTTGTGATCATATATAAATTCAGTAAAATTGAATTCTGAGTGTTGTTCAAGACTATATGATCACATTTCTCAAAGTTGTTCAAGACACTGACAATTTCAAGCTCGTTTGAAATTTTCACAAAGTTAAAATTTTCGAACTCGTGACATGAGTCCACTTCTTCCTCGTTTGGCAATTCATCCTCGTACAATCCAAAAAATTCCTGCTCATTAAAATCCATTTCCAAATTTGAATTAAAAAATTCAAAATTTTTATTCTGTTCAATTTCTAGAATTTCAAGTTTTCCGCAGCCTGAAAGAGGAAGATCAAAATCCAAGCTTAAATCTTTTTTCTGAAAAGAGTTGAAGTCCAAATCATTTCTTGAATTTTGAAAAACTTCATCAAGATGATTATTCTCAATTTCCAAAGTCTTTATTTGGAAATTTTCAATGTCAGTAGAAATTGGATTATTTTCTGATTCAACGCTCATTTGATTTTGTTGCTCTTGTTGTTCTTTAAAAGATTTCATTAAGCAAAGAAGTTCATCAAACTTTTTATTTAGCCTTTCCGTCCTCTCATCAAAATGACATTCTTCAGAGTCGTTGATTTGAGAGCTCTCGTTTTGGATTTCTAGATTCTCAAAATTATTTGAATTTTCTGAAAATTGACATTGATATTGGAAATCATTTTGATTAGGTTCGTAACCAAAACTGTTGAAATTCGAGGGAAATTGTAATTTTGGTTAATCTCAAGATGTGGATATGGGTTGTAATTTTCAAAATTTTGGTTTAGAACCCCGTATTGATGTGGATCAAAGCCATACTGGAATTCAACGCTATTTTGATGTGGATCTGGCCCATAATCGAAATTATTGAAATTTGAACTGAAATCGCAATTTCGATCATATCCATGGTTTTGAAAATGTTGGTCAATTGGAAAATTTTGAAAATTTGCATTGGGCTCACGAAATTTTGGAAAATCTTGCTTCATGAGTTGTATTTCATACTCATACTCTTCAAGAGGACGTCTACTCCGATTATTATCCCACAATTCTCTCAAATATTTTTTTGAATCAGACATTTTAAAAAGTCACGACAAAGCAGCAATTATTCTCACTTCAAAATAGTATTAAATACTTAGTTGCACTCTATTAATTAACTGACTCAATTAGAAGGGGGAAGAGGGTCTTATGGTCGTTCATGTATAGCATAAATACTAAAGGATACGACCAATATTTTACGGGTAGTATTCAACCTCTTTTGCTAATAGTTCAAAAAATTGAACTAATATATATCCGCGATCTAATTATACAAGACAGTTAATTTCACAAAGCACCACTTTTCAATTATATTATTTCAAAAGTCAAATCAAGTTTTATAATTGAAAATCGATGAGAGTGATCACTTCAGGTATGTAAATTTCGTGCCGCACAAACAAATACAGAAATATCAGCCATAGAACAAAATAGCCACAAAAATAATAACAGAATTAAAAAATTGTACAAGCAAGCCGCTGCCCCTGTAGAAGATTTTTTTTACAAGCAATTTCTATATTTTCAAAGCAGCTTCAGCACCTGTAGAGTTCAGAAAATATTACAGTGGGGCATAGCTGTCCATCCAGAAAAAACGTGTAGCGTCAATGATTGAAATCTCACTATTTGCAATTTCTTTTGATTTCTGAAATCTTGATTTGTTGCTTGAACTCCAGTCACCTTGTCCTTAGTTCGAAACTTTTTTTTTGAATGAATTGAATAACAAAAAAAGCACAAGAAAAAGAAAAAGGAATTAACAAAAAAAGCTAACTTTTTGGAAAAGATGGTGCTGAAGTGTTGATTGAAAAAAAACTGTGGTGAAATGAGATTATGTGAGAGGGAGGGGTATTTGATCAGAGGGAAGAAATGAAGTAGGGAAAAATAATTGAAAAAAAAAATCTTTTTATGACCTCCCCTTTTTTTATTATTGTTGAAAAAGTGGACAAATAGGAAAGAAACAAATGACAAAAAAAAATAAAAATGGGAAGAGAGATTTCAGGCAAGAAAGAGAATTGTAAAAGAAGAAAGGAAAGTAATTGTAAAAGATTTGGAAAAGAAATTGAGAAGGAAAAGCAAAAAAAGAGAAGACAAAAACAGAAAGAATTTTTTTCTTTTGTTTATTGTTGTAAAATTAGAAGAGACAGAAAAAAAATGAAAAAGGAAAAACTTGAAAAGGGAAAGAAATAAACGGAGAAAGGAAAGAAAATTAATTACAAGGCTGAGAAGAGAAATTTATATAAGGAATTTTTTCTTCAGCAAATTGTAAAAGAAGAAAGGATGCGAGATATTAGTAAGAGAGGAAACAAACGAAAGAAAGGAGAAAGAAGTTGAAAACAGGGAAGAAATAAAAGAAAAAATGGCAAGAATTTTTTTTGTTGAACTTGTATAAGAAGAATGAGAAAAAATTGTATTGAAAATTGGAAAGGAGGAATAAAGTGGAAAGAAATCAAAAGAGAATTTTTTTTATTTTTTATTTTTGAAAAGAAAGGAAATTTGAAAGAGAAGAAAAGAATTCAAATGTACTGAGAACAAGAAAGACAAAAGAAGAAAGGAAAAAAAAATTGCAAAAGAGGAATCTTTTTTTCTTGAAATTTGTAAAAAGAAAAAGAATGTAGATGATTGGAAAGAAATTGGAAAGATGGAAAGAATAAAGGAAAATTGAAAGTTGTTTTTTTAATGAAGGAGAGAGCCGGAAAGAAATAAATGGAAAAATGGAAAGAGAGATTGTAGGAGGTGAATGAGAAATGCAATTGGAAGGAAATAAATAAATAAATAAAATGCAAGTTTTTTTTTATGAAAATTTGAACAAGAAGAAAGGGAAAGAATTGAATGGGAAAAACCAAAACAAAAAAGGAAAAAAAAAATAAAAGAGGAAGGAAATAAGAGAAAAAAAGCAAGGTTTTTTGAGTAGAGAGGAAGGGTAGAAGGAATTGCGGAAAGAAATAAAAGCAGACAAAAACAAGAAAGAAATCAAAGTAGACAGAGAAGAAATTGCGAAAGTTTTTTTTTAGAAAGTTGTAGATTAAATATGGAAACAAATAAAAAGAAAAGGAAAGGGAAAAGAAAAAATGTGAAAATCAGCGAGGTGGTAGATGGAAAGAAATTGAAGAAAAATTAGCAAGATTCTTTTTTTGTATATATTTTTTTCTTTTTGAAGAAGGAATTAGATTGGAAGAAATGCAAACAAAAAAAAAGAAATAAATGAAAATAAAAAGAAGGAAAAGAATTAAAAGAAAAAGGGGCAAGATTTTTTTTTCTTGTCTTAGAGATTATAATATCAATATGTGATATACAACCAACTAATCAAGATTTTTATCTATATATATGTACAAGAAAACAATAGGAAAACAAAAGGAAATAAAAGAAATTTTGGCAAGATTTTTTTGTAACAAAATCAAATAAAAAGAAAAAAAACTAACACGAATCAGAAATTAAATAAATAATAAAATTCAATAGTTACCTCCCCGGCAACGGCGCCAAAAACTTGATCGACGCTTTCTAATGAATCAGAAAAGCGCGAATTTTAAACTAAATACTGCAAGCGCACAGGTGTGTAGCATACAGGTCGAACACAGGGAGGTAAATTAAAATCAAATTATTTATCTAATCTCTTGGGCAAGTTAGACGAAGCCTGGAGATTTTGTTGAAATAAAAACAAATTGAAATTGCGAACTTAGGATTATCGTTGAATCTAATCAACGATTAATACCTAAAGAGAGTAAATTGCAAAACAAGAACAACAATGCAGAAAATAAAAGTGCAGAATAAGAAGAACAACAATATAAAATAAAATTAGGATTGTCGTTGAAACTAATCAAACGACTAATCACTAATGAAACAAATGTAAAATACAACTAGTACTCTACCGAATCTAATCGGGTAGATGACACTAGTTGCTAAAAAAATACTAGAAAATAAAAGAAGAAGAAGAAGAATTTTTATTAGAGTAATGGAATACAGAAAATGAGATGGTGGCTACAATGACATTACAAGGGTATTTATATGACATAACCAAACCCTAACCCTAATACAATGATAGATGGGCCTTAGGGAATTCACAAATGAGAATCTCAAATGGGCCTTAGTTAAATCTATTAAATATTTGGCCTTTCTTCTTTTCCTCTAGCTTCTTTGACAAGCCTCCCTTGATTTGAGGTGGCCTTTTTATCAATCATTTTCTTGTCCAACAGCAACTAAATGTGGGATCTTCATCTATAGTTCTTCAAAATGTAAATATATAGCAATCTGATCTCCATTTCTCTACTTTTCTGGTTGCATGCGGGCTGGGTTGGAATATCTGTAAAAGTAATAAAACAATACCCAAGTAATATTTATTTATATATAAAAGATAAGGTATAAGAGCATAAAATAAACACATTTCTATGTTAATCACACGCCCATTCATTTCTTTCTATACTTAGGAAATATTTATTATTATATTTCCAAATTTCCACTTACTTGGGTTAAAATGAATGTTGTGTAAAACATCGTTACAAAAACCCAAAACACT
Organism: Allium sativum; assembly: GCA_030737875.1. Taxonomy (NCBI): domain Eukaryota; kingdom Viridiplantae; phylum Streptophyta; class Magnoliopsida; order Asparagales; family Amaryllidaceae; genus Allium; species Allium sativum. The sequence continues at coordinate 773,083,343 of CM060924.1, read as the reverse complement.
GCATTCAAATAACTCTTATTCAAACATTTCTCTTCGAGACTGGATCTTGCTATTTATCAATTAAAAAATGAAATCAATCAAGTTGGGGTACAACTACCTCTTAGACCTTGACTGAAAGCATCATTAACTTTAAAACGGACAAGACCACTTACCTCGAATAATCAACATTATAAAAACTAGTTATTCATTTTTAAACCCGTATAAGTTCTTCTTTCTAATTTGACCAGATTGAATTATAGATTTTCTTTTTATTTATAGTGTTCTATTTTCGAGTTCGTTTCCTTATCGAATTCTATATATATCAATACATTAATTTCTAACTATCCAATTTTCTTAAAAATATTCTAACTCCTTAAATTTCCGGAAAATTTCACCACAACCTCCTTTGTACTGGTTGATAGTTCAAACCTCAACCCGCCTTTCTAGGCCCTTTCCATTCAAAAAGAAAATCAAAAAGCCAAGTGGCTTGCCGATTCGGCACATAAAACCTCATATGGAATTTAAACATGTACCTTTTTATCGAGCACACAAATTAAAATCTTCATATGCTTCATTCCATACCTGTCTAACACATATTCGAATATTTCCATTTGGTTTCAATTCAATCCATTCGTCTTAACCCAATTTGCTAATTTATTTTCTAATTAGATATATTTTCCTGTTTCACTTCTTATTTGAACATATCACATTCAAATATATTTTAATCTACTCATGAACCCAGTCTAATTCCATTTTCAACTCGAGTTATATACTCGATTTCGAATAAAAATTCTCAAATCTCTTTCACTTATCCAATGCGCAATTTTGATTCAAATCTTGATTAACTATTTATTCTTCAAACTAGTTAAATCTATTTAATAACTAAAAATCTGATTTTTGTTTCAAAAATCATTTCGCTTACCTCACTAGATTTCATATTTATTTTATATCTCCAGTCTGGAATTTTCCAATAGCAATTCGAATTTAATTTCTTTAAAATCCTTTTATTTATTTAAATAAACCGTTATGGTTTTATAATGGTTTTGGTGCTGTTTTTCTGAAAATTTTATTTTGACATAACTCAAAATCTACAAGACGAAATTCAAATTTTTCTCTTCCGTTAGAAAACTATTATACAATCAGTCCTGACGGTCCTTGTTTCAAAGAATTCCAACTTAAATTGAGTTCTATATACTCAATTGAAGTTCGAAATGCTAATTTACGGACTGCCGCGCTGCGGCGAGTTCATTTTAATTATATTTAATATATAAACATTTTAAACTTCATTTATAATAAATTCAACTCCATTCTCATATATTTTTAATATATATCAAATCAGTTTCCCAATTCAACATAATATTTTCGATTATCTATAATTGTCGATTTTTCCTTACTTGGTAATATATTTATTTATACCTTGATCTTCTATATTAAATTCACGTTCCTTTTACAAATTATAAATCCTTTGGATTTATTTCTATTCTGTTTAAAAATCCGCATTCTGAAATATATTTCGTCGTTCCCATTTTGAAATGATTTCAACTTTCTATTTTCAAGTTCTATTTTCAATTTATATTTGAATTTTCCATATTCGAATTCCATTTGAGTTTTCTATATTCGAATTCCGTTTGAATTTTCTATATTCAAATTCCATTTGAATTTTCTATATTCAAATTCCATTTTTAAATTCACATTAGAATTTAAATAAACAAATTATCTCTTGATAATTAATTCATTATATTTATAAACACTATTTTATAAATTTCCTTTTTTATATTTAAACAAGTCTATTTCGAAATCTATTTAAAACCAAAATCTTATTTTGGAAATTTCTATTTATAATAACTTATATACATATAACACCCAACTTATTTTCATATTCAATTTAACTTCTATTTAAATAAATTTGAATTAATCGAATTCAAATCATAAATCCTTACGGATTTATTTTAGTTCAAATTTTATTCTATACATCAGAATAAACTCCATCGTTTATTTCTTTAAAACGATTTCCCATTTCTATTTTTAAATTCACATTTGAATTTAAATATTCAAATTATTCAATGATAATTTTCCCACTTTATTTATAAACACTGTTTATAAATTCATTTCAATTCTCTGTATTATTCAGTGAAAATCATTCCATTTTATTTCTAAACACTGTTTATAAATTTTACTTCAATTCCCCACCTTATTCAATTTATAAACATCGTTTATAAATTCAATACTTGTTTTATTTATTCGAAACAATTCAATATTTTTAATCCATTCGAATTTCAAATTCTATTTTTAGAAAAATAAAATTTCCCATTTAAAATCTCAAAATCTCTTTTACAATATTTTTATAGATCAACATTCAGGCCCCGGTGATAATTAAACAAACAAACCACCCAATTATCAATCAACATATCATTTATGATAATATATGTGAAAACAAACAAACAAATAATAATATTTTTGAGGAATCCAGTTGGATCCCTCCAACTTGTTTTCCCTACATCCATAGACGTTAGCCAACATAAATAGTACCCATCCTGCTTCGAGGCAGGATATCGCGGTATAGAAGGTCATCCACTATCATAGCGTGGGGCGTATAGGGTCATCTGCTAATGATACTGCGGGCATTGGCTAATGGTACAGCGGGAATCCAACCAATCACCAATATATATATATATATATAATAGCCACAAACATCAATCCTATATAACTAATATATATGTATAATAGCCACAGTAATATTTAAATGCAACCATGCAACCAACAAATTATTTTTAACGATAAAAATAATTTAAATAAAATTCTTGAGTGGGAATTACTCACCTGATTTATTTGTTGAAATAGTGATTTGTTTTTGATTAAATTAAACAAGGGTTTAATTTAACCGAAAATCCCGGTTGCCTCCAAATTGCTCCAAAACAGTTCCTACCCATATATTTTTTCTATTTGATTTCAACGAACTTGATTTCACTCCATATAATACCTTACAAGATGGATATACACATTTATAAATTCGATTTCATTTTAATAAGTCACTAATTTGTTAAGTAAAAATTAAATAAACAATATATTTGCATGTCTTCTCCCTCAAAATGTAAACTTCAGTCTTTGTCATCTCCTGAACTATTATTATGTAATAACCTGGTAATTATGAGCCAATTTAAAATTTTTATTTTGGCAATTTTGTTGAATTTTAAATATTTAAAATGGTTTATTTTAAATAATGACGACAAGAAATTTATTTTGAATAGAATTAGAACGTATATATTTATTTAGATCGTCGTTAGAATATAAATAATTATTTATAATTATAAAAGGAATTGGAAATGGCGCAGTAGTTTGAAAATTCGATTTCAAAGATCAAATGAATGTACAGGATTCAAAATATACCGTATTTTAGCAAAGCCAAAAATATTTGAATTTAATTGAGAATATCTTTCCAACGAATCCAAAAAATCAAAATTTCATAGCGGGAATCAAAAGATACGCCCAGTTGAAAATTCAAAATAGTCGCTATGGAATTCTGGCCCTTAAAATGGAAATTTTGCAAACGACCTCTGTTTTCGACGAAACCACTTTTGTTGGTTCCGTGATGTCAGGTTATCGCTAGATTCTAAAATTCGTAATTTTTTGAGTCAATATGTGAGTGTGGCAAAGGAAAACACGTTTGACCAGTTTTAGTTGATTTTAGTCGATTGGAAAGTGGCCATTTTTCTAACGGTCTCAGAATTTGGCGAAATTAGTTTTGTTAGGACTGTATCGTCAATGCGAAGCTAGAAAATATTTTTTGGGAATTTTTAGAGTCCATACGTGGCCCCGATAAATTGAAATGTGCGTTTAAATTCAATATATAGAGTTATATTTTAATTTTGACGAAAACTGATCGAAACAATCGAATCATCTTACGATACATATCCCATTGTGTTCGGAATGGGGGTAATTAGCTAGGGACGATAGTCGGTGTAATAAAGAAAATAAATAATTATATTAACCCCCCTATACTCTCCCTCACAAAGTCAACCCCGAAATCAAAAACCCGTCGTTCTCTGGAAAGAACCCCCTCCCACCGATCTCGATGCCCTCCGCCACCGCACGATCGCCTGCCGCCCTTCCCATCTCCACCGCACCCCCCTCCTTCAACGCCACCTCTCTCTTCCTCCTCCCCTTCTGATTTGAATCGCAGGCCCCCCTCCCCTACGAATCCGACCATCTCCTACCCGACGCGCCCTTCCTCAGCCCCAAACCCGCGAGTCAAAGCCGCCGCCATCTGGATCCGCTCCCCCACCACTCCTCCAACTCGCGAACTCCCCCTCCTTCCACTGCCGACGTGGAAACCCCCTCTCCATTGTAAGTTCTGGATCATTTTTATTTATTCATGACATTTATATTTGTTTGTTTTTATATAAGTAATTTTATATGTAAAGATATATTTTTCATACGTAAAGATTAGATTTTTAGTTAGCTAAAAATTCGATTTTTTAGTTGGAAGAAGGTAATAATTTTTTCGATAAAAATAAGATTTTTATATAATAGAGATAATAAAAATATGACTTTTATATTATAGAGATAATAAAAATATGATTTTTATATTTTAGAGATAATGAAAATATGATTTTTATATAGGTAGTGAATCAAAAATATGATTTTTATATATGTAGTGAATCAAAAATATGATCATTATTATATGAACACCGTTATAAAAATAGAATTTTTATCTATATAGTAGCGGTATAAAAATAGAATTTTTTATCCATATAGCGTAATTATAAAAATGTGATTTTCATATACATGACAACAATACAAAAATGCGATTTTTGTATATGTAGTGGATACGGTCGAAGAAAGTGACAAAAGGCGAGCAGTGAAGATTTCCTACATATGAAGAGTCGCGGCATTGGGTTTAGCTAATCGGAGAGAACTCCTCATTTTTATTTTATTTCTAGTTTGAAATATATACTAGGATGTAGACGGTGCTTAGTAGCACCTGACTCCCGTCGTCCACAGACCATGGACGGCTTGTTTGTTTGATTGATGTGTTGTGAAAATTGATTGTGTGATTGGAATTGAAATATATATTCATGTGTTGAAATAAAATATATATTCATGTGTTGAAATAAAATATATGTTCATGTGTTGAAATAAAATATATGTTCATGTGTTGAAATAAAATATATGTTCATGTGTTGAAATAAAATATATATTCATGTGTTGAAATAATATATATATTCATGTGTTGAAGTAAAATAAATATTCATTTACAAATCGAACGATTTGTTTATGTACACCGATTTGACTGATATTGATTGAGACAATAAATTTTACACATCGCCCAACTGCACAAATAAAATATGTGTTTGATTGATTGAAACCCCACACGGGTGTTGGGATGATATTGACATACACTAATCCCAATTGTTTAGTAGTATGTCGACCGATGGGTTGACAGACTGTGTAAGCGATACTTATCTATATTTAATGCTTATGCAGTGGTGTGGTGCACTCTGGATGATGGTTGATGATTTATCGTGGTCATTATATACATGTGTTGTAAGGAATCCATATATTTAACATTATATTGTAATTGATTAGGCCTCATTCTAATTTGGAAAATAAAGAATAGAATGAAAATTCATGTGTTGAATAATATAAATTCATGTGTTGAATAGAATGAAACTTCATATGTTGAATAATATAAATTCATGTGTTGAATAGAATAAATATTCATGTGTTGAATAGAAGAAAACATTCATGCGTTGAATAAAAGCCGTGTTGATTAGGTTGACGCCATTTTGACGTGAACGATATTTATGTCGATTTTATTCATTTTTATAATGAATATAGAAAAGAAAGTGATTTCAAAATATAACGTTTTGAAATATTATCATTTGTATATCGATGATATGGAATATTCAATTTTGATTCAAAATTGAATATGAAGTTGAAATCGTTTCGAAAACGAATTTCAAACAATTTATAAAATACATTTTGAAAGGAAATCGACGAAATATAATATACATATACATACATACATACATACATATATATATATATATATATTATATAATGGCCTGAATAGAACGCGCTGCGCCGCGGCAGTTCTCGAATTTCGACCATTGACTTCGAATGGATATTACGGGAGATCCCGCCGTCGGATTCTCCTAAAACTGGAACCGTTGGGTTCGTATTGAAATGAGCTTTCTAACGAATTTTAGAGATTTGAAATCTAATGGTTGGATGTGGAATTATGTTCAAATCAAATTTTGAAAAGGTCGCTGTAAGTGCAGCTCGATGGCCGTTGTTGGAATTCGACTGTACGGGCCTTGATAAAATTATTAGAAATAGTAATAATTTGTGTAAAATCATAAGAAATGATTTGTGAAGAATTGAGATGAAAAATTCCAAATTTGAAAAGATAAAAATAGATTTTTATCGAAATGAACTAGTTTTGAACTAGAATAATAATTTATTTATTTTTAATAAATAAATTGGATTTAAAAGGGTTTTAAAAGTAACCCGAAGTTTCAATAATTGAATTGGAATGGAATGTGATTTTGGGTTTATAGTAAACGGTGTTTTAAATGACATTGGTTCTTTAACCCAGTTAAAGACAGGATATCATTTCCCAAGTTAAGCAATCATTAATATTTATTTTTGGGAAGATTAAAACTAAGTGGAGTTTTAATGAATCTTTAATTAGATTGAAATGATCGGGAATGGAGTATCACCAGTTTTGCTCCAGGCGATAGTTAAATCTTTAACTAGATTTGAACGTGAAATGGTAATTGAATTTACCAATAACACCGTGGTATTAGATATGAAGTACGACCAGTTTTACTTCATGGGATGAATAGGTTGGGATTGGGAAATAAAATGATTACTTCGGTGTGGTTCGCTAATCCCGACTAATTTGAATTGATATTCAAAAGAGGATTAAAGAATAGATAAGAAGATTTATTTTTGATAAAATTAATGGGAACCTTTCCCAAAATATAAGAATATTTGAATAAAAGAATATTTTGAATTGGAATGAGGCGTATGTTGTGTTTGTGTAACACTTGTTTATTATATACGCGAGTTATTCAGAAAGACCGGGTTTATCCCATTCTGAATAACTGATTCGACGTGGTGTCGAGGATGAAGTAGTGGTCGAAGACCGGAGGTCTTCACATCGTTTGGTTGATTACTGATGATCTTGATTGGGCTGTACACCCAAGAGGAGGGAATCAGTTGGTGACCATCCAGACGTACTTGGAGATCAATGGATATGCGACGTACAAGGTGCCTCCGGTTTCGTTCAGACCCATAACGAACTTGTAAATGGACTGTGTGTCTCACATAGGATTTTATTCTGTGTGATTGATTTCTATTAAATATATATCTATTTGGCGACGGAGAATTTATTCTCTTGCTTAACGCCCTTCTCTGAGACGCATGAGGTAAGGGGTTATATATTGATGGATATCAATCGCATGGAGTAAATTGCCTGTGTGGCATGCCTAGGTGGCAATTGATCAAGGCTTCTGTTGAAAAGAAAAGTCTTGTGGTTGATGATCAAAGCACCGCCTGTGTGGCATAGCTTTGTGTAGCATTGATTCGCGAGCCTCACACCCCGGTTATGAACCAGAAATGGGAGAGGACCTCAGGGAGGGCATACGTTTCCTTCTAGCTAGGGTAATGTCGGTGTCCTACCAGCCCTGACATTTATATTATTTTCACCTATGTGGTCATTGCTGTTGCGACGTGCCTCAGATATATTGGTGATTGTGTGGAGCCGATGGAGTCATTTGGCTCATTTATGCCCCAAAGGGCGGGGAAGCGCAGTGCTCAGGCATTTTAATCCACATCGGTGGACCGGCCCTGACGATCCAAAGGCTTGACTGAGTACTTGCTTAAGACATGTGCTAGATTGTCTCGAACTCGGTAGAGGACTGTCTTTTGCCTCTGTTCACAGATGGAAATCCAACTTCCAAATACGTGACTTTGCAGTTTTGATTGTAGAGCCCAGTATTGGTGACATGATATATGGTACCCATGCCGTCTAGGATTGATACTTATGATTGAATTTATTTTGACACTATGCACTTATTATAGTAATATCAAAATAATCTGTTTTTAAACGTATCAAGCATTCTTTGGCTGTTATAAGGTAAAAACCCTATCCTCCGACTTGCGTTGCATTGTGTGATGGGACTTGGGTCTTATAATAGCTTCATTTTTCTTTATTTAGCATTGCGCTGTTTGTTTTATGAACTGGTATTCTTGGGAGGAAACCCATTCCGTGTTATACGGCGTGGTCCTTTGATTTACCTAACTTCAAAATAAAGATTAGTAACTATTTTAGTTCTCACACCAGTCACATGACTGATCTGCAGTTTATTGTTTTAACCTAAACTCTGGGTGCCCTTATTTTCGATACGGGCAGCTAGTAGTTGGGGTTTTTACAGATTTATATTCACAGGATCCTGGTTTACAGCTGGAAATATACTCGGAAAGCTTTGTATCCATGTATTTCTTTTTGTTGTGCTTTGTATTATTTTTCCGTTACTATGTATTTGAATGTAATTTAAATCTCTGATATTCGTGAAATGTGTGATATTGATTCATACTCTGTATATTCTTGTATTCTGATGGAATTGTTGTATTAAACAATGAAATGTTCTTCTTTCTGCGTTCTTTTGTGTGTTGTTCTCAAAGTATCCGCTCTTTCCTTCATGGAGAAGTTACGGGTCTTTACATGTGGTATCAGAGCAGAGAACAAGACACATTAGAACCATACGAAAGAATTCATCAGAGATTGGATTAGTAATATCCAATGAGAATGACTCGTTAGAGATGGGATCAGTAGTATACTAGAACGAGTGTGAAGAGTATATTTTTAAAATGAGAACGAATTTTATTTTGAAAATTTAAATCAATTATTCGTATTTGATTATTTATTTTATATTGAATTTGGACAATCCAGTATATAAAGATTTTGCGTATACTTCTGATCCGCGTGTATTCAAAGTTTTAATATACTGGGTAGATATAGAATCACACTCTAGTCGCCCGAACATGGTCCTGATGATGAAGTATACCATCACCAGTATTTATTTTCGAGTGACGAAGGTGGGATTTCCATATATTTCCAATTGACTGGTGTGGGAACCAAGATATAGCTAGAATATATTTTTGTGATTTGGCATCAAAAATGTGATTTTTGACTATATATCAAAATTATGAATTTGAAAAGATAATCAACTAATTGATTACTGGTTGTGTAGTTTGATTATTGTTTGATTAATTAAATGTTGAACCTTTAGCCAAATTGAATCAAAAAGTGAATTTTGTTGAAAATTTGTCGCATTTGTATACATATGCATGTACTTACATTGAACAGGTCATAGCAAGGAGGCAAGAGAAGAGGAATAAAATTGTTTGCCCGACAAATAGGTACGTGTTTACAAATTAATTGGGTTTGGATGATTTTATGAGCCGATTGGCTATCCTCTTGGCTGTTTCTTTTTCTTTTTGGATTGATGAGGGCCATGGGAGGCTACTTGAAATATCCCGAAGTCCCCGGTGCAGGGGAGGTTATGGCGAAATTTTTCGAAAATTTAGGGTGTTAGCCAAATTTTTGAAAAATTTGAAAAGTTCTTAGAAACTGAAAAATTGAAGAACTTAAGCCATAAAGGAAATAATGGAAGTTGAGTTGATTTGTTAAACAACTCGGCTTCGTTCCTTTTGGGGGACGAAAAGCTTTAAGTGGGGGAGATTGTAATAACCCGGAAATTCTGAGCCAATTTAAAATTTTTATTTTGGCAATTTTGATGAATTTTGAATATTTAAAATGATTTATTTTAAATAATGACGAAGAGAAATTTATTTTGAATAGAATTGGAACATATATATTTATATAGATCGTCGTTAGAATATAAATAATTATTTATAATTATAAAAGGAAACGTGATTTTATATGTAAAGATAGATTTTTCATACGTAAAGATTAGATTTTTAGTTAGCTAAAAACATGATTTTTCAGTTGGAAGAAGATAATAATTTTTGTCGATAAAAATATGATTTTTATAGAATAGAGATAATAAAAATATGATTTTTATATTATAGGGATAATAAAAATATGATTTTTATATTATAGAGGTAATAAAAATATGATTTTTATATTATAGAGATATTAAAAATATGATTTTTATATATGTAGGGAATCAAAAGTATGATTTTTATATATGTAGTGAATAAAAAATATGATCTTTATTATATGAACACCATTATAAAAATAGAATTTTTATCTATATAGTAGCGGTATAAAAATAGAATTTATATCCATATAGTGGATACGGTCGACGAAAGTGACAAAAGGCGAGCGGTGAAGATTTCCTACATATGAAGAGTCGCGGCGTTGGGTTTAGCTAATCGGTGAGAACTCCTCATTTTTATTTTTATTTCTAGTTTGAAATATATACTAGGATGCAGACGGTGCTTAGCAGCACCTGACACCCATCGTCCACAGACCATGGACGACTTGTTTGTTTGATCGATGTGTTGTGAAAATTGATTGTGTGATTGGAATTGTAATATATATTCATGTGTTGAAATAAAATATATATTCATGTGTTGAATTAAAATATATATTCATGTATTGAAATAAAATACATGTTCATGTGTTGAAATAAAATATATATTCATGTGTTGAAATAAAATATATATTCATTTGTTGAAATAAAATATATATTCATGTGTTGAAGTAAAATAAATATTCATTTACAAATCGAATGATTTGTTTATGTACATCGATTTGACAGATATTGATTGGGACGATAAATTTTAAACATCGCCCAACTACACAAATAAAATATGTGTTTGATTGATTGAAACCCCACACGGGTGTTGGGAAGATATTGACGTACGCTATTCCCAATTGTTTAGTAGTATGTCGACCGATGGGTTGATAGACTGTGTAAGCGTTACTTATCTATATTTAATGCTTATGCATTGGTGTGGTGCACTCTGGATGATGGTTGATGATTTATAGTGGTCGTTATATATATGTGTTGTAGGGAATCCATATAATTAACATTATATGGTAATTGATTGGGCCTTATTCTAATTTGGAAAATAAAGAATAGAATGAAAATTCATGTGTTGAATAATATAAATTCATGTGTTGAATAGAATGAAAATTCATGTATTGAATAATATAAATTCATGTGTTTAATAGAATAAATATTCATGTGTTGAATAAAATAAATATTCATGTGTTAAATAGAAGAAAACATTCATGTGTTGAATAAAAGCCTTGTTGATTAGGTTGACGCCATTTGACGTGAACGATATTTATGTCGATTTTATTCATTTTTACAATGAATATAGAAAAGAAAGTGATTTCAAAATATAACGCTTTGAAATATTGTCATTTGTATATCGATGATATGGAATATTCAATTTTGATTCGAAATTGAAATGTAGTTGAAATCGCTTCGAAAACGAATTTAAAACGATTTATAGAATACGTTTTGAAAGGAAATCGACGAAATATATATATATATACATATATATATATATATATATATTATATAATGGCCTGAATAGAACGCCCCACGCTGTGGCAGTTCGCGAATTTCGACCATTGACTTCGAATGGATATTACGGGAGATCCAACCATCAGATTCTCCTAAAACAGGAACCTTTGGGCTCGTATCGAATTGTAATAACCCGGAAATTCGAGCCAATTTAAAATTTTTATTTTGGCAATTTAATGAATTTTGAATATTAAAAATGAATTATTTTAAATAATAACGATGAGAAATTTATTTTGAATAGAATTCGAACGTATATATTTATTTGAATCGTCGTTAGAATATAAATAATTATTGATAATTACAAAAGGAATTAGAAATGGCGCGGTAGTTCGATAATTCGATTTCGAATTTCAAATGAATTTACAGGTTTAAAATAAATTGGATTTTAGTGAAACTAAAAATATTTGTATCTAATTGAGAATATCTTTCCAACGAATCCGAAAAATTGAAATTTCATAGCGGGAATCAAAATTTATGTCCAGTTGAAAATTCTGAATAGTCGCTATGGAATTCTGGCCCTTAAAATGGAAATTTTGCAAACGACCTCGGATTTCGACGAAACCACTTTTGTTGGATCCTGAGGTCAAGTAATTGCTAGGTTTCAAAATTCGTAATTTGTAACAACCCAGAAAATATGAGCCAATTTAAACATTTTTAAATTGGTTATTTCAAAGGAATTTTAACAATTGAAATAGAATATTTCAATAAAATAGTGAATTAGAAATAGTGAGTCAGTTTGAAAATCTGAATTCAAACTTTAACTGGCTGTGCCAGAGGGAAAATATAATGGATTTTAGTGAAACCAAAAATATTTAAATCTGTTAATGAATATCATTCTAACGAATCTGAAAAATCGAAGTTTCATAGCGGAAATCAAAACTTATGGCCAAATGAATTTTCAGAAAGGTCGCTATATAGAATACATAGCCCTTGAAAATAGACATTTTGCAAACGACATCGGCATTCGATGAAACTACTTTTGTTGGGTCCGGCATGTCAAACTATTGCTAGGTTTCAAATTTCATAATTTTTTAAGCTAGTATGTGAGCGTGGCAAAAGAAAATGTGTTTGGTCAATTTCTTTTAAATTGGATCGTCCAGAAAAGGGTCATTTTTCAAACGATCTCAAAATTCGACGAAACTAGTTTTGTTGGGACCGTAGCATCAAAACATAGCTAGATTTATTTTTTTGGAATTTTTCGAATCATTTTGTGCCCCTGGCAAATTGAAATGTACGTTCAAATTGAATAAAAAAGGTTTTATACTTTAATTTGAAAAATAGCTGACTGTAACAGTTGAATTGGCCAACGAAACATATCCCATTGTGTCCGAGATGGGGGTATTTAGCTAGGGGCGACAGTCGTTGGGTTTGAATTGGGGTTCGTACGTGAAAACTCTAATTTTCTGAATAATATATATATCGGTGAATCAGAAAATTCCTTTCATAAATTAAATAATAAAAAAAACCCGCTTCTCTCTCGTTCTCGACGACTGTCGACTTTGCCACTTCCCAGGCAAATCGCCGCCGCTTCAGCCACCTACCGACGCCGCCACCACCCTGATTCAACGCGCCTCCGTCCCCTTTTCAAATCCGACCAACCCTTGACCCCTATCGTCGCCACATCGACGAGATCTGTCGGCCCAAAGTCGCCGACTTCGCACCGTCGTTGCGCCTTCCTCCGGCCACCGCACCCAACGACCACCACCGATCGACTCCCCTCTCCTCCCTCTTCTACGTTGTACCTTCCGATCGTAGTATCGTACCTTGGTTTTCGCGAAAACTGCAACCCTAGTTTTGAACCATCGTGAAAGGTGAGTCTTTTATTACATCTGAACTTCGAAAAAAATCATATCTTTATGGTGTGTTGACGAAATTCGATGAAATAGGAAACATCAGGACCACAAGGAGGGTCTCTACCACATAGAAGAGACTGCGGATTTTTCTGAGCCATCTACGATTTTTAGCACTCCGAAAACCAAGGTGATAAATCTAAATTAAAAGAATTTGAATGGAAAATGTCATGTATTAATTATGCAAGCAAAGTATAAATTACACATGTGTTGTATACCTCATGTACATGCGGTGGGTAAGCTATATAAGCGAAGTATGAATTATACATGCATAGTATAATTGATATATGTGTTGAAATGCAAGTGAAATATAGAAATAATATATATATATATATACTCCCCTCGTCCACAAACCATGGACGATATTTATTGTTGTGAATTGGTGTGAAATATTGAATGAAAATTGCGAATGGTTGAATAATTGTTTGTGGTTGATATTGATTGGTTGTGGTTGAAAAATACCCATTGGTGATTGAAATAAATTGGAAATAATTGTGGAAATGAAAATAAAACATGCCGCCTGCGTGCGAATTAGATGCATGAATCCCCATTGTCAAAAACCGCGAGGTTTTAAGGTAGAGCAAGGAGCTGTACTAGGGACGGTGCCGGTTTTAACTACCCTGTCGTTATACTGCCGAAATTTTGAATAATTTTCATGTGTTAGAATTATTTTCATATATTGAAATTATCTTCATGCGTTGAAACTAAAGTCATGTGTTGAAACTATATCCATATGTGGAAATGCTCATGTGTTGAGAAGTGATGTGTGAAAATTAAATTCATGTGTGAACGAATGAAGTGTTTAAACAATAAAAATCACATTTTTATAATATATATGAAGTATGAAAAATATTCACCTTATATATAAATAGTTTCCACAATAAAAATTTCATCTTTCTTATATGAACAAACTATATAAAATATCCATGTGTGGAGATGCTCATGTGTTGAGAAGTGTGTGTATTGGAAAAGTTCATGTGTTGAGTAAAAAGATCGAACAATAAAAATTACATTTTTCTTGAAATTATGAAGTGTTAAAAGCATTCATGTATTGAATAAATATTTTAGATGATAAAAATACCATTTTTATCATGTATGTGATATGCTAAAGATATGCGAGCGTTGAAATAAATATTGGTGAAAGAAATATTATTTTTAACATGCATAGGAACTAAATAAAATAGTCATGTGTTGAAATATATTTTAGTTCGCCAAAATTATCATTTTTGAAATGTGAAGTGTTAAAAATAACCACTTGTTCAAATAAATATGCATGAGTTGAAATATTCATTAATTAGCTAATGATATGATTTTTGCCTATGCATGCAACATTAGAATGAATGATGTTTTTAAACCAAACTGAAACAAATATGAAGTTCAATGGAAAATGATAAGTGATAAAAATTGCATATATGTACATGCATATTTGTTGAACAGGTTATAACAAAGAGGCTAGAGAAGAGGAATAAAATTTTGTGCCCGATAAATAGGTACACGTTTACTGTTTTGTTTGGGTGATGATTTTATGAGCCTGTTGGCTTGCCGCTTGGCGTTTTCTTTTTCTTTTTGAGATGAGATGCCCATGTGGCTATTTGGGAATTTTCCCAGCCCCTCCCGTACAAAGGAGGTTATGGAGAAATTTTCCAACATTTAAAGGCGTAAGTGAAATATTTGAACTGAAAACGATATAGGAATTTTTGAATGAACTATATTTATATAAATATAAATAAAATTAAAACGAATCGTGGCCGTGCAGTTCATATTTTGAAACTGTGATTTCAAATGACTAGTGCGGGAAATCCGACCATTGGATTTTCCCGAAACCGCAACCGTCGGGTTCGCCTTGGAAATATCTTTCCAATGGCACCAACTTTGTAAAGATCCGATGGTTGGATTGTCTGGAATGTTTAATTCAAATCTGAAGAAAAACAGCGCTAGAAACGATTATATTTATATATATGTAAATATAATTAAATTAAATCAAATAACGACGCTGCAGTTCGTAATTTGAAATCGTAACTTCAAACAACTAGTGTGGAAGATCCAACCGTCGGATTTTCCCGAAACTGAAACCGTTGGATTCATTTTGAAATGATCTTTCTAATGATATAAAATTTGTGAAGATCCAACGGTTATATTTTCAGATATGTGTAAAACAAATTCAGTGAAAAACAGCGCCAGTGCCTCGGCACGACCTGAAACGTCGTTTAATTAAATATGGTCATTTTAAATAAAATAAAAATGGCGATATATGGTTATAAAATACTATAGACGATATAGAGTGGAAACAAATCAATTTTGTTGTGTTTGCTTGATATGTGATGGTTGAATGTGTTTAACATGAAAATTATACTAAGGAACTGAAATGTGA
This sequence comes from Allium sativum, assembly GCA_030737875.1. Lineage (NCBI taxonomy): Eukaryota > Viridiplantae > Streptophyta > Magnoliopsida > Asparagales > Amaryllidaceae > Allium > Allium sativum. Next base: position 773,067,570 of record CM060924.1, on the reverse strand, counting down.
ATTTGAATAGTTTAACCATGTGAAAATTTGATTTGAAAATCTAAATATACGTGGGTTATTTGAAAAGGCCGATTTCATTCTCATTTCAAATAATCGATCGACGTCGAGAAGTCGAAGAGTCGAAGACAGTTGAAGACCGACGATCTTCACATTGGATGGATGGGCGCTACTAATGCTGGTGATTGGAGTAGCTACCTTGAAGGAGCTGAAGTAGTAGCCGTCCGGACTTATTGTCGATCGTGCGGATATGCGAGGAATTGGTGCCTCCGGTTTCGTTCAAACCCAGAACGAACTTGTAAGTGGACTGTGTGTCTGACATTGGATTTTGTTCTGTGCTGATTGATCTCTGTTAAATATATATCTATTTGGCGACGGAGAATTTATTCTCTTGCTTAACGCCCTTCTTTGAGACGTACGAGCTTAGACGTTATGTATTGATCGAAATCAGTCGCATGGAGTGGATTGCCTGTGTGGCACGCCTAAGTGGCATATGATCAAGGCTTCTGTTGCAAAGCAAAGTCTTGTGGTTGATGATCAAAGCATGGTCTGTGTGACGTAGCTTTGTGTATAACGTGGATTCGCGAGCCTCACACCCCGGTATGAGTCAAAAACGGGAGATGGACCGCTGGGAGAGCACGACGTTTCTTTCTAGCTAAGGTGGTATCAGTGACCTACAAGCCCTGACATTATATATACTTTTCACCTGTGTGGTTGTTGGAATGCGAGGCGCCTTGATTATAGGTCTGTAAGGGCCGGGAAACGTGTGTTCAGGAATTGCCAATCCTCAAAAGTAAGAGAGGACCGGCCCAGCCGATTCCAAGGACCGCTGTGTGCGATCCTGGGACATTTGCTAGAGTGTCTCGAATGGAGAGGAGCTTGCCCCTTGCCTCGACTCATGATGGAATCGAATTTCCGATACGAAATTGCGGATGTGATTGTATTACTAGTATGGTGACATAGTGGTATGGGTCATTTATGCCGCCTATGATTGATATTTATGATTGAAATCGCTTTTGAAACATATATGCACTAGTAATAATATCAAACACTTTTGTTTTATTCATATGAAGCATTTTTGGCCATTATAAGGTAAAACTCTATCCTCTGGCTTGCGTTGCATTGTGTGATGGGACCTAAGTATTATAATGGCTTCATTTTATAAAAAGCATTGCGATGATTCAATCATTTACTTTATTTCATGCACTAGCACTCATTGGAGAAAACCCGTTCTGCGAAAGTGGCGTGGTCCTTTGATTTGCCTTATTATTGTTGTTAATAAGTTAAGTAGATTTCTCATACCAGTCCCCTGACTGACTCGTAGTTTGTTTCACCTTGCAAACTTGGGTTCCCTCATTTTCACATGGGCAGCCTATTACAGGTATCTGGTGCACTTTTGGCTCATGGCGAGGCTTGACTACACCGTGCTGACTAAGACTTTTTCCGCCATTATTGTATATGTATTATGATTCTGCCACTGGAGATGTAGACTGATGTTTAGTTTGTGTACTCTTTATGTATGATTCCGCCTCTGGCGATGAAGATTGATTATGTATTATTATGCACTCAGTTGTATCCTGCACTGTGCTCTCTGATGTGGTGATATCTATATGATTCCGCTGTCATATGTGTGTAAATTATTCTATTTCATGTTTATGCTATTATCTATGATCTGCTAATGATGATTAATGTGTTATATTGCAATGATTATCCTTAACACCGTGTCACGGGTTTTTGGGATCGTCACAGCTAGTATCAGAGCTTTGGTTAACCTTAGTTCTGGAGTCTAACACATTAAACACTTCATCAAAATAGAATCAGTAGTATTCTAAGGCGAGTAGCTCATTAGAGATAGGACTAGTAAAGTCCTATAATGAGCCAAGCAGAATAGCAAAAACAATTTGATCAGTCCATCGTTATCTTTTCTTAAGTTTTCTGCTTAACCATACAATAAAAATTATCATTTCTGTAGGCTGACTCTTTTCTTGCATATACAGAATTTGTACAATGGCTACCCGAGCAGCCGCTGCTAGAGGAGGCCATGCTGGCCGTGGAAGAGGACGAGGAGAAGTCCCAGTTGAAGAAGGACCCTTGACACAAGCCCCGACCACTCAACAATTCGAGCTGGACCGCGTAGCTAAGAGATACAAGAACCTAGGAGGCAAAACCTTCTCGGGAACTGGCACAATAATAGAGGCCCTTGCATGGCTGAAAACATGCGAGAAGTAATAGAAGGCCTAAGGCTTGGTGATAAAGATAAAGCTTTCATGGGCGCTTGGCTCCTACAAGAAGAAGCTGAACTATGGTGGGAAGCTCTCACCGCCGGGAATAGAGAAGTTGGTAGAACCTGGGACGGATTCAAAGAACTATTCAAAGAGAAATATGTCCCAGAACAAGCCCTATAGCGCATGCACGATGACTTCGCCAACCTCCAGTAGGGGGATCTCTCGGTGCAGGATTATTTGAATAAATTTACACAATTGTCCCGCTATGCTCCAGAGCTCATCGCCACTGCAAAGTCCAAGAATAAGAGGTTCATCCTCGGGCTGAAGCGATAATACCTTGATAGAGCAATGGCCCACATCAAGCTGGGATTTAATGAATTGGTGGAAATGACATGCAACTACGAAGACCTAGATCAAAGGCACCTGGAACAGGATCGCTCTAAAAGCCAAGCCGGAAATAAACGCAAGCCTGCTGTGAATCAAGTTGAATCAAGCCAAGTTGCATCCTCGAAATCACAGACTAGCAGGCCACCAAAAGGAAGCTGCTATAACTGTGGCAAGGTGGGGCACTACTCTAATGTTTGCACAGCCCTGAAGAGGCAGAAGACAAATTCTCAAGGTTCAAGCCATGGCTCTTAGAACCCTCGCCCCTGCTTTAATTGCCGCAAGACGGATCATCTTGTCAAAGACTGCCCTTTGCTTAAGATGGCTGCAGTAGCTCACGTGTATGACGGGACGAACCCGCCTGCTGCTTCCAATGGAGCAGGTAAACCCGATGTTTTGGGAGGTACCCTTACAATTAAAAATATTCTTGTTTCTATATTGTTTGACACGGGCGCATCACGTAGTTTTATTGCTAGCAACACAGTTCACAAATTAAAGTTAAAACAAAGAAAGCTGAAAGAATCGGTTGAAGTTCATAATCCAATAGGAGGATCCCTCATTCTCATTTCATGTTTTAAAGTACCTGCTTCTTTTTCTCGGTACAAGTTTCCCTTTGATCTAATCATCATGGATTTCCCGAATTCGATATCATTCTCGGGCTTGATTGGTTAACGAAATACGAAGCTGAAGTGAAGTGTGTAGAAAGGATAGTAAAAATTCGAACGAAGCTTGGATATATTACTGTACCCTGTCATGGTTCGGATCTGGATAGGAAAGAATTTTGGTCTGCGTTAGAAGTTATCCCCACTTCCTTAGTAAAGATTCCTATTGTTAGAAACTATGCGGATGTGTTTGAAGAAGTCAAAAACTTACCTCCGCAAAGAGAAATAGAATTCAGAATCGATCTAATTCCCAATGCCAGACCAGTGGTACATCCAATTCGCAGAATGACTCCAAAGGAAAAGGAAGAATTAGGCGATCAATCTCGTCAACTATTATGGAAGGGTCTGATCAGACCTAGCTTTTCTAATTGGGGTGCAGTTGTAGTGTTTGTCCCAAAGTCAGACGGTACTCTTCGATTGTGTGTTGATTACCGAGACCTCAACAAACAGATGCTCAAAAACAAATACCCATTACCCCGCTTCGGTGATCTGCTAGACCAATTGAATGGGGCGAGAGTATTTTCCTGAATGGACCTAGCTACGGGTTTTCATCAATTGAGAATTGCAGAGGAGTGTGTTCCTTTGACAGCTTTCAGAGGTCCAGACATATTTTATGAATGGTTAGTAATGTCGTTCGGCCTGTGCAATGCTCCAGCATACTTTGTCGATCTAACGAATAGAGTGTTCAGGGGAGTTCTGAATGAATTTGTCCTCGTATTCATCGATGATATTTTAATCTACTCCAAATCAAAACCCGGGCATGAAAAACACTTAGAACAAGTATTGGAGATTCTAAGAAAGAACGTCTTCAAAGCCAAATTCTCAAAATGTGTCTTCTGGTAAGAAGAGGTGAAGTTTCTTGGCCATGTCGTGTCAAAGAAAGGGGTTTCTGTAGATCCGAGCAAAATAACAGCAATTCAAGACTGGAAACAACCCACTACACTCACAGAGGTTAGAAGTTTTATGGGGTTGGCTAGTTATTATCGAAAGTTCGTTAAGGATTTTTCGAAGATATCCGGGCCGTTAACGAAGCTCACGAAGAAGCATGAGAAATTTAAGTGGACTTCCGACTGTGAAGAAGCTTTCCAGGAATTGAAATCGAAACTGACAACTGCTCCAATGTTATCCATTATCGATGGCAATCAGGATTTGACGGTTTGGACTGATGCTTCTATTAGAGGTCTTGGTGCAGTGTTAATGCAAAGAGGCCAAGTAGTCGCTTATGCAAGCCGCCAACTGAAACCACATGAGAATAATTATGCAACTCATGATCTTGAGTTGCTAGCTATCGTTTTTGCGTTGAAAATCTAGAGGCATTATTTATTGGGCGAGAAATTTGTACTGTACACAGATCATCAATCATTGAAGTATTTATACACCTAGAAAGATCTGAATTTGAGACAGCAGCGTTGGCGAGAATTTCTTGCAGCGTATGATCTAGATATCCTGTATACGCTGCGAAAGGTTAACATTATAGCGGATGCGCTTAGTAGAAAAACCGCAATCATTGCCAATCTTATAATTACGCCAGGATTGATTGATAAAATATCTGTTCTTCAGAAAAGCGACAATTTTGTGAAAGAGATGATGAGAAGGATTCGAAGGGGCGAAGGCTCCAGTTTCCAAGTGGATAGTGAGGGAGTTATGAGATTGAATAGAAGAATATGTGTTCCCGACATCCCTGAGCTCAAAAGAGAGGTGCTAGATGAATGCCATAAATCCAAACTTTGCATTCATCCCGGTGTGATTAAAATGTACAACGATATCAAACGCACTTTCTGGTGGAAAGCAATGAAGAGGGACATTTCTTTGTATGTTAGCAGATGCCCTACTTGTCAATTAGTCAAGAGCGACCAACAGAAGCTAGCTAGATTGTTGCAACCGTTGGAAGTCCCAGGTTGGAAATGGGAACAGATTTCCATGGATTTCATAGATGGTTTGCTACGAACCAGGAAAGGTAATGACAACATTTGGGTAATCGTAGATCGCTTCACGAAGACTGCCCATTTCATATCTGTCAGATCCAATAGACCCGCTCAAAGTCTAGCACAGATATATTTTAAAGAAATTGTTAAGCTGCATGGAATTCCCATCAGAATAGTCAGTGATAGTGACCCAATATTTGCTAGCAAATTCTGGGAGGCATTCCATACAGAATTGGGAACGAAACTGAATATGAGCACCGCTTAACACCCTCAAACAGATGGCCAAATTGAGCGGGTGAATAGAATTCTAGAAGATTTATTGCGGGCTTGTATAATTGATTTTGGTGGGTCATGGGAAGATCACTTACATTTGACCGAATTCTCATATAACAATAGCTATCAAGCAAGTTTGGGAATGTCGCCATTTGAAGCGTTATACGGCAGACCGTGCAGATCTCCAGCATGTTGGGTAGAACCTGGCAACAGACTTGTGCTAGGACCCGATATGATTAGAGAAGCGTCCGATAAAGTCGACTTCATCAAAAAGTGATTGAGAACCGCACAAAGACGACAGAAAAGTTATGCAGATTCTAGAAGAAGAGATTTGACATTTGTTGTTGGTGACCATGTTTATTTGAAAGTTTCTCCGATGAGAGGAGTAATCAGATTTGGCAAAACTGGGAAGTTGGCACCGAGATTTATTGGTCCCTTTCCTATACTTGAACGAATTGGAACTCTTGCTTATATGGTTCAATTACCAGATTGGTTGCCTGGAGTGCATGATGTATTTCACGTATCACAACTTAGAATACATGTGCATGATCTGGATCTTGTTGTTGAAGAAGCAGCACAACAGGACTTGGAAATAACTCCAGAATTAGCAGTCAGAAGAGAGCCATTAAAGATTGTTGGCTAAGAAACTAGAGAGCTAAGAAGCAAAAAGGTTCATTAAGTTAAAGTGCAGTGGAGTAGTGATCCTAGAGATTGTACTTGGGAGACTGAGGAAAGCATTAAGCAAGCTTACCCCAAATGCAGAGTGGACATCTCTGACTAACTCCGGTGCAAGGTACCTTTACAATACTTTGCATTTACATTTGTTTCCTACATTACTGTTGTTTCCTTTTCGGGGACGAAAAGTTTTAAGTGGGGTAGATTGTAACAACCCGAAAAATACAAGCCAATTTAAATTTTTTTAAATTGGTTATCTCAAAGGAATTTGAACAAATGAAATAGAATATGTCAATAAAATAGTGAATTAGAAATAGTGAGTCAGTTTGAAAATTTGAATTCAAACTTAACTGGCTGTGCCGGGGGGAAAATATAACGAATTTTAGTGAAACCAAAAATATTTAAATCTGTTAATGAATATCTTTCTAACGAATCTGAAAAATCGAAGTTTCATAGCGGAAATCAAAAGTTATGGCCAAATGAATTTTCAGAAAGGTCGCTATATAAAATACATAGCCCTTGAAAATAGACTTTTTGCAAACGACCTCGGAATTCGACGAAACCACTTTTGTTGGGTCCGACATGTAAAACTATTGCTAGGTTTCAAATTTCATAATTTTTGAAGCTAGTATGTGAGCGTGGCAAAAGAAAATGTGTTTGGTCAATTTCTTTTAAATTGGATCGACCAGAAAAGGGCCATTTTTCAAACGATCTCACAATTCGACGAAACTAGTTTTGTTGGGACCGTAGCGTCAAAACATAGCTCGATTTATTTTTTTGGAATTTTTCGAATCAGTTGTAGCCCTGGCAAATTGAAATGTACGTTCAAATTGAATATAAAAGGTTTTATACTTTAATTTGAAAAATAACTGACTGTAACAGTCGAATTGGCCAATGAAACATATACCATTGTGTCCGGGATGGGGGTATTTAGCTAGAGGCGATAGTCGTTGGGTTTGAATTGGGGTTCGTAAGTGAAAACCCTAATTTTCTGAAATATATATATATATATATATATATATATATATATATATCGGCGAATCAGGAAATCCCTTTCATAAATTAAATAATAAAAAAAACCCGCTTCTCTCTCGTTCTCGACGACTGTCGACTTCGCCACTTCCCAGGCAAATCGCCGTCGCCTCAGCCACCTACCGACGCCGCCGCCACCCTGATTCGACGCGCCTCCCTCCCCTCTTCAAATCCGACCAACCCCTGACCCCTATCGTCGCCGCATCGACGAGATCCGTCGACCCAAAGTCGCCGACTTCCCACCGTCGCTGCGCCTTCCTCCGGCCACCGCACCCAACGAGACCACCATCGATCGACTCCCCTCTCCTCCCTCTTCCACGTTGTACCTTCTGATCGTAGTATCGTGCCTCGGTTTTCGCGAAAACTGCAACACTAGTTTTGAACCATCGTGAAAGGGGATTCTTTTATTACATCTGAACTTTGAAAAAAAATCATATCTTTATGGTGTGTTGACGAAATTCGATGAAATAGGAAACATCGGGACCGCAAGGAGGCTCTCTACCACATAGAAGAGACCGCGGATTTTTCTGAGCCATCTACGATTTTTAGCACTCCGAAAACCAAGGTGAGAAATCTAAATTAAAAGAATTTGATTGGAAAATGTCATGTATAAATTATACAAGCGAAGTATAAATTACACACGTGTTGTATACCTCATGTACATGCAGTGGGTAAGCTATATAAGCGAAGTATGAATTATACATGCATAGTATAATTGATATATGTGTTGAAATGCAAGTGAAATATAGGAATAATATATATATATATACTCCCCTCGTCCACAAACCATGGACGATATTTATTGTTGTGAATTGGTGTGAAATATTCGATGAAAAATGTGAATGGTTGAATAATGGTTTGTGGTTGATATTGATTGGTTGTGGTTGAAAAATACCCATTGGTGATTGAAATAAATTGTAAATAATTGTGGAAATGAAAATAAAACATGCCGCCTGCGTGCGAATTAGATGCATGAATCCCCATTGTCAAAAACCGCTAGGTTTTAAGGTAGAGCGAGGAGCCGTACTAGGAACGGTGCCGGTTTTAACTACCCTGCCGTTATGCTGCCGAAATTTTGAATAATATTCATGTGTTAGAATTATTTTCATATGTTGAAATTATCTTCATGCGTTGAAACTAAAGTCATGTGTTGAAACTATATCCATGTGTGGAAATGCTCATGTGTTGAGAAGTGATGTGTGAAAATTAAATTCATGTGTGAACGAATGAAGTGTTTAAACAATAAAAATCACATTTTTATAATATATATGAAGTATGTAAAATATTCGCCTTATATATAAATAGTTTCCACAATAAAAATTTCATCTTTCTTATATGAACAAACTATATAAAATATCCATGTGTGGAGATGCTCATGTGTTGAGAAGTGTGTGTATTGGAAAAGTTCATGTGTTGAATGAAAAGATCGAACAATAAAAATTACATTTTTATTGAAATTATGAAGTGTTAAAAACATTCATGTATTGAATAAATATTTTAGATGATAAAAATACCATTTTTATCATGTATGTGATATGATAAAGATATGCGAGCGTTGAAATAAATATTGGTGAAAGAAATATTTTTTTTAACATGCATAGGAACTAAATAAAATAGTCATGTGTTGAAATATATTTAATTCGCCAAAATTATCATTTTTGAAATGTGAAGTGTTAAAAATAATCACTTGTTCAAATAAATATGCATGAGTTGAAATATTCATTAATTAGCTAATGATATGATTTTTGCCAATGCATGCAACATTAGAATGAATGGTGTTTTTAAACCAAATTGAAACAAATATGAAGTTCAATGGAAAATGATAAGTGATAAAAATTGCATATATGTACATGCATATTTGTTGAACAGGTTATAGCAAAGAGGCTAGAGAAGAGGAATAAAATTTTGTGCCCAACAAATAGGTACACGTTTACTGTTTTGTTTGGGTGATGATTTTATGATCCTGTTGCCTAGCCGCTTGGCTTTTTCTTTTCTTTTTGAGATGAGATGTCCGTGTGGCTATTTGGGAATTTTCCAAGCGCCTCCCGTACAAAGGAGGTTATGGCGAAATTTTCCAAAATTTAAAGGCGTTAGTGAAATATTTGAAGTGAAAACGATATAGGAATTTTTGAATGAACTATATTTATATAAATATAAATAAAATTAAAACGAATCGTGGCCGTGCAGTTCGTGTTTTGAAACCGTGATTTCAAACGACTAGTGCGGGAAATCCGACCATTGGATTTTCTCGAAACCGCAACTGTTGGGTTCGCCTTGGAAATATCTTTCCAACGACACCAAATTTATAAAGATCCGATGGTTGGATTGTCTGGAATGTTTAATTCAAATCTAAAGAAAAACAGCGCCAGAAACGATTATATTTATATAATATATATATATAATTAAATTAAATCGAATAACAACACTGTAGTTCGTAATTTGAAATCGTAACTTCAAACGACTAGTGTGGAAGATCCGACCGTCGGATTTTCCCGAAACTGAAACCGTTGGATTCGTTTTGAAATGATCTTTCTAATGATATAAAATTTGTGAAGATCCATCGGTTAGATTTTCAGATATGTGTAAAACAAATTCAGTGAAAAAAAGCTCCAGTGCCTCGGCACGACCTGAAACGTCGTTTAATTAAATATGGTCGTTTTAAATAAAATAAAAATGGCGATATATCGTTATAAAATACTATAGACGATATAGAGTGGAAACAAATCAATTTTGTTGTGTTTGCTTGATATGTGATGGTTGAATGTGTTTAACATGAAAATTATACAAAGGAACTGAAATGTGAATGTTGAATAGTTTAACCATGTGAAAAATTGATTTGAAAATCTAAATATACGTGGGTTATTTGAAAAGGCCGAGTTCATTCTCATTTCAAATAATCGATCGACGTCGAGAAGTCGAAGAGTCCAAGATAGTTGAAGACTGACGATCTTCACATTGGATGGATGGGCGCTACTAATGTTGGTGATTGGAGTAGCTACCTTGAAGGAGCTGCAGTACTAGCCGTCCGGACGTATTGTCGAACGTGCGGATATGCGAGGAATTGGTGCCTCCGGTTTCGTTCAAACGCAGAACAAACTTTTAAATGGACTGTGTGTCTGACATTGGATTTTGTTCTGTGCTGATTGATCTTTGTTAAATATATATCTGTTTGGCGACGGAGAATTTATTCTCTTGCTTAACGCCCTTCTCTGAGACGTACGAGCTTAGACGTTATGTATTGATAGAAATCAGTCGCATGGAGTGGATTGCCTGTGTGGCACGCCTAAGTGGCATATGATCAAGGCTTCTGTTGCAAAGCAAAGTCTTGTGGTTGATGATCAAAGCATGGTCTGTGTGACGTAGCTTTGTGTATAACGTGGATTCGCGAGCCTCACACCCCGGTATGAGTCAAAAACGGGAGATGGACCGCTGGGAGAGCACGACGTTTCTTTCTAGCTAAGGTGGTGTCAGTGACCTACAAGCCCTGACATTATATATACTTTTCACCTGTGTGGTTGTTGGAATGCGAGGCGCCTTGATTATAGGTCTGTAAGGACCGGGAAACGTGAGTTCAGGAATTGCCAATCCTCAAAAATAAGAGAGGACCGGCCCAGCCGATTCCAAGGACCGCTGTGTGCGATCCTGGGACATTTGCTAGAGTGTCTCGAACGGAGAGGAGCTTGCCCCTTGCCTCGACTCATGATGGAATCCAATTTCCGATACGAAATTGCGGATGTGATTGTATTACTAGTATGGTGACATAGTGGTATGGGTCATTTATGCCGCCTATGATTGATATTTATGATTGAAATCGCTTTTGAAACATATATGCACTAGTAATAATATCAAACACTTTTGTTTTATTCATATGAAGCATTTTTGGCCATTATAAGGCAAAACTCTATCCTCTGGCTTGTGTTGCATTGTGTGATGGGGCCTGAGTCTTATAATGTGTAACAACATGAATTTTTAATAACATGTTAAAACAAGAAATCAGGAAAGAATTAAATCATAAGTTAAGAATCAATGGGAACGGGTTACGCCATTGCGTTCGTCTCGAAATTCTGCTTGAAAACGAGTCCGAAATTTCGTAAATCGGAGTCCGTATGACCAGGTTATGGCCCATAGAAGATTTCAGAAAATTCAAAATTCAGCCCGAAATTCAAATTCAGCCCCAAACAGATTGGGTGGGAAAATTTCCCACCCAGCCCAAGGTCGACTGGGGAGTCGACCTGCCCCATCCCAGGTCGACTGCCCAGTCGACTTGGGTGTCGACCTGGGGGTCGACTTCCCTGGTCGGCCATGTTTGCATGGTGCACCTGTTTGCTCCTTTGGGTCTGTTCAATTGGCTTGTGACGGGAATTGATGGTTCAGATCTAAACTAGGGTTAATCCTATGGCCTAAACTTGTCTCTACACCTATAAAAACACCCTAAGACCTAGCCTAAACCACCACAAATCATCCTAACAACTAAGTGTTGCCAAAATGCTCCTAAATCATGGCCTCCATCTTCATCATTGAGAGCTTGAGAGTTATAAACTAAAGATAAGGCAAAGGAGCAATCTTTCTCCATCAAATCAAAGGAGCTACTTATATTCTCAAGGCTTCTAGTGTTGCTACATCATTCCTAGAGCTTCTACAACGTCTCTATCTTGTTCTATTTTGTTCTAGTTCTCATAGCCACGATTTGTAAGCCCCACTCTACTGTTAGATTTAAACTATGAAATTAATATGAACATGTATCAAGTTGAAATGGGATTCTTGTGTAATACTTGTCTTTGGTCTATCATTCATGACTCTTTTGATCTATGATTGTGGAACTATCATGAACCTAGTACCGTTCATCTTGATTTTTGGGTAGAAAGCTATGAGCTTTATTTGGGGATTATGCATAATGCAACATAGAACCCCTCATAACCTTGATGTTAACTTGCCTATGATGTTGAACTACATGCTAGTCACAATTTTATCACTCTATGTCAACTATTATCATGTTATCACCCTATTTGCTAAGTTTGATGTCATACATGTTTTGAGGCCAATAATCCTATATGCTAGTTGTGATGAACACCTTTGCCTCAAATATCATCATGTTTAAATTATGACCAACCTTATCACCTTATGCCCATCTTTGTCATATTGTTATGTTCCCCTTCTTGATCTATTTGTATTGATGCGAATTTACGTGCGATGAGAATACGTTATGGGTAGTTAGGCGAACTTGAAATGACATGAAAAAAAACATGACTTGAAATGTGACATGAATCTTGATTATGCTTGAAAACTTGAATGTGATCATGACATGTAGAAAACCATAAAGTGGCTAACTCGAGGTTGGGTTGAGTTTGTAGCGTAAATCTGCCCGGAACTGCCTGGAAAATCCAGTGGCTACAAACAATAGGACCCAATGTGAGAAGTTGGTCATATCGCACTTGAAACCCGAGGTTAGACTAGGTTGTGGTGTAAAGCTGCCCGGACCCGCCCGGCACATCCAGTAACCACAACAAAGTCTAATGTGAGAGGTTGGGCGCATTAAATTAATTAATGCCACATGTTAGGGTTAAGTCATGAACCACTTGGATACACTTAACCAACTTGATACATGATTGGATAGGGTTAACCACACTTAACCCGTTAGAAACCCTAGTTACGTGGTCCTTTTCAGCAGTAACCCTCTTGGATGTATCACGATACCCTAGGTACTAGGCTAGGGTGGGGCACGATTACTGGGCCGATTGTAAGCGACCAGAAAGACGGCTGAGTGGGTGCGCCAGTGTAGGTTCAGGCGGGCTATGGTCGTGCACATAGTCTGGAGTTGAAAAAAAAACAGACATGGGCACCAGTAGGTTTAGACTGTGCGTGCTTGATTTGTGTCAGTGGTTGGCACCCTAGGGCTTGATACACCCTAGGGTGGACCTAGCATAGTTGACTACATTCCGTGATTGGGTCGTATGACACCGACACTCGACGAGTTAGGCTTATAGGGAGCCGATCGACTAGATCATACATTTGGACCTTGACTTGGGTCATCTCATGATATTGGGCCAAGGGATCATTTCTTGTTTGTACTTGACATGGGTTAGAATACTAGTACTATTGGTGCAAAACTAAACCTTGTATATGCGATGCCACACTTGATCTACCTTGTTATCTATTTATCATGCCAGCTAGTTACCATCTTTATGTTTCATCTCAGTTTCTCATGTTTACTTAACTTCATTAGTTTTTATACTAATAGTAGGTAGGACTTACCAGTCTTTATGACTGACACTTTTTCTTTTGCCTCTTTTCTTCCGTTCTCCCCCCCCCCCCCAAGGTTCTAAGTGAGGGAACACAAGTGCTTAGCTTGGACATTTGGCTTGCTTTCTTGATAGCTCATGTACGGTTTGGACTTGAGCTTGCTATGGCTTCACCACATCTATTTTGGGGATAGTTTACTTTATGTTATTTTCAGTTTATGTTTATAGACTTGTGGTAGTTGGAAAATAATATCTAAGTATTTTGATGTAAGTTGACTTTGGTTTGGAAATGGTTAACTATGGTTTTTAAATTTCTACCGCTGCTTTACTTATTTATTTATCTATGTTCTGTCTTCTGATATCTCTGTGCATGTTTACCTAGACAACACCCCGCCAAAGCTAGTGTAATCACTCGTGAGTGGCCCTGGTGGAGGTGGGGTGTTACATAATGGCTTCATTTTATAAAAAGCATTGCGATGATTCAATCATTTACTTTATTTCATGCACTAGCACTCATTGGAGTAAACACGTTCCGCGAAAGTGGCATGGTCCTTTGATTTGCCTTATTATTGTTGTTAATAAGTTAAGTAGATTTCTCATACCAGTCCCATGACTGACTCGTAGTTTGTTTCACCTTGCAAACTTGGGTGCCCTCATTTTCACACGGGCAGCCTAGTTACATGTATCTGGTGCACTTTTGGCTCATGGCGAGGCTTGACTACACCGTGCTGACTATTACTTTTTCCGCCATTATTGTATATGTATTATGTTTCCGCCACTGGCGATGTAGACTGATGTTTAGTTTGTGTACTCTTTATGTATGATTCCGCCTCTGGCGATGATGACTGATTATGTATTATTGTGCACTAAGTTGTATCCTGCACTGTGCTCTCTGATGTGGTGATATCTATATGATTCCGCTGTCATATGTGTGTAAATTATTCTATTTCATGTTTATGCTATTATCTGTGATCTGCCATTGATGATTAATGTGTTATATTCCAATGATTATCCTTAACACCGTGTCATAGGGTTTTTGGATCGTCGCATAATATTTCGAATCAATATGTGAGCGTGGCAAAGGAAAACGCGTTTTACCAGTTTCAGTTGATTTTAATCGACTGGAAAATGGTCATTTTTCAAACGGTCTCAGAATTTGACGAAATTAGTTTTGTTAGGACCGTATCGTTAATACGAAGCTAGAAAATATTTTTTGGGAAATTTTAGAGGTCGTATATGGGCCCGGTAAATTGATATGCGCGTTCAAAAATCAATATAGAGATTTTTATTTTGATTTTGATGAAAACTGATCGAAACGATCAAATCGGGCAATGGTACATATCCCATTGTGTTCAGAATGGGGGTAATACATTAGGGACGATAGTCGGTGGGTTCGATTCGGGGTCCGTATGAAAAATCCTACTTTTTGGAAATAAAATATTTAAATATAAAATTATATAACCCACCTCCCTACTTTTGAATCCTACCATTGACCAGATCAAAAGAAAAAAAAACGAACTCGCGATCGACGGAGGAGCCATCCCCTCCGCCGCGGGAGGCGCTGCTGCCCTCTGGCCTTCCCACGCGCCACCACCCCACTCCGATCAACCCCCTCCGACCCCGCGCCTCTACACCTCAACCGAGCCAAAAACCCCTGAACCCCAAAACCCATCTAGATTCTCTCCACGCCGCAGTTGGAGGCCGCGCCTCCCATCCGCTAATGACCGACGCCTCCCTCTAGTCAACTCTCCCACCACCTCGCGCTTCTCTCTCCTCCTCTAATCTGACCCCCTGGATCCCCTCCTCTCCCCTCTTCGTTCGAATGACAGTGAGTCCTTCTGCTTATTTTGGTTATATTCTTTTTTTTCATTATTCTGAGATTTATACGTGTTTTAATCTATTTTTTTTACATATTTCTAAAACTGAAATTTTAGATTTTTAAAGAATGAAATTCTATGATTTTAATCCCAAGAAGATATGACTTTTATATAGTTATAGAGGTTCAAAATATAATTTTTGTATTAAAGGAAGGTTCAAAATATAATTTTTATATTATAGAAAGGCTAAAAATATAATTTTTATTCGAGTGGTAAGTTAGAAATATAATTTTTATAAGGTAGAGAATATAAAAATATATATATATAACGAAATAAAAATCTGATTTTTATTATACGTATAGTGATATAAAAATGTGATTTTTATCTATATAGCGTGGGAATAAGAATGTGATTTTTAATGTGAACAACGTGACAAAGATTATGTGGGGAATACGGGCAAATCGAGATGTTCATAAATTCAGAAATAAAACTGGAGGAGTGGATCCCTTGGTGAGAACTTCTCACTTTTAATTTGATTTTCTTGTTAAAATATATACTAGGATGCAGACGGTGTTTTGTAGCACCCGACACCCGTCGTCCACAGACCATGGACGACTTGTTTGTTTGTTTGTTTGATTTTGATGTGTAGTTGATTGTGTGATGTGGATTGAAATAAAAATATTTTATAGTTAAAAATAAAAAAATTAACATGTATATGAAATGAAATAAATTAATATAAACAAATCGAACGATTTGTTTGTATACACATATTTGACTGATATTGATTGGGACGATAAATTTTACACATCACCCAACTGCACAAATAAAATCTGTGTTTGATTGTTTGAAACCCCACACGGGTATTGGGATGAAATATGACATACACTAATCCCAATAATTAGTTGTATGTCAATCGATTGATTGACAGACTTTTATGAGCGTTAAATATTTATATTTGATGCTTATACAGTGTAGAATGCACTTTGAATGATGGTTGATTATTTGTCATTGTTGATATATACATGCGTTGTATGGAAATCAATAGAAATAAAATCTATGGTGATTGATTGGGCCTCATTCTAGTTTTGAAATAGAATATTTGAAGATAAATATTTGAATAAAATATTTGAGAAGAAATATTTGAAACGAAATATTTGAACAGAATATCTGAAATAGAAATATATATAAAGCCGTGTTGATTAGATATGCACTATTTTGACGCGAACGATATTTATATCGATTATATTCGTTTTTATAATGAATATTGAAAAGTGATTTCGAAATCAAATATTTTGAAATAAAATTCGAATTAAATTGAATTGAAACGAATTTGAATTCGAATTGAATTGAAACGAATTAGAATTCGAATTGAATTGAAAATAAAATGAATTCGAATTAAATTGAAATTGAATGGAAATCAATTTGAAATGAATTCGAATAGAATTGAAATTGAATAGAATTGAATTCGAATTGAAATTGAATTGAAATGAATTCGAATTGAAATTGAATTGAAAACAAATTGAAATTGAATTAAAAATCGATTTGAATTGAAATCAATTTGAAATGAATTTAAAACGAATTTATAAAGGAAAATTCAATTTTGATTTGAATTTGAGATGGAAGTTGAAATCGTTTTGAAAACGAATTTAAAACAATTTATAAAATACGTTTTGAAAGGAAATCGACGAAGTATATATTATATATATAATATAATGGCCTGAATAGAACGCGTCGCGCCGCGGCAGTTCATGAATTTCGGCCATTGACTTCGAACGGACATTGCGGGAGATCCGACTGTCAGATTCTCCTAAAACCAGAACCGTTGGGTTCATATCAAAAAGAGCTTTCTAACGAATATTTGAAATTAGAAATCTAACGGTTGGATTTGGAATTATGTCCAAATCAAATTTGGAAAAGGTCGTTGTAAGTGCAGTTCGATGGACGTTGATGGAAATCGACTGTACGGGCCTTGATAAAATTATTAAAATAGTAATAATTTGTGTAGAATCATAAGAAATGATTTGTGAAGAGTTGGGATGAAAAACTCCATATTTGAAAAGATAAAAATAGATTTTTATCGAAATGAACTAGTTTTGAACTAGAATTAAAATCAACTTATTTTTGAAATAAATAAATTGGATTGGAAATGGTTTTGAAAGTAACCAGGATTTCAAATAATTGAATTGGAATGGATTTGAATCGAAATCATCTTCGGAATAGTTCGATGTTGGATTTCGTGGTTATACAGATGTTGTTATGGAAATTTGAAAGATATATATATATATCGTTATTTCCAATACGATATTTGTTGGTCATGGAATTTGATATTGAATATAAGCCAATATATTTTCTATTCAGAACCTTGTATTTAATATCAAATGTGATTTGGGTTTGTCGTGAATGGTGTCTTCATTAACACTGTTCTTAAACCCAGTTGAGAAAAAGATTAAATCTTTTTATTTAGATTTAATGAAGTGTACCAATTAAATAATATTTAATTGGAATTGAATAGGTATTGATTTTTGGGTTCATCGTGAACAGTGTTTTAAATAACACTTGTTCTTTAACCCGATAATTAATGGAATGTGATTTTGGGTTGTCGTGAACGGTATCTTCAATAATACTATTCTTAGACCCAACGGAGTTAAGAAAATCCGAAACTAACTGAAGATTAGTTAAGATGAATGGTTTCCTGTGTATTTATCTGATGTTGGTTTCGGCCTTCGGGGTTAGTACTTAGGGAATTGCTCACTTGCTAATTTACGGTTAGGGACTGATTGGAATGGAATGTGATTTTGGGTTTATCGTGAACCGTGTTTTAAATGACATTGATTCTTTAACCCAGTTAAAGATTAAAACTAAGTGGAGTTTTAATGAATCTTTAATTAGATTGAAAAGATCGAGAATGGAGTATCACCAGTTTTGCTCCAGGCGATAGTTAAATCTTTAAATAGATTTGAACGTGAAATGGTAATTGAATTTACCGATAACCGTGGTGTTAGATATGAAGTATTACCAGTTTTACTTCATGGGAGGAATAGGTTGGGATTGGTAAATGATTACTTTGGTGTGGTTTGCTAGTCCCGACTAGTTTGAAGTGATATTCAAAGGAAGATTAAAGAATAAATTTAAAAGAATTTATCTTTGATAAAATTTATGGGAACCTTTCCCTAAGAATGTGAAATTTAGAAACTAACTGTAGGTTAGCTAAGTATAACGGTTTCCTGAGTATTGATCTGATGTTGGTTTCGGCCTTCGGGGTTAATATTTGGGGAATTATTCTCTTGTTAATTTACGGTTAGTGGCTGATGAATTGGAATGAGGCGTATGTTGTGTTTGTGTGACACTTGTTTATTATATACGCGAGTTATTCAGAAAGACCGGGTTTATCCCATTCTAAATAACTGATTCGACGATGAGTCGAAGATGAAGACGGTGGTTGAAGACCGGAGGTCTTCACGTCGTTTGGGTGATTACTGATGATCTTGATTGGGCCGTACACCCAAGAGGAGGGAATCAGTTAGTGGTCATCTAGACATACCTGGAGATCAATGGATATGCGAGGTACAAGGGGCCTCCGGTTTCGTTCAGACCCAGAACGGACTTGTAAAAGGACTGTGTGTCTGACATTGGAAATCATTCTGTGTGATTGATGGATATCAGTTGCATGGATTTGTTTGCCTGTGTGGCATGCTAAGATGCAAATGATCAAGGCTTTTGTTGAAAAGCAAAGTCTTGTGGTTGATGATCAAAGCACGGTCTGTGTGGCATAGCTTCGTGTAGCGTTGATTCGCGAGCCTCACACCCTAGTTGTGAACCAGAAACGGGAGAAGGACCTCAGGGAGGACATGCATTTCTTTCTAGCTAGAAGTGGCGTCAGTGGTTTTACACGCCCTGACGAGTTTGACTTATGTGGTTGTTGCTGTTGCGAGGCGCCTCGGATATATCGGTGACTATGTGAAGCCAATGGAGCCATTCGTTGGCTCATTTACGCCCCAAAGGGCGTGGAAACGTAGTGTTCAGGCATAATAATCCACATCGGTGGACCGGCCGTGACGATCCAAGGCTTGTCTGCGCCTGCCTGAGACTCGGGCTAGACAGTCTTGAATCGGTAGAGGACTATTTTTTGCCTCGGTTAACAGATGGAAATCCAATTTCCAAATACGCGACTTTGCGATTTTGATTGTAGGGTCTAGTATGGCGACATGATATATGGTACCCATGCCGTCTATGATTGATATTTATGATTTGAAGTTGTTTTATACACTATGCACTTATAATAGTATCACATGATTTGTTTTAAACGTACCAAACATGTTTGGCTATTATAAGGGAAAACCCTATCCCCCGGCTTGCGTTGCATTGTGTGATAGGACCTAGGTCTTATAATAGCTTCATTTTTCCAAAAAGCATTGCGCTGTTTTGTTATATGCACTGGTATTCTTGGGAGGAAACCCATTCCGTGCTATACGGCTTGGTCCCTTGATATATCTGATTTAAATAAATAACTGTTTTAGTTCTCACACCAGTCCCATGACTGACCTGGGGTTTATTGTTTTAACCTAAACTCTGGGTGCCCTTATTTTCCGCACGGGCCGCTAGTAGTTTTGGTTTTGCAGATTTATATTCACAAGAACCTGGTTTACAGCTGGAATGATATCCGAAAAGCTCTGTATCCGTATATCTCTTCTAGTTGTGCTTTGTATTATTTCCGCTTCGATGTATTAAAATGTAGTTTAAATCTCTGATATTTTCTGTGTAATATTTATTCATACTTTTTATATTCTTGTATTTGATGGAATTGTTGTAATAAACAATGAAATGTTCTTCTGTTTGCGTTCTGATTCGTCTTGTCCTCAAAGTAATTTGTTCTTTCTCTTCTCTTCAGAGACCGGGGAAGTTTGTGTCGCTTCATTTTGGTATCAGAGATCTGGTTTACAGAGCTAGAGAACAAGACACATTATGTAACAACCCGTATTTTTGAATAACATGTTATAACATAAATGGAGGCAGAATTAAACTGTAAAATCTGAATCAAGGGAAACGGGCTATGCCATTGCGTTCGTCTCGGAAAAATACGCGAAATAGAGTCCGAGTTTTCGAAAATCGGAGTCCGTATGACCAAGATATGGCTTCGCGAAGTTTCACGAAAAATTCCCAAATTAAAGTATACTTAATTAAGTGAAATGGGTTGCGCAGAGAAATATATATATATTGATATATATATATATATATATATAAAATTGAAAATTAAATAAATATGCAAAAATGTTCAAAACAGCAAATTGGGAGAGGGGAATAACCGAACCGGCCGATTTTTGAGGTCGACCCAAGCCCGCTGGGTCGACTAGGGGTTAATCCAGGGTGTTTGGCTGTCAACCCGTGGGCCGATTCGCTCAAATGCAGATTTTGCATTTGAATGGTTCTCATGGTTCATCTTTAATCTAAAGGCCCTAGATGGTTCCTACACTTGACTTCTTCCCCAAGACATGCTTTGATGGCTTGGATTGAATCTAGGTTTAATCCTATGGCCTAAAACACTTGCCTAATCTATAAATAAGCCCCTAACCCTCTCCTAAATCCTCATTATTCATTCATGTAACTAAACTATGGCCAAATTTCTACTCTCATGGCCTCCACTCAACTATCCTAGCCTCCACTTCATTTCTATGAGAGGTTTCATGATCATGAGAATGTTAGAGAGTCCCTATGTTAGTATGAGAGCTTCTCAAGTTGATTTCAAGGCAAAAGCTTTGATCTTTGTTCATAAAGATGGTGTTTTGGTGGGTTTGGAGCATCCATCTTTGGGTTTTTGGGTGATGGCATGCATAGGCTTCATCACAAGCTTTAGTTTAATCGATTTAGGCCTTCATAGCAAGGTAAGCCCTTCTCCTACTATTAGATATGAACTTTAAACTTAATATGACATGTTGTAAGTGGGTTTAAACATTAGTATGTAGCATGCTATCATCTTATGCAAGCTTATAAAGTCATTACCTTGGTCTTGTGGTCATAAAGCTTTGACCTTTATGTTGAAATGTTGCATTATGCAACATGAGAACCCTTATAACCTTCATGTCAACTTGCATATGAAGCCATAACCCTTATGTGAGGTCATATGCGAGTTACTTGTCATCATTCCATGTTGTTTATCACCATGATTCGCTTATGTGCCAAGTTTGGGTTTATGCATGTTTTTGAGGCTTAACAATGGTATATGCAAGCTAATGAACACATTTGTGCCTCATTCGCCACCATGATTAATTTGTGGCTTAATATCCATCTTTGTCATGCTTTTGCCAAGTCTCTTCTTTTAATCCACTACGTTGTTGCGAACGTATATGCGAGTTTAAAAGCGTTGGATTATGTTATGGGTAATTTCTAATGGCATGAAAATACAACTTGAAAACATGACTTGAAATATAACATGAAAGTTGACATGTAAGTATGCATAAATCATGAGCTTGGGAATTTACCTATTAAGTTAGGTCTACCCTTTGGGAATTTACCTATTAAGTTAGGTCTACCCAAATGCTTGAAAAACTTGTAACATGTTTTGGAAACATGATGAACTTAGATAATATAAGTGTGGCCAACTCGAGGTTGGGTTGAGTTTGCAACGTAAAACTACCCGGAACCGACCGGCCTAACTAGTAGTTGCAAACAATAGGACCCAATGTGAGAAGTTGGTCATGTCGCGCTTAAGACCCGAGGTTAGACTAGGTTGTGGTGTAAATCTACCCGGACCCGCCCGGCTTAACTAGTAACCACAACAAGGTCTAATGTGAGAGGTTAAGAGTGCATTAATTAAATTAATGCCACATGATAAGGTTAAGTAAATTTGACTAATGACACTTAACCGATATGACACGAACGGGTAGGTTAAGTGGGACCGGGCTTGATTTCCTTAATGACACTTAACCATGCAAGATGATTAGGGGATGGGGTTAAGTAATTTACACTTAACTAATCCGACTGGGTAATTAGATGAGGTTAAGTAATTAAGACTTAACTAACCTAACCACAGTAATTAGATGGGGTTAAGTAATCCACACTTAACTAATCTAAACACGGTAATTCGATGGGGTTAAGTTAAATACTTAACCAATTTAAACTTGGTAATTCAATGAGGGTAAGTAACCAATACTTAACCAACTTAACGTGATAATTTAATGGGGTTAAGCAACTTATACTTAACCAATTATACATGAAGATTTGATGTGGTTAAGTGACCTAAACTTAACCAATCTAACTCGTTAATTTGATGTGGTTAAGAAAACTAAACTTAACCAATCTAACTCGTTAGTTTGATGTGGTTAAGTGACCTATACTTAACCAATCTAACGTGAAAACATGATAAGGCTAAGTCACGAATCACTTGAATACGCTTGACCGATTTGACTCGGTAATTTGACAAGGTCAAGTTAATTTATATAATTAACCAATCTAAAATGATAATTAGACGAGGTTAAGTTATGGATTGCTTAATATACTTAGCCAACTTGACACATGGTTTGTAGGGTTAAGTCTTGGACTTGGATACTTAGCCAATTTTGACATGGTTTGTAGACGAGCTAAGTTATGAACTTAAGTGACACCTAACCCATTAGATAAACCCTAATTCGGAGGATTAGGTAAATAACCGTAGTTAACAAGGATTATGGAAATAAGGCTAAGTGGTAAACCTTAGTTAAAAGAAACTAAGTAATAATTCTTAGTCAAGGAAATTTGGACCACCTCTTAGATAGATGAGTAACCCGATACGGTAGGTCATCGTTTAAGTATACGTGTAGGAGCAGGCTATCTGATTTAGATAAAGGCTCCAACGAACTGGGTAACGAAGCAGCGGCTTCAGGGAACGTGAGGATATTCTTGGGATCCCTCTGTGAGCTGCCAGGTCATTATACTAGGCTCACGAGAGGTTGAGGTCTGCGGTAGAAGAACCAAGAATATGCCTTGGTTGCTATGCGAGCGACCTAAAGACTGGGGTGGATAGCAGTGAGTCGACGAATACATAAGGTGCCCGAGATAGCAAGTTCGTCGATCATCTACCATCTTGAGTCAAGCGTGTACGTACGGAAAGGCAGGGAACACCCAACAGACCATAATTGCTATCTAATTATGGGTGAGGTAGGCCGTAGGATGTGGGCTGGCCGGAGTGTAGTTCTCATGCAAGATTTTCTCTTGTGTTGCCTTTCACTAGTTGAGGGAGGGGTCTCGTGGGACCATAGCCACGTGTAGAAAAGCAGACCTTAGTATCTGCATCGGCAGATAAATCTAAAGCTCCCGACCGAGTCCTGTATTTCTTGTTTTGCCCTGTGACAGGACTCGGATGGCACGATGTGATACATGTGCATACAGTTATAGAAAAAAACGATTCACGATGAATGCGTGGGAAAAAGGGCGCGGTTGAGCGTTAGCGTAATCCCTAGTGGCCTAGGTGGTTTAACCCAAACCAAAATACGAAAGCGTGCAATAGGCAAGCGTAATCCCTAGTGGTGCTAGGTGGCGTAAGTCCTAGTAGTTCAAACGATGATTCATATGGAAGAGCCTAGCTAGAACAAGGGTGACAGTCCAAACGATTTCAAGGATAATACGACATGAGGAAGCCCGTACGAGGTACGGCAAAGGACTGAACTTATATACATGGAAAGAAACATATGATTTGAGTAACCTATATATGCGATATGTTAGGTTGACATGGACCATTACACGATTTTGAGTAAGGGACATTCATGGTTAACACATAACAAGGCTGGGATACTAGTACGGAGGGTGCAGAGCAAATATACACGTTAGAACCAGGAAGAATATACGGAATAAATACCGTGGAATGTTAGACGGGGTAGATACCTTGGGATAGTATACTTGATAGAAGTCTGACGATATGATACCTTGATTTATCATGACACCGTAGTTTATCATGATACCTTAGTTCAGTAGTTATCCTGTTATTCTGATTTAGCTTATCTATCTTGTTATCATGCTTATGTTCATCTCAGTTCCTCATGCCAGTTAACTTTACTAGTTTATATGCTGATAGTAGATAGGGCTTACCAGTCTTTATGACTGACCCCGTTTTCTTTCGCTTCTTGTCTTCCGTTTCCCCCCCAGGTTACAGGGAGGAAATACTGTTGTTTAGTTCAGACTTCTTCTGCTTGAAGGTCATCATGGATGGCTTGGACTTTTCTTGGCTATGGCTACTTTACTGTTTTATTTGGGGAATAATTTATGGAAAAGTCTTAATGCTTCTTTATTATTGCAAGACAGGTTTTGATGTACTCTGATGTAAAAGGCTTTAGACCTTAATTATTAATGTTTATGAAAGTTCGATTTTACTTCCGCTATTTTATATGTTCTGTCTTGTGATATTTCTGTGCATGTTTACCAATAATGCCCCTCTAAAGCTAGTGCATTCCTTTGCGAGTGACCCTAGCGGAGGTGGGGTGTTACATTTGGTATCAGAGCAGAAGGTTACTAGACTGGGCAAAAGTTTTTAAAGACCTTCTGAAAATTATTTGAAAAACCGTTTACAAAGAAGCATTTTTCAAGAAAATTTTCTTTTAAAAAGAAAAAGGCTATTCCCCAAAGGCCATTAGCATTATCCTTGTTTTCTTGATTGAATCTCTTTTCCTTTCTTTCCTCCATCTGTAGTCACAGTGTTTTTGACTGCGACTAGTCTTTCTAGCTGCGTAAGTGTTTCCCGTACGATGGAGGTGGTTCTCGAGAGACCGTTGCAGAGTTATGCATGAAAGGATAGTAAGAACAAGGATAAAGGATACGAGCTCAGGGATAAGCAACATGTTGGTATGGCTGAGTCCTAAAAGGAGGGAGAAAAATGAACAATGAAACCCATGACGAGAGAGTACCTTTGGCATGGTGAAACGGGACGGATAGTTAAGTATCATGGAACAGGGACAAGATCATTCGGAGGGCAATAGTATGCTCTCATTTCTAGGGTACCTCAGAAGGAGGGTAACGATCTTGTTAAAGGTTTAGCTTTTCTTCTCTATCATCCTGTCGGGACTTTGTTTTGGTCACCGCATCTTTTAAGTCCGCTTCGATAGTTGAGTCTCTGCACCTTAGTACTAGCGTAGTAGAGGATCCCGTTTTTGTCTCAAGTCCTATTGGAAGATCGGTCCATTTACTCATGGCTTGTTTGGATTTGAGAATGTCTATATCAAGTGTTGAGCTTGGAAATAATGCTTATGTTTATAAGTTGTGGATGGATTCTAGGGATGAAGTGGTTATCCAGTAAGGGGTGCCACTCTCGGTTTTAGAAGGAGGGTAGTTAGACTCTTGGCTTGCTTTGGTAATACACTTGAAGTATCGCGTGACCTTTTGGGTTCTGTCATGATTAGTTACTTAGAATCCCTAGATGCCTTTATTGGAAATTTGAAGCCCGATCGGATGGTGTTCGCCGATAAGACGGATGGTTTATTTCACTTATGCATGGGTTATGGAAATCACCCTAGTAAGTGCACTTGATAACCCGGTTGGCATCTGTTTACTTTCAAGAGAAAGTTCTACTACGTGGAATACCTTATGGTACGAGGTCCGAGATTCACTAGTGAATTTTGGAAAGCTTGCATGAGATCATGAGTACGCAGTCATGTTTGCGCTAAGTGTGCAAGTGGAACGAGAGGCGACGAGGAAATGAGTTCCAACTCATGTTATGGAAACAGGAAATAAGAAGCTACGAAATCGCGAAGTTAAAGGACGGTCAAGGCACAATGGAATTAAGCTCAAGGAGATACGACTTTGATGGTCAAAGACTAGATACGCGCATGATATCTCTTTTTGAGAGTATATCCTTGATCCCTGTTTTCCTGTTGAGCTTGCTTGTAGGCTATCTTTTGTGAATATCCTCTCGGTCCTATCTTCTGTTACAAACCCCGTAAGGAATTTGTCTTGTTTATCTTCTCGACCCTGTTTCAGGGAATCCTAGGTAGAACCCTATGGATGTAAACATGTATTTGAAACATGTTATGATTGATATGGTTGCAAGTGGTTGCAAGTGGTTGCTCGTGGATGCGCGAATACACATTAGATACTAGCTCGACTCGGTCACATTTCATATTGCGTATGCACGAGTATTTATACTTGTTTATGGATGAAATTGAATGTGTTATCATGCGGTTGTTGCATATGAATGAATGATTATGCACGCATATAGTATCTATATGACTAGGATCATTTGCATACATGTTGGATTCATGACACTATACATATTTTTGCATTAGAAAGATTATTCAGGCCTGATCATTAGCATTAGCTAAGGAACATGTACACACACGTTTTGCATATACTCATATAGCATTAGAAATCATCTAAGGACAATGGTTGCTTGTGGATGATGTTTTGAGTAGATGGATGATGGATGGTAGGATAGGTTCTTCCCAACTTGGAGATTTCGGGGACGAAATCCTAAAAGGTGGGGAGAATGTAACAACCCGTATTTTTGAATAACATGTTATAACATAAATGGAGGCAGAATTAAACTGTAAAATCTGAATCAAGGGAAACGGGCTATGCCATTGCGTTCGTCTCGGAAAAATACGCGAAATAGAGTCCGAGTTTTCGAAAATCGGAGTCCGTATGACCAAGATATGGCTTCGCGAAGTTTCACGAAAAATTCCCAAATTAAAGTATACTTAATTAAGTGAAATGGGTTGCGCAGAGAAATATATATATATTGATATATATATATATATATATATATATATAATTGAAAATTAAATAAATATGCAAAAATGTTCAAAACAGCAAATTGGGAGAGGGGAATAACCGAACCGGCCGATTTTTGAGGTCGATCCAAGCCCGCTGGGTCGACTAGGGGTTAATCCAGGGTGTTTGGCTGTCAACCCGTGGGCCGATTCGCTCAAATGCAGATTTTGCATTTGAATGGTTCTCATGGTTCATCTTTAATCTAAAGGCCCTAGATGGTTCCTACACTTGACTTCTTCCCCAAGACATGCTTTGATGGCTTGGATTGAATCTAGGTTTAATCCTATGGCCTAAAACACTTGCCTAATCTATAAATAAGCCCCTAACCCTCTCCTAAATCCTCATTATTCATTCATGTAACTAAACTATGGCCAAATTTCTACTCTCATGGCCTCCACTCAACTATCCTAGCCTCCACTTCATTTCTATGAGAGGTTTCATGATCATGAGAGTGTTAGAGAGTCCCTATGTTAGTATGAGAGCTTCTCAAGTTGATTTCAAGGCAAAAGCTTTGATCTTTGTTCATAAAGATGGTGTTTTGGTGGGTTTGGAGCATCCATCTTTGGGTTTTTGGGTGATGGCATGCATAGGCTTCATCACAAGCTTTAGTTTAATCGATTTAGGCCTTCATAGCAAGGTAAGCCCTTCTCCTACTATTAGATATGAACTTTAAACTTAATATGACATGTTGTAAGTGGGTTTAAACATTAGTATGTAGCATGCTATCATCTTATGCAAGCTTATAAAGTCATTACCTTGGTCTTGTGGTCATAAAGCTTTGACCTTTATGTTGAAATGTTGCATTATGCAACATGAGAACCCTTATAACCTTCATGTCAACTTGCATATGAAGCCATAACCCTTATGTGAGGTCATATGCGAGTTACTTGTCATCATTCCATGTTGTTTATCACCATGATTCGCTTATGTGCCAAGTTTGGGTTTATGCATGTTTTTGAGGCTTAACAATGGTATATGCAAGCTAATGAACACATTTGTGCCTCATTCGCCACCATGATTAATTTGTGGCTTAATATCCATCTTTGTCATGCTTTTGCCAAGTCTCTTCTTTTAATCCACTACGTTGTTGCGAACGTATATGCGAGTTTAAAAGCGTTGGGTTATGTTATGGGTAATTTCTAATGGCATGAAAATACAACTTGAAAACATGACTTGAAATATAACATGAAAGTTGACATGTAAGTATGCATAAATCATGAGCTTGGGAATTTACCTATTAAGTTAGGTCTACCCTTTGGGAATTTACCTATTAAGTTAGGTCTACCCAAATGCTTGAAAAACTTGTAACATGTTTTGGAAACATGATGAACTTAGATAATATAAGTGTGGCCAACTCGAGGTTGGGTTGAGTTTGCAACGTAAAACTACCCGGAACCGACCGGCCTAACTAGTAGTTGCAAACAATAGGACCCAATGTGAGAAGTTGGTCATGTCGCGCTTAAGACCCGAGGTTAGACTAGGTTGTGGTGTAAATCTACCCGGACCCGCCCGGCTTAACTAGTAACCACAACAAGGTCTAATGTGAGAGGTTAAGAGTGCATTAATTAAATTAATGCCACATGATAAGGTTAAGTAAATTTGACTAATGACACTTAACCGATATGACACGAACGGGTAGGTTAAGTGGGACCGGGCTTGATTTCCTTAATGACACTTAACCATGCAAGATGATTAGGGGATGGGGTTAAGTAATTTACACTTAACTAATCCGACTGGGTAATTAGATGAGGTTAAGTAATTAAGACTTAACTAACCTAACCACAGTAATTAGATGGGGTTAAGTAATCCACACTTAACTAATCTAAACACGGTAATTCGATGGGGTTAAGTTAAATACTTAACCAATTTAAACTTGGTAATTCAATGAGGGTAAGTAACCAATACTTAACCAACTTAACGTGATAATTTAATGGGGTTAAGCAACTTATACTTAACCAATTATACATGAAGATTTGATGTGGTTAAGTGACCTAAACTTAACCAATCTAACTCGTTAATTTGATGTGGTTAAGAAAACTAAACTTAACCAATCTAACTCGTTAGTTTGATGTGGTTAAGTGACCTATACTTAACCAATCTAACGTGAAAACATGATAAGGCTAAGTCACGAATCACTTGAATACGCTTGACCGATTTGACTCGGTAATTTGACAAGGTCAAGTTAATTTATATAATTAACCAATCTAAAATGATAATTAGACGAGGTTAAGTTATGGATTGCTTAATATACTTAGCCAACTTGACACATGGTTTGTAGGGTTAAGTCTTGGACTTGGATACTTAGCCAATTTTGACATGGTTTGTAGACGAGCTAAGTTATGAACTTAAGTGACACCTAACCCATTAGATAAACCCTAATTCGGAGGATTAGGTAAATAACCGTAGTTAACAAGGATTATGGAAATAAGGCTAAGTGGTAAACCTTAGTTAAAAGAAACTAAGTAATAATTCTTAGTCAAGGAAATTTGGACCACCTCTTAGATAGATGAGTAACCCGATACGGTAGGTCATCGTTTAAGTATACGTGTAGGAGCAGGCTATCTGATTTAGATAAAGGCTCCAACGAACTGGGTAACGAAGCAGCGGCTTCAGGGAACGTGAGGATATTCTTGGGATCCCTCTATGAGCTGCCAGGTCATTATACTAGGCTCACGAGAGGTTGAGGTCTGCGGTAGAAGAACCAAGAATATGCCTTGGTTGCTATGCGAGCGACCTAAAGACTGGGGTGGATAGCAGTGAGTCGACGAATACATAAGGTGCCCGAGATAGCAAGTTCGTCGATCATCTACCATCTTGAGTCAAGCGTGTACGTACGGAAAGGCAGGGAACACCCAACAGACCATAATTGCTATCTAATTATGGGTGAGGTAGGCCGTAGGATGTGGGCTGGCCGGAGTGTAGTTCTCATGCAAGATTTTCTCTTGTGTTGCCTTTCACTAGTTGAGGGAGGGGTCTCGTGGGACCATAGCCATGTGTAGAAAAGCAGACCTTAGTATCTGCATCGGCAGATAAATCTAAAGCTCCCGACCGAGTCCTGTATTTCTTGTTTTGCCCTGTGACAGGACTCGGATGGCACGATGTGATACATGTGCATACAGTTATAGAAAAAACGATTCACGATGAATGCGTGGGAAAAAGGGCGCGGTTGAGCGTTAGCGTAATCCCTAGTGGCCTAGGTGGTTTAACCCAAACCAAAATACGAAAGCGTGCAATAGGCAAGCGTAATCCCTAGTGGTGCTAGGTGGCGTAAGTCCTAGTAGTTCAAACGATGATTCATATGGAAGAGCCTAGCTAGAACAAGGGTGACAGTCCAAACGATTTCAAGGATAATACGACATGAGGAAGCCCGTACGAGGTACGGCAAAGGACTGAACTTATATACATGGAAAGAAACATATGATTTGAGTAACCTATATATGCGATATGTTAGGTTGACATGGACCATTACACGATTTTGAGTAAGGGACATTCATGGTTAACACATAACAAGGCTGGGATACTAGTACGGAGGGTGCAGAGCAAATATACATGTTAGAACCAGGAAGAATATACGGAATAAATACCGTGGAATGTTAGACGGGGTAGATACCTTGGGATAGTATACTTGATAGAAGTCTGACGATATGATACCTTGATTTATCATGACACCGTAGTTTATCATGATACCTTAGTTCAGTAGTTATCCTGTTATTCTGATTTAGCTTATCTATCTTGTTATCATGCTTATGTTCATCTCAGTTCCTCATGCCAGTTAACTTTACTAGTTTATATGCTGATAGTAGATAGGGCTTACCAGTCTTTATGACTGACCCCGTTTTATTTCGCTTCTTGTCTTCCGTTTCCCCCCCAGGTTACAGGGAGGAAATACTGTTGTTTAGTTCAGACTTCTTCTGCTTGAAGGTCATCATGGATGGCTTGGACTTTTCTTGGCTATGGCTACTTTACTGTTTTATTTGGGGAATAATTTATGGAAAAGTCTTAATGCTTCTTTATTATTGCAAGACAGGTTTTGATGTACTCTGATGTAAAAGGCTTTAGACCTTAATTATTAATGTTTATGAAAGTTCGATTTTACTTCCGCTATTTTATATGTTCTGTCTTGTGATATTTCTGTGCATGTTGACCAATAATGCCCCTCTAAAGCTAGTGCATTCCTTTGCGAGTGACCCTAGCGGAGGCGGGGTGTTACACATTAGAACCTAACGAAAGAATTCATCAGAAATTGGATTAGTAATATCCAATGAGAACGACCCGTTAGAGATGGGTTCAGTAGTATCCTAGAACGAGTGTGAAGAGTATGTTTTAAAAAGAAAACAATTTTGTTTTGAAATTTAATCGTTTTATACGTATTTGAATATTAATTTATATTTAATTTGGACAATCCAATATATAAAGATATTGCATATATGTCTTGCAAACGTATATTCGAAGTTTTAATATACTCGATAGATATAGAATCACACTCTAGTCGCCCGTGGATGTTCTGATGGTGGTTCGAAACATCATCAGAAATTATTTTCGAGTGACGAAGGTGAGATTTCTATATATTTCCATTAGACTGGTGTGAGAACCAAAATTAGATAGGGCTTATTGTTGTGATTTGGCATCAAAAATCTGATTTTTAGACTATGTATCAAAGTTAGGAATTTGAAAAGCTAATCAACTAATTAATTGCTGATTGTGTTGTTTGATTATTGTTTGATTCATAAATTTGAACCTTATAGCAAATTGAACCCAAAACTAAATTGTATTGAAAATTTGTCGCATTTGCATACATATACTTATACTTACATTGAACAGGTCATATCAAGGAGGCTAGAGCAGAAGTATAAAATTGTTTGCCCGACAAATAGGTACATGTTTACCATAATTTAATGTTTTGTTTGGGTGATGATGATTTTATGAGTCGCTTGGCTTTTTCTTTTGGATTGAAGAAGGCCATGGGAGGCTATATGAAATATCCTGAAGTCTCTGGTGCAAGGGAGGTTATGGCGAAATTTTTCGAAAATTTAGGGTGTTAGCCAAATTTTTGAAAAATTTGAAAAGTTCTTAGAAACTGAAAAGTTGAAGAAGTTAAGTCGTAACGAAAATACTGGAAGTTGAGTTGATTTGTTAAACAACTTTCGGCTTCGTTCCTTTTCGGGGACGAAAAGTTTTAAGTGGGAGAGATTGTAATAACCCGGAAATCCAAGCTAATTTAAATTTTTTATTTTGGCAATTTTAGTGAATTTTGAATATATAAAATGAATTATTTTAAATAATAACGACGAGAAAATTATTTTGAATAGAATTCGAACGTATATATTTATTTGAATCGTCGTTAGGATATAAATAATTATTTATAATTATAAAAGGAATTAGAAATGGCGCGGTAGTTCGATAATTCGATTTTGAATTTCAAATGAATGTACAGGATTCAAAATAAATCCGATTTTATTGAAACCAAAAATATTTGAATCTAACTGAGAATTTCTTTCCAACGAATCCGAAAAATTGAAATTTCATAGCGGGAATCAAAAGTTATGTCCAGTTGAAAATTCTGAATAGTCACTATGGATTTCTGGCCCTTAAAAATGGAAATTTTGCAAACGACCTCGGATTTCGATGAAACCACTTTTTTTTGGATCCGTGAGGTCAAGTTATAGCTAGGTTTCAAAATTCGTAATTTTTCGAATCAATACGTGAGCGTGGCAAAGGAAAACGCGTTTTACCAGTTTCAGTTTATTTTAATCGACTGGAAAATGACCATTTTTCAAACGGTCTCAGAATTTGACAGAATTAGTTTTGTTAGGACCGTATCGTCAATTCGAAGCTAGAAAATATTTTTCCGGAATTTTTAGAGGTCGTATATGGGCCCAGTAAATTGAAATGCGCGTTCAAAATTCAATATATAGATTTATATTTTGATTTTGACGAAAACTGATCGAAACGATCGAATCGGCCTACAATACATATCCCATTGTGTTCATAAAGGGGGTAAAACGCTAGGGACGACAGTCGGTGGGTTCGATTCGGGGTCCGTATGAAAAATCCTACTTTTTGGAAATAAAATATTTAAATATAAAATTATATAACCCACCCCCCACTTTTCTATCCTACCGTTGACCAGATCAAAAGAAAAAAACCCCAACTCGCAATCGACGGAGGAGCCCTCCCCTCCGCCTCCGGCGACGCTGCTGCCCTCTGGCCTTCCCACGCGCCACCGCCCCACTCCGATCAACCCCCTCCGACCCCGCGCCTCTCCACCTCGATGCAGCCAAAACCCCCTGAACCACAAAACCCATCTCGATTCTCCCCACGCCGCAGATGGAGGTCGCGCCTCCCATCCGCCACTGACCGACGCCGTCCTCCAGTCAACTCACCCACAACCTCGCGCTTCTCTCTCCTCATCTAATCTAACCCCCTGCGATACCCTCCTCTCCCCTCTTCGTTCGAATGACAGTGAGTCCTTCTGCTTCTTTTCGTTATATTCGTTTTTTTATTATTCTAAGATTTATATGTGTTTTAATCTGATTTTTTTTACATGTTTCTAAAACTGAAATTTTAGATTTTTAAAGAATGAAATTCTATGATTTTAATCCCAAGATGATATGATTTTTATATAGTTATAGAGGTTCAAAATATAATTTTTATATTATAGGAAGGTTCAAAATATAATTTTTATATTATAGAAAGGCTAAAAATATAATTTTTATTCGAGTGGTAAGATAGAAATATAATTTTAATAAGGTAGAGAATATAAAAATATGATTTTTATATATATAACGAAATAAAAATCTGATTTTTATTATACGTATAGTGATATAAGAATGTGATTTTTATCCATATATCGTGGGAATAAGAATGT
Organism: Allium sativum; assembly: GCA_030737875.1. Lineage (NCBI taxonomy): Eukaryota > Viridiplantae > Streptophyta > Magnoliopsida > Asparagales > Amaryllidaceae > Allium > Allium sativum. The sequence goes on along the minus strand of CM060924.1, from coordinate 773,033,746 downwards.
GATTTTTAATGTGAACAGCGTGACAAAGATTATGTAGGGAGTACGGGCAAATCCAGATGTTCAGAAATTCATAAATAAAACTGGAGGAGTGGATCCCTCGGGGACAACTTCTCACTTTTAGTTTAATTTTCTAGTTAAAACATATATTAGGATGCAGACGGTGTTTAGTAGCACCCGACACCCGTCGTCCACAGACCATGGACGGCTTGTTTGTTTGTTTGTTTGTTTGATTTTGATGTGTAGTTGATTGTGTGATGTGGATTGAAATAAAAATATTTTATAGTTAAAAATAAAAAAAATTAACGTGTATATAAAATGAAATAAATTAATATAAACAAATTGAACGATTTGTTTATATACACACATTTGATTTATATTGATTGGGACGATAAATTTTACACATCGCCCAACTGCACAAATAAAATCTGTGTTTGATTGTTTGAAACCCCACACGGGTATTGGGACGATATATCACATACACTAATCCCAGTAATTAGTTGTATGTCAATCGATTGATTGACAAACTGTTATGAGCGTTAAATATTTATATTTGATGCTTATACAGTGTAGAATGCACTTTGGATGATGGTTGGTTATTTGTCATTGTTGATATATACATGTGTTGTATGGAAATCCATAGAAATAAAATCTGTGGTGATTGATTCGGCCTCATTCCAGTTTTGAAATAGAATATTTGAAGAGAAATATTTGAATAAAATATTTGAAAAGAAATATTTGAAATGAAATATTTGAATAGAATATTTGAAATAGAAATATATATAAAGCCGTGTTGATTAGATATGCGCTATTTTGACGCGAACGATATTTATATCGATTATATTCGCTTTAGTAATGAACATTGAAAAGTGGTTTCAAAATCGAATATTTTGAAATGAAATTCGAATTAAATTGAATTGAAACAAATTCGAATTCGAATTGAATTGAAACGAATTAGAATTCGAATTGAATTGAATTGAAAATAAAATGAATTCGAATCGAATTGAAATTGAATGGAATTCAATTTGAAATGAATTCGAATAGAATCGAATTCGAATTGAGATTGAATAGAATCGAATTCGAATTGAAATTGAATAGAAATGAATTCGAATTGAAATTGAATTGAATTGAAAACGAACTGAAATTGAATTAAAAATCTATTTGAATTGAAATTAATTTGAAATGAATTTAAAACGAATTTATAAGGGAAAATTCAATTTTGATTTGAATTTTAGATGGAAGTTGAAATCATTTTGAAAACGAATTTAAAACGATTTATAAAATACGTTTTGAATGGAAATCAACGAAGTATATATTATATATATTATACATATAATATAATGGCCTGAATAGAACGCGCCGCGCCACGGCAGTTCGTGTATTTCAACCATTGACTTCGAATGGACATTGCGAGAGATCCGACCGTCGGATTCTCCTAAAATCTGAACGGTTGGGTTCATATCGAAAAGAGCTTTCTAACGAATATTTGAAATTAGAAATCTAACGGTTGGATTTGGTCCAAATCAAATTTGGAAAGGTTGTTGTAAGTGCAGTTCGATGGACGTTGATGGAAATTGACTGTACGGGCCTTGATAAAATTATTAAAACTAGTAATAATTTGTGTAAAATCATAAGAAATGATTTGTGAAGAATTTGGATGAAAAACTCCATATTTGAAAAGAAAAAAATAGATTTTTATCGAAATGAACTAGTTTTGAACTAGAATTAAAATCAATTTATTTTTGAAATAAATAAATTGGATTGGAAATGGTTTTGAAAGTAACCAGGATTTCCAATAATTGAATTGGAATGGATTTGAATCGAAATCATCTTCGAAATAGTTCGATGTTGGATTTCGTGATTATACAGATGTTGTTATGGAAATTTGAAAGATATATATCGTTATTTCCATTACGATATTTGTTGGTCGTGGAATTTGATATTGAATATAAGCCGATATATTTTCTATTCATAGCCTTGTATTTAATATCAAATGTGATTTAGGTTTGTCATGAATGGTGTCTTCATTAACACTGTTCTTAAACCCAGTTGAGAAAAAGATTAAATCTTTTTATTTAGATTTAATGTAGTGTACCAATTAAATAATATTTAATTGGAATTCAATTGGTATTGATTTTTGGGTTCATCATAAACAGTGTTTTAAATAACACTTGTTCTTTAACCCGATAATTAATGGAATGTGATTTTGGGTTGTCGTGAGCGGTATCTTCAATAATACTGTTCTTAGACCCAACGGAGTTAAGAAAATCAGAAACTAACTGAAGATTAGTTAATATGAATGGTTTCCTATGTATTGATCTGATGTTGGTTTCGGCCTTCGGGATTAATACTTAGGGAATTGCTCACTTGCTAATTTACGGTTAGGGACTGATTGGAATGGAATGTGATTTTGGGTTTATCGTGAATCGTGTTTTAAATGACATTGATTCTTTAACCCAGTTAAAGATTAAAACTAAGTGGAGTTTTAATTAATCTTTAATTAGATTGAAAAGATCGAGAATGGAGTATCACCAGTTTTGCTCCTGGCGAGAGTTAAATGTTTAATTAGATTTCAACGTGAAATGGTAATTGAATTTACCGATAAAACCATGGTGTTAGATGTGAAGTATTACCGGTTTTACTTCATGGGAGGAATAGGTTGGGATTGGGAAATTAAAATAAATGATTACTTCGGCGTGGTTCGCTAATCCCGACTAGTTTGGAGTGATATTCAAAGGAAGATTAAAGAATAAATTCAAAAGAGTTTATCTTTGTAAAATTTATGGGAACCTTTCCCTAAGAATGTGAAATTTAGAAACTAACTGTAGGTTAGCTAAGTAGAACGATTTCCTGGGTATTGATCTGATGTTGGTTTCGGCCTTCGGGGTTAATATTTGGGGAATTATTCTCTTGTTAATTTACGGTTAGTGGCTGATGAATTGGAATGAGGCATATGTTGTGTTTGTGTAACACTTGTTTATTATATACGCGAGTTATTCAGAAAGACCGAGTTTATCCCATTCTGAATAACTGATTCGATGATGATTCGAAGATGAAGACGGTGGTTGAAGACCGGAGGTCTTCATATCGTTTGGGTGATTACTGATGATCTTGATTGGGCCGTACACCCAAGAGGTGGGAATCAGTTAGTGGTCGTCCAGACGTACTTGGAGATCGATGGATATGCAAGGTACAAGGTGCCTCCGGTTTCGTTTAGACCCAGAACGAACTTGAAAAAGGTCCGTGTGTCTGACATTGGATATCATTCTGTGTGATTGATGGATATCGGTTGCATGGAGTGGTTTGCCTGTGTGGCATGCTAAGATGAAAATGATCAAGGCTTTTGTTGAAAAGCAAAGTCTTATGGTTGATGATCAAAGCACGGCCTGTGTGGCACAGCTTTGTGTAGCGTTGATTCACGAGCCTCACACCCCGGTTGTGAACCAGAAACGGGAGAAGGACCTCAGGGAGGACATGCGTTTCTTTCTAGCTAAAAGTGGCATCAGTGGTTTTACATGCCCTGACGAGTTTGACTTATGTGGTTGTTGCTGTTGCGAGGCGCCTCGGATATATCGGTGACTATGTGAAGCTGATGGAGCCATTCATTGGCTCATTTACGCCCAAAATTGCGGGGAAACGTAGTGTTCAGGCATAATAATCCACATCGGTGGACCGACCCTGACGATCCAAGGCTTGTCTGCGTGCTTGCCTGAGAGTCAGGCTAGACAGTCTCGAATCAGTAGAGGACTATCTTTTGCCTCAGTTCGCAGATGGAAATCCAATTTCCAAATACGTGTTTTTGCGGTTTTGATTGTAGAGCCTAGTTTGGCGACATGATATATGGTACCCATGCCGTCTATGATTGATATTTATGATTTGAAGTTGTTTTATACACTATGCACTTATAATAGTATCAAATGATTTGTTTTAGACGTACCAAACATGTTTGGCTATTATAAGAGAAAACCCTATCCCTCGGCTTGCGTTGCATTGTGTGATAGGACCTGGGTCTTATAATAGCTTCATTTTTCCAAAAAGCATTGCGTTGTTTTGTTATATGCACTGGTATTCTTGGAAGGAAGCCCGTTCCGTGTTATACGGCGTGGTCCCTTGATATATCTGATTTAAATTAAAATTTTAAATAACTGTTTTAGTTCTCACACCAGTCCCATGACTGACCTGGGGTTTATTGTTTTAATCTAAACTCTGGGTGCCCTTATTTTCCGCACGGGCAGCTAGTAGTTTCGGTTTTGCAGATTTATATTCACAGGAACCTGGTTTACAGCTGGAATGATATCCGGAAAGCTCTGTATCCGTATATCTCTTCTAGTTGTGCTTTGTATTATTTCTGCTGCGATGTATTTAAATGTAGTTTAAATATCTGATATTTTCTGTGTAATATTTATTCATACTCTGTATATTCTTGTATTCTGATGGAATTGTTGTAATAAACAATGAAATGTTCTTCTGTCTGCGTTCTGATTCGTCTTGTCCTCAAAGTAATTCGTTCTTTCTCTTCTCTTCGGAGAGTGGGAAGTTCGGGTCGCTTCACAAAAAGGGCTTTCTAACGAATATTATAGATTTGAAATCTAATGGTTGGATTTGGAATTATGTCCAAATCAAATTTGGAAAAGGTCGTTGTAAGTGCAGTTCAATGGGCGTTGTTGGAATTCGACTGTACGGGCCTTGATAAAATTATTAAAAATAGTAATAATTTGTGTAAAATCATAAGAAATGATTTGTGAAGAATTGAGATGAAAAATTCCAAATTTGGAAAGATAAAAATAGTTTTTTATCGAAATGAACTAGTTTTGAACTAGAATAATAATTTATTTATTTTTAATGAATAAATTGGATTTAAAAGAGTTTTAAAAGTAACCCGAAGTTTCAATAATTGAATTGGAATGGAATGTGATTTTGGGTTTATAGTGAACGGTGTTTTAAATGACATTGGTTCTTTAACCCAGTTAAAGATAGGATATGATTTCCCAAGTTAAGCAATCATTAATATTGATTTATGGGAAGATTAAAACTAAGTGGAGTTTTAATGAATCTTTAATTAGATTGAAATGATCGGAAATGGAGTATCACCAGTTTTGCTCCAAGCGATAGTTAAATCTTTAACTAGGTTTGAACGTGAAATGGTAATTGAATTTACCGATAACACCGTGGTGTTAGATATGAAGTACAACCAGTTTTACTTCATGGAATGAATAGGTTGGGATTGGAAAATAAAATAAATGATTACTTCGGTGTGGTTCGCTAATCCCGACTAATTTGAATTGATATTCAAAAGAAGATTAAAGAATAAATAAGAAGATTTATTTTTGATAAAATTAATGGGAACCTTTCCCAAAGTATAAGAATATTTGAATAAAAGAATATTTTGAGTTGGAATGAGGCATATGTTGTGTTTGTGTAACACTTGTTTATTATATAAGTGGGTTATTCAGAAAGACCGTGTTTATCCCATTCTGAATAACTGATTCGACGTGGTGTTGAGGATGAAGACGGTGGTCGAAGACCGGAGGTCTTTACATCATTTGGGTGATTACTGATGATCTTGATTGGGTTGTACACCCAAGAGGAGGGAATTAGTTGGTGATCTTCCAGACGTACTTGGAGATCAATGGATATGCGAGGTACAAGGTGCCTCCGGTTTCGTTCCGACCCAGAACGAACTTGTAAATGGACATTGGATTTTATTTTGTGTGATTGATTTCTATTAAATATATATCTGTTTGGCGGCGGAGAATTTATTCTCTTGCTTAATGCCCTTCTCTGAGACGTACGAGCTCAGGGGTAATATATTGATGGATATCAATCGCATGGAGTGAATTGCCTGTGTGGCATGCCTAAGTGGCAATTGATCAAGACTTCTATTAAAAAGGAAAGTCTTGTGGTTGATGATCAAAGCACCGCATGTGTGGCATAGCTTTGTGTAGCTTTGATTCGTGAGCCTCACACCCCGGTTGTGAACCAGAAACGGGAGAGGACCTCAGGGAGGGCATGCGTTTCCTCCTAGCTAGGGTGGTGTCAGTGACCTACCAGCCCTGACATTTATATTATTTTCACCTGTGTGGTTGTTGTTGTTGCGAGGCGCCTCGGATATATGGGTGACTGTGTGGAGCCGATGGAGTCATTTGGCTCATTTACGCCACAAAGGGCAAAGAAACACATTGTTCAGGCATTTTAATCCACATCGGTGGTCCGGCCCTGACGATCCAAAGGCCTGACTGAGTACTTGCCTGAGACATGGGCTAGATTGTCTCGAATTCGGTAGAGGACTATCTTTTTCCTCGGTTCACAGATGGAAATCCAACTTCCAAATACGTGGCTTTGAGGTTTTGATTGTAGAGCCTAGTATTGGCGACATGATATATGGTACCCATGCCATCTAGGATTGATACTCATGATTGAAATTATTTTGACACTATGCACTTATTATAGTAATATCAAAATAATCTATTTTTAAACGTGTCAAGCATTCTTTGGCTATTATAATGTAAAAACCTTATTCTTCGGCTTGCGTTGCATTTTGTGATGGGACCTGGGTCTTATAATAGCTTCATTTTTCTTTATTTAGCATTGTGCTGTTTGTTTTATGCACTGGTATTCTTGGGAGGAAACCCGTTCCGTGTTATACGGCGTGGTCCCTTGATTTACCTAACTTCAAAATAAAGATTAATAACTGTTTTAGTTCTCACACCAGTCACATGACTGACCTGGAGTTTATTTTTTTAACCTAAACTCTGGGTGCCCTTATTTTCGACATGGGCAGCTAGTAGTTGGGGTTTTTGCAGATTTATATTCACAGGATCTTGGTTTACAGCTGGAAATATACTCGGAAAGGTCCGTATCCGTGTATTTCTTTCAGTTGTGCTTTGTATTATTTTTCCACTACTATGTAATTAAATGTAATTTAAATCTTTGATATTCGTGAAATGTGTAATATTGATTCATACTCTGCATATTCTTGTATTCTGATTTAATTGTTGTAATAAACAATGAAATGTTCTTCTGTCTGCGTTCTTTTGTGTGTTGTTCTCAAAGTATCCGCTCTTTCCTTCACGGGGAAGTTACGGGTCTTTACATATTACATCACCAACCCATCTCCTTTATGATCTATAAAACCCCACCACCATACACACTAAGCATTCACCAGTACCATTACCAAAATTCAGCACCAATCCAAACTGCCCTTTTCGATCAGCGGACCACAAACCTCTATTAAAACAAATTCCACAAATCGCACTCCATCATCTCCATTTCCGGAATTCCAAATTCGACCCAGTCCTCATCACTACATCGCTTACCATTTCTCCAAATATTTAAAGATCAAACTACTCCTCTACAATTCACCATTGATACAACTTTGACCGCTTCTTCCATCTCATCGCGTATTCAACGCCCAGGAAATCCCTACAGTAATCGCACCTGTTTCCTAAAATACCAACCTCACTAAAAATCAATCATCGCACTCCTGAAGAAAAAGCACGCTACTAACATCACGTAATCTCAGAATCAAAGCAATATTCTCCAGTGTTAGATCCCACACCATACTCTTCGCCCAGCTTTAACCCTAAATCGCAGTGCTCCAGCCTCGATGTTAGCTTTTGGTACTTTGCAGTTTTCGAAATCCAATACTTGATTCCCGATACTCGACACTCGATTTCAATTTCAAGGTGGAAGCCGCTTTCGATTTTACTTCCGAGGAAAAATTGAAAAATAGAAAAGGTAAGAGGGTACGTGTGGTTTTAATTGGAAAGGAAGCCGATAATTTAGTTTGTGGAGGGATTTCCATTTGTTTGTTTTAACGAGGGGTAGCGGCTTTGATTTCTGCCAAATGGAAATAAAAAGTGGACAACGAGTTTATAAATGAGGAGGTGAGAGGAGTGATTACAGAGGATGGCCATTTTTTTCATCTGAGGATTCGAAAGAAAATAAAGAAAGGGAATTGGTGAAATGGAAGCTGACTTAGAACGGAGAAAGGGCTCGGTCCCTTTTATCCTTTGTTTCGATTCTATGTGAGGAATAACACAGTTTGATTTCTGAATTTAGAAATAAAAAGAAGAGAGTGATTTATTTATTGCTCTCCACTGAAGTTTGGATCGAATACAGAAGAGGAAATAGCCAAAAAGAAGAAGGAACACAGTTTATTTATAAGGATGAAGACTTCACTGCTAAGGAAACAAAGGCAGGTGTTTACTGGGAAATGTTTATCAGAGGTAGGTTAATTAATTTGATTTGACATAGTGCTTATCCACTTATGTTTAAAATAATATAATTCGGGGTTCATTAATTTAAATCACGAACCGTTATTTCAGCGTATAGACCGGCATTTAAATGTAATAACAATATTCTGAGCTCAACAGAATATATTCGGAATTCTAATTTGAAAACATATATAAAACAACCAATACAATTTAAATTCAGAAACAAACAAATTTTCTCGATAACAAATTATTATTACCGTTGTAGTCAAATAAAATTCTCGTACATCATCTGAATCATTTTGATTCAGTTTTCAAATTTCGATTTCCATTATATTTCGTATTACGATAATTTAATATATTCGATATTAAATCGAAATTGATTTTTAAATCGATAACTTATATAAAAATTCATTTGTATTATCAATTCAATATTTAAAACCATATTAAATATTTAAAATAAACTATTCAAAAATCTGGGTCGTTAAATTCTTCCCCTTAAAAGAATTTCGTCCCCACGGTAGGAAAAATGGTACAAACTCGATACTTTTCAAAATCTCACTTATGTTGGAACTCAACATTTCACGTTTCTACAAATTTAGTTCTACAAAACTTTTGGCTTTTATTCATCTAATCAGAGTGATCAATATGTATTCACATCCAATATATTCACATCTCATTCATATTCCATTTGCACACATTAAATTCATTCAAATCGATTATAATCATTTTATTTACATCGATCCATTTAACTAGCTTAAGTTAAATTTAAATTCCCAGGTTTTGATTTCAAATGCTTTAGAAATCATATAAATAGATACATATATTTATTTCCATCTCAAATTCAAAAGATTTGAATTTTCCAAATCAACTTGTTTTCTTTCAAACCGATTCCCTTCAAAAACTTTTCTAAGGTAGCGACCCATCACTTAGAAACTTGAAAATGAACACTGACGATGTCGCGACCATCATAAGAATTATTTCCTCGCCACTAAAGTGAGTTCAGTGCTTTATCACTTTCAAAATCCATCCAAAATTGATTTTGATTTAAAAATCCTTCCAACACAATGCTATATTATTTTAATATACTTCGAAAAATATTTTCCAAACAACTAGGATTTTAAATTCTTAATTCTGATTCTGAATTCAATTCCAGTTCATCTCATTTGTATATAGTATTTATATACAAATTCTATTTGGTTATATATAACCATTTCAATTTTATAATCTTATCTGATTATAATATTGACAACCAACTCATCCATATATGATAATAATTTTAGAAAATTATACATTTCTATATAAAAATAGAATTTTTGGGTAAAGTTATTTCATTTACCCAATTAAAACAATATCATGTCGAAATTTTCTGTTGAAGTGTTTAGAAATTCCTATCGACTTTATGGCATCCCACGATTCGATCAGAATTCATAAACCCCTAACCAGACTTGCCAACACAATATAAAACAATTTTTATATCAATTTACAAATATGCTCTCTCATACATATACACTCAACTCATTCTAGGGTACTACTGACTGTATCTCTAATGACCACAATTCCACCACAGCCTAGGTATTCGCCCAACCTAAGCTCTGACACCAACTGTAATGGCCCGAGAATCCATACTATCTAAGTTGACTAATAATACCACACGTCCAACCCAAATTGCACAGAAAAATGAATCATTATTAGAAAGAAGTTAGAGGATGAGGAATAGAAAGAAAGAAAAGTTAGAATAGAAGAAAAACGAAGAACACAAATCTCACAGCGGAACGAATGCAATATATTAAATAACATAACTTTTGAAATACAAATCAGTAACTGTATATACATACCATTATCAGAGCACAACAGTTACTCTTGGAACAGTTATAAACACCTGTTTTTAGATACAACATAGTACAAAGCGGAAATATGATAGTCTATAGCTAACTGGTGAAGCCTCCTGCTTCCAGCTCTTCCAAGTGAATCTGAAAAATCCCGACTACTTAACTGCCCGTACAAATTTGGGGACCCAAGAGTTTAGGGAAATCAAATAAAATAAACTCTGGGTCAGTCAAGGGACTGGTGTGAGTAAACTCCAACCATTTGTTTAACTTTAAAAATCCTTTCGAAAGAAATGATGATCGTAAGACCGATCCACACATAAACACAGATGGTTTTTACCTTACGATAACCAAAAATATTTTTGATATCAAATCCAGTGATATTATAATAATGTCTACATCAAATAAATAGAATCTAGCGGAACGCTTGCATCTCACGCTCCATATATAATATAAAATCAAAAACTGCATGGCGCTTATTGGAGATAAAATCAAAAACCACATGGCGCTTATTGGAGATTGGATTCCGACTATGACAAGGTATGGAACCACCTTCCGATAGTGTATCTCTAGAGAGGAATACACTGGGTTCAACAAGAACATCTTGCAACCAAGGCCCACAAATGATCGACCACTCATTTCGCTTGAGTGTATCGAATGTATATCACCAACGATTGGGATCAAAAACCTTTTCCCGAAAAGGGACAGCATCGATAGATTAAAGAAGTAAAAGGAATTTCTCTAGATAGGTGATTATACACCCTAATGGGAGCCACCCACATAGCCATGCTGCCTACCCGATTTTGTCATTCCCCAGTTGTTGAGGCCTGAGGCTACGATTTCTTATCATTCATTGATAGCACAATCACTTTGAATGCCACATTGTCAGATCCGTAAATCATTATTTGATTTGCACAAATATATTCTGGATATTGTGCTAAGAGAATAAATCCTCCGCCACCATATATATTTATACAGACCAACCTATTCAATCATTGGAAATACTTTGTCTGACATTCGTCCATATACGTTCATTCTAGGATTGAACGAAACCGAAGGCACAATTTCCATTAATAGAAGAAGTCCTTGCACTTTACTCCATCTTCTATTATCTTCATATAATCTGATTCGCAACGCTACTACCAATGCGGAGTGGTAATCCAACCGGTCTCTCCATATTGACAACGATATTGGCAAATACTTCGATAGTCGGTTATCTAACTATCGAAGAAAAACAAACATCCATTCATAGCATTAAACAAATCACTAGGCTTTTAATTGATATTTCATTCATTAATTAATTCACTACTCCATTTCCTTATTAATATTTGTTAGCCAAATATTTTCAACAATCATCTTGGCCCTTTTCGCTATTTGGAAAACATTTACATATATCGCCTCCTTTTATTTTCTATACGTAGAAAATATCTTCTATTTATAACTGGAAAACATTCCATTTACTTATCTCTTTCACGCCCGTTCATTTCTTTCTATACTTAGGAAATATTTATTATTATATTTCCATATTTCCACTTACTTGGGTTAAAACGAATATTGTGTAAAACATCGTTACAACAATCCAAAACACTACATTCAAATAACTCTTATTCAAACATTTCTCTTCGACACTGGATCTTGCTATTTATCAATTAAAAAATGAAATCAATCAAGTTGGGGTATAACTACCTCTCAGACCTTGACTAAAAGCATCCTTAACTTCAAAACGGACAAGACCACTTACCTCGAATAATAAACATCATAAAAACCAGTTATTCATTTTTGAACCCGTATAAGTTCTTCTTTCTAATTTGACCAGATTGAATTATAGATTTTCTTTTTATATATAGTATTCTATTTTCGAGTTCGTTTCCTTATCGAATTCTATATATATATATATATATATATATATATATATATATATATCAATATGTTAATTTCTAACTATCCAATTTTCTTAAAAATATTCTAACTCCTTAAATTTCCGGAAAATTTCGACATAACCTCCTTTGTACCGGTCGATAGTTAAAACCTCAACTCGCCTCTCTAGGCCCTTTCCATTCAAAAAGAAAATCAAAAAGCCAAGTGGCTTGCCGATTCGGCGCATAAAACCTCATATGGAATTTAAACATGTACCTTTTTGTCGGGCACACAAATTAAATTCTTCATATGCTTCATTCCATACCTGTCTAACACATATACAAATATTTCCATTTGGTGTAACACCCCACCTCCGTTAATGTCACTCACAAGGGGAATGCCTTAACTTTGGTGGAGCATTCTAGTAAACAGAACAGAAACTTACAAGACAGATAACACAGTACTTGAAAATTTTAAAACTTTATTACAGCGGAAACAGAAATCAGTATGGTTACATCTTTTCAAATCACAATATCAGAATTCAAGCACAAAATATCTGTCTTGTACAAAAGCCTTCAGAATGCATAGTTTAAAATCGTAATCCCCACAGAAGAAGACAAGCCATACTTTAAGCACTTCAAGCGGAAGAAATCTGGATCAAGCTAGAGTACTCCCTTCTACAAAACCTTGGGGGGGGAACGTAAGAAAGGAGGCGAAACAACAAGGGTCAGACAAAAAGTATGGCAAGTCCAGTGATTTTCAGTTATGAACAGATAATAATAACATGACATGAACATAAAACTGGATGAGGGATAACTGTAACAGGTGTAGCAGATATAACAGAAGAACAGAATGACATAAGCTATTTCTTTACACTTCTCTGCACTAATACAAGTATAACAGAATTAGATGTCACCCTAATGTCTAAACTGAAACAGAAACGGGTACAGAATAATTTCCACAGAAGAGAATGCTAGTAATGGGCCTTTACCACCCCAACAGAAACGGACAGAAACAGAAAGCTAATAATGGGCCTGTACCACCCGAACAAAAACAGACAGAAACAGATTAATCCTACGGAAACAAATTGTGGAATTAGGTGTACACTAGTAAATGGGCCTTTACCAGCCGAACAGACGGTACCACGCAGAAACAGATAGGTGTTACCACCCAACAGAAACAGATGGTAACTACAGAGACAGACAGAACTAAGTGTACCCTAAAACCCTACCCCGAGCGATCGGCTCCCTAATACATAAATATCCTGTGTCGGCCCCATAGTAGGGTGTATCACTCCCTAAAGTGACAACCAATTGGCACAGACCTATTTACAGATATCACAGCATCTTACATCCTCAGAGGCAGGCTGGGATCCATGCACGCACATGACCCGGTTGGAACGCACCATCAACACCCCTCGCCATTATCAGAATGAACCGCTTATAATTAGTTCAGTAAGCGTGCCCGGACCCTACCTACTGTTGGGTCAAAGTTTTGATACCAGAAAGGGTTACTGACTAATATGGGTCCCAAACAACAGATGACACAAGTAATTCCCCTCCTAACCTTGTGTCCCCAGACTAACAGATTTCAGATTAAATTGTTTACAAGTTCAGACATACAGAATTCAGATCAACTAGTTCACAGACAAGTTTTCATACTAACGGATCAGATATACAGATTTAACAGACTTATAGATTAACTGGTTACAGATTAACAGACTTACATATTAACTAGTCATAGATTAATAGACTTACAGATTAACTGGTTACAGATTAACCGGTTATAGATTTTCTAACTTTGTATTGGGCCTACAGATTCACGAAACAGGTTTATCAGATTCATTGGTCCAATTGGTTTAACCTTACCCAACACGTTTTAGACATCATATTTATCTCAGATTTTCATTAATTAATTATTAATGCCCAGACCTCTCACATTAGACTGACAGTTTGCGGCTACTGGTTAGGCCGGTTGGTTCCGGGCAGGTTTCTATCGCAAAATGATTCTAACCTCGGGTTTCAAGCACGTTATGACTAACTTCTCACATTAGAACCTATTGTTTGCAACCACTGGAATATGCCGGGCGGTTCCGGGTAGAATTACGCCACAAACTCATTCTAATCTCGAGTTAGCCATGTTTATCTTTGCGGCCAATTAATTAATGATTTACTATTTATACCCACGCCTAATATACATGTCAATTATTCATAACTATAGCCAATTCATATTATGTCAATAGCGGACTAATTTTATCAACTCAATAGATATAGCAAATAACAGATTTTTCAGATTAGGCGACTTAACGGATTTAACATATTAAGCAAACTAGCAGATTTAGCAGATAACAGATTAGGCACCTCAATAGATTTAGTTTAGCAGATTTGGCATTTTCAACAGACTTAGCAGATGACAGATTTGGCAGATGAACAAATATAGCAGACTAAGCAGTCGAGCAGAACTAGCCGATTAAGCAATATAACAGAACTAGCAGATTAGGCCAATATAACAGAACTAGCAAATTAGGCAAATATAACAGATTTAATCATTCCTTAAAGTTTCACAAACATATCTTGCGTAATTATAAATTTGGCCCAAGTTTGCATACCTATATAGTTGTCATGATTCACCCTATGATCATATACCCCATGTTTGCATTGAATTTACATGTCACAGATTATGGTCATAATTTACATGTCCCAATTAAGTTCAACTTGCCTAGTACAAAAGATTCACATATAAATTATACCAAATATAGTCATCGATTTCAATGCATGTCATATATTCAAAAATCTCCTACTTAGGTGTTATTCACATTTGATAGATATCCTACTTTAATGTAAATCTTTATTCCTAAGCCATATTCTCTTTATCTCAAGTCATATGTTCAATACAGTCTACACTTATGTCCAATTATATGCCTTCCTATGTCGTGTCCTCAAACCATATGTTCAATACCCTTTATGTTATAAGTATAACATGTCCAGTCATATGTCTCAGATTTATGTTTTAGCTACAGTCCATGTTCTTTCCTCAAATCAGTCACCTATTGGTCATGCCCATTTTATGCATCATTCATTTTACCATCCCAAACATTTTAGCGTATGTTAATCTCTTATGAGATTGGCTCAGGCTCGTGGTAGCCTGGCTATAAAATAGAAAGAGGAAAGAGATACAAAATAAGATAGATCTAAATAGAACAGAACAGATATAACCTCAGATTCAGATTTACAATTCATGTCACAATCAGAATTAACGTTTATATCGGAAAATAACTGTACTTGCCTTGATTGGATTCTAAAAGAAAGAACCTTAATTGTTGTAGAATCGTTGCAGAAGCTTTAATCTCTAGTTTGAATTGAGTTGCTTAGGTTGATGTTGATTAGCTTCTAGTTTTGATTCCAGCAGAATAGCGACGCCATTTTTATTTTTTTAATTAGAACAGAGGCAGAGTAGAAGCAGAAGAGAATTGTGTGTAGAGAAGGCTAGGTTTGGGGCTGTTTAAATAGGGTTAGGCGGACGAACCTAGGCAGAAAACGTGACCAAATACATCAGAACGAACACTGGCCCAAAATTGGGCTCGGGGACCAGGTCGACTGCCCAGTCGACCTGGGGGGGGGGGTCGACTGCCCAGTCGACCCCCCAGTTGACCTGGGTCTGGGCCGGAAATTTCCCGCCCAGTCTGTTCTGCGTTTGAAATTCGAATTTTGAATTCGAATTTGAACTCTGAATATTTCTTAAACTTCGGAGGGTCATATCTCCCTCATACGGACTCCGATTCTTGCAAACTCGGACTCATTTCCAAGCAGAATTCCGAGACGAACGCAATGGCACAACCTGTTTCCCTTGATTCTTATTTTAAAAATTAATTATCCTCTGATTTGTTACTTATACGTTCACAGAAAATACGGGGTGTTACATTCTCCCCTCCTTAAAGGATTTCATCCCCGAAATCTTCAAGTTAAGAAGATTGTGTCCTACCATCCAACATCCATCTACTCAATCATCAATCACTGGCGTCCATTGTCCTTAGAAACTTCTAGTGTTGTATGAACATACGCAAAGGTGTGTGCATATGTTCCTTATCTAATGCAAAGATCAGGCGGTCCACTGATTCAGTTGACCTCCTTAATGCGAGTTATGCCAGTGCCATGAGTCCAACATGCATGCAAATTTTTTTCTATTTGATACATATCATTTCTATATGAGTGCACAACCTTTCAGTCATATGCAACATCCACGTGTTGAGTCAATCATTTTGCATCCACAAAAATTGAAAAATGCTCACACATCCATATGCGGTATGAGAGTGTTTTCGAGCCGATCTAGTGCCTAGTGTGTGTATATGCATCCACGAGCAACCACTAGCAACCACTTGCATCCACTTGCAACCATCAAATATAACATGTCTCAAACACATGTTTACACCCATTAGTTTCTACCTAAAGTTCGAAGATTCGATTGATAGGATACAGTCGAATGATGGAAGCGAGTACAGAAAAACTTGGTTCCCATTAGACATGGGTCCCAAGTATCGGCCCCGAAGACCGAAACCAACATCAGATTGACACTCAGAGGATTACCCTCTTTAGACAATGTCAAAACTGGAAATCTTATCAGAAGTATTCAGAAATTTACAGACTATTGGTACAGATCAGGTTCCCTAATGATTCTTAGGAAGCTAAGCTGATAAAATCATACCCCACAAAAACTCAGAATGTATGTGTCATACTTGACGCCTAACACAAATATCCCTCAAACCCCAGTCTATCACAAACAGATGAGTCATAACCCTTATGAGTCTGAGTCTACAGCGGAATCAGAAATAATACTAGTATTAAAGTGCAGAGTATCGATTACAAAATCAAAATACCAGAATCAGAAAGAGTCTCAACTCCAAAATCAGATAAAGAAATTAAACCTACTATAGGAATTTTCCTATTTCTATCCTAGCCACTAGCCTCAAGAGTGTTCGCCTGCCCTCCTTTCCCTCGTTTCTTCGGGCAGTCCCTAGTGAAGTGTCCCATCACTCCACAGTTGAAGCAAGTGCCCTTCCTTTTTCTACAATCCTTGTTCAGATGAGTCGAGCTCCCACAAGTAAAGAACTTTTTCCCCTTCTTATCTTCAGACTTCTCATCCTTCTTTTGTGTTTCCTTTTTGGGCCATGCTTTCTTATTTCGTGGTTCTTCCTTCTTTGCCTCTTTCGGGCCCTTGTCTTCCTCGTGCAGTAGTGCCATGTCCACCAATTTCTCGTAAGTCGCTCCCATGGGTACATGGGTCATGGCTAGGCTGTGCAGTGGCTCGTTCAATCCTTTAACAAAGCGGAGACCCTTTTTATGCTGAATGTTGACTAAATCCAATCCGAACTCAGCCAGCTGGTTGAACTGGTTGACGTATTCCTTGACCGTCATACTTCCTTGCTTAAGTGATAAGAACTTTTCCAGTTGTAAACTTCGTTCAGCTTGCGAGAGGAATTATGTCTCAAACCTTGTTCTGAAATCCATCCATGTTTCAACTGGCCTCTCAGCGTTAGTGACTTCCCACCAATAGGAAGCTTCGTCTTTGAGCAGCCATACCGCCAACTGTACTTTCTGCCTATCGTCCACCTCGAAGATAACGAATAGATCCTCAGTTTATTTGAGCCAGTTCCTCGCTTCTACGAATGATTCGGTTCCCTTGAAATCCTTTCCACCCATGGCCCTAAAATCTCTACAGATCTTTGAGAAAGCAATTGCACGAGGAAGGGGTGGAGGAGGGGGATCATTTGCTGGACCTGCGGCGGTGGTCCTAGCCTCAAGATATTGACGAAACCAACCGGGTACATGAACACCCTCTAGTATCTCAGATGCTTCAGACATTCTTAAACGAAAAAGGAAAGATTCAATACAAAAAGGACTGAAGGAAAGATATATGGCTCTTGGGGATCATGTTTTTCAAAATAAGCTTTATTTTTGAAAATACTTCCTTTCAAAACCTTTTTGAAAATAGTTTTCAAAAAACTTTACCCAATCTGGTAACCTTCGGCACTGATACCAAGTGTAACACCCCACCTCCGTTAAGGTCACTCACAAGGGGAATGCCTTAACTTTGGTGGAGCATTTTAGTAAACAGAACAGAAACTTACAAGACAGATAACACAGTACTTGAAAATTTTATAACTTTATTACAGCGGAAACAGAAATCAGTATGGTTACTTCTTTTCAAATCACAATATCAGAATTCAAGTACAAAATATCTGTCTTGAACAAAAGCCTTCAGAATGCATAGTTTAAAATCATAATCCCCACAGAGGAAGACAAGCCATAATTTAAGCACTTCAAGAGGAAGGAATCTGGATCAAGCTAGAGTACTCCCTTCTACAAAACCTGGGGGGAAACGGAAGAAAGGAGGCGAAACAACAAGGGTCAGACAAAAAGTCTGGCAAGTCCAGTGATTTTCAATTATGAACAGATAATAATAACATGACATGAACATAAAACTGGATGAGGGATAACTGTAACAGGTGTAGCAGATATAATAGAAGAACAGAATGACATAAGCTATTTCTTTACACTTCTCTACACTAATACTAGTATAACAGAATTAGGTGTCACCCTAATGTCTAAACTGAAACAGAAATGCGTACAGAATAATTTCCACAGAAGAGAATGCTAGTAATGGGCCTTTACCACCCCAACAGAAACGGACAGAAACAGAATGCTAATAATGGGCCTTTACCACCCGAACAGAAACAGACAGAAACAGATTAATCCTACGGAAACAGAATGTGGAATTAGGTGTACACTAATAAATGGGCCTTTACCACCTGAACATACGGTACCACGCAGAAACAGACAGGTGTTACCACCCAACAGAAACAGACAGTACCTACAGAGAAAGACAGAACTAAGTGTACCCTAAAACCCTACCCCAAGCGATCGGCTCCCTAATACATAAATATCCTGTGTCGGCCCCATAGTAGGGTGTATCACTCCTTAAAGTGACAACCAATTGGCACAGACCTATTTACAGATGTCACGGCGTCTTACATCCTCAGAAGCAGACCGGGATCCTTGCACGCACATGACCCGGTTAGAACACACCATCAACACCCTTCGCCATTATCAGAATGAACCGCTTATAATTAGTTCAGTAAGCGTGCCCGGACCCTACCTACTGTTGGGTCAAAGTTTTGATACCAGAAAGGGTTACTGACTAATATGGGTCCCAAACAACAGATGACACAAGTAATTCCCCTCCTAATCTTGTGTCCCCAGACTAACAGATTTCAGATTAACTTGTATACAAGTTCAGACATACAGAATTCAGATCAACTAGTTCACAGACAAGTTTTCAGACTAACGGATCAGATATACAGATTTAACAGACTTACAGATTAACTGGTTATAGATTAACAGACTTACAGATTAACTGATTATAGATTAACAGACTTACAGATTAACTGGTTACAGATTAACAGACTTACAGATTAACTGATTACAGATTAACAGACTTACAGATTAACTGGTTACAGATTAACCGGTTACAGAATTTCTAACTTTGTATTGGGCCTACAGATTCACGAAACGGGTTTATCAGATTCATTGGTCTAATTGGTTTAACCTTACCCAACACGTTTTAGACATCATATTTATCTCAGATTTTCATTAATTAATTATTAATGCCCAGACCACTCACATTAGACTGACAGTTTGCAGCTACTGGTTAGGCCGATTGGTTCCGGGCAGGTTTCTATCGCAAACTGAGTCTAACCTCGGGTTCCAAGCACGTTGTGACTAACTTATCACATTAGAACCTATTGTTTGCGACCACTGGAATATGCTGGGCGGTTCCGGGCAGAATTATGCCGCAAACTCATTCTAACCTCGAGTTAGCCATGTTTATCTTTGCGGCTAATTAATTAATGATTTACCATTTATACCCACGCCTAATATACATGTCAATTATTCATAACTATAGCCAATTCAGATTATGTCAATAGCGGACTAATTATATCAACTCAACAGATATAGAAGATAACAGATTTTTCAGATTAGGCGACTTAACGGATTTAGCAGATTAAGCAAACTAACAGTTTTAGCAGATAATAGATTAGGCACCTCAACAGATTTAGTTTAGCAGATTTGGCATTTTCAACAGACTTAGCAGATGACAGATTTGGCAGATGAACAAATCTAGCAGACTAGGCAGTCGAGCAGAACTAGCCGATTAAGCAATATAACAGAACTAGCAGATTAGGCCAATATAACAGAACTAGGAAATTAGGCAAATATAACATATTTAATCATTCCTTAAAGTTTCACAAACATATCTTGCCTAATTATAAATTTGGCCCAAGTTGGCATGCCTAAATAGTTGTCATGATTCACCCTATGATCATATACCCCATGTTTGCATTGAATTTACATGTCACAGATTATGGTCATAATTTACATGTCCCAATTTAGTTCAACTTGCCTAGCACAAAAGATTCACATATAATTTATACCAAATATAGCCATCGATTTCAATGCATGTCATATATTCAATAATCTCCTACTTAGGTGTTATTCACGTTTGATAGATATCCTACTTTAATGTAAATCTTTATACCTAAGCCATATTCTCTTTATCTCAAGTCATATGTTCAATACAGTCTACACTTATGTCCAATTATATGCCTTCCTATGTCGTGTCCTCAAACCATATGTTCAATACCCTTTATGTTATAAATGTAACATGTCCAGTCATATGTCTCAGATTTATGTTCTACTATAGTCCATGTTCTTTCCTCAAATCAGTCACCTATTGGTCATGCCCATTTTATGCATCGTTCATTTTACCGTCCCAAACATTTTAGCGTATGTTAATCTCTTATGAGATTGGCTCAGGCTCGTGGTAGCCTGGCTATAAAACAGAAAGAGGAAAGAGATACAAAATAAGATAGATCTAAACAGAACAGAACAGATATAACCTCAAATTCAGATTTACAATTCATGTCACAATCAGAATTAACGTTTATATCGGAAAATAACTGTACTTGCCTTGATTGGATTCTAAAAGAAAGAACTTTAATTGTTGTAGAATCATTGCAGAAGCTTTAATCTCTAGTTTGAATTGAGTTGCTTAGGTTGATGTTGATTAGCTTCTAGTTTTGATTCCAGCAGAATAGCGACGCCATTTTTATTTTTTATTTAGAACAGAGGCAGAGTAGAAGCAGAAGAGAATTGTGTGTAGAGAAGGCTAGGTTTGAGGCTGTTTAAATAGGGTTAGGCAGACGAACCTAGGCAGAAAACGTGACCAAATATATCAGAACGAACACTGGCCCAAAATTGGGCTCGGGGACCAGGTTGACTGCCCAGTCGACTGCCCAATCGACTCCTCAGTCGACCTGGGTCTGGGCGGGAAATTTCCCACCCAGTCTGTTCTGCGTTTGAAATTCGAATTTTGAATTCGAATTTGAACTATGAATATTTCTGAAACTTCGGAGCGTCATATCTCCCTCATACGGACTCCGATTCTTGCAAACTCGGACTCGTTTCCGAGCAGAATTCCAAGACGAACGCAATGGCGCAACCCGTTTCCCTTGATTCTTATTATAAAAATTAATTATCCTCCGATTTGTTACTTATACGTTCACAGAAAATATGGGGTGTTACATTTGGTTTCAACTCAATCCATTCGTCTAAACCCAATTCGCTAATTTATTTTCTAATTAGCTATATTTGCCTATTTTACATCTTATTTGAACATATCACATTCAAGTATATTTTAATCTACTCATGAACCCAGTCTAATTCCATTTTCAACTCGAGTTACATATTTGATTTCGAATAAAAATTCTCAAATCTCTTTCACATATCCAATGCCCAATTTCGATTCAAATCTCGATTAATTATTTATTCTTCAAACTGGTTAAATCAATTTAATAACTAAAAATCTGATTTTTGTTTCAAAAATCATTTTGCTTACTTCACTGGAGTTCATATTTATTTTATATCTCCATTCTGGATTTTTCCAATAGCAATTCGGATTTTATTTCTTTAAAATCCTTTTATTTATTTAAATAAACCGTTATGGTTTTATAATGGTTCTGGTGCTGTTTTTCTGAAAATTTGATTTCGACATAACTCAAAATCTATAAGACAAAATTCAGATTATCTCTTCCATTAGAAAACTATTATTCAATCAGTCCTGACGGTTCTTGTTTCAAAGAATTCCGACTTAAATTGAGTTCTATATACTCAGTTGAAGTTCGAAACGCTAATTTACGGACTGCCGCTCTGCGGCGAGTTCGTTTTAATTATATTTAATATATAAACATTTTAAACTTCATTTATGATAAATTCAACTCCATTCTGATATATTTTTATTATATATCAAATCAGTTTCCCAATTCAACATAATATTTTCGATTATCTATAATTATCGATTTTTCCTTAATCGGTAATATATATATTTATACTTCGATCTTCTATATTAAATTCCAATTCCTTTTACAAATTATTTAATTAATGATTTATTTCTATTATGTTTAGAAATCCGCATTCTGAAATATATTTCGTCGTTCCCATTTTGAAATGATTTCAACTTTCTATTTTCAAGTTCTATTTTCAATTTCTTTTTGAATTTTCTATATTCGAATTCCATTTGAATTTTCTATATTCAAATTCCATTTGAATTTTCTATATTTAAATTCCATTTTTAAATTCACATTTGAATTTATATAATCAAATTATCTCTTGATAATTAATTCGTTATATTTATAAACACTATTTTATAAATTTCCTTGTTTATATTTAAACAAGTCTATTTCGAAATCTATTTAAAACCGAAATCTTATTTTGGAAATTTCTATTTATAATAACTTATATATATAACACCCAACTTATTTTCATATTCAATTTAACCTTTATTTAAATAAATTTGAATTAATCGAATTCAAATCATAAATCATTACGGATTTATTTTAGTTCAATTTTTATTTTGAACATCAAAATAAACTCCATCGTTTATTTCTTTAAAACGATTTCCCCATTTCTATTTTTAAATTCACATTTGAATTTAAATATTCAAACTATCCAATGATAAATTTTCCATTTTATTTGTAAACACTGTTTATAATTTCATTTCAATTCTCTGCATTATTCAGTGAAAATCATTCCATTTTATTTCTAAACACTGTTTATAAATTTTACTTCAATTCCCCACCTTATTCAATTTATAAACTTCGTTTATAAATTCAATACTTGTTTTATTTATTCGGAACAAATCAATATTTTTAATCCATTTGAATTTCAAATTCTATTTTTAGAAAAAAAATCTCCCGTTTAAAATCTCATTTACAATATTTTTATAGATCAACATTCAGGCCCAGTGATAATTAAACAATCAGACCACCCAATTATCAATCAACATATCATATATGATAATATATGTGAAAACAAACAAACAAATAATAATATTTTTGAGGAATCCAGTTGGATCCCTCCAACCTATTTTCCCTGCATCCACAGACGTTAGCCAACATAAATAATACCCATCCTGCTTTGAGGCAAGATATCACTGTATAGAAGGTCATCCAATATCATAGCGTGGGGCATATAGGTTCATCTGCTAATGATACTGCGGGCATCCGCTAATGGTACTACGGGAATCCAACCAATCACTAATATATATATATATATATATATATATAATAGACACAAACATCAATCCTATATAACTAATATATATGTATAATAGCCACAGTAATATTTAAATGCAACCATGCAACCAACAAATTCTTTTTAACGATAAAAATAATTTAAATAAAATTCTTGAGTGAGAATTACTCATCTGATTTATTTGTTGAAATAGTGATTTGATTTCGATTAAATTAAATAGGTGTTTAATTTAACCGAAAATCCCAGTTGCCTCCAAATTGCTCCAAAACGGTTCCTACCCATATTTTTTTTCCATATGATTTCAACGAACTTGATTTCACTCCATATAATACCTTACAATATAGATATACACATTTATAAATTCGATTTCATTTTAATAAGTAACTAATTTGTTAAGTAAAAATTAAATGAACAAATTAATTTACCTTATTTATATTTGCATGTCTTCTGCCTTAAAATGCAAACTTCAGTCTCTGTCATCTCCTGAATTTTCATTACATCATCAACCTATCTCCTTTATGATCTATAAAACCCACCAGCATACACACTAAGCATTCACCAGTACCAACCAAAATTCAGCACCAATCCAAACTTCCCTTTTCGATCAGCGGACCACAAACCTCCATTAAAACAAATGCCACAGATCGCACTCTATCATCTCTATTTCTGGAATTCCCAATTCCACCCGGTCCTCATCACTATATCGCATACCATTTCTCCAAATATTTAAAGATCGAACTACTCCTCTTCAATTCACCATTGATAAAGCTTTGACCACTTCTTCCTACTCATCGTGTATTCAACGCCCAGGAAATCCCTACAGTAATCGCACCTGTTTCCTAAAATACCGACATCACTAAAAATCAATCATCGCACTCCAGGAGAAAACGCATGCTACTAACATCACGTAATCTCAAAATCAACGCAATATTCTCCAGTGTTAGATCCCACACTGTATTCTTCGCCCAGCTTTAAACCAAAATCGTAGTGCTCTAGCCTCGATGTCAGCTTTTGGAACTTTGCAGTTTTTGAACTCCAATACTTGATTTCCGATACTCGATACTCAATTTTAATTTCAAGGTGGAAGCTGCTTTCTATTTTACTTCCTGGGAGAAATTGAAAAATAGAAAAGGCAAGAGGGTACATGTGGTTTTAATTGGAAATGAGGCCGATAATTTAGTTTGTGGAGGGATTTCCGTTTGTTTGTTTTAACGAGGGATAGCAGCTTTGATTTCTGCCAAATGGAAATATAAAGTGGAAAACGGGTTTGTAAATGAGGAGGTGAGAGGAGTGATTACAGAGGATGGCCATTTTTTTCATCTGAGGATTCGAAAGAAATTATACAAAGGGAATTGGTAAAATGGAAGCTGACTTAGAATAGAAAAAGGGCTCGGTCCCTTTTATCCTTTGTTTCAATTCTATGTGAGGAACAACATAGTTTGATTTCTGAATTTAGAAATAAAAAGAAGAGAGTGATTTATTTATTACTCTCCATTGAAGTTTGGATCGAATACAGAAGAGGAAATAGCCAAAAGGAAGAAGGAACACAGTTTATTTATAAGGATGAAGACTTCACTGCTAAGGAAACGAACGTAGGTGTTTAATGGGAAATGTTTATCAGAGGTAGGTTAGTTAATTTGATTTAACATAGTGCTTATCCACTTATATTTAAAATAATATAATTCGGGGTTCATTAATTTAAATCACGAACCGTTATTTCAGCTTATAGACCGACATTTAAATGTAATAACTATATTCTGAGCTCAACAGAATATATTCGGAATTCTAATTTGAACACATATATAAAACAACCACTATAATTTAAATTCAGAAACAAACTAATTTTCTCGATAATAAATTATTATTACCGTTGTAGTCAAATAAAATTCCCATACATCATCTGAATCATTTTGATTCAGTTTTCGAATTTCAATTTCCATTATATTTCATATTACGATAATTTAATATATTCGATATTAAATCCAAATTGATTTTTAAATCGATCACTTGATACAAAAATTCATTTATATTATCAATTCTATATTTAAAACCATATTAAATATTTAGAATAAACTATTCAAAAATCCGGGTTGTTACAGCAATCAGCCATAAAAATGGGAAAAAGAATGGATTTGTGCTGAAGCAATTTAGGGCAAGCGTGGATTTTTATAATAGAAGAAGCTAGCGATAAAAACGAAGTTAAATCAATAGCGTATTAGAGTAGCCGCGAATTCCAACATATAGGTTGGCGCGAAATTTCTAAGGAAGGCTTTATCTGATTTAATTTAATATTAACTGTACCGCAAACTACCCTATAACGCTCAACATTCATACTGCTAACATCATCTCTAAATGCGACAAAAATTATATGTATCTCTTCGTCTTCGCGTTTTGAATCTAATAAAATTAGTTCGATTGTAATTCGATTCTGTTTGGGTACAACGATATTTTATTTTTAAATTATTTATCGGTTCTCTGATTTTCGTCTATTTACCAACAATTCTGTTAAATTCCAAATTTTGAGCGCTAAAATTTCAATTTCTATATATATACAAATACCCATATTTCCAAGCCAATCTTCATACGTATCGATGAATAATATTTCTAATTTATTTAACATCAACGAATGTTAAATTTCTAATTCAATTGTTTATATTTTTTTACAATCGAATTCCAATCCGACTTTAATTCAAATATTCAATAATATTTGATAATCGACTAACTATCTTGAATTTATTATCGAATTTGATTCATAGATTGAAATTTGATTTTAAATTTCTAATTCCAATATAAAATTAATCACATATTCCAGCTCTCAAAATTTCCGGGACGTTACATTACACTACAAGAAAATATGGCATTAGTAACGCTATTTAGTAACACGTTATTCTAAAGTGTTATTATTTAACCTTGATTATTTGTTTTTCAGGGTTTTTTTTTGATTGGATCACGTAACACTCCCCTCACAAAAAATAATTCACGATCTCCCTCCAACTTCACAAATTATTCACGATCTCCCTCCAAAGCGATTTCCTCTCCCTCCAAAGCGATTTTCCCTCACAAAAAAGTGAATCGTTTCGCTTGAATTTCTCACCCGATAGAAGAAACAAACTCCTTCCATCTCAAATCTCTTCAACCAATTTGTCGAAGCTAAGGCGGGTTCCCGCAACTTGGATCTTATGTTCGGTTTGGATTCTGGTAAACGAAACATTGTAGATTTAATATTATCTTTAATAAACATTGTGACAAATATTGAAGTTCGATGGAAACACCTTCAATCACCGGCTAATCGTCATCATAGAGGTAACCGAGATGAGGTCTTAGAATCCTGAAAGCCCTAATCTTTTGATTGAGTAACAAAATTATTTTTAATTTGAAGGCTAGATTCGACGACTTGAAGGCATGGTGGGTACGAAGGATGATGTAACGATTTTTGAAGTTGACAAAGAAATAGGAGGTAAGCTGGTTACAAAAGTTATCCATCGTGATCTGTTATCTTTTAATGGAACGTTTTGTTTGTTTGTAAGTTCGTCTTTTGATTGAGTAGCTGGTTACAAAAAGTTCTTTGTTTTTTTCCTGAGCCAAAAGGCTATGTATTGTGTTAAACTATAATATATTGGATTTGTTTGGATAAAAACTTCATACAAGAAATTTCGGTAATGAATTTTGAGTTATTAAGAGTGGAAAATCTTAACTGCCAAATCGAAGAGAATATATACTCAATCAAACGAATAAAGTAAGAAAGTGCTATAGATTTGAATGAATTTGAGTGTTCCTTAATATTTAAAAAAAAAATATTAGAAAGACGAAGAAAATAGTGGCATAAGTAGTTTGCATATGGAATGTAGAGACAGATTTAAGGAAAACTAAAATTGTTATTTTGGATATGACTTTGAATGAGGAGATGATAAAATCTTTTTTAACCATCCCTTGGATTGAAGGGAGATTTTCTATTTAAAATAACTCTTTCGGACTAGCAATTTAAAGGTGCAGATTTTACATTGCATATGAGATGCATGTAAGCATTGTATATATGGTCAATACTTTTAACTCTAGCTTTATCATAGGTCAGAGTTCCACTTGTAATTAGATTTTTTTTATTGTGGTTAAATTGTTTGTATAAATTTGGATTTCTCTTGGATGTTTGTTTGGTTTCCTTTTTTACAACTTAGGATGGGATTTTTGAAAATTTGAAAAGGTGATACCTTGAGTTTTAAACTCGTTGGATATTTGGAGAAGCGATATCATAAGCATAATGATATTGCTTAAGTCATAATAAATATCTAGATAGATGGCATGTTATGTTCATCTAGTTAAAACATCATTTTTGGATATTTTTGGGTGAAATGAAGGATTAGTAAATAAATTGTAAATAAAATACTAAAGATGGTATATAGAGCTCTATATGCGCATGTATCTTATTCCTCTTATATGATATTTTATATTATTCCTAATATATTTTATTTTGTTTTACTCCTATTATTTTTACTTGCTGTTTTATTTTTGTTTTTATCATTTAATATTCAGAAGTTTCCTTATACAAAATATATGTGCTAGAATATGTTATCTTCTATACCTCAAGGAAATGGATTTTTATTTTTATGATAGTAATGAAATTTTGATAATAATTAATATATGTGGCATGACATATTTTCATGTTTCACCCTCTTGCCAAAATTGGATAGTTGCATGACAGTTTGGATATTCAAATAATTTATTGTTTTGAACTGCCTAGAGGCATACAATTCAATTCCTATTTGCATATTTATGAATATGGTTATTCCGTTACTTTACATGTAAATAGCAACAAATAATTTTTCATAGGAACTGCATTTGGAAGCAATATTAACTTTTGTCATTTCCATATTTTTTTCATTCCTTTAGGCAATTTATTACCTAAACATTCATAAATTTCAGGTTTGTTAAATTAAGATAAGACCAACTTCATCTTATTTTATGCATGGGACCACAAACAATTTATTAGTGCATTCTGCGATAATTAACGCAAAGTTACATTCTTGGCCAACAAATATTTGCATGTTGTGTGGAGTCTAGGCAAACTAGACTCTCAGCCAGCAACCTAGACCAACTCAATAACTAAGAAAATCTAAAAAAAAATGAAATTTATATTTTTTAAACCGTTGATAGTTTGAATCCATCTCATGTTGATTTGGACATTGTTTCCTATAGGGCAGTTGCATTGAAATTTACTAAAAAAAACAAGGAAGAAATGAAAATGATGAACTTGAATTATGTAGAATGAAGGGCAAAATAGGGATTTGTAAGGTGAGGAGAGACGAAGCGTTGAGAATACTTAGTTGACAAAACTGCTGGAATACTTTGTGTGTTGCTAGGCAAAATAGGGATTATGTCTTAGTTGACAAATTTACTATTAAGAAGTCAATTAAATTTCTGTGTTGCTAGGAAAAACTGCCAGAATACTTTGTTAAGGAAAAAGAAAACATTGAGAAACCATTTACTCGGTAGTTATTATTCCCATTTATCGTTTCCATTCACAAAGAGCCAAAAATTAATCAACCTTCGATGTTCCTATTTTCAATCTGTAATTTCCTTTATGTGTAAAATGTGAAAAAGGTAACCATGATAGATTCAATCCAATAACGTGTAACGACCGGGAATTTCGCTCGATCCGAATCAGTCGCTAAACCGACCCAGACTGTTCGAAACACCTGATTGTTTTGAGAACACGACAAAATAGAACGCAGACAGAAGAACATTTCATTGTTATTTACAACAATTCCATCAGATTACAAGAATATACAGAGTATAAACAAATATTACACAGAAAATATCAGAGATTTAAATTACATTTAAATACATCGCAGCGGAAAGTAATACAATACACAACTGAAGGAGATATACGGATACAAAGCTTTCCGGATATCATTCCAGCTGTAAACTAGGATCCTGTGAATATAAATCTGCAAAACCAAAACTACTAGCTGCCCGTGCGGAAAATAGAGGCACCCAGAGTTTAGGTTAAAACAATAAACTCCAGGTCAGTCATGGAACTGGTGTGAGAACTAAAACAGTTATTAATCTTTATTTTAAAGTTAGGTAAATCAAGGGACCAAGCCGTATAACACGGAGAGGGTTTCCTCGCAAGAACACCAGTGCGTAAAACAAACAGCGCAATGCTAAAAAAAGAAAAATGAAGCTATTATAAGACCTAGGTCCCATCACACAATGCAACACAAACCGGAGGATAGGGTTTTACCTTATAATAGCCAAAGCATGCTTGATACGCTAAATTTCATGTTTTATTACTATAAGTGTATAGTGTCAAAACAATTTCAATCATAAATATCAATCATAGACGGCATGGGTACCATATATCATGTCGCCAATACTAGTTTCTACATTCAAAACCGCACATGTCACGTATTGGAAGTTGGATTTTCATCTGTGAACCAAGGCCAGGGGTCGTCCTTACCGAATTCGAGACAATCTAGCCCATGTCTCAGGCAAGCGCGCAGACAAGCCTTGGATCGTCAGGGTCGGTCCACCGATGTGGATTAAAATGCCTGAACACTACGTCTCCCCGCCCTATGGGGCGTAAATGAGCCAAATGACACCATCGGCTCCACACAGTCACTGATATATCCGAGGCGCCTCGCAACAACAACAACCACATAAGTCAAACTCGTCAGGGCATGTAAAACCACTGACGCTACTTCTAGCTAGAAGGAAATGCATGCCCTCCCTGAAGTCCTCTCCCGTTTCTGGTTCACAACCGGGGTGTGAACCAGAAAATCAACGCTACACAAAGCTATGCCACACAGGTCGTGCTTTGATCATCAACCACAAGACTTTGCTTTTCAATAGTAGCCTTGATCATATTGCCACTTAGGCATGTCACACAGGCAATTCACTCCATGCGTTTGATATCCATCAATATATAACCTCTGAGCTCGTACGTCTCAGAGAAGGGCATTAAGCAAGAGAATAAATTCTCCACCGCCAAATAGATATATATTTAATAGAAATCAACCACACAGAATAAAATTCAATGTCAGACACACAGTCCATTTACAAGTCCGTTCTGGGTCTGAACGAAACCGGAGGCACCTAGTACCCCGCATATCCATCGATCTCCAAGTACGTCTGGACGATCACTAACTGATTCCCTTCTCTTGGGTGTACGGCCCAATCAAGATCATCAGTAATCACCCAAACGACGTGAAGACCTCCGGTCTTCGACCAGTGTCTTCATCTTCGACACCACGTCGAATCAGTTACTCAGAATGGTATAAACCCGGTCTTTCCGAATAACTCGCGTATATAATAAACAAATGTTACACAAACAAAACATACGCCTCATTCCAATTCAGAATATTCTTTTATTCAAATATTCTTACACTTTGGGAAAGGTTCCCATTAATTTTATCAAAGATAAATTCTTTAAATTTATTCTTTAATCTTCCTTTGAATACCACTTCAAACTAGTCGGGATTAGCGAACCACACCGAAGTAATTATTTATTTTATTTCCCAATCCCAACCTATTTATCCCATGAAGCAAAACTGGTAATACTTCATATCTAACACCATGGTGTTATCGGTAAATTCAATTACCATTTCACGTTCAAATCTAATTAAAAATTTAACTATCGCCTGGAGCAAAACTGGTGATACTCCATTCTCGATCTTTTCAATCTAATTAAAGATTCATTAAAACTCCACTTAGTTTTAATCTTTAACCGGGTTAAAGAATCAGTGTCATTTAAAACACGGTTCACGATAAACCCAAAAATCAATACCAATTCAATTCCAATTAAATATTATTTAATTGGTACACTTCATTAAATCTAAATAAAAAGATTTAATCTTTTTCTCAACTGGGCTTAAGAACAGTGTTAATGAAGACACCATTCACGACAAACCCAAATCACATTTGATATTAAATACAAGGCTCTGAATAGGAAATATATCGGCTTATATTCGACATCAAATTCTACGACCAACAAATATCGTATTGGAAATAACGATATAAATATATCTTTCAAATTCCCATAACAATACCTGTATCATCATGAAATCCAACACCGAATTATTCCATAGACAATTTCGATTCACATCCCTTCCAATTCAATTAATGGAAATTCTGGTTACTTTTAAAACCCTTTTCAAATTCAATTTATGTATTTAAAAATAAATATAATTATAATTCTAGTTCAAAACTAGTTCATTTCGATAAAAATCTATTTTTATCTTTTTAAATATGGAGTTTTTCATCCCAATTCTTCACAAGTCATTTCTTATGATTTTACACAAATTATTACTGTTTTTAATAATTTTATCAAGGCCCGTACAATTGATTTCCATCAACGGCCATCGAACTGCACTTACAACGACCTTTTCCAAATTTTATTTGGACATAATTCCAAATCAAACCGTTAGATTTCTAATTTCTAATATTCGTTAGAAAGCTCTTTTCGATACGAACTTAACGGTTCCAGTTTTAGGAGAATCCGACAGTCGGATCTCCCGCAACGTCAATTCGAAGTCAATGGTCGAAATTCACGAACTACCGCAGCGCAGCGCGTTCTATTCGGGCCATTATATATATATAATATATATTTTATATATTTCTTCGATTTCCTTTCAGAACGTATTTTATAAATCATTTTAAATTCATTTTCAAAACCATTTCAACTCTGTATTCAATTTCGAATCAAAATTGAATATTTCATATCATTACTATATAAACGATAATATTTTCAAAAGGTTATATTTTGAAGTCACTACCTTTTCTATATTTATTATAAAAACGAATATAATCGATATAAATATCGTTCACGTCAAAATAGCGCAACTCTAATCAACACAGCTTTATATATTTCAATAAATTCTTTATTCTACTCAACAAATGAATATTTATTCTATTCAACACATGAATCTATATTTCCTTCAACACATGACTAATTTCAACACATGCGTACTGTCAACACATGACTATTTTTGTTATGCAATATATTTTATAAAATTATGGTATCTATCGTTTGATTTTCAATCAAACTCCAACCGTAAAGTAGTTTCTAATTTCAAATATGATAAAGATGTAAATTTTATTATTAAAATATTTCTTTCAACACATGATAATTTTCAACACATGATTATTCTCAACACATGAGCATCGTCAACACATGACTATTTATCCTATTCAACACATGAATATATATTTTATAGTATTCTTTATTTTTCCAATTGGAATGAGGCCCAATCCATTACCATATAACGTTAATTATATGGATTCCATACAACACATGTATATAATAGCAACGATAAACAAACAATCATCATCCAAAGTACACCACTCAACTGCATAAGCATCAAATATAAATAATTAAGGCTTATAACAGCCTGCCAATCAATCGATCGACTTACAACTAATTATTGGGATTAGTGTATGCCGTATTTTATCCCAATACCCATGTGGGGTTTCAAACAATCAAACACAGATTTTATTTGTGCAGTTGGGCGATGTATAAAATTTATCGTCTCAATCAATGTCCTTCAAATAGGTGTTCATAAACAAACTGTCCGGTTTGTAGATGAATATTTATTTATTCACATTCACTATATTCATATTCACGTTAAAAATTATATTTTTAACGATAATTAATTTATTTCAACACATGAATATATTTTATTATCTATTTCACATCAACATCACAAATAATTTTCACAACACATCAATCAAACAAACAAGTCGTCTATGGTCTGTGGACGACGGGTGTCAGGTGCTACTAAACACCGTCTACATCCTAGTATATATATAACTAGAAAAGAAAATTTAAAGTGAAAAGTTCTCACCTTGGGGATCCCCTCCGCCATTTCATTTCTGAACTATCTGAATTCCCTTTTGATTTCTATCTATTCCCTCTCACTTCTTTTCCCGCTGTTCATAGTGAAAATCATATTTTTATTATCTCTACTTTATAAAAATCATATTTTTATTATCTCTACTTTATAAAAATCATATTTTTATTATCTCTGCTTTATAAAAATCATATTTTTATTATCTCTACGTTATAAAAATCATATTTTTATTATCTCTACCTTATAAAAATCTTGTCTTTCTCGTGAATAAAAATCCAATTCTTTTTCTACAAACAAAACCCAATCTTTTTATTTTTCAACTAAAAATCAGATTTTTACTTGCTAAAAATCTAAACTTTGTATAATTATAAATCTAAACTTCATATAACTATAAATTTAAACTGCTCTCTCTAATTAAAAATCAAGAAAAACACAGCTTTTATCATTAAAAACCGGATCTTCGTTGCCGGAGAAGATCCACCTCGACTGGAGGACGAGCGGCACCATCAGCAGGTGGAAGGGGAGGTTGCAACAGGTCGGAGGAGGGTTCAGAGGCGGTAGGGGTTTGCGGTGGTCTCGATTTCGGGCTATAGGGTTTGGGGGTTTTGATGTTGGCCGGAGGATAGAGGGGTGGAGGCTGCTAATGGGAGCAGGCGGAAGTGGGGAGCGGCGGACAGAGAGAGGCGGGCCCACGGGGACTGGCGGCGGCTTTTTGGGCCATAGGGGCGTCGGGTTTTTGTAGGGGGTGCGGGTTCGTCTGAGATGGGGCGAGCGTGATCGAGGAAGGAGGCGTAGAGGCTGATGTCGTAGGGGGGCGAGGGGAGCGGAGCGCCGACGTCATGGCGGTGGGTGGCTGAGCGCGATGAAGTCTGCCTTTTTATTTATTGCGGGTTTGGCTAAATGGTATACGGGAGGGAGAGAGAAAGTGAAGAGTGGGGGTGGGGTTTAATTATAATTAATTTATTTTATTTTCCCGAAATGTTGACTTTTTATTCGACCTCGAAACGAGACCCAACGACTGTCGTCCCTAGCTAATTACCCCCATTCCGAACACAATGGGATATTTTTCGCAAGCCAATTCGCTTGTTACGATAGGTTTCCGTCCACATCAAAATATAGCTCTATATATTCAATTTTAAATGCACATTTCAATTTACCGGGGCCACATACTAACTGTAAAAATTCCCGAAAAATTATTTCTAGCCTCGTATTGACGATACGGTCCTAAAAAAACTGATTTCGTCAAATTCTGAGACCGTTTGAAAATTGGCCATTTTCCAGTCGATTAAAATCAACTAAAACTGGTCAAACGCGTTTTCCTTTCCCACGCTCACATATTGATTCGAAAAATTACGAAAATTGGAATCTAGCAATAACTTGACATCACAGATCCAACAAAAGTGGTTTCGTCAAATTCCGAGGTCGTTTGCAAAATGGCTATTTTCAAGGGCTTGAATTCCAT
This sequence comes from Allium sativum, assembly GCA_030737875.1. NCBI lineage: Eukaryota > Viridiplantae > Streptophyta > Magnoliopsida > Asparagales > Amaryllidaceae > Allium > Allium sativum. The sequence goes on along the minus strand of CM060924.1, from coordinate 772,998,901 downwards.
AGTGACAATTCTGAATTTTCAACTGGACGTATCTTTTTATTCCAGCTATGAAATTTCAATTTTTCGGATTCGTTGGAAAGATATTCTCGATTAGATTCAAATATATTTGGTTTTTCTAAAATCCGATTTATTTTGCACCCGGTACATTCAATTGAAATTTGAAATCGAATTATCGAACTACCGCGCCATTTTCAGTTCCTTTTATATATATAAATAAAATATTTATATTCTAATGACGATCTATATAAATATATACATTCGAATTCAGTTCAAAATAAATTTCTCGTTGATATTATTTAAAATAATTCATTTTAATTATTCAAAATTCATCAAAATTGTCAAAATAAAAATGGCTCAGAATTTCCGGGTTGTTACAATCTACCCCACTTAAAACTTTTCGTCCCCGAAAAGGAACGAAGCCGAAAGTTGTTTAACAAATCAACTCAACTTTCATTATTTTCTTTACGGCTTAAGTTCTTCAACTTTTCAGTTTCTAAGAACTTTTCAAATTTTTCAAAAATTTGGCTAACACCCTAAATTTTTGAAAAATTTCGCCATAACCTCCCCTGCACCGGGAGCACCAGGAAAATCCCGAAATTGCCATAAAGGCCCTCTGATCTCAAAAAGAAAAAGAAAAAGCCAAGCGGCTAGCCAAGCGGCTAGCCAATCGGCTCATAAAATCATCATCACCCAAACAAAACATTAAATTATGCTAAACATGTACCTATTTATCGGGCATACAATTTTATTCTTCTGCTCTTGCCTCTTTGCTATGACATGTTCAGTGTAAGTACATGTATATGCATGCCAATGCGACAAATTTTCAATACAATTCACTATTTGGTACAATTTGGTCAAATGGTTCAAATTTTCAATTAAACAAACAATAATCAAACAACACAACTAGCAATCAATTAGTTGATTATCTTTTCAAACTCATAATTTTGATATATAGTCAAAAATCACATTTTTGATGCCAAACAACAATAAGCCTTATCTAGTTTCGGTTCTCACACAAGTCAATTGGAAATATATAGAAATCTCACATTCGTCGCTCGAAACTAAATACTGGCGATGGTGCCCCATCACCAGAATTATCCCCGGGCAACTAGAGTGTGATTCTATAACTATCCAGTACATTAAAACTTCGAATACACGTTTGCAAGGCGTATAAGCAAAATCTTTATATATTGGATTGACCAAATTCAATATAAAATAAATAATCAAATACGAATAAGTGATTTAAATTTCAAAAAAAAAATTGTTTTCACTTTCAAAAATATACTCTTCACACTCGTTCAAGGATACTACTGATCCCATCTCTAACGAGTCATTCCCATTGGATATTACTAATCCGATTTCTGATGAATTCCTTCGCATGGTTCTAATGTGTCTTGTTCTCTGAGCTTTGTAAACCAAAGCTCTTATACCAAATTTGATAACAAGGAATCTCGCTCGATCCGAGTCAGTCGCTAAACCAACCCAGACTATTCAAAATGCCTGATTGTTTTGAGAACACGACAAAATAGAACGTAGACAGAAGAACATTTCATTGTTAATTACAACAATTCCATCAGATTACAAGAATATACAGAGTATAAACAAATATTACATAGAAAATATCAGAGATTTAAATTACATTTAAATACATCGCAGTGGAAAATAATACAATACACAACTGAAGGAGATATACGGATAAAGCTTTTTGGATATCATTCCAGCTGTAAACCAGGATCCTATGAATATAAATCTGCAAAACCAAAACTACTAGCTGCCCGTGCGGAAAATAGAGGCACCCAGAGTTTAGGTTAAAACAATAAACTCCAGGTCAGTCATGGGACTGGTGTGAGAACTAAAACAGTTATTAATCTTTATTTTAAAGTTAGGTAAATCAAGGGACCACGCGTTATAACACAGAGCGGGTTTCCTCCCAAGAACACCAGTGCCTAAAACAAACAGCGCACTACTAAATAAAGAAAAATGAAGCTATTATAAGACCCAGGTCCCATCACACAATGCAACACAAACCGGAGGATAGGGTTTTACCTTATAATAGCCAAAGCATGCTTGATACGCTAAATTTCATGTTTTATTACTATAAGTGTATAGTGTCAAAACAATTTCAATCATAAATATCAATCATAGATGGCATGGGTACCATATATCATGTCACCAATACTAGTTTCTACAATCAAAACCACATATGTCACGTATTGGAAGTTGGATTTCCATCTTTGAACCAAGGCCAGGGATCATCCTTACCGAATTCAAGACAATCTAGCCCATGTCTCAGGCAAGCGCGCAGACAAGACTTGGATCGTCAGGGCAGGTCCACCGATGTGGATTAAAATGCCTGAACACTACGTCTCCCCTCCCTATGGGGCGTAAATGAGCCAAATGACTCCATCGGCTCCACACAGTCACCGATATATCCGAGACGCCTCGCAACAACAACAACCACATAAGTCAAACTCGTCAGGGCGTGTAAAACCACTGACGCCACTTCTAGCTAGAAGGAAACGCATGCCCTCCCTGAAGTCCTCTTCCGTTTCTGGTTCACAACAGGGGTGTGAGGCTCGTGAATCAACGCTACACAAAGCTATGCCACACAGGTCATGCTTTGATCATCAACCACAAGACTTTGCTTTTAAACAGAAGCCTTGATCATATTGCCACTTAGGCATGCCACACAGGCAATTCACTCCACGCGTTTGAATTCCATCAATATATAACTTCTGAGCTCGTACGTCTCAGAGAAGGGCATTAATCAAGAGAATAAATTCTCCGCCTCCAAACAGATATATATTTAATAGAAATCAACCACACAGAATAAAATCCAATGTCAGACACCCAGTCCATTTACAAGTCCATTCTGGGTCTGAACGAAACCGGAGGCACCTAGTACTCCGCATATCCATCGATCTCCAAGTACGTCTGGACGATCACTAACTGATTCCCTCCTCTTGGGTGTACGGCCAATCAAGATCATCAGTAATCACCCAAACAACGTGAAGACCTCCGGTCTTCGACCAACGTCTTCATCTTCGACACCACGTCGAATCAGTTATTCAGAATAGGATAAACCCGGTCTTTCCGAATAACTCGCGTATATAATAAACAAATGTTACATAAACACAACATACACCTCATTCCAATTTAGAATATTCTTTTATTCAAATATTCATACACTTTAGGAAAGGTTCCCATTAATTTTATCAAAGATAAATTCTTTAAATTTATTCTTTAATCTTCCTTTGAATATCACTTCAAACTAGTCGGGATTAGCAAACCACACCGAAATAATTATTTATTTTATTTCCCAATCCCAACCTATTTATCCCATGAAGTAAAACTGGTAATACTTCATATCTAATACCACGGTGTTATCGGTAAATTCAATTACCATTTCACGTTCAAATCTAATTAAAGATTTAACTATCGCCTGGAGCAAAACTGGTGATACTCCATTCTCGATCTTTTCAATCTAATTAAAGATTCATTAAAACTCCATTTAGTTTTAATCTTTTACTGGGTTAAAGAATCGGTGTCATTTAAAACACGGTTCACCATAAACCCAAAAATCGATAACAATTCAATTCCAATTAAATATTATTTAATTGGTACACTTCATTAAATCTAAATAAAAAGATTTAATCTTTTTCTCAACTGGGCTTAAGAACAGTGTTAATGAAGACACCATTCACGACAAACCCAAATCACATTTGATATTAAATACAAGGCTCTGAATAGAAAATATATCGGCTTATATTCAACATCAAATTCTACGATCAACAAATATCGTATTGGAAATAACGATATAAATATATCTTTCAAATTCCCATAACAATACCTGTATCATCACGAAATCCAACGTCGAAATACTCCGCAGACAATTTCGATTCACATTCCTTCCAATTCAGTTATTGGAAATTCTGGTTACTTTTAAAACCCTTTTCAAATTCAATTTATTTATTTAAAAATAAATAGAATTATAATTCTAGTTCAAAACTAGTTCGTTTCGATAAAAATCTATTTTTATCTTTTCAAATAAGGAGTTTTTCATCCCAATTCTTCAAAAATCATTTCTTATGATTTTACACAAATTATTACTATTTTTAATAATTTTATCAAGGCCCGTACAGTCGATTTCCATCAACGGCCATCGAACTGCACTTACAGCGGCCTTTTCCAAATTTGATTTGGACATAATGCCAAATCCAACCGTTAGATTTCTAATTTCTAATATTCGTTAGAAAGATCTTTTTGAGACAAACCCAATGGTTCCAGTTTTAGGAGAATCCGACGGTCGGATCTCCCGCAACGTCAATTCGAACTCAATGGTCGAAATTCACGAACTACCGCAGCGCGGCGCGTTCTATTCAGGCCATTATATATATATATATATATATATATATATATTACATAATTTGTTGATTTCCTTTCAAAATGTACTTTTTAAATCGTTTTACATTCGTTTTCAAAACCATTTCAACTCTGTATTCAATTTCAAATCAAAATTGAATATTTCATATCATTACTATATAAGCGATAATATTTTCAAAACGTTATATTTTGAAGTCACTACCTTTTCTATATTTATTATAAGAATGAATATAATCGATATAAATATCGTTCACGTCAAAATAGCGCAACTCTAATCAACACAGCTTTATATATTTCAATAAATTCGTTATTCTACTCAACAAATGATTATTTATTCTATTCAACACATGAATCTATATTTCCTTCAACACATGACTAATCTCAACACATGAGTACTGTCAACACACGACTATTTTTGTTATGCAATATATTTTATAAAATTATGGTATCTATCGTTTGATTTTCAATCAAACTCCAACCGTAAAGTAGTTTCTAATTTCAAATATGATAAAGATGTAAATTTTATTATTAAAATATTTCTTTCAACAAATGATAATTTTCAACATATGATTATTCTCAACACATGAGCATCGTCAACACACGACTATTTATCCTATTCAACACATGAATATATATTTTATAGTATTCTATATTTTCCCAATTGGAATGAGGCCCAATCCATTACCATATAACGTTAATTATATGGATTCCATACAACACATGATATAATAGCAACGATAAACAAACAACCATCATCCAAAGTATACCACACAATTGCATAAGCATCAAATATAAATAATTAATGCTTATAACAGCCCGCCAATCAATCGATCGACATACAACTAATTATTGGGATTAGTGTATGCCGTATTTTATCCCAATACCCGTGTGGGGTTTCAAACAATCAAACACAGATTTTATTTGTGCAGTTGGGCGATGTGTAAAATTTATCGTCTCAATCAATGTCCTTCAAATAGGTGTTCATTAACAAACCATCCGATTTGTAGATGAATATTTATTTATTCACATTCACTATATTCATATTCACGTTAAAAATTATATTTTTAACGATAATTAATTTATTTCAACACATGAATATATTTTATTATCTATTTCACATCAACATCACAAACAATTTTCACAACACATCAATCAAACAAACAAGCCGTCCATGGTCTGTGGACGACGGGTGTCGGGTGCTACTAAGCATCGTCTGCATCCTAGTTTATATACAACTAGAAAAGAAATTTAAAGTGAGAAGTTCCCACCTTGGGGATCCACTCCGCCATTTCATTTCTGAACTATCTGAATTCCCTTTTGATTTCTGTCTGTTCCCTCTCACTTCTTTTCCCGCTGTTCATAGTGAAAATCATATTTTTTATTATCCCTACTTTATAAAAATAATATTTTTATTATCTCTACTTTATATAAATCATTTTTTTATTATCCCTACCTTATAAAAATCATATTTTTATTATCTCTACCTTATAAAAATATAGTCTTTCTCGTGAATAAAAATCCTATTCTTTTTCTACAAACAAAACCCAATCTTTTTATTTTTCAAGTAAAAATCAGATTTTTTCTTGCTAAAAATATAAACTTTGTATAGTTATAAATCTAAACTTCATATAACTATAAATTTAAACTGCTCTCTCTAATTAAAAATCAAGAAAAACCTACCTTTTATAATTAAAAACCGGATCTTCGTTGCCAGAGCAGATCCACCTCGATTAGAGGACGAGCGGCACCATCAGCACGTGGAAGGGGAGGCTGCGGTAGGTCGGAGGAGGGTTTAGAGTCGGTAGGGGTTTGCGGTGGTCTCAATTTTGGGCTAAAGGGTTTGGGGGTTTTGATGTTGGCCGGAGTACAGAGGGGTGGTGGCTGCTAAGAGGAGCAGGCGGAAGTGGGGAGCAGCCGACAGAGAGAGGCGGGCCCACAGGGACTGGCGGCGGCTGTTTGGGCCATAGGGGCGTCGGGTTTTGGTAAGAGGTGCGGGTTCATCTGAGATGGGGCGAGCATGATCAAGGAAGGAGGCGGAGAGGCCGACGTTGAAGGGGGGCGAGGGGAGCGGAGCGTCGACGTCACGGTGGTGGGTGGCTGAGCGCGATGAAGTCTCCCTTTTTTTGGGTTTGGCTGAATGGTATACGGGAGGGAGAGAGAAAGTGAAGAGAGGGGGTGGGGTTTAATTATAATTAATTTATTTTATTTTCCCGAAATGTTGAATTTTTATTCGACCTCGAAACGAGACCCAACGACCGTCGTCCCTAGCTAATTACCCCCATTCCGAACACAATGGGATATTTTTCGCAAGCCAATTTGCTTGTTACGATAGGTTTCCATCCAAATCAAAATATAACTTTATATATTCAATTTTAAATGCATATTTCAATTTACCGGGGCCACATACTAACTGTAAAAATTCTCGAAAAATTATTTCTAGCTTCGTATTGACGATACGGTCCTAACAAAACTGATTTCGTCAAATTCTGAGACCGTTTGAAAAATGGCATTTTCCAGTCGATTAAAATCAACTAAAACTGGTCAAACGCGTTTTCCTTTGCCACGCTCACATATTGATTCGAAAAATTACGAAAATTGGATGACATCACGGATCAAATAAAAATGGTTTCTTCGAATTCCGAGGTCGTTTGCAAAATGGCTATTTTCAAGGGCCTGAATTCCATAGCGACTATTCTGAATTTTCAACTGGATGTATCTTTTTATTCCCGCTATGAAATTTCAATTTTTTGGATTCGTTGGAAAGATATTCTTGATTAGTTTCAAATATTTTTGGTTTCGCTAAAATCTGGTTTATTTTGCACCCAGTACATTCAATTGAAATTTGAAATCGAATTATCGAACTACTACACCATTTTCAATTCCGTTTACAAATATAAATAAAATATTTATATTCTAACGACGATCTATATAAATATATACGTTCGAATTCAATTCAAAATAAATTTCTCGTCGATATTATTTAAAATAATTCATTTCAAATATTCAAATTTCATCAAAATTGTCAAAATAAAATTTTTAAACTGGCTCAGAATTTCCGGGTTGTTACAAATGTTTCTTATACTATAATAATATCCACCTTACACATAAGCACGTGCAATGAAAGTATAGAAAAACCTCCAATGTTACCAATCCATTTAGCACAATATAAAGTACGTTTTCTGTGGACAATAGACTGAAGAATCAACCCATGATAACTTATTTCCTTTTTTATACCAAAAGACATATGGTTATATGTATAAATTAAATTTTTATACTTTATACAAATTTGGAGCAGGCGCTTCAAAAAGCAATAGTAATCATATAGGGTATTGGTATTTCCATTACGAAAGCCAAACGTATATGCAAGAACAGTACTACCTAATCCATATCATTATACCAATTTTCATTCAAAAGACCAAAAAAATAGGAAAACTATAACTTACTTTCTTGTCAAAGGACTAAAAGCTTTGTCCACATTAATATTAGCCAAATCATTACAGTTCAAAGCTTCAATGCTTAATAATCAGTGGAATTTTTTTTGTTAATCAATTAACTTGATCCCAAAAGTTCTGGTTTACTCAACTTTACACCTGTGTTATAGCACTGAAAGATGCAATTTTCCAGATTACAAGATTAAATTTTAGTGTTATTACAGTCATTATACTACTATTGTTTTCCATTCTTTTGTTTAATCGTTATTCATGACAATGATTAGTTTCAAAATGAACTTTTAAGAGGTGACTATCTAAATATGTCAACGTGATCGAACCAATGGCACTAAGGAACCCAAACTAGATGTGTGTACACTACTATATATGTTCATTGCTATGTTTTAGAAGTACAGAATAATACTCTAACATGCCATCCATTAAAGTTTAGTGTGCTAAGTCATACGAATGTTAGATTCTTCTACTTACAATGGACCAACCGTTTCATAGAGATTGTTTTGAATGTTACCATTAACGAATTCTTCTACTTGACAAGAATTATTTGATGTTGAAATTCTTATCAGTTGCTAGTTACTCCATCAATTCAATTTTGCTTGCCACTCTAAGCCATGTATATAACTAATCTGTACAAATTTAAAGATTAGGTATGCTTTTTGTCAACATCGGATGTTGATTCAAGTAATTAAAGGGGATTTATCATGTTAGATATGCCAATGTGAATCATCGAAGGAACTGAGTTAATTAGTGATCGTTGGTCAATTTATAGGATCTAAAATATTAAATCTTCTTTTAGGGAATATGGTGTTTAGTCATGTCTTGTGTTTCAGAAAGTAAAAGCTAAAAGAGTTGATGAACATGGGCACTTTGTTTATTCTTTGTAGTGAACGCTGTTTCCATTCTAATTTATTTCTCCGTCTTAATTGAACAAAAATCTCGAGATCCAAATCATCTTTGAGAAGCTTCCTCACTGCCCGACGCGTCGTTTCAAAATTAAGATTTATCTATATGATTTTCATTTAGAATATGAATTAGGAAAAAATATGCAAAAATACGTTTATTCGAAAATGTTGGATGATTTTCTATTGCTTGAGTATTGTATGTTTGACTTGTATGAACAATGTTTAAACTTAATGCTTATCCGGTCAGTGTGAACTTTTTTATAGCATAGACTAGCTCATTCCTTCCTCAGATTGGATTCATTTACAAGTTTATATATAACCATAGTGAATTTCAAGACCCTACAAACATAATTTTTTTTTCCTTTTTTCTTTTCACTTCAAGTTCATTTCTTAAGTTTGTATAAGAAAACCATAGATTTATTTGTATCATGTAATGTAAATTAAGCTCAATCCTTTATCTTAGATGATCATTTGGGGTGCCTCTTCTGTATCAGTACACGGTGTGTGCATGTAGTTTAAAATGCTATGGTTTTTAAATTAAATGTCAGTTATCGACCAAACATGTACGCACTTGTCTTAACATAATATGAGAAAAACAAAAACATAAATGTGGACATATTTCCTGACTAAATCCACGTTCAATTGATTGCACATACAGATATCCCGTAACAGGCAATCATAGCCTTGATGCTAATAATACAATAAAACAATAAACAAGTTGTAATTAAATAATAAAAAAGGGGGACACAACTAGTCCATAACTCAAATCCAAGGCATGAATGGAAAATATTTGAAGCGACCCGTTTCTTCCCCGGTCTCCGAAGAGAAGAGAAAGAACGAATTGTTTTGAGAACACGACAAAGTAGAACGCAGACGGAAGAACATTTCATTGTTATTACAACATTGCATCAGATTACAAGAATATACAGAGTATAAATGAATATTACACAGAAATTCAGAGATTTAAATTACATTTAAATACATCGCAGCGGAAAATAATACAATACACAACTAGAAGGAGATATACGGATACAAAGCTTTCCGGATATCGTTCCAGCTGTAAACCAGGATCCTGTGAATATAAATCTGCAAAACCAAAACTACTAGCTGCCCATGTCAAAATAAGGGCACCCAGAGTTTAGGTTAAAACAATAAACTCCAGGTCAGTCATGTGACTGGTGTGAGAACTAAAGCAGTTATAAATCTTTATTTATAAAGTTAGGTAAATCAAGGGACCACGCCGTATAACACGGAACGGGTTTCCTCCCAAGAATACCAGTGCATAAAACGAACAGCGCAATGCTAAATAGAGAAAAATGAAGCTGTTATAAGACCGAGGTCCTATCACACAATGCAACGCAAGCCGGGGGATAGGGTTTTCCCTTATAACAGCCAAAGAATGCTTGATACGTTTTAAAACAAATCATTTGATACTATTGTCAGTGCATAGTGTATAAAACAACTTCAAATCATAAGTATCAATCATAGGCGGCATGAGCGTCCCATGCCACTATGTCGCCATATATAGGTTTACAAATAAAACCGCAATGTTACGTATTTGGAAATTGGATTTCCGTCTATGAACCGAGGCTAGGGATCGTCCTCTACCGATTCGAGACTGTCTAGCCCGAGTCTCAGGATCAGAGCTCGAGTGACCCTTGGAGCGACAGGGCCGGTCTACCGATGTGGATTAAAATGCCTGAACACTACGTTTCCCCGCCCTTTGGGGTGTAAATGAGCCAAAGAATGGCTCCATCGGACCCGGATCGTCCGATCTAACCGAGGTGCCTCGCAACAGCAACAACCACACAGGTGAAAAGTATATAAATGTCAGGGCTGGTAGGTCACTGACACCACCCTAGCTAGAAGGAAACGTATGCCCTCCCTGAGGTCCTCTCCCGTTTTTGGTTCACAACCGGGGTGCGAAACTCGCGAAGTAAACGTTACACAAAGCTACGCCACAAAGGCCGTGCTTCGATCATCAACCACAAGACTTTGCTTTTCAACAGAAGCCTTGATCATTTGCATCTTAGCATGCCACACAGGCAATTCACTCCATGCGATTGATATCCATCAATATATAACCCCTGAGCTCGTACGTCTCAGAGAAGGGCGTTAAGCAAGAGAATAAATTCTCCGCCGCCAAACAGATATATATTTAATAGAAATCAATCACACAGACTAAAATCCAATGTCAGACACACAGTCCATTTACAAGTCCGTTCTAGGTCTGAACGAAACCGGAGGCACCTAGTACCCCGCATATCCATCGATCTCCAAGTACGTCTCGACGATCACCCACTGTTTCCATCTTCTTGGGTGTACAACCCAATCAAGATCATCAGTAATCACCCAAATGACGTGAAGACTTCCGGTCTTCGACCATCGTCTTCATCTTCGACTTATCGTCGTATCAGTTATTCAGAATGGGATAAACCCGGTCTTTCCGAATAACTCGCGTATATTTTAAATAAGTGTTACATACGCCTCATTCCAATTCATCAGTCACTAACCGCAAATTAATCAAGAGAATAATTTCCCAAATATTAACCTCGAAGGCCGAAACCAGCATCAGATCAATATCTAGAAAACCATTCTGCTTGGCTAACCGACAGTTAGTTTCTAAATTTTACATTCATAGGGAAAGGTTCCCATTAATTTTATCAAAGATAAATTCTTTGATTTATTCTTTAATCTACTTTTGAATATCAATTCAAACTAGTCGGGATTAACGAACTTTACCGAAGTAATTATCTGTTTTAATTTCCCAATCCCAACCTATTCATCCCATGAAGTAAAACTGGTAGTACTTCATATTTAACACTACGGTGTTATTGGTAAATTCAATTACCATTTCATGTTCAAATCTAATTAAAGATTTAACTATCGTCTGGAGAAAAACTGGTGATACTCCATTCTCAATCATTTCAATCTAATTAAAGATTCATTAAAACTCCACTTAGTTTTAATCTTTAACTGGGTTAAAGAATCAGTGTCATTTAAAACACAGTTCACGATAAACCCAAAATCGCATTCTATTAATTATCGGGTTAAAGAACGAGTGTTATTTAAAACACTGTCCATGATAAACCCAAAAATCAATATCAATTCAATTCCAATTAAATATTATTTAATTGGTACACTTCATTAAATCTAAATAAAAAGATTCAATCTTTTTCTCAACTGGATTCAAGAACAGTGTTAGTGAAGACACCATTCACGACAAACCCAAATCACATTTGGTATTCTATAAAAGGCTCTGAATAGAAAATATATCGGCTTATATTCAATATCAAATTCTACGATTAACAAATGTCGTATTGGAAATAACGATATAAATATATATCTTTCAAATTTCCAGAACAACATCTGTATAATCACGAATTCCAACATCGAAATATTCCGAAGACAATTTCGATTCAAATCCACTCCAATGCAATCATTTGAAATTCTGGTTATTTTTAAAACCCTGTTTAAATTCAATTTATTTATATAAAAATAAATAGAATTATAATTCTAGTTCAAAACAAGTTCATTTCGATAAATCAATTTTTATCTTTTCAAATATGGGGTTTTTCATCCCAATCCTTTCTAAATCATTTCTTATGATTTTACACAAATTATTACTATTTTTAATAGTTTTATCAAGGCCGGTACAGTCGATTTCCATCAACGGCCATCGAACTGCACTTACAGCGACCTTTTCCAAATTTGATTTGAACATAATTTCAAATCCAACCATTATATTTCTAATTTCTAATATTCGTTTGAAAGCTCTCTTCGATACGAACCCAACGGTTCCGGTTTTAGGAGAATCCGACGGTCGGATCTGCCGCAATATCCGTTCCAAGTCAATGGTCGAAATTCGCGAATTGCCGCGGCGCGGCGCATTCTATTCAGGCCATTATATTATATATTTAATATATAATATATACTTCGTTGATTCCAATTCAAAACATGCTTTATAAATCGTTTTAAATTCATTTTCAAAACGGTTTCAACTTCATATTCAATTTCAAATCAAAATTGAAGATTCCAATTTAAATTCATTTCAAATTGATTTTAATTCAAATTGATTTCTAATTCAATTTCAGTTCGTTTTCAATTCAATTCAATTCAATTTCAATTCGAATTCATTCCTATTCCATTTCAATTCGAATTCGTTTATATTCAATTTCCATTCGAATTCATTTATATTCAATTCTTTTCAAAATATCAGATTTTGAAATCACTTTCGATATTCATTATAAAATGAATAAAATTGATACAAATATCGTTCACGTCAAAATGGCGTCAATCTAATCAATACGGCTTCATATATTCCTATTTTCAAATATTCTATTTCAAATATTTCTTTTTCAAATATTTCAATTTTTAAAACTGGAATGAGGCCCAATCAACTACCATATAATGTTAATTATATGGATTTTCTACAACACATGTATATATCAACAACGATGAATAATCAACCATCATCCAAAGTGCATTCTACACTGTATAAGCATCAAATATAAATATGCAACGCTTATAACAGCCTGTCAATCAATCGATCGACATACAACTAAACAATCGAGATTAGTGTACGTCAAATATCATCCCAATACCCGTGTGGGGTTTCAAGCAATCAAACACAGATTTTTATTTGTGCAGTTGGGCGATGTGTAAAATTTATCGTCCCAATCAATGTCCTTCAAATAGGTGTACATAAACAAACCGTCCGGTTTGTAAATGAATATTTATTTATTCACATTCACGTTAAAAATTATATTTTTAACGATCAAACTATTTTATTCAACCTATGAATATTCTATTCGGTTCATTTATTAAATAAAATGTTATCTTTATTTTTCTAACTTAGTTTTAGAAAATTTCGGTGGCATAACGGCACGATACTAGAAACAGGACAAGGCCTAGCCTTATCCCCGGTCCAGTGAAGGCCCACGCCATTCACACACCAATCAAATTCACCAAAAAACCAAATTCAAATCAAATCATCTAACTAATTTATGCAACCAAACAAACAAGTCCATGGTCTGTGGACGATTGTGTCGGGTGCTACTAAACACCATCTGCATCCTAGTATATATATATAACTAGAAAAAGAAATTGAAAGGTGAGAAATTCTCACCGAAAGCTATCCAATCATCTTGACTCTTCTTTTGATAGAAATCTTCACCGTTATCGCATTTTTGTCATCTTCGTTGCCCGTATTCACTACATATGTAAAAATCACATTTTACCTCGCTATTCGATACATAAAAATCGAATTTTTATTTCGTTGCCGTATAGATAAAAATTCTGTTTTTATCACGCTATTCTATACAAAAAGATTTCGCCTTTTCAAATATAAAGATTTCATCACTATAAAAATCATATTTTTTTTATTATCGCTATGCTATAAAAATTATATTTTTAGATATATATAAAATCATTCCTTCATATATTAAAAATCAAATCTTTGTATCGATTTATATATAACAAAACTGAAATAAAAATCTCATCTTTTGCTAATTTAAAAATCGTTCCTTTTTATAAATAAAAATCGAATCTTTATTTATATTAAAAATCAAATCTTTCTTTATATTTAAAAACAAATCTTTGTATCGATTTATATATAACAAAACTGAAATAAAAATCTCATCTTTATTATAATCTCAGTCATATAGAAATCGAACACGAATTTAAGGCAGTTATATATACGAAATCTGATTTTATATGCATTAAAAGAAATCATATTTCAATGTTTAAATAAATAAAAATTAAGATAGAAACTTACTGTATTTGCTCCGAGAATGGGGGGGGTTTCCGCACTGTCAGCGTCGACTGGAGGGGTGCCTGGTCGGAGGAGTGCTTCCATGTCTGGGTGGTGGTCCGACTGATTGGTGGCGGCGCGGGTTTGGCTCGCAATTCAGGGGGGTGGCGATTTCTGGTTCGCGGATCGAGGGAGGGAAGCGTGGGTGGTCGCGGTTCTACTGGCGGAGGAATGGCGGCTTCATCGATTGGGCGTGGCGAAGACTAGCGATGGGGAGCTCGACCCACGGTGGTGCGGTAGCCTTTGAACTCGCGATGGGGCCTGGGTGGATGAGGGTTTCACGATGATTAGGGGAAAGAAGAGAGAGGGCGTCTCGAGGAGGAGGGGACGGTGGAGGGAGCTGCGAAGGTGTCGGGGGCGGTGAGGCGCAGTGGCGACGTCGATCGCCTCCGATTAGGGTTTTTCTGTTTTTTTTCCTGAATTGAAAATATCGGGGGGGGGGGGGGGGGGGGGGGGCAGAGTATAAGGAAAGGAGAAAGGGGGATTTTTTATTAATAAATTAATTTAATTTCTCTCTCCTAAGTTGACTTTTCATACGACCTCGAAATCGAACCCACCGCCTGTCGTCCATAGCGTTTTACCCCCATTCCGAACACAATGGGATATATATCGTAAGTTGATTCGATCGTTTCGATCAGTTTTCGTCAAAATCAAAATATAACTCTATATATTGAATTTGAACGCGTATTTCAATTTACTGGGGTCACATACGAACTTTAAAAATTCCAGAAAAATATTTTCTAGCTTCGTATCGACGATACAGTCCTAACAAAACTAGTTTCATCGAATTCTGAGACCGTTTGAAAAATGGTCATTCTCCAGTCGATTAAAATCAACTAAAACTGGTCAAACGCGTTTACCTTTGCCACGCTCACATATCGAGTCAAAAAATTACAAAATTTGAAAGCTAGCAATAACTTTACACTGCGGATCCAACAAAAGTGGTTTCGTCGAAATCCGAGGTCGTTTGCAAAATTCCCATTTTTAAGGGCCTGGATTCCATAGCGACTATTCAGAATTTTCAACTGGACATATCTTTTGATCCCCATTATGAAATTTTGATTTTTCGGATTCGTTGTAAAGATATTCTCAATTAGATCCTAATGTTTTTGGTTTCACTAAAATCCGGATTGTTTTGCACCCGGTACATTCAATTGAAGTTTGAAATCGAATTATCGAACAACCGCGCCATTTTCAATTCTATTTATAATTATATATAAATATTATATATTCTAACGACGACGTATATAATATATACGTTCTAATTACATTGAAAATAAATTTTCCTTCGTTTTTATTTAAAATGATTCATTTTAAATACTCAGAATTCGCTAAAATAGCCAAAATAAAAATTTTAAACTGGCCCAGATTTTCCGGGTTATTACAATCTCCCCCATTTAAAACTTTTCGTCCCCGAAAAGGAACAAAGTCGAAAGTGATTTGATTAATCAACTCTACGTTCGATCTGGCTTCCATTCTCCAACTTTTCAGTTTCTGAGAATTTTCAAAATTTCAAAAATTTGGCTAACACCCTAAATTTTCGAAAAATTTCGCCATAACCTCCCCTGCACCGGGAGCCACGGAAAATCCCGAAATTTCCATACAAGCCTTCTGATCTCAAAAAGAAAAAGAAAACGCCAAGCGGCTAGCCAATAGGCTCATAAAATCATCATCACCCAAACAAAACAATAAATTATAGTAAACATGTACCTATTTGTCGGGCAAACAAATTTTGTTCTCTGGCTCTAGCCTCCTTGCTATGACGTGTTCAATGTAAGTATATGTATATGCAAGCAAATGCGACCAATTTTCAATATAGTTCAATATTTGATTCAATTAGGCATAATGGTTCAAAATTATCAAACAAATAAACAAACAACACAAACATAAATCAATTAGTGAATTAACGTTTCAAATTCATAATTTTGATATATATATATATAGAAAATCATGTTTTTGATGCCATTCACAACAATAGGCCCTATCTAATTTTGGTTCTCACACCAGTCAATAGGAAATATATAAATATAACACCTTCGACACTCGAACACTAATTCTGATGATGAAGCTTCAATCATCAGAACCATCTCCGGGCAACTAGAGTGGGATTCTATATCTATCCAGTATATTAAAACTTTAAATACACGTTTGCAAGACATATATGCAAAATCTTTATATATCGGATTGTCCCGATCAATATAGAATAAATAATCAAATACGAATAGTTGATTTAAATTTTCAAAACAAAATTTGTTTTCATTTTAAAAATATACTCTTCACACTCGTTCTAGGATACTACTGATCCTATCTCTAACGAGTCATTCTCGTTGGATATTACTAATCCAATATCTGATGAATTCTTTCGTAGGGTTCTAATGTGTCTTGTTCTCTAGCTTTGTAAACCAAAGCTCTGATACCACCTGAAGCGACCCGTTTCTTCCCCGGTCTCCGAAGAGAAGAGAAAGAATGAATTGTTTTGAGAACACGACAAAGTAGAACGCAGACGGAAGAACATTTCATTGTTATTACAACAATGCATCAGATTACAAGAATATACAGAGTATAAATGAATATTACACAGAAATTCAGCGATTTAAATTACATTTAAATACATCGCAGCGGAAAATAATACAATACACAACTAGAAGGAGATATACGGATACAAAGCTTTCCGGATATCGTTCCAGCTGTAAACCAGGATCCTGTGAATATAAATCTGCAAAACCAAAACTACTAGCTGCCCGTGTCAAAATAAGGGCACCCAGAGTTTAGGTTAAAACAATAAACTCCAGGTCAGTCATGTGACTGGTGTGAGAACTAAAGCAGTTATAAATCTTTATTTATAAAGTTAGGTAAATCAAGGGACCACGCCGTATAACACGGAACGGCTTTCCTCCCAAGAATACCAGTGCATAAAACGAACAGCGCAATGCTAAATAGAGAAAAATGAAGCTGTTATAAGACCTAGGTCCTATCACACAATGCAACGCAAGCCGGGGGATAGTGTTTTCCCTTATAACAGCCAAAGAATGCTTGATACGTTTTAAAACAAATCATTTGATACTATTGTCAGTGCATAGTGTATAAAATAACTTCAAATCATAAGTATCAATCATAGGCGGCATGAGCGTCCCATGCCACTATGTCGCCATATATAGGTTTACAAAAAAAACTGCAAAGTTACGTATTTGGAAATTGGATTTCCATCTATGAACCGAGGCTAGGGATCGTCCTCTACCGATTCGAGACTGTCTAGCCCGAGTCTCAGGATCAGAGCTCGAGTGACCCTTGGAGCGACAGGGCCGGTCCACCGATGTGGATTAAAATGCCTGAACACTACGTTTCCCCGCCCTTTGGGGCGTAAATGAGCCAAAGAATGGCCCCATCGGACCCGGATCGTCCGATCTAACCGAGGCGTCTCGCAACAGCAACAACCACACAGGTGAAAAGTATATAAATGTCAGGGCTGGTAGGTCACTGACACCACCCTAGCTAGAAGGAAACGCATGCCCTCCCTGAGGTCCTCTCCCGTTTTTGGTTCACAACCGGGGTGCGAAACTCGCGAAGTAAACGTTACACAAAGCTACGCCACAAAGGCCGTGCTTCGATCATCAACCACAAGACTTTGCTTTTCAACAGAAGCCTTGATCATTTGCATCTTAGCATGCCACACAGGCAATTCACTCCATGCGATTGATATCCATCAATATATAACCCCAGAGCTCGTACGTCTCAGAGAAGGGCGTTAAGCAAGAGAATAAATTCTCCGCCGCCAAACAGATATATATTTAATAGAAATCAATCACACAGACTAAAATCCAATGTCAGACACACAGTCCATTTACAAGTCCGTTCTGGGTCTGAACGAAACCGGAGGCACCTAGTACCCCGCATATCCATCGATCTCCAAGTACGTCTGGACGATCACCCACTGTTTCCATCTTCTTGGGTGTACAGCCCAATCAAGGTCATCAGTAATCACCCAAATGACGTGAAGACTTCCGGTCTTCGACCATCGTCTTCATCTTCGACTTATCGTCGTATCAGTTATTCAGAATGGGATAAACCCGGTCTTTCCGAATAACTCGCGTATATTTTAAATAAGTGTTACACAAACACAACATACGCCTCATTCCAATTCATCAGTCACTAACCGTAAATTAATCAAGAGAATAATTTCCCAAATATTAACCCCGAAGGCCGAAACCAACATCAGATCAATATCCAGAAAACCACTCTGCTTGGCTAACCGACAGTTAGTTTCTAAATTTTACATTCATAGGGAAAGGTTCCCATTAATTTTATCAAAGATAAATTCTTTGATTTATTCTTTAATCTACTTTTGAATATCAATTCAAACTAGTCGGGATTAACGAACTTTACCGAAGTAATTATCTGTTTTAATTTCCCAATCCCAACCTATTCATCCCATGAACTAAAACTGGTAGTACTTCATATTTAACACTACGGTGTTATCGGTAAATTCAATTACCATTTCACGTTCAAATCTAATTAAAGATTTAACTATCGTCTGGAGCAAAACTGGTGATACTCCATTCTCAATCATTTCAATCTAATTAAAGATTCATTAAAACTCCACTTAGTTTTAATCTTTAACTGGGTTAAAGAATCAGTGTCATTTAAAACACAGTTCACGATAAACCCAAAATCACATTCCATTAATTATCGGGTTAAAGAACGAGTGTTATTTAAAACACTGTCCACGATAAACCCAAAAATCAATATCAATTCAATTCCAATTAAATATTATTTAATTGGTACACTTCATTAAATCTAAATAAAAAGATTCAATCTTTTTCTCAACTGGATTCAAGAACAGTGTTAGTGAAGACACCATTCACGACAAACCCAAATCACATTTGGTATTCTATAAAAGGCTCTGAATAGAAAATATATCGGCTTATATTCAATATCAAATTCTACGATTAACAAATGTCGTATTGGAAATAACGATATAAATATATATCTTTCAAATTTCCAGAACAACATCTGTATAATCACGAATTCCAACATCGAAATATTCCGAAGACAATTTCGATTCAAATCCACTCCAATGCAATCATTGGAAATTCTGGTTATTTTTAAAACCCTGTTTAAATTCAATTTATTTATATAAAAATAAATGGAATTATAATTCTAGTTCAAAACTAGTTCATTTCGATAAAAATCAATTTTTATCTTTTCAAATATGGGGTTTTTCATCCCAATCCTTTCTAAATCATTTCTTATGATTTTACACAAATTATTACTATTTTTAATAGTTTTATCAAGGCCCGTACAGTCGATTTCCATCAACGGCCATCGAACTGCACTTACAGCGACCTTTTCCAAATTTGATTTGAACATAATTTCAAATCCAACCGTTAGATTTCTAATTTCTAATATTCGTTTGAAAGCTCTCTTCGATACGAACCCAACGGTTCCGGTTTTAGGAGAATCCGACGGTCGGATCTCCCGCAATATCCGTTCCAAGTCAATGGTCGAAATTCGCGAACTGCCGCGGCGCGGCGCGTTCTATTCAGGCCATTATATTATATATTTAATATATAATATATACTTCATCGATTCCAATTCAAAACGTGCTTTATAAATCGTTTTAAATTCATTTTCAAAACGGTTTCAACTTCATATTCAATTTCAAATCAAAATTGAAGATTCCAATTTAAATTCATTTCAAATTGATTTCAATTCAAATTGATTTCTAATTCAATTTCAGTTCGTTTTCAATTCAATTCAATTCAATTTCAATTCGAATTCATTCCTATTCCATTTCAATTCGAATTCGTTTATATTCAATTTCCATTCGAATTCATTTATATTCAATTCTTTTCAAAATATCAGATTTTGAAATCACTTTCGATATTCATTATAAAATGAATAAAATCGATATAAATATCGTTCACGTCAAAATGGCGTCAATCTAATCAATACGGCTTCATATATTCCTATTTTCAAATATTCTATTTCAAATATTTCTTTTTCAAATATTTCTATTTTTAAAACTGGAATGAGGCCCAATCAATTACCATATAATGTTAATTATATTGATTTTCTACAACACATGTATATATCAACAACGATGAATAATCAACCATCATCCAAAGTGCATTCTACACTATATAAGCATCAAATATAAATATGCAACGCTTATAACAGCCTGTCAATCAATCGATCGACATACAACTAAACAATCGGGATTAGTGTACGTCAAATATCATCCCAATACCCGTGTGGGGTTTCAAGCAATCAAACACAGATTTTTATTTGTGCAGTTGGGCGAGGTGTAAAATTTATCGTCCCAATCAATGTCCTTCAAATAGGTGTACATAAACAAACCGTCCGGTTTGTAAATGAATATTTATTTATTCACATTCACGTTAAAAATTATATTTTTAACGATCAAACTATTTTATTCAACCTATGAATATTCTATTCGGTTCATTTATTAAATAAAATGTTATCTTTATTTTTCTAACTTAGTTTTAGAAAATTTCGGCGGCATAACGGCACGATACTAGAAACGGGACAAGGCCTAGCCTTATCCCCGGTCCAGTGAAGGCCCACGCCATTCACACACCAATCAAATTCACCAAACAATCAAATTCAAATCAAATCATCTAACTAATTTATGCAACCAAACAAACAAGTCCATGGTCTGTGGACGATTGTGTCGGGTGCTACTAAACACCGTCTGCATCCTAGTATATATATATAACTAGAAAAAGAAATTGAAAGGTGAGAAATTCTCACCGAAAGCTATCCAATCATCTTGACTCTTCTTTTGATAGAAATCTTCACCGTTATCGCATTTTTGTCATCTTCGTTGCCTGTATTCACTACATATGTAAAAATCACATTTTTACCTCGCTATTCGATACATAAAAATCGAATTTTTATTTCGTTGCATAAAAATTCTATTTTTATCACGCAATTCTATACAAAAAGATTTCGCCTTTTCAAATATAAAGATTTCATCACTACAAAAATCATATTTTTTTTATTATCGCTATGCTATAAAAATTATATTTTTATATATATAAAATCATTCCTTCATATATTAAAAATCAAATCTTTGTATCGATTTATATATAACAAAACTGAAATAAAAATCTCATCTTTTGCTAATTTAAAAATCGTTCCTTTTTATAAATAAAAATCAAATCTTTATTTATATTAAAAATCAAATCTTTCTTTATATTAAAAATCAAATCTTTGTATCGATTTATATATAACAAAACTAAAATAAAAATCTCATCTTTATAATAATCTCAGTCATATAAAAATCGAACACGAATTTAAGGCAGTTCTATATACGAAATCTGATTTTATATGCATTAAAAGAAATCATATTTCAATGTTTAAATAAATAAAAATTAAGATAGAAACTTACTGTATTTGCTCCGAGAATGGGGGGGTTTTCCGCGCTGTCAGCGTCGACTGGAGGGGTGCCTGGTCGGAGGAGTGCTTCCATGTCTGGGTGGTGGTCCGACTGATTGGTGGCGGCGCGGGTTTGGCTCGCAATTCAGAGGGGGTGGCGATTTCTGGTTCGCGGATCGAGGGAGGGAAGCGTGGGTGGTCGCGGTTCTACTGGCGGAGGAATGGCGGCTTCATCGATTGGGCGTGGCGAAGACTAGCGATGGGGAGCTCGACCCACGGTGGTGCGGTAGCCTTTGAACTCGCGATGGGGCCTGGGTGGATGAGGGTTTCGCGATGATTAGGGGAAAGAAGAGAGAGGGCGTCTCGAGGAGGAGGGGACGGTGGAGGGAGCCGCGAAGGTGTCGGGGGCGGTGGGGCGCAGTGGCGACGTCGATCGCCTCCAATTAGGGTTTTTCTGTTTTTTTTCCTGAATTGAAAAATTTGGGGGGGGGCTGAGTATAAGGAAAGGAGAAAGGGAGATTTTTTTATTAATTAATTAATTAATTTAATTTCTCTCTCCTAAGTTGACTTTTCATACGACCTCAAAATCGAACCCACCGCCTGTCGTCCATAGCGTTTTACCCCCATTCCGAACACAATGGGATATATATCGTAAGTTGATTCGATCGTTTCGATCAGTTTTCGTCAAAATCAAAATATAACTCTATATATTGAATTTGAACGCGTATTTCAATTTACTGGGGTCACATACGAACTTTAAAAATTCCAGAAAAATATTTTCTAGCTTCGTATCGACGATACGGTCCTAACAAAACTAGTTTCATCGAATTCTGAGACCGTTTGAAAAATGGCCATTCTCCAGTCGATTAAAATCAACTGAAACTGGTCAAACGCGTTTAACTTTGCCACGCTCACATATCGAGTCAAAAAATTACGAAATTTGAAACCTAGCAATAACTTTACACTGCGGATCCAACAAAAGTGGTTTCGTCGAAATCCGAGGTCGTTTGCAAAATTCCCATTTTTAAGGGCCTGGATTCCATAGCGACTATTCAGAATTTTCAACTGGACATATCTTTTTATCCCCATTATGAAATTTTGATTTTTCGGATTCGTTGGAAAGATATTCTCAATTAGATCCTAATGTTTTTGGTTTCACTTAAATCCGGATTGTTTTGCACCCGGTACATTCAATTGAAGTTTGAAATCGAATTATCGAACTACCGCGCCATTTTCAATTCTATTTATAATTATATATAAATATTATATATAAATATTATATATTCTAACGACGACGTATATAATATATACGTTCTAATTACATTGAAAATAAATTTTCCTTCGTTTTTATTTAAAATGATTCATTTTAAATACTCAGAATTCGCTAAAATAGCCAAAATAAAAAATTTAAACTGGCCCAGATTTTCCGGGTTATTACAATATTGATAAAGGGAGAATGTGTTTTTATGTTTTATGCGAAGTTTAAAATGTATATTTTAAAATAAAATCGATTTAAATTTAACCATTCCATTTAAATAGAGAACTGAATATGACAGTTTTCTGTGATGTTGCTTAAACTGGAGAGTGATGCCTGCATTTATATAGAGATATTTGTGGAAAATATTCCCTCATTCCTCTAGAAAAATCACTGGTTTTTGGTCGGAGAGGCCATTTATATAGAAATATGTGTGCATGATGTACGGATTTTGGTAAAGCTTGGTGCAAAGAAATATCCAGCATGCTCAACTTTGATACTGTTATGGCATCCCTACTGTATCTAATTACATTACACAAAATATTCAACGTCTTAAATGTTGCGTGCTTGATCGACTGGAGAAGCCTAATACGAAATTTGACACAGAGAAATCCTTAACAATCTCAATTTAAGTACAAGCCGTGCACATTACCCATAAAATTAATATATGGTTTGTAGGTAGTAGACATATTGTTGAACGATATGCATCTAAACCTTAGACGTCTTCTGAGTAAGTGTTAAGTTCTTTCTTTCTGGAAAATTTGAAGTGTAAAATGAAACAAATCTTTCTGGAAAATTTGATGGTGCATGTTTTAATCAGTCTATATTCATGATATTAGTTCTGGATGAAACCGTACAAATATCAAAACACTGTGGAAGAATTACTTTGGTTAAAACTCACTCTCCGGTTTAAGTTTAAAATATACTTCATTCACTAATACCTAACTATTTTATACTACATTTCATCCATATGGATCACATTTGTTGTTGTGCTTGTCCTTTATGTTAATCTTTGTTTTGATCTGACATTGCACCATCCATGGAATGGAATGCCCCGAGCATTTAACAATGTTGCTGTGAATACTCCAAATGAGTGAGGTTTTAAACAGCACCAGATGTTATCCTACAGATAATAGCATTGCATTATGTTGTTCCCTTATTGTTCCTGAAAAGTTAGTAATGCCTAAATGAGTTATATTTTAGGAATAAAATATCATTTCCATCATTTTTTGTTGACGTGATCCTCATGCTTTACTTGTTTTGGAATATGGCTTGGATTTTATGATAGGGCTCCACTAATTATTGGCACCTGTTGTATCCTTGCATAATAATAGAAATATAGCGGGACAGAAATACGTGTCGAGTTTATCGTGAGCATGAATGGATACAGTTTAGAGCTGCCACATGTAATGGTGTTCTTCTATCATAGTCAATGGCTTTCACGAGGTCCTGATCATCTTTGAGAAGCTCCCTCACTGCCGATGCGTCATTTTGATGAGTGTGCCATAAGATTAGGGAAGTTCTGCTCACTTTTGCCTTTTCTTTCTTCCGGTATTCGTTGATGTCGATGACGTAGACGGCCCTCCTTCACTTAATGGTTCATCCATAGACATTGATATACATTTTAAAGATTGGAGAAGTCAGAGATTGGAGGTAAGTTGACTGTAAATTTTTCACTGTATTTTGTTCGTGGTTAATAATATTTCATAGTTTTACACTGTAATGATGCTTCCTTGTACCTTTCGTTATATCACCTATGATAAATGACATCAACGCTCCTAATATATCAGTTATTCCAGTCTGGTTTAAAGATGGATATGGCTTATTTTGATTGTATATGCTTCAATTTTGTTTTATATGCTGCTAGCTAATTATATAATATATTTATAGATAACAACATATCATCCATTTGCAAACTTGATCAGCTTCAGCAATTGAATACGCTGGGTATGGCTACAAAAAGTAGCGTTTTTTTTAAGTCTTTACTGATATACTTCATCGCATATAATGTTTGTGAAGCTTATTTTCAGTTTTAATCAAGATTCTTGTTGTAAACTAGTCCTATTGCTTTATTTGTTGTGCTATCCTTTTTTTGAAGAGAAAGTTTATACTGCTTGTACGTTTGACATAGTAGTAGTCTGCATTGGTATATCAATACTGGTTTCATGCTCATTGATGATACAATGAAGCTTAACTATTGGATTGCCTCTGATTTCATCTCCAAATAGGAACACATTTGGATCCAATGGTTAAAATCTATACAAACAGTCTCACTATTTTCTATTTTCACCTTTTCAGTACTTTCACAATATACAGAGCACATTATTTTTCTTATAAATCTTTTCATTGTTTCATGAGAACACAAAAATAGGTATTTTCCTATATATGATAACTGATTCTCTGACATGTATTGTTTGTTCACCTTATACAAAATACACTTTGAAAAGTAACGGAATTGCATTTTCTTTTTAGCTTCACATTTCTTCTTGTAGTTCTTTCAAGAAACCCAATTTTTGATATTTCTAAATTACAAAAGAATGCAAAATCCCTCACGAAGGCAAGAGCTTGGTATTGATGGCCTTTAGTATTTCCCAGTATTTTTTATTTTTAGTTTATTCCAGAATTATAATGTTGACTACTCACGCATAATTTTTGTCCAATTATCGCTATCTCATTGTCATATCAAAGATATTGGAACATCTCTTTCATCATGCATGGAGCTGAAGGAATTAAGACTTGCTCTGATAACAAAACTGTTGTATGTACATAAAACCTGCTATACCTTAATATTTTATCTTTTGTGTACTCAAATTAACATCAATATGGAATTGAAAACATATGTACTGAATTTGGTAACTCATGGAATGAAATATATTTTGTTAGTTGATACTTTATTTTGTTATCATGAATATGCTTTATATTTGTTGGTTATTATATTGTTTTCGTTCGTACGTTGCTTTTTAAATTGTTACGAGCTGTAAAAGGATATAGCAATACTATAATATGTTGATGTAATAGCATCACATAGCCGCTATCGAAAAATATGTTACAGCACCTATATTGTGTTATAAAAATTCTCATTTTCATTGAGATTTGGATGTTTAATAGCGTTGAGAATGAATTATTGTCTTTAAGTAACATAGCGGCAATTTTGTGCTTTAAAACCATGTTCTTTTGTAGCTGTTTTTTTGAGTTATAAATATTCAATAGTTTTTTATAACGTGTCGATATATAACGTTTATCAAACCGCTATAGAATTGATTAATAGCGGCTATATGCCGCTATAAAAGACATTTTCTGTTGTAGTGTTATTATTATATTATTATTCCCCTTATACTATTCGTTGATTATGAGAACTGATATCGAATATAAGTAGATACAATTTCTGTGTAACTTATGTTCAATATCGATTGATTCGGATTTTGTTGTGAATGATGTCTTCAATAATATCATTTTTGAAACAGATGAGATTGGGTTATGGAAATTCACATTGTAATTTGAGGATTTAATCAAATCTTTGATTTGAGGAAATTAAAAGAAAGGAATTAGGAAGTTTAATCTTTTAGTTAAGATCACAACACCAAAATGGCCTATTTGAAACGGTAATAAAATGTTGCTAAAATTTTTAGAAATAGTTTTTAGGTGTTGTAAATTAGTATGTTGCAGATTTTTGAAACACCTATATTGTGTTTCAGATCGCCAAATTGAAACACTTAGTATGTAACGACCCATATTTTTCAACGAGATAATAATTATTTAATTAGTGATTTAGAGAATTAAATGGTCAATTAAACAATACTGTATATTTAATTAATATAATAATTAAATAATATATTTATGTAATAACCGGGAAATCTGAGCCTTGATGAATTTTGAATATTTAAAATGAATTATTTTAAATAATAATGACGAAAAATTTAATTTGAATAGAATCTGAACTTATATAGTTATATAGATCGTCGTTAGAATATAAATAATTATTTATAATTATAAAAGGAATTGAAAATGGCGTGATAGTTCGATAATTCGATTTCAAAATTCAAATGAATGTACCAAGTGCAAAATAAATCGGATTTTAACGAAACTAAAAATAATAGAATCTAAAAGAGAATATCTTTCCAACGAATCCGAAAAATCAAAATTTCGTAGCGGGGATCAAAAGTTATGCCCAGTTGAAAATTCTGAATGGTCGCTATGGAATTCAGGCCCTTAAAAATGGAAATTTTGCAAACGACCTCGGATTTCGACGAAACCACTTTTGTTGGATCCGTCATGTCAAGTTATTGCTAGATTTCAATTTTCATAATTTTTCGATTCAATATGTGAGCGTGGCAAAGGAAAACGCGTTTGACCAGTTTAAGTTGATTTTAATCGACTGGAAAATGACCATTTTTCCAACGGTCTCAGAATTCAACGAAATTAGTTTTGTTCGGACCGTATCGTCAATACAAAGCTAGAAAATATTTTTCTGGAATTTTTCGAGTTAGTATGTGACCCCAGTAAATTGAAATGCGCGTTCAAATTCAATATATAGAGTTATATGTTGATTTTGACGAAAACTGATCGAAACGACCGAATCAGCTTACGTGACATGTAACACCCCGAATTTTCTATTAACACTAAAGTTGCTAAAATAATAATAAGTGTGTAGAAGAGGGGATGTATCTAATATGAATATAAAAATATTAATAAGTATGTAAGAGAGGGGATGTATCTAATATGAATATAAAGATATTAATAAGTATGTAAGAGAGGGGATGTATCTAATATGTATATAAATACAATAATAAGTGTGTAAAAGGGGGGGATGTATCTAATATGTACATTGTAGAAAAAATATATATATTTATGACATGAATAGAAGTTTATTAATATGCTGAGTGTTTGCTGAGTCACTTCTGACTCATTGCTGAGTCAACAAGATAAACCCCATCTTGTCTGAACGGCTGCGGTTATTTCTAGGTTAAATCTAATGGCCTAAATGAATTCTAAAATCTATAAATAAGTGGGTAGACCCTAGACCTAAATCACTTGTAAAATTAGAGAAGCTACCGTCATGCTACTGCCATGGAGTTCAGCATAGCCGTCACAAACTAAGAAGAGGAAGCCTAATCATCTACAACTAAATCTACACAAATCAAATCAAAATATCTCTCTTTCTCTAATTCTTTTCTTTTGTTGGTGAGTATGATGATTCTCACAAGACTATTACAAACTAATTTGACTCAGTTATGAATGGATCACAAGAAAGTGATGTGATTTGTAATTGTAAATTATATATATTGTGGATCTCTTATTATGTTATTATGTTGTCGTATGATGTAAATTATATATGCTATGTCATGCTATGTTGTAAATTCTCTTATGCTATGTCGTGCTATGATGAGAATCATGTCAAGCTATGTTATACTATCATACTATGCCATGTTATAAATCATGCTATATTATGTTGAAAAATCATGATGTTGTTGGAACATGCTTAAAGTTATGTTTTTTTTTTAATTTAAATGGATCTTGTTTATGGGAATTTTCCTATTAGGTTAGGTGTACCCATAAACTTGAAACTATAATTAAATAAAACTTGATTATGGGAATTTGCCTATTGAGTTAGGTGTACCCATATAAAACCATGTTGTTAAAAAATTAGATGATGTTGATTCACACATGTTCATATGTAAGTTTATGAAAATTGATTGAGATTATATTAGGTGAATTTTGAACAAGTTGACACCTTTAGGTCCATGACATGTATAATCTATGCAAGTTGGACATATGCAAGTTTCACCCCTTATTATGATTCATTTGGTCACATATACATGTTGTTATTATGATAATCTCTTTTATGATATGAGTTAGGCTATTCGAGTCTAACATATATTTTGCGAATAAACGTTCAAACGTGGGGTAGGGGTAATATTAGGAATTAATAAATTGGGTGCAATTTTGTAAGATTTTGCATACCATGAATGGATGTCCATAATTGAGTCAATTATGGACATTGTTAAAAATTGGAAGTAATTAATAATTCAAGTAGGGAATTATTAAAATTGGGGGAAAGTGGATTATTATTAATAATCAATGCTTAGGACACGAGGTTGGACCCGTTTGTGATGTAAACCTGCCCGGACCCGCCCGGCAAATCCAGTAGTCACAAATGTCGGCCCAATGTGAGAGGTCCTAGGCCCAAACTAAAGCATAACAGTTGTAAAGACACGAGGTTAGACTCTTTTATGGTGTAAGACTGCCCGGACCCGCCCGGCAAATCCAGCTGCCATAAATGCCAGTCTAATGTGAGAGGTCTTTATGAGGTTATGGCCTTAATGAACTAAGAAATACTTAACCAGATAATCATGTAAGGTGGGACATGGGGGTTAAGTAGGTGCCTTGGGTGGCATGAGGAATCTGGTGGTTGCCTTTAGAGGCATTTGAAATACGATTAGACTTAACCAAACACACATGTAAATGAACATGACTAAGTGGGTTAAGTGGGGTGGACTAATGGGGACAAGCTTAGGTGGAATGCTTGTGGTAAATAGTGGGGGCCCATTTCAACCAGTATCCCAAAACGTATCTTTGTGGGCTCGACCCAAGTCGAGGACGGGACACGCATACTGGGTTTGACTATAAGAGGCCAAAACAGGGAGCGGTGGCAACGCAAGTCCAACGGGTTTCATATGCGTGTGTGGACCCGGGCTGGTAGGTAAGACGTTGTTGCATCGTGTAGGTATAAGCCGTGCATGTCCGTTGTATCAGGTTGCCACTTTAGGGGAGTGATACACCCCACTGTGGGGCCAGCACGGGTATCTACGAGTTAGGGAGCCGATCGAATAATGGGAAGTAGGGTACACCTAGTGGGGATAGGGGCAGGCGGCACCTATGTAGTCAGCTAGCGGTACGTAAAGCCATTGGGAAAGTTTCTAAGTGAAGCTAAGTGGGATGAATCTTTAGGGTGACTGGTGTGGTGCAGTATAGTGTTTATCCTTTAGTATTTAGGAGCGCCTATAACGTTGCCTTTAGCGATTGTCTATGTCCTTAGTCTGCTCTTCATAGACATTTTCTTGTTTTCCAGCTTATGCCTTAGTCCAGTTATTTTGGTAATAGTATTGTAGAATTATCATATTCACCAGACTTTATGTCTGACCCCCTCTTTTCCATCCTTTTTCTCCCTTCAGGTCCGCAGGTTGGGCCAAGTTCTAGTGGAGTCTAGTTGGATCGCTTATCTTCTGGAAAGCTTGGACTGCTGAAGTAAAGTCCAGCTTGTTATCTTTCTTTTTAATGGCTATTCATGTAATGGGATTATGTACTTGTTTTATCAAGATAGATATTGTACTTGACATTGAATATGGTGTTATGATGTAATCAAACATGTTTTGACTTCTGCTACAATGAAATAAAGTTTTTGAATTTCCAAGTACCATTTTATATCTGTCTTGTTGTAATTTTACTGTTCTATATTCACTTAAAACCTCCATGGAAGTTAATGCATTCCCTTTGTGAGTGACATTAATGGACGTGGGCTGTTACACGTGGTATCAGAGCATAAGGTTACCAGAACAGATAAATTTTTTTTTTTTAGAATTTTTTTTTTCTAAAGTATTTTTGGAAGAAGTGCTTTTAAAAAAAAAAACATGTTATTTAAAGAGAGTTTTTATGAAAAACATAATCCCAAATAGCCATATCCTTATCTTTATCTTTCGAATTCTCCATTTTGAATCTTTCCTTTTTCGTTTCAGCATGGCTGAAGATCTTAATCTCCTAGAAGGTGTGACGATTCCAGGGTGGTTTAGGAGATACTTGGAGGCTAGGGCCACCACTGCAGGCCCAGCGGATACTCCTCCACCCCTAGTTGCACCCATTCCTCCTCCTCCTCCTCCTCCTCCTCGTGTTGACACTTTTGCAAAGACGTGCAAGGAATTCAAGGCTATGGGAGGAAAAACTTTTCAAGGGACTGAGACGTTTGTGGAGGCCAGAGATTGGCTTAAGGAGACTGAGGAATTGTTGGATATCTTTGAAGTGGAAGATGGGAGGAAAGTCCGTTTAGCTGCTTGGTTAATGAAGGGAGAGGCCTCGTTTTGGTGGGAGGTCACTAACGGGGAACGTCCAGTTGATTCATGGGCGGATTTCAGACGAAGGTTTGAGGCAAAGTTTCTTTCAAGGGCAGAGGAGAACTTAAATATGGAAAAATTCCTGGCACTAAAGCAAGGGAGCTCATCAGTAAAGGAATATGTCAATAAATTTAATCAGTTAGCAAGGTTTGGCTTGGAGTTGGTGAACACGCCAGAGAAGAAAGCTTTGAGGTTCGTTAGAGGCTTGAATGAACCGTTGCAAGGGTTGGCTATGACCCACATCCCTATGGGAGCCACCTTTGAAAAGCTAGTAGAAATGGCACTTATGCATGAGGATAAGGCAGTTGAAAAGAAAGGGGATCAGAAGAAACCCCAACAGCAAAATAAGAAGGGTGGTAAAAACAATAATGGCAAAGGGAAGAAGAAATGCTTCAATTGTGGGACGCCTGGCCATCTCAGCAAAGATTGTAGAAAGAAAAAGAAGACTGGTTGTTTTCATTGTGGAGATGCGGGACATTTAGTGAAGGACTGTCCAAAGAAGGGGCAGAGGGCAGGGTCTACCTCGGGAGGACAGGTGCAGGCTCTTATGGCACCAGGGCAGGCAAGGGGGCAAGTTCAGGCTATTGCGGCCCCACCGCTGCAAGAAAGAGGTAGAAGAATTTCTGTTGAAAGCTTGGTTTTTCTGTTTGATCATCCTGTCCATACCTTATTCGATTCTGGCGCATCTCATTCGTTTATCTCTGCATCATTAGTTGAATCACTGCACTTGAACACCAGTTTAGTAGAGGATCCCTTGGTCGTTTCAAATCCAATTGGGGGTTCGGCTCATTTGACCATGATATGTTTGGATTTGAAAATCTCTATACTTAGCGTTGAATTTAGATGTGATGCTTATGTATTGGGCTTCACGGGCTATGGGCTAATTTTAGGAATGGATTGGTTGTCTAGAAATAGGGCCATTCTTGATTGTGAAAGGAGAGTAGTTAGGCTTGTGACTCGCCTTGGTAATGCTCTCGACATCTTTTGTAATCCCATAAATTCCGTTATGCTAAGTTATCTTGAATCGCTTGACGCGTCTGTAGAGAACCTGCGATCGGTAGAAGTGGTCCGGGAATATCCGGATGTGTTTGAGGAGGTGAAGGGCTTACCTCCAAAGCGGGAGATAGACTTTCGAATTTATCTTGTGGATAATGCTAAACCCGTATCTTTGCCAGTGCGCCACATGGCTCCTCGTGAAAGGAGGGAACTCAATAAGCAAGTAAAGGAGTTGCTTGAGAAGGGGTTCATAAGACGTAGTATATCGGAGTGGGGTGCTCCAGTAGTTTTTGCCACAAAGGCGGATGGGTCTCTTAGACTTTGTATGGACTATAGAGAACTAAACAAGCTTACTAAAAAGAACCGACACCCACTGCCGAGGATTGACGATCTCTTTGATCAGTTAGTTGGCGCCTCAGTGTTTTCGCAGTTGGACTTAGCCACTGGCTTTCATCAACTGAGAGTGGCTGAG
Source organism: Allium sativum (assembly GCA_030737875.1). Taxonomy (NCBI): domain Eukaryota; kingdom Viridiplantae; phylum Streptophyta; class Magnoliopsida; order Asparagales; family Amaryllidaceae; genus Allium; species Allium sativum. The sequence continues at coordinate 772,966,132 of CM060924.1, read as the reverse complement.
GATAGTATAGATAAGACTGCTTTTAGGGCTCCTGACGGATTCTATGAATGGCTAGTGATGCCCTTTGGTTTGACAAACGCCCCTGCATATTTTGTTGATTTGATGAGTAGGGTGTTTAGGGAATACCTTAACAAATTCGTGGTAGTCTTTGTGGATGACATCTTAGTCTTTTCTAAGAATAAAGAAGAGCACTCCCTACATCTTAGGGAAGTGTTGGAAACCCTTCGAGCGCATAACCTTAAGGCAAAATTTTCTAAGTGTCACTTCTGGAGGAAGGAAGTACGGTTCTTAGGGCACGTGGTTTCCAAAGAAGGGATAGCAGTGGATCCCGCAAAGGTGGTGGCCATCCAAGATTGGAAGGTCCCTAAAAATGCAACCGAAGTAAGAAGTTTCTTGGGGTTGGCTGGCTATTATAGGAAGTTTATCAAAGACTTCGCAAAAATATCAGCTCCATTAACACGGTTAACGAAGAAGAACCTGGTTTTTACGTGGGACAAAGATTGCGATGATGCGTTCCAACGTTTAAAGAGAGCCTTAACTTCAGCCCCAGTCTTAGTGCTGCCAGACGGGAATAAACCGTTTACCATCTATACTGATGCTTGTGGGACGGGACTTGGCGCGGTCCTCATGCAAGAGGGAAGAGTAATAGCCAATGGTGGAAGGCAGTTGAGGGTTCATGAAAAGAATTACCCCACGCATGACTTAGAGCTAGCCGCAATTGTTTTCGCGCTTAAGGCTTGGCGTCACTATCTTCTTGGTGAGAAATTCGAACTGTTCACTGACCACAAATCATTAAAATACTTATTCTCTCAGAAGGATTTGAATTTAAGGCAGCAACGGTGGATGGAATTCTTAGCCTCCTACGATTTTGAAATAGCATATACCCCGGGCAAGGGTAACGTGGTGGCAGACGCCTTAAGTAGGAAAAGGTTGTCCTTGAGTCCGTTGTTTGTTGAACAACAAAGCTTAGAATTCATCTCTATGTTTGACTTTAGACCCTCCGTTGACTTAGTACCCGGTCTGTTAGCATCCTTGGAGGTTAGACCTACACTTCTAGGACGGGTTGGTGAGGCACATCGAGACGACCCACAGTTGGTTGAGATAGTAGAAAAGCTCAAAGGGGGGGAGTCGTCAAGCCATCTTCGTAGGTATACCCTAGACGATAAGGGTTGGTTACGAAGGGATAATAGACTTTGTGTACCACAAGACGAAGACTTAAGGAAGGCCATTCTTGATGATGCTCATCGCTCAAAAATGACCATTCATCCCGGCGGGGATAAGATGTACAAAGATATGAAGCGGGTTTTCTTTTGGGCCGGTATGAAAAAGGATGTGGCCGAGTACGTCGCTAGATGCTTGGTGTGCCAACGAGTTAAAGCAGAACAAAAGAAACCCGGTGGGTTGCTTCACCCATTAGAAGTTCCACTATGGAAATGGGAAAGCATCTCAATGGATTCTGTGGATGGATTACCAAGATCAAGGAAGGGTAACACGGGGATTTGGGTTATAGTAGATAGACTTACTAAAAGCGCCCATTTTATTCCCGTGAAAAGTAAGAGGACTGCTCCGTGGTTGGCTTCTGTATACATTAAGGAGATAGTTCGTTTGCACGGTATTCCTTCTAGTATAGTAAGCGACCGTGACCCCATCTTTACTAGCGAATTTTGGAAGAGTTTACAAGAGGTGGTAGGGACTCAGCTATGTTTGAGCACCGCATATCATCCTCAGACAGACGGCCAGACCGAGAGGGTGAATCGCATTCTAGAGGACCTTTTTAGGCTTTGTATCCTAGACTTTGGGGGTACATGGGAAGAACACCTTCCGTTAGTAGAATTCGCATATAACAATAGCTTTCAGTCTAGTATTGGCATGGCACCTTTCGAAGCTCTTTATGGAAGGCCTTGCCGTTCGCCTACATGTTGGTGGGAATCTACCGATAAAATCCTACTTGGCCCGATATGGTTAGGGAAACCTCGGAGAAGATTGAGTTGATTCGAAGGAGGATGGAAGCAGCACAAGATAGGAAAAAATCGTATGCTGATAAGAGGAGGACAGATCTTGAGTTTGACATTGGGGACATGGTTTTTATCAAAGTATCTCCGTTACAGAATGTTGTTCGCTTTGGGTCCGTGGGGAAATTAGCACCAAGGTTTGTAGGGCCGTTTCCTGTAAAAGACAGGATTGGGAAGATGGCATATAGGGTGGAGTTGCCTGAGAAACTTAGTGGAGTACACGACGTATTCCATGTATCACATTTGAGGAAGTGTTTGCACAAGACCGCGGAGGTGGTAGAGCCGAGCTTGCTTAAAGAGGTGGAAATAGAGCGTGATGCAACAATTAGACGAGCTCCTACATGCATTCTTAGGTCGGAGATCAAAAAGTTGAGGAATCGAGAGGTCAGACTGGTTAAAGTGCAATGGGGAGATGATGAGAGCAACGCAACTTGGGAGACAGAAGAGAAGATGCGTTCGTTGTACCCTTTTCTTTTTGAGGGTATGTCTTTTAATTTCTCCTTTATCGCTTAGCTTATCTTATCTTATCTTTAGTATGTCCTCTCATTAGTATCTTTGACCTTTAGTTAGGATAATCCTATGGTTGAAACACGTGTTTGAGACATGTTATGTATGATGGATGCAAAATGGATTCAAGTGTTTGCTAGTGGTTGCTCGTGGATGCATATATACACACACTTTAGGCACTAGATCGGCTCAGTCACTTCATATTGCATATTGCATATATATGGATGTATTTAGTATAATGGATGTATAATGGTTGTACCATCATATGGATGCTGCATTCGGTTGAATGGGTGTGCACGCATATAGAAGTAGTATGTAAGCAATTAGGATCTTTTGCATACATAATGGATTCATGACACTTACATAATTTGCATTAAGGAGGTCAACTGAATCAGTAGACCGCCTGATTTCGCATTAGGTAAGGACATGTACACACACTTGCATATGATCATAAAGCATTAGAAGTCTTTTAAGGACAATGGATGCTTGTGTATGATGGATGAGTAGATGGACGTTTGGATGGTAGGATATACATTCTTCCAGACTTGAAGATTTCGGGGATGAAATCCTAAAAGGAGCGGAGAATGTAACACCCCGAATTTTCTATTAACACTAAAGTTGCTAAAATAATAATAAGTGTGTAGAAGAGGGGATGTATCTAATATGAATATAAAAATATTAATAAGTATGTAAGAGAGGGGATGTATCTAATATGAATATAAAGATATTAATAAGTATGTAAGAGAGGGGATGTATCTAATATGTATATAAAAACAATAATAAGTGTGTAAAAGGGGGGATGTATCTAATATGTATATAAAAACAATAATAAGTGTGTAAAAGGGGGGATGTATCTAATATGTACATTGTAGAAAATATATATATATTTATGACATGAATAGAAGTTTATTAATATGCTGAGTGTTTGCTGAGTCACTTCTGACTCATTGCTGAGTCAACAAGATAAACCCCATCTTGTCTGAACGGCTGCGGTTATTTCTAGGTTAAATCTAATGGCCTAAATGAATTCTAAAATCTATAAATAAGTGGGTAGACCCTAGACCTAAATCACTTGTAAAATTAGAGAAGCTACCGTCATGCTGCTGCCATGGAGTTCAGCATAGCCGTCACAAACTAAGAAGAGGAAGCCTAATCATCTACAACTAAATCTACACAAATCAAATCAAAATATCTCTCTTTCTCTAATTCTTTTCTTTTGTTGGTGAGTATGATGATTCTCACAAGACTATTACAAACTAATTTGACTCAGTTATGAATGGATCACAAGAAAGTGATGTGATTTGTAATTGTAAATTCTATATATTGTGGATCTCTTATTATGTTATTATGTTGTCGTATGATGTAAATTATATATGCCATGTCATGCTATGTTGTAAATTCTCTTATGCTATGTCGTGTTATGATGAGAATCATGTCAAGCTATGTTATACTATCATACTATGCCATGTTATAAATCATGCTATATTATGTTGAAAAATCATGATGTTGTTGGAACATGCTTAAAGTTATGTTTTTTTTTTAATTTAAATGGATCTTGTTTATGGGAATTTGCCTATTAGGTTAGGTGTACCCATAAACTTGAAACTATAATTAAATAAAACTTGATTATGGGAATTTGCCTATTGAGTTAGGTGTACCCATATAAAACCATGTTGTTAAAAAATTAGATGATGTTGATTCACACATGTTCATATGTAAGTTTATGAAAATTGATTGAGATTATATTAGGTGAATTTTGAACAAGTTGACACCTTTAGGTCCATGACATGTATAATCTATGCAAGTTGGACATATGCAAGTTTCACCCCTTATTATGATTCATTTGGTCACATATACATGTTGTTATTATGATAATCTCTTTTATGCTATGAGTTAGGCTATTCGAGTCTAACATATATTTTGCGAATAAACGTTCAAACGTGGGGTAGGGGTAATATTAGGAATTAATAAATTGGGTGCAATTTTGTAAGATTTTGCATACCATGAATGGATGTCCATAATTGAGTCAATTATGGACATTGTTAAAAATTGGAAGTAATTAATAATTCAAGTAGGGAATTATTAAAATTGGGGGAAAGTGGATTATTATTAATAATCAATGCTTAGGACACGAGGTTGGACCCGTTTGTGATGTAAACCTGCCCGGACCCGCCCGGCAAATCCAGTAGTCACAAATGTCGGCCCAATGTGAGAGGTCCTAGGCCCAAACTAAAGCATAACAGTTGTAAAGACACGAGGTTAGACTCTTTTATGGTGTAAGACTGCCCGGACCCGCCCGGCAAATCCAGCTGCCATAAATGCCAGTCTAATGTGAGAGGTCTTTATGAGGTTATGGCCTTAATGAACTAAGAAATACTTAACCAGATAATCATGTAAGGTGGGACATGGGGGTTAAGTAGGTGCCTTGGGTGGCATGAGGAATCTGGTGGTTGCCTTTAGAGGCATTTGAAATACGATTAGACTTAACCAAACACACATGTAAATGAACATGAGTAAGTGGGTTAAGTGGGATGGACTAATGGGGACAAGCTTAGGTGGAATGCTTGTGGTAAATAGTGGGGGCCCATTTCAACCAGTATCCCAAAACTTATCTTTGTGGGCTCGACCCAAGTCGAGGACGGGACACGCATACTGGGTTTGACTATAAGAGGCCAAAACAGGGAGCGGTGGCAACGCAAGTCCAACGGGTTTCATATGCGTGTGTGGACCCGGGCTGGTAGGTAAGACGTTGTTGCATCGTGTAGGTATAAGCCGTGCATGTCCGTTGTATCAGGTTGCCACTTTAGGGGAGTGATACACCCCACTGTGGGGCCAGCACGGGTATCTACGAGTTAGGGAGCCGATCGAATAATGGGAAGTAGGGTACACCTAGTGGAGATAGGGGCAGGCGGCACCTATGTAGTCAGCTAGGGGTACGTAAAGCCATTGGGAAAGTTTCTAAGTGAAGCTAAGTGGGATGAATCTTTAGGGTGACTGGTGTGGTGCAGTATAGTGTTTATCCTTTAGTATTTAGGAGCGCCTATAACGTTGCCTTTAGCGATTGTCTATGTCCTTAATCTGCTCTTCATAGACATTTTCTTGTTTTCCAGCTTATGCCTTAGTCCAGTTATTTTGGTAATAGTATTGTAGAATTATCATATTCACCAGACTTTATGTCTGACCCCCTCTTTTCCATCATTTTTCTCCCTTCAGGTCCGCAGGTTGGGCCAAGTTCTAGTGGAGTCTAGTTGGATCGCTTATCTTCTGGAAAGCTTGGACTGCTGAAGTAAAGTCCAGCTTGTTATCTTTCTTTTTAATGGCTATTCATGTAATGGGATTATGTACTTGTTTTATCAAGATAGATATTGTACTTGACATTGAATATGGTGTTATGATGTAATCAAACATGTTTTGATTTCTGCTACAATGAAATAAAGTTTTTGAATTTCCAAGTACCATTTTATATCTGTCTTGTTGTAATTTTACTGTTCTATATTCACTTAAAACCTCCATGGAAGTTAATGCATTCCCTTTGTGAGTGACATTAATGGACGTGGGGTGTTACATGACATATCCCATTGTGTTCGGAATGGGGGTAATTATCTAGGGACAACAGTCGGTGGGTTTGATTTCTAGTTCGAAATAAAAAGTTGCTTTTTGAATATTAAATATTAAATTAAATATATATTCTATATAACCCCCCCCCCCCATATTTTCTCCTTTCCTCCACGTTCTCTTTTAGATAAAAGAAAATAAAAAAGAAAGAAAAAAAACCGCAGAAGCATCGATCGCGCCTCCAAGCGCGTCCAAGCCGCCGTCGCCGGAGCGGGCACCTCCCCCTACCACCGATGACGATCTAACCTCCTCCTCCTCCTTCCGTTTCAGCTCCTCCCTCTCAATCGAAGGCACCCGAACCCCCTTCACCTGCACCGCAACCCACCGCCATCGCCACCACCTCCCAAGGCCGCCTCCAACCCTGCCAGCCCTTCCTCCGCCCGATTCCGACGTGAATCCTCCTCCTCCCTCGTCGTTGATCGATAGTAAGTTCTTCCCCTATTTTCTATTTTTAAATAACGTTATATTTCTTTGTAAATTCAATTTCATTTATATAAATTCAGAGCAATGAAAGGGAGGGATTGTTAGAGAATAAAAATACGATTTTTTATTTGTATAGAAAGATGAGATTTTTAATTTAGTAAAAATATAATTTTTATAATCTAGAAAGGTTAAAAATATAATTTTTATAATATAGAAAGGTTAAAAATATAATTTTTATAATATAGAAAGGTTAAAAATATAATTTTTATAATATAAAAAGTTTAAAAAATATAATTTTTATAATATAGAAAGGTTAAAATATAATTTTTATATTATAGAAAGAATAAAAATATGACTTTTCTAAGACAGAGAATATAAAAATTTGATCTTTATATATGTAGAGAAATAAAAATCTGATTTTTATTATATATATAGTGAAGTAAAAATATGATTTTTATAGCGATGATATAAAAATTCGATCTTTTTATATGAAGTAGATATATAAAAATATAATTTTTATAATGAAATAAGCGCTGTAAAAATATATGAAGTAGAAATAAAAATATGAATTTTATTTATTAGAATGAAGCAATAAAAAATATAATTTTTATTTGAACAGTGTGAAAAGAACTGCATTGGAATTTCAAACCAATCCAGATGTTCAGCAGTTCAGAAGCAAAGCACAGCAGAGTGGAACCCTCTGTGAGAACTTCTCACGTTTAATTTATTTTTCTAGTTAAAATATATACTAGGATGCAGACGGTGTTTAGTAGCACCAGACACCCGTCGTCCACAGACCATGGACGGCTTGTATGCTTGTTTGTTTGATTTTGATGTGTAGTTGATTGTGTGATGTGATGTGAAATGAAATAAAATATTTATGTAGTTAAAAATATTTTATAGTTGAAAATATAATTTTTAACATGAATGTGAAATAAATTAATAAAAACAAATCGAACGATTGTTTATATACACACATTTGACCGGGATTGATTGGGACGATAAATTTTACACATCGCCCAACTGCACAAATAAAATCAGTGTTTGATTGTTTGAAAACCCCACACGGGTATTGGGGTGATATATGACATACACTAATCCCAATAATTAGTTATATGTCAATCGATTGATTGACAGACTGTAATAAGCGTTGAATATTTATATTTGATGCTTATACTGTGTAGAATGCACTTTGGATGATGGTTGATTATTCATCGTTGTTATTGTATACATGTGTTGTAGAAAATTCATATAATTAACATTACATGGTAATTGATTGGGCCTTATTCCAATTTTGAAAAAGAAATATTTGAATAAGAAATTTGAAATAGAAATATTTGAAATAGAATATTTGAAAATAGAAACATACGAAGCCGTGTTGATTAGATTGACGCCATTTGGACGTGAACGATATTTATATTGATTATATTCGTTTTTATAATGAATATTGAAAAGTGCTTTCAAAATCGAATATTTTGAAATGAAATTCGAATTATATTGAAAAGAATAGAAATTCGACTTAAATTGAAATTCGAATTAAACTGAATGGAATTGAAATTCGAATTAGATTGAAATAGAATTGGAATCGTTTTGAATTGAATTTAAAACGTATTGAAATTGAACTGAAAATCGATTTGAATTGAAATCAATTTGAAATCAATTTGAAATGAATTTCAAACGAATTTGTAAGGGAAAATTCAATTTTGATTTGAATTTGAAAAGGAAGTTGAAATCGTTTTGAAAACGAATTTAAAACGATTTATATAATACATTTCAAAAGGAAATCGACGAAATATATATAATATATATATTATATATATAATGGCCTGAATAGAACGCGTCGCGCCGCGGTAGTTCGTGAATTTCGACCATTGACTTCGAATTGAGTTGCGGGAGATCCGACCGTCAGATTCTCCTAAAACCGGAACCATTGGGTTCGTATCGAAAAGAGATTTCTAACGAATATTAGAAATTAGAAATCTAACGGTTTGATTTGGAATTATGTCCAAATCAAATTTGGAGAAGGTCGCTGTAAGTGCAGTTCGATGGCCGTTGATGGAAATCGACTGTACGTGCCTTGATAAAATTATTTAAAATAGTAATAATTTGGGTAAAATCATAAGAAATGATTTGGGAAGAATTGGGATGAAAAATTCCATATTTGAAAAGATAAAAATAGAGTTTTATTGAAATGAACTAGTTTTGAACTAGAATTATAATTTATTTATTTTTGAAATAAATAAAGTGAATCTGAAATGGTTTTGAAATACAACCAGAATTTCCAATAATTGAATTGGAAGGGATTTGAATCGAAATTGTCTCTGGAATATTTCGATGTTGGATTTCATGATGATACAGATATTGTTATGGTAATTTGAAAGATATATTAATATCGTTATTTCCAATACGATATTTGTTGGTCATAGAATTTGATATTGAATATAAGCCGATATATTTTCTATTCAGAGCCTTGTATTGAATATCAAATGTGATTTGGGTTTGTCGTGAATGGTGTCTTCATTAACACCGTTCTTAAGCCCAGTTGAGAAAAAGATTAAATCTTTTTATTTAGATTTAATGAAGTGTGCCAATTAAATAATATTTAATTGGAATTGAATTGGTATTGATTTTTGGCTTTATCGTGAACAGTGTTTTAAATAACACTTGTTCTTTAACCCGATAATTAATGGAATGTGATTTTGGGTTGTCGTGGACGGTTTCTTCAATAATACTGTTCTTAGACCCAAAGGAGTTAAGAAAATCAGAAACTAACTGGACATTAGTTAAGTTGAATGGTTTCTGGGGTATTGATCTGATGTTGGTTTCGGCCTTCGGGGTTAACACTTAGGGAATTGCTCACTTGCTAATATACGATTAGGGACTGATTGAAATGTGAAATGATTTTGGGGTTTATCGTGAACCGTGTTTTAAATGACACTGATTCTTTAACCCAGTTAAAAATTAAAGCTAAGTGGAGTTTTAATGAATCTTTAATTAGATTGAAAAGATCGAGAATGGAGTATCCCCAATTTTGCTCCAGGCGATAGTTAAATCTTTAATTAGATTTGAACGTGAAATGGTAATTGAATTTACAGATAACGTTGTGGTGTTAGATACGAAGTATTACCAGTTTTACTTCATGGGATGAATAGGTTTGGATTGGGAAATTAAAACAAATGATTACTTCGGTAAGGTTCGTTAATCCCGACTAGTTTGAATTGTTATTCAAAAGAAGATTAAAGAATAAATTTAAAAGATTTTATCTTTGATAAAATTAATGGAAACCTTACCCTATGAATGTGAAATTTTGAAACTAACTGTAGGTTGGCTAAGAAGAATGGTTTCCTGGGTATTGATCTGATGTTGGTTTCGGCCTTCGGGGTTAATGTTTGGGGAATTATTCTCTTGCTAATTTACGGTTAGTGACTGATGAATTGGAATGAGGCGTATGTTGTGTTTGTGTAACACATGTTTATTATATACGCGAGTTATTCGGAAAGACCGGGTTCATCCCATTCTGAATAACTGATTCGACGTGGTGTCGAAGAAGAAGACGGTGGTTGAAGACCGGAGGTCTTCACGTCGTTTGGATAATTACTGATGATCTTGATTGGGCCGTACACCCAAGAGGAGAGAATCAGTTGGTGATCGTCCAGACGTACTTGAAGATCGATGGATTTGCGGGGTACTAGGTGCCTCCGGTTTCGTTCAGACCCAGAACGAACTTGTAAATGGACTGTGTGTCTGACATTGGATTTCAGTATGTGTGATTGTTTTCTATTAAATATACATCTGTTTGGCGGCGGAGAATTTATTCTCTTGCTTAACGCCCTTCTCTGAGATGTATGAGCTCAGGTGTTATATATTGATGGATATCCATCGCATGGAATGAATTGCCTATATGGCATGCTTAAGTGGCAATGGATCAAGGCTTCTGTTGAAAAGCATAGTCTTGTGGTCGATGATCAAAGCACGGCCTGTGTGGCGTAGTTTTGTGTAATGTTGATTCGCGAGCCTCGCACCTCGGTTATGAACCAAAAACGGGAGAAGGACCTCAGGGAGGGCATGCGTTTCCTTCTAGTTAGAAGTGGCGTCAGTGGTTTTACACGCCCTGATGAGTTTGACTTATGTGGTTGTTGCTGTTGCGAGGCGCCTCAGATATATCGGTGACTATGTGAAGCCGATGGAGCCATTCGTTGGCTCATTGACACCCCAAAGGGTGGGGAAACGCAGTGCTCAGGCATTTTAATCCACATCGGTGGACCAACCCTGACGATCCAAAGGTCACTCGAGCTCTGACCTTAGACACGGACTAGAGCGTCTCGAATCGGTAGAGGACTGTCTTTTGCCTCGGTTCACAGATGGAAATCCAACTTCCAAATACATGACATTTGCGGTTTTGACTGTAGAGCCTAGTATGGCGGCATGATATATGGTACCCATGCCGTCTATGATTGATATTTATGATTTGAAGTTGTTTTATACACTATACACTTATAATAATAAGCAATGATTTGTTTTGAACGTACTAAGCATGTTTGGCTACTATAAGGGAAAACCCTGTCCCCCGGCTTGCGTTGCATTGTGTGATAGGACCTGGGTCTTATAATAGCTTCATTTTTTCAAAAAGCGTTGCGATGTTTTGTTATATGCACTGGTATTCTTGGGAGGAAACCCGTTCCGTGTTATACGGCGTGGTCCCTTGATATATCTGATTTAAAGTAAAGTTTTAAATAACTGTTTTAGTTCTCACACCAGTCCTATGACTGACCTGGAGTTTATTGTTTTAACCTAAACTCTGGGTGCCCTTATTTTGACACGGGCAGCTAGTAGTTTTGGTTTTGCAGATTTATATTCACAGGATCCTGGTTTACAACTGGAATGATATCCGAAAAGCTTTGTATCCATATATCTCCTTCAGTTGTGTATTGTAATATTTTCTGCTACGATGTATTTAAATGTAATTTAAATCTCTGATATTTTTGTGTAATTTTTTTATTCATTTATGCTCTGTATATTCTTGTATTCTGATGGAATTGTTGTAATATACAATGAAATGTTCTTCCGTCTGCGTTCTATTTTGTCGTGTTCTCAAAACAATCAGGCGTTTTGAACGGTCTAGATCGATTTAGCGACTGATTCAGATCAAGCGAAATTTCCCGGTTGTCACATTTGGTATCAGAGCTTTGGTTTACAAAGCTCAGAGAACAAGACACATTAGAACCATACGAAAGAATTCATCAGAAATTGGATTAGTAATATCTTATGGGAATGACTCGTTAGAGATAGGATCAGTAGTATCCTAGAACAGGTGTGAAGAGTATATTTTTAAATTGAAAACAAGATTTGTTCTGAAAATTTAATTCAATAATTCATATTTGAATATTTATTTATATTGATTTGGACTATCAGGTATATAGATATTTTAATATACGTCTGATCCACGTGTATTTGAAGCCTCCAATATACTGGATGGATATAGAGTCACACTCCAGTCACCCGGAGATGATTCTGATTATTGTAGCTACATCATCAGAATTAGTATTCGAGTTTCGAAAGTTTGATTTCTATATATTTCCTATTGACTGGTGTGAGAACCAAAATTATATAGGGCCTATTATTGTGATTTGGCACCAAAATCTGATTTTTTGACTATATATCAAAGTTATGAATTTGAAATGATAATCAACTAATTGATTGATGGTTGTGCTGTTGATTATTGGTTGACTAATTAAAACTTGTACCATATTGCCAAATTGAATCAAATAGTGAACTGTATTTAAAATTGCTTGAAATTTGCATGCATATACATGTATATCTACTGAACAAGTCATAGCAAGGGGGCTAGAATAGAGAATAAAATGTGTTTGCCCGACAAATAGCTACATGTTTATCATAATTTACTGTTTTTTTTGGGTGATGATGATTTTATGAGCCGATTGGCTAGCCGCTTGGCTTTTTCTTTTTCTTTTTGAGATCAGAGGGCCTGTATGGCAATTTCGGGATTTTCCCGGTGCAAGGGAGGTTATGGCGAAATTTTTCGAAAATTTCGGGTGTTAGCCAATTTTTTTGAAAAATTTGAAAAGTTCTTAGAAACTGAAAAGTTGAAGAACTTAAGCCGTAGTGAAAATACTGGAAGTTGAGTTGATTTGTTAAACAACTTTCGGCTTCGTTCCTTTTCGGGGACGAAAAGTTTTAAGTGGGGGAGATTGCAATAACCCGGAAATCTGAGCCAATTTAAAATTTTTATTTTGGCAATTTTGATGAATTTTGAATATTTAAAATGAATTATTTTAAATAATAATGACAAAAAATTTAATTTGAATTGAATCTGAACGTATATAGTTATATAGATCGTCGTCAGAATATAAATAGTTATTTATAATTATAAAAGGAACTGAAAATGCCGAGGTAGTTCGATAATTCGATTTCAAAATTCAAATGAATGTACCAAGTGCAAAATAAATCGGATTTTAACGAAACTAAAAATAATATAATCTAATAGAGAATATCTTCCCAACGAATCCGAAAAATCAAAATTTCATAGCGGGGATCAAAAGTTATGCCCAATTGAAAATTCTGAATAGTCGTTATAGAATTCAGGCCCTTAAAAATGGAAATTTTGCAAACGACCTCGGATTTCGACGAAACCACTTTTGTTGGATCCGTGATGTCAAGTTATTGCTAGATTCCAATTTTCATAATTTTTGGATTCAATATGTGAGCGTGGCAAAGGAAAACGCGTTTGACCAGTTTAAGTTGATTTTAATCGACTGGAAAATGACCATTTTTCAAACGGTCTCAGAATTCGACGAAATTAGTTTTGTTAGGACCGTATCGTCAATACGAAGCTAGAAAATATTTTTCTGGAATTTTTCGAGTTAGTATGTGACCCCAGTAAATTGAAATGCGCGTTCAAATTCAATATATAGAGTTATATGTTGATTTTGACGAAAACTGATCGAAACGATCGAATCAGCTTACATGACATATCCCATTGTGTTCAGAATGGGGGTAATTAGCTAGGGACGACAGTCGTTGGGTTTGATTTCAAGTTCGAAATAAAAAGTTGCGTTTTGAAGATTAAATATTAAATTAAATATATATTCTATATAACCCCCCCATATATTCTCCTTTCCTCCACGTTCTCTTTCAGATAAAAGAAAATAAAAAAAACCGCAGAAGCATCGATTGCACCTCCAAGCGGGTCCAAGCCGCCGCCGCCGGAGCGGGCACCTCCCCCACCACCGATGACGATCTAACCTCCTCCTCCTCCTTTCGTTTTAGCTCCTCCCTCTCAATTGAAGGCACCCGAACCCCCTTCACCTGCACCGCAACCCACCACCATCGCCACCACCTCCTAAGGCCGCCTCCAACCCTGCCAGCCCTTCCTCCGCCCGATTCCGACGTGAATCCTCCTCCTCCCTCGGCGTGGATCGACAGTAAGTTCTTCCCCTCTTTTCTATTTTTAAATAACGTTATATTTCTTTGTAAATTCAATTTCATTTATATAAATTCAGAGCAATGAAAGGGAGGGATTGTTAGAGAATAAAAATACGATTTTTTATTTATATAGAAAGATGAGATTTTTAATTTAGTAAAAATATAATTTTTATAATATAGAAAGGTTAAAAATATAATTTTTATAATATAGAAAGGTTAAAAATATAATTTTTATAATATAGAAAGGTTAAAAACATAATTTTTGTAATATAGAAAGGTTAAAAATATAATTTTTATAATATAGAAAGGTTAAAAATATAATTTTTATATTATAGAAAGAATAAAAATATGATTTTTCTAAGACAGAGAATATAAAAATTTGTTCTTTATATATGCAGAGAAATAAAAATCTGATTTTTATTATATATATAGTGAAGTAAAAATAATTTTTATAGCGATGATATAAAAATTCGATCTTTTTATATGAAGTAGATATATAAAAATATAATTCTTATATTTAAATAAGCATTGTAAAAATATATGAAGTAGAAATAAAAATATGAATTTTATTTATTAGAATGAAGCAATAAAAAATATAATTTTTATTTGAACAGCGTGAAAAGAACTGCATTGGAATTTCAAACCAATCCAGATGTTCAGCAGTTCAGAAGCAAAGACGGCAGAGTGGGACCCTCTGTGAGAACTTCTCACTTTTAATTTAATTTCCTAGTTAAAATATATACTAGGATGCAGACGGTGTTTAGTAGCACCCGACACCCGTCGTCCACAGACCATGGACGGCTTATATGCTTATTTGTTTGATTTTGTTGTGTAGTTGATTGTGTGATGTGATGTGAAATGAAATAAAATATTTATATAGTTAATTATTTTTATAGTTGAAAATATAATTTTTAACATGAATGTGAAATAAATTAATATAAACAAATCGAACGATTGTTTATATACACACATTTGATTGGGATTGATTGGGACGATAAATTTTACACATCGCCCAACTGCACAAATAAAATCAGTGTTTGAATGTTTGAAAACCCCACTCGGGTAATGGGGTGATATATGACATACACTAATCCCAATAATTATTTGTATGTCGATCGATTGATTGAAGACTGTTATAAGCATTGAATATTTATATTTGATGCTTATACAGTGTAGAATGCACTTTGGATGATGGTTGATTATTCATCGTTGTTATTGTATACATGTGTTGTAGAAAATCCATATAATTAACATTATATGGTAATTGATTGGGCCTCATTCCAGTTTTGAAAAAGAAATATTTGAAATAGAAATATTTGAAATAGAATATTTGAAAATAGAAACAAATGAAGCCGTGTTGATTAGATTGACGCCATTCTAACGTGAATGATATTAATATCGATTACATTCGTTTTTATAATGAATATTGAAAAGTGTTTTCAAAATCGAATATTTTGAAATGAAATTCGAATTATATTGAAAAGAATAGAAATTCGACATAAATTGAAATTCGAATTAAACTGAATGGAATTGAAATTCGAATCAGATTGAAATAGAATTGAAATCGTTTTGAATTGAATTTAAAACGTATTGAAATTGAACTGAAAATCGATTTGAATTGAAATCAATTTGAAATGAATTTAAAACGAATTTGTAAGGAAAAATTCAATTTTGATTTGAATTTGAAAAGGAAGTTGAAATCGTTTTGAAAACGAATTTAAAACGATTTATAAAATACGTTTCAAAAGGAAATCAATGAAATATATATATATTATATATATATATTGGCCTGAATAGAAAGAGCCACGCCGTGGTAGTTCGGGAATTTCGACCATTGACTTCGAATTGGCGTTGCAGGAGATCCGACCGTCGGATTCTCCTAAAACCGGAACCGTTGGGTTTGTATCGAAAAGAGCTTTCTAATGAATATTCGAAATAATAAATCTAACGGTTCGATTTGGAATTATGTCCAAATCAAATTTGGAAAAGGTCGCTGTAAGTGCAGTTCGATGGCCGTTGATGGAAATCGACTGTACGGGCCTTGATAAAATTATTTAAAATAGTAATGATTTGTGTAAAATCATAAGAAATGATTTGGGAAGAATTGGGATGAAAAACTCTATATTTGAAAAGATAAAAATAGATTTTATCGAAATGAACTAGTTTTGTACTAGAATTATAATTTATTTCTTTTTAAAATAAATAAAGTGAATTTGAAATGGTTTTGAAATACAACCAGAATTTCCAATAATTGAATTGGAAGGGATTTGAATCGAAATTGTCTCCGGAATATTTCGATGTTGGATTTCGTGATGATACAGATATTGTTATGGTAATTTGAAAGATATATTAATATCATTATTTCCAATACGATATTTGTTGGTCTTAGAATTTGATATTGAATATAAGCCGATATATTTCCTATTCAGAGCCTTGTATTGAATATCAAATGTGATTTGGGTTTGTCGTGAATGGTGTCTTCCTTAACACTGTTCTTAAGCCCAGTTGAGAAAAAGATTAAATCTTTTTATTTAGATTTAATTAAGTGTACCAATTAAATAATATTTAATTGGAATTGAATTGGTATTGATTTTGGGGTTTATCATGAACAGTGTTTTAAATAACACTTGTTCTTTAACCCGATAATTAATGGAATGTGATTTTGGGTTGTCGTGAACGGTATCTTCAATAATACGATTCTTAGACCCAAAGGAGTTAAGAAAATTAGAAACTAACTGGACATTAGTTAAGTTGAATGGTTTCTGGGGTATTGATCTGATGTTGGTTTCGGCCTTCGGGGTTAATACTTAGGGAATTGCTCACTTGCTAATTTACGGTTAGGGACTGATTGAAATGTGATATGATTTTGGGGTTTATCGTGAACCGTGTTTTAAATGACACTGATTCTTTAACCCAGTTAAAGATTAAAGCTATGTGGAGTTTTAATGAATCTTTAATTAGATTGAAAAGATCGAGAATGGAGTATCCCCAGTTTTGCTCCAGGCGATAGTTAAATCTTTAATTAGATTTGAACGTGAAATGGTAATTGAATTTACCGATAACACCGTGGTGTTAGATATAAAGTATTACCAGTTTTACTTCATGGGATGAATAGGTTGGGATTGGGAAATTAAAACAAATGATTACTTCGGTAAGGTTCGTTAATCCCGACTAGTTTGAATTGTTATTCAAAAGAAGATTAAAGAATAAATTTAAAAGATTTTATCTTTGATAAAATTAATGGGAACCTTTCCCTAAGAATGTGAAATTTTGAAACTAACTGTAGGTTGGCTAAGAAGAATGGTTTCCTGGGTATTGATCTGATGTTGGTTTCGGCCTTCGGGGTTAATGTTTGGGGAATTATTCTCTTGCTAATTTACGTTTAGTGACTGATGAATTGGAATGAGGCGTATGTTGTGTTTGTGTAACACATGTTTATTATATACGCGAGTTATTCGGAAAGACCGGGTTCATCCCATTCTGAATAACTGATTCGACGTGGTGTCGAAGATGAAGATGGTGGTTGAAGGCCGGAGGTCTTCATCTCGTTTGGATAATTACTGATGATCTTGATTGGGTCGTACACCCAAGAGGAGAGAATCAGTTGGTGATCGTCCAGACGTACTTGAAGATCGATGGATTTGCGGGGTACTAGGTGCCTCTGGTTTCGTTCAGACCCATAACGAACTTGTAAATGGACTGTGTGTCTGACAGTGGATTTCAGTCTGTGTGATTGATTTCTATTAAATATATATCTGTTTGGCGGCGGAGAATTTATTCTCTTGCTTATCGCCCTTCTCTGAGACGTACGAGCTCATGGGTTATATATTGATGGATATCCATCGCATGGAATGAATTACCTGTATGGCATGCTTAAGTGGCAATGGATCAAGGCTTCTGTTGAAAAGCAAAGTCTTGTGGTTGATGATCAAAGCACGGCCTGTGTGGCGTAGCTTTGTGTAACGTTGATTCGCGAGCCTCGCACCTCGGTTGTGAACCAAAAACGGGAGAAGGACCTTAGGGAGGGCATGCGTTTCCTTCTAGTTAGAAGTGGCGTCAGTGGTTTTACATGCCCTGATGAGTTTGACTTATGTGGTTGTTGCTGTTGCGAGGCGCCTCAGATATATCGGTGACTATGTGAAGCCGATGGATCCATTCGTTGGCTCATTGATACCCCAAAGGGTAGGGAAACGCAGTGTTCAGGCATTTTAATCCACATCAGTGGACTGGCCCTGATGATCCAAAGGTCACTCGAGCTCTGACCCGAGACACGGACTAGAGCGTCTCGAATCGGTAGAGGACTATCTTTTGCCTCGGTTCACAGATGGAAATCCAACTTCCAAATACGTGTCATTTGGGTTTTGATTGTAGAGCCTATTATGGCGACATGATATATGGTACCCATTCCGTCTATGATTGATATTTATGATTTGAAGTTGTTTTATACATTATACACTTATAGTAATAAGCAATTATTTGTTTTAAACGTACTAAGCATGTTTGGCTATTATAAGGGAAAACCCTATCC
Organism: Allium sativum; assembly: GCA_030737875.1. NCBI lineage: Eukaryota > Viridiplantae > Streptophyta > Magnoliopsida > Asparagales > Amaryllidaceae > Allium > Allium sativum. The sequence goes on along the minus strand of CM060924.1, from coordinate 772,947,604 downwards.
CCAGGCTTGCGTTGCATTGTGTGATAGGACCTGGGTCTTATAATAGCTTCATTTTTCCAAAAAGCATTGCGATGTTTTGTTATATGCACTGGTATTCTTGGGAGGAAACCGTTCCGTGTTATATGGCGTGGTCCCTTGATATATCTGATTTAAAGTAAAGTTTTAAATAACTGTTTTAGTTCTCACGCCAGTCCCATGACTGACCTGGAGTTTATTGTTTTAACCTAAACTCTGGGTGCCCTTATTTTGACACGGGCAGCTAGTAGTTTTGGTTTTGCAGATTTATATTCACAAGATCCTGGTTTACAGCTGGAATGATATCCGGAAAGCTTTGTATCCGTATATCTCCTTCAGTTGTGTATTGTATTATTTTCCGCTGCGATGTATTTAAATTTAATTTAAATCTCTGATATTTCTGTGTAATTTTTTTATTCATTTATGATCTGTATATTCTTGTATTCTGATGGAATTGTTGTAATATACAATGAAATGTTCTTCCGTATGCGTTCTATTTTGTCATGTTCTCAAAACAATCAGGTGTTTCGAACGGTCCAGATCGATTTAGCGACTGATTCGGATCGAGCAAAATTTCTTGGTTGTCATAATTTAATTCTGAAATGATCAGAATGGGCTGAAATGGCGATATGGCGTGAATTGGGCAATTCAAAATATATAATTCAGTTTTGAATTGAATTTATATTAATGAATATATTATTTAAACGAAGTTTGAACATATAATTATAATGTAATTATAATCGAGCTCGAAATGGCGTGGTAGTTCGTAATTTGGCGATTTGAACTTTAAACGGGTATACAGAAGTCGTTTTAAATTGGATTTTTGTTAAACAAGAAACGTTTGAATCTGTTAAAGTATATTTTTTCTAATAGAAGAGAGAAATTGGGATTTCGTCGTGTAGATTTTGATTTATGTCCAAATCAAATTTTAGAAAAGTCGCTATGGAATTCCTTTATAATTTATAACGATTTGTTTATATTTATAAAAGGAATTTCAAAACCGAATATCGATTTAATCGGGATTTGAAATATCGAGTTAGAAATTCATATAGGAATATTCTGAAGCGGTATGATATTCTGTTGTGAATATATACGATAATATTTATTTTTAAATATTTAATTTAATTGTTTTTAAATATATTTAATATTTAAATAGGTTATTTAGAGCTTTAAAAATAGCCAGTTTTGCAAACGACCTCAGAATTCAATGAAACTAATTTTGTTGGATCTGCATTGTTAAATTATTATTAGATTTCAATTTCCGTGATTTTTGGATGTTGTATGTGATCCTAGGGAGTTTTAGAAGACAAATAAAATAGCGTAGCCAAATAAAGTAATAGAAAAAAAAGGGGATGACCCAGCCAAATATCACCCTATATAATACCCCTTTACACAACACCTTAAATTCCTATTTTTTTATCAACGAAAAGGCCACGTTTAAATTTTTTTACCCGCACCATCAGATCTAGAAAACGCAAGGAAATCGATCTTCAAAAATTCAAAAATAAACCAAAGAAAAATCATTAAATCATGAAACCAACATTTCTACGCTCATGAGGGAAGAAGCTTTAATCTCATACCCATTTTCATATGTTCGACGTCATGGTTCATTTACTGGAAAGTTCAAGGTGCGACTAGGGTTCGACATCCTGGATGATTGAAGCATTTATCTTCGAATAGGAGTTCATATTTGGGTTTAGGGGACTTAGTCAAACCTATTGGCAAAGTTTGGAAGGGTTTGGTTGTAATGCTTTTTGTAACTATTACTGTATACTGCTGCTCCGAGTTGAAACTGCATTGGGAATGGTGGAGGCGAGTTGTGTCTAAAGGTAACGAGGTGATATAGGAGGTGGTAGGGAGTACAGCGTTGGTTGTAGTTTGGGAAAACGTGTGGTAATGGAGGAGAAGGGTGAGTGGAAAGATCGACAATGGTGGATGGTTGAGGAGCGGGTTGTCTGGAGCTCGCGTTTGGGGAAGACGTAAACGATAGCGGGTGGGCTTTTATAAGGGCGTTGGGCCGATATTGTTTCTAAGTGGGCTGAGAGATAAAGAGGGGTGAGGCCAAGTTTTTAATGAATTGAATTAGTTTTAATTATATAAAGTATGTAAACTTATAATTTTTATATCTTATTCATTCGTGATCGAAATTCAGCGAAACAACATCCGATGGGATCGTAGGGACGACAACTACACATGGAATTGACGGGGAGTTAATCGAAGCTCGTTACAATTTATTGTAAAATAAATTGTCCATCTGAATCAACAGACGCAAATCGTTATTTAATGGTTAACGCGAAATGTGAGTAAAACTCACCAAATCTGAACAGTTATATTTTTATAATGTATTCTTAGAACTGATAATTATTTGTTGATCGCTGTGTGTTGACTGTTTGATCGAATTGCTTATGTTTTGGTTGAAATTATAGATAACGGTATATATATAAATCGTTAATCGAATATTGATTCTGTTTGTCAGAATATTTTAAACTCGTGTTGTTTAACATCTGTGATGCAGGAAAACGGGTTGGAGGAATCCAACAGGATTTCTCAATATTTATAATACTCTTTGTTTTCATATATTGTGTTATATGATGTGGTGTATAATCTATGATTGATTATAATGACACTGCACCTGTTATTTGGTACTATTGAATACCAAAAGAAATATTGGAATGGAAAAAGGGAAATTTCAAACGGTGTATTGAAATAGAATATTTATAAAATAAAAGGATTTTATAAAAAAGGAAGTCATAAAAGAAAATATTTGTAAAATCAAAGAATTTTATAAAAAAAGGATTATTTACTTAGAAAGTAAATAAAGGTATAAAAAAGGTATTTACTTAAAAAGTAAATAGTATTATAAGAGGAATATTTATTTGTTAAATAAATAGAAAGAGAAATATTTGTAAACCATTCACAAATAAAAATAGAAAGAGAGATATTTGTAAAATTTACAAATAGAATTAAAAAAGAAATTTATTTATGAATTCAAAGGATTTTATAAAAAGGGATATTCATTTATAAAATGAATTAGAATGTATTAAAGAGAAATTATTTATAAAATCAAGCGATTTTATAAATAATTTGATTTTATAAAAGGAAATTATTTATAAAATCAAGGGATTTTGTAAAAGGGAATTATTTATAAAATCAAAAGGGTTTTATAAAGAAGAATATTTATTGGGAAAATAAATAGAAGTATAAAGAGATTATTTATTCAGAAAATAAATAGGATATTATAAAGGATATTTATTTAGAAAATAAATAGATATACATAAGAGAAAGATTTGTAAAACATTTACAAATAAATTAAAAGAGAAAGATTTGTAAAACATTTACAAATAAAATAGAAAGGGAAAGATTTGTAAAACATTTACAAATAGAATTGAAAAGAATTATTTATTTAGAAAATAAATAAAGATAAAAAGGGGAATTATTTGAGAAATAAATAGAATTATATAAAGGAAATATTTATATAAAATAAATATAGACAAATAGGAAAGGAAGTATTTGTAATCGATTAGAGTTAACCAGTTGAGTTAATCGAGCATGGTTGGCCAAACCAAGTTAGTCGAACCGAGTGGGTTGAACCAAGCAAGGAGAGCCTAGTTAATCGAATCAAGTTGGTCGAACCAAGTTAGTCAAGTTAGTCGAGTCGAGTTAGTCAAGTCGAGTTAGTCGATTCGTGACACGACCTGAACTTCCCCGTGAAGGAAAGCACGAATGGCGTTGAGGACAAGACAAAATAGAATGCAAACAGAAGAACATTTCATTGTTATTACAACAATTCCATCAGATACAAGAATATACAGAGTATAAATGAATAAATTACATTCGACGAATACCAGAGATTACAATAAATTACATAGCAGCGGAAAAATATACAAAACACAACTGAAAGTAATACCCGGATACAGAGCTTTCCGAGCATTGTTCCAGCTGTTAATCAGGACCCCGCTAATATAAATCTGCAAAACCAAAACTACTAGCTGCTCGTGTGGAAAATAGGGGCACCCAGAGTTTAGGTTAAAACAATAAACTCCAGGTCAGTCATGTGACTGGTGTGAGAACTAAAACAGTTATTAATCTTTATTTTTAAAGTTAGGTAAATCAAGGGACCGCGCCGCATAACACGGAACGGGTTTCCTCCCAAGAATACCAGTGCATAAAACAAACAGCGCAATGCTAAAGAAAGAAAAATGAAGCTATTATAAGACCCAGGTCCCATCACACAATGCAATGCAAGCCGGAGGATAGGGTTTTTACCTTATAATAGCCAAAGCATGCTTGATACGTTTAAAACACATTATTTGATACTATTATAAGTGTATAGTGTCAAAACAGTTTCAATCATAAATATCAGTCATAGGCGGCATGAATTACCCATACCACTATGTCGCCATACTAGGTTCTACAAATAAAACCGCAATATCACGTATTGGAAATTGGATTCCATCATGAGTCGAGGCAAGGGGCAAGCTCCTCTCCGCGTTCGAGACACTCTAGCAATGCCTCAGGACCCCACTCTGATCCTTTGGAACCTCCAAGGCCGGTCCTCTCTTACTTTTGAGGATTAATTATTCCTGAACACACGTTTCCCGGTCCTTACAGACCTATATCCGAGGAGCCTCGTATCCAACAACCATACAGGTGAAAAGTATATAAATGTCAGGGCTGGTAGGTCACTGACACCACCATAGTTAGAAAGAAACGTCGTGCACTCCTTGGGTCCGTATCCCGTTTTTGACTCATACCGAGGTGTGAGGCTCGCGAATTCACGTTATACACAAAGCTACGCCACACAGGCCGTGCTTTGATCATCAACCACAAGACTTTGCTTTTCAACAGAAGCCTTGATCAATTGCCAATTACGCGTGCCACACTGGCAATTCACTCCATGCGACTGATGTCCATCGATATACAACCTCTGAGCTCGTACGTCTCAGAGAAGGGCGTTAAGAAAGAGAATAAATTCTCCGCCGCCAAACAGATGTATATTTAATAGAGATCAATCAACACAGAATAAAATCCAATGTCAGACACAAAATCCATTTACAAGTTCGTTCTGGGTCTGAACAAAACCGGAGGCACTTTCCTCGCATATCCATCCATCTCCAAGTACGTCTGGACGACCACCAACTGTTTCCCTCATCTTGGGTGCACAGCCCAATCGAGATTATCAGTAATCACCCAAACGATGTGAAGACTTCCGGTCTTCAACCATCGTCTTTATCTTCGACATCTTGTCGAATCGGTTATTCAGAATGGGTATAAACCCGGCCTTTCTGAATAACCCATGTATATGATAAACAAATGTTACACAAACACAACAAACGCCTCGTTCCAATACAGAATATTCTTTTATTCACAAAATCACATTCTTAGGGGAAAGGTTCCCATTAATTTTATCAAAGATAAATTCTTCTAAATTTATTCTTTAATCTTCCTTTGGATATCATTTCAAACCATATTATGGTTTTCCAAACTAGTCGGGATTAGCGAACCACACCGAAGTAATTATTTATTTATTTTCCCAATCCCAACCTATATATCCCATGGAGAAAACTAGTAATACTCCACATCTAACACCACGGTGTTATCAGTAAAATTAATTACCATTTCACGTTCAAATCTAATTAAAGATTTAACTATCGCTTTGGACCAAAACTGGTGGTACTCCATTCTCGATCACCTTTCAGATTTGATAATTTAAATTATCAATTCACTTTTCAATCTAATTAAAGATTCATTAAAGCTCCATTTAGTTTTAATCTTTTCAAAAATCAATATCCTGCCTTTAACTGGGTTAAAGAACCAATTTCATCTAAAACACGATTCACGATAAACCCAAAATCACACTTTATTGTTAATCGGGTTAAAGAACAGGTGTTGTTAAAACACCGCTCACGATAAACCCAAAAACCAATTCAAATTCAATTTCAATTAAATATTATTTAATTGATACACTTCATTAAATCTAAATAGAAAGATTTAATATTTTTCTCTATTGGGCTTAAGAACAGTGTTAATGAAGACACCATTCACGACAAACCCAAATCACATTTGATATTTAATACAAGGCTCTGAATAGAAAATATACCGGCTTATATTCAATATCAAATCTTGAAACCAACAAATACCGTATTGGAAATAACGATATAAAATATATCTTTCAAATTCCCATAACAATATCTGTATAGTCACGAAATCCAACATCGAAATATTCAGAAGATATTTTCGATTCAACTCTAGTCCAATTCACGTATTGGGAATATTGATTATTTTTAAAATCACTTTCAAATTCAATTTATTTATTTCAAAAATAAATTGATTTTAATTCTAGTTCAAAACTAGTTCATCTCGACAGAAAATCTATTTTTATCCTTTCAAATGTGGAGTTCTTCAGCCCAATTTTTCCCAAATCATTTCTTATGATTTTACACAAATTACCAATATTTTTAATAATTTTATCAAGGCCCGTACAGTCGATTTCCATCAACAGCCATCGAACTGCACTTACAGCGACCTTTTCCAAATTTGATTTGGACATAATTCCAAATCCAACCGTTAGATTTCAAATTTCTAATATTCATTGGAAAGTTCTTTACGATACGAACCCAAAGGTTCCTGTTTTAGGAGAATCCGACGGTCGGATCTCCCGCAACGTCAATTCGAAGTCAATGGTCAAAATTCACGAACTGCCGCGGCGCGGCGCGTTCTATTCGGGCCATTATATATATATATAATATATATATATTATATATTTCGTCGATTTCCTTTTTAAAACGTATTTTATAAATCGTTTTAAATTCGTTTTCAAAACCATTTCAACTATGTATTCAATTTCAAATCAAAATTGAATATTTCATATCATTACTATATAAATGATAATATTTTCAAAACATTATATTTTGAAATCAATTCTTTTCTATATTCATTATAAAAACGAATATAATCGATATAAATACCGTTCACGTCAAAATAGCGCAACTCTAATCAACACGTCTTTATATATTTCAATAAATTCGTTATTCTATTCAACAAATGAATATTTATTCTATTCAACACATGAATCTATATTTCTTTCAACACACGACTATTTTTGTTATGTAAAATATTTTATAAAATTATGGTATCTATCGTTTGATTTTTAAATCAGACTCCATCGTTAAGTAGTTCTAACTTTAAATATGATAAAGATGTAAATTTTATTGTTAAAATATTTTACTTAACACTTGAATAGTTTCAACATATGAACATCGTCAACACATGACTATTTTTATATTCAACACATGAATTTTCTTTTATAATATTCATTATTTTCCCGATTGGAATGAGGCCCAATCAATCACCATATAATGTTAATTACATGGATTCCACATAACACATGTATATAATAGCAATGACAAACAATCAACCATCATCCAGGGTGCACCACACAACTGCACAAGCATCAAATATAAATAATTAACGCTTACACAGCCTGTCGACCAATCGATCGACATACAATGAAGTAATTGGGATTAGTGTACTCAAATATCATCCCAACACCCGTGTGGGGTTTCAAATCAACCAACACAGATTTTTATTTGTGCAATTGGGCGATGTGTAAAATTTATCATCCCAATCAATATCAGTCAAATCAGTGTATATAAACAAATCGACTGATTTGTTTATAGATATTCATTTATTCACTTCCACGTTAAAAATTATATTTTTAACGATAATTAATTTATTTCAACATATCTACATTCTATTATCGATTTCACATCAACATCACAAATAATTTTCACAACATATCAATCAAACAAACAAGCCATCCATGGTCTGTGGATGACGGGTGTAGGGTGCTGCTAAGCACCGTCTGCATCCTAGTATATATATATATATAACTAGAAAAAGAAATTTAATGTGAGAAGTTCTCAACAATAGCTATCCCAACTCCATGACACTTCATTAATAGAAATCTTCGTCGTTCTCGTCTTTTGTCACTTTAGTTGCCCGTAGTCACTACATATATAAAAATCTCATTTTTATATTGTTGCTATGTATATAAAAATCATATTTTTATATTGTTGCTATGTATATAAAAATCACATTTTTACACCGCTACTATATAGATAAAAATTCTATTTTTACATCGCTACTATATAGATAAAAATTCTATTTTTATTATGCTACTTTATAGATAAAAATTCTATTTTTACATTGCTACTATATAGATAAAAATTCTATTTTTATCATGCTACTATATAGATAAAAATTTTATTTTTACATTGCTACTATATAGATAAAAATTCTATATTTACATTGCTACTATATAGATAAAAATTCTATTTTTATCATGCTACTATATAGATAAAAATTCTAGTTTTACATTGCTACTATATAGATAAAAATTCTATTTTTACATTGCTACTATATAGATAAAAATTCTATTTTTACCATGCTATATAGATAAAAATTCTATTTTTACATCTATACGATATAGATAAAAATTCTATTTTTTCCATGCTATATAGATAAAAATTCTATTTTTACATCTATGCTGTATAGATAAAAATTCTATTTTTACCATGCTATTCTCTATATAAAGATTTCTTCTTTTCAAATATAAAGATTTTACCTTTTTTAAAAATAAAGATTTTATTTTATGTTTTCCATTTTATAGAAATTTTATTTTCAATCCACTACTTATATAAAAATAGTATTTTTATATCTTCTATTATATAAAGGTCATATTTTTGATTCACTACATATATAAAGATCAAATTTTTACCACTTCTATAATGTAAAAATCATGTTTTTATCCTTCTACAATATAAAAGATTATATTTTTATCCTTCTACAATATAAAAGATTATATTTTTATCCTCCTATCATATAAAATAAAACTGAAATTAATCTAGAAACTGATTTAATTAAATAAATTTACCTTATCATTGCGGTGGGGAGGGTTTCAGAGCTCAGCAATGGTGGTGGCTCTGGCGTCGGAGGGTCGGAGGGTTGAAGGGGGTTCGGATTTCAGAGGAGAGGTGGTCGAGGGGGAGTTGCGGAGGAAGAAAGGAGGGAGAAGAAGAAGGGGGAGCGACAGCACAGAGGAGAGGGGATGGTGAGGCGCACGCCTTCGCCTGACAAGGCGGCGGCGGGGTCGACGCGCGGTGGCGCTCCACGATGGGGGGGGGGGGGGGGCGACGATGGCACAGGGATCGATCCCGATCCCCTTTTCTTCTTTTTTTTCCCGTGAGTGGATTATGATGGGGGGCAGAGAGAAAGGATATGGAAGGGGGATTATTTTAATTTTAATTTTATATTGTTTTAATTTCAAAAGGTAACTTTTTCATTCGACCTCGAAACAAGGCCCACCGCCTGTCGTCCATAGCTAATTACCCCCATTCTGAACACAATGGGATATGTATCGTAAGCTGATTCGACCGTTTCGATCAGTTTTCGTCAAAATCAACGTATAACTCTATATATTGAATTTGAACGCGCATTTCAATTTACCGGGGTCACATACTAACTAGAAAAATTCCAGAAAAAATTTCCTAGCTTCGTATTGATGATACGGTCCTAACAATACTAGTTTCGTCGAATTCTGAGACCGTTGGAAAAATGGCCATTTTCCAGTCGATTAAAATCAACTGAAACTGGTCAAATGCGTTTTCCTTTGCCACGCTCACATATTGATTCGAAAAATTATGAAATTTGGAATCTAGCAATAATTTGACATCACGGATCCAACAAAAGTGGTTTCGTCGAAATCCGAGGTCGTTTGCAAAATTCCCATTTTTAAGGGCCTGAATTCCATACGACTATTCAGAATTTTCAACTGGACATTTCTTTTGATTCCCGCTATGAAATTTTGATTTTTCGGATTCGTTGAAAAGATATCATCAAATAGATTCTATTATTTATGGTTTCACTAAAATCCGGATTATTTTGCACCCGGTACATTCAATTGAAGTTTGAAATCGAATTATCGAACTACCACGCCATTTCAATTCCTTTTATAATTATACATAATTATTTATATTCTAACGACGACGTACATAATATATACGTTATTTCTATTCAAAATAAATTTTCTCATCCATATTATTTAAAATAATTCATTTTAAATATATACGTTTTAGGAGAATCCGACGGTCGGATCTCCCGCAACGTCAATTTGATGTCAATGGTCGAAATTCACGAACTGCCCCGGCGCGACGAGTTCTATTCGGGCCATTATATATATATATATATACATATATACATATACATATATATATATATATAATATATTATATATATTTCGTCGATTTACTTTTTAAAACGTATTTTATAAATCGTTTTAAATTCGTTTTCAAAACCATTTCAACTCTATATTCAATTTCAAATCAAAATTGAATATTTCATATCATTACTATATAAATGATAATATTTTCAAAACATTATATTTTGAAATCACTTCTTTTCTATATTCATTATAAAAACGAATATAATCGATATAAATATCGTTCACGTCAAAATAGCGCAACTCTAATCAACACGGCTTTATATATTTCAATAAATTCGTTATTCTATTCAACAAATGAATATTTATTCTATTCAACACATGAATATATATTTCTTTCAACACACGACTATTTTTGTTATGTAAAATATTTTATAAAATTATGGTATCTATCGTTCGATTTTTAAATCAGACTCCACCGTGAAGTAGTTCTAATTTTGAATATGATAAAGATGTAAATTTTATTGTTAAAATATTTTACTCAACACTTGAATAGTTTCAACACATGAACATCGTCAACACGTGACTAAATTTATATTCAACACATGAATTTTCTTTTATAATATTCATTATTTTCCCAATTGGAATGAGGCCCAATCAATCACCATATAATGTTAATTACATGGATTCCACACAACACATGTATATAATAGCAATGACAAATAATCAACCATCATCCAGGGTGCACCACACAACTGCACAAGCATCAAATATAAATAATTAACGCTTACACAGCCTATCGACCAATCGATCGACATACAATGAAGTAATTGGGATTAGTGTACTCAAATATCATCCCAACACCCGTGTGGGGTTTCAAATCAACCAACACAGATTTTTATTTGTGCAGTTGGGCGATGTGTAAAATTTATCATCCCAATCAATATCAGTCAAATCAGTGTATATAAACAAATCGGCTGATTTGTTTATAAATATTCATTTATTCACTTTCACGTTAAAAATTACATTTTTAACGATAATTAATTTATTTCAACATATCTAGATTCTATTATCGATTTCACATCAACATCACAAACAATTTTCACAACATATCAATCAAACTAACAAGTCATCCATGGTCTGTGGATGACGGGTGTCGGGTGCTGCTAAGCACCGTCTGCATCCTAGTATATATATAACTAGAAAAAGAAATTTAAAGTGAGAAGTTCTCACCAATAGCTATCCCAACTCCACGACACTTCATTAATAGAAATCTTCGTCGTTCTCATCTTTTGTCACTTTAGTTGCCCGTAGTCACTACATATATAAAAATCACATTTTTATATTGTTGCTATGTATATAAAAATCATATTTTTATATTGTTGCTATGTATATAAAAATCACATTTTTACACCGCTACTATATAGATAAAAATTCTATTTTTACATCGCTACTATATAGATAAAAATTCTATTTTTATCATGCTACTATATAGATAAAAAATCTATTTTTACATTGCAACTATATAGATAAAAATTCTATTTTTATCAGGCTACTATATAGATAAAAATTCTATTTTTACATTGCTACTATATAGATAAAAATTCTATTTTTACCATGCTATATAGATAAAAATTCTATTTTTACATCTATGCTATATAGATAAAAAATCTCTTCTTACCATGCTATATAGATAAAAAATTCATTTTTACATCTATGCTATATAGATAAAAATCCTATTTTTACCATGCTATTCTCTATATAAAGATTTCGCCTTTTCAAATATAAAGATTTTACCTTTTTTAAAAATAAAGATTTTATTTTATATTTTCTATTTTATAGAAATTTTATTTTCAATCCACTACTTATATAAAAATAGTATTTTTATATCTTCTATTATAAAAAGGTCATATTTTTGATTCACTACAAATATAAAGATCAAATTTTTACCGCTTCTGTAATGTAAAAATCATGTTTTTATCCTTCTACAATATAAAAGATTATATTTTTATCCTTCTACAATATAAAAGATTATATTTTTATCCTCCTATCATATAAAATAAAACTGAAATTAATCTAGAAACTGATTTAATTAAATAAATTTACCTTATCATTGCGGTGGGGAGGGTTTCAGAGCTCGGCAATGGTGGTGGCTCCGTCGTCGGAGGGTTGAAGGGGGTTCGGATTTCAGAGGAGAGTGGGTCGAGGGAGAGTTGTGGAGGAAGAAAGGAGGGAGAAGAAGAAGGGGGAGCGACGGCACAGAGGAGGGGGGGAGGGTGAGGCGCGCGCCTTCGCCTGACAAGGCGGCGGCGGGGTCGACGCGCTGTGGCGCTCCACGATTGGGGGGGGGGGCGACGATGGCACGGGGATCGATCCCGATTCCCTTTTCTTCTTTTTTTTCCGTGAATGAATTATGAAGGGGGGGGGCAGAGAGAAAGGATATGGAAGGGGGGCTTATTTTAATTTTAATTTTATATTATTTTAATTTCAAAAGGTAACTTTTTAATTCGACCTCGAAACAAGGCCCACCGCCTGTCGTCCATAGCTAATTACCCCCATTCCGAACACAATGGGATATGTATCGTAAGCTGATTCGACCGTTTCGATCAGTTTTCGTCAAAATCAACGTATAACTCTATATATTGAATTTGAACGTGCATTTCAATTTACCGGGGTCACATACTAACTAGAAAAATTCCAGAAAAATATTTCCTAGCTTTGTATTGATGATACGGTCCTAAAAAAACTAGTTTCGTCGAATTCTGAGACCGTTGGAAAAATGGCCTTTTTCCAGTCGATTAAAATCAACTGAAACTGGTCAAACGCGTTTTCCTTTGCCACGCTCACATATTGATTCGAAAAATTATGAAATTTGGAATCTAGCAATAATTTGACATCACGGATCCAACAAAAGTGGTTTCGTCGAAATCCGAGGTCGTTTGCAAAATTCCCATTTTTAAGGGCCTGAATTCCATAGCGACTATTCAGAATTTTCAAATGGACATTTCTTTTGATTCCCGCTATGAAATTTCGATTTTTCGGATTCGTTGGAAAGATATCATCAAATAGATTCTATTATTTTTGGTTTCACTAAAATCCGGATTGTTTTGCACCCAGTACATTCAATTGAAGTTTGAAATCGAATTATCGAACTAACACGCCATTTCAATTCCTTTTATAATTACTTATATTCTAACTGCGACGTACATAATATATACGTTATTTCTATTCAAAATAAATTTTCTCGTCGATATTATTTAAAATAATTCATTTTAAATGTTCAAACTTCGCTAAAATTGCCAAAATAAAATTTTTAAACTGACCCAGATTTTCGGGATGTTACAATTCGAGTTAGTCGAGTCGAGTTAACTCAGTCGAGTTAGTCGAGTTAATCGAATATGGTTCGTCGAGTCGAGTTAATCGAATTTAGTTATTCGAGAGGAGTTAATCGAATTTAGTTATTCGAATAGAGTTCTTCGAATATTAGTTATTCGAAAGGAGTCAATCGATGATAGTTTAATTGAAAGGAGTTATCGATGTTAGTTTAATTGAAAGGGGTTAATCGAATTTAGTTATTCGAAAGTGAGATTATTGAATATAAGTTATTCAAAAGGAGATTATCGAATATAGCATATTCGAAAGAAAGAGATCGAATATAAGTTATTCGAAAGAGTGAGTTAATCGAATATAAGTTATTCGAAGTGAGTTAATCGAATATAAGTTATTCGAAGAGAGTTATCGAATATAAGTATTCGAAGTGAGAGAAACGAATATAAGTTATTCGAAGAGAGTTAATTGAATATATGTTATTCAAAGTAAGTTAATTGAATATTAGTTATTCGAAATGTTAATCAAATATTAGTTATTTGAAGAGTGTTAATCGAATATAAGTTATTCGAAGGAGTTATCGATTTTAGTTTAATCAAAAGGAGTTTTCGAATATAGTTATTTGAAGAAGAATTTTCGAATAAACTATATTCGAAAAGGAATTATCTAATAAAGGTTACTCAAAAGGGAGTTATACGTCGAATTCGATTATATCGAATTCGGGAAAGTATTATTTGCTTTCCGGTTTTTAAATCAAGATTTATTTATGTATAAATAAATTAGAGTAGGTTAATTATTCATAGTAAGAAATAAAAATTAGATGTTAAGTTAGATATTTCAGAAGTAGGGTTTATAACATTAGCGTTATAATCAATGTTTTCAATAAAGAAGTGGATTCATAAATAGAGTCCAAGAGTTACGTAAGGAAGTTTGTTAAAGATATAAAAGATAAACTTTGACTATTCCGAAGTTAAAACTTTGTTCAATTAAGGTCTGAGAGGTAATTATACCCTAACTTGATTGACTTCCTTCTTTACTAAGGAATGGTAAGGTTTGATAGTGAATAATGGTTAAGTGAATTTAGTAAATGGTTTGAGTTGGCATGTAGATGTTTGATTTAAACGTCAGTTTAAATCCAGTAAAGGAGTTTTGGAAATGTTTTCCAAATAAGAATCAGGAATGTTTTATGATAATAGAAAATAAGAATTTAGAATATATGGAAACATGAGATAAGTAAATTAATGAACTAAAGAGAGAAATGTTAAATGATGATTGATCAATATAATTTCCACCTGGAAATAATATCGTTGTTTGCACATGTGTTTTTCTTTGATAGTTAAATCATAGACTATCAAAGTTTTGACCATTTTAACGTTGTTAATATGGAGAGACCGGTTGGATTGTTATCCGAAGAACCACTCCGTATTGGTATAAGCGTTGCGAATCATATATGCCAAAGATAATTGAAGACGGAGTAAAGTGGCTGTTGTATAAATCTTTGGTAAAGATTGCCTAAGATGGATTTACTGAATAGTGCCTTTGGTTTGTCCAGTCCCAGGACAACTTGTATGGACGAATGTCTGACATAGTATATTTAATAAATCGTGTAAGTTGATCTCTTCAAACGTATTTACATTTGGTGGCGGAGGAATTTGTTTCTCTTAGCTGTATACCCGTGGTATTTTGGGGAAATCAATTTGTGATTTGGCAGGTATGATGATGTGACATTCAAAGTGAATAAATATGTGATCTGTCAGAGATAATCGTGGCCTCTAGCCTCACTACCGGGAAATGACAAAAATCGGGCAGGCAGCATGGCTGTGTAGGTCGCACCTATTAGGGTGTATAATCACCTGATCTAGGTTTCATTTACTTCTAAAAATCTATTATCGATGTTGTCCCATTCGGGAAGTGGTTGCTGATCCCAACTGTTGGTGATATACATTCGATACACTCAAGCGAAATGAGTGGTCCGTCATGTGTGGCCGGGTTGCAAGATGTTCTTGTTGAACCCAGTATATTCCTCTCTAGAGCTACACTACCGAAAGGTGGTTCCATACCTTGTCATAGTTGGAAATCCATTACCCAATACGTGCTTGCGTTTTTGATTGTATGCTATATATGTAGAACGTGAGATGAAAGTGTTTCTGCTAGATGATTATTATATTGTGGTTGATAGACATTATTATAATATCAAAAGGTTTTTGATATAAAGATATTTTGGATTCTCACAAGGAAAAAAACCATTCCGTTATACGGCGTGGTCTTATGAGATATTGTTTACTTGTTCAAACTGTTTTAAACTGTTTTACTCACACCAGTCCCATGACTGACCCAGAGTATATTTTGTTTTGTTTTCCCTAAACTCTTGGGTGCCAATTTTGTATGGGCAGTCAAGTAGTCAGGATTTTACAGATATACTTGGATAGCTTGGAGCAGGAGGCTTCAAGACTATATAGTTATTGTTATTTCCACAGAGTTATAGGTGTTGTACTCTGATAATGTTACTGTATACATATACTGATATTATTTCAAAGATATGTTAACTATTATATGTTGTCCGTTCCGCTGTGATATTCGTGTTTACTCTGATGTTGTATCTTCTTCTTCTATTCTAAGTTTCTATCTTATCTACTCTCACCCTCTAATTTCTTTCATTAACCATCCAGTTATTTTTTATCCTTGGATGTTCGATATGTGTTGTATATCGGATAACCAAGATCGACTTTTTCCGGGTCGTTACAGTTGGTATCAGAGCTTAAGGTTAAGTAATTACCTTAGCTCTGTGGTGTAACTCAGTAGAGATGGGGTTAGTAATAACCTAGATTAAGTTTTAGTGTATATATACGAGAAAGCGTATTTGTTATTCAATATAAAGTGATTTCATATTGTGGAGATTTATTAGTTGAGTTGTTTGTGAATTCTGGTCGATAAGTTTGATCCATTGTCTCGATAGGGGTTACTAAACACTTAAATACGATGAACAGACATGGTATGTTTTGAAAAGAGGGTAAACGAAATAATTTTACCCAAATTATATTTTGATATAAAGAATTTATATCGGAGTGATTATAATATATTGGATATATTGGGTGTTATTATAATCGAGTAAGATTATAAATTAAATGGTTATGTAAATAACCAATCAGAATTCATATATGTGAAATATATGAAAGCAGATGAAATAAATCTAAAATTCAAATTAGAATTGAAATTAAAAACCCTGAAATTTGAAAAGTGTTGGTAAATGAATTTGGATTGAATATATGAGAATTTTAAAATCCTGAGAGATTTTAAATTGTTTAGAGAATGATATTTTGAATTGATTTCAAAATGGAAATGTTTAAATATGAGTTTTAAAAAGTGATATAGTATTGAACTCACTTTGATAGCTGGGAAATAACTCTGATGATGATGGCCACACCATCAGTGTTCTTTTTCAAGTTCTAAGTGACGGATTACTACCAAAGGCATTCATTTTGAATTGTTTTGAGAAAAATAAGTTGTTTAAATCCAAAAAGAAATATTTGATTTTAGAAAAGCAAAGTTGTTTAAAATTCCCAGGAAGAGATTGTTCGAATTAAAAACCAAATTATATAGAAATTTGTGAAAGCAAATTAGAATTAAAATAAAGCCAGTTAAGTGGTAATTGAAATTGAAGTGGATAGAATGATATCAAGAAATGTTGGATTCTTGAATAAAAATTTGACCCATGTGAATTGAGTTGATTTTTGAATCAAAAAATCAGAATTGAATTATGAGATAAAGATAATTGATTAGTGAAATTAACCAGTTAATGAAATATGTGGATGGTACTTAACGAGGTTAAGTATATTGATTTGTGAGTTAAGAAGTTTGAAATCAAAAATGGACCTTGAGTTTCAAATGGACTTGGTTTGGGTTATAAGCATATGATTTGGTTTGAGAATGAATTAATTGAGATCAAGTTGGAAACGTATCGGTATATGCTGAGTTGGTAGCAAGTGGAAATGAGATAACGATAAGCCCGACAAAAAGGTACAAGTTTATTTATATATGAGTTTGGTGATTTATGAGCCAATTTGGCAAGCCGCTTGGCTATTTGATTTTCTTTTGGGTTGGAGAAGGCCAAGAGAGGCGAGTTGGAGTTTGAGCTATTGACCAGTACAAAGGAGGTGCTGGCGAAATTTTTCGAAAAGTTAATGTGTTAGAAAATTTTCAGAATTTTTGAAAATTTTCGTTGATCAGAATAAATTAATAATTTAATTGAAGTAAATTGGTTCAGTTGAAACTGAAGTTAAGAAGTGAAAAATAAGTTTTACCCAGTCAATAGGGTTTGTTTTCTACCTTAGCAATTTCAAGGACAAAATTATTTTAAGTGGGGAAGAATGTAACGACCCATATTTTTCAACGAGATAATAATTATTTAAACAGTGATTTAGAGAATTAAATGGTCGTTTAATTAAACAATATTGAATATTTAATTAATATAATAATTAAATAATATATTAAATTCTGAAACGATCAGAATGTGTTGAAATGGCGATATGGCGTGAATTGGGCAATTCAAAATATATAATTCAGTTTATAATTGAATTTATATTAACGAATATATTATTTAAACGAAGTTTGAACGTATAATTATAATGTAATTATAATCGAGCTCGAAATGGCGCGGCATTTCGTAATTTGGCGATTCGAACTTTAAACGAGTATACAGAAGTGGTTTTAAATCGGATTTCTGTGAAATAAGAAATGTTCGAATCTGCTAAAGTATATTTTTCTATTGGAAGAGAAATCATCGTGTAGATTTTGATTTATGTCCAAATCAAATTTTAGAAAAGTCGCTATGGAATTCTTTTATAATTTATAACAATTTATTTATATTTATAAAAGGAATTTCATTATAAATCGAATATCGATTTAATCGGGATTTGAAAAATCGAGTTGGAAATTCATATAGGAATATTCTGAAGCTGTATGATATTCTGTTGTGAATATATACGATAATATTTATTTTTAAATATTTAATTTAATTGTTTTTGAATATATTTAATATTTAAATGGGTTATTTAGAGCTTTAAAAATAGCCAGTTTTGCAAATGACCTCAGAATTCAATGAAACTAATTTTGTTGGATCCGCAATGTTAAATAATTGTTAGATTTCAAATTCCGTGATTTTGGGATGTTGTATGTGATCCTATGGAGTTTTAGAAGACAAATAAAATAGCATAGCCAAATAAAGTAATAGAAAAAAAGGGGATGACCAAGCCAAATATCACCCTATATAATACCCCTTTACACAACCCCTTAAACTCCTATTCTCTGATCAACGAAAAGGCCACGTTTACATTTTTTTTAGCCGCACCATAAGATCTAGAAAATGCAAGGAAATCGATCCTCAAAAATTCAAAAATAAACAAAAGAAAAATCCTTAAATTATGAAACCAACATTTCTACCCTCATGAGGGAAGAAGCTTCAATCTCATACCCGTTTTAATGTGTTCGACATCATGTTTCATTTACTGGAAAGTTCAAGGCGCGACTAGGGCATCCTGGATGATTGAAGCATTTATCTTCGAATAGGAGTTCATACTTAGGTTTAGGGGATCTAGTCGAACCTGTTGGCAAAGTTTGGAAGAGTTTGTTTGTAATGACTTTCGCAACTATTACTGTATACTGCTGCTACGGGTTGAAACTGCGTTGAGAATGGTGGAGGCGAGTTGTGTCTGAAGGTAACGAGGTTATAGAGGAGGTGATAGGGAGTATAGCGTTGGTTTTAGTTTGGGAAAAACTGGGGTAATGGAGGAGAAGGGTGAGTGGAAAGATCGGCAATGGTGGATGGTTGAGGAGCGGGTTTTCTGGAGCTCGTGTTTGGGGAAGACGTAAACGATAGCGGGTGGGCTTTTGGAGGGGCGTTGGGCCGGTATTGTTTCTAAGTGGGCTGAGTGATAAAGAGGGGTGAGGCCAAGTTTTTATAGAATTGAATTAGTTTTAATTATATAAAGTATGTAAACTTATAATTTTTATATCTTATTCATTCGTGATCGAAATTCATCCAACAAGATCCTATGGGATCGTAGGGACAACGACTACACTGAAACGATAAAGAATTTTGCTCGATCCGAATCGATCGCTAAACCGACCAAGACCATTCGAAACCCCTGATTGTTTTGAGAACACGACAAATTGGAACGCAAACAGAAGAACATTTCATTGTTAATTACAACAATTCCATCGGAATACAAGAATATACAGAGTATGAATAAATATTATACATCAGAGAAATATTAGAGATTTAAATTACATTTAAATACATCACAACGGAAAAATAATACAAAACATAACTGAAAGTAATATACGGATACAGAGCTTTCCGAGTATCATTCCAGTTGTGTAACACCCCGTGTATTCTATAACAGTGAAATTCACAAATTAAAGTCAAAGAATTAAGGGAAACGGGATATGCCATTGCGTTCGTCTCGGAATTCTGCTTGAAATAGAGTCCGAGTTTGCGTAAAACGGACTCCGTATAAAGAAGATATGGCCTCCGGAAGTTTCAGAATTCAGTTTAAAATTCAAACAGACCAAAACAGCTCAAAAAAACCAATTCAAAATTCAAAATCGGGCCGGATTGGCCAGGGCGGGAAAATTCCCGCCCAAGGCACCCAGGTCGACTTGGAAGTCGACCTGGGGCTACCCAGGTCGACTGGGTAGTCGACCTGGGTCACCCGTGTCGACTGCCAAGTCGACACGGTGTCGACTGGGGTGTCGACCTGGCCCCTGAGCCAGGTCGAACCCAGCCCCCTTGGCTGGCCTGGTCTGTGATTGGTCAATTTTCTGAGCCTTGCCTTGTCACTAGGGCTAGGTGTCAGCTCCTGGTTGGTCTCTTATTCAAACGAACGGCTATTATTAAACCAAGCTCCATCGACGGTCCTAATCAACTCACAAACTCTATAAAAAGGACCTAAGACTCACCCTAATTCACACAAACTAAAATGGAGATGAGACCGTCATGCTGCTGAGGAAAGACTAGGAATAGCCGTCAGAAATTGAGAGACAATTAGGAGATAATTCGAAAGCCTAAAGCAACGTCAATTAACTCAAAACAACGCCTACAACAAGGGATAGCATCTCCAAATTCAGAATTCAGATTCCTGAATTGAAGATTCGTCATACGTTGTAAGTAGAGTGCTATTCCAATGTGAATAATTATATGATTCATACAAGTATATGATTCGTGTTAACAACCATATGTTGTGGTAATTTATTTGGGATTCATGCAAGTATATGATTCACTATTATGCCAATATGATGTACATACTTTTATGATCACTTTTAGTGTGTAATTGTGTAATAGCCCGGAAAATGTGAACCAATTTAAATATTTTAAATTTGGTTATTACCAAAGAATTTGAATAATTGAAATAGCATATTTCAACAAAATAGAGAATTGGGTATAGTATTGCAGTTTGAAATTTTGAATATAAACTTTGTCTGAATGTACCGGGTGGAAAATATAACGGATTTTAGCGAAACTGAAAATATTTAAATCTGCTTACGAATACCTTTCTAACGAATCTGAAAAATCGAAGTTTTATAGCGGGAATCAAAAGTTATGGCCAAATAAATTTTCAGAAAGGTCGCTATATAGCATATATAGCCCTTGAAAATTGATATTTTGCATACGACCTCGGAATTCGACGAAACCAATTTTTTTGAGTCCGGGATGCCAAATTATTGCTACGTTTCAAATTTCGTAATTTTTGAAGCTAGTATGTGAGCGGGGTAAAAGAAAATGTGATTGATCAATTTCTGTTAAAATGGGTCGACCTAAAAATGGCCGTTTTTCAAACGAGCTCAGAATTCGACGAAACTGGTTTTGTTAGGACCGTATCGTCAAAACAAAGCTAGATTTATTTTTCTGGAATTTTTCGATTCAGTTTGTGGCCTTGGCAAATTGAAATGTACGTTCAAATTAAATATTGAATGTTTTATATTTTAATTTGAGAAAAAGCGACTGTAATAGCCGAATTGGCCTACGAAACATATCCCATTGTGTCCGGGATGGGGGTAAAACGCTAGGGACGACAGTCGTTGGGCTTGGATTGGAGTTCGTATGTGGAAAGGGGTATTTTCGGATTTTAAAATTAAATAAATAAATAAAAAAGGGACCGGGCTAATCACAATTCACTATCGCCTTTCTCTCTCCCCGATCCTCCTGGCGTGAGACGGAAAAGTGCTCCCAACTTCTCTCTACAATTTCTCCACAACCACACAACGAAATCAAGCAAACTAGGATCCATTTTGAAGAGCGTCCGGAGATCTTCAAATCCACACCAACTTCAAAATTTATCGTCGAGTATTGAGTGAGATCCAGCGCCGAGAAGACCCGGATTTCGCGCCGCCGCCGGGATCGCTGGGGGCCGTCGATCTGACCACCGTGGGTAGCGCCGGGAAGCTCTTCCCTTCCTCTTCGACACTGTACCGGCCGTTCGTCCTATCGCTTCATGGTTTAGCTGAAAAATTGAAACCTAGTTTCGAACGCGCAAAGGAGGTATACGGCTTACTCTATTTTCAATTGATTTTTACACTATAAAATATTGCAAACTTGTAAAAATCGTATCTTTTTGCTATGTGATCGAAATTCGATGAAACGGGAGACACCGTGACCGCAAGGAGGCTCTCTACATTCTAGAAGAAGCCGCAGATTTTTCTTATCTTCCTACGATTTTTAGCACTGCAATAACCAATGTGAGGAATCTAAACTAATTGTGTGAATGAAATCGTGTTGTATAAATTATATAAGCGAAGTGCAAGTTATATACGCATTGTATACCTCATGTACATGTGTTGTATAAGTTATATCAGCGATGTATAAATTATACAAGCGTTGAATGAAACATATATGCTTTGAATTGTGATGAAATGCAAGTGAATTATAATATAATATATATATACACTCCCCTCGTCCATAGACCATGGACGATATTTATTGCTTGTGATTGACGTGATATTATATGGTATGACGAATGGTTGGAAATAATTGTTTGTGCTTGATTTGATGGTTGAAAAATACCTTTGTGGTTGAAAAATACCCTCTTGTGGTTGAAACAAATTAGAATAGGATTGTAGAATTGAAAATAAAACATGCCGCCTGCATGCGAACTAGATGCATGATCCCCATTGTCAAAAACCGCGAGGTTTTAAGGTAGAGCGAGGAGCCGTACTAGGGACGGTCCCGGTTTTAACTACCCTGCCGTTATGCTGCCGAAATTTTCTGAAATATTCATGTGTTAGGATAATTTTCATTCATAGAAATAAATTACATATGTTGAATCGAATATTCATGTGTTGAGTTGCAATTCATTCGTTGAGTTGAAATTCATGTGTTGAATATTATTTGAATTTAAACAAATAGCTTTAGCGATAAAAATCACATTTTTATATATATGTAAACTATATCGAATATTCATGTGTTGAGTTGCAATTCATTCGTTGAGTTGAAATTCATGTGTTGAATATTATTTGAATTTAAACAAATAGCTTTAACGATAAAAATCACATTTTTATATATATACAAACTATGTAGAATATTCATGTGTTGAGTTGCAATTCGTTCGTCTATTTGAAATTCATGTGTTGAATGTTATCGTATTTTAATATAAAATGAATAGACAATAAAAACTACACCTTTATTGTGAATATGAAGTTTTAAAAATATTCACGTGTTGAATAAATATTTTTGACGATAAAAATATTTCTTTTACCATGTATATGCTTTGATAAAAATACACACGTGTTGGAATAAATAATAGTTTGCTAGAAATATTATTGTTAGCTTTGTTCTGCATATATATACATGTGTTGAACAGGAAAAATGGATTAGCTGTAGAGTAAAGAAATTATTTGCATGCCCAACAAATAGGTAAGCCTTGATGAGTTGGCTACGCAATTTTATTTACATATAAACTCATGTGAATGCCACTGGATGCGGAGTGCTGGTTATTCTGTGTGAAATAATAAACATCGTCATAGGATAGTAACAATTAATTTTGAACTACACTACATGGCATACTTCTTGACGATAGGCATACTTCATCATATTCCACATAAGCAATTGGAGCTTGTGTGACGAGGTGGAAGATTTACCATACGAGCGAGAGGCTTGTATGGCGATGACTATATACTACAAGTTGAACTGATGACTTTTATGGACTATAGTAAATATAACGATAAATCGCCAAATTTATAAAAAACCCCACACGGTTCTGAAGTTGACAATAATCACGTCGCTCTAGTTATTAGATACGGCACATGGACTATTTATTTCCACAAGGAAACGGGGTGACGAGAATTTATTCTCTGGAGTGATTATCTATACATGCTCCCACGTAAACACCAGAATATATCACTATAAATATGTGGATGCTTTTTAGGATTTATTGGGTACCTAACACGGCCCAATAAATTTCCAAACCCCTCCCTGTACAAAGGAGGTTATGGCGAAATTTTTCGAAATATTAAGGCGTTAGTGAAATAATTGAAGTGAAAACGAAGTTGAAAATATAGAATGAGCTATAGTTGGAATTATAGAATGAACTATATTTATATATATATATATAAATATAATTAAAGGGAATCGAAGCCGTGCAGTTCGTGTTTCGGAATCGTAATTTGAAACGATTAGTACGAGAAATCCGACCATCGGATTTTCCCGAAACCGCAACCGCTGGCTTCGCCTTGGAAATATCTTCCCAACGGCACCAACCTTGTAAAAATCCAACGGTTGGATTGTCCGGAACGTTTAATTCAAATCTGAAGAAAAACAGCGCCAGAATCATTTATATTTATATATAAATATAAATATAATTAAATTAAATCGAATAACGACGCTGCAGTTCGAATTTTGAAACCATAACTTCAAACGACTAGTGTGGAAGATCCGACCATCGGATTTTCACGAAACTGGAACCGTTGGGTTCGCTTTGGGAATATCTTCCCACTGATATAGACTTCGTAGAAATCCAACGGTTAGATTTTCCGATATGTGTAAAACAAATTAGGGAAAAAACAGCGCCTGTGCCATGGTACGACCTGAAACGTCGTTTAATTAAATATGGCCATTTTTAAATAAATAAAATGGCGAAAAATCGTTATAAAATATTATACGCAACGTAGATTGCAAATAAACCAATTGGGCATGAATTGTTTGATATTTGATGGTTGTATGTGTTCGACACGAAAATAACACTAAAGAATTGAAAGATGGATGTCGAATAATATAACCAATAGAAAGAATCGATTTAAATTCTAATGACGTGAATTATTTGAAAAGGCCGAGCTAACCCTCATTTCAAATAATTTATCGAGCGATTCGAATTGGAAAATGCAAAGACGATTCAAGACCGACGATCTTCGTATCGGTTGGATGGGCGCTACTGAGGTTCCTGACCGGAGTAGCTATCGGAAAGGGATGGAAGTAGTAGCCGTCTAAACGTATGTGTTGATTGGACGGATATACGAGGAATTTGACGCCTCCGGTTTCGTTCAGACCCAGAACGGACTTGTAAATGGAATGTGTGTCTGACATTGGATTTTGTTCTGTACTGATTGATCTCTGTTAAATATATATCTGTTTGGCGGCGGAGAATTTATTCTTCTGCTTAACGCCCTTCTCTGAGACGTACGAGCTCAGAGGTTATATATCGATGGAAATCAATCGTATGGAGTGGACTGCCTATGTGGCATGCCAAGATGCAGTGATCAAGGCTTCTGTTGCAAAGCAAAGTCTTATGGAAGATGATCAAAGCACGGTCTACGTGGCCTAGCTTTGTATATTTTGTAGATTCGCGAGCCTCACACCCCGGTATGAGTTAAAAACGGGATACGGACTGCAGGGAGAGCACTACGTTTCTTTCTAGCTATGGTGGTGTCAGTGACTTACCAGCCCTGACATATATATCTACTTTTCACCTTTGTGGTTGTTGGAATGCGAGGCGCCTCGATTATAGGTTTGTAAGGACCGGGAAACGTGTGTTCAGGAATTGCCAATCCTCAAACGTAAGAGAGGACCGGCCCTAAAGATCCAGGGGTTACCCAGAGTGTGTAGTCCCGAGGCATTTGCTAAAATGTCTCGAAGCGGAGAGGAGCTTGCCTCTTGCCTCGACTCATGACGGAAATCCAATTTCCAATACGAAATAACGGACTCGAATGTAGAACTAGTATGGCAACATAGTGGTATGGGCACTTATGCCGTCTATGATTGATATTTATGATGCTATTCATTTTTGAAACATATATGCACTAGTAATAATATCGAATGATTTTGCTTTATACGTATCAAGCATATTTGGCCATTATAAGGTAAAACTCTATCCTCCGGCTTGCGTTGCATTGTGTGATGGGACCTGAGTCTTATAATGGATTCATTCTTTCAAAAAGCATTGCGTTGTTTTAAAAGAATTTACTTTGTTTTAAATGCACTAGCAATCACTAGAATAAACCCGTTCCGCGAAAGTGGCGTGGTCCTATGATTTGCTTATTACTGTTGTTTAACTGTTAAATAGATTCCTCATACCAGTCCCCTTGACTGACTCGTTGTTTGTTTCACTTTGCAAACGCGGGTGCCCTTATTTTCACACGGGCAACCTAGTTCACAGGTGACAGGTTGTTTTTGGCTCTGCACTGTTGCATAGAGTGCATTTTGGCGCATGACGAGGCTGACTTCACAGAGACGACTTTGACATTTTCCGCCATTATTGTACTTATATTATGATTCCGCCACTGGCGATGCAGACTGCTTTACTTTCAGTACTCCTTATTGTATGTATATGTACCGCCTTCGGCGATATAGACTGATACCCTTATTATGTCTCACTGCATGTATATATTCCGCCTCTGGCGATGATGACTGATCACTTCCCTTTTATTTACTAAGTTATATCCTTCGCTATGCTATTCTGATGTTATTACATGTTGTGATTCCGCTGTCATATCCATGTAAAATTATTCTATTTATTGTTTCTGCTATTATCTGTACTCTGCTATGATGATTAATGTGTTATATTCCAATGATTATCCTTAATACCGCCCCTCGGATTTTGGGATCGTCACAGTTGGTATTAGAGCTTTGGTTAACCTTAGTTCCGGGATCTAACACATTAAACACCTCGTCAGAATAGAATCAATAGTGTTCTAATGCGAGTAGCTTATTAGAGATAGGATTAGCAATGTCCTAGAATGAGCTAAGCAGATTAGCAAAACAATTTGATCAGTACATTTCCTTTCCTTATATTCCCCTGCTTTATCATATATGAAAATTATCAAATCTATGAGCTTGACTCTTTTCTTGCTTATACAGTATTCTCTTAGATGGCTACACGAGCAGCAGCAGCTAGAGGAGGCCGTGGAGGCCGAGCAGGAGCAGCAGAAGGACGGGGGAATATCCCCGTAGTTGTGGAAGGCCCTATTGTTTAGCCACCAGCACCCGAGGACTTTGAGCTAGACAAAGTAGCGAAGAGGTATAGGAACTTTGGGGGAAAACCCTTTACTGGAACTGGTACAGTGACCGAGGCTATAGCTTGGTTGAAGACCTGTGAGAAAATCTTTGAAGGCATGGGTATGGGAACCAACAACAAAGCACGACTAGGTATTTGGCTCCTACAGGAGGAAGCGGAGCTGTGGTGGGATGCAATCACCTCAGAGGATGCAGCAGGTACTGTCAGAACCTGGGAGCAATTCAAAACCATGTTCAACGAGAAGTTTGTACCTGAACAGGCTCTAGAGAGGATGCGAGAGCAGTTTGCTAATCTCCAGCAAGGAGATCTCTCTATCCAGGATTACCTCAATAAGTTCACCCAGTTGTCGCGCTATGCTCCAGAGCTTATTATGACTAACAAAGCAAAGAACAAGAGATTCAAAATTGGGGTTAAAGCGCAAGTACCATGACAGAGCTATGAGCAACATCAAACTCTCCTTTTCAGAATTAGTAGAAATGGCTTGCAATTATGAAGATATGGATGAAAGGCACGCTAGCCAAGACCGCGCCAAAAGCCAAGCTGGAAATAAGCGCAAGGCTTCAACAGATCAACCCGAGTCTAGCATTACCGCGGCCGCTACTCAGAAACCTGGAAAGATCCCCAAAAGAAATTGCTACAACTACGGGAAGCCGGGTCATTTTTCTAATGTATGCAAAGCCCCGAGGAAACCAAAGGCCAATGACTCAGCTGAATGCTACGACTGCCATAAGAAGGGGTACTATAGCAGGAATTTTCCTCTGAAGCAGAATGCACAAGTGGCTCATGTGTATGACGGGGAGGCCCCGCCAGCTACCACCGATGGATCAGGTAAACCCGACGTCTTGGGAGGTACCCGTACCATTAAAAATATTCCCGTTTCTGTACTTTTTGATACTGGTGCATCACGTAGCTTCATTTCTGGTAATATTGTTCACAAGTTAAAATTGAATCAAAGAATTCTAAAGGAACCAATTAAAGTTCAAAACCCGATAGGAGGTTCTGTTAGTCTCAGTTTATACTGTAGAGTGCCTATCTCTTACTCTTGCTACAAGTTCTCTTTTGATTCGATTGTCATGGACCTTTCCGAATTTGATATTATACTGGGGCTGGACTGGTTGACAAAATATAAGGCCGAAGTTAGATGTGCCGAAAGAATCGTGAAAGTTGAAACAAAATCGGGGCATATCACTATACCATGTCTCGGTTCAGAAATTAACAGAATAAAATTTTGGGCTTCTTTAGAAGTTACTTCCCCTTCATTAGAAAAGATACCGGTCGTGAAAAACTATGCGGATGTGTTTGAAGAAGTAGAAAACCTACCGCCGCAAAGAGAAATTGAATTTAGGATAGATCTAATTCCTAACGCCTGACCAGTAGTACATCCAATTAGAAGAATGGCCCCGAAAGAAAAAGAAGAGTTAGGTAGTCAAACCCGAGAATTGCTTTGGAAAGGTCTGATCAGACCGAGCTTTTCAGCGTGGGGAGCAGCAGTTGTATTTGTCCCGAAATCAGACGGTACTCTAAGACTTTGCGTTGATTACCGAGATCTCAATAAGCAGACACTGAAGAACAAATATCCCTTACCCCGAATAGACGATCTGTTAGATCAATTAAATGGAGCAATAGTATTCTCCAGAATGGACCTAGCTACAGGTTTCCACCAATTACGTACAGCCGAAGACTGTGTTCCTTTGACAGCCTTCAGGGGTCCCGATTTATTCTACGAATGGTTAGTAATGCCGTTCGGCTTGTGTAACGCTCCGGCATACTTCGTTGATCTTATGAACAGAGTGTTCCGAGGTGTGTTGAATAAATTTGTTCTGGTCTTCATCGATGACATTTTAATCTACTCAAAGTCGGAAGACGAACATGCAAAACATTTAGAACAAGTGTTGAAAATTCTAAGAGAAATGTCTTGAAAGCTAAATTTTCTAAATGTGTCTTCTGGCAGGATGAAGTTAAGTTCCTAGGCCATGTCGTATCAAAAGAAGGGATTGCTGTAGATCCAAGAAAAATTATAGCAATTCATAACTGGAAACAACCTACTACCCCACACAAGTTCGAAGTTTCCTTGGATTGGCTAGTCACTATCGGAAATTCGTTCAGGATTTTTCAAAGATATCTGGTGTATTGACAAAGCTTACCAAGAAGCATGAGAAATTCAAATGGACTCCCGAATGTGAAGAAGCTTTCCAGGAGCTGAAACTGAAGTTGACAACTGCTCCAGCATCGACAATTATAGAAGGAAACCAAGACTTGACTGTATGGACAGACACTTCTATTAGAGGGCTAGGCGCAGTATTAATGCAAAAAGGCCAAGTGGTCGCTTATGCCAGCCGTCAGCTGAAGCCGCATGAAAGAAACTATGCAACTCATGATCTTGAGTTATTAGCTATCGTGTTTTCTTTAAGAATCCGGAGGCATTATTTACTGGGCGAGAAGTTCGAACTATTCACGGATCATCAATCCTTGAAATATCTATTCACTCAGAAAGATCTAAATTTGAGACAACAGCGTTGGTTAGAATTCCTTGCAGCATACGATTTTGAAATTCTATACACTCCAGGGAAAGCCAATGTTGTAGCAGATGCGCTCAACAGAAAGAATGAAATCGTTGCCAGTTTTATCATTACGTCTTCTTTAATTGACAGGATCTCGACCCTTCAAAAAGAGGATAATTTTGTAAAAGTAATGATCAAAAGGATCAATGAAGGCATAGACTCTAGCTTCCAAGTGGATAGTGAGGGAGTTCTGAGATTAAAAGGAAGAATTTGTGTTCCCGACATCTCCGAGCTAAAGAGAGAAGTGCTTGATGAATGCCACAAGTCCAAATTAAGTATCCATCCCAGTGTGAGAAAAATGTATAGCGATATCAAGCGCACATTCTGGTGGAAGGCGATGAAAAGAGATATTTCATTGTATGTTAGTAGATGCCCCACTTGTCAGCTAGTTAAGAGTGATCCACAGAAATTGGATGGATTATTACAACCCTTAGAAATTCCAGGATGGAAGTGGGAGCAAATTTCGATGGACTTCATCGATGGCTTGCCTCGAACCAGAAAAGGAAACGACAGTATATGGGTAATCGTAGATCGCTTCACGAAGACTTCCCATTTCATAGCTGTCTGATCCAACAGAACGGCTCAAAGTCTAGCACAGATTTACTTCAAAGAAATAGTTAAACTACATGGGGCGCCGCTCAATATAGTCAGTGATAGAGATCCCCTGTTTACTAGCAAATTCTGGGAAGCATTCCAGACAGAATTGGGATCCAAATTGAATCTAAGCACCGCTTATCACCCTCAGACAGACGGTCAAACTGAGCGGGTGAATAGAATTCTAGAAGATTTATTGCGGGCTTGCGTTATCGATTTTGGAGGCTCATGGGAAGATCACTTACATTTAGCCGAATTCTCTTACAACAATAGCTATCAAGCAAGTTTGGGAATGTCCCCATTTGAAGCATTATACGGTAGACCGTGCAGATCTCCCGCATGTTGGGTAGAACCTGGCAACAGACTTGTGTTAGGGCCCGATATGATTCAAGAAGCATCGGATAAAGTCGATTTCATTAAGAAGCGATTAATAACCGCGCAGAGCCGACAGAAAAGTTATCTGATGCGAGAAGAAGGGATATATCGTTTGTCGTTGGCGATTATGTTTATTTAAGAGTTTCTCCATTGAGGGGAGTAATCACATTTGGCAAGACTGGGAAGTTGGCACCGAGATTTATTGGTCCCTTTCATGTACTTGAATGGATTGGAACTCTTGCATATAGGGTTTCATTACCTGATTGGTTGCCTGGTGTACATGATGTGTTCCACGTGTCTCAACTCAGAAAACATGTTCATGATCCAGATCTTGTGGTGGAAGAAGCAGCGCAACAGGATATTGACATAACTCCAGAATTAGCACTCAGAAGAGAGCCATTGAAAATAGTTGGCAAAGAAACTAGAGAGCTAAGGAGGAAAAAGATTCATCTAGTCAAAGTGCAGTGGAGTAGTGATCCTAGAGACTGTACCTAGGAGACTGAGGAAAGCATTAAACAAGCCTACCCCAAATGCAGAGTAGACATCTCTGACTAACTCCGATGCAAGGTACCTTTACAATACTTTGCATTTATATTTTATTTCCTACTTTGCTGTTATTTCCTTTTCGAGGACGAAAAGTTTTAAGTTGGGGAGATTGTAATAGCCTGGAAAATGTGAACCAATTTAAATTTTTTAATTTTGGTTATTACCAAAGAATTTGAATAATTGAAATAGCATATTTCAACAAAATAGAGAATTGGGTATAGTATTGCAGTTTGAAATTTTGAATACAAACTTTGTCTGACTGTACCAGGTGGAAAATATAACGGATTTTAGCGAAACTGAAAATATTTAAATCTGTTTATGAATACCTTTCTAACGAATCTGAAAAATCGAAGTTTCATAGCGGGAATCAAAAGTTATGGCCAAATGAATTTTCAGAATGTTCGCTATATAGCATATATAGCCCTTGAAAATTGATATTTTGCATACGACCTCGGAATTCGACGAAACCACTTTTGTTGGGTCCGGGATGCCAAATTATTGCTAAGTTTCAAATTTCATAATTTTTGAAGCTAGTATGTGAGCAGGGCAAAAGAAAATGTGATCGCTGGGGGCCGTAATAGCCGAATTAAATATTGAAGAAAATATAACGGTTTTTGAAGCTAAGTTTCAAATTAAATATTGAATGTTTTATATTTTAATTTGAGAAAAAGCGACTGTAATAGCCGAATTGGCCTACGAAACATATCCCATTGTGTCCGTGATGGGGGTAAAACGCTAGGGACGACAGTCGTTGGGCTTGGATTGGAGTTCGTATGTGGAAAGGGGTATTTTCGGATTTTAAAATTAAATTAAAAAAAGGGACCGGGCCGATCACAATTCACCATCGCCTTTCTCTCTCCCCGATCCTCCTGGCGCGAGACGGAAAAGTGCTCCTAACTTCTCTCTTCAATTTCTCCACAACCACACAACGAAATCAAGCAAACTAGGATCCATTTTGAAGAGCATCCAGAGATCTTCAAATCCATACCAACTTCAAAATTTATCGTCGAGTATTGAGTGAGATCCAGCGCCGAGAAGACCCGTATTTCGCGCCGCTGCCAGGATCGCTGGGGGCCGTCGATCTGACCACCGTGGGTAGCGCCGGGAAGCTCTTCTCTTCCTCTTCGACGCAATACCGGCCGTTCGTCCTATCGCTTCATGGTTTAGCCGAAAAATTGAAACCTAGTTTCGAACGCCCAAAGGAGGTATACGGCTTACTCTATTTTTAATTGATTTTTACACTACAAAGTGTTGCAAACTTGTAAAAATCGTATCTTTTTGCTTGTGATCGAAATTCGATGAAACAGGAGACACCGTGACCGCAAGGAGGCTCTCTACATTCTAGAAGAAGCCGCGGATTTTTCTGATCTTCCTACGATTTTTAGCACTGCAATAACCAATGTGAGGAATTTAAACTAATTGTGTGAATGAAATCATGTTGTATAAATTATATAAGCGAAGTGTAAATTATATACGCATTGTATACCTCATGTACATGTGTTGTATAAGTTATATCAGCGATGTATAAATTATACAAGCGTTGAATGAAACATATATGCTTTGAATTGTGATGAAATGCAAGTGAATTATAATAATATATAT
Organism: Allium sativum; assembly: GCA_030737875.1. Taxonomy (NCBI): domain Eukaryota; kingdom Viridiplantae; phylum Streptophyta; class Magnoliopsida; order Asparagales; family Amaryllidaceae; genus Allium; species Allium sativum. The sequence continues at coordinate 772,914,866 of CM060924.1, read as the reverse complement.
ATATATATATATATATATATATATATATATATATATACTCCCCTCGTCCACGGACCATGGACGATATTTATTGCTTGTGATTGACGTGATATTATATGGTATGACGAATGGTTGGAAATAATTGTTTGTGGTTGATTTGATGGTTGAAAAATACCTTTGTGGTTGAGAAATACCCTCTTGTGGTTGAAACAAATTAGAATAGGATTGTAGAATTGAAAATAAAACATGCCGCCTGCGTGCGAACTAGATGCATGATCCCCATTGTCAAAAACCGCGAGGTTTTAAGGTAGAGCGAGGAGCCGTACTAGGGACGGTCCCGGTTTTGACTACCCTGCCGTTATGCTGCCGAAATTTTCTAAAATATTCATGTGTTAGGATAATTTTCATTCGTAGAAATAAATTACATATGTTGAATCGAATATTCATGTGTTGAATTGCAATTCATTCGTTGAGTTGAAATTCATGTGTTGAATATTATTTGAATTTAAACAAATAGCTTTAGCGATAAAAATCACATTTTTATATATATGTAAACTATATCGAATATTCATGTGTTGAGTTGCAATTCATTCGTTGAGTTGAAATTCATGTGTTGAATATTATTTGAATTTAAAAAAATAGCTTTAACGATAAAAATCACATTTTTATATATATACAAACTATGTAGAATATTCATGTGTTGAGTTGCAGTTCGTTCGTCGATTTGAAATTCATGTGTTGAATGTTATCGTATTTTAAAATAAAATGAATAGACAATAAAAACTACACCTTTATTGTGAATATGAAGTGTTAAAAACATTCACGTGTTGAATAAATATTTTTGATGATAAAAATATTTCTTTTACCATGTATATGCTTTGATAAAAATACACACGTGTTGGAATAAATAATAGTTTGCTAGAAATATTATTGTTAGCTTTGTTCTGCATATATATACATGTGTTGAACAGGAAAAATGGATTAGCTGTAGAGTAAAGAAATTATTTGCGTGCCCGACAAATAGGTAAGCCTTGATGAGTTGGCTGCGCAATTTTATTTATATATCAACTCCTGTAAATGCCATTGGATGCGGAGTGCTGGTTATTCTGTGTGAAATAATAAACATCGCCATAGGATAGTAACAATTAATTTTGAACTACACTACATGGTATAAATCTTGACGATAGGCATACTTCATCATATTCCACATAAGCAATTGGAGCTTGTATGACGAGGTGGACGATTTACCATACGAGCGAGAGGCATGTATGGCGATGACTGTATACTACAAGTTGAACTGATGACTGTTATGGACTATAGTAAATATAACGATAAATCGCCAGATTAATAAAATCCCCACACGGGTATGGAGTTGACAATAATCACGTCGCTCTAGTTATTAGATACGGCACATGGACTATTTATTTCCACACGGAAACGGGGTGACGAGAATTTATTCTCTGGAGTGATTATCTATACATGCTCCCCCGTAAACACCAGAATATATCACTATAAATATGTGGATGCTTTTTAGGATTTATTGGGTACCTAACACGGCTCAATAAATTTCCAAACCCCTCCCCGTACAAAGGAGGTTATGGTGAAATTTTTCGAAATATTAAGGCGTTAGTGAAATAATTGAAGTGAAAACGAAGTTGAAAATATAGAATGAGCTATAGATGGAATTATAGAATGAACTATATTTATATATATATATATAAATATAATTAAAGGGAATCGAAGCCGTGCAGTTCGTGTTTCGAAATCGTAATTTGAAACGATTAGTACGAGAAATCCGACCATCGGATTTTCCCGAAACCGCAACCGCTGGGTTCGCCTTGGAAATATCTTCCCAACGGCACCAACCTTGTAAAAATCCAACGGTTGGATTGTCCGGAATGTTTAATTCAAATCTGAAGAAAAAGAGCGCCAGAATCGTTTATATTTATATATAAATATAAATATAATTAAATTAAATCGAATAACGACGCTGTAGTTCGAATTTTGAAACCATAACTTCAAATGACTAGTGTGGAAGATCCGACCGTCGGATTTTCACGAAACTGGAACCGTTGGGTTCGCTTTGGGAATATCTTCCCACTGATATAGACTTCGTAGAAATCCAACGGTTAGATTTTCCGATATGTGTAAAACAAATTAGGGAAAAAACAGCGCCAGTGCCACGACACGACCTGAAACGTCGTTTAATTAAATATGGCCATTTTTAAATAAATAAAATGGCGAAAAATCGTTATAAAATATTATACGCAACGTAGATTGCAAATAAACCAATTGGGCATGAATTGTTTGATATTTTATGGTTGTATGTGTTTGACACGAAAATAACACTAAAGAACTGAAAGATGGATGTCGAATAATATAACCAATAGAAAGAATCGATTTAAATTCTAATGACGTGAATTATTTGAAAAGGCCGAGCTAACCCTCATTTCAAATAATTTATCGAGCGATTCGAATTGGAAAATGCAAAGACGATTCAAGACCGACGATCTTCGTATCGGTTGGATGGGCTCTACTGAGGTTCCTGACCGGAGTAGCTATCGGAAAGGGATGGAAGTAGTAGCCGTCTAAACGTATGTGTTGATTGGACGGATATACGAGGAATTTGACGACTTCGGTTTCGTTCAGACCCAGAACGGACTTGTAAATGCAATGTGTGTCTGACATTGGATTTTGTTTTGTACTGATTGATCTCTGTTAAATATATATCTGTTTGGCGGCGGAGAATTTATTCTTCTTCTTAACACCCTTCTCTGAGACGTACGAGCTTAGAGGTTATATATCAATGGAAATCAATCGTATGGAGTGGACTGCCTATGTGGCATGCCAAGATGCAGTGATCAAGGCTTCTGTTGCAAAGCAAAGTCTTGTGGAAGATGATCAAAGCACGATCTACATGGCCTAGCTTTGTGTATTTCGTAGATTCGCGAGCCTCACACCCCGGTATGAGTTAAAAACGGGATACGGACTGCAGGGAGAGCACGACGTTTCTTTCTAGCTATGGTGGTGTCAGTGACTTACCAGCCCTGACATATATATCTACTTTTCACCTTTGTGGTTGTTGGAATGCGAGGCGCCTCGATTATAGGTCTGTAAGGACCGGGAAACGTGTGTTCAGGAATTGCCAATCCTCAAACGTAAGAGAGGACCGGCCCTGAAGATCCAGGGGTTACCCAGAGTGTGTAGTCCCGAGGCATTTGCTAGAATGTCTCGAAGCGGAGAGGAGCTTGCCCCTTGCCTCGACTCATGACGGAAATCCAATTTCCAATACGAAATAACGGACTCGATTGTAGAACTAGTATGGCGACATAGTGGTATGGGGCACTTATGCCTTCTATGATTGATATTTATGATGCTATTCATTTTTGAAACATATATGCACTAGTAATAATATCGAATGATTTTGCTTTATACGTATCAAGCATATTTGGCCATTATAAGGTAAAACTCTATCCTCCGGCTTGCGTTGCATTGTGTGATGGGACCTGAGTCTTATAATGGCTTCATTCTTTCAAATAGCATTGTGTTGTTTTAAAAGAATTTACTTTGTTTTAAATGCACTAGCAATCACTGGAATAAACCCGTTCCGCGAAAGTGGCGTGGTCCTATGATTTGCTTATTACTGTTGTTTAACTGTTAAATAGATTCCTCATACCAGTCCCCATGACTGACTCGTTGTTTGTTTCACTTTGCAAACGCGGGTGCCCTTATTTTCACACGGGCAGCCTAGTTCACAGGTGACAGGTTGTTTTTGGCTCTGCACTGTTGCATAGAGTGCATTTTGGCTCATGGCGAGGCTGACTTCACAGAGACGACTTTGACATTTTCCGCCATTATTGTACTTATATTATGATTCCGCCACTGGCGATGCAGACTGCTTTACTTTCAGTACTCCTTATTGTATGTATATGTACCGACTTCGGTGATGTAGACTGATACGCTTATTATGTCTCACTGCATGTATATATTCCGCCTCTGGCAATGATGACTGATCACTTCCCCTTTATTTACTAAGTTATATCCTTCGCTATGCTATTCTGATGTTATTACATGTTGTGATTCCGCTGTCATATCCATGTAATATTATTCTATTTATTGTTTTTGCTATTATCTGTAATCTGCTATGATGATTAATGTGTTATATTCCAATGATTATCCTTAATAACACCCCTCAGATTTTGGGATCGTCACAAATTGGATTCGACTAAGTACTATGGTTTATCTGAATCTATGTTGGAATTGGCAAATCATACTTTTATATTGGAAACAAAAGTAAGCATTTTTATGAACATGACTAAACTATGTTTGGTGTTATGCCTAGTTGAAACCATGTTTAGGCCTATGTTGTTATAAAAATCTTATGGTAATACATGTGACACAATTAAGTTAGATTTACATTCCAATTGCAAGTTTACATGAATAGAATGATTCATGTTTAGGTATGTTTTTGCCATGATTATATGAATAGAATGATTCATGTTTAAGTATGCCATGATTATATGCTAATACAATGCAAGTTCACATGTGCCTAATCCATGTTAATTAGATCGTTATGTTGCAAGTTCATGCGTTCACACTCCCTTTTTATGTTACCTTATAAACAGCATGTTATAAGCCTCCCCTTTTCATATGGCTAAGTTGGGTTTAAATGTTAAACCCAACATATCTTATATTGTAGCGAACGTGTAAAACGGGGGTAATGACATTTGGGTTAAAATATAGAACATATGTGTTGGCATGTTTGACGCATGCCAACAACCTTGAAAAACAATTTAAGTGGTATAAATAAATTTTACCCAATAAAGATGAATTTGAATAATGGGCCGCAAATATTTACATATAAAAAGGAAAGAGACAAAATATGTAAATGTAGAAAATACGATGTGTTTAACCCGAGGTTGGATTGAGTTGTGATGTAAACCTGCCCGGAACCGCCCGGCTGTCCAATAGTCACAACAATACTTATCCAATGTGGGTGGTTAAACACGGAGCCCAATAAAGACCCGAGGTTAGACTGAGTTGTGGCGTAAGGCTGCCCGGACCCAACCGGCAACAGGCAGCCACAACAATACCTGTCTAATGTGAGAGGTCGAGGCTTTAATAAGACAATTAAGGCTGAGTCAGGATTGATAGGATTAAGTAAATTGAATTAATACTTAATCAAAATGGAACATGCTAAACTAAACAGACTGATTGGGGGTTAGGTTTATAAAACACTTAACCAACTTAGCATGTTGGCTAGAAATAGAAAACCTAGTAGCGGGGGACCCTTTTCAGCAGTAACCCTACAAGGTGTATCAGGATACCCTGAACTAGGCAGGGTGGGGCACAATTACAGGGCTGACTGTAAGAGGTCAAATCGACGGCGGTGTTGCAGCAGTGTAGGTTCTAAAGGGCTGCGGGCGTGCACACACTCCAGCGTAGAAAAATAAGGCACTGGGCACCAGTAGCATACCTGTGCATTCTAGGATTGTGTCGAGCCGCCACCATGGGACTTGATACACCCCATGGTGGGACCAGCATAGGTAACTACAACATCGGGGGCCGTAAGACACATGTAGCTACGCGAGTAGGAGCCGATCATCAGAAATGGATCACTTCACCCTGATTATGGGGTGCTTGTTGGGAACTAGTTTATATGGGTACAGAGATTAATATGGGGTACGATAGTGTATTCGACCCTAGACAACTTAACATAGTTTATGGTGCTTTCTCATTTTCAGTTTATACTTATCATACCCAGTTCTTTATTCATAGACTGAATAGTCCTAGACTTACTCAGGCTTTATGTCTGACTCTACTTTTCTTTCGCCTTCTTTTCTTTCGTTTACCCCCCCTCCCCCAGGTCCACAGGGAGGGAATACCGCAGCTTGACCAGCTTTCACATCCGGCTTGAAGAGAAAGAATGTATTGCTTGGACCTTTTTCGTTTTGGACTATGGCTTTGGACAGCAATTATGGGACTTATGCAGTTTATTTATGTTTTCTTTATGCTTCTTTAAATAATGTAATCAAGACAGTTATGAAGATGTTATGTTTTTGGAAGTATTGTAAAACAAATTATGACATGGTTTGTGTAACACGTATTTTGTTGAAATAAAAGTTGTTGATGTTTTCCGTTGTTCAAAAATATGTGTTCTTATATCTGTCTTGTATATCTGTGACTTATACTTATAAACCTCCACCAAAATTAGGGCATTCCCTTTGAGAGTGACCCTAACGGAGGTGGGGTGTTTCACTTGGTATAAGAGCATAGGTTTACCAGATAAGATAAAAAGTTTTGAAAATTTATTTTCAAAAAGAAAATTTAAAGAAGCTTTTTTTAAAAGATAAAATATTATTTTATTTTAAAAAGGCAAAGTCCCCCAAAGCCATAAGTACTATCTCTTATCCTTCATTTTGAATCTATCCTTTTTGTTTCAGCATGTCCGAAGAACTTAACTTTCCAGAGGGTGTACCAATACCTGGTTGGTTTAGACGATTCTTAGAAGCAAGGGCCACTCAGCCAGGCCTTACCGTTCCTCCTCCCCCAGCTGCGGGGAATCATCCGGCTGCAACAACACCTCTTCCTCCACCTCCTCCGCGGGGAAACACTTTTGCTAAGATATGTAAAGATTTTAAGGCTATGGGAGGAAAGGACTTTCATGGAACTGAGTCCTTCGTGGCAGCTAGGAATTGGCTAAAGGAAACCAAGGAATTATTCGTCATCTTTGAGGTAGAAGATAGGCAGAAGGTACAACTGGCAGTGTGGCTACTAAAAGGTGAGGCTTTCTACTGGTGGGAAGTCACTAATGCAGAAAGACCAGTGGAAACATGGGAGGACTTCAGGGCAAGGTTTGAGGCTAAATTTCTCTCAGACACTGAAAGGAGTTTGCAGTTGGAAAAAATCTTATTTCTTAAGCAAGGGAATAAGACAGCCAAAGAGTATGTTAATCAGTTCGATGAGCTGGCTAGGTTCAGACTGGACCTAGTCAACACCCTGCACAAGAAGGCTCTCCGTTTTGTCAAAGGGTTGAATGAGCCATTACACAGTTTGGCCATGACCCATATACCCATGGGAGCTACGTATGAAAGATTGGTACAGATGGCATTGCTGAACGAAGAGGATAAGGGCAAGAAGGAAACAAAGGCAGAAAGCTCTCAAGGGAAGAAAGAGGGTTTACAGCCTAAGAAGACAGACTTTAAGAAGGGCGGGAAAGACAACAAAGAGAAGAGGAAGTGTAATTTCTGTGGCAAAGTGGGGCACTTGGTGAAAGATTGCCGGAAAAAGAAGGCCAAGATGAATGGTGGGTGCTTTTCTTGCGGTGAGACAGACCACATGGCTAAGGACTGCCCAAAGAAACGAGGACAGGGGCAGAGGGTTGGATCCACCTCAGGGGCACAGGTTCATGTGCTAGAGGCGCCACCTCTGCAACAGCGAGGTATAAATACTTCTGTAGAAAGTGTAGTTTATATTTATGATCACCCCGTTCGCACTTTATTTGATTCTGGCGCATCACACTCCTTTATCTCGTCTGCTTTAGTAGAATCTCTGCACCTAAAAACTGGTATGGTAGAGGACCCCTTAATTGTTTCAAACCCAATTAGGGGCCCAGCTCATTTGTCTATGATCTGTGTGGGATTGAAAATTTCTATTCTAAGCATAGAATTTAGATGTAGTGCCTTTGTTTTGGGCTTCTCGGGATATGGTTTGATTTTGGGCATGGATTGGCTATCCAGTAATGGTGCCGTCCTTGATTGTGAGAGAAGGGTGGTTAGGCTCCTGACCCAACTCGGTAACACTCTGGAAATTACTTGTAATCCCTCGTATGCGGTTATGCTTAGTTATCTTGAATCGCTAGATGCCTCTGTTGACAATTTGCAATCGGTTAGAGTGGTCCGGGAATATCCGGATGTCTTCGAAGAGGTGAAGGGCTTGCCTCCGAAGCGGGAGATAGACTTCCGCATATATCTTGTAGATAATGCAAAGCCTGTTGCGTTGCCCGTTAGACACATGGCTCCACGAGAAAGGAAAGAGCTCAGTAAACAGATTAAAGAGCTTCTAGAGAAGGGGTTCATTAGAAGGAGCATTTCAGAATGGGGCGCTCCAGTGGTGTTCGCTACAAAGGCGGATGGTTCACTCCGTCTATGTGTTGACTATAGGGAGCTCAACAAGCTAACGAAAAAGAATAGGCATCCTCTCCCCAGAATTGACGATCTGTTTGATCAGCTTGTAGGTGCGTCTGTTTTCTCCCAACTCGATTTAGCGACCGGTTTTCATCAGCTAAGGGTGGCTGAAGATAGCATCGATAAAACGACATTCAGAACCCCAGACGGCTTCTTTGAATGGCTTGTCATGCCTTTCGGCTTGACAAACGCACCTGCTTACTTCGTGGACCTGATGAGTAGGGTATTCAGAGATTTCCTCAATAAGTTCGTAGTGGTCTTAGTAGACGATATCCTTATCTTCTCAAAGAGTGAAGAGGAACATGCTCAGCACTTAAGGGCAATCATGGAAACTCCGCGAGTCCATCAGCTAAAAGCCAAATTCTCCAAATGCCACTTTTGGAGAGAGGAAGTAAGATTTCTTGGGCACATAGTATCCAAGAAAGGGTTAGCTGTAGACCCGGCTAAGGTAGTAGCGGTGCAGGATTGGAAGACACCAAAGAACGCAATAGAGATCCGAAGCTTTCTCGGGCTAGCAGGCTTCTATCGAAAATTCATCAGAGACTTTGCAAAGATATCAGCTCGGCTCACAAAGTTGACCAAGAAGAATCTAGTGTTCAATTGGGACTTGGATTGCGAGTTTGCTTTCCAGCGACTGAAAGGGCTCTTACAACAGCCCCAGTTTTAACGTTGCCAGATGGAAGCAAGATGTTCACAGTTTATACAGATGCATGTGGGACAGGGCTAGGCGCTGTCTTAATGCAAGAAGGAAGGGTAGTAGCTTATGGCGGGAGAGAATCGAAAGTGCATGAAAAGAACTACCCGACCGATCTTGAGTTAGCTGCCATCGTCTTTGCACTCAAGTCTTGGCGACACTATCTCCTAGGTGAGAAGTTCGAACTTTACACTGACCATAAATCGTTGAAATACCTTTTCTCGCAGAAGGACCTTAACTTGAGGCAGCAGAGATGGATGGAGTTTCTTGCCTCGTATGATTTCGAGATCTCCTATACTCCGGGCAAAGGCAACGTAGAGGCAGACGCATTGAGCTGAAAGAAACTGACCCTAAGCCCGCTGTTTGTTGAAAGACAAAGCCTAGAGTTTATAGCCAGCTTTGACTTTAGGCCCTCCTCTGATTTTGTACCTAGCTTGCTAGCATCTCTCGAAGTACGCCCGACTTTAGTGGACTCAATAGGGACAGCACAACGCGAAGACCCTCAGCTTGTGGAGATGATTGATAGGCTAATTAGGGGTGAGACTTCAAGTCACCTCAACAGATACTCCATCGACGATAAGGGTTAGCAAAGGCGAGATGGAAGACTATGCGTCCCACAGACAAGGGATTTAGTAAAGAAGGTTCTCGAGGAAGAACACCACTCCAAGATGACGATACATCCGGGCGGGGATAAAATGTACAAGGACATAAAGAGAACTTTCTTTTGGAACGACATGAAGAAGGACATGGCAGATTTCGTTTCTAAGCGTATGGTGTGCCAACAGGTTAAAGCGGAACAGAAAAAGCCTGGCGGTCTGCTCCATCCTCTAGAGGTCCCGCAGTGGAAGTGGGATAGCATCTCAATGGACTTCATTGATAGGCTGCCTAGGTCTAGGAGAGGCAACACTAGCATTTGGGTAATAGTGGATAGGCTTACTAAAAGCGCCCACTTTTTACCTGTCAAAAGTAAAAGAACTACCTCATCCCTAGCATCTCTTTACCTCAAGGAAATCGTTCGACTCCATGGAATACCGTCCGGCATTGTTAGTGACCGAGACCCTATCTTCACATGTGAGTTTTGGCGGAGTCTGCAAGAAGCGGTAGGCACACAGTTATGCTTGAGCACAGCCTATCATCCCCAAACCGACGGCCAGACAGAAAGAGTGAACAGAGTTTTGGAGGACCTTTTAAGACTATGCGTCCTTGACTTCGGAGGGACGTGGGAAGACCATCTTCCTTTGGTGGAATTTGGCTACAACAACAGCTATCAAGCAACCATCGGAATGGCGCCCTTCGAAGCTTTATATGGAAGATCGTGCCGATCACCCACTTGTTGGTGGGAGTCTACTGATAAGCTCATACTTGGACCAGATATGATCCGAGAGACTTCAGAGAAAGTAGACTTAATACGAAGAAGGATGAAGACGGCCCAAGACAGACAAAAGTCCTACGCCGACAAGAGGAGGACCGGCCTTGAATTTGAGGTTGGGGACAGAGTTTTTCTTAAGGTATCTCCGCTGAGGAACGTTGTTCGTTTTGGAACCACAGGAAAGCTAGCACCAAGGTTCGTAGGGCCATTCCCTATCATCAAGAAAATTGGGAAAATGGCCTATAGATTAGAGCTACCCGAAAAATTGGCCGGAGTTCACAACGTCTTTCACGTTTCACATCTCCGAAAATGTCTACATGAATCTGCTGAAGTGGTAGAGCCAAATATCCTAAAAGAAGCTAAAGTGGAACGCGAAGCAACTGTGAGGAAAGTTCCAACCCGCATATTAGGAATAAAAGTGAAGAAGCTACGCAACCGCGAAGTCAAGCTCGTCAAAGTTCAGTGGAGCGACGCCGAAGAAGATGCAACTTGGGAAACTGAAGCTAGAATACGCGCAGCCTACCCTTTTCTTTTCGAGGGTACATCTTTGATCTTTCCTTTTTCCTTAAGTTGCGCTTTTATTTATCTTTTTAGGTATATCTCCTCGACCTTATCTTTTAGGAAGAAACCCTTTGGATGAAAACATGTGATTGAAACATGTTATGGATGATGGTTGCAAGTGGTTGCAAGTGATTGCTAGTGGTTGCTCGTGGTTGCATATACACACACAATCTAGGTTTTAGATCGGCTCAGTCACTTCATATTGCATATGCATAAATGTATTTATATTCGTATATGGTTGAAATTTAATGTGTTGTCATATGGATGTTGCATTTGTGTGAATGATTGTGCACTCATGTAGAATCATGAATAGGAAAATTTGCATACATAATGGATTCATGGCACTTACATAATTTGCATTAAGGAGGATAACTGAATCAGTAGACCGCCTGATTTTGCATTAGATAAGTACATGTACACACACACACACACTTCGCATATGATCATGAAGCATTAGAAGTCTTTTAAGGACAATGGATGCTCATGTTTGATGGATGAGTAGATGGATGTTTGGATGTTAGGATGTACATTCTTCCTGAACTTGAAGATTTCGGGGACGAAATCCTTTTAAGTGGAGGAGAATGTAACACCCCGTGTATTCTATAACAGTGAAATTCACAAATTAAAGTCAACGAATTAAGGGAAACGATATACGCCATTGCGTTCGTCTCGGAATTCTGCTTGAAATAGAGTTCGAGTTTGCGTAAAACGGACTCCGTTTGAAGAAGATATGGCCTCCGGAAGTTTCAGAATTCAGTTTAAAATTCAAACAGACGAAAACAACTCAGAAAAACCAATTCAAAATTCAAAATCGGGCCGGATTGGCTAGGGCGGGAAAATTCCCGCCCAAGGCACCCAGGTCGACTTGGAAGTCGACCTGGGGCTACCCAGGTCGACTGGGTAGTCGACCTGGGTCACCCGTGTCGACTGCCAAGTCGACACGGTGTCGACTGGGGTGTCGACCTGGCCCCTGAGCCAGGTCGAACCCAGCCCCCTTGGCTGGCCTGGTCTGTGATTGGTCAATTTTCTGAGCCTTGCCTTGTCACTAGGGCTAGGTGTCAGCTCCTGGTTGGTCTCTTATTCAAACGAACGGCTATTATTAAACCAAGCTCCATCGACGGTCCTAATCAACTCACAAACTCTATAAAAAGGACCTAAGACTCACCCTAATTCACACAAACTAAAATGGAGATGAGACCGTCATGCTGCTGAGGAAAGACTAGGAATAGCCGTCAGAAATTGAGAGACAATTAGGAGATAATTCGAAAGCCTAAAGCAACGTCAATTAACTCAAAACAACGCCTACAACAAGGGATAGCATCTCCAAATTCAGAATTCAGATTCCTGAATTGAAGATTCGTCATACGTTGTAAGTAGAGTGCTATTCCGATGTGAATAATTAATTGCGTTTGATTTGTGTAAAACGTGAAATGGAATTGTGGCGATAATAATCTATATTTGTATGTTATTTTAATTCTAAATGATTTGGGAATGTTATGGTATACGATTGGATATTTGCAAGTATGCGATTTACGTTGGAAGTTAACAACGAAATGGAATTGTGGCGATAATAATCTTTACTTGTATGTTATTTTGATTCTAAACGATTTGGAAATGTTATGGTATACGATTGGATATTTGCAAGTATGTGATTTATGTTGGAAGTTAACAACCATATGTTGTGGTATTTTATTTGGGATTCATACAAGTATATGATTCATGTTAACAACCATATGTTGTGGTAATTTATTTGGGATTCATGCAAGTATATGATTCACTATTATGCCAATATGATGTACATACTTTTATGATCACTTTTAGTGTGTAATTGGATTCGACTAAGTACTATGGTTTATATGAATCTATGTTGGAATTGGCAAATCATACTTTTGCATTAGAAACAAAAGTAAGCATTCTTATGAACATGACTAAACTACGTTTGGTGTTATGCCTAGTTGAAACCATGTTTAGGCCTATGTTGTTATAAAAATCTTATGGTAATATATGTGACACAATTAAGTTAGATTTACATTCCAATTGCAAGTTTACATGAATAGAATGATTCATGTTTAGGTATGTTTTTGCCATGATTATATGAATAGAATGATTCATGTTTAAGTATGCCATGATTATATGCTAATACAATGCAAGTTCACATGTGCCTAATCCATGTTAATTAGATCGTTATGTTGCAAGTTCATGCGTTCACACTCCCTTTTTATGTTACCTTATAAACACCATGTTATAAGCCTCCCCTTTTCATATGGCTAAGTTGGGTTTAAATGTTAAACCCAACATATCATATATTGTAGCGAACGTGTAAAACGGGGGTAATGACGTTTGGGTTAAAATATAGAACATATGTGTTGGCATGTTTGACGCATGCCAACAACCTTGAAAAACAATTTAAGTGGTATAAATAAATTTTACCCAATAAAGATGAATTTGAATAATGGGCCGCAAATATTTACATATAAAAAGGAAAGAGACAAAATATGTAAATGTAGAAAATACGATGTGTTTAACCCGAGGTTGGATTGAGTTGTGATGTAAACCTGCCCGGAACCGCCCGGCTGTCCAATAGTCACAACAATACCTATCCAATGTGGGTGGTTAAACACGGAGCCCAATAAAGACCCGAGGTTAGACTGAGTTGTGGCGTAAGGCTGCCCGGACCCAACCGGCAACAGGCAGCCACAACAATACCTGTCTAATGTGAGAGGTCGAGGCTTTAATAAGACAATTAAGGCTGAGTCAAGATTGATAGGATTAAGTAAATTGAATTAATACTTAATCAAAATGGAACATGCTAAACTAAACAGACTGATTGGGGGTTAGGTTTATAAAACACTTAACCAACTTAGCATGTTGGCTAGAAATAGAAAACCTAGTAGCGGGGGACCCTTTTCAGCAGTAACCCTACAAGGTGTATCAGGATACCCTGAACTAGGCAGGGTGGGGCACGATTACTGGGCTGACTGTAAGAGGTCAAATCAACGGCGGTGGTGCAGCAGTGTAGGTTCTAACGGGGTGCGGGCATGCACACACTCCGGCGCAGAAAAATAAGGCACTGGGCACCAGTAGCGTACCTGTGCATTCTAGGATTGTGTCGGGCCGCCACCATGGGACTTGATACACCCCATGGTGGGACCAGCATAGGTAACTACAACATCGGGGGCCGTAAGACACATGTAACTATGCAAGTAGGAGCCGATCATTAGAAATGGATCACTTCACCCTGATTATGGGGTGCCTGTTGGGAACTAGTTTATATGGGTACAGAGATTAATATGGGGTACGATAGTGTATTCGACCCTAGACAACTTAACTTAGTTTATGGTGCTTTCTCATTTTCAGTTTATACTTATCATACCCAGTTCTTTATTCATAGACTGAATAGTCCTAGACTTACTCAGGCTTTATGTCTGACTCTACTTTTCTTTCGCCTTCTTTTCTTTCGTTTACCCCCCCCCCCCCCCTCCCCCAGGTCCACAGGGAGGGAATACCGCAGCTTGACCAGCTTTCACATCCAGCTTGAAGAGAAAGAATGTATTGCTTGGACCTTTTTCGTTTTGGACTATGGCTTTGGACAACAATTATGGGACTTATGCAGTTTATTTATGTTTTCTTTATGCTTATTTAAATAATGTAATCAAGACAGTTATGAAGATGTTATGTTTTTGGAAGTATTGTAAAACAAATTATGACATGGTTTGTGTAACACGTATTTTGTTGAAATAAAAGTTGTTGATGTTTTCCGCTGTTCAAAAATATGTGTTCTTATATCTGTCTTGTATATCTGTGACTTATACTTATAAACCTCCACCAAAATTAGGGCATTCCCTTTGAGAGTGACCCTAACGGAGGTGGGGTGTTTCAAGTTGTAAACCAAGTTCTTGTGAATATAAATCTGCAAAACCAAAACTACTAGTTGCTCGTGTCCAAAATAAGGGCACCTAGAGTTTAGGTTAAAGCAATATACTCCAGGTCAATCATGTGACTGGTGTGAGAATTAAACAGTTATTAATCTTTATTTTAAAGTTAGGTAAATCAAGGGACCACGCCGTATAACACGGAACGGGTTTCCTCCCAAGAATACCAATGCATAAAACAACAGCGCAATGCTAAATAAAGAATAATGAAGCTATTATAAGACTTAGGTCCCATCACACAATGCAACACAAGCCGGATGATAGGGTTTTACCTTATATAGCCAAAGAATGCTTGATATGTTAAATTTCATCTTTTATTATTACTATAAGTGAAGAAATCAATTTCAATCATAAGTATCAATCATAGGCGGCATAAGTGCACAATACCACTATGTCGCCATATATAGGTATACAATCAAAACCGCAAAGTCACGTATTGGAAGTTGGATTTCCATCTGTGAACCAAGGCAAGGGATCATCCTTACCGAATTCGAGACAATCTAGCCCATGACTCAGGATCAGAACGCATCGACCCTTGGAGCGATAGGGCCGGTCCACCGATGTGGATTAAAGTGTCTGAACACTACGTTTCCCCATCCAATGGGGCGTAAATGAGCCAACAAATGAATCCATCGACTCCACATAGTCACCGATATATCCGAGGCGCCTCGCAACCCAACAACCACATAAGTCAAATTCGTCAGGGCGTGTCAAACCACTGACGCCACTTCTAACTAGAAGGAAACGCATGCCCTCTCTGACGTCCTCTCCTGTTTTTGGTTCACAACCGGGGTGTGAGGCTCGCAAATTAACGCTACACAAAGCTATGCCACACAGGCCGTGCTTTGATCATCAACCACAAGATTCTGCTTTTCAACGGGAACCTTGATCAGTTGCATCTTAGCATGCCACACAGGAAGACCACTCCATGCAACCGATATCCATCAATCACATAGAATGATATCCAATGTCAGACACACAGTCCATTTACAAGTCCGTTCTGGGTCTGAATGAAACCGGAGGCACCTTGTACCTCGCATATCCATCGATCTCCAAGTACGTCTGGACAACCAGTAACTGATTCCCTCCTCTTGGGTGTACTGCCCAATCAAGATCATCAGCAATCACCCAAACGATGTGAAGACCTCCGGTCTTCGACCACTGTCTTCATCCTCGACACATCGTCGAATCAGTTATTCAGAATGGGATAAACCCGGTCTTTCTGAATAACCCGCGTATATAATAAACAAGTGTTACACAAACACAACATACGCCTCATTCCAATTCAGAATATTCTTTTATTGAAATATTCTTATACTTTGGGGAAGGTTCCCATTAATTTTATCAAAGATAAATTCTTTAAATTTATTCTTTAATTTTCTTTTGAATATCAATTCAAATTAGTCGGGATTAGCGAACCACACCGAAGTAATCATTTATTTTATTTCCCAATCCTAACCTATTCATCCCATGAAGTAAAACTGGTAACACTTCATATCTAGCACCACAGTGTTATCAGTAAATTCAATTACCATTTCACGTTCAAATCTAATTAAATATTTCACTATCGCCTGGAGCAAAACAGGTGACACTCCATTCTCGATCATTTCAATCTAATTAAATATTCATTAAAACTCCCCTTGGTTTTAGTCTTCCAAATAATCACTATCAATGATTATTTAACTTGGGAAATCATATTTTGTCTTTAACTGGGTTAAAAAACCAATATCATTTAAAACACGGTTCACGATAAACCCAAAACCACATTCTATTCCATCAGCCTTTAACCGTAAATTAGCAATTGAACAATTCCCTAAGTAATGACCCCGAAGGCCGAAACCAACATCAGATCAATACCCAAGAAACCATTCAACTTAACTAATCTTCAGTTAGTTTCTGATTTTCTTAACTCCGTTGGATCTAAGAATAGTATTATTGAAGATACCATTCACGACAACCCAAAATCACATTCCATTAACTATCGGGTCAAAGAACAAGTGTTATTTAAAACACCGTTCACGACAAACCCAAAAATCAATTCAAATTAAATTCCAAATAAATACCATTCAATTAGTATAATTCATTAAATCTAAATGAAAGGATTTAATCTTTTTCTCAACTAGGTTTAAGAACAGAGTTAATGAAGACACCATTCAGGACAAACCCAAATCTCATTTGATATTAAATACAAGGCTCTGAATAGAAAATATATCGGCTTATATTCAATATTAATTCTACGACCAACAAATATCGTATTGGAAATAACGATATAAATATATATTTCAAATTTCCCTAACGATATCTGTATAATTACGAAATACAACCTCGAAATATTCCAAAGACAATTTCGATTCAAATTCATTCCAATTCAATTATTGAAAATTCTGGTTACTTTTAAAACCCTTTCAAATCCAATTTATTTATTTCAAAAATAAAGGGATTGTAATTCTAGTTCAAAACTAGTTCATTTCGATAAAAATCTATTTTTATCTTTTCAAATATGATTTTTTCATCCCAGTTCTTTCCAAAACATTTCTTATGATTTCACATAAATTAATACTATTTTTAATAATTTTATCAAGGCCCGTATAGTCGATTTCCATCAACGGCTATCGAACTGCACTTACAGTGACCTTTTCCAAATTTGATTTGGACATAATTCCAATTCCAACCGTTAGATTTCTAATTTCTAATATTCGTTAGAAAGCCCTTTTCGATACAAACCCAATGGTTCCGGTTTTAGGAGAATCCGACGGTCGGAACTCCCGCAACGTCAATTCGAAGTCAATGGTCTAAATTCGTGAGATGTCGCGGCGCGGCGCGTTCTATTCAGGCCATTTAATATATATAATATATATTATATATATTTCGTCGATTTCCTTTTAAAACGTATTTTATAAATCATTTTAAATTCGTTTTCAAAACGATTTCAACTTCCTATTCAATTTAAAATCAAAACTGAATATTCCATATCATCAATATATATATATATATATAAATGATAATATTTTCAAAACGTTATATTTTGAAATTACTTCCTTTTCTATTTTCATTGTAAATACGAAAATAATCGATACAAATATCGTTTGTGTCAAAATGGCGCAAATTTAATCAACACGACTTTATATCTTTCAATAACATCGTTATTCTATTCAACAAATGAATATTTTCTTCAACACATGAATATATTTTATTCAACGTATGAATTTTCTTTTATTCAACACATGAATATTTATTCTATTCAACGCATGAATATATATTTTATTTTCCAAATTGCAATGAGGCCCATCAATTACCATATAATGTTAATTATATGGATTCCATACAACACATGTATATAATAGCAACGATAAATAATCAACAATCATCTAGAGTGCACCACACAACGGCATAAGCATTAAATATAAATAATTAACGCTTACATAGTCTGTCAACCAATCGGTCGACATACCATCAAATAATTGGGATTCGTGTGCGCCAAATATCATCGTAACACCCGTGTGGGGTTTTCAAACAACAAACACAGATTTATTTGCGCAGTTGGGCGATGTGTAAAATTTATTGTCCCAACCGATATCAGTCAAATTGGTGTACATAAACAAATCGTTCGATTTGTAAATGAATATATATTTTATTTTAAGACATGAATATATATTTGATTTCAACACATGAATATATATTTGATTTCAACACATGAATATATATATTTTATTTCAAAACATGAATATATATTTTATTTCAACACAAGAATATATATTTTATTTCAACACATGAATATATATTTTATTTCAACACATGAATATATATTATATTTCACAACCAACAGTCAATTTTGACAACACAAACAATCACACAAGTCGTTCATGGTCTATAGACGACGGGGAACAGTTTATATATGCAGTTATAAATTAAATAACTGAACAGAAAATTTTAGTAAGGAGTTCTCACCTTGGGGTTCCACTCCGTCATTCTTTAATTCTGAACGGTTTGAATTTGCCCCAAAATTCCAATGCGATCTTTTCCCGCTGTTCATAGTAAAAATCACATTTTTATTATCACTACATGTACGTAAAAATGATATTTTTATTTTCCCCTTCATATATATAAAAATCGAATTTTTATCGCTTCTTCATATTTATAAAAATCGCATTTTTATATTGATGTTCATATAATAAAAATCATATTTTTCTACTTCTAAAGGTCAAATCTTTATATCATTAAAAATCATATTTTTATTTAAATAAACATCTTATCTTTCTTTGATTAAAAATATAACCTTGTTTTGATAAAAATGACACTTTTATTTCAATGTAAAATATAGAAAGGTCATATTTTTATTAAATCAAAAATCATTTCTTTCTAATCAAAAATTTATTTATTTTCTCTAATCAAAAATCTATTTTTTTCTATGAGATCATGAACCCTATTTTTACAAACGAAAATAAAAATCAAAACTTACACTGTTTTCTATGGTTGGAATTGTCGAAGCTCGCAGGTGGGTGGCACTGCGGCGCTCGAATGCAGGTGGAATGGCGGCGCTGGTGCCATGGCTGGGTGGTGGCGTCTTGCGGTCTGGGGGGCTCGTGGGTTGCGTCGAATTGGGGTATGGGGGTTCCGCGATGGGCCCGCGCGAGGCTAGAGAAGGTGGGGATCAGAGGCGGAGGGGGCCTTGCAGGTGCAACGGTGGCCGGCGCCATGCCTGGGGGAGCGCGACGGTGGATCGCGAGAGGAGGGGGAGGTCCGTCGGTTTTCTTCTTCTTTTTATCTGTTGATTTGGTCTGCGAGGGAGGGAAGATAAAGTAGGGGAGGGTAAGTATATAAATATATATATATTATTTATTTTAAATAATTTATTCTCCAAAAAGTTACCTTTTCATTTAATCCCCAGTTCGAACCTAACGACTGTCGCTCCTAGCTAATTACCCCCATTACGAACACAATGGGATATGTTTCATAAGCCAATTCCATTGTTTCGATCAGTTTTCATCAAAATCAAAATATAAATCTATATATTGAATTTGAACGCACATTTCTATTTACCTGGGCCACATACTGATTCTAAAAATTACAGAATTTTTTTTCTAGCTTTGTATTGACGATACGTTTCTAACAAAACTAATTTCGTCATGTTCCGAGACCGTTTGAAAAATGGCCATTTTCTGGTCAATCAAAATTGACTGAAACTGTCAAAACACGTTTTCCTTTACCACGCTCACATATTGATTCGAAAAATTATGAATTTTGAAACCTAGCAATAAATTGACATCCCGGATCCCACAAAAGTGGTTTCGTCGAAAACCGAGGTCGTTTGAAAATTTTCCTTTTTTAAGGGCTAGAATTCCATAGCGACTATTCTGAATTTTCATCTGGGCATAACTTTTTATCCCCGTTATGAAATTTTGATTTTTTGGATTCGTTGGAAAGATATTCTCAAATAGATTCTAATATTTTGGGTTTCACAAAAATCCAGTTTATTTTGAATCCTGCACATTCATTTGAAATTTGAAATCGAATTTTTGAACTACCGCGCTGCTTTCAATTCCCTTTATAATTAAAATAAAATATTTATATTCTAACGTCGACCTATATAAATATATACGTTCTAATTATATTCAAAATAAATTTCTCGTCATTATTATTTAAAATAATTCATTTTAAATCTTCAAAATTCACTAAAATTGCCAAAATAAAAATTTTAAATTGGCTCAGATTTCTGGGTTATTACAATCTCCCCCACTTAAAAATTTTCGCCCCCGAAAAGGAACGAAGCTGAAAGTTGTTTTACAAACTAACTCAACTTTCATTATTTTCATTATGGCCTAAGTTCTTCAACTTTTCCGTTTCTAAGAATTTTTCAAATTATTCAAAAATTTGGCTAACACCCTAAATTTTCAAAAAAATTCGCCATAACGTCGCCTGCACAGGGAGCTTCGGGATATTTCAAATAGCCTCCCATGGCCCTCACCAATCCAAAAAGAAAAAGAAACAGCCAAACGGCTCAAAAAATCATCAAAAAACCAAGAAATACAATAAACATGTACCTATTTGTCGGGCAAACAATTTTATTCCTCTTCTCTAGCCTCCTTGCTATGACATGTTCAATGTAAATACATGTACATGCATGCAAATGTGATAAATTTTCAATACAGCCCATTATTTGGTTTAATTTGGCTAAAGGTTCAACATTTAATTAATCAACCAACATAATCATCAATCAATTTGTTGATTATCATTTCAAATTCATAATTTCGATATATAGTCAAAAATCACATTTTTGGTGCCAAATCACAACAATATATTCTAACTATATTTTGGTTCTCACACTAGTCAATTGGAAATATATAGATATCCCACTTTCGATACTCGAATATAAATTCTGATGATGATATATCAATCATCAGAATCACCAACGGGCGACTAGAGTGTAATTCTATATCCATCCAATATATTTGAGACTTCCAATACACGTGGATCAGACGTATATGAAAATCTCTATATACTGGATTGCCCAAATCAGTTTAAAAAAAATATTCAAATACGAATAATAAAGTTTAAATTTTCAAAACAAAATTTGTTTTCATTTTAAAAATATACTCTTCACAATCGTTCGAGGATACTACCGATCCCATCACTAACGAGTCATTCTTATTAGATATTACTAATCCAATCTCTGATGAATTCTTTCGTTTGGTTCTAACGTGTCTTGTTCTCCGAGCTCTGTAAACCAAAGCTCTGTTACTAAATGAAACGATAAAGAATTTCGCTCGATCTGAATCGATCGCTAAACCGACCAAGACCGTTCGAAACCCCCGATTGTTTTGAGAACACGACAAATTGGAACGCAAACAGAAGAACATTTCATTGTTAATTACAACAATTCCATCAGAATACAAGAATATACATAGTATGAATAAATATTATACATCATAGAAATATCAGAGATTTAAATTACATTTAAATACATTGCAGTGGAAAAATAATACATTACACAACAAAAAGTAATACACGGATACAGAGCTTTCCGAGTATTGTTCTAGCTGTAAACCAGGTTCCTGTGAATATAAATCTACAAAATCAAAACTACTAGCTGCCCGTGTCCAAAATAAGGGCACCCAGAGTTCAGGTTAAAACAATAAACTCCAGGTCAGTCATGTGGCTGGAGTGAGAACTAAAACAATTATTCATCTTTATTTTAAAGTTAGGTAAATCAAGGGACCACGCCGTATAACACGGAACGGGTTTCCTCCCAAGAATATCAGTGCCTAAAACAACAGGACAATGCTAAATAAAGAAAAATGAAGCTATTATAAGACCCAGGTCCCATCACACAGTGCAACACAAGCCGAAGGATAGGGTTTTACCTTATAATAGCCAAAGAATGCTTGATACGCTAAATTTCATCTTTTATTATTACTATAAGTGAAGAAATCAATTTCAATCATAAGTATCAATCATAGGCGGCATAAGTGCCCCATACCATTATGTCTCCATATATAGGTATACAATCAAAACCGCAAAGTCACGTATTGGAAGTCTGATTTCCATCTGTGAACCAAGGCAAGGGATCGTCCTTACCGAATTCAAGACAATCTAGCCCATGTCTCAGGATCAGAACGCATCGACCCTTGGAGCGACAGGGCCGGTCCACCGATGTGGATTAAAATGCCTGAACACTACGTTTTCCCGCTCTATGGGGCGTAAATGAGCCAATAAATGACTCCATCGGCTCCACATAGTCACCAATAAATCTGAGGCGCCTCGCCACCCAGCAACCACATAAGTCAAACTCGTTAGGGCGTGTCAAACCACTGACGCCACTTCTAGCTAGAAGGAAACGCATGCCCTCCCTGATGTCCTCTCCCATTTTTGGTTCACAACCGGGGTGTGAGGCTTGCGAATTAACGTTACACAAAGCTATGACACACAGGTCGTGCTTTGATCATCAACCACAAGACTCTGCTTTTCAACAGAAACCTTGATCACTTGCATCTTAGCATGCCACACAGGCAGACCACTCCATGAAACCGATATCCATCAGTCACACAGAATGATATCCAATGTCAGACACATAGTCCATTTA
This sequence comes from Allium sativum, assembly GCA_030737875.1. Taxonomy (NCBI): domain Eukaryota; kingdom Viridiplantae; phylum Streptophyta; class Magnoliopsida; order Asparagales; family Amaryllidaceae; genus Allium; species Allium sativum. The sequence goes on along the minus strand of CM060924.1, from coordinate 772,892,065 downwards.
CAAGTCCGTTCTGGGTCTGAACGAAACCGGAGGCACCTTGTACCTTGCATATCCATCGATCTCCAAGTACGTTTGGACGGCCACTAACTGATTCCCTCCTCTTGGGTGTACAGCCCAATCAATATCATCAGTAATCACCCAAATGATGTGAAGGCCTCCGGTCTTCGACCACCATCTTCATCCTCAACACATCGTCGAATCGGTTATTCAGAATGGGATAAACCCAGTCTTTCTGAATAACCAGCGTATATAATAAACAAGTGTTACACAAACACAACATACGCCTCATTCCAATTCTGAATATTCTTTTATTCAAATATTCTTATACTTTGGGAAAGGTTCCCATTTATTTTAGCAAAGATATATTCTTTAAATTTATTTTTTAATCTTCTTTTGAATATCAATTCAAATTAGTCGGGATTAGCGAACCACACCGAAGTAATCTTTTATTTTATTTCCCAATCCCAACCTATTCATCCCATGAAGTAAAACTGGTAATACTTCATATCTAACACTATGGTGTTATCGGTAAATTCAATTACCATTTCACGTTCAAATCTAATTAAAGATTTCAGTATCGCCTGGAGCAAAACCGGTGATACTCCATTCTCGATCATTTCAATCTAATTAAAGATTCATTAAAACTTCCCTTGGTTTTAATCTGCCCAGTAATCACTATCAATGATTATTTAACTTGGGAAATCATATTTTTTCTTTAACTGGGTTAAAGAACCAATATCATTTAAAACACGGTTCACGATAAACCCAAAATCACATTCTATTCCATCAGCCTTTAACCGTAAATAAGCAAGTGAACAATTCCCTAAGTAATAACCCCGAAGGCCAAAACCAACATTAGATCAATACCCAAGAAACCATTCAACTTAACTAATCTTCAGTTAGTTTTTGATTTTCTTAACTCCGTTGGGTCTAAGAACAGTATTATTGAAGATACCGTTCACGAAAACCCAAAATCACATTCCATTAACTATCGGGTTAAAGAACAAGTGTTATTTAAAACACCGTTCACGATAAACCCAAAAATCATTTCAAATTCAATTCCAATTAAATGCCTTTCAATTGGTATACTTCATTAAATCTAAATAAAAAGATTTAATATTTTTCTCAACTAGGTTTAAGAATAGTGTTAATGAGGACACCATTCACGACAAACCCAAATCCAATTTGATATTAAATACAAGGCTCTGAATAGAAAATATATCGGCTTATATTCAATATCAAATTCTACGACCAACAAATATCATATTAGAAATAACGATATAAAAATATCTTTCAAATTTCCATAACAATATCTGTATAATCACGAAATCCAGCATCGAAATATTCCAAAGACAATTTCGATTCAAATTCATTCTAATTCAGTTATTAGAAATTATGGTTACTTTTAAAACCTTTCAAATCCAATTTATTTATTTTAAAAATAAAGGGATTATAATTCTAGTTCAAAACTAGTTTATTACGATAAAAATCTATTTTTATCTTTTCAGATATGGAGTTTTTCATCCCAATCCATTCCAAATCATTTCTTATGATTTCACATAAATTATTACTATTTTTAATAAATTTATCAAGGCCTGTACAGTCGATTTCCAGCAAAGGCCATCGAACTGCACTTAGCGCGACCTTTTCAAAATTTGATTTGGACATAATTCCAAATCCAACCGTTAGATTTCTAATTTCTAATATTCGTTAGAAAGATCTTTTCAATACGAACCCAAAAGTTCCGGTTTTAGGAGAATCCGATGGTCGGATCTCCCGCAACATCAATTCGAAGTCAACGGTCGAAATTCGCGAACGGTCGCGGAGCGGCGCGTTCTATTCAGGCCATTTAATATATATAATATATATTATATATATTTCGCCGATTTCCTTTTAAAACGTATTTTATAAATCGTTTTAAATTCGTTTTCAAAACGATTTCAACTTCCTATTCAATTTAAAATCAAAATTGAATATTCCATATCATCGATATACATATAAATGATAATATTTTCAAAACGTTATATTTTGAAATTACTTTCTTTTCTATATTCATTATAAAAACGAATATAATCGATATAAATATCGTTCGCGTCAAAATGGCGCAAATCTAATCAACACGGCTTTATATCTTTCAAAAACTTCGTTATTCTATTCAACAAATGAATATTTTCTTCAACACATGAATATATTTTATTCAACATATGAATTTTCTTTTATTGAACACATGAATATTTATTCTATTCAACACATGAATATATATTTTATTTTCCAAATTGGAATGAGGCCCAATCAATTACCATTTAATGTTAATTATATGGATTTCATATAACACATGTATATAATAGCAACGATAAATAATCGACCATCATCCAGAGTGCACCACACAACGGCATAAGCATTAAATATAAATAATTAATGCTTACACAGTCTGTCAACCAATCGGTCGACATAGCATCAAATAATTGGGATTCGTGTGCGCCAAATATCATCCCAACACCCATGTGGGGTTTTCAAACAATAAACACAGATTTATTTGTGCAGTTGAGCGATGTGTAAAATTTGTCATCCCAATCAATATCAGTCAAATCGGTGTACATAAACAAATCATTCGATTTGTAAATGAATATATATATTATTTCAACACATGAATATATATTTGATTTCAACACATGAATATATATTTGATTTCAACACATGAATTTATATTTGATTTCAACACATGAATATATATTTTATTTCAATACGTGAATATATATTTGATTTCAACACATGAATATATATTTTATTTCAACACATGAATATATATTTTATTTCACAACCAACAGTCGATTTTCACAACACAAACAATCACACAAGTCGTCTATGGTCTGTGGACCACGGGGAGCAGTTTATATGTGCAGTTATGAAATAAATAACTGAACAGAAAATTTTAGTGAGGAGTTCTCACCTTGGGGTTCCACTCCGTCATTCTTTAATTCTGAATGGTTTGAATTTGCCCCAAAATTCCAATGCGATCTTTTCCCGCTGTTCATAGTAAAAATCACATTTTTATTATCACTACATGTACATAAAAATGATATTTTTATTTTCCACTTCATATATATAAAAATCGAATTTTTATCGCTTCTTCATATATATAAAAAAAACGTATTTTTATATCAAAGTTCATATAATAAAAATCATATTTTTCTACTTCTAAAGGTCAAATCTTTATATCGTTAAAAATCATATTTTTATTTAAATAAACATCTTATCTTTCTTTGATTAAAAATATAACCTTGTTTTGATAAAAATCACACTTTTATTTCAATGTAAAATATAGAAAGGTCATATTTTTATTAAATCAAAAATCATTTCTTTCTAATCAAAAACCTATTTTTTTCTCTAATCAAAAATCTATTTTTTGTCTATGAGATCATAAACCCTGTTTTTATAAAAGAAAATAAAAATCAAAACTTACATTGTTTTCTATGGTTTGGAATTGTCAAAGCTCGCAGGTGGCTGGCACTGCGGCACTCGGATGCAAGTGGAATGGCAGCGCTGGTGCCATGGCTGGGTGGTGGTGCCTCGTGGTCTCGGGGGGCTCGTGGGTTGCGTCGAATTGGGGTATGATGGTTCCACGATGGGCTCGCGCGAGGCTACAGAAGGTGGGGATCAGAGGCGGAGGGGGCCTTGCAGGTGCAACGGTGGCCGACGCCATGCCTGGGGGAGCGCGACGGTGGATCGCGAGAGGAGGGGGAGGTATGTCGGTTTTTTTATTATTTATTTCTTTTTAACTGTTGATTTGGTCAACGAGGGAGGGGAGATAAAGTAAGGGAGGGTAAGTATATAAATATATATTACTTATTTTAAATAATTTATTCTCCAAAAAGTTACTTTTTCATTTAATCCCTAATTCGAACCCAACGACTATCGCTCCCAGCTAATTACCCCCATTCCGAACACATTGGGATATGTTTCATAAGCCAATTCCATCGTTTCGATCGGTTTTCGTCAAAATCAAAATATAAATCTGTATATTGAATTTGAACGCACATTTCTACTTACCTGGGCCACATACTGATTCTAAAAATTACAGAAAAATTATTTCTAGCTTCGTATTGACGATACGTTTCTAACAAAACTAATTTCATCATGTTCCAAGACCGTTTGAAAAATGGCCATTTTTTGGTCGATCGAAATTGACTGAAACTATCAAAACACGTTTTCCTTTATCACGCTCACATATTGATTCGAAAAATTATGAATTTTGAAATCTAGCAATAACTTGACATCCCGGATCCAACAAAAGTAGTTTTGTCGAAAACCGAGGTCATTTGCAAAATTTCCATTTTTAAGGCCCAGAATTCCAAAGTGACTATTCCGAATTTTCATCTGGGCATAACTTTTTATCCCCGCTATGAAATTTTGATTTTTCAGATTCCTTGGAAAGATATTCTCAAATATATTCTAATATATTTGGTTTCACCAAAATCCGGTTTATTTTGAATCTTGCACATTCATTTGAAATTTGAAATTTGAAATCGAATTTTCGAACTACTGCGCCGCTTTCAATTCCTTTTATAATTAAAATAAAATATTTATATTCTAACGTCGAGCTATATAAATATCTACGTTCTAATTCTATTCAAAATAAATTTCTCATCATTATTATTTAAAATAATTCATTTTAAATCTTCAAAATTCACTAAAATTGCTAAAATAAAAATTTTAAATTGGCTCAGATTTCCGGGTTATTACATACACACTGGAACTGACGGGGAGTGAATCGAAGCTCTCTGCAATTTATTTCAAAATAAATTGTGCTTCACAATCAACAGACGCAAATCGTTATTTAATGGTTAACGCGAAATGTGTGTAAAACTCACCAACTCTGAACAGTTATATTTTTATAACTGTTTCGTAGAACTGATAATTATCTGTTGATTGTTGTGTGTTGACTATTTGATCGAATTGCTTATGTATTGGTTGAAATTATAGATAACGATATATATATATATATATATATATATATATATATATATATAAATCATTAATCGAATACTGATTCTGTTTATCAGAATATTTTATACTCGTGTTGTTTAACATCTGTGATGCAGGAAAACAGGCTGGAGGAATCCAACAGGATTCCTCAATATTTATAATACTGTTTGTTTTCATATATTGTGTTATACGATGTGGTGCATAATCTGTGATTGATTATAATGACACTGGTCCTGTTATTTGGTATTGATGAATATCAAAAGAAATATTGGAATGGAAAAAGGGAAATTTCAAACTGTGTATTGAAAAAGAATTTATAAAATCAAAGGATTTAATAAAAAGGAAGTTATAAAAGAAAATATTTGTAAAATCAAAGAATTTTATGAAAAAAGGATTATTTACTTAGAAAGTAAATAAAGGTATAAAAAGGGTATTTACTTAAAAAGTAAATAGCATTATAAGAGGAATATGTATTTGTTTAATAAATAGAAAGAGAAATATTTGTAAACCATTCACAAATAAAAATAGAAAGAGAGATATTTGAAAAACATTTACAAATAGAATTAAAAAGAAAATTTGTTTATGAATTCAAAGGATTTTATAAAAAGGGATATTCGTTTATAAAATTAATTAGAGTGTATTAAAGAGAAATTATTTATAAAATCAAGGGATTTTATAAAAGGAAATTATTTATAAATTCAAGGGATTTTATAAAAGGAAATTATTTATAAAATCAAGGGATTTTATAAAATGGAATTATTTATAAAATCAGAAGGGTTTTATAAAGAGGAATATTTATTGGGAAAATGAATAGAAGTATAAAGAGATTATTTATTCAGAAAATAAATAGGATATTATAAAGGATATTTATTTAGAAAATAAATAGATAAACATAATAGGAAGATTTGTAAAACATTTACTAATAAAATAAAAAGAGAAAGATTCGTAAAACATTTAAAAATAAAATAGAAAGAGAAAGATTTGTAAAACATTTACAAATAGAATTGAAAAGAATTATTTATTTAGGAAATAAATAAAGATAAAAAGGGGAATTATTTGAGAAATAAATAGAATTATATAAAGGAAATATTTATATAAAATAAATATTGACAAATAGGAAAGGAAGTATTTGTAATCTATTAGAGTTAACCAGTTGAGTTAATCGAGTATGGTTAGCCAAACCAAGTTAGTCGAATCGAGTGGGTCGAACCAAGTTAATCGAGCCTAGTTAATCGAATCGAGTTGGTCGAACCAAATTAGTCGAGTCGAGTTAGTCAAGTCGAGTTAGTCGAGTCTAGTTAGTCGAGTCGAGTTAAGTTAGTCGAATTAAGTTCGTCGAGTCGAGTTAATCGAATATGGTTCGTCGAGTCAAGTTAATCGAATTTAGTTATTCGAGAGGAGATAATCGAATTTAGTTATTCGAATAGAGTTCGTCGAATATTAGTAATTTGAAAGGAGTTAATTAATGATTGTTTAATCAAAAGGAGTTATCGATGTTTGTTTAATCGGAAGGAGTTAATCGTATTTGGTTATTAGAATGTGAGATTATCGAATATAAGTTATTCAAAAGGAGATTATCTAATATAGCGTATTCAAAAGAAAGAGATCGAGTATAAGTTATTTGAAATAGTGAGTTAATCGAATATATGTTATTCGAAGTGAGTTAATCGAATATAAGTTATTCGAAGAGAGTTATCAAATATAAGTATTCGAAGTGAGAGAATCGAATATAAGTTATTCGAAGAGAGTTAATTGAATATATGTTACTCGAAGTAAGTTAATCGAATATTAGTTATTTGAAGTGTTAATCGAATATTAGTCATTCGAAGAGTGTTAATCGAATATAAGTTATTCGAAGGAGTTATCGATTTTAGTTTGATCGAAAGGAGTTATCGAATATAGTTATTCGACGAAGGATTTTCGAATATAGTTTATTCGAAAAGGAGTTATCGAATAAAGATTACTCGAAAGGGAGTTATACGTAGAATTCGATTATATCGAATTCGGGAAAGTATTATTTACTTTCCAGTTTTTAAATCAATATTTATTTATTTATAAATAATTTGGAGTAGGTTAATTATTCGTAGTAAGAAATAAAAGTTAGATGTTGAGTTAGATGTTTCAGAAGTAGGGTTTATAACGTTAGCGTTATAATCAATGTTTTCAATAAAGAAGTGGATTCGTAAATAGAATCCGAGAGTTACGTAAGGAAGTTTTTTAAAGATTTAAAGATAAACTTAATTATTTCGAAATTAAAACGTTGTCCAATTAAGGTCTGAGAGGTAATTATACCCCAACTTGATTGACTTCCTTCTTAACAAAGGAATGGTAAGACTTGATAGTAAATGATGGTTAAGTGAATTTAGTAAATGGTTTGAGTTGGCATGGCGATGTTTGATTTAAACATCAGTTAAATCCAGTAAAGGAGTTTTGGAAATGTTTTCCAAATAAGAATCAGGAATGTTTTCTGATAATAGAAAATAAGAATTTAGAATATATGGAAACATGAGGTAAGTAAATTAATGAACTCAAGAGAGAAATGTTAAATGATGATTGATCGATATAATTTCCACCTGGAAATAATATCGTTATTTGCACACGTGTCTTTCTTTGATAGTTAAATCACAGATTATCAAAGTTTTGACCATTTTAATGTTGTTAATACGGAGAGACTGGTTGGATTATTATCCGAAGAACCACTCTGTATTGGCATAAGCGTTGCGAATCATATATGCCAAAGATAATTGAAGACGGAGTAAAGTGCAAGGGCTGTTGTATAAATCTTAGGTAAAGATTGCCTAAGATGGATGTACTGAATAGTGCCTTCAGTTTGTCCAGTCCCAGGACAACTTGTATGGACGAATGTCTGATAGAGTATATTTAATGAATTGCGTAAGTTGATCTCTTCAAACATATTTACGTTTTGTGGCGTAAGAATTCGTTTCTCTCAGCTGTATACCCATGGTATTTTTGGGGAAATCAATTTGTGATTTGGCGGGTATGACGATGTGACATTCAAAGTGAATAAATTTGTGATCTGCCAGAGATAAGCCTGTCCTCTAGCCTCACAACCGGGAAATGACAAAAATCGGGCAGACAGCATGGCTATGTAGGTCGCACCTATTAGGGTGTATAATTACCTGATCTAGAGTTTCATTTACTTCTAAAAATCTATTATCGATGCTATCCTATTCAGGAAACGGTTGCTGATCCCAACCGTTGGTGATATACATTCGATACCCTCAAGCGAAATGATTGGTCGGTCATGTATGACTGGGTTACAAGATGTTCTTGTTGAACCCAATGTATTCCTCTCTAGAGTTACACTAGCGCTCCATACCTTGTCATAGTTGGAAATCAATTACCCAATACGTGCTTGCGGTTTTGATTGTATATTATATATGTAGAAAGTGAGATGAAAGCGTTTCTACTAGATGATTATTATATTGTGGTTGATAGACATTATTATTATATCAAAGGGTTTTCGATATAAAGATAATTTGGATTCTCATAAGGAAAAAACCCGTTCCGTTATACAACGTGGTCTTATGAGATATCGTTTACTTGTTCAAATTGTTTTAAACTGTTTTACTCACACCAGTCCCATGACTGACATGGAGTTTATTTTGTTTTGCTTTCCATAAACTCTTGGGTGTCCAATCTTGTACGAGCAATCAAGTAGTCAGGATTTGTAATAACCCGGAAATCCGAGCCAATTTAAAAATATTATTTTTTCAATTTTGACGAATTTTGATTATTTAAAATGAATTATTTTAAATAATAACGACGAGAAATTTATTTTGAAAAGAATTAGAACATATATATTTATTTGAATCATCGTTAGATTATAAATATTTTATTTTAATTATAAAAGGAATTGAAAATGGCGCGGTAGTTTGAAATTTCGATTTCAAAGTTCGAATGAATGTACAGGATTCAAAATAAACCGGATCTTAGTGAAACCAAAAATATTTGAATCTAATTGAGAATATCTTTTAACAAATCCAAAAAATCAAAAGTTACGTTCAGTTGAAAATTCAGAATAGTCGCTATGGAATTCTGGCCCTTAAAAATGGAAATTTTGCAAACGACCTCGGTTTTCGACGAAACCACTTTTGTTGGATCCGGGATGTCAAATTATTGCTAGGTTTCAAAATTCATAATTTTCTGAATCAATATGTGATCGTGGCGAAGGTAAACGTGTTTTGACCATTGAAGTTGAATTTAATCGACTGGAAAATGGCCATTTTTCCAACTGTCTCAGAATTTGATGAAATTAGATTTGTTAGGACCGTACCAGCAATATGATGCTAGAAAATATTTTTTGGGAATTTTTCTAGTTAGTATGTGACCCCAGTAAAATGAAATGCACGTTCAAATTTAATATATAGATTTATATTTTGATTTTGACGAAAACTGATCGAAATGAGTGAATCAGCCTACGATACATATCCCACTGTGTTCGGAATGGGGGTAATTAGCTAGGGACGATAGTCGGTGGGTTTGATTTCGAGTTAGAAATAAAAAGATACCTTTTTGAAATTAAAAATAATAAAATATATTATATAATAATCCCCCCTCCTTATTTGTAACAACCCGTAAAATGTGGGCCAGTTTAAAATTTTTATTTTGGCAATTTTAGCGAATTTTGAATATTTAAAATGAATTATTTTAAATAATATCGACGAGAAATTTATTTTGAATATGATTAGGACGTATATATTATATACGTCGTCGTTAGAATATATAATAATTATATATAATTATAAAAGGAATTGAAAATGGCGCGGTAGTTCGAAAATTCGATTTCTAATTTCAAATGAATATACAGAATTCAATATAAGTCAGAACTGAACGAAACAAGAAATATTTGAATCTGTATAACTATATCTTTGTAACGAAGTTAACAAACTGAGATTTCATCTTAGAAATGATAAGATATGTCCAGTTTAAAATTAGAAATAGTCGTTGTGGAATTTATATATATTTTTATATATATAAGGCCCTAAAAAATGGACATTTTGCAAACGACCTCGGATTTCGACGAAACCAGTTTTGTTGGGTCCGTGATGTAAAGTTATTGCTAGATTTTAAATTTCATAATTTTTCGGATCAATATGTGAGCGTGGCAAAGGAAAACGTGTTTGACCACTTTCAGTTGATTTTAATCGACTGGAAATTGGTCATTTTTCCAACGGTCTCAGAATTCGACGAAACTAGTTTTGTTAGGACCGTATCGTCAATACGAAGCTAGAAAATATTTTTTGGGAATTTTTCTAGTTAGTATGTGACCCCGGTAAATTGAAATGTGCGTTTAAAATTCAATATAGTGATTTAAATGTAAATTCAATGGAAACTGATTGTAACAGTCGAATCAGCTTGCGATACATATCCCATTGTGTTCGGAATGGGGGTAAAACGCTAGGGACGACAGGCGATGGACCTCGTTTAGAGGTCGTATGTTAAAGTCAACTTTTTGAATTAAATAATAATAAATAAATAAAAACCTATACCCTAACCCTACCCACTTAGGAGCCGCCGCCAGTTCTCATTTAAAGGTTGATGTTGCTCCGATTTCCCTCTTTAACTTTCTCCTAACTTATTCAACTAAATTCAAAATCTGATAAACGAAAATTGAAGTGAATCAAACAAGCTTCCTATCCATACTAAGGTGATCGGCGTGGGTTACGAGAATCAGGTGGATTTCGAGCAGCAAGGAGCTGCGTTAGAGCTCGTCTTCAAGGAGGAGGGGCCCATCGAGATGAACGCTACTCACGGTAGAGGACGGGGGTGGCGAGGCGCAACGCGCGGAAGCTCCAGATCGTCGTCGAAGTCACCGTAGGCCGCCGGAAGTTCAACCCTAGGCCGCGAACTAGGTTTCGATCGAGCTCCAGATTCTTGGAACGATTATAAGGTAATTAACCTTATTTAAAAATTCAGTTTTGAAATATATAAATACATAGAAAAATTCAGTTTTGAAATATATAAATACATAGAAAAATTCAGTCTTTGTTATATATAAACACATAGAAAAAATTCAGTTTTGTTATGTAAATATACTTTGAATTTGGAAAATAAGGAATGTTTTAAAAATATATATCGCCTTGTTTTAAAAATATGTATCGCCTTGTTTTAAAAATATATATCGCCTTGTTTTAAAAATATATATCGCCTTGTTTTAAAAATATATATCGCCTTGTTTTAAAAATATATATCGCCTTGTTTTAAAAATATGTATCGCCTTGTTTTAAAAATATATATCGCCTTGTTTTAAAAATATATATCGCCTTGTTTTAAAAATATATATATCGCCTTGTTTTAAAAATATATATCGCCTTGTTTTAAAAATATATATCGCCTTGTTTTAAAAATATATATATCGCCTTGTTTTAAAAATATATATATCGCCTTGTTTTAAAAATATATATCGCCTTGTTTTAAAAATATATATCGCCTTGTTTTAAAAATATGTATCGCCTTGTTTTAAAAATATATATCGCCTTGTTTTAAAAATATATATCGCCTTGTTTTAAAAATATATATCGCCTTGTTTTAAAAATATATATCGACTTGTTATAAAAATACATATCGCATAGTTTTTAAAAATAAAATATACATTGTTTTTAAAATAGAAATAGCAGAATAAAAATGTGATTTTTATATATGGAACTTCGAGTTAAAAATATGATCTTTATATATTGATTAGCGAAGTAAAAATTCGATTTTTACATATGTAGTGAATACGGGCAACGAAAGCGACAAAAGGCAAGATTGGCGAAGATTTCTATAAAAGAAGAGTCAAGATGTTTGGATAGCTATCGGTGAGAACTTCTCACTCAAAACTCTTTTTCTAGTTATATATATATACTAGGATGTAGACGGTGTTTAGTAGCACCCGACACCCGTCATCCACAGACCATGGATGGCTTGTTTGTTAAATTGTTTGGTTGAGTGGTTAGTTAGAATATTTGATTGAATGGAAATTGTTTGGTGAAATGAAATTGATTTGATTGATGTGTGAATGGTGTGGGCCTTCACTAGACCGGGGATAAGGCTAGGCCTTGTCCCGTTTCTAGTATCGTGCCGTTATGCCGCCGAAATTTTCTAAAATATGTTAGAAAAATAAAAATATCATTTTATTGAATAAATGAACTGAATAGAAATTCATATGTTAAAATAAAATTGTTTGATCGTTAAAAACATGATTTTTAACGTGAAAGTGAGTAAATAGATATTTATAGACAAATCGGCCGATTTGTTTATATGCACTGATTTGACTGATATTGATTGGGTCGATAAATTTTACACATCGCCCAACTGCACGAATAAAAATCTGTGTTTGATTGTTTGAAACCCCACACGGGTGTTAGGATGAAATTTGAAGTTCACTCATCCTGATTGATTAAATATGTCAATCGATTGATTGACAGGCTGTTATAAGCATTAGATATCTATATTTGATGCTTATACAGTGTAGTGCACTTTGGTTGATGGTTGATTATTTATCGTTGCTATTATATACATGTGTTGTATGAAAATCCATATAATTAACTTTATATGGTAATTGATTGGGCCTCATTCCAATCGTGAAAATAAAGAATATTTTGATAATAACAAATATTTTGATAATAGGAAATATTCGAAATGGAATATTTGAGAATATCAACATATGAAGCCGTGTTGATTAGATTGACGTCATTTTGACGTGAACGATATTTATATCGATTTCGAAATGAATTGAATTGAAAACGATTTCGAAATGAATTGAATTGAAAACGATTTTGAAATGAATTGAATTGAAAACGATTTCGAAATGAATTGAATTGAAAACGATTTCGAAATGAATTGAATTGAAAACGATTTCGAAATGAATTGAATTGAAAACGATTTCGAAATGAATTGAATTGAAAACGATTTTGAAATGAATTGAATTGAAAACGATTTCGAAATGAATTGAATTGAAAACGATTTCGAAATGAATTGAATTGAAAACGATTTCGAAATGAATTGAATTGAAAACGATTTCGAAATGAATTGAATTGAAAACGAATTGAAATGAATTCAAATTGAATTGAAATTTGAATTGAATAGAAGTGAATTTTGAAACGAATTTAAAAATATTTATATAATTCGTTTTAAATGGAAATCGACGAAGTGTATATTATATATATTATATATATAATATAATGGCCTGAATAGAACGCGCCGCGCCGCGGTAGTTCGTGAATTTCGACCATTTATTTCAAACGGACATTGCGGGAGATCCGACCGTCGGATTCACCTAAAACCGGAACCGTTGGGTTCGTATCGAAAAGAGCTTTCTAACGAATATTAGAAATTTGAAATCTAACGGTTGGATTTGGAATTATGTCCAAATCAAATTTGAAAAGGGTCGCTGTAAGTGCAGTTCGATGGCCATTGGTTGAAATCGACTGTACGGGCCTTGATAAAATTATTAAAAATAGTAATAATTTGTGTAAAATCATAAGAAATGATTTGTGAAGATTTGGGATGAAAAACTCCCTATTTGAAAAGATAAAAATAGATTTTTATCGAAATGAACTAATTTTGAACTAGAATTATAATTCTATTTATTTTTAAATAAATAAATTGAATTTGAAGAGGGGTTTTAAAAATAACCAGAATTTCCAATGATTGCATTGGAGTGGATTTGAATCGAAATTGTCTTCGGAATATTTCGATGTTGGAATTCGTGATTATACAGATGTGTTATGGAAATTTGAAAGATATATATTTATATCGTTATTTCCAATACGACATTTGTTAGTCGTAAAATTTGATATTGAATATAAGCCGATATATTTTCTATTCAGAGCCTTGTATTGAATATCAAATGTGATTTGGGTTTGTCGTGAATGGTGTCTTCACTAACACTGTTCTTGAACCCAGTTGAGAAAAGATTAAATCTTTTTATTTAGATTTAATGAAGTGTACCAATTAAATAATATTTAATTTGAATTGAATTGATATTGATTTTTGGGTTTATCGTGAACAGTGTTTTAAATAACACTCGTTCTTTAACCCGATAATTAATGAATGTGACTTTGGGTTTATCGTGAACCGTGTTTTAAATGACACGGATTCTTTAACCCAGTTAAAGATTAAAACTAAGTGGAGTTTTAATGAATCTTTAAATAGATTGAAAAGATCGAGAAGGGAGTATCACCAGTTTTACTCCAAGCGATAGTTAAATCTTTAATTAGATTTGAACGTGAAATGGTAATTGAGTTACCGATAACACTGTGGTGTTAGATATGAAGTACTACCAGTTTTACTTCATGGGATGAATAGGTTGGGATTGGGAAAATAAAATAAATGATTACTTTGGTGTGGTTCGATAATCCCGACTAGTTGGAATTGATATTCAAAGGAGATTAAAGAATAAATTTAAAGAATTTATCTTGGATAAAATTAATGGGAACTTTTCCCAAAATATAGGAATATTTGAATAAAAGAATATTCTGAATTGGAATGAGGCGTATGTTATGTTTGTGTAACACTTTTATAAAATATACGCGAGTTATTCAGAAAGACCGGGTTTATCCCATTCTGAATAACTGATTCGACGTGGTGTCGAAGATGAAGACGGTGGTCGAAGACCGGAAGTCTTCACGTCGTTTGGGTAATTACTGATGATCTTGATTGGGCTGTACACCCAAGAAGATGGAAACAGTTGGTGATCGTCCAGACGTACTTGGAGATCGATGGATATGCGGGGTACTAGGTGCCTCCGGTTTCGTTCAAACCCAGAACGGACTTGTAAATGGACTGTGTGTCTGACATTGGATTTTAGTCTGTGTGATTGATTTCTATTAAATATATATCTGTTTGGCGGCGGAGAATTTATTCTCTTGCTTAACGCCCTTCTCTGAGACATACGAGCTCAGGGGTTATATATTGATGGATGTCAAACACATGGAGTGAATTGCCTGTGTGGCATGCCTAAGTGGCAATTGATCGAGGCTTCTGTTGAAAAGCAAAGTCTTGTGGTGATGATCAAAGCACGGCCTTTGTGGCGTAGCTTTGTGTAACGTTTACTTCGCGAGTTTCACACCCGGTATGAACCAAAAACGGGAGAGGACGTCAGGGAGGGCATGCGTTTCTTTCTAGCTAGAAGTGGCGTCAGTTGTTTTACACGCCCTGACGAGTTTGACTTATGTGGTTGTTGCTGTTGCGAGGCGCCTCGGATTGATCGGTCGTTCTCGAACCGATGTAGTCATTTAGTTGGCTCGTTTACGCCCCATAGGGCGGGGAAACGCATGTTCAGGGTTTAAGTTTAATCCACATCGGTGGACTGGCCCTGAGGATCCAAGGCTTGACTGAGTACTTGCCTGAGACACGGGCTAGAGCGTCTCGAATCGGTGGAGGACTATCTTTTGCCTCGGTTCATAGATGGAAACCTAATTTCCAAATACGTGACATGTGCGGTTTTAATTGTAGAACTAGTATGGCGACATGATATATGGTACCCATGCCGCCTATGATTGATACTTATGATTTGAAGTTGTTTTATACACTATGCACTTATAATAGTATCAAATGATTTGTTTTAAACGTATCAAGCATTCTTTGGCTGTAATAAGGGAAAACCCTATCCTCGGCTGCGTTGCATTGTGTGATGGGACCTGGGTCTTATAACAGCTTCATTTTTCTTTATTTACCATTGCGCTGTTTGTTTTATGCACTGGTATTCTTGGGAGGAAACCCGTTCCGTGCTATACGGCGTGGTCCCTTGATTTACCTAACTTTGAAAATAAAGATAATAACTGTTTTAGTTCTCACACCAGTCACATGACTGACCTGGAGTTTATTGTTTTAACCTAAACTCTGGGTGCCCTTATTTTGAGACGGGCAGCTAGTAGTTTTGGTTTTGCAGATTTATATTCACAGGATCCTGGTTTACAGCTGGAACGATATCCGGAAAGCTTTGTATCCGTATATCTCATTCTAGTTATGTATTGTATTATTTTTCCGCTGCTATGTAACTTATTGTTAATCTCTGATATTTCTGTGTAATATTCTTTTATACTCTGTATATTCTTAGAATCTGATGCATTGTTGTAATATACAGTGAAATGTTCTTCTGTATGCGTTCTGTTTTGTCCTGTTCTCAAACGATAGGGCGTTTCGAACGGCCTGGATCGGTTTAGCGACTGATTCGGACCGAGCGAAATTTCTTGCCGTCACATTATTCTCCTTATCCGGTTACCCCTCACCCATTATTCAAAATCAAAATCAGAAAAAAAAAAGAGGTACGGGGAGGAGCCGCCGCCGCTCCTTCGAGCAGCATGCCGCCACCGCCGGCGCGAGGCGCCCCCCTTTCTTCCCCGATCCTCCTTCCATGCAGCCTCCTACCCCTATTCAAAAACGCGAGCGCCCTCCCCCTATTCCCTCCCCCCCCCCAGAAACCCCGACGAGCCTCGCCGCCGTCCCATTCTCCGTTCCCTCAACCTTCACCTCCCCCGAGCCCCCCAGCGACGCAAAGCAACCCCCCCGGCCAACTCCTCCTGTAAGTTTTTAATTAATTTATTTTATTTACTATAAATTTTTTTTTTATGTTAATAAAAATTTGTTCTTCATATAGATAATTTCAGAAAAGAAATATGGTTTGTATGTGAATAAGTTTAGAAGAAAATTTTGATTTTTATCGAACAAAGATTTGATTCTTTTATTTATTAATTTATATAAAAATATGATTTTTATATTATAGAAAGAATAAAAATATGATTTTTATATTATAGAAAGAATAAAAATACGATTTTTATATTATATAGATAGTAAAATTTGATCTTTATATGTGTAGCGAAATAAAAATCTGAACACCGTTATAAAAATAGAATTTTTATCTTTATAGTAGCGGTGTAAAAATAGAATTTTTATCTGTATAGTAGCAGTTTAAAAATATAATTTTTATCTATATAGTAGCGGTGTAAAAATAGAATTTTTATCTATATAGTAGCGGTATAAAAATATAATTTTTATCTATATAGTAGTGGCATAAAAATGTGATTTTTATCCATATAGAGCGGTTATAAAAATGTTATTTTTATATACATAGCAACAATATGAAAATGTGATTTCTATATATGTAGTAGCTACGGGCAAAGAAAGTGACAAAAGGCGAGTACGACGAAGATTTCTACATAGAGTCGTGGCGTATGGTTTAGCTAGTCGGTGAGAACTTCTCACTTTAAATCTTGTTATCTAGTTAAAAATATATACTAGGATGCAGACGGTGTTTAGCAGCACCCGACACCCATCGTCCACTGACCATTGACGACTTGTATGCTTGTTTGATGTTTTGTGAAATTTGCTTGTGATGTTGATGTGAAATAGATAATGATATATTCATGTGTTGAATAGGAAATATATTCATGTGTTGAAATAAATTAATTATCGTTAAAAATATAATTTTTAACATGAATGTGAATAAATAAATATTCATTTACAAACTGGACGGTTTGTTTATGTACACCTATTTAAAGGATATTGATTGGGACGATAAATTTTACACGTCGCCCAACTGCACAAATACTATTCGGTGTTTATGGATTGAAACCCCACACGGGTGTTGGGACGATATTTGGCATACACTAATCTCAATTATTTAATTGTATGTCGATTGATTGGTCAACAGACTGTGTAAGCGTTAATTATTTATATTTAATGCTTATACAGTTGTGTGGTGCACTTTGGGTGATGGTTGATTATTTATCATTGCTATTATATAAATGTGTTGTATGGAATCCATATAATTAACATTATATGGTAATTGATTGGGCCTCATTCCAATTGGGAAAATAAAGAATATTATAAAATAAAGATTCATGTGTTGAATAGAATAAATAGTCATGTGTTGACGATGCTCATGTGTTGAGAATATTCATGTGTTGAAACTTATCATGCGTTGAGTAAAATATTTTAACAATAGGATTTACATCTTTATCATAATTTTATAAAATATAATAAATAACAAAAATAGTCATGTGTTGACGATGATCATGTGTTGAGAATATTCATGTGTTGAAAGTAAAATAAATATTCATGTTTTGAAAGTAAAATTTATATATATATATATATATATATATTCATGTGTTGAATAAAATATATATTCATGTGTTGAATAGAATAAATATTCATTTGTTGAATAGAATAACGAAGTTATTGAAATATATAAAGCCGTATTGATTAGAGATGCGCCATTTCGACGCGAACGATATTTATATCGATTATATTCGTTTTTATAATGAATATAGAAAAGGAAGTGATTTCGAAATATAACAACTCGAAAATATTATCATTTGTATATCGATGATGTGGAATATTCAATTTTGATTCGAATTGAACATGAAGTTGAAATCGTTTCGAAAACGAATTTAAGACGATTTATAAAATACGTTTTAAAAGGAAACCGACGAAATATATAATATATATATATTATATATATAATGGCCTGAATAGAACGCGTCGCGCTGCTGCAGTTCGTGAATTTCGACCATTGACTTCGAATGGACATTACGGGAGATCCGACCGTCGGATTCTCCTGAAACCAGAACCGTTGGGTTCGTATCGAAAAGAGCTTTCCAATGAATATTAAAGATTTTAAATCTAACGTTTGGATTTGGAATTATGTTCAAATCAAATTTGGAATAGGTCGGTGTAAGTGCAGTTCGATGGCCGTTGATGGAAATCGACTGTACGGGCCTTGATAAAATTATTGAAAATATCAATAATTTGTGTAAAATCATAAGAAATGATTTGTGAAGAATTGGGATGAAAAACTCCATATTTGAAAAGATAAAAATAGATTTTTATCGAAATGAACTAGTTTTGAACTAGAATTAAAATCAATTTATTTTTGAAATAAATAAATTGAATTTGAAAGTGGTTTTAAAAATAATCAGAATTTCCAATATACGAATTGGAATGGATTTGAATTGAAATTATCTTCGGAATATTTCGATGTCGGATTTCGTGATTATATAGAGATGGTTGTGGAAATTGGAAAGATATATTTATATCGTTATTTCCAATACAATATTTGTTGATTTCAGAATTTTATATTGAATATAAGCTGATATTTTCTATTCAGAGCCTTGTATTTAATATCAAATGGGATTTTGGGTTCGTCGTGAATGATGTCATGAATAACACTATTCTTCGACCCAGTGTAGAAAAGATTAAATCTTTCTATTTAGATTTAATGAAGTGTACCAATTAAATGATATTTAATTGGAATTGAATTTGAAAGTGATTTTGGGTTTATCATGAACCGTGTTTTAGATGACGTTGGTTCTTTAACCAAATTAAAGACATGACATTGATTTTGAGAAGATTAAAACTAAGTGGAGTTTTAATGAATCTTTAATTAGATTGAAATGTGAATTGATAATTTAAATTATCAAATTTGGAAAGTGATCGAGAATGGAGTATCACAAGTTTTGCTCCAAAGCGATAGTTAAATCTTTAATTAGATTTGAACGTGAAATGGTAATTAATTTTACCGATAATACTGTGGTGTTAGATATGGAGTATTACCAGTTTTGCTTCATGGGATGAATAGGTTGGGATTGGGAAATAAAATAAATAATTACTTCGGTGTGGTTCGCTAATCCCAACTAGTTTGGAAAACCATAACATGGTTTGAAATGATATCCAAAGGAAGATTAAAGAATAGATTTAGAAGAATTTATCTTTGATAAAATTAATGGGAACCTTTCCTTAAGAGTGTGACAATTTGAATAAAAGAATATTTTGAATTGGAATGAGCCGTATGTTGTGTTTGTGTAACACACGTTTATTATATACGCGGGTTATTCGGAAAGGTCGGGTTTATACCCATTCTGAATAACCGATTCGACGGTATGTCGAAGATGAAGATGGTGGTTGAAGACTGGAAGTCTTCACATCGTTTGGGTGATTACTGATGATCTTGATTGGGCTGTACACCCAAGAGGAGGGAATCAGTTGGTGATCGTCCAGACGTACTTGGAGATCGATGGATATGCGAGGAAAGTGCCTCCGGTTTCGTTCAGACCCAGAACGAACTTGTAAATGGACTGTGTGTCTAACATTGGATTTTATTCTGTGTTGATTGATCTCTATTAAATATTCATCTGTTTGGCGGCGGAGAATTTATTCTCTTGTTTAACGCTCTTCTCTGAGACGTACGAGCTCAAAGGTTGTATATCGATGGACATCAGTCGCATGGAGTGAAATGGCTGTGTGGCATACCTAATTGGCAGATGATCAAGGCTTCTATTGAAAAGCAAAGTCTTGTTGTTGATGATCAAAGCACGGCCTGTGTGGCACAGCTTTTTGTATGGCATTAATTCGCAAGCCTCACACCTCGATATGAGTCAAAAACGGGATAAGAACCCAAGGAGTGCACAACGTTTCTTTCTAGCTATGGGTGACGTCAGTGACCTACCAGCCCTGACATTTATATACATTTTACCTGTGTGGTTGTTGGAATGCGAGGCTCCTCGAATATATGGTCGATAACTGGCACTATGTGAGCCGACGTACAGACCATTATATAGGTCCTATAGGACCGGGAAACGTGTGTTCAGGAATTGCCAATCCTCAAAAGTAAGAGAGGACCGACCTTGGAGGTTCCAAGGGATCGCTGTGTGTGGTCCTGAGACATTTGCTAGAGTGTCTCGAACGAAGAGGAGCTTGCCCCTTGCCTCGACTCATGATTGAATCCAATTTCCAATACGTGATATTTCAGTTTTATTTGTAGAGCCTAGTACAGAGACATAGTGGCATTGGTCATTTATGCCGTCTATTATTTATATATTATGATTGAAGTTGTTTACTTCACTTATAGTAATAATAAAATATGAAATTTAGCGTATCAAGCATTCTTTGGCTATTATAAGGTAAAAACCCTATCCTCCGGCTTGCGTTGCATTGTGTGATGGGACCTGGGTCTTATAATAGCTTCTTTTTTCTTTATTTAGCATTGCGCTGTTTGTTTTATGCACTGGTATTCTTGGGAGGAAACTAGTTCCGTGTTATACGGCGTGGACACTTGATTTATCTAACTTTAAAAATAAATATTAATAACTGTTTGTGTTCTCACACCAGTCACATGACTGGCCTAGAGTTTATTGTTTTAGCCTAAACTCTGGGTGCCCTTATTTTCCGCATGGGCAGCTAGTAGTTTTGGTTTTGCAGATTTATATTCACAAGATCCTGATTTACGGCTGGAGCGATGCTCGGAAAGCTCTGTATCCGTGTATTACTTTCAGTTGTGTTTTGCATTGTTTTTCCGCTACTATGTAATTTATTGTAATCTCTGATATTTGTCAAATGCATTTTGTTTATTTATACTCCGTATATTCATGTATTCTGATGGAATTGTTGTAATAAGCAATGAACCTGTTTGTGTTCTGATTCATCTTGTCCTCAAAGCGATCCGTGCCTTTCCTTCACGGGGAAGTTATGGGTTATCACAGTGGTATCAGAGCTTTGGTTTACAGAGCTCGAGAACAAGACACATTAGAACTGAACGAAAGAATTCATCAGAGATTGGATTAGTAATATCCAATTAGAATGACTCATTAGAGATAGGATCAGTAGTATCATAGAACGAGTGTGAAGAGCATATTTTTCAAATGAAAACAATATTGTTTTGAAAATTTAAACCATTTTATTCGTATCTGAATAATTTATTTATATTGAATTTGGACAATCGAGTATATAAAGATTTTGCATATACACGTCATGAACGTATATTCAAAGTTTTAATATACTGGATAGATGTAGATTCGCACTCTTGTTGCTCGGGGAAAATTCTGGTGATGTCCGGACATCATCAATATTTATGTTCGTGTTTCGAAGGTGTGATATCTATATATTTCCATTGACTGGTGTGAGAACCAAAACTAGATAGGTTTATTGTTGTGATTTGGCATCAAAAACATGATTTTCTATACATATCAAAGTTATGAATTTGAAATGTTAATCCACTAATTGATTGCTGATTGTTTTGTTTGATTATTGGTCGATTAATTAAATGTTGAACCATTTAGCCAAATTGTACCAAAAAGTGAACTGTATTGAAAAATGATTACGAATGCAGAGCAGAAGAATAAAATTGTTTGCCCGACAAATAGGTACATATTTACAAATTTATTGGGGTTTTATGATTTTATGAGTCGATTGGCTAGCCGCTTAGCTGTTTCTTTTTCTTTTTGGATTGATGAGGGCCATGGGAGGCTATTTGAAATATCCCGAAGTCCCCGGTACATGGGAGGTTATGGCGAAATTTTTCGAAAATTTAGGGTGTTAGCCAAATTTTTGAAAAATTTGAAAAGTTCTTAAAAACTAAAAAGTTGAAGAACTTAAGCCGTAAAGAAAACAATGGAAGTTGAGTAGGTTTGTTAAACAACTTTCAGCTTCGTTCCTTTTCGGGGACGAAAAGTTTTAAGTGGAGGAGATTGTAATAACCCGGAAATCCGAGCCAATTTAAAAATTTTATTTTGGCAATTTTGACGAATTTTGATTATTTAAAATGAATTATTTTAAATAATAACGACAAGAAATTTATTTTGAATAGAATTAGACAGTATATATTTATTTGAATCATCGTTAGAATATAAATATTTTATTTTAATTATAAAAGGAATTAAAAATGGCGCGGTAGTTTGAAATTTCGATTTCAAAGTTCAAATGAATGTACAGGATTTAAAATAAACCGGATTTTAGTGAAACCAAAAATATTTGAATCTAATTGAGAATATATTTCCAACGAATCCGAAAATCAAAATTTCATAACGGGAATCAAAAGTTACGTCCAGTTGAAAATTCAGAATAGTCGGTATGGAATTCTGGCCTTAAAATGGAAATTTTGCAAACGACCTTGGTTTCCGACGAAACCACTTTCGTTGGATCCAGGATGTCAAATTATTGATAGGTTTCAAAATTCGTAATTTTCTGAATCAATATGTGAGCATGGCAAAGGTAAACGTGTTTTGATCATTTAAGTTGAATTTAATCGACTGGAAAATGACCATTTTTCAAACGGTCTCAGAATTTGATTAAATTAGTTTTGTTAGGACCGTATCGTCAATGCGATGCTAAAAAAAAAAAATTGGGAATTTTTCTAGTTACTATGTGACCCCAGTAAAATGAAATGCGTGTTCAAATTTAATATGTAGATTTATATTTTGATTTTGATGAAAACTGATCGAAACGAGTGAATCAGCCTACGATACATGTCCCATTGTGTTCGGAATGGGGGTAATTAGCTAGGAACAACAGTCGGTGGGTTTGATTTCGAGTTCGAAATAAAAAGATACCTTTCTGAAATTAAAAATAATAAAATATATTATATAATAACCCCCCTATTCTCCTTAACCGATTACCATTCCCCCCTTATTCAAAATCAAAATCAGAAAATAAAAAAAGAGGAACGGGGAGGAGCCGCCTCCGCTCCTCCAAGCAGCACGCTGCCACCGCCGGCGCGAGGCGCCCCCCTCTTCCCCGATCCTCCTTCCTTCCAGCCTCCTCCCCTTCTTCTAAAACGCGAGCGCCCTCCCCCTATTCCCCCCCAACCCCGATGAGCCTCGCCGCCGCCCCATCCTTCGTTCCCTCGACCTTCACCTCCCCCGAGCCCCCCAGCGACACACAGCAACCCCCCCGCCACCTCCTCCTGTAAGTTTTTAATTAATTTATTTTATTTACTGTAATTTGTTTATTTATGTTAATAAAAATATGTTCTTCATATAGATAATTTCAGAAAAGAAATATGGTTTGTATGTGAATAATTTTAGAAGAAAAATTCGATTTTTATCGAACAAAGATTTGTTTATTTATTTATTTATATAAAAATATGATTTTTATATTATAGAAAGAATAAAAATATGATTTTTATATTATAGAAAGAATAAAAATATGATTTTTTACATCATATAGATAGTAAAAATTTGATCTTTATATGTGTAGCGAAATAAAAATCTGATTTTTATTATATACATGTTGAAATAAATATGTGATTTTTATAGCGATGATATAAAAATTTGATCTTTGTATTAGAAGTAGATATAAAAATATAATTTTTATATAGGAAGGAGCGTTATAAAAATATAATCTTTATTGGAAGTAGAGCGATATAAAAATATAATTTTATATAGAGAATAGCGTGATAAAAATGCGATCTTTATTATATGAACACCGTTATAAAAATAGAATTTTTGTCTATATAGTAGCGGTGTAAAAACAGAATTTTTATCTATGTAGTAGCGGTGTAAAAATAGAATTTTTATCTATCTAGTAGCGGTGTAAAAATATAATTTTTATCTATATAGTAGCGGCGCAAAAATGTGATTTTTATCCATATAGAGCGATTATAAAAATGTGATTTTTATATACATAACAACAATATAAAAATGTGATTTATATATATGTAGTGGCTACGGGCGATGAAAGTGACAAAAGGCGAGTACGACGAAGATTTCTACATAAGATGAGTCGTGGCGTTTGGTTTAGCTAGTCGGTGAGAACTTCCACATTAAATCTTGTTTTCTAGTTAAAAATATATACTAGGATGCAGACGGTGCTTAGCAGCACCCGACACTCGTCGTCCACAGACCATGGACGACTTGTATGCTTGTTTGATGTGTTGTGAAATTTTTTTGTGATGTTGATGTGAAATAGATAATAATACATTCATGTGTTGAATAGGAAATATATTCATGTGTTGAAATAAATTAATTATTGTTAAAAATTTAATTTTTAACGTGAATGTGAATAAATAAATATTCATTTACAAACCGGACGGTTTGTTTATGTACACTTATTTAAAGGATATTGATTGGGACGATAAATTTTACATGTCGCCCAACTGCACAAATAATATTCGGTGTTTGTGGATTGAAACCCCACACGGGTGTTGGGATGATATTTGGCGTACACTAGTCCCAATTATTTAATTGTATGTCGATTGATTGGTCGACAGACTGTGTAAGCGCTAATTATTAATATTTAATGCTTATACAGTTGTGTGGTGCACTTTAGGTGATGGTTGATTATTTATCATTGTTATTATATACATGTGTTGTATGGAATCCATATAATTTACATTATATGGTAATTGATTGGGCCTAATTCCAATTGGGAAAATAAAGAATATTATAAAATAAAGATTCATGTGTTGAATAGAATAAATAGTCATGTGTTGACGATGCTCATGTGTTGAGAATATTCATGTGTTGAAACTTATCATGCGTTGAGTAAAACATTTCAACAATAGGATTTACATCATTATTATAATTTTATAAAATATAATAAATAACAAAAATAGTCATGTGTTGACGATGCTCATGTGTTGAGAATATTCATGTGTTGAAAGTAAAATAAATATTCATGTTTTGAAAGTTAAATATATATTCATGTGTTGAATAAAATATATATTCATGTGTTGAATAGAATAAATATTCATTTGTTGAATAGAATAACGAAGTTATTGAAATATATAAAGCCGTGTTGATTAGAGACGCGCCATTTCGACGCGAACGATATTTATATCGATTATATTCGTTTTTATAATGAATATAGAAAAGGAAGTGATTTCGAAATATAACATTTTGAAAATATTATCATTTGTATATCGATGATGTGGAATATTCAATTTTGATTCGAAATTGAATATGAAATTGAAATCGTTTCGAAAATGAATTTAAAACGATTTATAAAATACATTTTAAAAGGAAATCAATGAAATATATAATATATATATATTATATATATAATGGCCTGAATAGAACGCGCCGCGCTGCGGCAGTTCGTGAATTTTGATTATTGACTTCGAATGGACATTACGGGAGATTCGACTGTCGGATTCTCCTGAACTAGAACCGTTGGGTTCGTATCGAAAAGAGCTTTCCAATGAATATTAAAGATTTGAAATCTAACAGTTGGATTTGGAATTATGTCCAAACCGAATTTGGAAAAGGTCGGTGTAAGTGCAGTTCGATGGCCGTTGATGGAAATCGATTGTACGGGCCTTGATAAAATTATTGAAAATATCAATAATTTGTGTAAAATCATAAGAAATGATTTGTGAAGAATTGGGATGAAAAACTCCATATTTGAAAAGATAAAAATAGATTTTTATCGAAATGAACTAGTTTTGAACTAGAATTAAAATCAAT
Source organism: Allium sativum (assembly GCA_030737875.1). Classification (NCBI taxonomy): domain Eukaryota; kingdom Viridiplantae; phylum Streptophyta; class Magnoliopsida; order Asparagales; family Amaryllidaceae; genus Allium; species Allium sativum. The sequence goes on along the minus strand of CM060924.1, from coordinate 772,865,897 downwards.
TTATTTTTGAAATAAATAAATCAAATTTGAAAGTGGTTTTAAAAATAATCAGAATTTCCAATATACGAATTGGAATGGATTTGAATTGAAATTATCTTCGGAATATTTCGATGTCGGATTTCGTGATTATACAGAGATGGTTGTGGAAATTTGAAAGATATATTTATATCGTTATTTCCAACATGATATTTGTTGATTTCAGAATTTGATATTGAATATAAGCTGATATATTTTCTATTCAGTGCCTTGTATTTAATATCAAATGGGATTTTGGGTTCGTCATGAATGGTGTCTTGAATAATACTGTTCTTGGACCCAGTGTAGAAAAGTTAAATCTTTCTATTTAGATTTAATGAAGTGTACCAATTAAATAATATTTAATTGGAATTGAATTTGAAAGTGATTTTGGGTTTATCGTGAACCGTGTTTTAGATGACGTTGGTTCTTTGACCAAGTTAAAGACATGACATTGATTTTGAGAGGATTAAAACTAAGTGGAGTTTTAATGAATCTTTAATTAGATTGAAATGTGAATTGATAATTTAAATTATCAAATTTGGAAAGCGATCGAGAATGGAGTATCACCAGTTTTTCTCCAAAGCGATAGTTAAATCTTTAATTAGATTTGAACGTGAAATGGTAATTAATTTTACCGATAACACCGTGGTGTCAGATATGGAGTATTACCAGTTTTGCTTCATGGGATGAATAGGTTGGGATTGGGAAATAAAATAAATAATTACTTCGGTGTGGTTCGCTAATCCCGACTAGTTTGGAAAACCATAACATGGTTTGAAATGATATCAAAAGGAAGATTAAAAAATAGATTTAGAAGAATTTATCTTTGATAAAATTAATGGGAACCTTTCCCTAAGAGTGTGAAAATTTGAATAAAAGAGTATTCTGAATTGGAATGAGGCGTATGTTGTGTTTGTGTAACACGTGTTTATTATATACGCGGGTTATTCGGAAAGGTCGGGTTTATACCCATTCTGAATAACAGATTCGACGATATGTCGAATATGAAGACGGTGGTTGAAGACTGGAAGTCTTCGCATCATTTGGGTGATTACCGATGATCTTGATTGAGCTGTACACCCAAGAGGAGGGAATCAGTTGGTGATTGTCCAGACGTACTTGGAGATCGATGGATATGCGAGGAAAGTGCCTCCGGTTTCGTTCAGACCCATAACGAACTTGTAAATGGACTGTGTGTCTGACATTGGATTTTATTCTGTGTTGATTGATCTCTATTAAATATACATTTGTTTGGCGGCGGATAATTTATTCTCCTGCTTAACGCCCTTCTCTGAGACATACGAGCTCAGAGGTTGTATATCGATGGACATCAGTTGCATGGAGTGAAGTGCCTGTGTGGCATGCCTAAGTGGCAGATGGTCAAGGCTTCTGTTGAAAAGCAAAGTCTTGTGGTTGATGATCAAAGCACGGCCTGTGTGGCACAACTTTGTGTATGACGTTAATTCGCGAGCCTCACACCTCGATATGAGTCAAAAACGGGATAAGGACCCAAGGAGTGCACGACGTTTTTTTCTAGTTATGGGTGATGTCAGTGACCTACCAGCCCTGACATTTATATACTTTTTACCTGTGTGGTTGTTGGAATGCGAGGCGCCTCGAATATATGATCGATAACTGGCACAATGTGAGTCGACGTACAGACCATTATATAGGTCCTATAGGACCGGGAAACGTGGGTTCAGGAATTTCCAATCCTCAAAAGTAAGAGAGCACCGGCCTTGGAGGTTCCAAGGGATCGCTGTGTGTGGTCCTGAGACATTTGCTAGAGTGTCTCTGTAAAGACCCGAAAATTCCCGCTCTTTGAATCGACCATAAACCACACAGGTCTGATTCAAAGGTTGGAAATCCTCGAATACTTTAACCTTGGGAATACAACACATTAAAACGAATAACAGTAGACTTTTATTACATCATGATAATATAACATCAGAGTACAGAATATCAGAGTACATCGAATAGAATAAATACAGCGAAAGATAAATTTTACATTAAAAATACAGTACACAACGGAAGACTTTCTATGCTTTGGACACAGCTTTAAGCTTCGATCCAGAATCCTGCTAAAAGATATATATCTGCAAAAAGAGCTACTCGACTGCCCGTGTGAAAAATATGAGCACCCGAGTTTGCCAGTGAAACAAACTACAGGTCAGTCATGGGACTGGTATGAGAAATCTAACTTAACTTATCTAATAATAAGGCTAATCACAGGACCACGCTGCTAACGCGGAACGGGTTTACCCCATTGGATTGCCAGTGCATAAAATAAAGTAAATCGTTAAACAACGCAATGCTTTTTAGAAAAAATGAAACCATTATAAGACCCAAGTCCCATCACACAATGCAACGCAAACCGGAGGATAGGGTTTTACCTTATAATGGTCAAAAGATGCTTGATACGATAAAATGGATTTGATATTATTATTAGTGTATATATGTTTCAAAAACAATTTCAATCATAATGTAGCAATCATAGACGACATAGGTACCATATACTATGTCGCCATAAATAAGTTACAACCAAGACCGTAATGTTGTATTGGAAATTGGTTTTCCGTCATGAAATCGAGGCTAGGGATCGTCCTCTCTGATTCGAGACACTCTAGCAAATGCATCAGGATCCCCCGCAGTGAACCCTTGGATCTTCAGGGCCGGTCCCCACCTAACGATAGTGGATTAATAATGCCTGAACACACGTTTCCCGGTCCCTTTGGACCTATAGTATGACCACTTCCGTCCTATAAAACCCGAGGTACCTCAATCCATCATCCACATAAGTAAAATGCCGGCCAGTTTAAGCACCGACACTACCCCTAGCTAGAAAGAAACGTGTGCACTCCCTGCAGTCCTAATCCTGTTTTTGACTTATACCGGGGTGTGAGGCTCGCGAAGTCACGCTATACACAAAGCTACACCTATATAGGCTGTGCTTTGATCATCAACCACAAGGCCCTGCTTTTCAACAAAAGCCTTGATCATCTGCATCTTGGCGTGCCACCTTGACAATTCTTGCCATGCTATCAATAACTATTAATACATACCGGGATGTTAAGAAGAGAATAAATTCTCCACCGCCAATCAGATATACATTAATAGAAATCGATTTAATTATATGAAACGAATTTCAACGTCAGACACACATTCCATTTATAAACTTATGCTCTGGGTCTGAGCGAAAGCCAAATCCGTACAAATCAGCACTACGTCCGGATAACTACCATCTTAGCCCGGTCTTGGGAGCAAATCAATCAAGGGCCTCAACACTAGTTACCCATTTGATGCGAAGATTGTCGGTCTTCAATCGTCGTCTTCAATTCTTCGAACGTCGTATCATTATTTGGAATTGGTTAAACCCAGTCTTTCCGAATAACTTGCGTGATTTAAAATTAGGTGCTATATATAAACTTCATCAATGCCTCATTCCAATTCAGAATATCCTTTTAATAAAGTATTCACATTATTAGGGAAAGGTTCCCATAAATTTTATCAAAGATAAATCTTTCAACTTATTCTTTAATCTTCCTTTATTCACCTTCAATCTAATTAAAGATTTATTTAAAACTTTATTAAATTTTAGTCTTCTAAAATCATTGTTAAATGACTAATCACTTTTCTGGAATAATCTTATCTTTAATCCGGGTTTAAGAACTGTTGTTATTTAAAACATAGTTCACGAGAGACCTCATTTCATGTTTCATTAATTCCTAATTTAATATATAATATTAGGCATCTCTTCTTTTATAAAATTTCATTTAATCTTAATTAAAAGATTAATTAATAACAAATCAAAAGTTTCACTATTGATTTGAGTTTCAAGAACTAATGTCCTTCAAAACATTGTTCACAAACAACCCATAATCAATTTCCTTTTTATTTCAATTATAATTAATAATTGAGAATCTCATTTAAATCTAAATAAAAATGTTTTCCTTATTTTTACGTATTTTAAAACGTTTATAAATTCATTTCCAAGACGATTCCAACTTTTATTCCAACTATAATCTAAAAATTGATTATTTTATAGGTTATCCCTTTTATAATAATATTATTTTCCAAAATATTAATTTTGAAATTTCTCTTTTAATATTCATTATAAAATGGATAAAATAAATCGATAAACTCGTTCGGGTTTTTAAAATGCATTTCTATTTTTAAAACGGATTAAATAGCCTAACTCATTTTCTTATCCATTTGTATTTTATAATGGGTTAGACCTCTCACATTAAGCCTACGACTTGTGGATGCTAGATATGCCGGTCGGTTCCGGGCAGACTTATTCCACAAGTTGGGCTTAACCTCGTGTCATGGCCCGTTTCATATTTGTGCACTTGGACCTCTCACATTAGGTTCAACTTTAGTGGCTGTTGGATATGCCGGTAGGGTCCGGGCAGACTTCCACCACAAATGTAACCTAACGTCGTATCCAAGCACAATTATAATTTATAATTATCATTAATTTTTCCAAAACACATTAGTTGAAATTATCCTTTCCGTTAAGGAATCTTAATTTTAAGATATTCTTTATTTTGAAATACTTTGATTTCAAGTATCTTGGTATAAAATGTAACTTTCCATATTCTTATAATATTAAAATAATATTATAATAATATTTTCAAAATGTATAATTTTGAAATTCAAACTTGAAATATTAATTAGTCATTTATTGCTACATTTATTCTTATAGTATTTGAAATAATATTATAATAATATTTTCAAGATGTATAATTTTTGAATTTCAAACTTCCAATATTAATTAATTATTTATTACTGCAATTAACCATTCTTTATAACTTTAGAAAATTCTGCACTCGAATGAGACTCAAATCAAATACCATTAATTAATGGATTCATACAACGCATTTGTGAAATAATGATAGACATTCCTTTATCACCAAATTAACATTCCAATAACATTCAGATAACATTCACACAACATTCAAATGACATTCAAACAAAATCTAAATAATAATATATTATTTGTGCACTTGGGCGATGTGTAAAAATATCAGCCCAATCAACATATACAAGTCAGGCAACTTGTATATGGCAGTGTAACATATTTGAGTTATCATAAATAATAATACATTAACATTAATTAGCATGCTACCTATTTTCAAAATTCAAACATTGTATCACATCCAAACATCAATTCACAACATATCACGCATGTCACAGAAATAATTCACAAACATTCACCACAGGCATACATATATGAAAATAAATAACAACCAAAAATAAAAATTGAGTGAGAAAAGAGTTCTCACATAGATTTGACTTTATCGGTTCCAAATGGGCGGTTCTATTTCATATGCATTATCATGACATTTAAAACATGATTATGATTCATATGCATTTACTTGACATTAAAATATGGTTTTACCTCATGTCCCTACATAAATGCTAAAAACAAATTTATTTTCATAATACTACACAAACACTAAAAATATTTTCATGTTTTTGCTAAAACGCTAAAAATAAAATTATATTCATGTTTTAACTAAAGTAATAAAAATATGTTTATTTACATATTTTATCTAAGATGCTAAAAAAAATAAGATTATTTTTATATTTCTACATACACGCTAAAAAATAAGATAATAATTCACTTTTCTTAGTACCGTTAAAAATATGATAATAATTCACTTTTCTTAATACCGTAAAAAAAAATATGATTACATTTCATATTTTTCATTTACGTTATTAATATAGTTATTTTCAAGTTTCAACACAAATGCTAAAAATAATTTTATTTTCAATATTTTATCGCGGTCCTAAAATGTTATCATTTCCACCTTTCATGAATACTCTTATTTTCATTTTTCCTAAAATTAGATGACGCTAACTTTACTTCCATTTTTCTCAAAATTAAATGACGCTAACTTTACTTCCATTTTTCTCAAAATTAAATGATGCTAACTTTACTTTCCTTTTTCTTAAAATTAAACCAACTATTGTTTACTAACATGTAAATTTATAATAAATGAAATTAATCCAACTTTTGTTTACTAACATGTAAATTTATAATAAATGAAATTAATCCAACTTTTGTTTATTAACATGTAAATTTATAATAAATGAAATTAATCCAACTTTTGTTTAATCCTTCTAATGAACCATATTACATTAAACATGAAATCTTTTTATTGTAATATAAATGACAACAAAAGTATGTTATTTCAAATTGCAACTAAATGACGCTAAGAATATATTACTTTTAGTTGAATCAACATGAAACTAAAAATATGTTCGTTTTCAATGTTTCAATATGACACTAAAAATATTCATTTTTAATGATTCTACATAACACTAAATTTATGTTTCATTTTTAATGACACAACTTGACACTAAAAATAATGTTTCATTTTTGGTGAAACTTAATGACATTAAAATTATGCTCATTGTCACGAATCTTAACGACGCTAAAAATATGTTTATTTTATATAAAACTTAACGACACTAAAAATATGTTTATTTTATGTCAATTTCATATCACCTTCATATTTCTACATATGATATCAACTAATATTTTGGTGTCAATGTTTCCATAACAATTCCTATATATGGCAACAACTAATATTTTGGTGTCAATTATGATGTCCATTCCTCATAATAGTACATGTAATCATGTTGTTTTGGTTTAAGTTTTTCATAGCAATACATAGGATAACAATGTATAATTGGGTGTCAAGTCTCATGTCAAACTTCTCATTCTATATTTTTTTTCGCAACTCTTACATTTGACAAAGATGATAATTTTGTCGCAACTCTTATATTTGACAAAGATGATAATTCTTTGTGGCAACTCTTATATTTGACAAAGATGATAATTTTTTTGCAACTCAATTCTCTAATTATCATAAACATTCATTTCGACATTCTAATAACAAAATGATAAATTTGTATGATTCAATTATCTAATTAACATAAACGTTAATTTCAACATTCTAATAACAAAATGATAATTTTGTTTGATTCAATTCTCTAATTAACATAAACGTTAATTTCAACATTCTAATAATACACAGATCAAATCACGTATAGTAAACAACAGAGTATTATGGCATATGAAAAATACTACAATTATCATTAACAAATTTTAATTATGAAATGAAAGAATAGAATTTCTCACCAATTAATTCAAATTTGAAATTTCCTAAATTTCCAAAATGCTCTGTTTTAGATCTATTCAACTCCATCTCGTAGATCTTTTCTTCACAATTTCAACGCTTTGAAAATCGCTCAATTCCGTTCTGATTTGGATAAGATATGGCCTTTTAATCATTCAATACTTTAGTTGCATATTTGAACTATATTATCCTAATTAAATCGTTACCCTTAATCCTTTCTGTAAACCGCTCCTTCTTCAAAACGTACAACACCAGAATCGACCAGCGCCAGATTTGAACGCACGACCAAGTCGCTGCCAACCTCCTCCACTTGCACCACCAACATGAGCCTGAGGAGATCGTGACCTTTGAAACTGTAGAACTCTCTTAGCTAAAGATTTTTCCCATTTGGAAATTCTTAGAATTGATGAAAGAATCGTATTAGAGTGAGGGAGGAAGGAGAGAATACAATGGTCGTTCAAAGAATTGGTGGCGGCTGGTCATATTACTATTAGGATTTTGGCTTTGTAAAATTTTAATGTATATATATATCATTTCTATTTATTCTTTTATTACTCAAGGCCCATTCACATTTTGTATGTTATATGTGACAAAAAAAAATGAACTGCTGACTAAGGCTGGCTTATTTACTTCCCATTTATGTTTCCTGACTTTCCCTTTTATAACACGCTATAATGACACATTTTTCAAATTTCAAAAATAGATAATAATGAAAGAGAGAGAGGATAAAATGAAAAGAATTAATGCTAGTTTAATGCTAATTGTGACAAAGTTTGTGAATTTATAATTTCAAAATATATAACATCATAATTACCATATGACCAATTAGTATTTATTTACACATGTTACATTCATAATTCGTATTCATCATCTTAACCATATAAGTTTATTTCAAAATGCTTCATTCCATATATATATCGTTTTGATTGCTTAAATAATTTACGATATTTTTAAAACAAATTTACATACCAAAATTCAAGTCAGTTATTACACCGGTTTATAGTGTTTTGTTTCAATTATAATTAAATTTCATTAAGTATATATATATATATATATATATATATATTATTCCACTAAATTTGGTTTGACTTAATTATGTCAATGAGTTACACGATTTAGAAAAATAAATTAAAAAAATAAATTAGCAACCCAAATATGGTTATATGTTTAATGCATATGGACAAAAGCAAATGGTTACATATGTAAATCAATTATTCTATTGTAATCAATCTTCTACCGTTACCTTATTAATTGACTCTATTGTAGTTTATTTCTAATATTAAATTAAACTCTTTATTTCTATCATACAACGATATCATTCAGCAAATCACCCTAACCAAATTCAAATGACAAATAAATGGCTATTTGTTTGTAATAAATTTCCTATGAATGTTAATGCCACATAAATGAAATTTATAAACAATTTCCTATTTATGATATTTTTATTTTGATATAACATTATCTAATTAAAATGGCATTTTTATACTAACATACCTTTCTAACTATAATAGCATTTACACTAATACGACATTTCATATGATAATGACATTTTTTTATATTAATACCACATGATCAAGCAAGGTGACATTTCATGTTAATACAACATGATCAAACAAAATGATATTTTCCCGCTAACACATCTAAGAATTTATTTCTAAATATTCTAAATCCATTAAAATTTCTAAAATAAAAATTTTAAATTGGTCCAAAAATTCAGGGTTGTTACAGTCTCGAACGGAGAGGAGCTTTCCCCTTGCCTCGACTCATGATGGAATCCAATTTCCAATACGTGATATTTCGGTTTTATTTGTAGAGCCTATTACAGCGACATAGTGGTACGGGTCACTTATGCCGTCTATGATTTATACATTATGATTGAAGTTGTTTTCTTCACTTATAGTAATAATAAAATATGAAATTTAGCGTATCAAGCATTCTTTGGCTATTATAAGGTAAAAACCCAATCCTCTGGCTTGTGTTGCATTGTGTGATGGGACCTGGGTCTTATAATAGCTTCATTTTTCTTTATTTAGCATTGCGCTGTTTGTTTTATGCACTGGTATTCTTGGGAGGAAACCAGTTCCGTGTTATACGGCGTGGTCCCTTGATTTATCTAACTTTAAAAATAAAGATTAATAACTGTTTTAGTTCTCACACCAGTCACATGACTAACCTGGAGTTTATTGTTTTAACCTAAACTCTGGGTGCCCTTATTTTCCGCACTGGCAGCTAGTAGTTTTGGTTTTGCAGATTTATATTCACAGGATCCTGATTTACGGCTGGAACGATGCTCGGAAAGCTCTGTATCCGTGTATTACTTTCAGTTGTGTGTTGTATTGTTTTTCCACTGCTATGTAATTTATTGTAATCTCTAATATTTGTCAAATGTATTTTGTTTATTTATACTTTGTATATTTATGTATTCTGATGGAATTGTTGTAATAAGCAATGAACTATTCTTCTGTTTGTGTTCTGATTCATCTTGTCCTCAAAGTGATCCGTGCCTTTCCTTCACGGGGAAGTTACGGGTTATCACAGGATTTTACAGATATACTTGGAGAGCTTGGAGCAGGAGGCTTCAGGACTATATAGTTATTGTTATTTCCACTGAGTTGTAAGTGTTGGACTGATAATGTTAATGTATACATACACTAATATTATTTCAAAGATATGTTATCTATTATATGTTGTCTATTCCGCTGTGAGATTCGTGTTTACTCTGATGTTGTATCTTCTTCTTCTATTCTAAGTTTCTATCTTATCTACTCTCACCCTCTAATTTCTTTCATTAACCATCCAGTTATTTTCGATCCTTGGATATTCGATAAGTGTTGTATATCGGATAACCAAGATCGACTATTTCTGGGTCATTACATAGTAGGTGTTTTAGATTGACAAATTGCAACCCTCATTAAGTGTTTCAAGTCGATAATCAGCGACACTTATTAAGTGCTTCAAATTTTTTTCTGCAACACTTAATTAGTGTTTCAAATTTTTAATCTGCAACACTTTATAAGTGTTTCAAGATGTTAATCAACAACACTTATTAAGTGTTTCGAAATGACATCTAGCAACTCTTACTAAGCATTTCAAACTGACAGTCAGAAACACTTACTATATGTTTCAAACTGATAATTTGGCACACCGCTAGTGTGTGTATTCGAGATATGAAAATTATTTTAAAACACACATTTGATGCCTTTAGTAACATAAATAGATTCAACCGTTCTTCAAATTAAAATATAAAATGAAATTTCATAGGAAAAATTACCTTAACATCTTCAAAGGAACAAAAATGTACAAATATACCTTAACAAATCGAAGTTGCACAACAAGTGTAGGGTTTACAATAAAATAATAGATAGAAATAACCAAGTCTGCTCATAAATACTTTCCGTGCACCCTGATTTATTATATCATCATTTTTGAAATCCATATCTGCAAAAAGGAAGAAAAAAATCTTGCATTGCTAAAACATTTGACAGAGTAAGGATTTAGTAACTTGTTTACACAATCAATATAGACGAAACATCAAAGGGAAACATTTTGCGTTTACTACTATATAACGATGATATTTATCTTAATAAAAGCTAAGATGGACCTAAATTTTTGTTTGCGTTTTCAGTTCCGAATAATTCACTACCTATGCATATATGACACAAATATTAGCACATAATTTACTCATGTACATGCAGCTATAACATAATTCAGAGTAACATAAACTTTCAACTTCAAGAAAATCACATTATTATTCAGTTTTGTTTTCATAAAAGATTTTTTCTAAAATACAACCCTTTCCAGCAAACATAAGCCTGATTTTTCAAAAGGAGCGCGACAATAGAAATATCAGTATTTCACCAAACTTAAAATTTTACAACAGAAAATTTATTTTGGTCGTATAATGGAATAAAAATTACCAATTAGTCATATCAGATAAGCAACAAAGAAGCCTGCAAAACTGCACTCATAAACATTCTCCATGTCAAACCTATCTTACTTGGCCTGCAATCACTAATGGAATAAGATGAGGCAGGTAAGTTAGTATTACCATAATCACTCCGCAAAATTCAATTCCTTCAAGGATCCAGCCACCAACCCATTACCAAATGCTATATCGTTTTTCTAGAGAACAAAGCCAATCTGCAAAGACAACCCAATTGTCACTGCAAATATAAACTATTTACCAATGCATTATGAATGCATCCAAAACAGTACATGCAAAACAAATTACCCTACCCATGAAGAAATGATTCCCATGTCGACCCTGTAAACCACGCACTGAGCTACACCCAATCCAACAGCTATTCTTTTGGCAGCATTACATGCTGCTTCCAGAAATTTGACTTGTTCTTACTTCACAAACTGTTTTTATATCAGAAAACAACTAAATTTTTTATGAAAACAAAAATAATAATTATATATATAGTGCATATTGATTGTTATAAATCTATACTCAACTATCCATTGTCTTCACAGGCCCTGTTTGTTCGAGTTTTGCCTATGCTTTCAAGGAACTGGGAGTCAACGAAAATGTTTGCAGTGACTAGACTTAGAAATAAATGTACATTTGAAAGACTGCATATTTGGATTTATGGAAAACCAAGTGCTTATCTGTGAATACGTATGCAAACCAAATATGCATAGCAAAACAAGATTGGCATAGGTTATACTATGTAATAAATAGGCATGTAAAAACCAAATATGCAAAGCAAAACAAGACTCGGTGGAAGCATGCGATTTGAAAAAAAAATGAACGAAGCAAAGGAGTATATTGCTATAAGTAGGCACAATTCATATAACTAATATATCCAGCTTACTTTATTTCATTCAAAATGCCTGACCTGGCACATATAGAACTACAAGTACCTTGTTGGTAGGCACAATTCCTGCTTCCCCTGCAAAGTGCAAACCCACTCAACCTGATCATCTTGCTTGCAGTGAGTGATAAAAAAACTTAAAGGCGCCATTCCACCAAATGTATGCAGCAAACTGCTGAAACTATACCATACCTTTCTCCATCTCTAAAACAATAGATTGAAAGGAAACATACCTCAATCTTATGCCAAGGTTAACTATTTTGTATGTTAATTACAGAAGAATAAACTTACAGGAGATGCTTCAATTGTTTTTGGAATAAACAAGACTTCCAATCTTCCTGAATACGTTCAGACTTGATCCAAGTACAGTTGAGTATCCATATGACATATTTGGAAATGAGTACAAATGAGATTTATGAAAGAATTACAAACCAGATTACTGAAGCATCTTAATTGTCTACCATAGTGCTATAACAATTTGTGTGTAAGAATGCAAAGTGGAGGACAGTATAACCATTTCAAGCTGATTATGATAATAATAAGGGTCATTGTGGAGCACCATTGAAATCCTGTAAGCAATATACTTTACTATTACAATCTATATCACTGAAGCCGCAAGCATTGCAAAATAAGTATAGTGTCTTCATTATCTATTTCCATTTTGGTTTAGCGTATCCACGGATACTTTGTGAACATATGGATCTAGTTAACATGTATCTAATATGAGATGAATATAGTTGGCTTTATTGTAGTGAATAAATAACTTTAAACAACAACAATAGAAAACAATGACAAAGAACACAAATATTTTTATTCATTGATTGAAACTTATAGCTTTAAATATTATTTCAGGTAGACAAATTAGAAAAGCTAGATAAAAAGAATTTATTCTTCTATGTTCATTCCATGTCCTCTATCGCCCCTCAGACTCAAAACATAAAATACGTTATAGACAAAATGACCCCGGAGGATTGATTTAAAAATCTCCCTTTATATATAAATGTATTTATTCTATTTTACAGGAATTCGGTAATTCTTGTATTCTGCATTTAATTTTTGGCCTTTTTTCTTGAGTGTTACTAAGCGCATAAAGAAAACATTACAGAATACCCCAAAAAAATTCACTTTCAAACAGCGGTATATTGCCAACTGTTGTTCATTGCAATCAGCAACTTGTTGTGACTATAATGAAGAAACAATGAATTTCTTCGTTACAATCGACAGCAAGGTATAGTCCCATCCCATGTTATTATATTCCTATAGAATAAGAATGATATAATTACAAACACAAAGGGAATTACGATAAACGAGGCAGATGTGCTTCATCCCGAACTGTTGCATCCAAGAATGGAAGGAAGAGAGACTAAAGTGTGAAGTATTGATGTTAACTTATCCTCAATGTTCAGTTGTTTTTTCTTCTTGCATGTTCTTTTCCTTCAACGTTTTGCATTTCATTCCCTCTTTATTTGACAATCTGTTGTACCACTGCATGTGTGTTTATATATGCACTGGCAAAGGTGACTAGTAAAGTGTAAAAAAATTGGGTCGTGGATGCAAAGGTCTTGAGAATGAATCTTATAAACAATATTACCCATTTTCAAACAACCATAACATGCAGTTTGTACTAATAGTAAAATTAAAGGACTTACCCATGAATTCACTTTTTTCGAGGGAAAGCAAAGGGCAAAATGAAGCAAGTATACTATGCACGAGGGGAGCTAGTTTAAGTGAGCAAAGAAGAGTCAAATATCCTTGTATCTCTAAAGCAACACTGCATTCATTCGCGAAGTTCGAACGAGTTGATGATCTAATATCACATAACAAAATCCAAGAAAGTTGATGTAGATTAAAAAATAAAAACCTGAAAAAACAGAGGCTACCATTTTGGGTGCATGCAGGAATCACTAGTCCTCGTGTTACTAGAGAGAACGTATGATATTGTACAGTTTTGACATGAGATATGCTTTTGCTACTACTGTTTCAATGTGATCTTGAAATTGACCATATTATTGTATGGAAGCAACACCTTAGAATCTCTTTTTCTAGCATTACAAGGTTCGTCAAACCATAATATTGTACTGAAGGAATTGTATTTGTTCTCAAATCTAGCAAATAAGATTAACAACATAAGACATGTGAACATCAGCTCCTTCAATTCTTTCCATAGCAGCATCAAGACAGCCAAAACTCTGTTCAGCTACTGCAATATTGTTTTACCAGCTTAACAAATCATATTAAGTTTGATATAGAAACAACTACGAAGAAAAAATAACAATATAATGGTGACTGCTAATCATAAAGTCATCCTGTCAATAGGGACATTTGTTTACCATATTTCAGCACTGATGCCATGTTGTGGAGAACCTTCTACATCAGTAATCCATCTGTGGGTTTTTCTCACATAAGCATTAATTGCAGCTCTATCGTGAAGTCTTATCGAGCTAAGGTTAATAACCTGTACGTTTTCATAGACAAGTGCCAAGAGCGCAGAAAATGAGTTAAAATATAATTAATAATTTCATACTAAATACCAATTTTTACCTCAGCACTGATTCCTTCTATTGAAAGTATTTTAGCAAAATGCATAATGATTTAGAAAATATATTGAACTAAACTAGAATATAAGCAGCAATCTTAAACCAGGATAATGCCGTTTACAGTACCATCAGGAATGTTAGAGCAAAAGTTGATTTCATCATTTAGTTCACTGTTAGCATTAAACTTCAATGATCTCTTCTTTTTTCCATAGTTGTGATAAACAGAGTCTACTTGATATTTACTCAAACGAGAAAAACGAACAATTTTTGGTGCCTAGACTTTGTACTTAGGCCGTGTACAATATCTAGCACAGTTTTCATAGGTATGCTGGCTGTGAAGCACACAATAATATAAAATCAAGCGAATTAAAGCCTTTTTATTGAACTATATGCACAAGACATCATGATAACTGTGGCTCAAGGGAAAGCAAATTGATCGTTGGCTGAAACAATTAGTAAGCAGACTGTGACACGACCTGAAATTCCACATGAAGGAAAGAACGAATTGAGTTGAGAACAAGCCACATCAGAACACAAACAGAAAAACATTTCATTGCTTATTACAACACTTCCATCAGAATACAAGAATATACAAAGTATGAATAAATATTGTACATCAGAGAAATATCAAAGATATAAATTATATTACATATCAACGGAAAATAATACAAAACACAACTGAAAGAGATAAACAGATATAGAGTTTTCCGGATATCGTTCCAACTGTAAATCAGGATCCTTTGAATATAAATCTGCAAAAGCAAAACTACTAGCTACCTGTGTGGAAAATAGGGGCACTCAGAGTTTAGGTTAAAACAATAAACTCCGAGTCAGTCATGTGACCGGTGTGAGAACTAAAACAGTTATTTAAAACTTTACTTTAAAAATAAAGTAAATTAAGGCACCACATCGTATAACACGGAACGGGTTTCCTCCCAAGAATACTAGTGCATAGAATAAACAATGCAATGCTTTTTGGAAAAATGAAGCTATTATAAGACCCATGTCCCATTACACAATGCAACGCAAGCCGGAGGATAGGGTTTTCCCTTATAATAGCAAAACATGCTTGGTACATTTAAAACAAATCATTTTGATGCTATTATAATGTAAAGTGTATGAAAACAACTTAATATAAATGTATCAATCGTAGACGGCATAGTATCCCATGCTACTATGTCGTCAATACTAGGCTCTACAATCAAAACTGAAATGTCACGTATTGGAAATTGGATTTCCGTCATGAGTCCAGGCCAGGGGCAAGCTCCTCACTGCTTCGAGACACTCTAACAAATGTCCCAGGAATACACACTCTGGGTAGCCCTTGGAATCGGCTGGGCCGGTCCTCCATTACGTTTGAGGATTAGTTATTCCTGAACACACGTTTCCCGGTCGCATCAGACCTATCCATCGGCTCCGAAGAGGCCGATATATCCGAGACGCCTCTCATTCCAACATCCAGGGTATAATAATCAACGATGTCAGGGCTAGTAAAACGCTGACACCACCCATAACAAGAAAGAAGCATCATGTTCTCCCAGCGGTCCTTATCCCGTTTTTAACTCATACCGAGGTGTGAGACTCACGAATCAACACCATACACAAAGCTACGCTATATTAAAGTCGTGCTTTGATCATCAACCACAAGACTCTGCTTTTCAACAAAAGCCTTGATCGCTGCATCTCAGCATGCCACATAGGAAATTCATGCCAGGCGGTTGATATCTATCGATATATAACCTCTGAGCTCGTACGTATCAGAGAAGGGCGTTAAGCAAGAGAATAAATTCTCCGCGGCCAAACAGATATATATTTAATAGAAATCAATCAGCATAGAATAAAATCCAATGTCAGACACAGAATCCATTTATAAGTCCGTTCCAGGTTTGAACGAAACCGCAGGCACCTTATTCCTCCCCCACATGTCCAATACAGGGGAGAGGTCCTCGCATGTCCATCGATCTCCAAGTACGCCAAGACGATCACCACTTACTACCTCGGCTTGGGTGTACAGCCCAATCAAGACATCAGTAATCATCCAAACGATGTGAAGACCTCTGGTCTTCAACCACCGTCTTCATCGTCGACATATCGTCGAATCAGTTATTCAGAATGGGTATAAACCCGGCCTTTTCAAATAACTCGCGTATATAATAAACAAGTGCTATAAAAACACAACATACGCCTCATTCCAATTCTGAATATTCTTTTATTCAAATATTCACATACTTTGGGAAAGGTTCCCATTAATTTTATCAATGATAAATTCTTTAAATTTATTCTTTAATCTTCCTTTGGACATCATTTCAATCTGATTAAAGATGCATTAAAAATGCACTTGGTTTTAATCTTCCCAAAAATCAATATCCTGCCTTTAGCTGGGTTAAAGAACCAATGTCATTTAAAACACGGTTCACGATAAACCCAAAATCACATTCCATTCCATCAGCCTCTAACCGTAAATTAGCAAGTGAACGATTCCCTAAGTATTAACCCCGAAGGCCGAAACCAACATCAGATCAATACCCAGGAAACCATTCAGCTTAACTAATCTCTAGTCAATTTCTGATTTTCTTAACTACATTCGGTTCAAGAACAGTATTATTAAAGATACCATTCACGACAAACCCAAAATCCAATTCGATATTAAATACAAGACTCTGAATAGAAAATATATCGGCTTATATTCAATATCAAATTCTGAAACCAACAAATACCGTGTTGGCATAACGATATATATATATATATATATATATATATATATTCCAAATTCCTCCACAATATTCGTATAATCACGGAATCCAATATTGAAATATCCCGAAGATAATTTCGATTCAAATCCATTCCAATTCACATATTGGAAATCCTATTTATCTTTAAAACCCTTTCAAATCCAATTTATTTATTTTAAAAATATTGGATTTACTATTCTATTTCAAAACTAGTTCATTTCAATAAAAATATATTTTTATCCTTTCAAATATGGAATTTTTCATCCAAATTCTTTCCAAATCATTTATTATGATTTTACACTAATTATTGATATTTTTAATAATTTTATCAAGGCCCATACAGTCGATTTCCATAAACGGTCATCGAACTGCACTTACAGTGACCTTTTCCAAATTTGATTTGGACATATTTCCAAATTTAATTTGGACATAATTCCAAATCCAACCGTTAGATTTCAAATCTCTGATATTCATTGGAAACCTCTTTTCGTTACTAACCCAACGGTTCCAGTTTTAGGAGAATCCGATGGTCGGATCTCCCATAATGTCCGTTCGTAGTCAATGGTCGAAATTCGCGAATTGCCGCGGCGCTTTCTATTCAGATCATTA
Organism: Allium sativum; assembly: GCA_030737875.1. NCBI lineage: Eukaryota > Viridiplantae > Streptophyta > Magnoliopsida > Asparagales > Amaryllidaceae > Allium > Allium sativum. The sequence goes on along the minus strand of CM060924.1, from coordinate 772,848,036 downwards.
TGCTATATATAATATATATTTCGTTGATTTCCTTTTAAAATGTACTTTATAAATAGTTTTAAATTTTTTTCAAAACAGTTTCAACTTCATATTCAATTCCAAATTAAAATTGAATTTTCCATTATAAATTCGTTTTAAATTCATTTCAACTTGATTTCAATTCATGTTCAATTTCAATTCGTTTTTAATTCATTTCAAATTTATTTCAATTTCATTTCAATTTCAATATTCACTGAATATTATTTTAAAATATTTGTTAATTCTGAACCGGATTCAGACTCAATCGATTACTATATAATTTCAGTTATATGGATTTCATTCAATACATGTATACAACATTGACGATAAACAATCATTAAAAATTCAAAAAACATCCAGAGTACATTCTACAACCGTATAAGCATTAAAATAAATAACGCTTATACAGTCTGTCAGCCCATCGATTGACATATCACTAATTATTGGGATCAATGTATGTCAAATATTATCCCAATACGCGTGTGGGGTTTTCAAACAACAAATACTGTTTATTATTTGTGCAGTTGGGCGATGTGTGAAATTTATCGTCCTAATCAATATCAAATAAATTGGTGTACATAAACAAATCATCCGATTTGTTTATAAATATTTATCTCAACTCATGAATGGTTTATTTAGTCCATATATACAATAAAAATGATATTTTTATTATTTAAATATTTTATTCAGCTCGATTATTTTATTTACTTCACATACACAATAAAAATGTGATTTCTATTGTTCAAACTATTTATCCACATAGGAATATTTTTAACACTTCATTCCATGTCACAAAATCAATTTTCACAACACATTAATCAAACAAACAAGTCATCCATGGTCTGTGGACGACGGGTGTCGGGTGCTGCTAAGCACCGCTTGCATCCTAGTATATATTTTAACTAGAAAAGAAAATAAAAGTGAGAAGTTCTCACCTTGAGGCTAAACCAAACACCGCGACTCTTCATATGTAGTAAATCTTCACCGTGTTTCCAATGAGATCTGTTTTACGCAGTTCATGTTAAAATCATATTTTTGCAATGCTCTCTAGATAATAAAAATCATATTTTTATTATGTTCTTCATATAATAAGAATTATATTTTTATCGCTACTTCAAATATATAAAAATAATATTTTTATATATAAAAATCCTATTTCTACATGAATAAAAATCATATTTTTTCAAAATTTAAAATCTAAACTTCTTCTTATCAAAGCTTTCTAATGTTAAAAATATCATCTTTTTAATGTTAAAAATCAAAGCTTTCCAATGTTAAAAATATAATCTTTCTCTATGTTAAAAATATAATCTTTCTTAAACAAAAATCATATTTTTCTACGAATTAAAATCTTAACTTTACATAAGTAAAAATATAACCTTTTTCCTAAATAAAAATATAAACTTTTCCTATTAAAAAAATTTAAATGTTTTCATAGATTAAAATTAAATCTTTTCATAACTTTTTGTAAATAAAGATCATAACTTTTCTCATGCTTTAATCTAATCTTTTTCATTAAAAATCTAATCTTCTTCATTAAAAATCGTTTTTTCATTAAAAATCATTTCTTTTTCATTACAAACATCCTAGCTTTATACAAGTTATAATCAGATTTCATTATCCAATAAAATAAAATAAAACTGATTAATAAAAACATTAAATACACTAAAATAAATAAATAAAAAAGAAAACTTACTGGCGCTGGAGGAATGATTGGCGGCGCAGGGCAGAGGAGTTTGGTGCGGCGGTGGTCACGTGGTGGAAAAGGGGGTGGCGACGCTGCATTGGTTCAATTTGGGGTGTTCGTAGGGGTTCGGTTTCAACGGACGGAGGGGCTCGCGGTTTCCGTCGCAGTCTGGAGGAGGGTTGACGTCGATTGGGGATGGCGGCATAGGTACGACGGCGCGGCGGTGGGTGAAACACCCCACCTCCGTTAGGGTCACTCACAAAGGGAATGCCCTAATTTTGGTGGAGGTTTATAAGTATAGGTCACAGATACACAAGACATATATAAATACACATATTTTTGAACAGCGGAAACAACAGCAACTTTTATTTCATCAAAATACGTGTTACACAAACCATACCATAATTGTCTTACAATACTTCCAAAAAACATTACATTTCCATAACTGTCTTGATTTCATAACTTAAAGAAGCATAACAACATAAGTAAACTGCATAAGTCCCCATAATTGCTATCTAAAGCCATAGTCCAAAACGAAAGAGATCCAAGCAATACATTCTCTCTCTTCAAGCTGGATGTGAAACTGGTCAAGTTGCGGTATTCCCTCCCTGTGGACCGGGGGGGACGAAAGAAAAGAAGACAAAAGAAAAGTAGAGTCAGACATAAAGCCTGAGTAAGTCTAGGACTATTCAGTCTATGAATAAGAAAAAGAGCATGATAAGTATAAACTGGAAATGGGGAAGCACCATAAACTAAGTTAAGTTGTCTAGAGTCGAGTACACTATCATACCCCATATTAATCTCTGCACCCCCTATAAACTAGTTCCCAACTGGCACCCCACAATCAGGGTGAAGTGATCCTTTTTATTGATCGGCTCCTACTCGCATAGTTACATGTGTCTTACGACCCCCGATGTTGTAGCTACCTATGCTGGTCCCACCATGGGGTGTATCAAGTCCCATGGTGGTGGCCCGACACAGTTCTAGAATGCACAGGTATACTACTGGTGCCCAGTGCCTAATTTTTCTGCGCCGGAGTGTGTGCATGCCCGCACCCCGTTAGAACCTACACTGCTGCACCACCGCCGTCGATTTGACCTCTTACAGTCAGCCCAGTAATCATGCCCCACCCTGCCTAGTTCAGGGTATCCTGATACACCTTGTAGGGTTACTGCTGAAAAGGGTCCCCGCTACTAGGTTTTCTATTTCTAACCAACATGCTAAGTTGGTTAAGTGTTCTGTAAACCTAATCCCCAATCAGTCTGTATAGTTTAGCATGTTGTATTTGATTAAGTATTAATTCAATTTACTTAATCCTACCAATCCTGTCTTAGCCTTAATTGTCTTATTAAAGCTCCAACCACTCACATTAGACAGGTATTGTTGTAACTGCCTGTTGCCGGTTGGGTCCGGGCAGTCTTACGTCACAACTCAGTCTAACCTCGGGTCTTTATGGGGCTCAATGCTTAACCACCCACATTGGATAGGTATTGTTGTGACTACTGGACAGCCGGGCGGGTCCGGGCAGGTTTATGTCACAACGCAATCCAACCTCGGGTTAAGCATGTCGATTTTTCTAGGTTTACATATTTTGTCTCTTTTTCTTTTATATGTAAGTATTTGCGGCCCATTATTCAAATTCATTATTCTTGGGTATTAATACCATTTTAAATGTCATGAATCGTTGGCACGTGCCAAACATGCCAACACATATATTTTAATTAACCCCAACGTATTCCCTCGTTTGTACGTAATAATATAACATACGTTGGGCTTCAACATTTTAGCCCAACTTAGCCACATAAAAAGGGGAGGCTTAGAACATGATGCATATATATTCTAAGTAACATCAATAAGGGGTGTGTAAACGCATGAACTTGCAAAATAGCGATCTAATTAACATAAATTAGGCACTTGTGAACTTGCATTGTAATAGCATAAAATCTTGGCATAAAACATACCTTAACATGAATCATGGTTTTAATCTAATCATGTAAACTTTTATTTAAAGTATGAATCTAACTTAATTATGTGCGACATATATTATCATATGTTTTTTAACAACAACCTAAGCCTAAAACATATATTGTTTGGGCATAAAGTTAAACATAAACTAACCATGTTCATAAAGTCAACACAAGTTCACAAAGATGTTTACTTTTGTCACTAATACAAAAGTATGTGTAACACCCCACGTCCATTAATGTCACTCACAAAGGGAATGCATTAACTTCCATGGAGGTTTTAAGTGAATATAGAACAGTAAAATTACAACAAGACAGATATAAAATAGTACTTGGAAATTCAAAAACTTTATTTCATTGTAGCAGAAGTCAAAACATGTTTGATTACATCATAACACCACATTCAATGTCAAGTACAATATCTATCTTGATAAAACAAGTACATAATCCCATTACATGAATAGCCATTAAAAAGAAAGATAACGAGCTGGACTTTACTTCAGCAGTCCAAGCTTTCCAGAAGATAAGCGATCCAACTAGACTCCACTAGAACTTGGCCCAACCTGCGGACCTGAAGGGAGAAAAAGGATGCAAAAGAGGGGGTCAAACATAAAGTCTGGTGAATATGATAATTCTACAATACTATTACCAAAATAACTGGACTAAGGCATAAGCTGGAAAACAAGAAAATGTCTATGAAGAGCAGATTAAGGACATAGACAATCGCTAAAGGCAACGTTATAGGCGCTCCTAAATACTAAAGGATAAACACTATACTGCACCACACCAGTCACCCTAAAGATTCATCCCACTTAGCTTCACTTAGAAACTTTCCCAATGGCTTTACGTACCCCTAGCTGACTACATAGGTGCCGCCTGCCCCTATCTCCACTAGGTGTACCCTACTTCCCATTATTCGATCGGCTCCCTAACTCGTAGATACCCGTGCTGGCCCCACAGTGGGGTGTATCACTCCCCTAAAGTGGCAACCTGATACAACGGACATGCACGGCTTATACCTACACGATGCAACAACGTCTTACCCACCAGCCCGGGTCCACACACGCATATGAAACCCGTTGGACTTGCGTTGCCACCGCTCCCTGTTTTGGCCTCTTATAGTCAAACCCAGTATGCGTGTCCCGTCCTCGACTTGGGTCGAGCCCACAAAGATACGTTTTGGGATACTGGTTGAAATGGGCCCCACTATTTACCACAAGCATTCCACCTAAGCTTGTCCCCATTAGTCCATCCCACTTAACCCACTTAGTCATGTTCATTTACATGTGTGTTTGGTTAAGTCTAATCGTATTTCAAATGCCTTTAAAGGCAACCACCATATTCCTCATGCCACCCAAGGCACCTACTTAACCCCCATGTCCCACCTTACATGATTATCTGGTTAAGTATTTCTTAGTTCATTAAGGCCATAACCTCATAAAGACCTCTCACATTAGACTGGCATTTATGGCAGCTGGATTTGCCGGGCGGGTCCGGGCAGTCTTACACCATAAAAGAGTCTAACCTCGTGTCTTTACAACTGTTATGCTTTAGTTTGGGCCTAGGACCTCTCACATTGGGCCGACATTTGTGACTACTGGATTTGCCGGGCGGGTCCGGGCAGGTTTACATCACAAACGGGTCCAACCTCGTGTCCTAAGCATTGATTATTAATAATAATTCACTTTCCCCCAATTTTAATAATTCCCTACTTGAATTATTAATTACTTCCAATTTTTAACAATGTCCATAATTGACTCAATTATGGACATTCATTCATGGTATGCAACATCTTACAAAATTGCACCCAATTTATTAATTCCTAATATTACCCCTACCCCACGTTTGAACGTTTATTCGCAAAATATATGTTAGACTCGAATAGCCTAACTCATAGCATAAAAGAGATTATCATAATAACAACATGTATATGTGACCAAATGAATCATAATAAGGGGTGAAACTTGCATATGTCCAACTTGCATAGATTATACATGTCATGGACCTAAAGGTGTCAACCTGTTCAAAATTCACCTAATATAATCTCAATCAATTTTCATAAACTTACATATGAACATGTGTGAATCAACATCATCTAATTTTTTAACAACATGGTTTTATATGGGTACACCTAACTCAATAGGCAAATTCCCATAATCAAGTTTTATTTAATTATAGTTTCAAGTTTATGGGTACACCTAACCTAATAGGCAAATTCCCATAAACAAGATCCATTTAAATTAAGAAAAAAAACATAACTTTAAGCATGATCCAACAACATCATGATTTTTCAACATAATATAGCATGATTTATAACATGGCATAGTATGATAGTATAACATAGCTTGACATGATTCTCAACATAGCACGACATAGCATAAGAGAATTTACAACATAGCATGACATAGCATATATAATTTACATCATACGACAACATAATAACATAATAAGAGATCCGAAATATATAGAATTTACAATTACAAATCACATCACTTTCTTGTGATCCATTCATAACTGAGTCAAATTAGTTTGTAATAGTCTTGTGAGAATCATCATACTCACCAACAAAAGAAAAGAATTAGAGAAAGAGAGATCTTTTGATTTGATTTGTGTAGATTTAGTTGTAGATGATTAGGCTTCCTCTTCTTAGTTTGTGACGGCTATGCTGAACTCCATGGCAGCAGCATGATGGTAGCTTCTCTAATTTTACAAGTGATTTAGGTCTAGGGTCTACCCACTTATTTATAGATTTTAGAATGCATTTAGGCCATTAGATTTAACCTAGAAATAACCGCAGCCGTTCAGACAAGATGGGGTTTATCTTGTTGACTCAGCAATGAGTCAGAAGTGACTCAGCAAACACTCAGCATATTAATAAACTTCTATTCATGTCATAAATATATATATATTTTCTACAATGTACATATTAGATACATCCCCCTTTACTTATTATTGTTTTTATATACATATTAGATACATCCCCTCTCTCACACACTTATTAATATTTTTATATTCATATTAGATACATCCCCTCTCTTACACACTTATTAATATTTTTTATATTCATATTAGATACATCCCCTCTCTTACACACTTATTAATATTTTAGCAACTTTAGTGTTAATAGAAAATTCGGGGTGTTACATTCTCCCCTCCTTTTAGGATTTCGTCCCCGAAATCTTCAAGTCTGGAAGAATGTATATCCTACCATCCAAACGTCCATCTACTCATCCATCATACACAGGCATCCATTGTCCTTAAAAGACTTCTAATGCTTTATGATCATATGCAAGTGTGTGTACATGTCCTTACCTAATGCGAAATCAGGCGGTCTACTGATTCAGTTGACCTCCTTAATGCAAATTATGTAAGTGTCATGAATCCATTATGTATGCAAAAGATCCTAATTGCTTACATACTACTTCTATATGCGTGCACACCCATTCAACCGAATGCAGCATCCATATGATGGTACAACCATTATACATCCATTATACTAAATACATCCATATATAAGCAATATGCAATATGAAGTGACTGAGCCGATCTAGTGCCTAAAGTGTGTGTATATATGCATCCACGAGCAACCACTAGCAAACACTTGCATCCATTTTGCATCCATCATACATAACATGTCTCAAACACATGTTTCAACCATAGGATTATCCTAACTAAAGCTCAAAGATACTAATGAGAGGACATACTAAAGATAAGATAAGATAAGCTAAGCGATAAAGGAGAAATTAAAAGACATACCCTCAAAAAGAAAAGGGTACAACGAACGCATCTTCTCTTCTGTCTCCCAAGTTGCGTTGCTCTCATCATCTCCCCATTGCACTTTAACCAGTCTGACCTCTCGATTCCTCAACTTTTTGATCTCCGACCCAAGAATGCATGTAGGAGCTCGTCTAATTGTTGCATCACGCTCTATTTCCACCTCTTTAAGCAAGCTCGGCTCTACCACCTCCGCGGTCTTGTGCAAACACTTCCTCAAATGTGATACATGGAATACGTCGTGTACTCCACTAAGTTTCTCAGGCAACTCCACCCTATATGCCATCTTCCCAATCCTGTCTTTTACAGGAAACGGCCCTACAAACCTTGGTGCTAATTTCCCCACGGACCCAAAGCGAACAACATTCTGTAACGGAGATACTTTGATAAAAACCATGTCCCCAATGTCAAACTCAAGATCTGTCCTCCTCTTATCAGCATACGATTTTTGCCTATCTTGTGCTGCTTTCATCCTCCTTCGAATCAACTCAATCTTCTCCGAGGTTTCCCTAACCATATCGGGTCCAAGTAGGATTTTATCGGTAGATTCCCACCAACATGTAGGCGAACGACAAGGCCTTCCATAAAGAGCTTCGAAAGGTGCCATGCCAATACTAGACTGAAAGCTATTATTATATGCGAATTCTACTAACGGAAGGTGCTCTTCCCATGTACCCCCAAAGTCTAGGATACAAAGCCTTAAAAGATCCTCTAGAATGCGATTCACCCTCTCGGTCTGGCCGTCTGTCTGAGGATGATATGCGGTGCTCAAACATAGCTGAGTCCCTACCGCCTCTTGTAAACTCTTCCAAAATTCGCTAGTAAAGATGGGGTCACGGTCGCTTACTATACTAGAAGGAATACCGTGCAAACGAACTATCTCCTTAATGTATATAGAAGCCAACCACGGAGCAGTCCTCTTACTTTTCACGGGAATAAAATGGGCGCTTTTAGTAAGTCTATCTACTATAACCCAAATCCCTGTGTTACCCTTCCTTGATCTTGGTAATCCATCCACAAAATCCATTGAGATGCTTTCCCATTTCCATAGTGGAACTTCTAATGGGTGAAGCAACCCACTGGGTTTCTTTTGTTCTGCTTTAACTCGTTGGCACACCAAGCATCTAGCGACGTACTCGGCCACATCCTTTTTCATACCGGCCCAAAAGAAAACCCGCTTCATATCTTTGTACATCTTATCCCCGCCGGGATGAATGGTCATTTTTGAGCGATGAGCATCATCAAGAATGGCCTTCCTTAAGTCTTCGTCTTGTGGTACACAAAGTCTATTATCCCTTCGTAACCAACCCTTATCGTCTAGGGTATACCTACGAAGATGGCTTGACGACTCCCCCCTTTGAGCTTTTCTACTATCTCAACCAACTGTGGGTCGTCTCGCTGTGCCTCACCAACCCGTCCTAGAAGTGTAGGTCTAACCTCCAAGGATGCTAACAGACCGGGTACTAAGTCAACGGAGGGTCTAAAGTCAAACATAGAGATGAATTCTAAGCTTTGTCGTTCAACAAACAACGGACTCAAGGACAACCTTTTCCTACTTAAGGCGTCTGCCACCACGTTACCCTTGCCCGGGGTATATGCTATTTCAAAATCGTAGGAGGCTAAGAATTCCATCCACCGTTGCTGCCTTAAATTCAAATCCTTCTGAGAGAATAAGTATTTTAATGATTTGTGGTCAGTGAACAGTTCGAATTTCTCACCAAGAAGATAGTGACGCCAAGACTTAAGCGCGAAAACAATTGCGGCTAGCTCTAAGTCATGCGTGGGGTAATTCTTTTCATGAACCCTCAACTGCCTTCCACCATAGGCTATTACTCTTCCCTCTTGCATGAGGACCGCGCCAAGTCCCGTCCCACAAGCATCAGTATAGATGGTAAACGGTTTATTCCCGTCTGGTAGCACTAAGACTGGGGCTGAAGTTAAGGCTCTCTTTAAACGTTGGAACGCATCATCGCAATCTTTGTCCCACGTAAAAACCAGGTTCTTCTTCGTTAACCGTGTTAATGGAGCTGATATTTTTGCGAAGTCTTTGATAAACTTCCTATAATAGCCAGCCAACCCCAAGAAACTTCTTACTTCGGTTGCATTTTTAGGGACCTTCCAATCTTGGATGGCCACCACCTTTGCGGGATCCACTGCTATCCCTTCTTTGGAAACCACGTGCCCTAAGAACCGTACTTCCTTCCTCCAGAAGTGACACTTAGAAAATTTTGCCTTAAGGTTATGCGCTCGAAGGGTTTCCAACACTTCCCTAAGATGTAGGGAGTGCTCTTCTTTATTCTTAGAAAAGACTAAGATGTCATCCACAAAGACTACCACGAATTTGTTAAGGTATTCCCTAAACACCCTACTCATCAAATCAACAAAATATGCAGGGGCGTTTGTCAAACCAAAGGGCATCACTAGCCATTCATAGAATCCGTCAGGAGTCCTAAAAGCAGTCTTATCTATACTATCCTCAGCCACTCTCAGTTGATGAAAGCCAGTGGCTAAGTCCAACTGCGAAAACACTGAGGCGCCAACTAACTGATCAAAGAGATCGTCAATCCTCGGCAGTGGGTGTCGGTTCTTTTTAGTAAGCTTGTTTAGTTCTCTATAGTCCATACAAAGTCTAAGAGACCCATCCGCCTTTGTGGCAAAAACTACTGGAGCACCCCACTCCGATATACTACGTCTTATGAACCCCTTCTCAAGCAACTCCTTTACTTGCTTATTGAGTTCCCTCCTTTCACGAGGAGCCATGTGGCGCACTGGCAAAGATACGGGTTTAGCATTATCCACAAGATAAATTCGAAAGTCTATCTCCCGCTTTGGAGGTAAGCCATTCACCTCCTCAAACACATCCGGATATTCCCGGACCACTTCTACCGATCGCAGGTTCTCTACAGACGCGTCAAGCGATTCAAGATAACTTAGCATAACGGAATTTATGGGATTACAAAAGATGTCGAGAGCATTACCAAGGCGAGTCACAAGCCTAACTACTCTCCTTTCACAATCAAGAATGGCCCTATTTCTAGACAACCAATCCATTCCTAAAATTAGCCCATAGCCCGTGAAGCCCAATACATAAGCATCACATCTAAATTCAACGCTAAGTATAGAGATTTTCAAATCCAAACATATCATGGTCAAATGAGCCGAACCCCCAATTGGATTTGAAACGACCAAGGGATCCTCTACTAAACTGGTGTTCAAGTGCAGTGATTCAACTAATGATGCAGAGATAAACGAATGAGATGCGCCAGAATCGAATAAGGTACGGACAGGATGATCAAACAGAAAAACTAAGCTTTCAACAGAAATTGTTCTACCTCTTTCTTGCAGCGGTGGGGCCGCAATAGCCTGAACTTGCCCCCTTGCCTGCCCTGGTGCCATAAGAGCCTGCACCTGTCCTCCCGAGGTAGACCCTGCCCTCTGCCCCTTCTTTGGACAGTCCTTCACTAAATGTCCCGCATCTCCACAATGAAAACAACCAGTCTTCTTTTTCTTTCTACAATCTTTGCTGAGATGGCCAGGCGTCCCACAATCGAAGCATTTCTTCTTCCCTTTGCCATTATTGTTTTTACCACCCTTCTTATTTTGCTGTTGGGGTTTCTTCTGATCCCCTTTCTTTTCAACTGCCTTATCCTCATGCATAAGTGCCATTTCTACTAGCTTTTCAAAGGTGGCTCCCATAGGGATGTGGGTCATAGCCAACCCTTGCAACGGTTCATTCAAGCCTCTAACGAACCTCAAAGCTTTCTTCTCTGGCGTGTTCACCAACTCCAAGCCAAACCTTGCTAATTGATTAAATTTATTGACATATTCCTTTACTGATGAGCTCCCTTGCTTTAGTGCCAGGAATTTTTCCATATTTAAGTTCTCCTCTGCCCTTGAAAGAAACTTTGCCTCAAACCTTCGTCTGAAATCCGCCCATGAATCAACTGGACGTTCCCCGTTAGTGACCTCCCACCAAAACGAGGCCTCTCCCTTCATTAACCAAGCAGCTAAACGGACTTTCCTCCCATCTTCCACTTCAAAGATATCCAACAATTCCTCAGTCTCCTTAAGCCAATCTCTGGCCTCCACAAATGTCTCAGTCCCTTGAAAAGTTTTTCCTCCCATAGCCTTGAATTCCTTGCACGTCTTTGCAAAAGTGTCAACACGAGGAGGAGGAGGAGGAGGAGGAATGGGTGCAACTAGGGGTGGAGGAGTATCCGCTGGGCCTGCAGTGGTGGCCCTAGCCTCCAAGTATCTCCTAAACCACCCTGGAATCGTCACACCTTCTGGGAGAGTAAGATCTTCAGCCATGCTGAAACGAAAAAGGAAAGATTCAAAATGGAGAATTCGAAAGATAAAGATAAGGATGTGGCTATTTGGGATTATGTTTTTCATAAAAACTCTCTTTAAATAACATGTTTTTTTTTTGAAAGCACTTCTTCCAAAAATACTTTAGAAAAAAAAATATTTTTCTAAAATTTTTTTTTTTATCTGTTCTGGTAACCTTATGCTCTGATACCACGTGTAACACCCCACGTCCATTAATGTCACTCACAAAGGGAATGCATTAACTTCCATGGAGGTTTTAAGTGAATATAGAACAGTAAAATTACAACAAGACAGATATAAAATAGTACTTGGAAATTCAAAAACTTTATTTCATTGTAGCAGAAGTCAAAACATGTTTGATTACATCATAACACCACATTCAATGTCAAGTACAATATCTATCTTGATAAAACAAGTACATAATCCCATTACATGAATAGCCATTAAAAAGAAAGATAACAAGCTGGACTTTACTTCAGCAGTCCAAGCTTTCCAGAAGATAAGCGATCCAACTAGACTCCACTAGAACTTGGCCCAACCTGCGGACCTGAAGGGAGAAAAAGGATGGAAAAGAGGGGGTCAGACATAAAGTCTGGTGAATATGATAATTCTACAATACTATTACCAAAATAACTGGACTAAGGCATAAGCTGGAAAACAAGAAAATGTCTATGAAGAGCAGATTAAGGACATAGACAATCGCTAAAGGCAACGTTATAGGCGCTCCTAAATACTAAAGGATAAACACTATACTGCACCACACCAGTCACCCTAAAGATTCATCCCACTTAGCTTCACTTAGAAACTTTCCCAATGGCTTTACGTACCCCTAGCTGACTACATAGGTGCCGCCTGCCCCTATCTCCACTAGGTGTACCCTACTTCCCATTATTCGATCGGCTCCCTAACTCGTAGATACCCGTGCTGGCCCCACAGTGGGGTGTATCACTCCCCTAAAGTGGCAACCTGATACAACGGACATGCACGGCTTATACCTACACGATGCAACAACGTCTTACCTACCAGCTCGGGTCCACACACGCATATGAAACCCGTTGGACTTGCGTTGCCACCGCTCCCTGTTTTGGCCTCTTATAGTCAAACCCAGTATGCGTGTCCCGTCCTCGACTTGGGTCGAGCCCACAAAGATACGTTTTGGGATACTGGTTGAAATGGGCCCCCACTATTTACCACAAGCATTCCACCTAAGCTTGTCCCCATTAGTCCATCCCACTTAACCCACTTAGTCATGTTCATTTACATGTGTGTTTGGTTAAGTCTAATCGTATTTCAAATGCCTTTAAAGGCAACCACCAGATTCCTCATGCCACCCAAGGCACCTACTTAACCCCCATGTCCCACCTTACATGATTATCTGGTTAAGTATTTCTTAGTTCATTAAGGCCATAACCTCATAAAGACCTCTCACATTAGACTGGCATTTATGGCAGCTGGATTTGCCGGGCGGGTCCGGGCAGTCTTACACCATAAAAGAGTCTAACCTCGTGTCTTTACAACTGTTATGCTTTAGTTTGGGCCTAGGACCTCTCACATTGGGCCGACATTTGTGACTACTGGATTTGCCGGGCGGGTCCGGGCAGGTTTACATCACAAACGGGTCCAACCTCGTGTCCTAAGCATTGATTATTAATAATAATTCACTTTCCCCCAATTTTAATAATTCCCTACTTGAATTATTAATTACTTCCAATTTTTAACAATGTCCATAATTGACTCAATTATGGACATTCATTCATGGTATGCAACATCTTACAAAATTGCACCCAATTTATTAATTCCTAATATTACCCCTACCCCACGTTTGAACGTTTATTCGCAAAATATATGTTAGACTCGAATAGCCTAACTCATAGCATAAAAGAGATTATCATAATAACAACATGTATATGTGACCAAATGAATCATAATAAGGGGTGAAACTTGCATATGTCCAACTTGCATAGATTATACATGTCATGGACCTAAAGGTGTCAACCTGTTCAAAATTCACCTAATATAATCTCAATCAATTTTCATAAACTTACATATGAACATGTGTGAATCAACATCATCTAATTTTTTAACAACATGGTTTTATATGGGTACACCTAACTCAATAGGCAAATTCCCATAATCAAGTTTTATTTAATTATAGTTTCAAGTTTATGGGTACACCTAACCTAATAGGCAAATTCCCATAAACAAGATCCATTTAAATTAAGAAAAAAAACATAACTTTAAGCATGATCCAACAACATCATGATTTTTCAACATAATATAGCATGATTTATAACATGGCATAGTATGATAGTATAACATAGCTTGACATGATTCTCAACATAGCACGACATAGCATAAGAGAATTTACAACATAGCATGACATAGCATATATAATTTACATCATACGACAACATAATAACATAATAAGAGATCCACAATATATAGAATTTACAATTACAAATCACATCACTTTCTTGTGATCCATTCATAACTGAGTCAAATTAGTTTGTAATAGTCTTGTGAGAATCATCATACTCACCAACAAAAGAAAAGAATTAGAGAAAGAGAGATCTTTTGATTTGATTTGTGTAGATTTAGTTGTAGATGATTAGGCTTCCTCTTCTTAGTTTGTGACGGCTATGCTGAACTCCATGGCAGCAGCATGACGGTAGCTTCTCTAATTTTACAAGTGATTTAGGTCTAGGGTCTACCCACTTATTTATAGATTTTAGAATGCATTTAGGCCATTAGATTTAACCTAGAAATAACCGCAGCCGTTCAGACAAGATGGGGTTTATCTTGTTGACTCAGCAATGAGTCAGAAGTGACTCAGCAAACACTCAGCATATTAATAAACTTCTATTCATGTCATAAATATATATATATTTTCTACAATGTACATATTAGATACATCCCCCTTTACTTATTATTGTTTTTATATACATATTAGATACATCCCCTCTCTCACACACTTATTAATATTTTTATATTCATATTAGATACATCCCCTCTCTTACACACTTATTAATATTTTTTATATTCATATTAGATACATCCCCTCTCTTACACACTTATTAATATTTTAGCAACTTTAGTGTTAATAGAAAATTCGGGGTGTTACAGTATGGTTTTTCACTTGAATCATGATGCCAATTCCAACATAAATTCATATGAATCATAATACTCAATTGGATCCAACTACGCTAAAAATGATCATAAAAGTATACATAGAAGGATCTAAAAATCATGTTGGCATAATAGTGAATCATATACTTGCATAAGTCTTAACTTGGTTACAATGAAATATATAACTTCTCATTAACCACAACGTAACAAATTTCCAATATGATTTATATACTTGTATCGCAACTATTCAATAGGTCCAACATCATGTTAATTACACTACCACGTCCCAAATCCATTCATAGCAAATCATAGCAACATACAATTATGAATTAACATTATTATAATTAAAGTACAATCCCATTTCTTATTTTACACGGATCAAGTCTCAATTATTCATTCATATCGGAATAGCACTCTACTTACAACGTATGACGAATCTTGTATTCAGGATTCTGAATTCTGAATTTGGAGATGCTATCCTTTGTTGTAGGCGTTGTTTTGATTTAATTGTCGTGGCTTTAAGATTTTGAATCAACTCCTAGTCGTCTCTTAACTTGACGGCTATTCCTAGTCTTTCTTCAGCAGCATGACAGCTCCATACTCATTTTTATTTGTGTGAATTAGGTGGAGTCTTAGGTCCTTTTTATAGAGTTTGTGAATTGATTAGAGCCGTCGATGGATCTTAGATTAATATAAGCCGTTCGTTTTAAAGAGAAACCAATCAAGAGTTGATACATAAGCCCTAGTGACAAGACAAAGCCCAGAAATTCGGCCAAGCATAGACTAGGCCAGCCAGGAGGGGCTGGGTTCGACCTGGCTTAGGGGCCAGGTCGACTACCCAGTCGACACGCAGGTCGACTGCCCAGTCGACCTGGGCACCCCAGGTCGACTACCCATTCGAACTGGGTCTTGGGCGGGAAAATTCCCGCCCAGCCCAATCTGGGTCCGATTTTGAATTTGAATTCATTTTTCTGAACTGTTTCTGCCTGTTTGAATTTTAAACTGAATTCTGAAACTTCCGGAGGTCATATCTCCCTCATACGGTGTCCGTTTTACGCAAACTCGGACTCTATCTCAAGCAGAATTCCAAGAAGAACGAAAAGGCGTATCCCGTTTCCCTTAATTCTTTGGTTTGAAATTAATTATACTTTAATTTATGAATTTCACTGTTATAGAATATACGGGGTGTTACATTCTCCCTCACTTAAAAGGATTTCGTCCCCGAAATCTTAAAGTTTAGGAAGAATGTATATCCTAACATCCAAACGTCCATCTACTCATCCATCAAACACGAGCGTCCATTGTCCTTAAAAGACTTCTAATGCTTCATGATCATATGCGAAGTTTGTGTACATGTACTTATCTAATGCAAAATCAGTCGGTCAACTGATTCAGTTGACTTCCTTAATGCAAATTATGTAAGTGTCATGAATCCATTATGTATGCAAACCTTCATATTCATGATTCTACATGAGTGCACAATCATTCATATAAATGCAACATTCATATGACAACACCTTGAACTTCAACTATATAAGAATGCAAACACATATATGCATATGCAATATGAGGTGACTGAGCCGATCTAAAACCTAGATTGTGTGTGTATATGCAACCACGAGCAACCACTAGCAATCACTTGCAACCACTTGCAACCACTTGCAACCATCATCCATAACATGTTTCAATTACATGTTTTCATCCAAAGGGTTTCTACCTAAAAGATAAGGTCGAGGAGATATACCCTAAAAGATAGATAAAGCATAACTTAAGGAAAAAGAGGGATCAAAGATGTACCCTCCAAATGAAAAGGGTAGGCTGCGCGTATTCTAGTCTCAGTTTCCCAAGTCGCGTCTTCCTCAGCGTCGCTCCACTGAACTTTGACGAGCTTGACTTCACGGTTGCGTAGCTTTTTCACTTCCGTTCCTAATATGCGGGATGGAACTTTCCTCACGGTTTCTTCGTGTTCCATTTCAGCTTCTTCAAGGATGTTTGGCTCTACCACTTCAGCAGATTCATGTAGACATTTTCTTAGGTGCGAAACATGAAAGACGTTGTGAACTCCAGCTAGTTTTTCAGGTAGCTCTAATCTATAGGCCATTTTCCCAATTTTCTCAATAATAGGAAACGGCCCTACGAACCTTGGTGCTAGCTTCCCTGTGGTTCCAAAACGAATGACATTCCTTAAAGGAGATACCTTAAGAAAAACCCTGTCTCCAACCTCAAATTCAAGGTCGGTCCTCCTCTTGTTTGCGTAGGATTTTTGTCTGTCTTGGGCTGTCTTCATTCTTCTTCGTATTAAGTCTACTTTCTCTGAAGTCTCTCGGATCATATCTGGTCCAAGTATGAGCTTGTCAGTAGACTCCCACCAACAAGTGGGCGATCGGCACGGTCTTCCATATAAAGCTTCGAAGGGCGCCATTCCGATGGTGGCTTGGTAGCTGTTGTTGTAGGCAAATTCCACCAAAGGAAGATGGTCTTCCCATGTCCCTCCGAAGTCAAGGACGCACAGTCTTAAAAGGTCCTCCAAAACTCAGTTCACTCTTTCTGTTTGGCCGTCGGTTTGGGGATGATAGGCTGTACTCAAGCATAACTGTGTGCCTACTGCTTCTTGCAGACTCCGCCAAAACTCACTTGTGAAGATAGGGTCTCGGTCACTAACAATGCTGGAGGGTATTCCATGGAGTTGAATAATTTCCTTGAGATAAAGAGATGCTAGGGATGAGGCAGTCCTTCTACTCTTGACAGGTAAAAAGTGGGCGCTTTTAGTAAGCCTATCCACTATTACCCAAATGCTAGTGTTGCCTCTTCTAGACCTAGGCAGCCCATCAATGAAGTCCATTGAAATGCTATCCCACTTCCACTGTGGAACCTCTAGAGGATGGAGCAGACCACCAGGTTTCTTCTGTTCCGCCTTAACCTGTTGGCAAATCATACACTTAGAAATGAAATCTGCCACGTCCTTCTTCATGCCATTCCAAAAGAAGGTTCTCTTTATGTCCTTGTACATTTTATCTCCGCCTGGATGTATCGTCATCTTGGAGTGATGTGCTTCTTCGAGAACCGTCTTTACTAAATCCCTTGTCCGTAGGACGCATAGTCTTCCGTCTTGCCTTAGCCAACCCTTATCGTCGATGGAGTATCTGTTAAGGTGACTTGAAGTCTCACCCCTAGTTAGCCCATCAATCGTCTCCACAAGCTAGGGGTCTTCGCGTTGTGCTGTCCTTATTGAGTCCACTAGAGTCGGGTGTACTTAGAGAGATGCTAGCAAGCCCGGTACAAAATCGGAGTAGGGCCTAAAGTTAAAACTGGCTATATACTCCAAGCTTTGCCTTTCTATAAAGAGCGGGCTTAGGGTCAGTTTCTTTCGGCTCAACGCGTCTGCCACTACGTTGCCTTTGCCCGGAGTGTAGGAGATCTCGAAATCGTACGAGGCAAGAAACTCCATCCATCTCTGTTGCCTCAAGTTAAGATCTTTTTGCGAGAAAAGATATTACAAAGATTTATGGTCAGTGTAAAGTTCGAACTTCTCACCTAGGAGATAGTGTTGCCAAGACTCATGTGCAAAGACGATGGCGGCTAACTCAAGATCGTGGGTCGGGTAGTTCTTTTCATGAACTTTCAGTTGCCTTCCACCATAAGCTACTACCCTCCCTTCTTGCATCAAGACAGCGCCTAGCCCTGTCCCACATGCATCTGTATAAACTGTGAACATCTTGCTTCCATCTGGCAACGTCATAACTGGGGCTGTTGTAAGAGCCCTTTTTAGTCGTTGGAAAGAAAACTCGCAATCCAAGTCCCAATTGAACACTAGATTCTTCTTTGTCAGCCTTGTGAGTGGAGCTGAGATTTTCGCAAAATCCCTTATGAATTTTCATAGAAATTTGCTAGTCCTAGAAAACTTCGGACCTCAGTTGCATTCCTTGGTGTCTTCCAATCCTGTACCGCTACTACCATAGCAGGGTCCACAGCTAACCCTTCTTTGGATGCTACATGCCCAAGAAACCTTACTTCCTCTCTCCAAAAGTGGCACTTGGAGAATTTGGCTTTTAGTTGATGGACTCGCAGAGTTTCCATGATTGCCCTTAGGTGCTGAGCATGTTCTTCTTCACTCTTTGAGAAGATCAAGATATCGTCTACGAAGACCACTACGAACTTGTTGAGGAATTCTCTGAACACCCTACTCATCAGGTCCATGAAGTAAGCGGGTGCGTTTGTCAAGCCGAAAGGCATGACAGGCCATTCAAAGAAGCCGTCTGGGGTTCTGAATGCTGTCTTATCGATGCTATCTTCAGCCACCCTTAGCTGATGAAATCCGGTCGCCAAATCGAGTTGGGAGAAAACTGACGCTCCTACAAGTTGATCAAACAGATCGTCAATTCTGGGGAGAGGGTGCCTATTCTTTTTCGTTAGTTTGTTGAGCTCCCTATAGTCAACACATAGATGGAGTGAACCATCCGCCTTTGTGGCGAACACCACTGGAGCGCCCCATTCTGAAAATCTCCTTCTAATGAACCCCTTCTCTAGAAGCTCTTTAACCTGTTTACTGAGCTCTTTCCTTTCCCGTGGAGCCATGTGTCTAACGGGCAACGCAACGGGCTTTGCATTATCTACAAGATATCTGCGGAAGTCTATCTCCCGCTTCGGAGGTAAGCCCTTCACCTCTTCGAAGACATCCGGATATTCACGGACCACTCTAACCGATTGCAAACTCTCAACAGAAGCATCTAGCGATTCAAGATAACTAAGCATAACCGCATACGAGGGATTACGAGTAATTTCTAGAGTGTTACCGAGTTGGGTTAGAAGCCTAACCACCCTTTTCTCACAATCAAGGATGGCACCATTACTGGACAGCCAATCCATGCCCAAAATCAAACCATATCCCGAGAAGCCCAAAATAAAGGCACTACATCTAAATTCTACGCTTAGAATAGAAATTTTCAATCCCACACAGATCATAGACAAATGAGCTAGGCCCCCGATTGGATTTGAAACAATTAAGGGGTCCTCTACCATACTAGTTTCTAGGTGTAGAGATTCTACTAAAGCAAATGAAATAAAGAAGTGTGATGCGCCAGAATCAAATAAAGTGCGAACTGGGTGATCATAAAGATAAACTACACTTTCTACAGAAGTATTTATACCTCGCTATTGCAGAGGCGGTGCTTCTAGCGCATGAACCTGTGCCCCCGAGGTGGATCCAGCCTTCTGCCCCTGCCCTCGCTTCTTTGGGCAATCCTTAGCCATGTGGCCTATCTCACCACAAGAAAAGCACCCACCATTCAACTTGGCCTTCTTCTTCCGGCAGTCTATTACTAAGTGCCCCACTTTGCCACAGAAATTACACTTCCTCTTCTCTTGGGACTTGTTGTCTTTCCCGCCCTTCTTAAAGTCTATCTTCTTAGGCTGTAATCCCTCTATCTTCCCTTGAGAGCCTTCTGCCTTTGTCTCCTTCTTGCCCTTATCCTCTTCGTTCAGCAATGCCATCTGCACCAACCTTTCATACGTAGCTCCCATAGGTATATGGGTCATGGAAAGCTGTGTAATGGCTCATTCAATCCTTTGACAATGCGGAGAGCCTTCTTGTGCAAAGTGTTGACTAGGTCCAGTCCGAACCTAGCCAGCTGATCGAACTGATTAACGTACTCTTTGACTTTCACATTCCCTTGCTTAAGAAATAAGAATTTTTCCAATTGAAGGCCCCTTTCAGCTTCTGAGAGAAATTTAGACTCAAACCTCGCCCTAAAGTCCTCCCATGTTTCCACTGGTCTTTCAGCATTGGTAACTTCCCACCAGTAGGAAGCCTCGCCTTTAAGTAGCCATACTGCCAGTTGTACCTTCGACCTATCTTCTACCTCAAAGATGACGAATAAGTCCTCGGTTTCCTTCAGCCAGTTCCTGGCTGCCACGAAGGACTCGGTTCCATGAAAGTCCTTCCCTCCCATAGCTTTGAAATCTTTACATGTCTTAGCAAAAGCAGTACCACGTGGAGGAGGTGCTGCTGCAGCTGGAGGAGGAGGATGATTTCCTGCAGGATGATTTCCTGCAGCCGGGCGAGGAGGAATAGTGGGACCTGGCTGATTGGCCCTTGCTTCTAAGAATCGTCTGAACCAACCAGGTATTGGTACACCCTCTGGCAAGTTAAGTTCTTCGGACATGCTGAAACAAAAAGGACAGATTCAAAATGAAGGATAAAAGATAGTACCTATGGCTTTGGGGGACTATGCCTTTTTAAAATAAAATAACATTTTATCTTTAAAAATGCTTCTTTAAATTTTCTTTTGAAAATAAATTTTCAAAACTTTTTATCTGATCTGGTTAACCTGGCTCTGATACCAAGTGAAACACCCCACCTCTGTTAGGGTCACTCACAAAGGCAATGCCCTAATTTTGGTGGAGTTTTATAAGTATAGGTCACAGATACACAAGACAGATATAAATACAAATATATTTGAACAGCGGAAACAACAGCAACTTTTATTTCATCAAAATACGTGTTACACAAACCATACCATAATTGTCTTACAATACTTCCAAAAAACATTACATTTCCATAACTGTCTTGATTTCATAACTTAAAGAAGCATAAAAACATAAGTAAACTGCATAAGTCCCCATAATTGCTATCTAAAGCCATAGTCCAAAACGAAAGAGATCCAAGCAATACATTCTCTCTCTTCAAGCTGGATGTGAAACTGGTCAAGCTGCGGTATTCCCTCCCTGTGGACCGGGGGGGGGGGACGAAAGAAAAGAAGACGAAAGAAAAGTAGAGTCAGACATAAAGCCTGAGTAAGTCTAGGACTATTCAGTCTATGAATAAGAAAAAGAGCATGATAAGTATAAACTGGAAATGGGGAAGCACCATAAACTAAGTTAAGTTGTCTAGAGTCGAGTACACTATCATACCCCATATTAATCTCTGCACCCCCTATAAACTAGTTCCCAACTGGCACCCCACAATCAGGGTGAAGTGATCCTTTTTATTGATCGGCTCCTACTCGCATAGTTACATGTGTCTTACGACCCCCGATGTTGTAGCTACCTATGCTGGTCCCACCATGGGGTGTATCAAGTCCCATGGTGGTGGCCCGACACAGTTCTAGAATGCACAGGTATACTACTGGTGCCCAGTGCCTAATTTTTCTGCGCCGGAGTGTGTGCATGCCCGCACCCCGTTAGAACCTACACTGCTGCACCACCGCCGTCGATTTGACCTCTTACAGTCAGCCCAGTAATCATGCCTCACCCTGCCTAGTTCAGGGTATCCTGATACACCTTGTAGGGTTACTGCTGAAAAGGGTCCCCGCTACTAGGTTTTCTATTTCTAACCAACATGCTAAGTTGGTTAAGTGTTCTGTAAACCTAATCCCCAATCAGTCTGTATAGTTTAGCATGTTGTATTTGATTAAGTATTAATTCAATTTACTTAATCCTACCAATCCTGTCTTAGCCTTAATTGTCTTATTAAAGCTCCAACCACTCACATAGACAGGTATTGTTGTGACTGGCTATTACCGGTTGGGTCCGGGCAGTCTTACGTCACAACTCAGTCTAACCTCGGGTCTTTATGGGGCTCAATGCTTAACCACCCACATTGGATAGGTATTGTTGTGACTACTGGACAGCCTGGCGGGTCCGGGCAGGTTTATGTCATAACGCAATCCAAACTCGGGTTAAGCATGTCGTATTTTCTAAGTTTACATATTTTGTCTCTTTTTCTTTTATATGTAAATATTTGCGGCCTATTATTCAAATTCATTATTCTTGGGTATTTATACCATTTTAAATGTCATGAATCGTTGGCACGTGCCAAACATGCCAACACATATATTTTTATTAACCCCAACGTATTCCCTCGTTTGTACGTAATAATATAACATACGTTGGGCTTCAACATTTTAGCCCAACTTAGCCACATAAAAAGGGGAGGCTTAGAACATGATGTGTAACGACCCTGAATTTTGGGGCCAAGTTAAAATTTATTTTAAGTGATTTTAAATGAGTTTTGATATTTAAAATAATCTATTTTAAATAATAAGGATCACAAATTTGGTTCAAATCGAAGTTAGAATGAATAAATTAATTTTAATTATAAAAAGAGCTAGAAATAGCGCGGTAGTTTGAAAAGTCAAACTTGAACTTTGACCAACCATACAGGATGCAAAATTTAACGGATTTTAGTGAAACCAAAAATATTAGAATCTATTTAAAAATATCTTTCCAACGAATCCGAAAAATCGAAATTTCATAGCGGAAATCAAAATTTATGGCCAATTCAAATTTTAGAAAAGTCGGTGGGTAATATGCATAGGACAAAAATGCTACTTTTCACATATGTAGGAATTTGAACTCGAAACCACTTCCATTGGTTTCAAAATGATGTTTCTGCATTGAAAAACAGTAAACACTTATATGTTTCGAGTTTCGGAAAATATTTGTTTAAAAATGTATTTTTAATATTAAAAATATTCGCCTTGAAAATAGCCATTTTTCAAAAAATCTCAGAATCGAACGAAATAAATTTTGTTGGATTCGTATCATCAAAAGAAAGCTAAAAATGATTTTTTGGTAATTTTTGGAATTAATATATAATTATAATTGATTTTTCAGTGTAAACGGGCAAATTTTTGACTTTAAAAATTCATTAAAAAAATTCAAACGGGCTCAGAATTGAACGAACTTAATTTTCATAGGCCACAGCATCAAAACATAGCTAAATATATTTTTCGAGAATTTTTGAAGTTAATTTGTGACCTAGGTGAATTTCTGCGTACGTTTGAATTTAAAATAATGATTTATATTTAAAACTGAAAAACGAAGGCCAAGACGATCTCGTGAGCTGATGAGACATATCCAGATGAGTTCGGAACGGGGGCTAAATGGTACGAACGACGGTAAGCAGGCTTGAATCGGGGTTCGGGCCAAAACGGGCTTAAGCGGGCCTAATTACATAATTAGTTAACCCTAATATAATATTATAATATCCGAAAATCACTGTTCATCCTCCATCTTCAGCCGACACCTCTTCATGCTGAACCCATCATGGCTGAAAACTTCAAACCCTCATAACTCTTTCGTTTCTCAACGAAAATTTGCGTGTGAGTACACGTTTCGAAGCTCTCGCCGAGCTCTTCGATCTCCGACAAGTCCCGTCCCTTTCCGTCGCCTGTGCCGCCCGCCCCGAGCCCGAGAAGGTCCGCCGGTCGCAGCCACGCCGGGCCCACCACGCTCGATCGAACTCCACCCTCTTCTGGCCGTGCAAAGATCTCTCCAAGGCGGTCATTCTCCAAAAAACCGCACTCAAAACCGTTCAGTAAATCAAAAGTTATCGCGATTTGAAGTTTTGAACAAATTCTGAAAATATGGTATGCTTCAGATTTCCCCACGCTTTTAAGTGTTACACAGCCAGTTGTTAAAAGTCTGAATTTGATTTTTCCTATGAATTTGCATTGGAATCATTCCAGATCTGAAATCAAATTGAATACGAACACCGGATCTGATTGAACCCGAGCCATCTTTTCAGACTAGACCACTGTGAGAATTTTATTTTTATTTAATTTAATTTATTTTATTATTATTTTTATGATTATTAGCAGTAGAACCGATACGACATGATATTTAAACATGGATCTAAACCGATCATAACATATGACGTGAAATCGGAATTGTCTATTATGCTATGTGATTAGACCTGAAATTTCAGGTTTAAATCTGAATTATAAATTAATTAAAATTATTTATATGTTCTTTATTTAATTACACCGTGTTGATTTTACTAATGCCCCGTTATAACATCACCTTGAAATCACCTGGATGCTAGTTATTGATTTGGATTTGTGGTTATGTTTGGATGTGTGGTCATGCGATGTGATGAAATTTTACAATTTATTTGATGCAAATAAATTAAGAATGCTACTTGTGATGAATGCTACTTGTGATGAGATTTATATTCTCTTCTTATGTAAAATTGAAATAGGGAAAAATTGACATTTTTGTCAAATGCTAATATAGAAAACTGTCACCATATGACTAATTGACATTTTTGTCAAATGCTAATATAGAAAACTGTCACCATATGACTAATTGACATTTTTGTTAAATGCTAATATAGAAAACTGTCACCATATGACTAATTGACATTTTTGTCAAATGTTAATATAGAAAACTGTCACCGTATGAAATTTACATTTTTGTCAAATGTAAAAAAGAAAAAAAGAAAAAAAAGAGAAAAAGAAAATGTATTGTATGAAGAATAGCATTTTTGTCATGTTAATTAAAAAGAAAAGTGCATGGTATGTAAAATAGAATTGTTGTTATGATAAAAATAGATGATGTCATATTATGTAAAGTAACATTATGTTCAATGTAAATACAAGAATTTGACATAGTATGATTTAATATTTATTTTAATGTTAAAATGAGAGAATATTCACTGTATGATAACATGTACATTTTTATTTGTCAAAATAAAATAGCATATTCACTGTATGATAACATGTACATTTTTATTTGTCAAAATAAAATAGCATATTCACTGTATGATAACATGTACATTTTTATTTGTCAAAATAAAATAGCATATTCACTGTATGATAACATGTACATTTTTATTTGTCAAAATAAAATAGCATATTCACTGTATGATAACATGTACATTTTTATTTGTCAAAATAAAATAGCATATTCACTGTATGATAACATGTACATTTTTATTTGTCAAAATAAAATAGCATATTCACTGTATGATAACATGTACATTTTTATTTGTCAAAATAAAATAGCATATTCACTGTATGATAACATGTACATTTTTATTTGTCAAAATAAAATAGCATTTCAACTATATGATAAGATGTACTTTTTTTTTTGTAAGAATAAAGTAGGATGATTCAACATTATTTTATAATGTAGTATGGTAGAAATCCACCGTATGTTCATTTAACATTGTTTCTAATGTTAATACTAGAGTAATTTTAACCGTATGTATATTTCACATTTTTATTTATGTGAATTAAAAGAAAATGCGTCGTATGTTAAATTATCATTATTTTCAATGTAATAAGAAGAGAATTTCCATCGTATGAAAAATTGAAATTTTGTTAATATAATAAAAAGAAAATACACCGTATGCTATTTTACGTTATTTTATAATGCAATATAATTGAAATACACTGCATGTTAAGTTAACATTATTTATAATGTTAATATAAAGAGAATTAACTGTAGGACTAATTTACATTATTTTGTAATGTAAATAAAAAGGAATTTGTGTTAACATGTAATTTACATTGAATTATGTAAAATTAAAGTGATGAGAAATTAACATTTTGTTTAATGTTAAATATAAGGAATTTACATGGTATGAGAAAGTAACATTGTTTTTAAATGTTAATAATAAGAAACTACACCGCATGAGCAATTAACATTATTTTTAATTTTCATTAAATAGTAATTTCACCGCATGTGTAAAGTAACATTTTTAAATGTTAAAGATAACACCGTATGATGTAATTAACATTTTTAATGTTAATATAATAAAACTTTAACCGTAAGATGTCATTAACATTTTTAATGTTAATATAAAAGTATTTACAACGTATGATAAATTAACATTTTTGTGTCGATGTTAATAATAAGTATTCACATCGAATGAAAATTAACAATTTTGTTAATGATACAAATAAGAATTTACGTTGTGTGAGGAATTAATGTTATTTTTGATGTAAAAAAATAAGTAATTTACAATGCATGGAAAACGGACATTTTTAATGTCAATTAAATAGAAATTTTACCGTAGGATGAAATGGACATTTTTAATGTAAATTAACTAGAAATTTCAACCGTAGGATTTAGATAACATTATTTATAATGTTAATATGAAGGAAATTTAACCGTATGATAAAATTAACTTTATTTTTAATGTTAATATTAAGAGAATTACTTCGTAGAATAAAATTAACATTATTTTATAATGTTAACATAAAAGAGAATTGACCGTAGGAATGTTACATTTTTTTTATGAAATTAAGAAGGAATAACACCATAGGGTGAGTTAACATTATTTTTAATGTTAATAATGGGGTAATTTAACCATAGGATAAGTCAACATTATCTTTAATGTTAAAATTAAGAAAATATGCATCGTAGGACGAGTTAACATTATTCTAAATGTTAATATAAAAAGTGTATATACCATAGGGAAAAATTTACATTATTTTAATGTTAAAATAAAGGAATTCCACCGTAGGATGAGTTTACATTTTATTCAATGTAAATAGGTGAGAATGCGACATGTAAATGCAAGTTTACATTTTATGCAATGTAAATAAGTAATAATGTGACATGTAATTGCAAGTTTGCATTTTATTAAATGTAAAGAAAACAAGAATGTGATATGTAATGAAAGTTTACATTTTAATTAATGTAAATAAAAATATGATTTTGAGAATTCGCCGTTAAATAAGAAGTTTGACTATTTTAAATAATTAAAATAGAATGAATTGTTAATAAAAATAATTATTAACAAATAAGAAGGATTTTCAAAATATATATATATATATATGTATATATATACGAGGATTGTTTGGGAAGTCCGAGATATTCTCATCCCAAATTAATCCAACGGCGTTAAAGATCGAAGTAAGAAGACGACGTATGAAGACCGTAAATCTTCCCTCGAATGGACAGCGATCGAGATCCTGAATTGACTTGCTACCAATTCATGGGTCAAGGTCATTGCCCAGACGTACGTGTTGGTTTCACGGATTTGACTTTCGTTCAGACCCAGAGCATAAGTTTAAATGGATGGTGTGTCTGACATCGTACTTCGTTATATATCATATTGTTGATTTTCTGTTAATATATAAATGTTTGGTAGTGGAGAATTTATTCTCTACTTAACACCCATTTATGTATTGATGGAGAAGCAATGGTACGGTATGGAGTGACAGTGTGACACACTAAGATGCAATGATCAAGGTTTATTGTTGAAAAGCAGAACCTTGTGGAGATGATCAAAGCATGGCCTGTTTAGGCGTAGCTTTGTGTATTACGTGACTTCGCGAGCCTCACACCCCGGTTGAGTCAAAAACGGGCGAAGGGAACGCAGGGAAAGCAGCACGTTTCTTTCTAGCTAGAAGTAGTGTCAGGGACCTCCCAGCGCTGATACTTTACTTATGTGGATGATGGAATGTGGCGCGCCTCGGATAGGTCCTATAGGACCGGGAAACGTGTGCTTAGGAATAACTAATCCTCTAAGCTGTATGTGAGGACCGGCCCTGCCATTTCCAAGGGTTAACTGCGGGTAATCCTGAGGCACTAGCTAGAGTGTCTCGAATCGGTAAGGAGCTCCGCTCTAGCCTTGACTCATGATGGAAACCAAAATCCAAATACGAACCGACGAATTTGATTGTATTACTAGTACGGAGGCATAGTATATGGTACCTATGCTTCCTAAGATTAATACATTTACTTTGAAATGCTTTCATATACACTAATAATAATATTAGATGCGTATTTGCCGTATTTAGCATGTTTAATCACCATAAGGTAAAACCCTATCCTCTGGTGTGCGTTGCATTGTGTGATGGGACTTGGGTCTTATGGTGATTCCATTTTTTCCAAAAAGCATTGCGTTGTTTACGATGTACTTATTTATTTGTTATGACACTTTAAATTATGCACGGCAATCCATTAGAGTAAACCCGTTCCGCATTAGCGGCGTGGTCTTCGGATTTGCCATATTAATAGTGATTTATTACTTAAGAATTCTCACACCAGTCCCACGACTGACCCATAGTTTGTTTCACCTTTTTGCAAACTTGGGTGCCCTCTTTTCCACACGGGCAGCCAAGTAGACAGGTTCATTCTTTGCCGTGTTCTGTTTTATTGTATTTATGTTGTATTCCAAAAATGATTACTCCTGCTTTCACTCGTGGAAGTTTGGGGGTCGTCACAGTTGGTATCAGAGCTTTGGTTTACAAAGCGGAGTACAACATATTTATAATAATTCGTTTACGTAGAATCACTATATTCTACGGCGAACAGTTCATGAGATACATAATAGCCAGTCACTTTATCGTCATCTTTTCATTCATCCTTCGATCTTTTCCATCTCCTTAAATCACCATTACCGTTATTTTGACTCTTCCCTTAATCGTGCATTCGAAGAAGACTAAGAGAAGTGGCGATGCTCAATTAGCACACGTTTACGAATGAGCGAAAGGACCAACTTCTTCAGTGCCAGCTTCTACTGAAGGAGGAGGAAAGCCTGTTGTCTCTAAAGGTACGCCTAGAATAAGTTACGTTCTCCGTGTTTCTTTCTATTCTTTTTTTTTATGAGCCGTTGCTTGGCTTTCTCTCTCTCTTATCCTCTTTCTTCTTCCTCTTTCTCCTTTTCGGGGACGAAAAGTTTTTAAGTGGGGGAGACTGTAACGACCCTGAATTTTGGGGCCAAGTTAAAATTTATTTTAAGTGATTTTAAATGAGTTTTGATATTTAAAATAATCTATTTTAAATAATAAGGATCACAAATTTGGTTCAAATCGAAGTTAGAATGAATAAATTAATTTTAATTATAAAAAGAGCTAGAAATAGCGCGGTAGTTTGAAAAGTCAAACTTGAACTTTGACCAACCATACAGGATGCAAAATTTAACGGATTTTAGTGAAACCAAAAATATTAGAATCTATTTAAAAATATCTTTCCAACGAATCCGAAAAATCGAAATTTCATAGCGGAAATCAAAATTTATGGCCAATTCAAATTTTAGAAAAGTCGGTGGGTAATATGCATAGGACAAAAATGCTACTTTTCACATATGTAGGAATTTGAACTCGAAACCACTTCCATTGGTTTCAAAATGATGTTTCTGCATTGAAAAACAGTAAACACTTATATGTTTCGAGTTTCGGAAAATATTTGTTTAAAAATGTATTTTTAATATTAAAAATATTCGCCTTGAAAATAGCCATTTTTCAAAAAATCTCAGAATCGAACGAAATAAATTTTGTTGGATTCGTATCATCAAAAGAAAGCTAAAAATGATTTTTTGGTAATTTTTGGAATTAATATATAATTATAATTGATTTTTCAGTGTAAACGGGCAAATTTTTGACTTTAAAAATTCATTAAAAAAATTCAAACGGGCTCAGAATTGAACGAACTTAATTTTCATAGGCCACAGCATCAAAACATAGCTAAATATATTTTTCGAGAATTTTTGAAGTTAATTTGTGACCTAGGTGAATTTCTGCGTACGTTTGAATTTAAAATAATGATTTATATTTAAAACTGAAAAACGAAGGCCAAGACGATCTCGTGAGCTGATGAGACATATCCAGATGAGTTCGGAACGGGGGCTAAATGGTACGAACGACGGTAAGCAGGCTTGAATCGGGGTTCGGGCCAAAACGGGCTTAAGCGGGCCTAATTACATAATTAGTTAACCCTAATATAATATTATAATATCCGAAAATCACTGTTCATCCTCCATCTTCAGCCGACACCTCTTCATGCTGAACCCATCATGGCTGAAAACTTCAAACCCTCATAACTCTTTCGTTTCTCAACGAAAATTTGCGTGTGAGTACACGTTTCGAAGCTCTCGCCGAGCTCTTCGATCTCCGACAAGTCCCGTCCCTTTCCGTCGCCTGTGCCGCCCGCCCCGAGCCCGAGAAGGTCCGCCGGTCGCAGCCACGCCGGGCCCACCACGCTCGATCGAACTCCACCCTCTTCTGGCCGTGCAAAGATCTCTCCAAGGCGGTCATTCTCCAAAAAACCGCACTCAAAACCGTTCAGTAAATCAAAAGTTATCGCGATTTGAAGTTTTGAACAAATTCTGAAAATATGGTATGCTTCAGATTTCCCCACGCTTTTAAGTGTTACACAGCCAGTTGTTAAAAGTCTGAATTTGATTTTTCCTATGAATTTGCATTGGAATCATTCCAGATCTGAAATCAAATTGAATACGAACACCGGATCTGATTGAACCCGAGCCATCTTTTCAGACTAGACCACTGTGAGAATTTTATTTTTATTTAATTTAATTTATTTTATTATTATTTTTATGATTATTAGCAGTAGAACCGATACGACATGATATTTAAACATGGATCTAAACCGATCATAACATATGACGTGAAATCGGAATTGTCTATTATGCTATGTGATTAGACCTGAAATTTCAGGTTTAAATCTGAATTATAAATTAATTAAAATTATTTATATGTTCTTTATTTAATTACACCGTGTTGATTTTACTAATGCCCCGTTATAACATCACCTTGAAATCACCTGGATGCTAGTTATTGATTTGGATTTGTGGTTATGTTTGGATGTGTGGTCATGCGATGTGATGAAATTTTACAATTTATTTGATGCAAATAAATTAAGAATGCTACTTGTGATGAATGCTACTTGTGATGAATGCTACTTGTGATGAGATTTATATTCTCTTCTTATGTAAAATTGAAATAGGGAAAAATTGACATTTTTGTCAAATGCTAATATAGAAAACTGTCACCATATGACTAATTGACATTTTTGTCAAATGCTAATATAGAAAACTGTCACCATATGACTAATTGACATTTTTGTCAAATGCTAATATAGAAAACTGTCACCATATGACTAATTGACATTTTTGTCAAATGTTAATATAGAAAACTGTCACCGTATGAAATTTACATTTTTGTCAAATGTAAAAAAGAAAAAAAAAAGAAAGAGAAAAAGAAAATGTATTGTATGAAGAATAGCATTTTTGTCATGTTAATTAAAAAGAAAAGTGCATGGTATGTAAAATAGAATTGTTGTTATGATAAAAATAGATGATGTCATATTATGTAAAGTAACATTATGTTCAATGTAAATACAAGAATTTGACATAGTATGATTTAATATTTATTTTAATGTTAAAATGAGAGAATATTCACTGTATGATAACATGTACATTTTTATTTGTCAAAATAAAATAGCATATTCACTGTATGATAACATGTACATTTTTATTTGTCAAAATAAAATAGCATATTCACTGTATGATAACATGTACATTTTTATTTGTCAAAATAAAATAGCATATTCACTGTATGATAACATGTACATTTTTATTTGTCAAAATAAAATAGCATATTCACTGTATGATAACATGTACATTTTTATTTGTCAAAATAAAATAGCATATTCACTGTATGATAACATGTACATTTTTATTTGTCAAAATAAAATAGCATATTCACTGTATGATAACATGTACATTTTTATTTGTCAAAATAAAATAGCATATTCACTGTATGATAACATGTACATTTTTATTTGTCAAAATAAAATAGCATATTCACTGTATGATAACATGTACATTTTTATTTGTCAAAATAAAATAGCATTTCAACTATATGATAAGATGTACTTTTTTTTTTGTAAGAATAAAGTAGGATGATTCAACATTATTTTATAATGTAGTATGGTAGAAATCCACCGTATGTTCATTTAACATTGTTTCTAATGTTAATACTAGAGTAATTTTAACCGTATGTATATTTCACATTTTTATTTATGTGAATTAAAAGAAAATGCGTCGTATGTTAAATTATCATTATTTTCAATGTAATAAGAAGAGAATTTCCATCGTATGAAAAATTGAAATTTTGTTAATATAATAAAAAGAAAATACACCGTATGCTATTTTACGTTATTTTATAATGCAATATAATTGAAATACACTGCATGTTAAGTTAACATTATTTATAATGTTAATATAAAGAGAATTAACTGTAGGACTAATTTACATTATTTTGTAATGTAAATAAAAAGGAATTTGTGTTAACATGTAATTTACATTGAATTATGTAAAATTAAAGTGATGAGAAATTAACATTTTGTTTAATGTTAAATATAAGGAATTTACATGGTATGAGAAAGTAACATTGTTTTTAAATGTTAATAATAAGAAACTACACCGCATGAGCAATTAACATTATTTTTAATTTTCATTAAATAGTAATTTCACCGCATGTGTAAAGTAACATTTTTAAATGTTAAAGATAACACCGTATGATGTAATTAACATTTTTAATGTTAATATAATAAAACTTTAACCGTAAGATGTCATTAACATTTTTAATGTTAATATAAAAGTATTTACAACGTATGATAAATTAACATTTTTGTGTCGATGTTAATAATAAGTATTCACATCGAATGAAAATTAACAATTTTGTTAATGATACAAATAAGAATTTACGTTGTATGAGGAATTAATGTTATTTTTGATGTAAAAAAATAAGTAATTTACAATGCATGGAAAACGGACATTTTTAATGTCAATTAAATAGAAA
Organism: Allium sativum; assembly: GCA_030737875.1. Lineage (NCBI taxonomy): Eukaryota > Viridiplantae > Streptophyta > Magnoliopsida > Asparagales > Amaryllidaceae > Allium > Allium sativum. The sequence continues at coordinate 772,814,800 of CM060924.1, read as the reverse complement.
TTTTACCGTAGGATGAAATGGACATTTTTAATGTAAATTAACTAGAAATTTCAACCGTAGGATTTAGATAACATTATTTATAATGTTAATATGAAGGAAATTTAACCGTATGATAAAATTAACTTTATTTTTAATGTTAATATTAAGAGAATTACTTCGTAGAATAAAATTAACATTATTTTATAATGTTAACATAAAAGAGAATTGACCGTAGGAATGTTACATTTTTTTTATGAAATTAAGAAGGAATAACACCATAGGGTGAGTTAACATTATTTTTAATGTTAATAATGGGGTAATTTAACCATAGGATAAGTCAACATTATCTTTAATGTTAAAATTAAGAAAATATGCATCGTAGGACGAGTTAACATTATTCTAAATGTTAATATAAAAAGTGTATATACCATAGGGAAAAATTTACATTATTTTAATGTTAAAATAAAGGAATTCCACCGTAGGATGAGTTTACATTTTATTCAATGTAAATAGGTGAGAATGCGACATGTAAATGCAAGTTTACATTTTATGCAATGTAAATAAGTAATAATGTGACATGTAATTGCAAGTTTGCATTTTATTAAATGTAAAGAAAACAAGAATGCGATATGTAATGAAAGTTTACATTTTAATTAATGTAAATAAAAATATGATTTTGAGAATTCGCCGTTAAATAAGAAGTTTGACTATTTTAAATAATTAAAATAGAATGAATTGTTAATAAAAATAATTATTAACAAATAAGAAGGATTTTCAAAATATATATATATATATGTATATATATACGAGGATTGTTTGGGAAGTCCGAGATATTCTCATCCCAAATTAATCCAACGGCGTTAAAGATCGAAGTAAGAAGACGACGTATGAAGACCGTAAATCTTCCCTCGAATGGACAGCGATCGAGATCCTGAATTGACTTGCTACCAATTCATGGGTCAAGGTCATTGCCCAGACGTACGTGTTGGTTTCACGGATTTGACTTTCGTTCAGACCCAGAGCATAAGTTTAAATGGATGGTGTGTCTGACATCGTACTTCGTTATATATCATATTGTTGATTTTCTGTTAATATATAAATGTTTGGTGGTGGAGAATTTATTCTCTACTTAACACCCATTTATGTATTGATGGAGAAGCAATGGTACGGTATGGAGTGACAGTGTGACACACTAAGATGCAATGATCAAGGTTTATTGTTGAAAAGCAGAACCTTGTGGAGATGATCAAAGCATGGCCTGTTTAGGCGTAGCTTTGTGTATTACGTGACTTCGCGAGCCTCACACCCCGGTTGAGTCAAAAACGGGCGAAGGGAACGCAGGGAAAGCAGCACGTTTCTTTCTAGCTAGAAGTAGTGTCAGGGACCTCCCAGCGCTGATACTTTACTTATGTGGATGATGGAATGTGGCGCGCCTCGGATAGGTCCTATAGGACCGGGAAACGTGTGCTTAGGAATAACTAATCCTCTAAGCTGTATGTGAGGACCGGCCCTGCCATTTCCAAGGGTTAACTGCGGGTAATCCTGAGGCACTAGCTAGAGTGTCTCGAATCGGTAAGGAGCTCCGCTCTAGCCTTGACTCATGATGGAAACCAAAATCCAAATACGAACCGACGAATTTGATTGTATTACTAGTACGGAGGCATAGTATATGGTACCTATGCTTCCTAAGATTAATACATTTACTTTGAAATGCTTTCATATACACTAATAATAATATTAGATGCGTATTTGCCGTATTTAGCATGTTTAATCACCATAAGGTAAAACCCTATCCTCTGGTGTGCGTTGCATTGTGTGATGGGACTTGGGTCTTATGGTGATTCCATTTTTTCCAAAAAGCATTGCGTTGTTTACGATGTACTTATTTATTTGTTATGACACTTTAAATTATGCACGGCAATCCATTAGAGTAAACCCGTTCCGCATTAGCGGCGTGGTCTTCGGATTTGCCATATTAATAGTGATTTATTACTTAAGAATTCTCACACCAGTCCCACGACTGACCCATAGTTTGTTTCACCTTTTTGCAAACTTGGGTGCCCTCTTTTCCACACGGGCAGCCAAGTAGACAGGTTCATTCTTTGCCGTGTTCTGTTTTATTGTATTTATGTTGTATTCCAAAAATGATTACTCCTGCTTTCACTCGTGGAAGTTTGGGGGTCGTCACATGATGCATATATATTCTAAGTAATATCAATAAGGGGTGTGTAAACGCATGAACTTGCAAAATAGCGGTCTAATTAACATAATTTAGGCACTTGCGAACTTGCATTGTAATAGCATAAAATCTTGGCATAAAACATACCTAAACATGAATCATGGTTTAACCCTAATCATGTAAACTTTTATTTGAAGTATGAATCTAACTTAATTATGTGCCACATATATTATCATATGTTTTCTAACAACAACCTAAGCCTAAAACATATTTTGTTTGGGCATAAAGTTAAACATAAACTAGCCATGTTCATAAAGTCAACACAAGTTCACAAAGATGCTTACTTTTGTCACTAATACAAAAGTATGGTTTTTCACTTGAATCATGATGCCAATTCCAACATAAATTCATATGAATCATAATACTCAATTGGATCCAACTACACTAAAAATGATCATAAAAGTATACATAGAAGGATCTAAAAATTATGTTGGCATAATAGTGAATCATATACTTGCATAAGTCTTAACCTGGTTACAATGAAATATATAACTTCTCATTAACCACAACGTAACAAATTTCCAACATGAGTTATATACTTGTATCGCAACTATTCAATAGGTTCAACATCATGTTAATTACACTACCACATCCCAAATCCATTCATAGCAAATCATAGCAACAAACAATTATGAATTAACATTATAATAATTAAAGTACAATCCCATTTCTTATTTTACACGGATCAAGTCTCAATTATTCATTCATATCGGAATAGCACTCTACTTACAACGTATGACGAATCTTGTATTCAGGATTCTGAATTCTGAATTTGGAGATGCTATCCTTTGTTGTAGGTGTTGTTTTGATTTAATTGTCGTGGCTTTAAGCTTTTGAATCAACTCCTAATCGTCTCTTAACTTGACGACTATTCCTAGTCTTTCTTCGGCAACATGACAGCTCCATACTCATTTTTATTTGTGTGAATTAGGTGGAGTCTTAGGTCCTTTTTATAGAGTTTGTGAATTGATTAGAGCCGTCGATGGAGCTTAGATTAATATAAGCCATTCGTTTTAAACAGAAACTAATCAAGAGTTGACACATAAGCCCTAGTGACAAGAGAAAGCCCAGAAATTCGGCCAAGCACAGACCGGGCCAGCCAGGAGGGGCTGGGTTCGACCTGGCTCAGGGGCCAGGTCGACTACCCAGTCGACACGCAGGTCGACTGCCCAGTCGACCTGGGCACCCCAGGTCGACGGCCCAGTCGACCTGGGTCTTGGGCGGGAAAATTCCCGCCTAGCCCAATCTGGGTCCGATTTTGAATTTGAATTCGTTTTTCTGAACTGTTTCTGCCTGTTTGAATTTTAAACTGAATTCTGAAACTTCCGGAGGTCATATCTCTCTCATACGCAGTCCGTTTTACGCAAACTCGGACTCTATCTCAAGCAGAATTCCGAGACGAACAAAATGGTGTATCCTGCTTCCCTTAATTCTTTGGTTTGAAATTAATTATACTTTAATTTATGAATTTCACTTTTATAGAATATACGGGGTGTTACAGTGGGAGCTGGAGCGGAGGCGACTGGAGAAAAGTAGCGGCGGTTTTATTTTGATTTGAGGGGGAGGGGCTCGATGTTCTGAGTGAAATGGATTTAGATTTAGAAATTCTAAAGGATTATATTTATTTTTATTTAATTTCAAAAAGTAACTTTTTTATTCGAACTCCAAATGGAACCCACCGCCTGTCGTCCTTGGCTAATTACCCACATTCCGAACTATCAGGGCCACGTACGGACTCTAAAAATTCCCAAAAAATATTTTCTAGCTTCGTACTAACATATGGTTCTAGCCAATCTAATTTCATCAAATTCTGAGATCGTTTGTAAAATGGTCATTTTCTCGTCGATCCAAATTGACTGAAACGGTCAAAACACGTTTTCATGTGCCACGCTCTAATATTGATTCGAAAAATCAAGAATTTTGTAATCTAGCAATAATTCGACATCCGCATCCAACAAAAGTGGTTTCATCAAAAACGGAGGTCGTTTGCAAAATTTCCATTTTTAAGGGCCAAAATTCCATAGCGACTATTCTGAATTTTCAACTGGATGTAACTTTTTATTCCCGGTATGAAATTTCAATTTTTCAGATTTGTTGGAAATATATTTTCAATTAGATTCTAATGTTTTTGGTTTCGCTAAAATCCGGTTTATTTTGAATTTTGTTCATTCATTTGAAATTTGAAATCGAATTTTCAAACTACCGCGTCATTTTCAGTTCCTTTTATAATTAAAAATAAATAATTATATTCTAACGTCGATTCAAATAAATATATACATTCTAATTCTATTCAAATTAAATTTCTCGTTGTTATTATTTAAAAAAATCATTTTAAATATTCAAAATTCATTTAAACTGCCAAAATAAAAAAATTAAATTGCCTCAGATTTTCCAGGTTGTTACAATCTCCCCCACTTAAAATTATTTCATCCTCGAAAAGGAACGGAGCTGAAAGTTTTTTAACTAATCAACTCAACTTTCATTATTTTCATTATGGCTTAAGTTCTTCAAATTTTCAGTTTCTAAGAATTTTTCAAATTTTTCAAAACTTTGGCTAACACCCTAAATTTTCGAATTTTTTTGCCATAACCTCCCCTACACGGGAGCACCGAGAAAATCCCGAAATCACCATACAGGCCTCTCCAATCCAAAAAGAAAAAGAAACAGCCAAGCGGCTAGCCAATCGGCTCATAAAATCATCAAAAACCCCAAGAAATAACATGTACTTATTTGTTGGGCAAACAATTTTATTCCTCTGCTCTAGCCTCTTTGTAATGACCTGTTCAATGGATACACATGTATATGCATGTAATTTCAAACAATTTTCAATACAGTTCAATATTTGGTATAATTTGTCCCAGATTTACCTTTCGTTCACATAATGTTTTAAATAAATAATCACACAACACAATCATCAATCAATTAGTTGATTATCGTTTCAAATTCATAACTTAGATACTGTAACACCCCGTATTTTCTGTGAGCATAAAAGTAACAAAACAAAGTATACTTAATTTTTAAAAGAAGAATTAAGGGAAACGGTTACTCCATTGCATTCATCTCGGAGGTCTGCTTGGAATAGAGTCTAAGTTTTCGTAAATCGGACTTCGTATGAGAAAGTTATGGCACTAAGAAGTTTCAGGAATTTAAATAAAATAAAACAGCTCAAGTTTAAATTTAAAATTTAGATCACACGCCCGGGCTGGGCGGGAAATTTTCTGCCTAGGACCGAGGTCGACCAGGGGATCGACCTGGGTGTCATAGGTCGACCAGGGGGTCGACCTGGGGTTCGACCTCCCCCTTATTTTCAGATCCGAGGAATGGTTCGTTTTTCTGCATTTGGATGCCTGTTCTGACCAGATTCGTTGATCCCTATGCTATTTAAGCACCCGCAAACCCCCCATTTCGCTCCACACCAAACCATCGTAATGCTATGTTGCCTTAATTCTAATTAAAATAAATCAATGGCGTCTCTACTTTGCTGAAACCTAAGCTAGAACTAGTGCTTCTTCTTCTTCCAATCTGAATAGGATTAAAAAAGAACAACTACAACCCTTTTTCTTTTAGAATCCAACCAAGGTGAGTACAGTTATTTTCAGATATGAAATTTAATTATGATATTGACATGGTTATAAATTTGAATTTGAGATTATGCATATTCTTGTTTATCAAATCTGTATTTCTATGTAGATCTATCTTATTAATATTATAGTAATTATTCTGTATCTCTTCCTTCCTTCTGTTCTATAGCCAGGCTACCACGAGCCTGAGCCAAATCTCATAAGAGATTGACATACGAAAGCTAAATTTGGGGAAAATAGTGAATGATTCATAATTAGACATGACTGATTTGTGATTAATTTGAGAAAAGAACATATGTTGTAATTTAAGATCTGGATCTGGGCATACTATATATGATAGTATGTGATTTGGAAGAAGAAGAATTATTGTGTATATGACTTAGGCGCAAAGATCTATATTATAATAGGATAACTATTAAACGTGAATACGCCTAAATGGAAATTTTGGATATTTGGCATACGCTAAAATCAAAGGCTATAATTTGGCATAATTCATATTTTATATCATGATTTGGGGTTTTTGGAGGATATTATGTACTGTGTAAATTTAACTAAAATTTGGGGCATATGTTATATTGTGAATTATGACCATAATTTAGGAATGTAAAATTAGGCTTAATTTTATGATTAGGCGAGGTATGTAAATGGAATTGTAAGGGTTGATTAAATCTATTAAATTGCCTAATCTGCTAAATCTGTTGAAACTGAATATGGTGAATTTAGGGTATGAAAATCTATAGGCTCGATCTAAAATTGAGCAAAACAAGTTAATAGAACTTTGAATAATCTGTTGTAACCTGTAAAGAAGTTTAATTTGTTGAATCGGCATAATTAGTCTGATATTGGCATAATCTGTGAATGAATACTTTAGCTAAAAATAAGAATGCTGAGAAACGAGATTAGACTCTGTTTACGGTAGAAGCCCACCCAGACCCAACCGGCGTAACCAGGAACCGCAAACTATCAGTCTTATGTAAGAGGTCGTAGGCATAACTAAAAGATGCTTAGAAATGAGGTTAGGTCTGGCTTGCGTTGGAAGTCTGCCCGGAACCGCCTGACACATCCAACGGCCACAAGCTACCGACCTAATGTGAGAGGTCTGTGCATTACTAATTAATTAATGCAAATCTAGGATAAATATGATGCCTAAAACGTGTTGGTTGGATAAGGTTAAATCGACTGGGAGGATGAGTCTAATAAACCCGTTTTGTAAATCTATAGGGCCAATACAAGGTTAGGTAGAACAATCTATAAGTCTGTTAATCTGTATATCTGATCCGTTAGTCTGAAAACTTGTTAACCTATATGTCTAATCTGAGAACTAGTTAATCTGAACTTTCTACATCTGAAATCTGTAAGCAAGTTAATCTGAAATCTGTTAGTCTGGGGACACAAGGTTAGGAGGGGAAATTACTTGTGTCATCTGTTGTGTGGGACCCATATTAGTCAGTATCCCTTTTCTGGTACCAAAACTATGACCCAACACAAGGAGGGGTTTGGGCGCGCTTACTTAACTAATTGTAAGAGGTTTACTCTGGTAATGGCGAGGGGTGTCGATGGAGCATTCCAACCGGGTCATGTGCGTGCATGGATCCGGTCTACTCTGAGGATGTAAGACACCATGACATCTGTAAATAAGTCTGTGTTTATAGGTTGCCACTTTAGGGAATGATACACCCTTCTGTCGGGCCGGCACAGGGTATTTATGTATTAGGGAGCTGATCTCTTGGGGTAGAATTTAGGGTACACCTAGTTCTGTTTGTTTCTGTTGGTGTACCGTCTATTTCTGTTGGGGTGTTAAAGGCCCATTATTAGCATTCTGTTTCTGTACCTTCTGTTTCTGTTGGGGTGGTAAAGGCTCATTATTAGCATTCTGTTTTTGTACCTTCTGTCTCTGTTGGGGTGGCAAAGGCCCGTTACTAGCATTCTGTTTCTGTAGAGATTATTCTGTTTTCATTTCTGTTTCAGTTTAGACATTAGGGTAACACCTAGTCCTGTTATAATAAGTATTAGTGCAGAGAAGTAAGATATAGGTAAGAAGCATATCTTGGTCTATATCATTATGTTTCTTCTGTTTAACTTAAGCATACCTTGTAACAACCCGTATTTTCAATAACCTGTAATAACATAAATCGAGGCAGAATTTAATTCTAAAATGGGAATCAAGGGAAACGGGCTATGCCATTGTGTTCGTCTCGGAAAAATACGCGAAATAGAGTCCGAGTTTTCGAAAATCGGAGTCCGTATGACCAAGATATGGCCTCGCGAAGTTTCACGAAAATTCCCAAATTAAAGTATACTTAATTAAGTGAAATGGGTTGTGTAGATATATATATATATATATATATATATATATATATATATTGATATATATATATATATATATAATTGAAAATTTAATAAATAAATATGCAAAAATGCTCAAAACAGCGAATTGGGAGAGGGGAATAACCGAACCGGCCGATTTTTGAAGTCGACCCGAGCCCGCTGGGTCGACTAGGGGTTAATCCAGGGTGTTTGGCTGTCAACCCGTGGGCCGATTCGCTCAAGTGCAGATTTTGCATTTGAATGGTTCTCATGGTCCATCTTTAATCTAAAGGCCCTAGATGGTTCCTACACTTGACTTCTTCCCCAAGACATGCTTTGATGGCTTGGATTGAATCTAGGGTTAATCCTATGGCCTAAAACACTTGCCTAATCTATAAATAAGACCCTAACCTACCCTAATTCATTCATAATTAAACCTAGTGACTAAACTATGGCAAAATGCTAGCTCTCATGGCCTCCACTAATTTTATGAAGAGGGTTGCATACTAATCACTCTCTAATCAACTTCTAATCCCTTCTTAGCATCTTAATCTTCTTCATTTGGTGTTCAAAGTTGCTAGTTGTGAGTTTCTATCACTTTGATGATCTTTTGGTAAACTAATTAGATGAGATGTGATGAGATTTATGGTTTTGTATGTGGGTTAATGAGCTTTGAATCATATGATATGATGTTAGCATTAATCTTATGTTTATGCATGTTGAGTATGTAAGCTTATGCAAGTTTAATATGATGTATGTTATGTTTGCATGATGCTAAATATGCAAGTTGTGGGCTATGTAATCATATGCATGTTATGCAAGTTCATGGTAATATGCTATGCAAGTTACATGTTTGTTAATATGCAAGTTACATGTTTGTTAATATGCAAGTTACATGTATGTAAATATGCAAGTTACATGTTTGTTAATATGCAAGTTACATGTTTGTTAATATGCAAGTTACATGTATGTAAATATGCAAGTTACATGTTTCTTTATATGCAAGTTACATGTTTGTTAATATGCGAGTTACATGTATGTAAATATGCAAGTTACATGTTTATTAATATGCAAGTTCATGATGACACATTATGCAAGTCTATAAGCTAATATGCAAGTTTGTTATGCAAAATGAATATGTAAGTTATGTGACATATTATATGCAAGTTATGTGACATGTTATGCAAGTTCATATGCAAGTTATGTGTTTGTTAATATGCAAGATGGCACCTTTGAAACATGTTCATTCATATGCAAGTTGACACCTTTTATATGTGTTATATCATGAACGAAATTACGTGGGAACGATGGGGTAATTAAATGCATAAGTTAATAAGATTGTGTGAAATTAATATAATTATGCATAACACAAAATAAATAAACATAGTATGGGAATTTGCCTATTTGGTTAGGTGTACCCATACTATGTGTTGGGAATTTACCTATTGAGTTAGGTCTACCCCATGGGAATTTACCTATTAAGTTAGGTCTACCCATGTTAAGAAAACTTGATTAATTAGGGATAATTAATATAAAATTATGAGGGTGATTAATTAGGTGTAATTAATTGACTAAGACACGAGGTTGGACTCAGTTGTAGCGTAAAACTGCCCGGACCCAACCGGCTTAACCAGTTGCTACAAATGTTAGCCCAATGTGAGAGGTCTTAGGCACAAACTAAATACGTAATTAATGTAAAGACACGAGGTTAGACTCTGTTATGACATAAGGCTGCCCGGACCCAACCGGCTTAACCAGCGGTCATAAAAGACAGTCTAATGTGAGAGGTCTTTACAAAGGTTACGTTCTTAATTAATTAATTAAGAAACACTTAACCACATTAGCATGTAGAGGGACATGAGGGGTTAAGTGGGTGCCTCGGGTGGCATGAGAAAATCTAGTGGTTGCCTTGGGTGGCAATAGAAAATACGATTAGAATACTTAACCAAAATAGAACATGTAATTAAAACATGATTAAAGGGTTAAGTGGGATATACTAGAAAAAGGGACAAGCTTAGGTGGGTAGCTTGTGGAGGCCCATTTCAACCAGTAACCCATACGTATCTTTGTGGGCTCGACCCATGTCGAGGACGGGACACACATACTGGGCTTGACTGTAAGAGGCAAACGGGTTAGCGGTGGCAACGCAAGTCCAACGGGCTTCATATGCGTGAGTGGGCCCGGGCTGGTAGGTAAGCCGTTGTTGCATCGAGTAGATATAAGCCGTGCACCTTTAGTTTCATCAGGTTGCCACATTGGGGAATGATACATCCCACGGTGGGGCCAGCACGGGTATCTACGTTAGGGAGCCGATCGAATGGGAAGTAGTGTGTACACCTAGTGGATTGTAGGGCCCCGTGGCGCCTACTTGGTCACCTAGGGGTACGCAGGTACTAATTAGTAAATTTTATAAGTCCTTGGGTGGGATCAACCTTTAAGTTAGGAACGACTGGTGTGGTGCAGTTTAGTAATTTACCTTAGGGAGGGTAGATGCGTCTTTATCCTTTATCTTCGTTTAGTTGACTGCTTAGGGTAGCCATTCATCCCTATATGTTACCGTATATCAGTTTATGTCTTCTCTGGTTACTTTAACGATTGTATTGTTAAAGTTATAGGACTCGCTCAGACTTATGTCTGACCCTGTTGTTTTTATCTTTTTCCCAACCCTCAGGTCCTACGGTGGATCCTAGCAGTAGTGGAGCTTGATCGGATTGCTGTTCCAGTCTTTAGGAGCTTGGATAGATGTAAAGCTCCAGTTATCCAGTTATCTTTTCTTTTGTTTGGCTATTGTATGAGAGTGGGATTATGTACTTCTTTATTTTGATGGATATTGTACTTGACCTTTATTGTGGTTTTATGATGTAACCAGACATGTTTTACTTCCGCTGTTATGAGATGATGTTTTAAAATTTCAAGTACTATTTATATCTGTCTTGTTGTAATTTTTCTGTTCTATATTCACTAAAATACTCCACCGATGCTATGGCATTCCCTTAGTGAGTGATCATAGCGGGAGTGGGGTGTTACACGTGGTATCAGAGCTTAAGGTTACCAGAACAGATAAAATTTTTGAGAAAAACTACTTTCTAAGAGTATTTTCGAAGGAAGTATTTTTAAAAGCATGTCTTCTAAGAGAAAAAGTTTTTGAAAAAGAAAAGCATAATCCCCAATAGCCATATCTTTATCTTTCGGAATCTCCTTTTTGAATCTTTCCTCTTTCGTTTCAGCATGGCTGAAGATCTTAACATCCCGGAGGGTTTAGTTATACCACTATGGTATAGGAGGTTGCAAGAGGCTAGGGCCGCGGCTGCGGGTCCGGCCAATGCTACTACACCAGAGACAACCGCTCCTCCTCCTCAGCCTAGAGTGGATAATTTTGCTAAGGTTTGCAAGGAGTTCAAGGCTATAGGAGGAAAACCTTTTCTTGGTTCAGAGACTTTCGTAGAGGCTAGAGATTGGCTTAAGGAAGTGGAAGAGTTGCTAGATATCTTTGAAGTGGAAGAGGGAAAGAAAGTCAAGTTGGCGGCTTGGTTAATGAAGGGAGAGGCCTCATTCTGGTGGGAGGTCACTAATGGAGAACGCCCTGTTGACTCTTGGGCAGATTTTAAGCAAAGGTTTGGGGCTAAGTTTCTCTCAAGGGCGGAAGAGAATCTGTTTATGGAGAAGTTCTTGAATTTGAAGCAAGGGAATCTCACGGTGAAAGAATATGTCAACAAATTCAATCAATTAGCAAGGTTTGGCATAGAGTTGGTGAATACACCGGAGAAGAAGGCTTTGAGGTTCGTTAGAGGCTTGAACGAACCATTGCAAGGAATAGCTATGACTCACATTCCTATGGGGGCCACTTTTGAGAAGCTTGTCTACATGGCACTTATGCATGAGGATGATAAGAATTCTAAGGCACCAGAGAAAAAGGGGGATCAGAAGAAACCGCAACAGCAACAACAAGGCAAGGGCGGAAAAGGCAATGGTGACAAAAAGAAGACGAAGAAGAAGTGCTTCAATTGTGGAACACCAGGACACCTCAGTAAGGATTGTCGCAAAAAGAAGAAGACCGGTTGCTTTCATTGTGGTGAAGCAGGGCATCTTGTGAAAAACTGCCCAAAGAAGGGGCAGAAGACGGGGTCTACCTCAGGAGGCCAGGTGCAAGCTCTTATAGCACCACCTCAGTCAGGGGGGCAAGTTCAGGTTCTCTCAGTTCCACCGATTCAGCAGAGAGGTAGAACTATTTCCGTTGAAAGTCTGGTTTTTCTGTTTGATCATCCAGTTCGTACTTTGTTTGACTCTGGCGCATCGCATTCTTTTATCTCATCATCGTTAGTTGAGTCACTGCACTTAGACACCAGTCTAGTTGATGATCCCTTGGTTGTCTCAAACCCAATTGGGGGCTCCATATATCTGTCTATGATATGTTTGGGTTTGAAGATTTCTATACTTAGCGTTGAGTTTAGATGTGATGCTTTTGTATTGGGCTTCACGGGCTATGGGTTGATCTTGGGCATGGACTGGTTATCCAGTAATGGTGCCGTTCTTGATTGCGAAAGGAGAGTTGTCAGGCTCATGACCCGCTTGGGTAACACTCTCGAGATCTCTTGCAATCCCATGGAATCTGTTTTGCTAAGTTATCTTGAATCGCTCGATGCTTCGGTCGAAAGTTTGTGTTCTGTCAGAGTAGTCCGGGAATATCCGGATGTGTTTGAAGAAGTAAAGGGTTTGCCTCCGAAGCGGGAGATAGATTTCCGAATTTATTTGGTGGATAATGCCAAACCAGTGTCTTTGCCAGTACGCCACATGGCTCCTCGTGAGAGAAGAGAACTTCATAAGCAAGTAGGGGAGTTGCTTGAGAAGGGGTTCATAAGGCGAAGTATATCGGAGTGGGGAGCTCCAGTAGTGTTTGCCACGAAGGCGGATGGGTCCCTCAGACTTTGTGTGGATTATAGGGAACTTAATAAGCTCACGAAGAAGAATAGACACCCATTACCGAGGATAGATGATCTCTTTGATCAGTTGGTTGGCGCGTCAGTATTTTCGCAGATGAACTTAGCTACAGGGTTTCATCAGTTAAGAGTGGCGGAGGACAGTATAGAGAAGACTGCTTTCCGGACTCCGGATGGTTTTTATGAGTGGCTAGTGATGCCATTTGGGTTGACAAACGCCCCCGCATACTTTGTTGATCTCATGAGTAGAGTGTTCAGAGAGTATCTGAATAAGTTTGTAGTAGTTTTTGTGGATGACATCTTGGTCTTTTCCAAGAATGAAGAAGAGCATGCCTTACATCTCAAGGAAGTGTTGGAGACTCTTCGAGCGCATAGTCTTAAAGCTAAATTCTCTAAATGCCATTTTTGGAGAAGAGAAGTGCGATTCTTAGGGCATGTGGTCTCTAAGGAAGGGATAGCTGTGGATCCCGCAAAGATAGTATCTATCCAGGATTGGAAAGTTCCTAGAAATGCTACCGAGGTAAGAAGTTTCTTGGGGTTGGCAGGATATTATAGGAAGTTCATCAAAGACTTCGCGAAGATATCAGCCCCATTAACCCGCTTGACGAAGAAGAATCTGGTTTTCTCATGGGATGTAGATTGTGATGATGCTTTCCGACGGTTAAAGAGAGCTTTGACCACCGCTCCAGTTTTAGTGCTTCCAGATGGGAGTAAGCCGTTTGTTGTTTATACCGATGCTTGTGGAACAGGATTAGGCGCAGTCTTGATGCAGGAGGGAAGGGTAATAGCCTATGGAGGGAGACAATTGAGAGTGCATGAGAAGAATTACCCTACCCATGATCTAGAGTTGGCCGCGATTGTTTTCGCACTTAAGTCTTGGCGCCATTATCTTCTTGGTGAGAGATTCGAGTTGTTCACCGACCATAAATCATTGAAGTACTTATTCTCTCAGAAGGATTTAAACTTAAGACAGCAAAGGTGGATGGAGTTCTTAGCATCCTATGATTTCGAGATAGCGTATACCCCTGGTAAGGGTAACGTGGTGGCAGACGCCTTAAGCAGAAAAAGGCTATCTTTGAGTCCATTGTTCGTGGAACGACGAAGCTTGGAGTTTCTTTCTTTGTTTGACTTCAGACCTTCTGTTGATTTTGTACCTGGTTTGTTGGCATCCTTGGAGGTTAGACCTACTCTTTTGAGACGGATTGGCGAGGCTCAGCGAGACGACCCACAGTTGGTTGTGTTGGTAGAGAAGCTTATAAGAGGGGAGTCGTCCAGCCATTTAGGTAGATACACCATAGATGATAAGGGATGGTTGCATAGAGACGGTAGACTTTGTGTACCGCAAGATGAGGGTTTGAAGAAGGCTATTTTGGATGATGCACATCGTTCAAGAATGACTATTCATCCCGGTGGAGACAAAATGTACCAAGACATGAAGAGAGTTTTCTTCTGGGCCGGTATGAAGAAAGATGTGGCCGAGTATGTGGCTAGATGCTTAGTGTGCCAACAAGTTAAAGTGGAGCAAAGGAAACCCGGTGGGTTGCTACACCCATTGGAAGTTCCACAGTGGAAGTGGGATAGTGTCTCGATGGATTTCATCGACGGGTTACCGAGATCGAGGAAGGGCAATACGGGAATTTGGGTTGTGGTAGACAGACTTACCAAGAGTGCCCATTTTATACCCGTAAAGAGTAAGAGGACCGCTCCATGGCTTGCTTCAGTCTATGTTAGAGAGATTGTTAGATTGCATGGCGTACCATCCAGCATTGTGAGTGATCGAGATCCTATTTTCACTAGTGAGTTTTGGAGAAGTTTGCAAGAGGCGGTAGGGACTCAGTTGTGTTTGAGCACCGCATATCATCCTCAGACGGACGGTCAGACCGAGAGGGTGAACCGTATCTTAGAAGATCTTTTGAGGCTTTGTATCTTGGATTTTGGAGGTACATGGGAAGAACATCTTCCTTTGGTGGAGTTCGCATATAATAACAGCTTTCAGTCCAGTATTGGTATGGCTCCTTTCGAAGCTCTTTATGGAAGGCCTTGTCGATCTCCTACATGTTGGTGGGAATCTACGGATAAGATCTTGCTTGGGCCGGATATGGTTAGAGAGACTTCAGAGAAGATTGATTTAATTCGAAAAAGGATGAAAGCAGCGCAAGATAGACAGAAATCTTATGCGGATCGGAGAAGGACGGATCTTGAGTTTGAGGTTGGGGACATGGTTTTTGTCAAAGTATCTCCATTGAGAAATGTTGTTCGCTTTGGGTCCGTAGGGAAGTTAGCACCGAGATTTGTTGGGCCGTTTCCTATTAAGGAAAGGATTGGACGGATGGCATATAGGGTGGAGTTGCCCGACAGACTTAGTGGTGTTCATGATGTATTCCATGTATCACATTTGAGGAAGTGCTTACATGAGACCGCGGAGGTGGTAGAGCCGAGCTTGCTTAGAGATGTAGAGGTAGAGCGTGATGCGACGATTCGACGAGCTCCTACTCGCATCCTTGGGTCAGAAACTAGGAAGTTGAGGAACAGAGAAGTTCAGCTAGTTAAAGTGCAATGGGGAGATGACGAAAGCAATGCTACTTGGGAGACGGAAGCAAAGATGCGTTCTTTGTATCCATTTCTTTTTGAGAGTATGTCTTTTAACTTCTCCTTTATTGCTTGTCTAGTACTTATCTTATCTTTAGTATATCCTCTCGCTAATACCTATGACCTTTAGATAGGGTAAAACCTATGGTTGAAACATGTGTTTGAAACATGTTATGGTTGATGGATGCATATGGATGCAATTGTTTGCTAGTGGTTGCTCGTGGATGCATATACACACACATTAGGCACTAGATCGGCTCAGTCACTTCATGTTGCATATTGCATAAATGGATGTGGTAGTTAGATTGATGGATGTATCATGGCTGTGTTATCATATGGATGATGCATTTTTGTGTATGGTTGTGCACGCATGTAGAAATTTGTATGTGTCAATAGGGTTTCGCATACATATTGGATGCATGGCACTATCATGGTTTGCATTAAGGAGGTTTACTGTATCAGTAACCGCCTGATTTTCGCATTAGGTAAGTACATATACACACACTTTTGCATATATCCATCCAGCATTTAGAATCTTGTAAGGACAATGATTGCTCGTGGATGATGCTTTGAGTAGATGGATGATTGGATGGTAGGATACGTTCTTCCTAACTTGAAGATTTCGGGGACGAAATCCTTTAAGGAGGGGAGAATGTAACAACCCGTATTTTCAATAACCTGTAATAACATAAATCGAGGCAGAATTTAATTCTAAAATGGGAATCAAGGGAAACGGGCTATGCCATTGTGTTCGTCTCGGAAAAATACGCGAAATAGAGTCCGAGTTTTCGAAAATCGGAGTCCGTATGACCAAGATATGGCCTCGCGAAGTTTCACGAAAATTCCCAAATTAAAGTATACTTAATTAAGTGAAATGGGTTGTGTAGATATATATATATATATATATATATTGATATATATATATATATATATAATTGAAAATTTAATAAATAAATATGCAAAAATGCTCAAAACAGCGAATTGGGAGAGGGGAATAACCGAACCGGCCGATTTTTGAAGTCGACCCGAGCCCGCTGGGTCGACTAGGGGTTAATCCAGGGTGTTTGGCTGTCAACCCGTGGGCCGATTCGCTCAAGTGCAGATTTTGCATTTGAATGGTTCTCATGGTCCATCTTTAATCTAAAGGCCCTAGATGGTTCCTACACTTGACTTCTTCCCCAAGACATGCTTTGATGGCTTGGATTGAATCTAGGGTTAATCCTATGGCCTAAAACACTTGCCTAATCTATAAATAAGACCCTAACCTACCCTAATTCATTCATAATTAAACCTAGTGACTAAACTATGGCAAAATGCTAGCTCTCATGGCCTCCACTAATTTTATGAAGAGGGTTGCATACTAATCACTCTCTAATCAACTTCTAATCCCTTCTTAGCATCTTAATCTTCTTCATTTGGTGTTCAAAGTTGCTAGTTGTGAGTTTCTATCACTTTGATGATCTTTTGGTAAACTAATTAGATGAGATGTGATGAGATTTATGGTTTTGTATGTGGGTTAATGAGCTTTGAATCATATGATATGATGTTAGCATTAATCTTATGTTTATGCATGTTGAGTATGTAAGCTTATGCAAGTTTAATATGATGTATGTTATGTTTGCATGATGCTAAATATGCAAGTTGTGGGCTATGTAATCATATGCATGTTATGCAAGTTCATGGTAATATGCTATGCAAGTTACATGTTTGTTAATATGCAAGTTACATGTTTGTTAATATGCAAGTTACATGTATGTAAATATGCAAGTTACATGTTTGTTAATATGCAAGTTACATGTTTGTTAATATGCAAGTTACATGTATGTAAATATGCAAGTTACATGTTTCTTTATATGCAAGTTACATGTTTGTTAATATGCGAGTTACATGTATGTAAATATGCAAGTTACATGTTTATTAATATGCAAGTTCATGATGACACATTATGCAAGTCTATAAGCTAATATGCAAGTTTGTTATGCAAAATGAATATGTAAGTTATGTGACATATTATATGCAAGTTATGTGACATGTTATGCAAGTTCATATGCAAGTTATGTGTTTGTTAATATGCAAGATGGCACCTTTGAAACATGTTCATTCATATGCAAGTTGACACCTTTTATATGTGTTATATCATGAACGAAATTACGTGGGAACGATGGGGTAATTAAATGCATAAGTTAATAAGATTGTGTGAAATTAATATAATTATGCATAACACAAAATAAATAAACATAGTATGGGAATTTGCCTATTTGGTTAGGTGTACCCATACTATGTGTTGGGAATTTACCTATTGAGTTAGGTCTACCCCATGGGAATTTACCTATTAAGTTAGGTCTACCCATGTTAAGAAAACTTGATTAATTAGGGATAATTAATATAAAATTATGAGGGTGATTAATTAGGTGTAATTAATTGACTAAGACACGAGGTTGGACTCAGTTGTAGCGTAAAACTGCCCGGACCCAACCGGCTTAACCAGTTGCTACAAATGTTAGCCCAATGTGAGAGGTCTTAGGCACAAACTAAATACGTAATTAATGTAAAGACACGAGGTTAGACTCTGTTATGACATAAGGCTGCCCGGACCCAACCGGCTTAACCAGCGGTCATAAAAGACAGTCTAATGTGAGAGGTCTTTACAAAGGTTACGTTCTTAATTAATTAATTAAGAAACACTTAACCACATTAGCATGTAGAGGGACATGAGGGGTTAAGTGGGTGCCTCGGGTGGCATGAGAAAATCTAGTGGTTGCCTTGGGTGGCAATAGAAAATACGATTAGAATACTTAACCAAAATAGAACATGTAATTAAAACATGATTAAAGGGTTAAGTGGGATATACTAGAAAAAGGGACAAGCTTAGGTGGGTAGCTTGTGGAGGCCCATTTCAACCAGTAACCCATACGTATCTTTGTGGGCTCGACCCATGTCGAGGACGGGACACGCATACTGGGCTTGACTGTAAGAGGCAAACGGGTTAGCGGTGGCAACGCAAGTCCAACGGGCTTCATATGCGTGAGTGGGCCCGGGCTGGTAGGTAAGCCGTTGTTGCATCGAGTAGATATAAGCCGTGCACCTTTAGTTTCATCAGGTTGCCACATTGGGGAATGATACATCCCACGGTGGGGCCAGCACGGGTATCTACGTTAGGGAGCCGATCGAATGGGAAGTAGTGTGTACACCTAGTGGATTGTAGGGCCCCGTGGCGCCTACTTGGTCACCTAGGGGTACGCAGGTACTAATTAGTAAATTTTATAAGTCCTTGGGTGGGATCAACCTTTAAGTTAGGAACGACTGGTGTGGTGCAGTTTAGTAATTTACCTTAGGGAGGGTAGATGCGTCTTTATCCTTTATCTTCGTTTAGTTGACTGCTTAGGGTAGCCATTCATCCCTATATGTTACCGTATATCAGTTTATGTCTTCTCTGGTTACTTTAACGATTGTATTGTTAAAGTTATAGGACTCGCTCAGACTTATGTCTGACCCTGTTGTTTTTATCTTTTTCCCAACCCTCAGGTCCTACGGTGGATCCTAGCAGTAGTGGAGCTTGATCGGATTGCTGTTCCAGTCTTTAGGAGCTTGGATAGATGTAAAGCTCCAGTTATCCAGTTATCTTTTCTTTTGTTTGGCTATTGTATGAGAGTGGGGTTATGTACTTCTTTATTTTGATGGATATTGTACTTGACCTTTATTGTGGTTTTATGATGTAACCAGACATGTTTTACTTCCGCTGTTATGAGATGATGTTTTAAAATTTCAAGTACTATTTATATCTGTCTTGTTGTAATTTTTCTGTTCTATATTCACTAAAATACTCCACCGATGCTATGGCATTCCCTTAGTGAGTGATCATAGCGGGAGTGGGGTGTTACATACCTGCTACTCCAGTTGCTGTAATTCCTCATCCAGTTTTATTTACATGTCATGATACTACTATCTGTTTATATGCTGAAAGTTACTAGACTCGCCAGACTTTATGTCTGACCTCGTTTGTTTTCGCCTCTTTTTCTTTCTGCCCCCCCCCCCAGGTGCTCAGGGTGGAAACATAGGAGATTGATTCATATTCTCTCTGCTTGACATGCTTGAAGTATTGCTTGGCTTTGACTCTACCTTCTTATGGCAGTTTATGTTGGGGATTATGGTTTTAAAATTATGCATTCTGAAGGATTTTTGTATAAGACTGATACTTGTGTACTTGGGTTTTGGTATTATGATTTTGAAGGATGTAACCAAACTTATTTCTGTTTCTTCTATAATAAAGTTATAAAATTTTCAAGTACTACTTTATGTATCTGTCTTGTAATATTCTGTTCCGTTTACTTATAATGCTTCATGGAAGTTAATGCATTCCCTTTGTGAATGACATTAACGGACATGGGGTGTTACACTTGGTATCAGAGCTGAAGGTTACCAGATTTGATATAAAGTTTTTGAAAACTATTTTCAAAAAGGTTTTTAAAAAAAGGAAATATTTTCGAAAGAAAATTTTATTTTGAAAAACATAATCCCCAAAAGCCATATATCTGTCTTTCGATTCTCCGTTTTTGAATCTCTTTTCTTTCGTTTCAGCATGTTTGGAGAACAAAACATCCCTTATATCCTAGAGGGAGTCACCATACCCAAATGGTTCCGCAGATATTTGGAGGCCACGGCACCCACCGAAGGCCAAGGAAACGTTCCTCCAGCTGTACCCTTCGCTCCTCCTCCTCCTCCGCACGTGAATATTTTCCCGAAGACATGTAGAGACTTTCGAGCTATGGCCGGAAAGAACTTTAATGGGACCAAATCATTCGTGGAAGCAAGAAATTGGCTCAAGGAAGCAGAAGATTTGTTCATTATCTTCGAAATGGATGATAGGCAGAAGATACAGTTGGTTGTATGGTTACTCAAGGACAAAGCCTCAATTTGGTGGGAAGTCACGAATGGAGAACGAGAAGTGGAGACTTGGATGGATTTCAGGCATAGGTTCGAGATGAAATTTCTCTCACGAGCAGAAGAGAATTTATACACGGAGAGGTTCTTGGCGTTGAAGCAGGGGAATTTATTAGTGAAAGAGTACATCAACAAGTTCAATCAGTTGGCGAGATTCAGCTTAGACTTAGTGAACACACCTGATAAGAAGGCCCTGAGATTCGTTAAAGGTTTGAATGAGCCGCTACACGGGTTGGATCTGACCCACATTCCTATGGGGGCTACTTCAAGAAATTGGTTGACATGTCATTTATGCATGAAGAGGAAGCCAAAAGTGAGAAAAAAGAGGAAAAGCTCGAAGGACCACAGAACAAGAAAGCGTGGCCCAAAAAGGAAACACAAAAGAAGGATGAAAAGTCTGAAGATAAGAAGGAGAAAAAGTTCTTTACTTGTGGAAGCTTGACTCATCTAAACAAGGATTTCATAAAGAGGAAGGGCACTTGCTACAACTATGGTGAGATGGGACACTTCACTAGGGACTGCCCAAAGAAACGGGGGCAAGGGCAGAGGACAGGACCTAATTCTGAAGGGCAGGTGAACGCTCTCGGGGCAGGTGGATAGGATAGAGATAGGAAAATTTCTGTAGGTCTAATTTCCTTATCTGATTATTGAGTTAAAACTCTTTTTGATTTTGGCATTTTGATTCTGTAATTGAGACTCTGCACTTTAATACTAGTCTTTTTTCTGATCCCGCTATAATCTCAAACCCTATAAGGGTTACGACTCATCTGTTTGTGATAAATTGGGGGTATCTGTGTTGGGCGTTAAGTTGACTATGATGCATACATTCTGGGTTTTGATAATCTGATCTATACCAAGTAACCTGTAAGTATCTGAATATTTCTGAAAAGGGTAGTGGTTTTTACTCGAAGAGTGAAGTAGATTTCCAGTTTGGACATTGTTTAATGTGAGTAATTCTCTGATGTCAATCTGATGTTGATTTCAGTCTTCGGGGTTGATACTTAGAGATTTATTCTCTTAACCGATGTCTAATGGGAACAAAACTTTTGTTTTAATTGTACTTGCTTCTATCACTCGGCTGTATCCTATCGATCGAGTCTTCGACCTTTAGTTAGAAATTAATGGGTGTAGACATGTGTTTGAGACATATTACGTTTGATGGTTGCAAGTGGATGCAAGTGGTTGCTAGTGATTGCTAGTGGATGCATATACACACACTAGGCACTAGATCGACTAAAAAGCACTCTCATACCGCATAAGGATGTGTGCGCATTTTTCAATTTTTGTGGATGCAAAATGATTGACTCATCACGTGGATGTTGTATTTGGATGAATGGCTATGCACTCATATAGAAATGATGTGTATCAAATAGGAGTTCTTGCATACATAATTGGACTCATGGCACTAACATAAATTTGCATTGAGGAGGTCAACTGAATCAGTAGACCGCCTGATCTTTGCATTAAATAAGAGACATATACACACACTTTTGCATATGTTCATACAACATTAGAAGTTTTCTAAGGAAAACAGATGCTTGTGGATGATGGTTGAGTAGATGGGTGATTGGATGGTAGGACACATTCTTCTTAACTTGAAGATTTCGGGGACGAAATCCTT
Source organism: Allium sativum (assembly GCA_030737875.1). Lineage (NCBI taxonomy): Eukaryota > Viridiplantae > Streptophyta > Magnoliopsida > Asparagales > Amaryllidaceae > Allium > Allium sativum. The sequence continues at coordinate 772,792,606 of CM060924.1, read as the reverse complement.
TAAGGAGGAGAGAATGTAACACCCCGTATTTTCTGTGAACATAAAAGTAACAAAGTATACTTAATTTTTAAAAGAAGAATTAAGGGAAACGGGTTATGCCATTACGTTCGTCTCGGAATTCTACTTGGAATAGAGTCCAATTTTTCAAAAATTGGACTTCGTATGAGAAAGTTATGGCACTCAGAAGTTTCAGGAATTTAAATAAAATAAAACAGCTCAGATTTAAATTTAAAATTCAAATCACACACCCGGGCTAGGCGGGAAATTTCCCGCCCAGGACCCAGGTCGACTAGGGGATCAATCTCCCCTCTATTTCTAGATCCGAGGACTGGTTCGTTTTTCTGTATTTGGAGACCCGTTCTGACCACATTCATTGATCCCTATGTTATTTAAACACGCCTAAACCCCCCTTTCTCTCCACACCGAACCATTGTAACGCTATGCTGCCTCATTTCTAATTAAAATAAATCAATGGCGTCTCTACTCTACTGAAACCTAAGCTAGAACTAGTGCTTCTTCTTCTTCCAATCTGAATAGGATTAAAAGAGAACAACTACACCCTTTTTCTTTTAGAATCCAACCAAGGTGAGTACGGTTATTTTCAGATATGAAATTTTATTATGATCTTGACATGGTTATAAATCTGAATTTGAGATTATGCACATTCATGTTTATCATATATGTTTTTCTATGTAGATCTATCTTATTAATATTATAGTAACTATTTTGTATCTCTTCCTTCCTTCTGTTCTATAGCCAGGCTACTGCGAGCCTAAGCCAAATATCATAAGAGATTGACGCACGAAAGCCAAATTTGGTGAAAATAGTGAATGATGCATAATTAGACATGACTGATTTGTGACTAATTTGAGAAAAGAACGTATGTTGTAATTTAAGATCTGGATCTGGGCATACTATATATGATAGTCTGTGACTTGGAGGAAGAAGAAGAGTTATTGTGTATATGACTTAGGCGCAAAGATCTACATTATTATAGGATAACTATTAAACATGAATCCGCCTAAATAGAAATTTTTGATATTTGGCATATGCTGAAATCAAAGGCTATAATTTGGCATAATTCATATTGTATATCATGATTTGGGGTTTTTGGAGGATATTCTGTACTGTGTAAATTTAACTAAAATTTGGGGCATATGTTATACTGTGAATTATGACCATAATTTGGGCATGTAAAATTTGGCTTAATTTTATGATTAGGCGAGGTATGTCAATGGAATTTTAAGGGATGATTAAATCAATTAAATTGCCTAATCTGCTAAATCTGTCGAAACTGAATACGGTGAATTTGGGGTATGAAAATTTGTAAGATCGATCTAAGAGCAAAACAAGTTAATAGAACTTTGAATAATCTACTGCAACCTGTAAAGAAGTTTAATTTGTTGAATCGGCATAATTAGTCTGATATTTGCATAATCTGTGAATGAATACTTTAGCTAAAAATAAGAATGCTGTGACACGAGGTTAGACTCTGTTTGCGGTAGAACCCTGCCCGGACCCAACCGGCGTAACCAGCAACCGCAAACTATCAGTTTAATGTGAGAGGTCGTAGGCATAACTAAAAGATGCTTAGACACAAGGTTGGGTCTGGCTTGCGGTAGAAGTCTACTCGGAACCGCCCGGCACATCCAATGGCCACAAGCTACCGACCTAATGTGAGAGGTCTGTGCATTAGTAATTAATTAATGCAAATCTAGTATAAATATGATGCCTAAAACATGTTGGGTGGATAAGGTTAAATCAATTGGGTGGATGAGTCTAATAAACCTATTTCGTAAATCTGTAGGCCCAATACAAGGTTAGGTAAAATAATCTGTAAGTCTGTTAATCTGTATATCTGATCCGTTAGTCTGAAAACTTGTTAACCTATATGTCTATCTGAGAACTAGTTAATCTGAACTTTGTACATCGGAAATCTGTAAGCATGTTAATCTGAAATCTGTTAAACTGGGGACACAATGTTCGGAGGGGAAATTACTTGTGTCATCTGTTGTGTGGGACCCATTTTAGCCAGTAACCCTTTCTGGTATCAAAATTATGACCCAACACTAGGAGGGGTCCAGGCACGCTTACTGGACTAATTGTAAGAGGTTCACTCTAATAATGGCAAGGGTGTTGATGGTGCACTCCTATCGAGTCATGTGCGTGCATGAATCCGGTCTGCTCTGAGGATGTAAGACACCATAACATCTATAAATAGGTCTGTGTCTATAAGTTGCCACTTTAGGGAATGATACACCCTTCTGTGGGGCCGGCACAGGGTATTTATGTATTAGGGAGCCGATCGCTTAGGGTAGAATTTAGGGTACGCCTAGTTCTGTTTGTTTCTGTTGGTGTACCGTCTATTTCTGTTGGGGTGGTAAAGGTCCATTATTAGCATTCTATTTCTGTACCATCTGTTTCTGTTGGGGTGGTAAAGGCCCATTATTAGCATTCTGTTTCTTTACCTTCGGTCTCTGTTGTGGTGATAAAGGCCCATTACTAGCATTCTATTTCTGTAGAGATTATTCTGTTTCTGTTTCGGTTTAGACATTTGGGTAACACCTAGTCTTGTTATACAAAGTATTAGTCCAGAGAAGTAAGATATAGGTAAGAAGCATATCTTGGTCTATATCATTCTGTTTCTTCTGTTTAACTTAAGCATGCCTGCTACTCCTGTTGCTGTAATCCCCCATCCAGTTTTATTTACATGTCATGATACTACTATCTGTTTATATGCTGAAAGTTACTGGACTCGCCAGACTTTATGTCTGACCTCATTTGTTTTCGCCTCTTTTTCTTTCTGTCCCCCCCCCCCAGGTGCTCAGGGTGGAAACATAGGAGCTTGATTCATATTCTCTCTGCTTGAAGTGCATGAAGTGCCTGAGGTACTGCTTGGCTTTGACTCTACCTTCTTGTGACAGTTTATGTTAGGGATTATGGTTTTAAAATTATGCATTCTGAAGGATTTTTGAATAAGATTGATACTTGTGTACTTGGGTTTTGGTATTGTGATTTTGAAGAATGTAACCAAAATTATTTATGTTTCTGCTGTAATAAAGTTATAAAATTTTCAAGTATTACTTTACGTATCTGTCTTGTAATATTCTGTTCGGTTAACTTATAATGGTTCATGGAAGTTAATGCATTCCCTTTGTGAATGACATTAACGGACATGGGGTGTTACAGATACATAGTCAAAATATCACATTTTTGGTGCCAAATCACAACAATAAACCCTATCTAGTTTTGGTTCTCACACCAGCCAAATGGAAATATATAGAAATCCCACTTTCGAAACCGGAACATAAATATTGGTGATGAAGCTCCATCATCGAAATCATCTCCGAGCGACTAGAGTGTGATTATATATCTATCCAGTATATTAAAATTTCAAATATACGTTTGCAAGACGTATATGCAAAATCTTTGTATATTGGATTGTCCAAATTCAATACAAATAAATATTCAAATACATATGAAATAGTTTAAATTTTCAAAACAAAGCTTGCTTTCGTTTTATTTTAAAAACACTACTCTTCACGCTCGTTCTAGGATACTACTGATCCTATCTTTAACGAGTAATTCTTATTGGATATTACTAATCCAATCCTTAATGAATTCTTTCATTTGGTTCTAATGTGTCTTGTTCTCGAGCTCTGTAAACCAAATCTCTGATACCATACTGACACGACCTGAACTTCCCCGTGAAGGAAAGAACAGATTGAGTTGAGAACAAGCCACATCGGAACACAAACAGAAGAACATTTCATTGCTTGTTACAACACTTCCATCAGAATACAAGAATATACAGAGTATGAATAAATATGATACATTAGAGAAATATCAAAAATTTAAATTACATTACATAGCAGCGGAAAATAATATAAAACACAACTGAAAGAGATAAACGGATACTGAGCTTTTCGGATATCGGTCCAGCAGTAAATCATGATCCTGTGAATATAAATCGGCAAAACCAAAACTACTAGCTGCCCATGTGGAAAATAGAGGCACCCAGAGTTTAGGTTAAAACAATAAACTCTAGGTCAGTCATGTGACTGGTCTGAGAACTAAAACGGTTATTTAAAACTTTACTTTAAAAATAAAGTAATTCAAGGGACCACTCCGTATAACACGGAGCGGGTTTCCTCCCAAGAATACTAGTGCATAGAATAAACAACGCAATGCTTTTTGGAAAAATGAAGCTATTATAAGACCCATGTCCCATCACACAATGCAACGCGAGCCGGAGGATAGGGTTTTCCCTTATAATAGGCAAACATGCTTGGTACGTTTAAAAAAATCATTTTAATATTATTATAATGTAAAGTGTATGAAAACAACTTTAAATATAAATGTATCAATCATAGACGGCATAGCATCCTATGCTACTATGTCGCCAATACTAGGCTCTACAATCAAAACCGAAATGTCACATATTGGAAATTGGTTTTTCGTCATGAGTCGAGGCCAAGGGCAAGCTCCTCACCGCTTCGAGACACTCTAGCAAATGCCCCAGGACAACACACTCTGGGTAGCCCTTGGAATCGGCTGGGCCGGTCCTCCATTACGTTTGAGGATTAGTTATTCCTGAACACACGTTTCCCGATCCTATCGGACCTATCCATCGGCTCCGAAGAGGCCGATATATCTGAGAAGCCTCGCATTCCAACATCCACAAGGGTATAATAATCAACGATGTCAAGGCTAGTAAAATGCTAACACCACCCATAACTAGAAAGAAACGTCATGTTCTCCCAACGGTCCTTATCCCATTTTTCTCATACCGAGGTGTGAGCCTCGTGAATCAATGCCATACACAAAGCTACGCTGTATTAAAGTCGTGCTTTGATTATCAACCACAAGACTTTGCTTTTCAACAAAAGCCTTGATCACTGCATCTCAGCATGCCATACAGGTAATTCATGCCATGCGACTGATATCTATCGATACATAACCTCTGAGCCCGTACGTCTCAGAGAAGGTCGTTAAGCAAGATAATAAATTCTCCGCCGCCAAACAGAAATATATTTAATAGAAATCAATCAGCACCGAGTAAAATCCAATGTCAGACACACAATCCATTTATAAGTCCGTTCTGGGTCTGAGCGAAATCGGAGGCACCTTATTCCTCCCCCACATGTCCAATACAAGGGAGAGGTCCTCGCATATCCGTCGATCTCCAAGTACGTCTGGATGATCACCACTTCTTACCTCGGCATGGGTGTATAGCCCAATCAAGACATCAGTAATCATCCAAACGATGTGAAGACCTCCGGTCTTCAACCACCGTCTTCATCATCGACATATCGTCGAATCGGTTATTCAGAATGGGTATAAACCCGGCCTTTCTGAATAACTCGCGTATATAACAAGTGTTATGAAAACACAACATAAAACTCATTCCAATTCTGAATATTCTTTTATTCAAATATTCACATACTTTGGGAAAGTTTCCCGTTAATTTTATCAAAGATAAAATTCATTAAATTTATTCTTTAATCTTCCTTTGGATATCATTTCAATCTGACTAAAGATGCATTAAAACTCCACTTGGTTTTAATCTTCCCAAAAATCAATATCCTGCCTTTAACTGGGTTAAAGAACCAATGTCATTTAAAACACAGTTCACGATAAACCTAAAATCACATTCCATTCCATCAGCATCTAACCGTAAATTAGCAAGTGAACAGTTCCCTAAGTATTAACCCCGAAGGTCGAAACCAACATCAGAACAATATCCAGGAAACTAGTCAGCTTAACTAATCTCCAGTCAGTTTCTGATTTTCTTAACTACATTCGGTTCAAGAATAGCATTATCAAGGATACCATTCATGACAATTCCAAAATCAATTTCGATATTAAATACAAGACTCTGAATAGAAAATATATCGGCTTATATTCAATATCAAATTCTGAAACCAACAAATGTCGTGGTGGAATAACGATATATATATATATATATATATATATATATATATATATATATATATCTTCTAACTTTCTCCACAATATCTGTATAATCACGGAATCCAATATCAAAATATCCTGAAGATAATTTCGATTCAAATCCATTCTAATTCATATATTGGAAATCATGCTTATCTTTAAAACCATTTCAAATCCAATTTATTTATTTTAAAAATATTGGATTTATTATTCTATTTTAGAACTAGTTCATTTCGATATAAATATATTTTTATCCTCTCAAATATGGATTTTTTTTCATCCCAATTCTTTCCAAATCATTTATTATGATTTTACACTAATTATTGATATTTTTAATAATTTTATCAAGGCAGGTACAGTCGATTTCCATAAACGGTCATTGAACTGCACTTACAACGACCTTTTCCAAATTTGATTTGGACATAATTCCAAATCCAAACATTAGATTTCAAATCTATGATATTCATTGAAAAGCTCTTTTCGATATGAACCCAATGGTTCCGATTTTAGGAGAATCCAACGGTCGGATCTCCCGTAATATCCGTTCAAAGTCAATGGTCGAAATTCGCGAACGGCCGCGGCGCGGTGCGTTCTTTTCAGGCCATTATAGTGTATATATATAATATATATTTCGTTGATTTCCTTTTAAAACGTATTTTATAAATCGTTTTAAATTTGTTTTCAAAACAGTTTCAACTTCATATTCAATTCCAAATCAAAATTGAATTTTCCATTATAAATTCATTTTAAATTCATTTCAAATTAATTTCAATTCAATTTCAATTTGTCTGAATTCATTTCAAATTGATTTCAATTCCATTTCAATTTCAATATTCACTGAATATTATTTAAAAATATTCTTTAATTTTGAACTGGAATCAGACTCAATCAATTACCATATAATTTCAGTTATATGGATTTCATCCAATACATGTATACAACAATGACGATAAACAATCATTAAAAATTGAAACAACATCCAGAGTGCATTCTACAACCGTATAAGCATTAAAATAAATAAATAATGCTTATACAGTCTGTCAACCCATCGATTGACATATCACTAATTATTGGGATCAGTGTATGTCAAATATTATCACAATATCCGTGTGGAGTTTTCAAACGACAAATACTGTTTATTATTTATGCAGTTGTGCGATGTGTAAAATTTATTGTCCCAATCAATATCAAATAAATTGGTGTACATAAACAAATCGTCTAATTTGTTTATAAATATTTATCTTAATTCATGAATATTTTATGTAATGACCCGCATTGGCAGAGGTATAATAATTTATTTATTTAATTGTTGAAATGGTGGTTTATTGAATTAAATGGTTGTGGTGTTAAATAATGGTGAATATTTAATTAAAATAATAAATTAAATAATATATTTAATTCTGAAATAATCAGAATTGGCAGAAATGACGATATGGGGTGAGCTGGATCATCTGTGATATTTAATTCAACTTGGAATTGAATTTGAATAACGAATACATTTATATAAACGACAGCTTGAACGTAGAATTATAATATAATTATAATCGAGCTTGAAATGGCGCTGCAGTACGTAAATTGGCGATTCGAACTTCAACTGAATGTACAGGATTCGTTTTAAGCTGGATTTCTGTGAAACAAGAAACGTGTGGAGCTGGTGGAGTATATCTTTCTAGTGGAAGAGCAAAATCGAGATTTCATTGTGTAGATTTTGAGATATGTCCAAATCAAATTTTAGAAAAGTCGCTGTGGAATTCCTTTATAATTTTTAAAGGAATTATTTATATTTTTAAAAGGAATTTCTTTTTTTAAAAACCGAATATCGATTAAATCGGGATTGGAAATATCGAGTTATAAATCCCAGTAGAGCTGTATGAAATTCCACTGTGAATATAGATGATAATATTTAATTTTTAATATTTAATTTAATTATATTTAAATATATTTATATATTTAAATGGGTCATCCAGAGCTTTAAAAATAGCCACTTTTGCAAACGAAGTCGGAATTCGACGAAACTAATTTTATTGGATCCGCAATATTAAATTATTGTTAGATTCCAAGTTTGGTGATTTTTAGAGTCACTGTGTGGCCGTACGGATTTTTAGAGTGAAAAACAGTTGATATTCTAACGGTTAAAAATACGCTGTGTGAGCATACGGAGTCGGAATTCGACGAAACCAGTTTCGTTGGGACCGAAATGTCAAACTGTAACTGCATGTTCAGTTTTGTGATTTTTAAGTATCGTGTGTGTTCATAGAGATTTTTAGAGTGCGGGAACGAATATAAAAAGGAATAAAACTAAAATATCCTAAGGGATGGGTGACCCTAAATGAGACACACACTCATCGTTTCAGCCACACAAAGTATTCCCGTCCCCCTTATAACCGTTCTTTGGCCGCCGAATTCATTTACACAGCAAACCCAATTTTCTTTTTGCTATCTTCTAAAATCACATACAAGAAAAAAAAAAAAAGAGGAATTTGTAAAAAAAAAAATATAAATCATAATACAAATATATATGAGATCCTCAGCTATCCCTCTTCGCTGCGATGTATGCTTTGCGTGGTTCGATTCATTTTCTGGGATGCTCGAAGAGACAGCAAGATGCTAGGGTTGCGGAAACGAGGACGCTGAAGCGTTGATTGGCACAACTAAGGTCGGATTTGGGTTTATCAGTGAAAGTCGCGCCTCCCTTAAGCATTTGGTGGTATTCGATCAAAGTATGTGTCGATGGATTTCAGTGGTATTCCGTTGGTACTGTGCAACGGAAACTAGGTAGCGGGCTCGAGTGGCATACGGTGGTGATGGACTTGAGGAGATTGAGGAACTGGAGATAATGGTGATTTTAGTTCGATTTTTCATTGAGAAGGGGAAGTGCAGATTGGGATTGAATGGGTGAAAATGTGTTCGGTGGACTTACTGGAATCATGTAATCATTCGGGGAAGAAGAAGTCGGTCTGGTGTTTTAGTGGCTCTGGGCTTTAACACAGTGGATGGGCCAAAGTATTTGGGGTAAGGCCCAAGTGGTTAAAATAAAGTTTTATTTTAAATAAAAAAATGTTTATACAACTTATAATATTCATAACTTCGTGATACGATATCAGAATTGAGCGAAACAAGATCCAGTAGGATCGTATGTACGGACAATTCCCAATAGAACTGACTGGGAGTGGATTGCTGCTCATTTGAATTTATGGCGAAATAAACTGTTTGATTCAAATCAAACAACAGTTTATCGTTCTTTAATGATGAACTGCAAATGTGAGTAAATCTCACCAGCTCTGAACAGTTTATAATTTCATGTTGTATTTTTTAGAACTGTTAATCATCTGCTGATTGTTGTGTGTTGATTTGGTGGATTGAACTTGTGACGGCAAGGAATTTCGCTCGGTCCGAACCAGTCGCTAAACCGACCCAGACCGTTCGAAACGCCCTATCGTTTGAGAACACGACAAAATAGAACGCATACAGAAGAACATTTCAATGTATATTACAACAATGCATCAGATTACAAGAATATACAGAGTAAAAATGAATATTACACAAAAATATCAGAGATTTAAATTACATTTAAATACATAGCAGCGGAAAAATAATACAATACACAACTAGAATGAGATATACGGATACAAAGCTTTCCGGATATCGTTCCAGCTGTACACCAGGATCCTGTGAATATAAATCTGCAAAACCAAAACTACTAGCTGCCCGTGTCGAAAATAAGGGCACCCAGAGTTTAGGTTGAAACAATAAACTCCAGGTCAGTCATGTGACTGGTGTGAGAACTAAAACAGTTATTAATCTTTATTTTAAAGTTAGGTAAATCAAGGGACCACGCCGTATAACACGGAACGGGTTTCCTCCCAAGAATACCAGTGCATAAAACAAACAGCGCAATGCTAAATAAAGAAAAAAAATGAAGCTGTTATAAGACCCAGGTCCCATCACACAATGCAACGCAGCCGAGGATAGGGTTTTCCCTTATAACAGCCAAAGAATGCTTGATACGTTTAAAACAGATTGTTTGATACTATTATAAGTGCATAGTGTATAAAACAACTTCAAATCATAAGTATCAATCCTAGGCGGCATGAGCGCCCCATCCCACTATGTCACCATACTAGGTTCTACAATTAAAACCGCAAATGTCACGTATTTGGAAATTGGATTTCCGTCTATGAACCGAGGCAAAAGATAGTCCTCAACCGATTCGTGACTCTCTAGCCCGAGCCACAGGCAAGTACTCAGTCAAGCCTTGGAGCGACAGGGCCGGTCCACCGATGTGGATTAAAATGCCTGAACACTACGTTTCCCCACCCTATGGGGTGTAAGTCTGGTCCGTCAGCCGACCAGAATGCATCGGCCGAAACCGATATAACCGAGGCGCCTCGCAACAGCAACAACCACATAAGTCAAACTCGTCAGGGCGTGTAAAACCACTGACGCCACTTCTAACTAGAAAGAAACGCATGCCCTCCCTGAGGTCCGTCTCCCGTTTTTGATTTATACCGGGTGTGAAACTCGCGAATCAAACGTTACACGAAGCTACGCCACAAAGGCCGTGCTTCGATCATCAACCACAAGACTTTGCTTTTCAACAGAAGCCTCGATCAATTGCCACTTAGGCATGCCACACAGGCAATTCACTCCATGCGTTTGATATCCATCAATATATAACCCCTGAGCTCGTACGTCTCAGAGAAGGGCGTTAAGCAAGAGAATAAATTCTCCGCCGCCAAACAGATATATATTTAATAGAGATCAATCACACGGACTAAAATCCAATGTCAGACACACAGTCCATTTACAAGTCCGTTCTGGGTCTGAACGAAACCGGAGGCACCTAGTACCTCGCATATCCATCGATCTCCAAGTACGTCTGGACGATCACTAACTGTTTCCATCTTCTTGGGTGTACAGCCCAATCAAGATCATCAGTTATCACCCAAACGACGTGAAGACCTCCGGTCTTCGACCATCGTCTTCATCTTCGACTTATCGTCGCATCAGTTATTCAGAATGGGATAAACCCGGTCTTTCCGAATAACTCGCGTATATTTTAAATAAGTGTTACACAAACACAACATACGCCTCATTCCAATCCATTAGTCACTAACCGTAAATTAATCAAGAGAATAATTTCCCAAATATTAACCCCGAAGGCCGAAACCAACATCAGATCAATATCCAGAAAACCATTCTGCTTGGCTAACCGACAGTTAGTTTCTAAATTTCACATTCATAGGGAAAGGTTCCCATTAATTTTATCCAAGATAAATTTCTTGAATTTATTCTTTAATCTATTTTTGAATATCAATTCAAAACTAGTCGGGATTAGCGAACCTTACCGAAGTAATCATTTGTTTTAATTTCCCAATCCCAACCTATTCATCCCATGAAGTAAAACTGGTTATACTTCATATCTAACACCACGGTGTTATCGGTAAATTCAATTACCATTTCACGTTCAAATCTAATTAAAGATTTAACTATCGCCTGGAGCAAAACTGGTGATACTCCACTTTCGATCATTTCAATCTAATTAAAGATTCATTAAAACCCCACTTAGTTTTAATCTTCGATTGGGTTAAAGAATCAGTGTCATTTAAAACACGGTTCACGATAAACCCAAAAATCAATATCAATTCAATTCCAATTAAATATCATTTAATTGGTACTCTTCATTAAATCTAAATAAAAAGATTTAATCATTTCTCAATTGGGTTCAAGAACAGTGTTAGTGAAGACACCATTCACGACAAACCCAAATCACATTCGATATTCAATACAAGGCTCTGAATAGAAAATATATCGGCTTATATTCAATATCAAATTCTACGACTAACAAATGTCGTATTGGAAATAACGATATAAATAGATATCTTTCAAATTTCCATAACAACACCTGTATAATCACGAATTCCAACATCGAAATATTCCGAAGACAATTTCGATTCAAATCCATTCCAATGCAATCATTGGAAATTTTGGTTATTTTCAAAACCATTTCAAATTCAATTTATTTATTTAAAAATAAATAGAATTATAATTCTAGTTCAAAACTAGTTCATTTCGATAAAAATCTATTTTTATCTTTTCAAATATGGAGTTTTTCACCCCAATTCTTTCTAAATCATTTCTTATGATTTTACACAAATTATTACTATTTTTAATAATATTATCAAGGCCCGTACAGTCGATTTCCAACAATGGCCATCGAACTGCACTTACAGCGACCTTTTTCGAAATTTGATTTGGACGTATCTCCAAATCCAACCGTTAGATTTCAAATTTCTAACATTCATTAGAAATCTCTTTTCGATACGAACCCAACGGTTCCGGTTTTAGGAGAATCCGACGGTCGGATCTCCCGTAATGTCCGTTTGAAATAAATGGTCGAAATTCGCGAACTGCCGCGGCGCGGCGCGTTCTATTCAGGCCATTATATTATATATATAATATATATAATATATATTTCGTCGATTTCTATTTAAAACGAATTATATAAATAGTTTAAAAATCATTTCAAAAGCTATTTCAACTTTCTTTTCAATTCAAATCAAAATTGAATTCTTCTTTATAAATTCGTTTTAAAATTCATTTCTATTCAATTCAAATTTCAATTCAATTCATTTCGAAATCGTTTTCAATTCATTTTGAATTCGTTTTCAATTCAATTCATTTCGAAATCGTTTTCAATTCATTTTGAATTCGTTTTCAATTCAATTCATTTCGAAATGAATAAAATCGATATAAATATCGTTCACGTCAAAATGGCATCAATCTAATCAACACGGCTTCATAAATTTCTATTTTCAAAATAGTTGTTATTATCAAAATATTTCGTTCAACACATGACCAATCTCAATGAATGAGTACTGTCAACACATGAACTTTTATTTTATATCGATAAAGATGTAAATTTTAATATTAAAATATTTCGTTCAACACATGACCAATCTCAATGAATGAGTACTGTCAACACATGAACTTTTATTTTATAATATTCTTTATTTTTCAAATTGGAATGAGGCCCAATCAATTACCATATAAAGTTAATTATATGGATTTTCATACAACACATGTATATAATAGCATGGAAAAATAATCAACCATCAACCAAAGTGCACTATACTGTATAAGCATCAAATATAGATATTCAACGCTTATAACAGCCTGTCAATCAACCGATCGACATATTCAATCAATCAGGATGAGTGAACTTCAAATTTCATCCTAACACCCGTGTGGGGTTTCAAACAATCAAACACATATTTTATTTGTGCAGTTGGGCGATGTGTAAAATTTATCGACCCAATCAACGTCATTCAAATAGGTGTACATAAACAAACCGTTCGGTTTATAAATGAAGATTTTATTCTATTCACTTCACGTTAAAAATTATATTTTTAACGATAAAACATTTTATTCCAACCTATGAATTTCTATTCAATTCATTTATTCAATAAAATGATATTTTTATTTTTCTAACTTATTTTAGAAAATTTCGGCGGCATAACGGCACGATACTAGAAACGGGACGAGGCCTAGCCTTATCCCCGGTCTAGTGAAGGCCCACGCCATTCACACATCAATCAAATCAATTCGTTATGCAAACCACAAAATTTGGAGTAAGGGTCTAACCTAGCCTTACTCCTTCGCCTTATAACGGCGCACGTCTAATTCTAACCAATTTATCGATTCGATTTTTCACACCACAAACCACATTCAAACCAATATCGCAATCAATAACCAAACAGCCAAACAAACAAGTCCATGGTCTGTGGACGATTGTGTCGGGTGCTACTAAGCACCGTCTGCATCCTAGTATATATATATAACTAGAAAATGAGAATTTAGAGTGAGAAGTTCTCACTTATAGCTATCCTAGCTCCACGGCACTTCATTTGCAGAAACCTTCGTCGCTACCGCATCTTCGTCATTTTCGCTGCTGTAGCCACTACATATGTAAAAATCGAATTTTTACTTTGCTATTCAATATATAAAAATCATATTTTTATTTCGATGTTCAATATATAAAAATCATATTTTTAGCTTCGCTATTCAATATATAAAAATCGAATTTTTATTTCGAAGTTCAACACATAAAAATCATATTTTTATTTCGAAGTTCAAAACATAAAAATCCTATTTTCTTTTCGAAGTTCAAAACATAAAAATCCTATTTTCTTTTCGAAGTTCAAAACATAAAAATTCTATTTTCTTTTCGAAGTTCAAAACATAAAAATTCTATTTTCTTTTAACATAAAATCAGTTTTTCTTTTAACCTAAAATCAGTTTTTCTTTTAACCTAAAATCAGTTTTAACCTTTTTAAAAAAAACAATTCAGTTTTTATTTTAAAACAAAGTATGTATATTTTATTTTCAAACTATGCTTTTTCAATATTTTTAAACAAATTAATTCTATTTTTACTTACTAACAATCAGGTTTTATTACCAAAAAAAGAAAAATCAGTTTTGTTTACTAAAAGCAAAATAAAATAAAATAAAATAAAAAGAGAAAAGAAGCAAGTAGTAAAAACTTACAGCGCACTAAAAGGGGGGGTGTTTCACTGTCGCCTGAGGTTGGGCGGAAGCTGCTCGCTGGCGGTCGGCGGCGTTCAGGGCAAGGGGCGAAGGGCTTTCGCGATCGGAACACATGCGAAAGAAGGGAGAGAGGGCAGCACGATATTGGGGGAGATCGGAGAGCGGTGGAGCTTCCACTAGGGTGGCGCGCGGCGAGGTCGACGGTGGGCTGGGGGTGGGCTAGGTCAACGTCGATGAGTTTTTTTTTTTTTTTTCCTGATTCGAGTGGAAGTATAAAAAGGGGGGGGGCCAGGAGTTAAAGAAAGAAGAGAGGAGAGAGATATAAATTTTTTTTTTTTATTTATTTATTTAATTTATTTTCAAAAAGCAACTTTTTCATACGACCTCTATACGAGGCCCACCGTCTGCTGTCCCTGGCGTTTTACCCCCATTCCGAACACAATGGGACATGTATCGTAAGCTGATTCGGCTGTTACAATCGATTTCCGTTAAATTTACATTTAAATCATTATATTGAATTTTAAACGTACATTTCAAATTACCGGGGTCACATACTAACTAGAAAAATTCCCGAAAAATATTTTCTAGCTTCGTATTGACGATACGGTCCTATCAAAACTAGTTTCGTTGAATTCTGAGACCGTTTGAAAAATGACCAATTTCCAGTCGACTAAAATCAACTGAAACTGGTCAAACGCGTTTTCCTCTGCCACGCTCACATATCGATTCGAAAAATTATGAAATTTGGAATCTAGCAATAACTTAACATCTCGGACCCAACAAAACTGGTTTCGTCGAAATCCGAGGTCGTTTGCAAAATTGCTATTTTTAAGGGCCTTATATATATAAAAATATATATATATTCCACAGCGACTATTTCTAATTTTAAACTGGACATATCTTATCATTTCTAAAATGAAATCTCAGTTTGTTAACTTCGTTACAAAGATATAGTTATACAGATCCAAATATTTCTTGTTTCGTTCAATTCTGACTTATATTGAATTCTGTATATTCATTTGAAATTAGAAATCGAATTTTCGAACTACCGCGCCATTTTCAATTCCTTTTATAATTATATATAATTATTATATATTCTAACGACGACGTATATAATATATACGTCGAATTTCAATTCAAAATAAATTTCTCGTCGATATTATTTAAAATAATTCATTTTAAATAATCAAAATTCGCTAAAATTGCCAAAATAAAAATTTCAAACTGGCTCGCATTTTACGGGTTGTTACAGAACTGCTAGTCAGTTAGTTAAATTTCTATATTTGATTCTGTTTAACAGAATATATCATATGGAACTGAAAGTGACGTTATCTATATTGTTTAACATTTGTGATGCAGGGAAACAGGTTAGAGGAACCCAACGGGGTTCCTCAACATTTATTTTACTGTTTTTCATATATTGTGATATATGATGTGATATATAATCTGTTGTCGATTATATGTGTTTAGACGATACTGATCATCGTGATTTGATATGTTGAATACCATAACATACCGAAATGTTGATAAGGGAATATTTCAAAGTAATATTTGAAATAAAATATTTATAAATGGAATATTTATAAATAAGAAATATTTATAAATTGGAATATTTATAAATAGGAGATATTTAGAAAAAGGGAAAACGTTATAAAAAGGAAACTGTTATAAGAAGGAAATCATTTTTAAAGTGGAGAACCGTTACTAAAAGTAAATCTTTAAAATGAATAAATGTTGTTAAAAAGGAAATCTTTATAAAGCGAAGAAAGGAGTTAAATCGAATATGGTATTCGAAAATAGTAAATCGAATTAGTTATTCGAAAGTAGTTAAATCGAATATGGTATTCGAAAGGAGTTAAATCGAATATGGTATTCGAAAGGAGTTAAATCGAATTAGTTATTCGAAAGGAGTTAAATCGAATATGGTATTCGAAAGGAGTTAAATCGAATTAGTTATTCGAAAGGAGTTAAATCGAATATGGTATTCGAAAGTAGTAAATCGAATTAGTTATTCGAAAGGAGTTAAATCGAATATGGTATTCGAAAGTAGTAAATTGAATTAGTTATTCGAAAGGGGTTAGTCGAGTCGAGTCAATTGAATAGAGTAATCGAATATTTGTTATTCGAATAAGAGTTAACCAATTAGAGTTAACCAGTTAGAGTTAATCAACTAGAGTTAACCAGTTAGAGTTAAACCATTTGGAGTTAATCAATTAGAGTTAAAGCAAAAAGGAGTTAATCGAATATAGTTTATTCGAATAGAAAGTAAAATGAGTTAATCGAATATAGTTTATTCGAATAGAAAGTAAAAGGAGTTAATCGAATATAGTTTATTTGAATAGAAAGTAAAATGAGTTAATCGAATACAGTTTATTTGAATAGAAAGTAAAAGGAGTTATCGAATATAGTTTATTCGAAAGGAGTTAAGTAAAATGAGTAAATCAATAGCGTTAGTCAAATAGAATTAATCCAATAGTGTTTGTCCAATAGAGTTAAGTGATAAGGGTTAATCGAATAGAGTTAAGTGAAAAGAGTCAATCGAATATAGCTATTCGAAGGAGGGTTAAGTAAGGAAGTTAGTAAAAGGAATATAAAGTGAACTTTGCCTATTTCAAAGTTAGAAATGTTGTTCAGTTAAGGTCTGAGAGGTAGTTCTACCCCAACTTGATTTGTTTCGTTTTTAACTAAGAAATAGTTAAGGTTCGGCAGTAAAGGAAATGGTTTGAGTTGGCATAGCAATGTTTGTTTAAACATCTGTCTAAGTCCAATGAAGAAGCTTTGGAAATGTTTTCCAAATAAGAAACCAGAAATGTTTTCTAATAAAGAAAACAAGAAATGGAAATGTTTTCCATTGTTAATAACGTATATTTTCCAAATTTAGAAAATAAGAAATATTGAATATAGGGAAACATGAGATAAGTAAATTAATGAAATAAAGAGATAAATGTTGAATGATGTTTGACCGATATAAATTTCCATCTGGAAATAATATCGTTGTTTGCACACTTGTTTTTATTCGATAGTTAAATCACAGACTATCGAAGTTTTAACCATTTTAACGTTATTAATATGGAGAGACCGGTTGGATTATTATCCAATGAACCACTCTGTATTCGCATAAGCGTTGCGAATCATATATGCCAAAGGAAATTGAAGACGGAGTTATGCAAGGGCTATCCTGTTTACAGAATAGTGCCTTCGGTTCATCCTATTCCTGGATGACTTGAATGGACAGATGTCTGACAGAGTATTTCCAGACGATCACGTATATTGATTTCTCCAACCGTACCAAGAGTGGAAGCGGAGAAGGAAACTTCTTTTAGCTAACACATAATGTATGGTTGAGGACGTCAATCGGTGATTTGATGGATTTGACGATGTGGCATTCAAAGTGAATCTGGTGTGATGATAAAGCGTAGCTTCTAGCCTCATCATCCGGTAAATGACAAAAATCGGGCAGGCAGCATGGCTAAGTCGGTCGCACCGAAGTAGGGCGTATAATCGCCTGATCTAGAGTTTCATTTACTTCTAAAAATCTATTGTTGATGTTGTCCCACTCGGGAAACGGTTGCTGATCCCAACCGTTGGTGATATACATTCGATACACTCAAGCGAAATGAGTGGTCGGTCATGTGTGGCCGGGTTGCAAGATGTTCTTGTTGAATCCAGTGTATTCCTCTCTAGAGGTACACTAGCGAAAGGTGGTTCCATACCTTGTCATAGTTGGAAATCCATTACCCAATACGTGCTTGCGGTTTTGATTGTATACTATATATGTAGAATGTGAGATGAAAGCGTTTCTGCTAGATGATTATTATATTTTGTTGATAGACATTATTATAATATCAATAGGTGTTGAATATAAAGATATTTGGATTCTCATAAGGGAAAAACCCATTCCGTTATGCGGCGTGGTCTTATGAGATATCGATTACCTGCTTGAACTGTTTTAAACTGTTTTACTCATACTAGTCCCATGACTGACCCGGAGTTTATTTTGTTTTGTTTTCCCTAAGCTCTTGGGTGCCTAAATTTGTACGGGCAGTCAAGTAGTCGGGATTTACAGATACACTTGAAGAGCTGGAGCAGGAGGCTTCAGGATTATATAGCTATAGTTATTTCCGCTGTGTTGTAAGTGTTGTACTTTGATAATGATATGTATATTCAAGTATAGATGTATATTTCAAGTTATGTTATATGAAATATATTTATTCGTTCCGATGTGAGGTTCGTGTTACCCTGATGTTGTGTTCTTCTTCTTCTTCTATTCTAAGTTTCTATCTTTTCTATCCTCACCCTCTAATTTCTTTCATTAATGACTGGTATTTTTCGATGTTTGGTTAGTCGTCATCGTGTTTATGTCGATAACCAAAGTCGTCAAAATCCTGGGTCATTACAGTTGGTATCAGAGCTTAAGTTAAGTATTACTTGGCTCTGTGGCGTGACTCGGTAGAGATAGGGTTAGTAATACCCTAGACTGAGATTGAGTGTATATATACGAGTGGAAGTATTTGTTATTGATATAAAAATTTGTTTTATATTGTGTGGATTTATTGGTTGAGTTATTTATGAGTTCTGGTCGATCAGTTTGATCAACTGAATCGGTAGGAGTTTATAAACACTCGAATACGATGGGTCGGCACAATATGTTTAGAAAAGATGGTAAATCAAAATAAGTTTACCCAAAGTATATCTTGATATAGAGAAGATATATATATCAAAATAATAATAAAATGGATATATTGGTAGTTATTATTTTCAAGTAAAGATTTATAAATTGAATGATTATGTAAATAACCAATCAGAATTCATATAAGTGAAATACGTGAAATCAGAGGAGTTAAATCTGAAATTTAAACCAGAATTTGAATTAAAACTCTGGAGAATTGGATAAGTTTTTGTAAATGGATTTGGATTAAAAATAAGGAAAATTTAAGATCTTGGGAGATTTTAAATTGTTTTACAAGCCATGAGAATTATATTTTGAAATGAATTTCAAAGTGGAAATGTTTAGAAATGGCTTTATAGTATTGAACTCGCTTCGATCGCTGGAAAATAGATTCTGATGATGACAGCTGCATCATCAGTATTCATTTTCGAGTTGTAAGTGACGAATTACTACCAGAGATACTATTTTGAAATTGTTTTGGGAAAGACAAGTTGTGTTGAATTTCAAATGGGATTTATAATAAAGAATGAATAATGAAAGTTTGAAATAGAAATTGAATATAGAAATTCAAAGGGAGTTTGAATATATGAAATTCAATGGAAGTGATATAGAATTTGAATATATGGAATTTGAATATAGAATTCAAAAGGAATTCAAGTATGGAATTTAAACTATAGAATTTGAATATATAGAATTCAAATGGAATTTAAACTATAGAATTTGAATATATAGAATTCAAATGGAATTTAAACTATAGAATTTGAATATATAAAATTCAAATGGAATTTAAACTATAGAATTTGAATATATAGAATTCAAATGGAATTTAAACTATAGGATTTGAATATATAGAATTCAAATGGAATTCAAATATAGAATTTGAATATAGAAAATATAAAGGAATTCAAATATAGATTTGAATATATAGAATTTGAATATAGAATTCAAATGGAATTTAAACTATAGAATTTGAATAAAATTTGAATAGAAATTGAATAGAATTGACTAAGTCGCAGAGGAATTAGTTAATCAAGTTTTGAATTTGAAGTTGAACTTTGAAAGGTGAATTGGATTTGTAAATGGATATTCGAAATCGAATATAGAACTTAAATTTGAAATTTGGATTCAAATTAGTTAATAAGCAAGTTAAAATATATTTGAACATGTCATGTTCAAATATAAAAGTGAAATAGACTAAAAAGTTAATTAACAAATTAATTAACGAATTGAGTTAAAATGATCAAGTATAGTAAAAATAGATTGGGTAGGTATAAATATACATGTGATAGGTATGGATAAGGTATGAAGGTAAATAAATAGAATGCTCGACGAAAAGGTATGTATTTAATTCATATATGAGATTTTATGCGCCGTATCGGCTAGCCGCTTGGCCTTTTCTTTTTCTTTTGGGTTGGTAAGGGCCATGGGAGGCTATTTGAAATATCCCGGTGCTCCTAGTACAAAGGAGGTTATGGCGAATTTTTCCGGGAATTTAAGGAGTTCGAATATTTTTAAGATAATTTGATAATTAGAAATCAACGTATCGATATATATATATATATATATATATATATATATATATAGAAGTCGATAAGGAAACGAACTTAGAAATAGAATAGTAAAATCACAAAGGAAGACTAAGAATAAAATCTAGTAAGAATAGAAAGAGGAAGCGTATACATGTTTAAAAGTGAATAAGTAGTTGTATGGTATTGATTATTCTAGTAAGTAGTTATATCTGTTTTGACGTTATAAATGTTATTCAGTCAAGGTCTGAGAGGTAGTTATACCCCAACTTGATTGATTTCATTTTTAACAAATAAATAGTAAGATTTCAGGCTCGAAGATCAATGTTGAATAAGGGTTAGTTGAATATGGTATTTGGGTTGTCGTAACGATAATTTACACAACATTCGTTTTAACCCAAATTTGTGTAAGCTTGGAAATATAATATATAATATTTCCTAAGTATAGAAATAAACGAGATCGGAAAAGAGATAAGCAATTGGAATATTTTCTAATTATAAATAGCATATATTTTGTAAAGTTTAGAAAATAAAGGAAGGCGATATTCGGAAATGTTTTCCAAATAACATAAATGGCCAATATGGTTATTGAAAATATTTGGTTAACAAATGTTGATAAAGAAATAGAGAAGTGATTTAACTAATGGAATATTAATTAAGGGCCCAGTGACATGTTCAAAAGGAAAAATTGATTTTTGAAAAGAGTAAACTGTTTAAAAATTCCCGAGGAAAAGACAGTTTGAATTAAAAGCAAATTTAACAAAAATTTGTGAAAGCAAATTTGAATTAAAGTAAAGCCAGTAAAGTGGTAACTGGGATTGAATTAGAATGATATCAAGACAAATTGGATTGTGAGATTCAAATTTGAAGTGTAATGTGATGATCAAGTTAAGGGTTGGGAATCGAGAAGAAAACTCGAGTTGAAATGAAAATTTGGCTTGGTAAAAAGCGAATGGTTGTGTTGGAGATAAAAGTGATTTTAGAATTTGATTGGGATAACATTGGTATATGCTGAGTTTATAGCATATGGAAGTGATAGAGTTGATATGCCCGACAAAAAGGTACAAGTTTATATTTCTATTGGATATAAGATTTATGAGCCGATTTGGCAACCCGCTTGGCTGTTTGATTTTCTTTTGGGTTGGAGATGGCATAGAGAGGCAAGTTGGAGTTTGACCGATTGACCAGTACAAAGGAGGTGTTGGCGAAAATTTTCGAAGAGTTAAGGCGTTAGAAAATTTTCAGGATTTTTGGAAATTTTCGATGATAAGAATTAATTAATAATTTAATTGAAATTAAATTGGTTCAGTTGAAACTAAAGTTAAGAAGTGAACAAATATATTCTAACTAGTCGATAGGGTCGTTCTCTACCTTAGCAATTTCGAGGACGAAATTATTTTAAGTGGGGAAGATTGTAATGACCCGCATTGGCAGAGGTATAATAATTAATTTATTTAATTGTTGAAATGGTGGTTTAGTGAATTAAATGGTCGTGGTGTTAAATAATGGTGAATATTTAATTAAAATAATAAATTAAATGATATATTTAATTCTGAAATAATCATAATCGGCTGAAATGACGATATGGGGTGAACTGGATCATCTGTGATATTTAATTCAACTTGGAATTGAATTTGAATAACGAATATATTTATATAAATGACAGTTTGAACGTAGAATTATAATATAATTATAATCGAACTTGAAATGGCGCTGCAGTTCGTAAATTGGCGATTCGAACTTCAACTGAATGTACAGGATTCGTTTTAAGCCGGATTTCTGTGAAACAAGAAACGTGTGGAGCTGGTGGAGTATATATTTCTAGTGGAAGAGAAAAATCGAGATTTCATTGTGTAGATTTTGAGATATGTCCAAATCAAATTTTAGAAAAGTCGTTGTGGAATTCCTTTATAATTTATAAAGGAATTATTTATATTTTTAAAAGGAATTTCATTTTTTAAAAATCGAATATCGATTAAATCGGGATTGGAAATATGAGTTATAAATCCCAGTAGAGTTGTATGGTATTCCACTGTGAATATAGACGATAATATTTAATTTTTAATATTTAATTTAATTATATTCAAATATATTTATATATTTAAATGGGTCATCCAGAGCTTTAAAAATAGTCACTTTTGCATTCGACGAAACTAATTTTATTGGATCTGCAATATTAAATTATTGTTAGATTCCAAGTTTGGTGATTTTTAGAGTCACTGTGTGTCCGTACGGATTTTTAGAGTGAAAAACAGTCGATATTCTGACGGTTAAAAATACGCTGTGTGAGCATACGGAGTCGGAATTTGACGAAACCAGTTTCGTTGGGACCGAAATGTCAAACTGTATTTCGTGATTTTTAAGTATCGTGTGTGTTCGTAGAGATTTTTAGAGTGCGGGAACGAATATAAAAGGGAATAAAACTAAAATATCCTAAGAGATGGGTGACCCTAAACGAGACACACACTCATCGTTTCAGCCACACAAAGTATTCCCGTCCCCCTTATAACCGTTCTTTGGCCGCCGAATTCATTTACACAGCAAACCCAATTTTCTTTTTGCTATCTTCTAAAATCGCATACAAGAAGAAAAAAAAGTGGAATTTGTAAAAAAAAAAAATATATAAATCATAATACAAATATATATGAGATCCTCAGCTATCCCTCTTCGTTGCGATGTATGCTTTGCGTGGTACGATTCATTTTCTAGGATGCTCGAAGAGACAGCGAGATGCTAGGGTTGCGGAAACGAGGACGTTGAAGTGTTGATTGCCACAACTGAGGTCGGATTTGGGTTTATCAGTGAAAGTCGCGCCTCCCTTAAGCATTCGGTGGTATTCGATCAAAGTATGTGTCGATGGATTTCAATGGTATTCCGTTGGTACTATGCGACGGAAACTAGGTAGCGGGCTCGAGTGGCATACGGTGGTGATGGACTTGAGGAGATTGAGGAGCTGGAGATAATGGTGATTTTAGTTCGATTTTTAATTGAGAAGGGGAAGTGCATATTGGGATTGAATGGGTGAAAATGTGTTCGGTGGACTGACTGGAATCACGAAATCATTCGGGGAAGAAGAAGTCGGTCTGGTGTTTTAGTGGCTCTGGGCTTTAACACAGTGGATGGGCAAAGTATTTGGGGTAAGGCCCAAGTGGTTAAAATAAAGTTTTATTTTAAATAAAAAAATGTATATACAACTTATAATATTCATAACTTCGTGATACGATATCAGAATTGAGCGAAACAAGATCCAATAGGATCTTATGGACGGACACTACCCAATGGAACTGACTGGGAGTGGATTGGTGCTCGTTTGAATTTATGGCGAAATAAACTGTTTGATTCGAATCAAACAACAGTTTATCGTTCTTTAATGATGAACTGCCAATGTGAGTAAATCTCACCAACTCTAAACAGTTTATAATTTCATGTTGTATTTTTAGAGCTGTTAATCATCTTTTGATTGTTGTGTGTTGATTTGGTGGATTGAACTGCTAGTCAGTTAGTTAAATTTCTATATTTGATTATGTTTAGCAGAATATATCATATGGAACTGAAAGTGACGTTATCTATATTGTTTAACATCTGTGATGCAGGGAAACAGGTTGGAGGAACCCAACGGGGTTCCACAACATTTATTTTACTGTTTTTGATATATTGTGATATATGATGTGATATATAATCTGTTGTCAATTATATGTGTTTAGACGATACTGATCATCGTGATTTGATATGTTGAATACCATAACATACCGAAATGTTGATAAGGGAATATTTCAAAGTGATATTTTAAATAAAATATTTATAAATGGAATATTTATAAATAAGAAATATTTATAAATTGGAATATTTATAAATAGGAGATATTTAGAAAAAAGGAAAACGTTATAAAAAGGAAACTGTTATAAGAAGGAAATCATTTTTAAAGTGGAGAACCGTTACTAAAAGTAAATCTTTAAAATGAATAAATGTGGTTAAAAAGGAAATCTTTATAAAGAAAAGAAAGGAGTTAAATCGAATATGGTATTCGAAAATAGTAATTCGAATTAGTTATTCTAAAGTAGTTAAATCGAATATGGTATTCGAAAGGAGTTAAACCGAATATGGTATTCGAAAGGAGATAAATCGAATTAGTTATTCGAAAGGAGTTAAATCGAATATGGTATTCGAAAGGAGTTAAATCAAATTAGTTATTCGAAAGGGGTTAAATCGAATATGGTATTCAAAAGTAGTAAATCGAATTAGTTATTCGAAAGGAGTTAAATCGAATATGGTATTCGAAAGTAGTAAATTGAATTAGTTATTCGAAAGGGGTTAGTCGAGTCGAGTCAATTGAATAGAGTAATCGAATATTTGTTATTCGAATTAGAGTTAACCAATTAGAGTTAATCAATTAGAGTTAACCAGTTAGAGTTAATCAATTAGAGTTAAACAGTTATAGTTAAACCAGTTGGAGTTAATCAATTAGAGTTAAAGCAAAAAGGTGTTAATCGAATATAGTTTATTTGAATAGAAAGTAAAATGAGTTAATCGAATATAGTTTATTCGAATAGAAAGTAAAAGGAGTTAATCGAATATAGTTTATTCGAATAAAAAGTAAAATGAGTTAATCGAATATAGTTTATTCGAATAGAAAGTAAAAGGAGTTATCAAATGTAGTTTATTCGAAAGGAATTAAGTAAAATGAGTAAATCAATAGCGTTAGTCAAATAGAATTAATCCAATAGTGTTAGTCCAATAGAGTTAAGTGATAAGGGTTAACCGAATAGAGTTAAGTGAAAAGAGTCAATCGAATATTGCTGTTCGAAGGAGGGTTAAGTAAGGAAGTTAGTAAAAAGAATATAAAGTGAACTTTGCCTATTTCAAAGTTAGAAATGTTGTTCAGCTAAGGTCTAAGAGGTAGTTCTACCCCAACTTGATTGGCTTCGTTTTTAACTAAGAAATAGTTAAGGTTCGGCAGTAAAGGAAATGGTTTGAGTTGGCATAGCAATGTTTGTTTAAACATCTGTCTAAGTCCAGTGAAGAAGCTTTGGAAATCTTTTCCAAATAAGAAACCAGAAATGTTTTCTAATAAAGAAAACAAGAAATGGAAATGTTTTCCATTATTAATAACGTATATTTTCCAAATCTAGAAAATAAGAAATATTGAATAAAGGGAAACAGGAGATAAGTAAATTAATGAAATAAAGAGATAAATGTTGAATGATGTTTGATCGATATAAATTTCCATCTGGAAATAATATCGTTGTTTGCACACTTGTTTTTATTCGATAGTTAAATCACAGACTATCGAAGTTTTGACCATTTTAACGTTGTTAATATGGAGAGACCGGTTGGATTATTATCCATAGAACCACTCTGTATTGGCATAAGCGTTGCGAATCATATATGCCAAAGGAAATTGAAGACAGAGTTATGCAAGGGCTATCCTATTTACAGAATAGTGCCTTCGGTTCATCCTGTTCCTCGATGACTTATATGGACGGATGTCTGACAAAGTATTTCCAGACGATCACGTAAATTGATTTCTCCAACCGTACCAAGAGTGGAAACGGAGAAAGAAACTTCTTTTAGCTAACACATAATGTATGGTTGAGGACGTTAATCGGTGATTTGATGAATTTGACGATGTGGCATTCAAAGTGAATCTGGTGTGATGATAAAGCGTAGTTCTAGCCTCATCATCCGGTAAATGACAGAAATCGGGCAGGCAGCATGGCTAAGTCGGTCGCACCGAAGTAGGGTGTGTTATCACCTGATCTAGAGTTTCATTTACTTCTAAAAATCTATTGTTGATGCTATCCCATTCGGGAAACGGTTGCTGATCCCAACCGTTGGTGATATACATTCGATACACTCAAGCGAAATGAGTGGTCGGTCATGTGTGGCCGGGTTGCAAGATGTTCTTGTTGAATCCAGTGTATTCCTCTCTAGAGGTACACTAGCGAAAGGTGGTTCCATACCTTGTCATAGTTGGAAATCCATTACCCAATACGTGCTTGCGGTTTTGATTGTATACTATATATGTAGAACGTGAGATGAAAGCGTTTCTGCTAGATGATTATTATATTTTGTTGATAGACATTATTATAATATCAAAAGGTTTTGAATATAAAGATATTTGGATTTTCATAAGAGAAAAACCCGTTCCGTTATGCGGCGTGGTCTTATGAGATATCGATTACCTGCTTGAACTGTTTTAAACTGTTTTACTCATACCAGTCCCATGAATGAACAGGAGTTTATTTTGTTTTGTTTTCCCTAAACTCTTGGGTGCCTAAATTTGTACGGGCAGTCAAGTAGTCGGGATTTACAGATACACTTGAAGAGCTGGAGCAGGAGGCTTCAGGATTATATAGCTATAGTTATTTCCGCTGTGTTGTAAGTGCTGTACTTTGATAATGATATGTATATTCAAGTACAGATGTATATTTCAAGTTATGTTATATGAAATATATTTATTCGTTCGGCTATGAGGTTCGTGTTACTCTGATGTTGTGTTCTTCTTCTTCTTCTATTCTAAGTTTTTATCTTATCTATCCTCACCCTCTAATTTCTTTCATTAATGACTGGTATTTTTCGATGTTTGGTTAGTCGTCATCGTGTTTATTTCGATAACCATAGTCGTCAAAATCCCGGGTCATTACATTTTATTCGGTCCATATATACAGTAAAAATGATATTTTTATTATTTAAATATTTTATTCAACTTGAATATTTTATTTACTTCATATACACAATAAAATGTGATTTCTACTGTTCAAACTATTTATCCACATAGGAATATTTTAACACTTCATTCCACATCACAAAATAAATTTTCACAACACATCAATCAAACAAACAAGTCAACCATGGTCTGTGGACGACCGGTGTCGGGTACTGCTAAGCACCGTCTACATGCTAGTATATATTTTAACTAGAAAATAAAATAAAAGTAAGAAGTTTTCACCTTGAAGCTAAAGCAAATGCCGCGACTCTTTATATGTAGTAAATCTTCGTCTTGTTTCCAAGAGAACTATTTTACGCGGTTCATGTTAAAATCATATTTTTGCAATGCTCTCTAGATAAAAAAAAATCATATTTTTATTATGTTCTTCATATAATAAGAATTATATTTTTATTGCTACTTCAAATATATAAAAATAATATTTTTATATATAAAAATCCTATTTCTGTATGAATAAAAATCATATCTTTTCAAAATTTAAAATCTAAACTTCTTCTTATCAAAGCTTTCTAATGTTAAAAATCTCATCTTTTTAACGTTAAAAATCAAAGCTTTCCAATGTTAAAAATATAATCTTTCTCTGTGTTAAAAATATAATCTTTCTTAAACAAAAATCATATTTTTCTACGAATAAAAATCTTAACTTTACATAAGTAAAAATATAATCTTTTTCCTAAATAAAAATACAAACTTTTCCTATTAAAAAAATTAAATCTTTTCATAGATAAATATTAAATCTTTTCATAACTAATTATCATAACTCTTTATAAATAAAGATCGTAACTTTCTCATGCTTTAATCTAATCTTTTTCATTAAAAATCTAATCTTCTTCATTAAAAATCGTTTCTTTTTCATTAAAAATCATTTCTTTTTCATTACAAACATCCTAGCTTTATACAAGTTATAATCAGATTTCATTATCCAATAAAGTAAAATAAAACTGATTAGAAAAACATTAAATACACTAAAATAAATAAATAAATAAATAAATAAGAAAACTTGCTGGCGTTGGAGGTTGGATAGGCGGCGCAGGGCAGAGGAGTTTGGTGTGGTAGTGGTCAGGTGGTGGAAAAGGGGGGTAGCGGCGCTGCATTGGTTCGATTTGGGGTGTTCATGGGGGTTCGGTTTCAACGGAGAGAGGGGCTCGTGGTTTCCGTCGTGGTCTGGAGGAGGCTGACGTTGATGGGAAATGGCAACGTGGGCACGGCGGCGCGGCAGTGGGAGCTGGAGCGGAGGCGACTGGAGAAAAGGAGCAGCAGTTTTATTTGATTTGGGGGGGGGGGCTCGATGTTCTGAGTGAAAGGGATTTAGGTTTAGAAATTCTACAGGATTATATATATTTTATTATTATTTAATTTCAAAAGGTAAATTTAAAATTCGAACTCCAAATGGAACTCACTACCTGTCGGCCCAAGCTAATTACCTTCATTCCGAACACAATGGGATATGTATCGTAAGCCGATTCAACTCCTTCGATCTATTTCCGTCAAAATCAAAATATAAATCTGTATATTGATTTTGAACGCACATTTCAATTTACCGCGGCCACATACGGACTCTAAAAATTCCCAAAAAATATTTTCTAGCTTCGTATTGATGATACGGTTCTAACAAAACTAATTTCATCAAATTCTAAGACTGTTTGAAAAATGGCCATTTTCTGGTCGATCCAAATTGACTGAAACAATCAAAACACATTTTCCTGTGCCACGCTCACATATTGATTCGAAAAATCATGAATTTTGGAATATAGCAATAATTCGTCATCCCGGATCCAACAAAAGTGGTTTCGTCGAAAACGGAGATCGTTTGCAAAATTTCCATTTTTAAGGGCCAAAATTCCATAGCGACTATTTTTAATTTTCAACTGGATATAACTTTTCATTCCAGCTATGATATTTTAATTTTTCGGATTCGTTGTAAAGATATTTTCAATTAGATTCTATTGTCTTTGGTTTCTCTAAAATCCAGTTTATTTTGAATCTTGTACATTTATTTGAAATTTGAAATCGAATTTTCAAACTACCGCACCATTTTAAATTCCTTTTATAACTAAAAATAAATAATTATATTCTAACGTCGATTCAAATAAATATATATTCTAATTCTATTCAAATTAAATTTCTCGTCGTTATTATTTAAAATAAATCATTTTAAATATTCAAAATTCATTAAAATTGCCAAAATAAAAATTTTAAATTGACTCAGATTTTCCGGGTTGTTACAGATTGTAAACTCACCATCCACAAATTGATAACTATGGCTCAAGTGTAAGTGTGTGTGTGTGTGTATAATAGTTTAGCTTGTAAATAAACATGGCAATGAAAACTCACCATCCGCAGAATCTGTAGTGCCAAAACAGACTTGAATCTCTACAAAAATCACTGACAGAAGTATAAGACCTATGATAATCTTCATATTTGCTTCAAGTTATAGGTTGATCTCAAATTATATTATGATCCATGTATATATAGGTCGGTAAAAAGGTCCATTGCATTGTTCTAATCGTTATCAGAAGAAATGTTGAAATTAACGATGAAATTAAGTAATTATCATACAACTTCAGTATATGCTAAGAATATAACAATGTTGCATGAAACAGTCCGTCAAGATGAAGGGGGAAGAAACATACAAGCATTTTGATAGAGAAAAATCATCCATACATAACACTCCAATTTTTTTTTCTTTTACAAACGACAAACTAATAAGATATATTAATCAAGCAGCTTTATCACTCATGCTAGAGGATATATGCTAAAGTTTGTTAATTCTGAATAATTTGTTTTGAAATGCCAAAAAACAAGTATGTACAGACTGTACAGTTCTGATTTATAAATCAAATTTTGAATTCAGAACTTTAAATAAAAGATAAACATAACGTTATTATAATATCATTCGATAAAAAGAGCAAACGGGTTAATGAGTATCATTACCCTTTTTTTCCAGCGATCACCGATTCCAAAACACGCAAGAGATTCTTGTCGGCACACTTGATCAAGGATCAGAGTACATTAGATAAATTAAGTAATGCCCTCTGCAGTTCCTCCAACTTGAATTAAATATAAATATAATTCAACCAATACTTCAACATGGTATTAGAGTACATTCCCTTAACAGCATCGTGCTAATCAAGGATCCTGATTCAACATATGTAGTTAGTGATAACATAAAGGTAAAGCAGTATAATGTCGTTTACCGTACCATATGGCCCACCAGGTTATGTCTTGCTACAAACAGCATAAGCAATACCTAAATGAAACAGTCATCAAATTTAAAAAAGGTTCAGATCCATAGCATGTCAACACCAGATACTAACACGCCTTTGATGCTTAAAAACCAACTTCTTCCATTTTAATCACATAAGCTCCGATCCAGGTTTGGAAATAATTAATCCACTATACCCGGTTTTATACAGTGAAGTTTTTGAGTTATATACACTAGAGACTTACCAAACAATTTAAAAAGGAGAAATTAGAAATTAACCAAATAAAAAATTCAGAAAACCGATGCCTTAAATTCCTTAAGATCGCTTCATGTACTCTCCCTAGCAATCAAAAAGTAAAAGCCATTACTTTAACAGTAGGAGAACATTTGATTTTCATGTCCTTTATTTTCTATTTTATATTTAAGTAGTTCGTTAGACATCACACATGTAAATAATAAGTTGGTTAAAAGCTAACATAAAACACAAACAGGTTAGGGGTTACCCACATTCATGGAGCTTATATGCCTTTCTGAATAGAACTGGTTGCAGTGTCCCCAAGATTCCCACATTCATTGAGTTTTACACCTGTTTTTTGCTTTTCATTTATAGGCAAAGACTTGAGATTTTGCTGCTGCTTTATCTTCAATAACAACATAGTCTGCTTTTTGTTGACACACAGAGACTGGAGATTCTGCTAATGTGCTTTCTCTTCTTTAACAACATAGATTGCTTTTTACTGATAGGCCGACACTTGAAGTTATATTGCTTCTTACCTTTCTGTAACAACACTTAATACGCTATTATATGGCAGAAAAATCTTGAAGGTATGCCGCTGCTTACAGAAAAACTTGAACCACCTTATCCACTTATTAATTAGCTTATAAGTTAAAAATGAGAAAAGTGACAATTTTCTATTTATGACTTATTAGCTTACAAGTTAAAAATTAGTTTGTTATAAAATTATTTAAATTACTTGCATGATTGATAAAATTCTGGTATATGTTGAACTTAACATGTTTGTAAGTCTAATTATAACAAATATTGATTGAAAAATTGTGCAAAATAGTACACAAGAAGCAAATAATATTACCTTCTATCGTTTGTCACCTCAGCAACTATCATCCTACTTCAGTAAATTTCATCAGAAGAAAAATCGAGTGAATAAAATTGAAATATTAGATCAACTACTGGACCCCTTAAATTGTAGTTCATATCAAAATACTTAGTTTGAGGCAATGTGAAATAATATCATATACTTGATTCTAGTAGAAGATTTTCATTGTCGAAATTTTCGGCAATAATCCTTTACGCACCATTTTATTGAGAAGGCTGCAGCTCCCAGAAGAGGATGCCTAAAAGTATCGATCGAAAGCACACTAGAAGGATGATAGTACTACCCTGCTTGCTACGTAATTATTTACCACCAATCCAACATTTACCTATACATGAAAATATATAAGCCAACGTGTGTTTGGGTCAGAATTGACAATCGATCAATTTATAAATAATACTACAAATAAATATTGAAACACTTTGGAAAATAATGAAACACTAAATAACCATTGCAGTGCTTGAAATGCCTAAAAACCATTTCAAAATAAAAATACCATGTGTTTCTAATTCATTAATTTGGTGTAGTGGACTAAAGAAGTGAATGTTGGGAAATCATTTTAATTGGAAACTATGATTGAAATATGAATTAAAGGTTTTCAAAAGGAACTGCATTGGAATAACGGGTTATCAAACGAAAAGTTAATTGAGGTTTTGAGACTAAATTATTTTTGATAAATGATATGTTTTAAAAGAGTAAAGTTGAAATATGGATTTTGTTAAAGATAATTCGAGAATGGATTTAAAGAAGTTAGATTAAAAATCCAAGATGAAATGAGATTCAGTCGAAAGTCTATGTGATCCATAATTGTGTTTTTAAAATTGCGCATATTACTCGGAAAGATCGAGATAAGATATTGGATCTGGAAATCATTCTGAATAATAAAACGACATTTGGAGCTAATCAGCATTTGAAGTTGGTGTTGAAGACCAGGACCCTTCATATCGTAAGGGCTACTTGCTGAAAGTCTTGAATGGTTGGCTCCCATTCCCAGATGGTTTTTTATTATTTATGTGGCAATAAGCCTGAACGTATTTGAAGAAATTTCAGATTGTTATTTCATTCCGACCCAAATCGAACATGTATGTATTATGTGTTTGAAATTATAATTGACTGCGTAGCACTGATTTCTGTTAAATATATATCTGCTTGATGGCGGAGAATTTATTCTCTCAACTTAAAACTCTTCTCTGATACGTATGATCTTAGAGGTTATATATTGATGGAAATCAATGATGCGTAGTGAATGGACAATGTGACATACTTAAGTTATGTGATGAGCTTTGGATGATCAAAGCATGGCTTATTGAAGCGTAGCTTTGTTTATATCGTGACCTCAACAAACCTTATAGGCCAGATTGATTTTAAACCGGCGGTCGGGTTCTTATGTTCGTTTCGTATGCTCGGTGCACCAGTATGTGATGATGAAAGGGTACTAAGAAGTCCCCAGTCTAGGACGCTATTTGTTGGGTACTCTGATTCATGTATGGTGGGCTAGTATAACGGAGTCTGAGACTGGATGTTATCCGCGAGTACTATGATGATGCACGCAAGAAAGTTTGTAAGCCCACGAATGATCTTTCATACTAGGAACCATCATGTTGGAAACCCGATCTCCACTACGATCTCATGCGGTTTTGATTATATAGCATGCTGGTTACTGACAGGATTACGTCAGTATAATTGGATGGGGCATTATATTGGCTAGGATTAATACATTTATTTGCGAAATGGTTTTCCACATTATATAATAATATAAAAAGAGGATTTTCACGTATGAAGACATTTTTTGTTATCATAAGACAAAACTCACCCATCTGGTTTGCACTTGCATTGTGTGATTTGGGACAAGCTTATGATAGCTTCATTTTTCAAAAAGTAATTATGAATTTTGATATAGGTCATTCGCATGGAGTAAACCCATTCCGCATTAGCGGCTTGGTCCAGTGAATTATCTAACTTCAAAATAAACCCTAAAAACAACTGTTTTGTGTTCTCACACTAGTCCCATGAGTGACTTGGAGTTTATTGTTCCCACACCTAGATTCTATGTGCCCATAATTTTTGCACGTGCAACCTAGTAGTTTCGTTTGCATATTTATTCTTAGATTGGAGCAGGATGCTGGTTCAAGCTGGAACTATTATATCTAGGAGCATTCATATTCTCCCGCTGAGTTTGGTATCTTTTCCGCTGTATAGTCAATGTACTCTGGTGTATCTCTTGTAACTTTGATGTAATATTATTGTAATGGTAATGGAAAAGTTCTTTCACTTTTGTGCAAGTGTGTAAGTACCCCTTACAATTCGTCTTTATGAACAATTTAAGTTGGTTTAATTATCGGAGAAATCCGAAAAAAAGGTGGGTCGTTACAGGTTTTTCTCTCCCTTTAATGGATTAAATGCATTTTTTTGCAGTCTTCATTTTACATTTTTTACACTAGTATTGATCTGTTTCCTTTTGAAGAAGTGGTATTATTCCAACAGCAATCACTAGGAATAGAGTCCATCATATACTTCTAAATTATTTAACTACATAAAATTACTTAGATACATATAAGTATACTTTATGTATATGTGAAGAAAAAGAGCACATATTTGCAATTCTTACACTCTATATATTTACGACTCCACAAATTCATGAATTCCTTATCTTGTAGATAGCAACCTTTTGTTACTCCATGCAAATATAATAAAACACTAGTTAAGTAAGAAAGCCATTCTTTTTTATAATAGCAGTTTTCAGTTACGGATTAGGTGGCTTTATGTTTATAACATTCTTTGTTTAACCTTCCATGTTTTTTCAAAATATAGATGTTATAGTCAAATCAATAAAAGTAATATAACTTGCTAGATATAATACTTGTATTGCAAAACCACTATCCAACCTTGTAAGTGTTTTGCTTACAATTTTTTTTTTTTTTTTAGAAGATGATTATTTAATCAAAATATTTACTAGCATATCATTTCTTTTGTTTATTTTTAACTTTCATTTTCAAGCACAACATTTTTTTATACTGTTGTATGGTTGGTTTTCTTACTGAGTTAACTACTTTGTGTGTTAAATAATTGTAACTTAGCACATTGTAGTAACAGAACGTGAAATTATCAATTGTAATACCAATCATTCAAAAACCTTTTTAAAATAGAGAATGATTTGCAAATGAATAATCATCCAAAAAAACCGTAGAATGAGTTTAAAAAATAACACTAACCCTTGTTTATGAAGTCTCGTAATCTTCATCTAATGACTTCAATCGACAGAGACAAATCAATTATTGTCGCCCCAAATCAAGGGCAAAGCATCCTAAATCTACAACATCCAAACCTAATCAGTGATATTTACCCCCAAATAATTTATAGATGCCACTCACTGCTGTAGGTTTTTGAGCTTTTAGATTATCAAAAGCATTAGAATAAGACCAAAAATACTACCTATTTTAAATGATTCCATCGTT
Source organism: Allium sativum (assembly GCA_030737875.1). Taxonomy (NCBI): domain Eukaryota; kingdom Viridiplantae; phylum Streptophyta; class Magnoliopsida; order Asparagales; family Amaryllidaceae; genus Allium; species Allium sativum. The sequence goes on along the minus strand of CM060924.1, from coordinate 772,757,413 downwards.
GATTAGAATAAATCCAGAGTGAATCAAGGATACAACGTATATTTGTGATTTACTGAATTGAATATTGTCGACTACAGGATGCTGGAGTGAATCGATTTACCGGTGTACTGAATGTAAGATGGTTGGCTTACAAGATGCTGGAGTGAAGGTCGATTTACTTGTGTTCCTGGAGTTTGTGAAGTGAATTGAAAATTTTAGGGATTTCAAAAGATGTTCGTGTAAATGATAGAATAAGTTTTCATTTTCGTGGCCTTTTGTTTCACTTTGTTCCACGCTACTTTTCGCTCCCGCCTTCTTAGTACACAGCACAAATATAGCGAGATATATTTATAAATAGCACAATTTACACATTATTTCCTTTATTTTGTTTATATGGTGTAATTTATTTCTTATTTCCTTTTCTTTAATTATTTTACTATAGCTCTTTAATATAAGGCTATGACACAATGCAATGTATATCTTATTTTCTTGTAATGATAGTAAACAATGTACAACAAAATAATGTTTGGTCCAGATATGATGGGTGACTATATTTATATCATTTGGTTAAGTATATAACATTGTTTTCCAAGTACTAAAAATGATAAGGTTTTGTGAATACGCTTATTCCAAAGAGATAAGCGTATGACAATCAGTTTAAAAGTAACAAAATAAGAGATTTGTGAATATACTTATCCCGTTGAGATAAGTATATAGAATTGATTTTTTAGAATCGATGAAGTGATTTTAATAAATTGTTGTAATTAAAATGGTCTGTGCTACTGATGTAGTAAACTATACTAATATGATATGATAGTTAAATAGCCGAGTATTAATAAATATCCCTTTTAACTTATAACGTGTTGATTCGAGGAACTGGGGTTAGAACTGGATCCAAAACCACTTTGAACTGAATTTGTATGTATGCTTATGAGTATTAATAAGATTTGATGGCGTAGACTTTTGGAGCGAAAAAGGGTGCTCGTTGATGTCTCTGGTTAACTACCAAGATATACTTATAGTAGTAATCCCTAATTTCTGGGATTTGCATGATACGAAGATTTCTTATTACAAATTATAGGGGTTATCCCAATAGGATGAAGTAAAACAGTTCCTTCGGTTTGTCCTGATCCTGGACAACTTGTATGGACGGATGTTTGACATTGTATTTCTTGGACCAAATACGTTGATTTTTACAAATATATATATATATATATGTTTGGTGGCGGAGAAGGCAACTTCTTTTAGCTTAACACCTAGAATATCTTTGTGCAAATCAATTAGTGATTGAAGGATTTTGACAATATGGCATTCGAAGTTAAGTGTGATATCTCTAAAAGGTAATCGCTGCCTCAAGCCCCATCACCCGGGAAATGACTGAAATTTGGCAGGTAGCAGAGCTATGTGGGTCATTCCCATTAGGAAATATCAACACCTAATCTAGAGAAATTAGTTATCCCTTCTGTATACATTGGAATGAATACGGTTGATCAGCCCCTATCATTGTGGTGATTATTCGGTACACTCAAGTTAAATGAGAGGTCGGTTCCGTGCGGCTAGGTTGCAAGATGTTCTTGTTGAATCCAGGTATTTTATCCCTAGAGGAACACTGATCGGGAGGTAGTTCATTAGCTAGTCATGTATAGAAATCCAAACTCCAATATGAGTCATACGGTTTTAGATGTAAACCAACTATGTCGAAAAGTGAGATGCAAGATTTTTGGCTATATTCCTATTTTATTTGCGGATTTTAGACATTATTATAATATCACTGGATCTATAATAAAAGTGATTTGGTTATCATAAGGGAAAAACACGTTCCATGTTTATGTGTGGTCGTGTCTTACGAGAGTTTCATTCTTTCAAAGGATTTTCTAAAATTAAGGAAGTTGTTTGTGATGTGAGTTTACTTACTGTAAGTATTCCAGACTGATCCAAGTGATTTTGCTTCCCTAAAAATATGCTCGGGTTAGGCCGAGTATATCTTGCAGGTTGCCTTGGGTTTTTCTTGAAGTTTTAAAAGAGGAGTCGGAGTCGAGATGTATTTCCGTATTTTCTTATATAAATTCTGTAGCAAACCAAATTCCAATGGGTCCCGATTTTTCAAAAATTCTAAATTTGAAACCACTGAAACTCGAGTTGTCTTATCTAGTAACCTGTAGAAAAGACAAAGATAACAAATATATCAGAGCTCGATAAAACATCTCACTGCAGAATGGATAAAACAAAATAATAAAATATTGCCTTGCCAAATAATGACACTGCCTATCAAGTGTCCAGCGGCTACCAAATCTGTTCCATAAATCAAACATACGTGTACGTTATGAGGAGCGGGTCAGAACACAAGTTCTGGTGAATGGATAAATTATACATTCTGAAATAACCCTACATATATCGTTCAACTACATTTGTTAATTACATTTATCTACTCCCTAGTAGATCAAATCTAATCTAATATATTTGTAGTTATGCCAACAATCTCAAGTTACTCCCCATAGTACCATCCTCGTACGTTCTCTGCCATCACACCATGGTAGCATGCAAAACCTCCATCCTATGCCAAATCGCGTAAGGAAATCTTTATTGTTACGCCATGTAACGCACAGAACCACCATCGCTATGCCATGTAAGCATACGGATCCTCGTATCCAAACTCCTCGGTCAAACCACATCCCGACACGGAGTAATACCCTAACGTCTATAATACACCACCTAATGCATATTTCTAGACCCTCACACGAACATACTGTCTACTATAACCCGAGTTCCGTAACAGGGCTGCATCCAATGCACGGAACTCAGTCGGGAGCTTTGGGTATCTATAAAGGATAGCTTCATTAGGCCTACATTACAGATATCCACATATGGTTTGTCCCTTTTCACGGTGGCTATGATCCCACTCTGGCCCTCCCTCAACTAATGAAAGACTGCATTAAGAGATAATGGCATTCCCATATCAACCAATCTAACATCCAATTTTGCGTGTCCTTCAACCAATGTCGCGATAGTTAAAGATCGTTGTTGGTTTAGCTCTAGTCTTTCTGCATCCCATTGGCTGCCGATGACAGGTATCCAACGATTATTATCATTAATTTGGTCCTGGTCACTTCCTTCCTGTAACGAACCAGATTTTGGTCGATTTATTTTTAAATATTTAATATGATTTTAAATATTGAATTGATAATATAAATGAATTTTTATATTTGGTTATCGATTTAAAAATCGAGTTCAATTTAATATCAAATATATTAAATTATCATAATACGAGATATAATTGAATTAAAAGTTAAAACTGAATTGAAAACAGTTCAAATGATCAATACAAAATTTATGTTTGAATTAAAGTAATAATACTTATTTATTTTCGAAGAATTAATTGTTTGAAATTTAATTTATATCGATTTAAATTAGTACCTTCTTCAGATGATAAAATGAGGCTTCGAAACATGATCTAATTTTTCAGAATAATGGTATAACCCTAGAAATGCCTATTGTTGGGTTCAAAAAGGAGTTCAGAATCATGTAATATTTTAAATAAGGTAAAATCAATACTGGTTCATATCGAATTAAAATTTAAAATATTATTAGTTCTTTTTCCTTCATCACTAAGCTAAGTACCATGCCTCGTCATCCTAGCTAAAGTAATAACACAGGCTATTACTGTTTTCCTTCCAATCTGCGTACGATTGTCTCCCACTTTCCATCATAAGTAAAACATTGATGGAATGGATGTTGTACGTTGGTCTGCTCTTACATCTATATAACCACCATCACACTTCTCTTTTTGCTCATTCCTAAAGAAACCGAAAGTAAAACATTTCCAAGCCATTCTCTCCATTCATGTTCCAGAAAATCAAAACAGGGAAAATCCGCAAGTTCCTCTTTCAGAAAATTTCTTCAATAAATCAAATCAAATCAAAACAGAAAGCTTGGAAATGTCTTTGCTCTTAAGCCTTATGGCCTTCAGTTAGGCGTGATGTTGTTCCAGGGTTCGAAGGCAGATCTGAGGCACTCACAAGTTGAGGGTTCATTCGAGCATCCTTATTCTGATGCAATGAGGTTTGTCAGGCTTGCGAGTTAGGATTTGAAGGGAGACAGATGTGGGAGGAGTGAACGGGAGGTGGCAATGTTGAAGACAGTGAAAATCGTGATAATGGGTTAGAGACGGTTGCGGTGTTGAGTTGAAAACAAGGTTCGATCCTATCAAGACGGTTGTGGGGTGATGTTTTAGTGGTACGACATTTGTTCAGATGGAACACAGATCCGTGCTTTTGGTTTGTTAATGGCGTGATAAAGTAACAAATCAATGGGGATGATTGGGCTGAAGTGTTGCGATGGTAAGGATGAACTTGAGTGGGGTTTCAATGTTAAATAATGAAGTTGATTGGTGGTTACGGTCTGTGATGATGGTTGGAAGTTTAGAACTGTTTCAGGAAAGGGTCAACGCAGGGATTGTTTGCAAGTCTGGAGTGGAGTTTAACACATTCACTAATGATGACTGGGTTGTTTTGAGGCTCGATGGTTTAGGTCTGCAGTGATTTAAGGAGTTTCAATTTACTTTGGAGTTGTTGGAATCAGAAAGACTGGAAATTGAAGCTGCACAAGGAAGAAGCAGGCTGGTCAGGTTGATGATGCTTGAGATGGTCGATGGTGAAAAAGGAGTTCAAACTGACTGGTACTGGAAAATAGGCAGTAAGGTAATAACATTTTCAAATATTAATAAGACATAGAACAATTTATTTTAATAGTTTAGTTAAATTTATAAATATTTAATCGATAACTAAAATAAATAATTGTAGGTGCAAATAAACTCATTCGACTAGATTCGTAGACGCGATGATTGGAAATTAACTGGGTATTCAGGAAAAGGAAAAATACATGGTGAGTAAATCTCACTTGAAATTCATTGTTTAGAATTAATTTTAATCGTTAAAAATAATTGTTGGTTGTTTGAATGCTTGAATGAATTATTGTGGCTATTATATAAATATATTAGTTATTTAGGATTGATGTTTGTGGCTATTATATATATATATATATTGGGGTTTGGATATTTCCCGTAGTACCATTAGCGGATGCCCGCAGTATCATTAGCAGATGACCATATACGCCCCATGCTATGATAGTGGATGATCTTCTATACCGCGATTCAAACACCCCACCTCCATTAAGGTCACTCACAAAGGGACTGCCTTAACTTTGGTGGAGGTTTTTAAGTAAAAGTCACAGATAAACACAAGACAGATATATAAAAACATATATATAAGCAGCGGAAAACAAACAGACTTTGTATTTCATAAATACGTGTTCATACAAAACATTTCCATAACTGTCACATAATAACTTCCAAAACATTACATCATCATTTCTGTCTTGGTTATTAAACAAAGAAGCATAAAACATAATTAAAACTGCATAAATCAACATAGAATGTGTCCAATAGCCACAGCCAAGGAAAGAGAGTCCAAACCATACATCTACTATCTTGGAGCTTGCAAAGAGTCTGACTAAGCTGGGTTGTTTCCTCCTTGTGGACCTGGGGGGAAACGGAAGAAAAGAAGACGAAAGAAAATAGGGTCAGACATAAAGCCTGGTAAGTCTAGTGACTCTTCAGTATGAGAATAAGAAAACGGGCATGATAAGTATAAACTGGAAATAGGAAAGTATCATAAACTAAGATAAAGCAGTCTGAATCGAATATACTATCGCACCCCCACACTAAATCTATGCACCTACATGCATTGTCTCAACTGGCACCCCATGATCGAGGTGAAGTGATCCCCCTTTTCTAAAGATTGGCTCCTACTCGCATAATCATATGTGTCTTACGACCCCCAAAGATTGTAGATACCTATGCTGGTTCCACCATGGGGGGTATCAAGTCCCATGGTGGCGGCCCGACACAATCCTTAGAATGCATAGGTTATACTACTGGTGCCCCCAGTTCTCTGTTTGTCTGCTCCGAAGTGTGTGCACGCCCGCACTCCTTTAGTACCCACACTGTTGCACCCACCGCCGTCGCTTTTGACCGCTTACAATCAGCCCAGTAATCGTGCCCCACCCTGCTTAGTTTCAGGGTACCATGATACCTAGTTGGGTTACTGCTGAAATGTGTCCCCGTTACTAGGGTTTTCTAGTCAAACATGTTAAGTGGTTAAGTGACTGTATTTACCTAACCCCACCCATCAGTTTAATTAGCATGTTGAATTGGTTAAGTGTTTTAGTCAACTTAACCCTACCATCCTGACTTGTCTGTCTTTAGCTTTTTAAAGCACCGACCACTCACATTAGACAGGTATTGTTATGGTTACTAGATGTGACGGTCGGTTCCCGGTAGGTTTACACCGTAACTCAGTCTAACCTCGGGTGCTTATTGGGCTCAATGCTTAACCGCCCGCATTGGATAGGTATTGTTGTGACTACTGGACAGCTGGGCGGGTCCGGGCAGGTTTACATCACAACTCAATCCAACCTCGTGTTAAGCATACTCGTATTTTCTAAATTTACATATTTGTCTTTAGTACTTGTTATATGTAAATTTGTTAACAATTAAATGTTGTGACCCACTTTCCAAGTTCATCAATTTTGGTATAAGAATTTACACCATTTAAATGCCACCAATTTTGGCATGTGACAAACATGCCAATACATATATTTTTCACCAATTTATGTCAAGTTACCAAATTTTCCCAACGTTACCCCGTCTAAGTATTAGGCTAACAATCTTAGCCTAATTTTACGTTGGCATGATTTTTAACATGTAATATTAGGCTAAAAACTTAGTCTAATTTAGCGTACACAAAACTGGCATAAAGAAATTCATAAACATAAACATGACATAGGTGTAAACTTGGCATTTTTGGCATACTCAATATGGACATCATAGGTGTGAACTTGCAAAATAGTCAACATACATATATGTGGATTGCAATATAGACTGATTCATGGTTTTCAACTTGTCATGTGAACTTGCATTAAAAAGGGGAATTTAACTAAACAGGTGTCACATGAATTAGCATATGATTTAGACAACATAAGCCTAAACATGTTTAGATCTAGGCATAACATCGAACATCACTAGCATATGACAAGAATATGACATGTCCATAAAATATGTATAATTTCATCGCATGTGTGAACTAGATCCAATCATGTTTACTACTATAACATGAAACTTGCATTAAAATGGATCTTGGCATGGATCCAATTATGAACTTTACAACTTTTGTATAAACATATGAGCATGTATGTGAACTTAATCATTTAGGCATAGAGGTTTAGCATAAAGTATATACATGGGATTTTAATCACATACAACCTATATAATCACATAAACATATAGGTGTAGATTACAACATGAACTATACAACTTGCATGTGATGTCGTTTTCATTCTAAAATGTACAATAGGATCAACATCAACTCAATTATACCACAAACATCCCAATACCACTCACAACACAATCATTTCAATACATAGATATGAATTAACATCGTCGCTATACAATAGCACAATTCCATTTCCATTTTACATCGAATCAAGTCATAATTTTATTCACATTGGAAAAATCACTATACTTACAACAAACGATGGTCTTGTTTTCTGATTTCTGAGTTCTGAATTTGCAATGCTTTCCTTTGGGTAGACAAACGTTGTTTTGATTCTTGTTTTAACTTTAATTTGGATCGTTTCTAAGCTTTCTCTAACTGACGGCTACTCTTAGTTTCCTCCCAGCAGCATGACGGCTCTAGTTCTATATTATTTGTGTGAATTTAGGTTGACTGTTGAGTTGTATTTATAGAATTTCAGATTGATTTGAGCCGTCAGATGATCATAGAGCAAATCTAGACCATAGATACCAAGAGAAGCCAATTAGAAAGTGACAACTCAGTCCTAGTGACACAGCCAAGCTCAGAAATTCGACCAGAAACCGACCAGGCCAGGCAGGGCCAAACCAGGTCGACCCCCCGGTCGACCTGGTGCCTGGGCGGGAATTTTCCCACCCAGCCCAGTTTGGGTCTGTTTTTCAAATTTCGAACTGAATTTGAACCGTTTGAATTTTAAATTGAATTCTGAAACTTCCAGAGGTCATAACTCCTTTATACGGAGTCCGATTCACGCAAACTCGGACTCTATCTCAAGCAAAATTCCGAGACGAACGCAATGGCGTAACCCGTTTCCCTTAATTCTTTCATTTAGAATTAATTATACTCTAATTTGTTAATTTATAGTTAACAGAAAAAATTCGGGGTGTCACATTCTCCCCTCCTTAAAGGATTTCGTCCCTGAAATCTTCAAGTCTAGGAGCATGTAAATCCTAACATCCAATCGTCCATCTACTCAACCAAAAAACATAGGCGTCCATTGTCCTTAAAAGACTTCTAGTGCTTCATGATCATATGCATAGTGTGTATACATGTCCTTATCTAATGCAAAAATTAGGCGATCTACTGATTCAGTTGACCTCCTTAATGCGAATCATGTAAGTGCCATGAATCCATTATGTATGCAAATTTTTCCTACTCATAATTCTGCATGAGTGCGCAACCATTCGTACAAATGCGACATTCATATGACAACATATCAAGTTTCAACCACATACAAACATGAATACATATATGCATATGCAGTATGAAGTGACTGAGCCGATCTAAAACCTAGGTTGTGTGTGTATATGCATCCACGAGAAACCACTTGCAACCACTTGCAGCCATCAACCATAACATGTTTCAAATACATGTTTACATCCAAAGGGGTTTCTACCTAAGGATAAAGGATAATATCGAGGAGATATACCTAAATAGATATATACAAGCACAACTTAAGGAAAAAGAGAAATCAAAAGACGTACCCTCGAAAAGAAAAGGGTAGGCCGCGCGTATTCTGTCCTCAGTTTCCCAAGTCATGTCTTCCTCAGCGTCGCTCCACTGAACTTTGACAAGCTTGATTTCGCGGTTGCGTAGTTTCTTGATTTCAGTTCCTACGATTCGAGTTGGAACTCTCCTCACAGTTGCTTCGCGTTCCACTTCGGCTTCTTCTAGAATGCTTGGCTCCACCACTTCCGCTGATTCATGTAGACATTTTCGGAGATGAGAAACGTGAAAGACGTTGTGAATTTCAGCCAACCTTTCGGGCAGCTCTACTCTATAAGCCGTCTTCCCAATCTTCTCGATGATAGGGAATGGTCCTACAAATCTTGGTGCTATCTTTCCTGTGGGTCCAAAGCGAACGACGTTCCTTAAAGGGGATACCTTAAGGAAATCCCTGTTCCCAACCTCAAACTCGAGGTCGGTCCTTCTTTTGTTTGCGTAGGATTTCTATCTATCTTGGGCAGTCTTCATTCTCCTTCGTATCAAGTCCACTTTTTCTGAAGTCTCTCTAATCATGTCTGGCCCAAGTATAATCTTTTCTGTAGACTCCCACCAACAAGTTGGTGATCGGCACAGTCTTCCATATAGAGCTTCGAAGGGCGCCATGCCGATGGTGGCTTGGTAGCTGTTGTTGTAGGCGAATTCTACTAAAGGAAGATGATCCTCCCATGTCCCTCCGAAGTCAAGAACGCACAGTCTTAGAAGATCTTCCAGTACTCTGTTCACCCTTTCCGTCTGACCATCAGTTTGGGGGTGATAGGCCGTGCTCAAGCATAACTGTGTGCCTACAGCTTCTTGCAGACTCCGCCAAAATTCACTCGTAAAGATGGGATCTCTGTCACTCACTATGTTGAAGGGTATTCCATGGAGTGGAACTATTTCCTTGAGATAAAGAGAAGCTAGAGACGAGGCAGTCCTTCTACTCTTGATAGGTATTAAGTGGGCGCTTTTAGTGAGCCTATCCACTATTACCCAAATGCTAGTATTGCCTCTTCTTGACCTAGGCAACCCATCAATGAAGTCCATTAAAATGCTATCCCACTTCCATTGCGGGACTTCCAGAGGATGAAGTAGTCCTCTAGGCTTCTATTGTTCCGCCTTGACCTGTTGGCATGTCACGCACTTAGAAACGAAATCTGCCACGTCCTTCTTCATGTCGCTCCAATAGAAAACTCTCTTTATGTCCTTGTACATCTTGTCTCCACCTGGATGTATTGTCATCTTGGAATGATGTGCTTCCTCGAGAACCATCTTTACTAAATCCCTTGCTTGTGGGACGCATAGTCTCCCATCTCGCCTTAGCCAACCGTTATCATCGATGGAGTACCTATTGAGGTGACTGGAAGTCTCACCCCTAATTAGTTTATCAATCACATCCACAAGCTAAGGGTCTTTGTGTTGTGCGGCCCCTATTGAGTCTAATAGAGTGGGTCGTACTTCTAGGGATGCCAATAAACCAGGTATAAAATATGAGGAGGGCCTAAAGTCAAAACTGGCTATATACTCCAAGCTTTGCCTTTCTACAAAGAGAGGGCTTAGGGTCGGCTTCTTTCTGCTTAACGCGTCTGCTACTACGTTGCCTTTGCCAGGAGTATAGGAAATCTCAAAATCATACGAGGCAAGGAACTCCATCCACCTTTGCTGCCTCAAGTTAAGATCTTTCTGCGAGAAAAGATACTTCAACGATTTATGGTCAGTATATAATTCGAACATCTCACCTAGGAGATAATAGCACCAAGACTTAAGCGCAAATACGATGGCGGCCAACTCAAGATCGTGGGTTGGGTAGTTCTTTTCATGAACTTTTAATTGTCTTCCACCATAAGCTACTACCCTCCCTTCTTGCATCAGAACAACGCCTAGTCCCATACCACAAGCATCCGTGTATACAGTGAACATCTTGCTTCCATCGGGCAAAGTCAAAACTGGGGCTGTTGTGAGAGCCCTTTTTAATCATTGGAAAGCAAACTCGCAATCCAAATCCCAAGCGAATGTAAGATTCTTCTTTGTTAGCCTTGTGAGTGGAGCTGAGATTTTCGGGAAATCCCTAGTGAACTTTCGGTAAAAACCGGCTAGCCCAAGAAAGCTTCGGACTTCGGTTGCATTTCTTGGTGTCTTTCAATCTTGCACTGCCACGACCTTCATGGGTTCCACAACTAACCCTTCTTTGGACACTATATCTCCAAGAAATCTTACTTCTTCTCTCCAAAAGTGGCACTTGGAAAATTTGGCTTTTAGTTGATGAACTCGAAGGGTTCCCATGATCTCCTTTAGATGCTGAGCATGTTCTTCCTCATTCTTTGAGAAGATCAAAATATCGTCTATGAAGACCACCATGAACTTATTGAGGAATTCTCTGAACACCCTGCTCATTAGGTCTACGAAATAAGCGGGTGCGTTTGTCAAGCCAAAAGGCATGACAAGCCACTAGTAGAAACCATCTGGGGATCTGAACGTCGTTTTATCAATGCTATCTTCAGCTACCCTTAGCAGATGGAACCCAATAGCCAAATCAAGTTAGGAGAAGACCGACGCACCTACAAGCTGATCAAACAAATCATCTATTCGGGGAAGCGGGTGTCTATTCTTTTTAGTCAGCTTGTTTAGCTCCCTATAGTCCACACAAAGACGTAGTGAACCATCTTCTTTGGTGGCGAACACCATTGGAGCAACCCATTTCGAGATACTACGCCTTATAAACCCCTTCTCGAGAAGCTCTTAACTTGCTTACTGAGCTCCTTTATCTCCTTTGGAGCCATGTGTCTAACAGGCAGAGCTATGGGCTTTGCATTATCAACAAGATATATGCGGAAGTCTATTTCTTGCTTTAGAGGTAAGCCTTTCACCTCTTCAAAGACATCCGGATATTCCTGGACCACTCTAACCGATTGCAAATTCTCAACAGAAGCGTCAAGCGACACTAGATAACTAAGCATAACAGCATTCATGGGATTACAAGAAAATTCTAAAGTGTTACCAAGCCGAGTCAAGAGTCTAACCACTCTTTTCTCAAAATCAAGAATGGCACCATTACTGGATAACTAGTCCATGCCTTAGATCAGTCCATATCCTGAGAAGCCCAAAACAAAGGCACTACATCTAAATTCAACACTTAGAATAGAGATTTTCAAATCCAAGCAAACCATTGAAAAATAAGTCGAGCCCCCAATTGGATTTGAAACAACAAAGGGATCTTCTACCATACTAGTGTCTAGGTGCAGAGATTCTACTAAAGCAGATGAAATAAAGGAGTGTGATGCACCAGTATCAAAGAGAGTGCGAACTGGATGATCATAGAGATAAACTAAGCTTTCTACAGAAGTATTTCTACCTCGTTCCTGTGGAGGTTCCACCAGCACGTGAACCTGTCCCCCTGAGGTGGATCCAGTCCTCTGTCCGTGCCCCCTTCTTTGGGCAGTCCTTAGCCAAGTGTCTCGTCTCTCCACAATGGAAACATCCACCATTCATCTTTGCCTTCTTCTTTCTACAGTCTTTCGCTATATGTCCAACAATGCCACAGAAATTGCACCTTCTATTTTCACGGGATTTGTTGTTCTTCCTGCATTTCTTGAAGTCTGTCTTCTTAGCCTGTAAACCCTCTTTCTTCTCTTGAGGCACTTCCACCTTTGCCTCTTTCTTGCCTTTATCTTCCTCGTGTAGCAGCGCAATGTCCACCAAGCTTTCATAGGTCGCTCCCATGGGTATATGGGTCATAGAAAGGCTATGTAGAGGCTCATTCAGACCTTTGCCGAAGCAAAGGGCCTTCTTGTGTTGGGTGTTTACTAAATCCAGCCCAAATCTAGCCAGCTGATTAAATTGATTGACGTACTCCTTGATCGTCATACTTCCTTGTTTAAGAGTTAGGAACTTCTCCATTTGCAGGCTTCTTTCAGCTTGGGAGAGGAATTTCATCTCAAACCTCATCCTGAAATCTTCCCAAGTTTCCACTGGCCTCTCAGCATGGGTAACTTCCCACCAATAGGAAGCTTCATCTTTAGGCAACCACACTGCTAGCTATATCTTTTGTCTGTCATCAACTTCGAAGATGACGAACAAATCTTTGGTCTCCTTCAGCCAGTTCCTTCCTACAACAAATGATTCAGTTCCATAAAAGTCCTTTCCTCCCATAGCCTTGAAGTCTCTACACGTCTTAGCGAAAGTATTTCCACGAGGAGGAGGAGGAGGAACCGCTGCCATTGTTGGAGGAGGAATGTCTGCTGGGCCCGCACCATTGGCCCTAGCCTCTAGGTACCTTTAGAACCAACCGGGGATCGGTACTCCTTCTGGAAGGTTAAAATCTCCAGACATGCTGGAACAAAAAGGAAAGTATTCAAGACAAAAGGATAGAGAGATAGTGCATATGGCTTTGGGGAATTATGCCTTTCAAAAAAACAACGCTTTTTCTTGAAAACAATGCTTCTTTGAACTTCTTTTTGAAAATAGTTTCAAAAACTTTTACCTAGTCTGGTAAATTTGTGCTCTGATACCAAGCGAAACACCCTACCTCCATTAAGGTCACTCACAAAGGGAATGCCTTAACTTTGGTAGAGCTTTTTAAGTAAAAGTCACAGTTAAACACAAGACAGATATATAAACACATATATATAAGCAGCGGAAAACAAACAGACTTTGTATTTCATAAATACGTGTTCATACAAAACATTTCCATAACTGTCACATAATAACTTCCAAAACATTACATCATCATTTCTGTCTTGGTTATTAAATAAAGAAGCATAAAACATAATTAAAGCTGCATAATCCCCATAGAATGTGTCCAAAAGCCATAGCCAAGGAAAGAGAGTCCAAACCGTACATCTACTATCCTGGAGCTTGCAAAGAGTCTGACTAAGCTGGGTTGTTTCCTTCCTGTGGACCTTGGGGGGGTGGGACGGAAGAAAAGAAGACGAAAGAAAATAGGGTCAGACATAAAGCCTGGTAAGTGTAGTGACTCTTCAGTATGAGAATAAGAAAAAGGGCATGATAAGTATAAACTGGAAATAGGAAAGTATCATAAACTAAGATAAAGCAGTTTGAATTGAATATACTATCGCACCCCCACACTAAATCTCTGCACCTACTTGCATTGTCTCAGCTGGCACCCCATGATCGAGGTGAAGTGATCCCCTTTTCTAGAGATTGGCTCCTACTTGCATAATCATCTGTGTCTTACGGCCCCCAAAGATTGTAGATACCTATGCCGGTCCCACCATGGGGTGCATCAAGTCCTATGGTGGCGGCCTGACACAATCCTTAGAATGCATAGGTTATACTACCAGTGCCCCCAGCGCACTGTTTGTCTGCTCCGAAGTGTGTGCACGCCCGCACTCCGTTAGAACCCACACTGTTGCACCCACCGCCGTCGCTTTTGACCGCTTACAATCAGCCCAGTAATCATGCCCCACCCTGCCTAGTTTCAGGGTACCATGATACCTAATTGGGTTACTGCTGAAATGGGTCCCCGTTACTAGAATTTTCTAGTCAAACATGTTAAGTGGTTAAGTGTCTGTATTTACCTAACCCCACCCATCAGTTTAATTAACATGTTGAATTGGTTAAATGTTTTAGTTAACTTAACCCTACCATCCTGACTTGTCTGTCCTTAGATTTTTAAAGCACTGACCACTCACATTAGACAGGTATTGTTACGGTTACTAGATGTGCCGGTTGGTTCTAGGCAGGTTTACACCGTAACTCAGTCTAACCTCGGGTCCTTATTGGGCCCAATGCTTAACCACCCACATTGGATTGGTATTGTTGTGACTACTGGACAGCCGGGCGGGTCCGGGCAGGTTCACATCACAACTCAATCCAACCTTGTGTTAAGCATACTCGTATTTTCTAAATTTACATATTTGTCTTTAGTACTTGTTATATGTAAATTTGTTAACAATTAAATGTTGTGGCCCACTTTCCAAGTTCATCAATTTTGGTATAAGAATTTACACCATTTAAATGCCACCAATTTTGGCATGTGACAAACATGCCAATACATATATTTTTCACCAATTTATGTCAAGTTACCAAATTTTCCCAACGTTACCCCGTCTAAGTATTAGGCTAACAATCTTAGCCTAATTTTACGTTGGCATGATTTTTAACATGTAATATTAGGCTAAAAACTTAGTCTAATTTAGCGTACACAAAACTGGCATAAAGAAATTCATAAACTTAAACATGACATAGGTGTAAACTTGGCATTTTTGGCATAGTCAATATGGACATCATAGGTGTGAACTTGCAAAATAGTCAACAAACATATATGTGGATTGCAATATAGACTGAATCATGGTTTTCAACTTGTCATGTGAACTTGCATTAAAAAGGGGAATTTAACTAAACAGGTGTCACATGAATTAGCATATGATTTAGACAACATAAGCCTAAACATGTTTAGATCTAGGCATAACATCGAACATCACTAGCATATGACAAGAATATGACATGTCCATAAAATATGTATAATTTCATCCCATGTGTGAACTAGATCCAATCATGTTTACTACTATAACATGAAACTTGTATTAAAATGGATCATGGCATGGATCCAATTATGAACTTTACCATTTTTGTATAAACATATGTGCATGTATGTGAACTTAATCATTTAGGCATAAAGGTTTAGCATAAAGTATATACATGGGATTTTAATCACATACAACCTATATAATCACATAAACATATAGGTGTAGATTACAACATGAACTATACAACTTGCATGTAATGTCGTTTTCATTCTAAAATGTACAATAGGATCAACATCAACTCAACTATACCACAAACATCCCAATACCACTCACAACACAATCATTTCAATACATAGATATGAATTAACATCGTCGCTATACAATAGCACAATTCCATTTCCATTTTACATTGAATCAAGTCATAATTTTATTCACATCGGAAAAATCACTATACTTACAACAAACGACAGTCTTGTTTTCTGATTTCTGAGTTCTGAATTTGCAATGCTTTCCTTTGGATAGACAAACGTTGTTTTGATTCTTGTTTTAACTTTAATTTGGCTCGTCTCTAAGCTTTCTGTAACTGACGGCTACTCTTAGTTTCCTCCCAGCAGCATGACGGCTCTAGTTCTATATTATTTGTGCTAATTTAGGTTGAGTGTTGAGTTGTATTTAAAGAATTTCAGACTGATTTGAGCCGTTAGATGATCATAGAGCGAATCCAGACTATACATACCAAGAGAAGCCAATCAGAAAGTGACAACTCAGCCCTAGTGACACAGCCAAGATCAGAAATTCGACCAGAAACCGACCAGGCCTGCCAGGCCCAAACCAGGTCGACCCCCAGGTCGACCCTATGGTCGACCCCCAGGTCAACCTGGTGCCTGGGCAAGAATTTTCCCATCCAGCCCAGTTTGGGTCTGTTTTTTCAAATTTCGAACTGAATTTGAACCGTTTGAATTTTAAATTGAATTCTGAAACTTCCGGAGGTCATAACTCCTTCATACGGAGTCCGATTCACGCAAAATCGGACTCTATCTCAAGCAGAATTCTGAGACGAACGCAATGGCCTAACTCGTTTCCCTTAATTTTTTTCATTTAGAGTTAATTATACTTTAATTTGTTAATTTACAGTTAACAGAAAAAATTCAGAGTGTTACAGCGATATCCTGCCTCGAAGCAGGATGGGTATTATTTATGTTGGCTAACGTCTGTGGATGCAGGATAAATAGGTTGGAGGGATCCCATTGAATTCCTTAAAATATAATTTGTTTGTTTTCATTTATATTATCATATATGATGTGATATAAAACCTGTGATTGATAATTGGTTGTTTGTTGATTGTTTAAATATCATTGGGGCCTGAATATTGATTTATAAAATATCGTAAAAAGGATATTTTGAGGTTTAAAAGAGAAATCTATTTTTCTAAAAATAGATTTCGAAATTCGAATGGAATAGAAATGTTAACTTGTTTTGAATAAATAAAACAAGTATTAAATTTATAAACGATGTTTATAAATTGAAATACATAGGAAACTGAAGTAAATTTATATACAGTGTTTATACATAAAATGGAATGATTTTCATTGGATAATCAGGGAATTGAAATGAATTTAAAAACAGTGTTTATAAATAAAGTGGAAAATTTATCATTTGATAATTTGAATATTTAAATTCAAATGTGAATTTAAAAACAGAAATGGGGAATCGTTTTAAAGAAGTAAGCGATGAAATTTATTCTGATGTTCGGAATATACAATGAATTAAAAATAATCCATATGGATTTATGAATTGAATCAATTTGATCGAATTTGTTTAAATATAGTATTTCCAGGAAAGAATATTTAAATCATATTAGATATAAACTAAAATTAAATATGCAAATAGATTCTATATATAGATAAGTTATAAGAGATAGAATATTCCAAAACAAGATTTTGGTTTTAAATAGATTTCGAAATGGACTTGTTTAAATGTAAAATAAGTAAATTTATAAACAATGTTATAAATATGGTGAATTGATTATCAAGAGATAATTGATAACTATAATATAAGTGTGAATTTAAAAATAAAATTTGAAATCATTTTGAAAAGAGAATAACGTCTTTTATTTCAGAATTCCGAATATAAAATGAATTGGGTTTCAAAGGAATTTGAAATGGAAATTTGTTTTAATGCATAAAACAAAGAAGTTGAATTTATAAATGATATTTATAAGTCTGGTGAAAATAAATTATCATGAGATAATATAGTAGTTTAAATTCAAATATGAATTTAAAAATGAATTGGAAAGTGTTTTGAAATGGGATGATTGATTATATTTTGGAATCCAAAATATGAATTTAAATTGAGAAAAATCCAACGGATTTATAAATGAAATTGATTTATATCGAATTTTATAAAATAATTATCTAGAGGGATTTGGAATGGAAATTGGCTTTGATAAATGAATTGGGTTGGTTAATTCATATTCGAAATCGAATATGAAACTGGAGTGAAAATGGAATTCAATTGGTTCATAAGCAAATTAAAATCATTTATGAATGTGATATGTTTAATTAAAAAGTGAAATAGGCAAAGAGCTAATTTAAAGAAATAAATTAGCGAATTAAATTAAAATAATTGGATTGAGTTAGAATAAATTGGGAATGGACGTATATAGGTTAAGCAAGTTTGACATGTTTAAATTCCATTTGAGATTTTATGCGCCGAATCGGCAAGCCACTTGGCTTTTTGATTTTCTTTTTAAATGGAAAGGGTCTAGAGAGGCAAGTTGAGTTTTGAACTATCGACTGGTACAAAGGAGGCTATGGCAAAATTTTCAAGGAATTTAAGGAGTTAGAATATTTTTAAGATAATTTGATAATTTGAAATCTATATATCAATATATATAGAATCTGGTAAGGAAACGAACTTAAAAATAGAATATTATAAACAAAAGGAAATCGAAATTATGTTAATAGAAAGAGAAATATATATATATATATATACGTTTTAAAAATGTATAAGTGGTTTTAATGGTGTTGATGATTTGAGATAAGTGGTCTTGTCTGTTTTGAAGTTAAAGATTTTATTCAGCCAAGGTCTGAGAGGTGATTATACCCCAAGTTGATTGATTTCATTACTAGCTGATAAACAACAAGATCCAGTCTCGAAGAGAAATATTTGAATAAGAGTTAGTTGAATGCAGTGTTTTGGGTTGTTGTAACGATATTTTACACAACATTCATTTTAACCCAAGTAAGTGGAAATTTAGAAATATAATAATAAATATTTCCTAAGTATAGAAATAAAGAATGGTCATGGAAGAGATAAGTAATTAGAATGTTTTCCAATTATAAATAGAATATATTTTCTAAGTATAGAAGATAAAGAAGATGATATATGGAAATGTTTTCCAAATAGCGTAAGAGGCCAAGATGATTATTGAAAATATTTGGTTAACAAATATTGATAAAGAAATGGAGAAATGATTTAATTAATGAAGTATTAATTAAGGGGTCTAGTGATTGTTTGATGCTTTGAATGAGTGTTTGTTTTTCTCCGATAGTTAAATAACCGACTATCGAAGTGTTTGCCAATATCGTTGTCAATATGAAGAGACCGGTTGGATTATCCGAGAACCAGTTCGTATTGGCAGTAGCGTTGCGAATCAGATTATATGAAGATAATCGAAGACGGAGTAAAATGCAAGGACTTTTTCTATTAATGGAAATTGCGCCTTCGGTTTCGTTCAATCCCAGAACGAACTTATATGGACGAATGTCTGACAGAGTATTTTTAATGATCGCATATGTTGGTCTGTATAATATATATGGTGGCGGAGAATTTATTCTCTTAGATAATATCCAGAATATATTTGTGCAAGTCAATTAATGATTAACGGATCTGACAATGTGACAATCAAAGTGATTGTGTTATCGATGAATGATAAGTAATCGTAGCCTCAGGCCTCAACAACCGGGAAATGACAAAAATCGGGCAGGCAACATGGCTATGTGGGTAGCTCCCATTAGGGTGTATTATCACCTATCTAGAGAAATTTATTTAATTCCTTATTCTATTCGATGTTGTCCCATTTAGGAAAATGATTGCTGATCCCAACCGTTGGTGAAATACATTCGATACACTCAAGCGAAATGAGTGGTCGGTCATGTGTGGCCGGGTTACATGATGTTATTGTTGAACCCAGTGTATTCTCCTCTAGATATACACTATCGGAAGGTGCTTCCATACCCTGTCATAGTTGGAAATTCATTAACCAATAAGTGCTCGTGGTTTTGATTGTATATTATATATGTGGAGCGTGAGATGAAAATGTTCCACTAGATTTCTATTTATTTGATTTAGACACTATTATAATATCAAAAGAGTTTGATATAAAGATTATCGTTTCTTTCAAAAGGATTTTGAAAGTTAAATCAAGTGTTTTGGATTCTGATAAGGGAAAAACCCGTTCCATGTTATACGGCATGGTCTTATGAGATATCGATTAATTTCTCAAACTATTTAAAATTGTTTACTCATACCAGTCCCATGACTGACTCAGAGTTTGTTTTGTTTTACCTAAACTCTTAGGTGCCCAAATTTGTACAGGCAGTCAAGTAGTTCAGGATTTTACAGATCTATCTAAAGGAGCTTGGAGCAGGAGGCTTCAGCGTTAGATATAAAGTATTTTTATTTCCGCTGTATTGTAAATGTTGTACTCTAATAATTTTATGTTATACAGTTAAAATTTTGTATTTCAAAAGTTATGATATAACATATTTTGTTCCGCTGTGATGAGAGGTTCTGTGTTGTTATTTTTGTTCTTCTTCTATCTTTTTCTTCTAAGAAAAAATGATTCGTATTTTCTGTGATATTTGGGTTAGATGTGTGACGTATGTAATCAACTCAGATAGTACGGATTTGCGATTCGTTACACTTCCAGAGTGAATCTAACAGCCAAATCACCCAATGCCATCTGCCACAGCCTTTTGACTACCACACTATAGTTGCAATCAAGGTATACTCTAGATGGTGCAACAAACCTGCCTCCGAGCGACG
Organism: Allium sativum; assembly: GCA_030737875.1. Classification (NCBI taxonomy): domain Eukaryota; kingdom Viridiplantae; phylum Streptophyta; class Magnoliopsida; order Asparagales; family Amaryllidaceae; genus Allium; species Allium sativum. Next base: position 772,737,048 of record CM060924.1, on the reverse strand, counting down.
ACTTCATCCGGTTGCTCCTTGGAGGGCCATCTCAAAGTACCCTACCACGTCCCGCAGAAGCCTCGTGCTTCCTTCAAGTCCCGTTGAATAATCAGTTGGACATGCTCCTCTCGTTTCTCCATACACCACGATGATCTACCCCCATTAGGTTATTCATCTCCATACGTACAGACCGGTCCAAGCGCATCATGCCATCATGTCATTAGATCATATGTATAATCTTTTAATCATGCGCTTATTTTAACTTATCACATTGCTAATAAACTTGATTATTTACATATTCATTTTTTATTCAAATTACTGGTTTATTTGCTTATATGTAGTCGCTTACTTTCCCTAATCAGTCGCACGCTGCCGGAATGGGCCATATCAATGAGCCATTTATTTTCCCTAATCAGTCCCACGTTACTGGGGCGAACTTCTGCTTATTATTATTACATTCATTAAACATAATATTCCCCTATTAATAAGTTTACTTAATAATAAGCCTCTTCTCTTTTTCATGTAATTTTAACCTCATGTTATACCGTTACCACAACCGTTGTTGTGGGTTGGCTTATTAACTTAGCTCCCTTAACTAAGGTTTATTAATATGTTTTCATCTGATCTTTTATTTTAACCTACGTTATAATTTCACTTGTCCCTAGGACAAGCCTATCTATTATATTTAATTCCATTGATTATGATATAGATTATATTCTCTGTTCATCACATTTTCCCTATGTTCCTTATTATTTAAGTGAACCCTTACTGTTGTAACCTTTCTTTATTTACCATCTTGTACATTTTTATTATTACAGAAAATATTTCACACACTTCAATAAATTGGTTGGTGGAAATATACAAAAATCTATTTCCATAATATACCTCAATTAAGATCCGTAGTTGCAAGATATTTCTTTTTATTACATCATGCATATATATGTGATTAGTGTGCAATACGGCAAAAAAAACCTATTTCATAATAAAATCCTTATTACCTTTCTTTTTCTTGCAACTAATTTATCTATAATTTAAAGTAATGTTGATAATGGAAATGTATCTCTTTTCCACCCCTAATTAACTCGGTCCACTACTAATTCTATTTTTCTGAGTTATATATTATTTCCTGTTTTTTTACACAATTCCCAGTTCCATTTTAATTACGGTAAATTTGTATACACAATTAGGCTTACTATTTCTTATTCCATTTTTCCGCATTTTACTGTAATATTTCCCAACTCAATCTTTTAATTACATTCTAAACAATATGCTGTGGAAACATACACAAAATCATCGTCAACTTTACAATCTTATTATTACAGGAATTTCTCAAGCCCAAACAGAAAGATATAGGAATGAATTTACATAACTGTAATATTCTTAATGCTTTTAGGGAATGAATTGCACAATAGCCAGAACAATTCCATATATTTATTTCATTAAGAACAACGCGGAATTAAACGATAAATATACTGTTACCAAAATGCATAATTTAAATCCAGTCGCCTGTAAGCTTTCCAATTCTAGAATCTAACCCAGAATATTAACCGTGATTTCTTCCTAATTTGATTTAATACCGTAATAACTACAAATTTACAATTTAGAATCCAAGAGAAAAGAAAAAATTGAATTGGAATCAGATCCATGGAACTTACCTCATACGGATAGAAGTTTTGAGCGCCTATAATCCTAAGCTATGAAATTCATTTCTTAATTCTTGTTTTTGAAGCCCTAAACTAATTTAGTTTAATTCAGAAAAGGCTTGGAGAAGAAATGAAACGACAGGGCTTCCACGTCGGCTCAGAAAATAATGAGTTTGATGGCTAGCCCTAAAAATTTACTTATAGTCGCTCAAAAGAACCGTATAGTTAGATTCGTGGAAAGCAAATCAGAATCGTCGCTCAAAAGAAAACCACATATTCTCTTCCTTAGACAAATATACACATTTGGAGAAAATGTGTATAGGCCTTTAAGTGTAGTGATTAATTCTTGCCTATTCTCTTTCTTAACGTTACAATTCTTGATGTCCTGATTTAATCCTCCCCCATTCTTTAGCCTTATCCATTTCAAACACAAAATTAAAACACGCCTATGATTTCTTCCATTTTCAACTTCTGCTTGTTTATTCCCCTTTTAATTCAATGAACGTTATCTATAACGTTTATTTTTGTTATGCTACACGGCATTTTTAACGCGCATTAGTTCCATTTTAAATGTGCACCATTAATATATCCGTATGCACATATCCATTTTAAATTGAAATGCTACTTAATTAACGCTATTTGAAACTTCGTTTCATTGCATAATTTTGTAGCATTTATGACATGTATTTTTTTGCGCATTTTTTTTGTAATTTATATTAAAATATATTATTTCTTTGTTAATGTCAATTATGATGTGCGTTGTCAATTAATAAGAACGTTTCAATTTTAATGTCAATTACTTTCCTCTTTCCGACTGGCCATTTATTTCAATTTCAAATGATCAATTTTATAGGAATTTATGTACATATATTATTTAAAAATATAAATTATATTTGTACACATTTACAAATATTTTTCAATATTAAACTTCGTATGTTCGTAAATTTTCCATACGAACCCCGTTACAAACATATTATATATGTAAATTTATCAGAAAAATGCAATAAACGCAAGGGTATACGTTTCTAAGCCCAATTCTGACAATTTCAAAAATGTATGTTTTCCACTCATCGTATCCTGTAATTATTTAATTGAATTAATATTATAAAAACGCGGAGTATTACATCCTTCCACCCTTTAGAAAATTTCATCCTCGAAATTTAATAAAAGTATAGTTTATTTAATTTCTCGCATAATTTACAACCATCATGTGTACATCCTATTTTGCAACCATCTGTGTGCTGGTATAAGATACAATACATTATAAAAATTCGTATGCAATGAATTTCTAAGTGGTACCTCCTATATGGATGTTTTCTTTTTCAAAAATATTTCGAAAACATGATGCACACAACTTAAATATACTTGCAATTTCTACATGAATGCAATATTTTTAAAATAAAAAAATATCATTTCCTCCAATTTTTCTCACACTCTTACAGAATAAGAGCATAGTTCATCCAATTTTTGTATCCAAACCCTACCAACCAACTTTAAATTTACGAATTTCAAAGAAATTTAATTTTCCAAATTCGGTTTCTTATGTTAGAAAAAGATAGGAAGTGGGAAAGTCCGCATTTTTCACTTTACTTTTACTTGCCATTTTTCCTGTACTTGGAACCCTTGGCAACTATTCTACAAAAATTCCTACTTTCTTTTCCAAGCACAGTTTACCCAAGAAGAATTTCCTTTTTAAAACTTTCCTATACTTACTTTCGAAGAATTTACTTTCTCTTATGGTTCTCATTTATTACATTTATTGCCTTTATTACTTTTCAATTTATTTGTTTTTCTTTTAGTCATTCATTTCTTGCTTACATTGTTAATTCATTTGTGACACCCTATGTCTTTATTCTTTTCTGGTAATCATCCCACATACCTAGAAAAAAATGCCATACCAAACCATTCTATTTTCAACAATAAAATAGAATACTACGTAGGAGCGCAACTGTATTAAAAGAAAACAGGCTCTACTACAATCACTACTAGGCAAAAGGTATTATGGTTAAATGTGGTTATCTACCTAGATTAGGAGGCCTAGGACCATGTCCTCGTGAGCCACTTCTAATTGTTCACCAAAGATATATTGATATTCATAGGCTAACTACACCTGACACCAAAATGGATACAAACCTGACAACCCTTACTTCATTATGAAGTAACCTCACATCCTTAAGCCTAATTCTTATCATTTCTTCAAAGTAAGACAAAACGTCATGCCTTCTAATTTCCAAAAAAGCGTTAAAAAGGGAATTTCTCGAAGCTCTGCCTAATGTTCAAGCACACTACTAGAATTATCCTACTAAACCATTTTAAATTTTCAAAAATATCGTCTTCTCAAAAAACTTTCTCAAAAGTCAAAAATTTGGAGAAATAAGAATTGATCGCTTCTATTCAATATTGTATAATCTATTTATATCTATACAACATACATGCCTAATTCATTTATTCGTGCCTTTACATTTCTACCTCTGACTTAACCCCCACAACTTGCTTACACACCTTATTTTATTGGAAAACAAATCTTTATACATTGTTCAAAAAAAAATTAACGCCGAAAACTTTAATTTTGAAACTTGAAAACACCTTTAGAAATATTTTTCTATACCTTTTTCTATTTCAAGTTCTTCTAAAAGTTTAATTGTGGGACTACTTATAAGATGCTCCCCAAACTCATGCTTTTCTATATTTCTTACACGAAATAAATTTACTTCCTTACTAATCCTCAAGCAAACTTTCCAAACTACTAGTGGTGCCCAACTCTTGTGCTACCCATGCACACCATACGCGCACACACACACACACACACACACACACACATATATATATATATATATATATATATATATATCCCCAATCCATCCATTTTCCAAACACAAGGCCTTATTACCCACCCACAACATGGACCTAACGTCTATTTCCAAGTACCAACACATGAACTTTCCCATTAATCATCAAATCTATCATACACCCTATACAATAGTTAGGCCAGAACTTACTCTTTTAGGACCCTTCACAATCCTAACATTGGTGTACGAACTCATTACTCTACATGTGCAATTTTTTTAAAAGTGGGTATCTCTCAAGGATCTAGGTATAAATATATATATAATATTTATATTTTAAAATACAAATACGCCACTCACTAACTATATATAGAAATCCTAAACCCGAGCTCTGCTACCAGAAGTAAAAACTCAAATTCCAGCGGGTTCGGATTTTTCAAAAATTCTAATTCCGAAACCAGTGAAACTCAAGTTGGCTTGTCTGGTATCCTGTAGAAAAGACAAATATAATAAATATATCAAAGCTCGATAAGTCATCTCACAACGGAATGGATAAAATATTATAATTAAATATACACTTACTGAAATAATGACACTGCCTAACAATTGTCCAATGATTATCAAATCTTTGTCATAAATCTAACATGTGAGTATATTATGAGAAGAGGGTCAGAACACAAGTTCTAGTGAGAGGAAAATTATACATTCTGAAACAACCCTGTATATATCATTCAGCTAAATTTTGTTAATTATTACGGTATTCAAGTTAACAGCACTCTAGGCTCTGCACACACACGTAGCACCCATCTACTCCCAAGTAGATCAAATATAATATAATATATATGTAGGTATGCCCAACATCTCAAGGTACTCCCCATAGTACCCTCCGCGTACCTTCTCCGTCATCACACAATGAAAGCATGCCCAACCTCCATAGTACGTCGAACCGCGTATGGAAATCTCCATCATTATGCTACGTAATCGCACAAAACCACCATCGCTATGCCACATAAGCGTACAGATCCTCGTATCCGAACTCCTCGGTCAATTACATCTTGACACGAGTAATGCCAAAATGTCAACAATACACTACCCAGTGCGTGTATCCAGACCCTCACTCGAATGTACTACCTACTATAACATGATTTTCGTAACAGGGCTGCATCCAATGCATGGAACTCGGAGGGAGCTTTCGATACCTATGAAGGACAGTTTCGTTAGGCCTACATTACAAATATCCACATATTTTTTATCTCTTTTCATGGTGGCTATGGCCCCAACCTGGCCCCTCCCTCAATTAATGAAAGACCGCATTAAGAGTTAATGACATGCCCCTTTCAACCAATCTAACATCCAATTTGGTGTGTCCCTCAACCAATGTCCCAATAGTGAAAAATCGTTAGTCTGTGGTTTATATCCAAGTCTTTCCGCATCCCATCGACTGCGATGAAAGCTATCCGATGATTACTGTCCTTAATTTGGTCCTTATCACCTCCTCCTAGAGTGCGACAAACAACTGAATCATCCAACGGCATCTGCCATAGCCTTCTGACTGCCACACCATAGTTGCAGTCAAGGTATACTCTAGATGGTGCAAGAGACCTGCCCCCCCCCTCCCCCACCGCGACGACATCATCCGATTGTTCCTCATAAGGCCATCTCGGAGTATACTACCACATCTTGCAAAAACCTTGTGCTTCTCTCAAGTACCATTTAATAATCAATTCGACGTGCTCCTCTCGTGTCTCCATACACCACGATGATCTGCCCCGTTGGGTTCTTCATCTCCATAAGTACGGACCGGTTCAAGCGCATCATGCCATCACGTTATTAGATCATATGTCTAATCTTTTAATCACGTGCTTACTTTAACTTATCACATTGATAATAAACTTGATTATTTACATATTCATTTTCTATTCAAATTACTGGTTTATTAGCTTATATGTAGTCGCTTATTTTCCCTAATCAGCCCCACGCTACCGGAACGGACCATATCAATGAGCCACTTATTTTCCCTAATCAGTCGCACGTTACCGGAACAGACTTCTGCTTATTATTATTACATTCATTAAACATAATATTCCCCCATTCATAAGTTTACTTAATAATAAGCTTCTTTTATTTTTCATGTAATTTTAACCTCATGTTATACCGTTACCACAACTGTTGTTGTGGGTTTGCTTATTAACTTAGCTCCCTTAACTAAGGTTTATTAATAAGTTCTCATCTGGTCTTTTATTTTAACCTACGTTATAATTTCACTTGTACTTGGGACAAGCCTATCTATTATATTTCATTTCATTAATTATAATATAGATTATATTCCATGTTCATTACATTTTCCCTAGGTTCCTTATTATTTAAGCGAACCCTTAGTGTTGTAACCTTTCTTTATTTACCATCTTGTAATTTTTTATTTTTGCAGAAAATATTTCACACATTTCATTAAATTGGTCGGTGGGAATGTACAAAAATATATTTTCATAATATACATCAATTAAGATCTGTAGTTGCAAGCTATTTCTTTTTATTAAATCATGTTTGTGTGTGTATATATATATATATGTGTGATTAGTGTGCAATACGGCAAAAACCCTTATTTCACACTAACACTTATTACCTTTTTTCCTTGTAGCTACGTTTTCTATATTTACCGTAATGGTGATTATGGAAATATATCCATTTTCCACCACCAATTAACTCATCCCGCTACTAATTCCCTTTTTCTGAGTTATATATTATTTCATGTTTTTCTTACACAATTCTCACGGTAAATTTCTATACACAATTAGGCTTGCCATTTCCTATTCCATTTTTCCATACTTTACTGTAATTTTTCCCAACTCGGTATTTTAATTACATTCTAAACAATATGCTTTGGAAACGTACATAAAATCATCGTCAACTTTACAATCTTATTATTACAGTGTTTTCTTAAGCCCAAACAGAAAGATATAGGAATGAATTTACATAACTGTAATATTCTAAACGCTTTTAGGGAATGAATTACAAAATAACCATAACAATTCCATTTATTTATTTTGTTAAGAATAACACATAATTAAATGATAAATATACCGTTACCAAAAGGCATAATTTGAATCCACTCACCTATATGTTTTCCAATTCCAGAAGCTGGTTCAGAGTTATTAACCGTGGCTTCTCCTTAATTTGATTCAATACTATAATAACCACATATTTATAATTCAGAACCCAAAAGAAAACAAAATAATTGAATTGGGATCAGATCCATGAAACTTACCTCATACGAAAAGAAATTTTGAGCGCCTACAATCCTAAGCTATGAATTTCATTCCCCAATTCTTGTTATTGAAGGCCTAAACTAAATTAATTCGATCCAAAAAAAGGGTTGGAGAAGAAATGAAACGACAGTGATTCCACGCCTGCTCAGAAAATAATGAGTTTGATGGCCAGCCCTGGACATTTATTTATAGTCGCTCAAAAGAACCTAATCTGTTAGATTCGTGGAAAGCAAATCTGAACCATCGCTCAAAAGAAAACGACATATTCTCTTCCTTAAACAAATATACACGTTTGGAGAAAACGTGTATAAGCCTTTAAATGTAGTGATTAATTCTTGCCTATTCTCTTCCTTAACGTTACAATTCTTAATGTCTTTATTTAATTCTTTCCTATTCTTTAGCCTTACTCATTTCAAATTTCAAATGCGAAATTAATATGCACATATAATTTCTTCCGCTTTTAACTTCTGCATGTTTATTCCCTTTTTAATTCAACAAACGTTATCTTTTACATTTATTTCTATTATACTACACATCATTTTAACGCGCATTAGTTTCATTTCAAAGTGCACCATTAACATATTAATATGCACATATCTATTCTAAATTGAAATGCTACTTAATTAACATTATTTTAAACTTCCTTTTTATTGCATAAATTTGTAGCATTTATTTTGCACGTTTCTTCTGCAATTTATATCTAAATAGATTATTTGGTTCATATATCGAACAAAACCAATTCTTAAATATCTTAATTCCCTCTCCCATTAGTTTCCAATAGAAAAAGAAAAAGTTTAACAATGTTAATATAAGTATTCTACAAATTACAAGCTAATGTAAAACTTCTATTGTATGTTTACAATGTTAATATCAATGAATACGCTTGTACTTCTATTTTCATGAAAATCAAAAATATTAATTAATGTTGAATATATATATATATGTATGTATATATATATCATGGTTATGCATCTTCTTTTAAACTAAAACAAACAATAGTATTCAATGCATTCATAGTTATTTGATTGATGTATTTAATGGGGATGACTATCCGAACATAGGATGAAACACAGAATATAATATAGTAGACAACTCAAGGACCATGAGAAAAGGTACCTCGTCCATGATTTAGAGCTAACAGCAGTGGTTTTGGCTCTTAAAATGTGGAGGCACTACCTTCTTGGAGAGAAGTTTGAGTTATTCACTGATCACAAGTCTCTTAGGTATTTGTTTTCTCAAAAAGATCTGAACCTTCGACAGTAGAGGTGGATGAAATATCTTGCATCTTTTGATTTTGCCATTTAATATACCCTTGGGAAGGGTAACGTCGTGTCCGATGCTTTGAGTTGGAAGCATGATGTCCTTAGTGCAATCACCGAATGGAGACAGTTAGAGTTTCTCTCTAGTTTTAATTTCCAACCACCATACAAGGCAACTCAAGGATTTCTTGGAGCTATGGAGATTAGACCGGTATTATTAGAAAGGATCAAGAGTGTGACGACCCCAAATCTCGTACTGACGGTGACAAGGGTAATCTTTGGAATATAACACATAAACAGATAATAGCAGAACAGAATTAAATAAATACACCAGATAATACACAATATAATATACTGGATAAACGAAATCATCAGAGTTACACAGTATACAGGATCATACTTAGTACAAATACGGTTCAGCTATACATAAATGTCTACAGCGGAAAACAAACATAATATGTACAATAGGAGCTGAACAGCATAAAAAGAGATAAATGATAGAATCTATCTTCAGCTCCAGCTATCCAGAAAGAGCCAGATAATACCTGAATACAAGGCTGCCCGTGTAGAAAAAGGGGCACCCGAGTTTGCAAGTGAAACAAACTACGAGTCAGTCAAGGGACTGGTATGAGAAATCTACTCAACACATTTAAAATATGGCTAATCACATGACCACGCCACTTTCGTGGAACGGGTTTACTCCATTAGATTGCCAGTGCTTTAAAACAAATAATTCTTTTAAACATCGCAATGCTTTTTATAAAAATGAAGCCATTATAATACTCGGTTCCCATCACACAATGCAACGCAAACCGGAGGATAGAGTTTTTACCATATAATGGCCAAAATATGCTTGATGCGAATAAAACAAAAGCATTTGATATTATGGCTAGTGTTTATATGTTTCAAAAACAATTTCAATCATAACTATCAATCATAGACGGCATGGGTACCATATATCATGTCGCCATATATATATACAATCAAAACCGCATGATGTCGTATTTGTAAATTGTATTTCCATCATGAGCCAAGGCAAAAGATAGTCCTTACCGACTTCGAGACTCTCTAGCCTGAGCCTCAGGATCAGAGCTCGAGTGACCCTAGGAGCGACAGGGCCGGTCCACCGATGTGGATTAAAATTCCTGAACACTACGTTTCCCCGCCCTTTGGGGCGTAAATGAGCCAACGAATGACTCCATCGGTCCCGGGTTGACCGATATAACCGAGGCGCCTCGCAACAGCAACAACCGCATAGGTGAAAATAATATAAATGTCAGCCAGTTCAAGCACCGACACCACCTCTAACTGGAAAGAAACGCATGCCCTCCCTGAGGTCCTCTCCCATTTCTGGTTCATACCGGGGTGTGAGGTTCGCGAATTCACGTTATACACAAAGCTAGGCCATACAGGCGGTGCTTTGATCCTCAACCACAAGACTTAGCTTTTCAACAGAAGCCCTTATCACTGCATCTTAGCATGGCACACAGGCAATTCACACCATGCGACTGATGGCTATCAATCACACAGAATGAATTCCAATGTCAGACACACAGTCCATTTACAAGTCCGTTCTGGGTTTGAATGAAATCGGAGGCACTATATACCTCGCATACCCATCGATCTCCACGTACGTTTGGATGATCACCACTCATTATCCATATTTCGGGATGCCTCCCAATCAGGACATCAGTTACTATCCAAACGAGGTGAAGATCTTCGGTCTTCGACCACCGTCTTCATCTTCGATTTCTTATCGTCGATTCAGTTATTCAGAATGGGATAAACCCGGTCTTTCTGAGCAACTCACGTATGTAATTAACAAGTGCTACACAAACACAACACACGCTTCATTCCAATTCATCAGTCACTAACCGTAAATCAGTAAGGGAACGATTTCCCAAGTATTAACCCCGAAGGCCGAAACCAACATCAGATCAAAACCCAGGTAACCATTCGACTTAGCTAACCTTTAGTTAATTTCTAAACTTCACATTCCATATCGTTTATAATATTTTATAACAATTTATCACTATTTTTATTTATTTAAAAACAGCTAATTTATTCAAACGACGCTTCAGGCCATAACGCGGTCGTGGCGTTGTTTTCCTTCAGATTTGATTTACACATATCTGAAAATCTAACCATTGGATCTTCACAAAATTTATATCATTAGAAAGATCTTTTCAAAACGAATCCAAAGTTCCCAGATTTGGGAAAATCCGATGGTCGGATCTCCCGGTACAATCGTTTAAAGTTTCGATTTCAAAATACGAACTGCAGCGTTGTTATTCGATTTAATTTAATTATATTTATATATATATAAATATAATCGATTCTGGCGCTGTTTTTCTTCAGATTTGAATTAAACATTCCAGACAATCCCACAGTTGGATCTTTGCAAAGTTGGTGTCGTTGGAAATATATTTCCAAAGCGAACCCAACGGTTTCGGTTTCGGGAAAATCCGATGGTCAGATCTCCCGCACTAATCGTTTGAGATCACGGTTTCAAAATACGAACTACAGCTTCGTTATTCGATTTATTTTAATTATATATATATAATCGATTCTTCGATTTCAAAACCATATTCTTTTCATACCTTCGATAAAAATGATATTTTTATCCAACTGACTTCTATCTCAACACTTCACTATTTCCAACCATTCATTGGTATAATAAAAATGTGATTTTTATTGCAAAACAATTTATTTCAAAACATGACTATTTTGTATAGCTCATATAGATGAAAAAAATATGATTTTTATTATAAAACAATTTATTTCAAAACACGAATACCATTCAACGCATGAATTTCTATTCAACGAATGAATTTCTATTCAACACATGAAGGTTTCAACATATGAAAATAATTTCAACAAATGAAAATAATTCTAACACATGAAAATTTCAGAAAATTTCGGCAGCATAACGGCAGGATAGTTAAAACCGGGGTCGTCCCTAGTACGGCTCCTCGCTCTACCTTAAAGCCTCGCAGCTTTTGACTATGGGGATTTCATGCATCTAGTTCGCACACAGGCGGCATGTATATTTTTTTCATTTCCACAAACAAATCCTATGTGGTTTCAACCAAATAATTCTCAACCACAAACGGGTATTTTTCAACCACAATCAATCAATTTCAAACAACAAACAATTCAAATCAACCATTCGCTATCAACCAATTTTCACACCAATCACAACCAATAAATATCGTCCATGGTTTGTGAACGAGGGGCGTATATATATATATATATATATATATATATATATATATATATATATATATATATATATATAAGTATATTTCACTTCTATTCAACACATATATAATTTTTACAACGCATATATAACTTATACATCGAACGTACAACTTATACAACGCTTATAAAAGAGGTGTACAATGCTTATATAACTCATACATCGACTATATAATTTATACATCGTCGTTTTCCATATCGTTTACAAATTAGAAATCTCACATTGGGTTCCACTCCACCAAAAATAGCAAAAGGCTCAGAAAAATATGCGGTCTCTTCTAGAATGTAGAAGACGTCTACACGAGTCCACTGTCTCTTGTTTCAGTGAATTTCGTCAAAAAATGAAAAAGATATGATTTTTACAGTGAAATCAAAAACCGTATCGCTTTAAAGTGCTATAATATAGTTTATTTTAAAATAGCCGTACCTCAGCTGATTTGTTCAAAACTAGTTTTGGATTTTTCTTCGAACCCGTGTAGCTATTCGTCGATCGGCCTTTGCAGCGTCGAAGGGTGAGGAGCGGCGCACCCGCGCCTAGAGGAGTTGGCCAGTTCAACGGTCGGAGGAGGGTGCGGCGGCGGTTTGAAACCCGAAACTTCCAAGCGTCGATTCTCACAAACCGCTCTATGAAAAAATCCAAACTATATATGGATTTGAAGGTGGTAGAGAGCTCTTCAAAATCCCCAACAGGAGCAGCATCTAATTCGAAGTGGATTGGTTGGAAAATGATCGGGAAGCCAACGAACGGTTTTCGCCTTCGATCGATACAGCGGGAAGAGAGAAAAAGGTCTGAGTTGTGGATGAATAGGATAATTTTTTTATATTTATAAATTTTTAAAAATCCAAAAATACCCCTTGCCTCCTACGAACTCCAATCCAAACCCAACGACTATTGTCCCTAGCGTTTTACCCCCATTCCAAACACAATGGGATATGCTTCGTAGGCCCATTCGACTGTTTCAGTCGGTTTTCCTTCAAATTAAAATATAAAACATTAAATATTTAATTTGAACATACATTTCAATTTGCCAGGGCCACAAACTGATTCTAAATATTCCCGAAAAATAAATCTAGCTATGTTTTGATGATACGGTCCCAACAAAACTAGTTTCGTCGAATTCTGAGACCGTTTGAAAAATGGCCCATTTCTGGTCGATCCAATTTAACTATAATTGACCAAAACACGTTTTCCTTTGCCACGCTCATATACTAGCTTCAAAAATTATGAAATTTGAAACCTAGCAGTAATTTAACATCCCGGATCCAACAAAAGTGGTTTCGTCGAATTCTGATGTCGTCTGCAAAGTGGCCATTTTCACGGGCTACATAAACTCTATAGCGACCTTTCTGAAAATTCATTTGGCCATAACATTTGCTCCCCGCTATGAAACTTCAATTTTTCAGATTCGTTATAAATGTATTCACTAACAGATTTAAATATTTTTGGTTTCACTCAAATCCGTTTTATTTTGCACCTGGTATCGTCAGTCAAAGTTTGAATTCAATTTTTGAAACTACCACGCCATTTCAGGCCTTGTTTATAATTAGAAATAATTATATTTATTTTCAAACGTTGATTCAAACTTACTTTTCATCGCTATTATTTAAAATATTTATTTTAAATATTTAAAATCCACTAAAATAGCCAATTTAAAAAAATTTAATTGGTTCAGATTTTCCGGGTCGTTACAATCTTCCCCACTTAAAACATTTCGTCCCCGAAAAGGAACAAAGTCGAAAGTGGTTTGATTAATCAACTCTACTTCCAATTTGGCTTCCATTCTCCAACTTTTCAGTTTTTGAGAATTATCAAATTCTTCAAAAATTTGGCTAACACCCGAAATTTTCGAAAAATTTCGCCATAACCTCCTTTGTACGGGGAGGGGTTTGGAAATTATTGGGCCGTATTAGGTACCCAATAAATCCTATAAAGCATACATATATTTATATTGATATATTCTGGTGTTTACAGGGGAGCGTGTATAGATAATAACTCCAGAGAATAAATTCTCGTCACCCTGTCAAAGCTTGAGGGAGTGTGTATTTTTAATTGCTCCAGAGAATAAATTCTCGTCACCTCGTCCTGTGTGGGAAATAAATAATCCATGTGCCGTATCAAATAACTAGAGAGACGTGATTATTGTCAACTCCAGACCCGTGTGGGGTTTTTATTAATCTGGCAATTTATCGGTACAATTTTATATGGTCCATATCAGTCATCAGTTCAACCTGTAATATATAGTCATCGCCATACAAGCCTCTTGCTCGTATGGTAAATCTTCCACCTCGTCACACAAGCTCCAAATGCTTATGTGGTATATAATGAAGTATGCCTATCTTCTAGAAGTATGCCATGTAGTGTAGTTCAAAATTAATTGTTACTAGCCTATAGCGACGTTTATTATTACACACAGAACAACCAGCACTCCGCATCCAATGGAATTCACAGGAGTTGATATAATAATATTATTGCGCATCCAACTCATCAAGGTTTACCTATTTTTCGGGCATGAAAATAAAATCTTTACTCAGCAGCTAATCCATTTACCTGTTCAAACATATATAATGCACATTTATATATTTCTATCTATTTTTAAATCAGTTCAGTGTGTGATTTAATCAAATAAATTCTACCATTAATTCTCTTATTGATTAAATTAACTATCGTTCTAATAATTTAATTAATCAAATCAACTATCACACAAACAACAAGTAATTTGTTTTTAACCTTTCAAAATCATACAAATTAATTCATACACTCTTTTTAGATTCATCAGACTATAGAATTAAAAGTGCACATCCATGGAAAGAAAATAACAACAAAGTAGAGAATTAAACGGTAATGCAAAGTATGGTAAATGTACATTGCACCGGAGTCAATCAGAGATATCTACTCGACACTTAGGATAGGCTTTCTGAATGCTCTCCTCAGTTTCCCAATTACAATCTCGCGGATCTCCATTCCATTGCACTTTGACTAAGTGAACCTTCTTGCTCCTCAGTTCTTTGGTTTCTTTGCCGATAATCTTTAGCGGCTCTCTTCTCATAGCCAATTCTGGAGTAATTTCAATATCATGTTGCGCCGCTTCTTCCACGATCAAGTCTGGATCATGAACGTGCTTTCGAAGTTGAGATATGTGAAATACATCATGCACTCCAGGTAGCCAATCAGGCAATTTAACTCTATAAGCGAGGGTTCCAATCCGTCCAAGTATAGGGAATGGACCAATAAATCTGGGTGACAACTTCCCAGTTTTGCCAAATCGATTCACTCCTCTCATCGGAGAAACCTTTATATACACATAACCACCAACAGAAAAAGCCAAATTCCTTCTTCTCGAATCAGCATAGCTCTTCAGTCGGCTTTGAGCGGAAGTTATCGTTTCTTACTGAAATTGACTTCGTCTGCAGCTTCACGGATCATATCGGGTCCCAATACAAGCCTATTACCAGGTTCGGCCCAACAAGCAGGAGATCGGCACGGCCTACCATACAATGCTTCAAATGGTGACATTGTCAGGCTCGCCTGGTAGCAGTTGTTATATGAGAACTCAGCCAAATGCAGATGGTCTTCCCATGATCCACCAAAGTCAAGAACACAAGCCCGTAATAGATCTTCTAGTATACGATTCACCCTCTCAGTTTGACCATCTGTCAGAGGATGATAAGCGGTGCTTAGATTCAGCTTTGTTCCCAGTTCTACTTGAAATGCCTCCCAGAATTTGCTAGTGAATATTGGATCTCTATCACTAACTACACTGATCGGCACTCCGTTTAGTCTAACAATTTCCTTAAATATATATCTGCGCCAGACTCTGAGAAGTTTTGTTCGATCTAACAGGTATGAAATGGGCGGTCTTCGTGAAGCGATCTACGATCACCCAAATACTGTCATTTCCTTTTCTAGTTCTGGGCAAACCATCTATGAAGTCCATGGAAATATGTTCCCACTTCCAACCTGGAACGTCCAGCAGTTGCAACAATCCGGCCAGTTTCTGTTGGTCGCTTTTGACTAGCTGGTGAGTAGGGCATCGGCTAACATATAAAGAGATGTCCCTCTTCATCGACCTCCACCAGAAAGTGCATTTGATGTAATTATACATTTTTCTTACTCTTGGATGGATACTAAGTTTTGACTTGTGGCACTCATCCAGTACTTCCTTTCGGAGCTCAGAAATGTTAGGAACACAGATTCGACCTTTTAGCCTTAGAATCCCATCATTATCAAGCTGAAAACTCCAGGGATCACCTTTCTGAATTATCCCTCTGAACTTCTGAATCAAGTGATCATCCTTCTAAAGAGCAGATATTTTATCAATCAATGAAGTTGTAATGATAAAACTGGCGATCATTACATTCTTTCGGCTTAACGCATCGGCCACGACATTGGCTTTCCCTGGAGTGTATAAAATCTCAAAAATCATATGCTGCAAGAAACTCCAACCAACGTTGTTGCCTCAGATTCAAGTCTTTCTGGGTGAACAGATACTTTAACGACTGGTGATCTGTAAACAGTTCGAATTTCTCGCCCAGAAGATAGTGTCTCCAGATTTTCAAAGCAAATACTATAGCCAACAACTCAAGATCATGAGTAACGTAGTTCTTTTCATGTAGCTTCAGCTGGCGGCTTGCATAAGCAATAACTTGACCTCTTTGCATTAATACTGCACTAACGCCTTCTCTAGAGGCATCTGTCCAGACTTTCAGGTCCTGATTGCCGTCGATTATCGTTAATACTGGAGTCGTTGTTAATCTTAACTTTAGCTCCTCAAAAGCCTCCTCACATTCTGGAGTCCACTTGAATTTTGAGTGCTTCTTTGCAAGCTTTGTTAATTGACTAGATATCTTCGAAAAATCTTTAACAAACTTTCAGTAATAACTAGCCAATCCACGAAAATATCGGACTTCTGTGGGAGTACTAGGCTTTTTCCATTTTGAATAGCGGTGATTTTACTTAGATCCACAGCAATTCCTCTATTGATACGACGTGGCCTAGAAACTTTACTTCATCTTGCCAGAATATACATTTGGAAAGTTTAGCTTTCAATACATTCCTTCTCAGAATTTCCAGAACTTACTCCAAATGTTTCTCATGTTGGGCCTTTGACTTAGAGAAGATTAGAATGTCATCAATAAAAACCAGAACAAACTTATTCAGGGCTCCTCTGAACACCCTATTCATCAAATCGACGAAGTATGCTGGAGCGTTACATAAGCCGAACGGCATTACTAACCACTCACAGAATAAGTCTGGACCTCTGAATGCTGTCATAGAATCACACTCTTTGGCAATACGAAGCTGATGGAAACCTGTAGCTAGATCCATCCTTGAAAATACTTGTGCTCCATTCAGACGATCCAATAAATCATCGATTCGTGGCAATGGATATTTATTCTTTGTTGTCTGTTTGTTCAAATCACGATAATCCACACATAGTCACAGAGTACCGTCAGATTTTGTGACAAACACCACTGCTGCTCCCCAATCAGAGAAACTAGGCCTGATCAGACCCTTCCATACAAGTTGTCGAGTTTGATTGTCTAGTTCTTCCTTCTCCTTTAGAGTCATTCTCCGAATAGCGTGCACTACTGGCCTTGCGTTCGGAATTAAGGCGATCTTGAAATCAATTTCTCTCTGCGGAGGTAGACTAACGACTTCTTCGAACACATCAGTATAATTCTTGACGATAGGAATATCTTTGATTAGGTCTAGAATATTCTCTGTAACCATAGGGATATTTTCTACTTGAGCAGGAGAAACATCTAGAGTTGACCAAAAGTCTTTTCTATTTGAATTCGGACCTTCACATGGTATGGTTATATAACTCCCTGATTGGGCCTTTACCTTAACAACTCTCTCGGCGCATCTAACCTATGCCTCATATTTGGTTAACCAATACAATCCCAAAATAAGATCGAATTCAGTAAAATTCATTATGATAGAGATAGTAGGTAACTTATAACAGGAAAAAGAGACAGGCACCGCACAAATCCAACTAAGATCGAGAGAACTTCCAATCGGATTATGTACTGTGATGGGTTCTTTGAGCCTTTTCAAATTCAAATCTAGCTTCTTAACTGCGTTCTTTGTAATAAAGCTTCGCGCCGCGCCCGTATCAAACAATACTTTAACTAAAATATTTTTGACATTAAGCGTGCCTTCCAAACCATCAGCCCTTTCCTGAGCAGACGAAGATGCAGGCACTTCTGCCACTTCATTTACATGTACTGCTTCAGGTTTTCTGAATAGCGGGCAGGCCTTTGAAAGATGACCGGTCTGATGGCATTGACTGCACTTTCTATTCTCTTGAAACTTCTTACCAGATTTAGATTCATCCTCCTTTCGTTTCTTTAGAGATCTGCAACTTAACGAGAGATGTCCTTGCCTATTGCAGTTACTGCATATAGCTGTCGTACTGGTTCTTTCTCAGATCTGGCCCTTTTCCGATTGGCTTTAGGCTTCTTACTGACCTCAGACATCGTACTGGCCTCCGGACAATCAGGTTCAGGCTCATCTTTATTATTGGAACTGACTTCTTCTTCGTAACGCAACATGCCTTTCTTGTCGAGATCCTCATACTGGTAAGCCATGTATATCATTTCAGAAAAAGGAAGCTTCACATTCCTCATTACACTACTCTGGTATTTTCTTTGCAGGCCATGAATAAACATCAGATTCTTCCTCTTTGGATCTCGAATTAGGTGAGGAGAAAAATGAGAAATTCATTAAATCTCTTATGATATTCTGCAATGGTCATATCTCCTTGTATCAGATAAGAGAATTCATCACATAATCGCTCAGTCGCTTCAGGGGTAAATATTTCTAGGAAAATCACTTTAAATCTATCCTAGGTGATATCACCTTCTGGGTTATCCTCAATAATAGAATCCCACCAGAACAAAGCTTCGTCTTTGAGTGCCCAAGATGCCAATAATTTATTCTGGTCATCTCTTAGCTTTAGACTGTCAAAGATTTTCTCAGCAGAACTAATCCAAGCTTGTGTTTTCATAATAGATTCTTCACCCAAGAATGGTTTTCCACCCAGATTCCTATATTTCATAAATAGAGCTTCTATATCCGGGTCAGTATTACTTCTTTTGTTTCTGGCACTCATTTTCTAGTACGTCTGCAAATGGCAGACAAAGTGTCAGGTCAACAGAAAATATATTTCAAAACATAGAAACAAATACTTGAATGTAAATGTGCCTATCAAGGTGTATTCCATTCTGCTTTACTCATACTAGGATATTACTAATCCTATCTGTATTGAGTTACCCATCCTAGAACACTACTGGTTCTATTTCTGACGAGTTCGTTAATATGTTATATTCCAGCACTAAGCTTAACCAAAGCTCTGATACCACGTTGTGACGACCCCAAATCCCGTACTGACGGTGACAAGGGTAATCTTTGGAATACAACACATAAACAGATAATAGCAGAACAGAATTAAATAAATACACCAGATAATACATAATATAATATACTGGATAAACGAAATCATCAGAGTTACACAGTATACAGTATCATACTTAGTACAAATACGGTTCAGCTATACATAAATGTCTACAGCGGAAAACAAACATAATATGTACAATATGAGCTGAACAGCGTAAAAACAGATAAATGATAGAATCCATCTTCAGCTCCAGCTATCCAGAAAGAGCTAGAAAAAACCTGAATACAAGGCTGCCCGTGTAGAAAAAGGGGCACCCGAGTTTGCAAGTAAAACAAACTACGAGTCAGTCATGGGACTGGTATGAGAAATCTACTCAACACATTCAAAATATGACTAATCACAGGACCACTCCACTTTCGTGGAACGGGTTTACTCCATTGGATTTCCAGTCTTTAAAACAAATAATTCTTTTAAACATCGCAATGCTTTTTATAAAAATGAAGCCATTATAAGACTCAGTTCCCATCACACAATGCAATGCAAACCGGAGGATAGAGTTTTTACCTTATAATGGCCAAAATATGCTTGATACAAATAAAACAAAAGCATTTGATATTATGGCTAGTGTTTATATGTTTAAAAAACAATTTCAATCATAACTATCAATCATAGACGACATGGGTACCATATATCATGTTGCCATATATATATATACAATCAAAACCGCACGGTGTCGTATTTGGAAATTGGATTTCCATCATGAGCCAAGACAAAAGATAGTCCTTACCGACTTCGAGACTTTCTAGCCCGAGCCTCAGGATCATAACTCGAGTGACCCTAGAAGCGACCGGGCCGGTCCACAGATGTGGATTAAAATTCCTGAACACTACGTTTCCCCGCCCTTTGTGGCGTAAATGAGCCAACGAATGACTCCATCGAACCCGAACCGACCGATATAACCAAGGCGCCTCGCAACAGCAACAACCACATAGGTGAAAATAATATAAATGTCAGCCAGTTCAAGCACCGACACCACCTCTAACTAGAAAGAAACGCATGTCCTCCCAGAGGTCCTCTCCTGTTTCTGGTTCATACCGGGGTGTGAGGTTCGCGAATTCACTTTATACACAAAGCTACGCCACACAGGCGGTGCTTTGATCATCAACCACAAGACTTTGCTTTTCAACAGAAGCCCTGATCACTGCATCTTAGCATGGCACATAGGCAATTCACACCATGCAACTGATGGCCATCAATCACATAGAATGAACTCCAATGTCAGACACACAGTCCATTTACAAGTCCATTTTGGGTCTGAACGAAACTAGAGGCACTATATACCTCGCATACCCATCAATCTCCACGTACGTCTGTACGATCACCACTCATTATCCATATTTCGGGATGCCTCCCAATCAAGACATCAGTTACCATCCAAACGAGGTGAAGATCTACGGTCTTCGACCACCGTCTCCATATTCGATTTCTTATCGTCGATTCAGTTATTCAGAATGGGATAAACCCGATCTTTCTGAGCAACTCACGTATGTAATTAACAAGTGTTACACAAACACAACACACGCTTCATTCCAATTCATTAGTCACTAACCGTAAATCAGTAAGAGAACGATTTCCCAAGTATTAACCGCGAAAGCCGAAACCAACATCAGATCAAAACCCAGGAAACCATTTGATTTAGCTAACCTTCAGTTAATTTATAAACTTCACATTCCATATCATTTATAATATTTTATAACGATTTATCGCTATTTTTATTTATTTAAAAATAGCTAATTTATTCAAACGACGCTTCAGGCCATAACGCGGCCGTGGCGCTGTTTTCCTTCAGATTTGATTTACACATATATGAAAATCTAACCGTTGGATCTTCACAAAATTTATATCATTAGAAAGATCTTTTCCAAACGAATCCAACAGTTCCAGTTTTGGGAAAATCCGACGGTCGGATCTCCCTGCACAATTGTTTGAAGTTTCGTTTTCAAAATATGAAATACAGCGTCATTATTCGATTTAATTTAATTATATTTATATATATATATAAATATAATTGATTCTGGCGCTGTTTTTTCTTCAGATTTGAATTAAACATTCCAGACAATCCCACCGTTGGATCTTTACAAAGTTGGTGTCGTTGGAAAGAAATTTCCAAAGCGAACCAAACGGTTTCGGTTTAGGGAAAATCCGATAGTCGGATCTCCCACACTAATCGTTTGAAATCACGGTTTCAAAATACGAACTGCAGCTTCGTTATTCGATTTATTTTAACTATATTTTTATGTATATATAAAAATATAATCGATTCTTCGATTTCAAAATCATATTCTGTTCATACCTTCGATAAAAATGATATTTTTATCCAACTGACTTCTATCTCAACACTTCACTATTTCTAATAATTCATTGATATAATAAAAATGTGATTTTTATTGCAAAACAATTTATTTCAAAACATGAGTATTTTATATAGCTCATATAGATGATAAAAATAGGATTTTTAATATAAAACAATTTATTTCAAAACATGAATACAATTCAACACATGAATTTCTATTGAACGAATGAATTTCTATTCAACACATGAAGGTTTCAACATATGAAAATAATTTCAACAAATGAAAATAATTCCAACACATGAATATTTCAGAAAATTTCGGCAGCATAACGGCAGGGTAGTTAAAACCGGGGTCGTCCCTAGTACGGCTCCTCGCTCTACCTTAAAGCCTCGCAGCTTTTGACAATGGGGATTTCATGCATCTAGTTCGGACACAGGCGGCATGTATATTTTTTTCATTTCAACAAACTAATCCTATGTGGTTTCAACCAAATAATTCTCAACCACAAACGGGTATTTTTCAACCACAATCAATCAATTTCAAACCACAAACAATTCAAATCAACCATTCGCTATCAACCAATTTTCACACCAATCACAACCAATAAATATCGTCCATGGTTTGTGGACGAGGGGCGTATATATATAGGTATATTTCACTTCTATTCAACACATATATAATTTTTTCAACGCATATACAACTTATATATCGAACGTACAACTTATACAACGCTTATACTAGAGGTGTACAACGCTTATATAACTCATACATCGACTATATAATTTATGCATCGTCATTTTTCATATCGTTTATAATTTAGAAATCTCACATTGGGTTCCACTCAACCAAAAATAGCAGAAGGCTCAGAAAAATATGCGGTGTCTTCTAGAATGTAGAAGACGTCCACACGAGTCCACTGTTCTTGTTTCACTGAATTACGTCAAGAAATGAAAAAGATATGATTTTTACAGTGAAATCAAAAACCGTAGCGCTTTAAAGTTCTATAATATAGTTTATTTTAAAATAGTCGTACCTCAGCTGATTTGTTCAAAACTAGGTTTGGATTTTTCTTTGAATCCGTGTAGCTATTCGTCGATTGGCCTTTGCAGCGTTGAAGGGGGAGGAGCGGCGCACCCGCGCCTGGAGGAGTTGGCCAGTTCGACGGCCGGAGAAGGGTGCGGCGGCGGTTTGAAACCCGAAACTTTCAGGCGTTGATTCTCCTAAACCACTCAATGAAAAAATCCGAACTATATATGGATTTGAGGGTGTCAGAGAGCTCTTCAAAATCCCCAACAGGAGCTGGGTCTAATTCAAAGTGGATTCGCCGGAAAATGATGGGAAGCCAACGAACGGTTTCTGCCTTCGATCGATACAGCGTGGAGAGAGAAAAAGGTCTGAGGTGGACGAATAGGATAATTTTTTTATATTTATAAATTTTTAAAAATCCAGAAATACCCCTTGCCTCCTACGAACTCCAATCAAAACCCAACGACTGTCAACCCTAGTGTTTTACCCCCATTCCGAACACAATGGGATATGTTTCGTAGGCCCATTCGACTGTTTCAGTCGGTTTTCCTTCAAATTAAAATATAAAACATTAAATATTTAATTTGAACTTACATTTCAATTTGCCAGGGCCACAAAGTGATTCTAAAAATTCCCGAAAAATAAATCTAGCTATGTTTTGATGATACGGTCCCAACAAAACTAGTTTCGTCGAATTCTGAGACCGTTTGAAAAATGGCCCATTTCTGGTCGATCCAATTTAACTATAATTGACCAAAACGCGCTTTCCTTTGCCACGCTCACATACTAGCTTCAAAAATTATGAAATTTGAAACCTAGCAATAATTTAACATCCGGGATCCAACAAAATTGGTTTCGTCGAATTCCGAGGTCGTTTGCAAAGTGGCCATTTTCACGGGCTATATATACTCTATAACGACCTTTCTGAAAATTCATTTGGCCATAACTTTTGCTCCTCGCTATGAAACTTCGATTTTTCAGATTCTTAGAAAGGTATTCACTAACAGATTTAAATATTTTTGGTTTCACTCAAATCCGTTTTATTTTGCACCCGGTACCGTCAGTCAAAGTTTGAATTCAATTTTTGAAACTACCGCGCCATTTCAGGCCTTGTTTATAATTAGAAATAATTATATTTATTTTTAAACGTTGATTCAAACTTACTTTTCATCGCTATTATTTAAAATATTCATTTTAAATATTTAAAATCCACTAAAATAGCCAATTTAAAATTTTTAAATTGGTTCATATTTTTCGGGTCATTATAAAGAGTGAGCACTAATGATGAGTTGAGGGCATTAAAGGAAAAGGTTTTGAGGGGAGAATATTTCTCTCATTGTAGTAGATATTCTGTTGATAGTTGTGGTAGCTTGAGGAGAGATGGCCAGATTTGTGTCCCAAGAAGTATGGATCTTAGGAAGATGATTTTGAAATAATTTCATAGGTCAAGGATGATCATTCACCCCGGAGGTGACAAAATGTTTAGGGACATGAAGAGGAGCTTTTATTGGGAAGGAATGAAAAGAGACATTGCATAATTTGTTTTGAAGTGTTTGACTTGTCAAACGGTGAAGGTAGAATAAGAGAAGCCTGGAGGACTTTTGTTACCCTTAGAGATTCCCACTTGGAAATGGGAGAACATTTCTATGGACTTTATTGATGGGATTCTTAGGAGTAAGAAGGGAAATGAAGTCATTTGGGTGATAGTGGACCGGTTAACAAAGAGTGCACATTTTATTCCCATCAAGAAGAACAAGATCGCCACCTAGTTAGCCCAGTTTTATGTTAAGGAGATTGTTTGCTACATGAGATTCCAACTACTATAGTCAGTGATATAGATCCATTATTTACTAGCGAGTTTTTGAAGGGCCTTCAGGAAGCTTTGGGATTAACACTAAGTTTAAGTATAGCCTATCATCCACAAACAGACGGCCAGACTGAGAGAGTTAATAGAGTCTTAGAGGATATACTCAAAGCATGCATAATTGACTTCGAAGGAGCTTGGGAGCAGCACTTATCCTTGGTTGAGTTTTCGTACAATAACAGTTACCAAGCAACGATTGGTATGGCCCATTTGAATTTTGTATGGGCGGTCATGCAAATTGCCAACTTGTTGGAGGGAAACTACTGACAAGGTTTTACTCAAACCAGACCTTATCCGTGATTCCATGGAGATTATTGCTTTGGTTCGGCAGAGAATGAAGGTTGTCCAAGATTGTTAGAAGTCATACACGGATAGGAGGAGGAGAGAATTGGAGTTCGATGTAGAAGACTTGGTATTTGTTAAGGTTTCTCCTCTCAAGAAGACAGTCCGGTTTGGGAAGACTGAGAAGTTAACTCCCAGGTTTAGGGCCCTTTCGGATTTTAGATAGGATTAGGAAGACGACTTACCTTGTGGAGCTTCCTGAGCGTTTATCGGGGTCCGCAACATTTTCCATGTTCCTTATTTTCGTAATTGCCTTCATGATTCAGCTGACATACTCGAGCTTGATGATATTGGGAACACAGGAAGCTTCGAGTTAGAGTCTAGGGTGCCCTCGTGTCACCGCAAAGATCGTGGAGCATGGAATCAAATGAGTTTGCAATAAATCTATTTGCCTTGTCCGAGTTCAGTGGGGAGATAATCATGTTGGAGACACCTGGGAAACTAAGGAGAAGATTAAGCTTACTTATCCAGAGCTTTTCTTGGGTAATTATTTTCTCCAAATTTCTCATTTATGGTTGCATTGTGGTTGCAAGATTGGATGGTAGGAGATGCCTGCAACACAAATGCACAGTACACTCATATAGCATTATATGCATATTATGATGTTTTGCATACATATTGCATCACTTATTACACATACACGCTAGGTCTGAACTCATTATTACAAGTATACAGTTCATAATCACTATGAGTTATGGATGTTTATTAAATAACATGGGTGTAAAACATGGTTGCTTAGAGCGAGTTGTGTTCTTTACCACTTTAAAAGATTTTGGGACAAAATCTCTAATAAGGGAGGAGAATGTAACACCCCGTAAAAATATACGGAAGTTAATTTAATTTAAAATAAATAATAATAATTTAATGGGCTGAAAATAGAATTTTGTACAATTAAAAATTGGGCCATGAAAGTATTGTAGTTGCGTTTGTGGTGAGATTCTGATCCATTTTCATATTTTATTTGTTGAAAACCGAATCTGTATTCAAAAGATATTAATAAATTAAGATTTATATATATATTAACGTACAAAGTTTGAATTCCAAATAAATGTATATACAAATCGAGAATATATTAATTTGGAAAAGCATGAAAATAATATTCCTTTTGAATTCAAACTTATGTGTATAAATTTATGCACGATAGGAAAAAATTAATATAATTAAGGCAAGAAATAATCAAAATTAACTAACGAACGATCAAAGTAACATTCAAGAGATGATTTCTCCTGGGCTCGACCCTAGAAGGGTGTAACACCCCACCTCCGTTAAGGTCACTCACAAAGGGAATGCCTTAACTTTAGTGGGGCATTTTAGTAAACAGAATAGAAACTTACAAGACAGATAAAACAGTACTTGAAATTTTTTAACTTTATTACAGCGGAAACAGAAATCAATATGGTTACATCCTTTCAAATCTCAGAATTCAAGTACAAAATATCAGTCTTGTACAAAAGCCTTCAAAATGCATGGTTTAAAATCATAATCCCTATAGAACGGAAGCTATGCAGAGCCAAGCCATACTTTAAGCACTTCAAGCAAAGAGAAATCCGGATCAAGCTAAAGTATTCCCTCCTTGGATAACCTGGGGGGGAACGGAAGAAAGGAGGCGAAACAACAAGGGTCAGACAAAAAGTCTGGCAAGTCCAGTGACTTTCAGCATATGAACAGATAATAATAATATGACATGAACATAAAACTGGATGAGAGATAATTGTAATAGGTGTAGCAAATATAACAGAAGAACAGAATGACATAAACTATTGCTTTACACTTCTCTGCACTAATACTAGTATAACAGAATTAGGTGTCACCCTAATGTCTAAACTGAAACAGGAACGGGTACTGAATAATTTAACAGAAACAGAATGCTAATAATGGGCCTTTACTACCCGATCAGAAACAGACAGAAGCAGAAACAGATTAATCCCCACGGAAACAGAATGTAGAATTAGGTGTACACTAGTAATGGGCCTTTACCACCCGAACAGACGGTACCACGCAGAAACAGACAGGTGTTACCACCCAACAGAAACAGACGGTACCAACAGAAACAGACAGAACTAAGTGTACCCTAAAACCCTACCCCAAGCGATCGGCTCCCTAATACATAAATATCCTGTGTCGACCCCACAGTAGGGTGTATCACTCCCTAAAGTGACAACCAATTGGCACAAACCTATTTACAGATGTCACGGCGTCTTACATCCTCAGAGGCAGACCGGGATCCATGCACGCACATGACCCGGTTGGAACGCACCATCAACACCCCTCGCCATTATCAGAATGAACCGCTTATAATTAGTTCAGTAAGCGTGCCCGGACCCTACCTACTGTTGGGTCAAAGTTTTGATACCAGAAAGGGTTACTGACTAATATGGGTCCCAAACAATTGATGACACAAGTAATTCCCCTCCTAACCTTGTGTCCCCAGACTAACAGATTTCAGATTAACTTGTTTACAAGTTCAGACATACAGAATTCAGATTTACCAGTTCACAGATTAATTTAACAAGTTTTCAGACTAACAGATCAGATGTACAGATTTTTCAGATTTGTCTAACTTTGTATTGGGCCTACAGATTCCTGAACGGGTTTACTACACCTATTAATCCAGTTGGTTTAACCCTATTTCCCCCAATACGTAGATTTGCATTAATTAATTATTAATGCCCAGACCTCTCACATTAGGTCGCTAGCTTGTGGCCGCTGGATGGGCCGGGCGGTTCCGGGCAGACTTCTGCCACAAGCCAGACCTAACCTCGTGTCTTAAGCAGGTTATGACTAACTTCTCACATTAGAACCTATTTTTTGCGGCCACTGGATGTGCCGGGCGGTTCCGGGCAGAATTACGCCGCAAACTCATTCTAACCTCGAGTTAGTCACGTTTATCTTTACGGCCAATTAATTAATAATTTACCGTTTATGCGCACGCCCAATATATATGCCAATTCAGATTATATCAATAACAGGATGATTATATCAACACAGCAGATAACAGATTTTAGCAGATAACAGGTTTTCCAGATTATATGACTTAACGGATTTAACAGATTCAGCAACTTAGCAGATTTTGGCATATAACAGGTTAGGCATTTAAACAAATAAATTTAACAGATTTAGGCATTTTCAACAGACTTAGCGGATGACAGATCCAGCAGATGAATAGATCTAGTAAACTAGGCAGTAGAGCAGAACTAGCAGATTAAGCAATATAACAGAACTAGCAGATTAGGTGATATAATAAAACTATCAGATAAGGCAAATATAGCAGAACTAGCAAATTAGGCAATTATAATTGATTTTCATCATTCCTTAAAGTTTCACATATCTTGCCTAATTATAAATTTGGCCTAAATCTGCATGCCTAAATAGTGGTCATGATTCACACTAGGATCATATACCCTACGTTTGCATTGAATTTGCATGTCACAGATTATGGTCATAATTTACATGTCCCAATTTAGTTCCACTTGCCTAGTACAAAAGATTCACATATAAATTATACCAACTATAGCCATCTATTTCAATGCATGTCATATATTCAAAAATCTCCTACTTAGGTGTTATTCACACTTGATAGTTATCAAATCTTAATATGGATCTTCACACCTAAGTTATAATCCGTTATAAAATATGCCCAAGGATCTAGATCTAACATATGATATGTGTTTTAGTTCAGATCTTAATATTCCATATTTGCAAGTTATGTATTATCATATGATAATCCCAAACAGTCATATATGCACAGATCTAGATCTAGTTTATATACTCAAATCAGTCACAGATCAGTCCAATTATGCCTTAGATTTATGTTCTAAGTTCCAAGTCCAACCTTTGTTCTTTCCTCAAATCAATCACATATCGATCATGTCCAATTTATGAACATTCATTTGATTGTCCCAAACATTTTAGCGTATGTTGATCTCTTATGAGATTGGCTCAGGCTCGTGGTAGCCTGGCTATAGAACAGAAAGAGGAAAGAGGTACAGAATAAAATAGATCAGAACAGAACAGATATAACCTCAGATTCAGATTTAGAGTTCATGTCACAATCAAAATTAACGTTTATATCGGAAAGCAACTGCACTTGCCTTAATTGGATAAAAGAAAGAACTCTAGTTGTTGTAGAACCGTTGCAGAAGCTCTAATCTCTAATTAAATTTAGGTTGATGTTGATTGTCTTCTAGTTTTGATTCCAGCAAAGTAGCAACGCCATTTTTATTTTTAATTTAGAACAGAAGCAGAGTAGAAGCAGAATAGAATTATGTGCAGAGAAGGCTGGGTTTGGGGCTGTTTAAATAGGTTTAGGCAGACGAATCTAGATAGAAAACGAGACCAGATACATCAGAACGCACCCAGGCAGAAAAGCAGATTCGGGAGGCAGGTCGACCCCCAGGTCGACTCTAGGGTCGACCCCCTGGGGGCAGGTCGACTCTAGGGTCGACTCTAGGGTCGACCCCCTGGGGGCAGGTCGACTCTAGGGTCGACTCCCCAGTCGACAAGGTCTGTGCTGTTTAATTTTTTCTGAACTTTGGAAGGCCATAACTTGGTCATATGGACTCCGATTTACGAAATTTCGGAGTCTATTTCGCATATTTTTCTGAGACGAACGCAATGGCATAGCCCGTTTCCCTTGATTCTGATTTTATATTTTAATTATGCTCAGATTTGTAATTCTTAAGTTCACAGAAAATACGGGGTGTTACATTCTCCCCTCCTTAAAGGATTTCATCCCCGAAATCTTCAAGTTAAGAAGAATGTGTCCTACCATCCAGTCACTCATCTACTCAGTCATCATCCACAAGCATCCATTGTCCTTAGAAATTTCTAGTGTTGTATGAACATTTGCAAAAGTGTGTGTATATGTTCCTTATCTAATGTAAAGATCAGGCGGTCTACTGATTCAGCTGACCTCCTTAATGCGAATTATGTCAGTGCCATGTGTCCAATATGTATGCAATTTTCCTATTTGATACATATCATTTCTATATGAGTGCACAACCATCCACTCATATGCAACATCCATGTGCTGATTCAACCATTTTGCATCCATAAAAATTTAAAATGCTCACACATCCATATGCAGTATGAGAGTGTTTTCGAGCCGATCTAGTGTCTAGTGTGTGTATATGCGTCCACGAGCAACCACTAGCAACCACTTGCATCCACTTGCAACCATCAAACATAACATGTCTCAAACACATGTTTACACCCATTAGGATTCCTATCTATAAGTTGAACACTCGATCGATAGTATACAGTCGAGGAAGCGAGTACAGATAAAACAAAAACTTGATTCCTATCAGACATTGGTTGAGAAAATAATTCCCCTAAGTGTCAACCCCGAAGACTGAAATCAACATCAGATTGACACCCAAAGGGTTACCCTCTTTAGACAATGTCAAAACTGGAAATCTTATCAGAAGTATTCAGATATTTACAGACTACTGGTACAGATCAGTTTCCCTAATGATTCTTCGGAAGCTAAGCATGATAAAAATCATATCCCACAAAAACTCAGAATGTATGCGTCATACTTGACGTCTAACACAAATATCCCTCAAACCCCAATCTCAAACAGATGAGCCATAACACTTATGGGTCTGAGTCTACAGCGGAATTCAGAAATAATACTAGTATTAAAGTGCAGAGTATCGATTACAAAATCAAAATACCAGAATCAGAAAAAGTCTTAACTCCATAATCAGATAAAGAAATTAAACCTACTATAGGAATTTTCCTACTTCTATCCTAGCCACTAGCCTCAAGAGTGTTCGCCTGCCCTCCTTGTCCTCGTCTCTTCGGGCAGTCCCTAGTGAAGTGTCCCATCTCCCCACAGTTGAAACAAGCGCCCTTCCTTTTTCTGCAATCCTTGTTCAGATGAGTCGAGCTTCCACAAGTAAAGCACTTTTTCCCCTTCTTATCTTCAGACTTCTCATCCTTCCTTTGCGTTTCCTTTTTGGGCCCTGCTTTCTTATTCTGTGGTTCTTCCTTCTTTGTCTCTTTCGGGCCTTTGTCTTCCTCGTGCAGTAGTGCCATGTCCACCAATTTCTCGTAAGTCGCTCCCATGGGTACATGGGTCATGGCTAGGCTGTGAAGTGGCTCGTTCAATCCTTTAACAAAGCGGAGAGCCTTTTTATGCTGAGTGTTGACTAAATCCAATCCGAACCTAGCTAGTTGGTTGAACTGGTTGACGTATTCCTTGACCGTCATACTTCCTTGCTTAAGAGATAAGAACTTCTCCAGTTGTAAACTCCGTTCAGCTTGCGAGAGAAATTTTGTCTCAAACCTTGTTCTTAAATCCATCCATGTCTCAACCAGCCTCTCGGAGTTAGTGACTTCCCACCAGTAGGAAGCTTCGTCTTTGAGCAGCCATACCGCCAACTGTACCTTCTACCTATCGTCCACCTCGAA
Source organism: Allium sativum (assembly GCA_030737875.1). NCBI lineage: Eukaryota > Viridiplantae > Streptophyta > Magnoliopsida > Asparagales > Amaryllidaceae > Allium > Allium sativum. The sequence continues at coordinate 772,705,454 of CM060924.1, read as the reverse complement.
GATAACGAATAGATCCTCAGTTTCTTTGAGCCAATTCCTCACTTCTACGAATGATTCAGTTCCTTTGAAATCCTTCCCACCCATGGCCCTAAAATCTCTACAGATCTTTGAGAAAGCAATTGCACGAGGAGGGGGTGGGGGAGGGGATCATTTGTTGGACCTACAGCGGCGGTCCTAGCCTCAAGATATTGACGAAACCAACCGGGTACATGAACACCCTCTGGTATCTCAGATGCTTCAAACATGCTGAAACGAAAAAGGAAAGGTTCAATACAAAAAGGACTGAAAGAAAGATATATGGCTCTTGGGGATTATGTTTTTCAAAATAAGCTTTATTTTTGAAAATACTTCCTTTCAAAACCTTTTTGAAAATAGTTTTCAAAACTTTTTATAAAATCTGGTAACCTTCAGCTCTGGTACCAAGTGTAACACCCCACCTCCGTTAAGGTCACTCACAAAGGGAATGCCTTAACTTTAGTGGAGCATTTTAGTAAACAGAACAGAAACTTACAAGACAGATAAAACAGTACTTGAAAAATTTTAACTTTATTACAGCGGAAACAGAAATGAATATGGTTACATCCTTTCAAATCTCAGAATTCAAGTACAAAATATCAGTCTTGTACAAAAGCCTTCAAAATGCATGGTTTAAAATCATAATCCCCATAGAACGGAAGCTATGCAGAGCCAAGCCATACTTTAAGCACTTCAAGCAAAGAGAAATCCGGATCAAGCTAAAGTATTCCCTCCTTGGATAACCTGGGGGGAAACGGAAGAAAGGAGGCGAAACAACAAGGGTCAGACAAAATGTCTGGCAGGTCCAGTGACTTTCAGCATATGAACAAATAATAATAATATGACATGAACATAAAACTGGATGAGAGATAACTGTAACAGGTGTAGCAGATATAACAGAAGAACAGAATGACATAAACTATTGCATTACACTTCTCTGCACTAATACTAGTATAACAGAATTAGGTGTCACCCTAATGTCTAAACTGAAACAGGAACGGTTACTGAATAATTTAACAGAAACAGAATGCTAAAAATGGGCCTTTACTACCCGATCAGAAACAGACAGAAGCAGAAACAGATTAATCCCCACGGAAACAGAATGTAGAATTAGGTGTACACTAGTAATGGGCCTTTACCACCCGAACAGACGGTACCACGCAGAAATAGACAGGTGTTACCACCCAACAGAAACAGATGGTACCAACAGAAACAGACAGAACTAAGTGTACCCTAAAACCCTACCCCAAGCGATCGGCTCCCTAATACATAAATATCCTGTGTCGGCCCCACAGTAGGGTGTATCACTCCCTAAAGTGACAACCAATTGGCACAGACCTATTTACAGATGTCACGGCGTCTTACATCCTCAGAGGCATACCGGGATCCATGCACGCACATGACCCGGTTGGAACGCACCATCAACACCCCTCGCCATTATCAGAATGAACCGCTTATAATTATTTCAGTAAGCGTGCCCGGACCCTACCTACTGTTGGGTCAAAGTTTTGATACCAGAAAGGGTTACTGACTAATATGGGTCCCAAACAACATATGACACAAGTAATTCCCCTCCTAACCTTGTGTCCCCAGGCTAACAGATTTCAGATTAACTTGTTTACAAGTTCAGACATACAGAATTCAGATTTACTAGTTCACAGATTAAGTTAACAAGTTTTCAGACTAACAGATCAGATGTACAGATTTTTCAGATTTGTCTAACTTTGTATTGGGCCTACAGATTCCTGGACGGGTTTACTACACCTATTAATCCAGTTGGTTTAACCCTATTTCCCCCAATACGTTTTAGACGTCATTCTTATCTTAGATTTGCATTAATTAATTACTAATGCCCAGACCTCTCACATTAGGTCGCTAGCTTGTGGCCGCTGGATGGGTCGGGCGGTTCCGGGCAGACTTCTGCCACAAGCCATACCTAACCTCGTGTCTTAAGCAGGTTATGACTAACTTCTCACATTAGAACCTATTGTTTGCGGCCACTGGATGTGCCGGGCGGTTCCGGGCAGAATTACGCCGCAAACTCATTCTAACCTCGAGTTAGTCACGTTTATCTTTGCGACCAATTAATTAATAATTTACCGTTTATGCGCATGCCCAATATATATGCCAATTCAGATTATATCAATAACAGGATGATTATATCACCACAGCAGATAACAGATTTTAGCAGATAACAGATTTTCCAGATTATATGACTTAACGGATTTAACAGATTTAGCAACTTAGCAGATTTTGGCATATAACAGGTTAGGCATTTAAACAAATAAATTTAACAGATTTAGGCATTTTCAACAGACTTAGCGGATGACAGATCCAGCAGATGAATAGATCTAGTAAACTAGGCAGTAGAGCAGAACTAGCAGATTAAGCAATATAACAGAACTAGCAGATTAGGCGATATAATAAAACTATCAGATTAGGAAAATATAGCAGAACTAGCAAATTAGGCAATTATAATTGATTTTCATCATTCCTTAAAGTTTCACATATCTTGCCTAATTATAAATTTGGCCTAAATCTGCATGCCTAAATAGTGGTCATGATTCACACTAGGATCATATACCCTACGTTTGCATTGAATTTGCATGTCACAGATTATGGTCATAATTTACATGTCCCAATTTAGTTCCACTTGCCTAGTACAAAAGATTCACATATAAATTATACCAACTATAGCCATCTATTTCAATGCATGTCATATATTCAAAAATCTCCTACTTAGGTGTTATTCACACTTGATAGTTATCAAATCTTAATATGGATCTTCACACCTAAGTTATAATCCGTTATAAAATATGCCCAAGGATCTAGATCTAACATATGATATGTGTTTTAGTTCAGATCTTAATATTCCAGATTTGCAAGTTATGTATTATCAAATGATAATCCCAAACAGTCATATATGCACAGATCTAGATCTAGTTTATATACTCAAATCAGTCACAGATCAGTCCAATTATGCCTTAGATTTATGTTCTAAGTTCCAAGTCCAACCTTTGTTCTCTCCTCAAATCAATCACATATCGATCATGCCCAATTTATGCACATTCATTTGATTGTCCCAAACATTTTAGCATATGTTGATCTCTTATGAGATTGGCTCAGGCTCGTGGTAGCCTGGCTATAGAACAGAAAGTGGAAAGAGGTGCAGAATAAAACAGATCAGATCAGAACAGAACAGATATAACCTCAGATTCAGATTTAGAGTTCATGTCACAATCAAAATTAACGTTTATATCGGAAAGTAACTGCACTTGCCTTAATTGGATTAAAGAAAGAACTCTAGTTGTTGTAGAACCGTTGCAGAAGCTCTAATCTCTAATTGAATTTAGGTTGATGTTGATTGTCTTCTAGTTTTGATTCCAGTAGAGTAGCAACGCCATTTTTATTTTTAATTTAGAATAGAGGCAGAGTAGAAGCAGAATAGAATTGTGTCCAGAGAAGGCTGGGTTTGGGGCTGTTTAAATAGGTTTAGGCAGACGAATCTAGACAGAAAACGAGACCAGATACATCAGAACGCACCCAGGCAGAAAAGCAGATTCGGGAGGCAGGTCGACCCCCAGGTCGACTCTAGGGTCGACTCTAGGGTCGACCCCCTGGGGGCAGGTCGACTCTAGGGTCGACTCTAGGGTTGACCTCCTGGGGGCAGGTTGACTCTAGGGTCGACTCCCCAGTCGACCTGGTATGTGCTGTTTAATTTTTTTCTGAACTTTGGAAGGCCATAACTTGGTCATATGGACTCCGATTTACAAAATTTCGGACTCTATTTCGCGTATTTTTCCGAGACGAACGCAATGGCACAGCCCGTTTCCCTTGATTGTGAATTTATATTTTAATTATACTCAGATTTGTAATTCTTAAGTTCATAGAAAATACGGGGTGTTACAAAGGGGGTCCACAGCCCCTCTAGGAGGGGTGTCGATCGCCCTCCTATAGGAGCGGTCGAATGCCCGCCTGTAGGGGAGCCCAATGAGGGTTGTTTTATATAGGGACTTATTTATAATTTATATCAAATTGACTGCTTAGATTTAATTTAGCTAATCTAACGGTCCATATACATGATGTCAACTATAAACAGACCCTCAAACCCTCACTCCAAACACTACAATCATTCTTCTCCACGCCTCCATAATGCCTTTATTCCGTATCTAATTCCAAAAAAGAAAAAGGGGTTTAGGTTTCTTCATTTCCCTAATCTATTCTATCTTCTCTATCTAATTTTAACATAGATTTAAGATTATTCTGGAATGTAGATTCATATGTATATATAAGATTCGATTCTTATATATATATATATTTGAAAGGTTGGAGCACATTTGATCTCGAAAGCCAAATCCAAATCTTGTTCTATTCAATCCTGTCATTGCTCTCCCTAATAGCGTTGTGAGTGGAATCCATCTAAGTTGTTATTTTCCTATAATTTGTTAGTTTGAGACTTGGATTATTATGCCTAGGATGGTTTGAGTTCATACGCAACGAATACAACATTAATACACTTCAAACTTTCCATTTTTTTCATGCTCTTACGTTGAAATTGTCAATATATATATATATATATATATATATATATATATATATATATATATATATTTGTGGTTTTGTGATTATGGAATTAATAAAAGATAAGATTGATTGTGTTGTATAATTTTCTATGTTTTGTCAGATTCAACTGATTGTGAAATTTCATATGTATGGTTATGTACAAAAGGTTAAGATTCGGATGGAATTGTAAATCAAATAAGTTTAAATCTCCATTTCTTAAAAAAAAATAGGGTATTTGAACGTATTATTTACAAGATATTCAAATATTAAGGTTTTGTATGTAAATATACATAAAAAGTGAATCCGTTACAAAATAGGAATTTTACACATAGTAACATATATATATATATATATACATATATATATACATAGACACACACACACACTCGGTATATGCATTATGTTTGTCTTTTACTAATTAAATAATCAAGTAAAAACTAGGTTGCAAGTTTTTTATTGTTGCCGTTTTTTCCCATTTTGGTTGTTACATGTCAATATGTACATTAATGCCTTTATTGAAGTAAATATGGAAAATAATAACTTGTACGCCTCTGATTTGAAATAGGAATTGCCGTTTTTCAAATCATGGCTAAGATGTTAATTGTGTTCGCTTAATTTATGTTATATATATATATATATACATACATATACATATACATAAATATAGGGAGCGGCTATTTAGACACAAAATTAAACACAAATAAAGGGACATAGAGTATTAGCCATTGGATCATTTTTGTCTTTAAATGAAGAGGTGGAAATCACGGGAGGATCTAATGGTGGAGATGCATTGTGTCACTAATTGTGTCTATGTTTTGTGTCCAAATAGATTTATATTTATATATATATATATATACATACATACATATATAGCGTAAAATACGTAATAACTATATGTATTTAGTGCGCAATAAGTGTGGTTAAATTTGGAATTTGAATTTAAATGTCCCCATAGGAATTTGTATGTTTGTGTGTGTGTATTAATGACCTTAGATATATTGGTGACACATGGGCACGAGGTTAACCATTACTTGTAGTAGAAGTCTGCCCAGAACCGACTAGCATATCCAGCATCTACAAGTAAACCCGGTTAATGTGAGAGGTCTAAGTGTCATGGGCCATTATATTTAATACACTATGATACGAGGTTAGGCCCAACTTGTAGTAGAAGCCTGCCCGAAATCGCTCTGCAAATCCAACATCTACAAGTGGACAGTCTAATGTTAGATGTCTAATGTGTATGTGTGTGTGTCTATATATATATATATATATATATATATATATATATATATATATATATATATATTGTGTGTGAAGTAGGCCTACCTTAGGAAAAAGGTATTAAGTGACTGACCTTCCTCTTATTGGGTATTAAGTGGTTAGGACTAGGTCTATTCCAAAGGTTCACTCCTGTGTTCAGGACCTAAGTCATGGGACCTGCCCTTTAAGGATTTAATGGTTGTTGGGTCCACCTTTCTCCTATAAAGGCATTAAACGGTCCTATTAGATGATGTCATGAGTTAGGTAGTTCTCCATGTAATGTTCGCTTCTTATCTAAGGGCTAGTGAGGGCTGACCCAGGGACAGTATATATCTATATATGGTAAAAAAAAAGGAACCACAGTATAAGGGAAGTATTAAGTGGCTAGAAGTTCACCCGTAGGGACAGCTAGATAGTAACAAGAGGGCCCGTCGGGAGAGTTCTCTTAAAATGAGTTCCTAACACTTGTCCGGTATTAAGTGGTCGTTACTATTTCCCGACCTATAAAGAGAGTATATACATTATGACGTTGACGTTAGAGATGAGGTCATAAATGGTTAAGGGTCCGCCATAGTGTATCAAGTGACTGTAGGGATGTCCACCCTTAATAAAGAAATAAATGGTCTTAAGTGACTAAGAATAACCAACCTCATGAGGTTTAAGTGATTGCTAAAATGTCCACACTTAAATGATTTTGTGGGTATAAAGTGAACGTAAATACATCCACCCTTAGATTTACATATAGGTCTTAAGTGACTGTTAAGATGTCCGCTTTATAAGTTTGCTTGCGTGTATGTTTGTTTACATAGACAGAACATGAAATGTTTATAAGTTTGCTTGTGTGTATGTTTGTTTACGTAGACAGAACATGAAATGTTTATACTGCCAAGTTTTAGAGAATAGTTATTCTTAAACTCGTGTGTATTTCACTCATCAAAACTTTATGTTCTGACCTCTCTCCTCTTAACATTAACAGGATAACAGGTGAGACTGTTGAATGAGGATAAAGGATGACTGCTTGGAGGAGGAGTTTCTCGAAGACTTAGTTGTAGTGGAAGTAGCTTTATTATTATTATTATTATTATTATGTAATTGGGATAATGAGTCATTGATGTACTTTGTACACTTGAGACATGTTGTATTTCTCTATTTGTGGTTTTTAATAAATGATACATCTATTTATGTTATTATATTTTATCCCTTCCGATGTATGGGATTCTGATTATCGTTTATACTACTCTGTGATACCTGTTTAGTATATCCTTATAGGAACCAACGATCTGTTTAGATTGACTCTATGTTACGATGGACCTTTTTTGAGTCAGAATTTAGGCCCATTCCGAACTGCTCGTTACACGTGACCTTCTAAATTTTTTCATGGTGATATTTTCCATTAAGATATATATTATGTTGCATCTTAGAATATTAGCGACCAAGCTTCATTTTCCCTTTTAAAACTCGAAACCAATTCATTATCTGTAGAAAAAAACAATTTAGCCCAAAAGTCAACACATATCGAAATACCTCCTATTGATGTGTTTGTTGCAAGCCATTAAAAATTAAGAAGACAATTATTAGATGTACGCTTGCATCCACCAACCACTGTTCTTGTGTTCCCCAGTCTCCCATATAATCAAATAACCCAATCACGTACATCTTAATTTCTAGCTACCTGTCCAAAGTGTTAAATACCTAAAATACCCTCTTCCTTTGTCTGCACAATACCTCACTACATAAACCATCAGCCATGTCATGTGATTCATTCTCATTAACCTGCTCATGTCATATTTCTACAATTATTAGCTTCACTGAGCTCCCTTTACAAGTCATACACACCATCTTTGTAACAAGCCGGAATTTTGGGGCCAATTTTAAATTTTTATTTTAGAAATTTAAATGGAGTTTTAATATATAAAATAATTTATTTTAAATAATAACGACTAAAAATTTATTTTAAAACGAATAAATTTAATTTAAATATAAAAGGAGTTTAGAAACAGCGTTGTAGTTTGAAAATTTGATTTTAAACTTTAACTGAATGTACATGATTCAAAATAAGTCAGAATTGAGTGAAACCAGAAATATTTAAATCTGTTTAATCATATCTTTCTAACGAATCTGAAAATTTGAAATTTCACTTTAGAAATCAAAAGTTATGTCCAGTTAGAAATTTAGAAAAGTCGCTATAGAATTTATATATTTTTTAATTAAATATATAGGCCTTAAAAATAGCTATTTTTCAAACGGTCTCAGAATTCGATGAAATTAGTCTCTTTAGTACCGTATTGTCATAACAAAGCCAAAAATATTATTTTTTGTAATTTTTAGAATTCACTTGTGGCCCCGGTGAATTTATATGTACTGTTAAAATTAAACAATAAATGAATTAAATATTAAATTAAAGAAAATGTGGCTGAAACGTTCGTTTGGGCTTGTGGGTCATAGCTAGATGAGTCCGGAATAGGGGTAATTGGGTAAGAACAACAGTCGTTGGGCTGGAATCAGACAAAGTTGCTAATCGGGCCTTAAGGGCTTAATTAATTAATATTTTAATATAAATATTCCCAACTAAAACAAACCCCTAACCCTAATTCTAATTTGACCAGCCGCCATTCTCTATTTCGACGCACAGAAAGCTCTCAATTTCTTCCTCATCGTTCTTCAAATCTAATCAATGAAATTCAGAAATTCCAAACCTAAATGAAAGAGCAATTCGAGCTCTGTATATTGTACGGTTATGATGGAATTTAATGCTCTCTGGTGCCCAGATTCTGACCGAGAAAGGCCGACGTTGGGGGGGTTTGCGGCGTTGCGGTACGGCGAGTTGGTCATGGCTTTGGCCAAAGGTGGAGTCGAGGACGGCAGGTCACGTGGTGGTCTCTGATCGAAGTTCGGTGGTTGTCAGGGTGGTGCGCAAGGAGGAAGAAGAAGTCGATCAAATGGGTTCCTGTTAAAGTAATGAAAACGAAGGAGGAAGGAGTTTAAACGGGAGGGTAACGCTCTTTCAAGTGTTGTTAAAGTTAATAATTTATTTAATTATTTATTTAAATTTTCCAATGTTTAAACAACAATAACTCTTGCAAACAGAGTCGAAATTGAACGATTCAAAATGCATTGGAATCAGAAAAACCAGATCTACGTGATGAAACTGACGGGAACTGATTCAGAGCTCGTCTAAATTTTGGCAAAATGGAAATCTATTGGTGAGATTTCTTTTGTTTAAAAATAATTAATCAATTCAATTATTTTATTTGTTATATGATGATTGTATGTGTATATTTTAGATCTGTTTGTGCTGAAATTTGTATGATGTTTGATCTGTTATTTGTGATGGATAATTATAGATCCATATGTGTTAGTCAAATATTATGATTCATTCCTTTTATTTTATTGAATTGATTTAGTTAGTCAATTCAACATATAAATATAATCTGTCACTTTTATTGAATTGATTTAGTTTATCAATTTAATACAAAATTAAAACTTGACACTTTTGTTGAATTTAATTAATGTGTTAATACAGTGTTGAACATTATTTTGTCAATCCAACAAACAAAATTACTTATATTGTTGAATAGGAAAATATGAAAACAAAATTACTTATTTTGTTATATAGTAAATTGTCATGTAAATTGAAAGTGACAAAATATAATTATCATTTGTGTTAAATTGAAAGTGACAAAATATGATTATCAATTGTGTTAAATTGAAAGTGAAAACAAAATACTCATTTTGATAATTAGAGAAAGCGAAAACAAAATATTCATTTTGTTAATTAGAAAAAGTGAAAAACTTGTTAATTAGAAAAAGTAAAATAACATTTTAGTGATAAAATGTTAAAGTAAAGTAAAATAACATTTTAGAGATAAAATGTTAAAGTAAATAAAAACAACATTTTAGTGATAAAATGTTTAAGTGAAAAAAAACACCATTTTATTTAGGTCATGTTTTGATAGGCCTAAAACGCCAATTTATTTAGATCATGTTATGTTAGATCTAAAACACCATTTTATTTTAGATCATGTTGTGTTAGAAATAAAATTGTCATTTTAGAATAATATGTCATCATATTGGAAATGTTCTTTTGGTTAGAAATAACTTAACATTTTTGTTAGGAAAACATGCTAGGTAAATAAATTTACACTTTTGCTAAAGACATGCTATGCAGAGAAAAATTACATTTTGGTTATAAAATGTTAAGATAGAGAAAAACAGCATTTTAGTTATAAACTGTTAAGATAGAGAAAATAACATTTTAGTTAGAAAATGTTAACACAGAAAAATATTCTTTTATATGATATTAGAATAACATAGAAAATGGGTTACAAATAAATATTCATTTATTTGACATTAGAATTCATAGAAAAATATATACATATAAAATATTATTTTATGTGATAATAGGAATTACATTTTTATGTAAAATGTAAAAATAAGAATGAAAAAGTTACATTTTCACAAATGTAAAAATAAGAATGAAAAAGTTACATTTTCACAAATGTAAAAATAAGAATGAAAAAGTTACATTTTCACAAATGTAATAAAACGAAGGTAAAGGTTACATTTTCATAGATGAAATAAAAGAGAAGGTAAAAGTTATATTTTTTTATATATAATGTAATGAAAAGAATATAACCTTGGTTAGAGCTGGATCAGAAATTACATTTTATGTAAAATATGACATTAGATAAAAAAAATTACATTTTATGTAAAAGGTGATATTAGAATTAAAAATTACATTTTATGTAAAATGTGATAATAAACAATAAATTACATTTTATTGTAGTGTGGAACATTAGAAAAGAATAGACAATAAAAGTTTCATTTTATTTGTAATATGAAACCTTAGAAAAGTGTTAACAACAAAAATATACATTTTTGTCAATTAAAAAGAGTCAAATTGAAAATACACATTTTTGGTCATTGAATAGGATTAAACCAAAACAACATTTTTGGAAGTTAAAAAGAATTAAACCAAGATAAACCTTTTGTTTATCAAAAAGGATTAAAACAAGAACAAACATTTTGTTCATTTAAGAGGATTAAACAAAACTAGACATTTTTGTTTATCAAAAAGGTTTAAACCAAAATTTGCATTTTGGTCAAGTAAAAAGAATGAAAACCAAAATATACATTTTTGGCAGTAAAAAGGGTTAAACAAAAATAAACATTTTTGTTCATCAGAAGGTTAAAAAAAACAAGAATATTCATATTCATAGTTGTCATGAAAAAGTACATTTTTATTCACATTATAGATGTGAATAAAAACTTAGAATTAATAAGTACATTTTTACTCACATTATGGATGTGAATTAAAACTTAGAATTAGAAAGCACCTTTTTATTTACATTCTTGTTGTAAATAAAAAACCTAATTATAGAAAAGTATATTTTTGTCTACATATTAGATGTAAATAAAACATAAATTGAAAAAGTACATTTTTTTAGCGTTATTCTCTTTTGAGAATAAAAAGATTATATTTTTATTTGCAAATTATTTGCAAATAAAAACATGAATAGGAAAAAGCACATTTTGTATTTGTGAACATGATTAGAAAAAGAAGTATATTTTTATTTTCCCTTTTTATATGTAAATAAAAACCATAGAAAAGGAAGTACATTTTTATTTGCAATTTAGTTGTAAATAAAAACATGATTATAAGAAGTTGACATTTATATTTATATTTATATTTTAGATATAAGTAGAAAACATGAATTGAAAAAGGATGTTTATTTATAATTTAGATATAAATAAAAACAGGAAATTAAGAAGTATATTTTTATTCACCTTTTAGATGTGAATAAGAACTTGAATTAAAAGGTGCATAAGAATTTACATTTTTCAATGTAAATAAAAGAAATAAAAGAATTTACATTTTTCAATGTAAATAAATGGAATTAAGGAATTTACATTTTCAATGCAAATAAAAGAATGATTAGGAATTTACATCTTCCAATGAAAATGAAATATGAAATTAAAGTTACATTTTCAATATAATAATATATTGAAATAAAAGTATACATTTCCAATGTAAATAAACATTGAAATAGGAAGTTACATTTTAAAATGTAAAATATATTGGAATAAGAGATTTCATTTTTCAATGTAGTATCGTATTGAAGTAAAAGATTATACTTTATGCAGTAAATAAAGAAATTACATTTTTGTTTCAATTGTAATACAAAAATGATTAAAGATTACATTTTAATGTAATAACAGAAAGATAAGGAAAATTACATTTTGATGTAATATATGATTTCATATATAAAAGAAATAAATGTTGAAATGAAAATGTCTTGAACTCATTGAAGGAATTATATATATATATATATATATATATTAAAAGAAGAGCGCGCGGTAGTTCGCGATTTGAAATCGTAATTTCAAACGATTATACCGAAAGATCCGACCGTCGGATTTTCCAAAAACTGGAACCGTTAGGACCGCTTTGGAAAGAACTTTCCAATGATATAAATATTGCTAAAATCCAACGGTTAGATTTCGAGATAAGTGTAAATCAAATTTGGACAAAAACAACGCTAGGGCCGCCCATCGACCCATAGCGTTGTTAAATGAATATGGCTATTTTTATATATATAAAAATAAGCGATAAATCGTGATTGAATACTAATAACGATATGAAATGATTTTAAAATTAATTATATATGCGAGGGTCATTTGAAAAGTCCGAGTTCAATCTCATTTCAAATGATTATACGTCGATCTAAGTCGAAGAGTTGAAGACGGTGATTGAAGACCGGTGTTCTTCACATCGAATGGATGTGCTTCTACTGAGACCCATGATGGGAGTAGCTACCTTGAAGGGGCTTCAGTGGTAGCCAGCCGGCCGTACTTGTTGATTGATGGATATGCGAGCGCCTCACCTCTGTATTGGACATATGAAGGGCAGAATAAGTGTACTCCGGTTTCTTTCAGACCCAGAACGGACTTGTAAATGGATGTGTGTCTGACGTTGAATTTCATTTCATGTAATTTAATTGATTTTTATTAATGTGTATCGGTTTGGTGGTGGAGAATTTATTCTCTGCTTAACACCCTGGTATATATTAATAGTTATCAATAGCATGGCGTGAATTTTCAATGTGGCACGCCAAGACGCAATTGATCAAGGCTTTTGTTGAAAAGCAGGGCCTTGTGGGATGATCAAAGCATAGCCTGTTTAGGCGTAGCTTTGTGTATGGCGTGACTTCGCGAGCCTCACACCCCGGTATGAGTCAAAAAGGGATACGGACTGCAGGGAGTGCACACGTTTCTTTCTAGCTAGAAGTGGTGTCGGTGCTTAAACTGGCTGACATTTTACTTATGTGGATGATGGATTTTGAGGTACCTCGGATTTATAGGTTGTTAGTGGCCATATTATAGGTTCAAAAGAACCGGGGAGCGTGTGTTCAGGCATAACTAATCCACTGCCCATAGGCGGGGACCGACCCTGAAGATCCAAGGGTTGCCCATAGGTGTGATCCAGAGGCATTTGCTAGAGTGTCTCGAATCGGAGAGGAGCTTGCCCCTAGCCTCGACTCATGATGGAAACCCAACTTCCAATACGACCTTGCGGTTTTGATTGTAGAACTAGTATGGCGACATGTTATATGGTACCCATGCCGTATAGGATTGATATTTATGATTGAAATGTTTTTATTAAAACATATACACACAAATATCAAATCCGTTTTATCGTATCAAGCTATCTTTTGACCATTATAAGGTAAAACCCTATCCTCCGGTTTGCTTAAACTGTCTGACATTTTACTTATGTGGATGATGGATTTTGAGGTACCTCGGATTTATAGGTTGTTAGTGGCCATATTATAGGTTCAAAGGAACCGGGGAGCGTGTGTTCAGGCATAACTAATCCACTGCCCATAGGCGGGGACCGACCCTGAAGATCCAAGGGTTGCCCATAGGTGTGATCCTGAGGCATTTGCTAGAGTGTCTCGAATCGGAGAGGAGCTTGCCCCTAGCCTCGACTCATGATGGAAACCCAACTTCCAATACGACCTTGCGGTTTTGATTGTAGAACTAGTATGGTGACATGTTATATGGTACTCATGCCGTCTAGGATTGATATTTATGATTGAAATGTTTTTATTAAAACATATACACACAAATATCAAATCTGTTTTATCGTATCAAGCATCTTTTGACCATTATAAGGTAAAACCCTATCCTCCGGTTTGCAGCATCTTTAGCAGGATCCTGGATCGAAGCTTAAAGCTGTGTCCAGTGCATTGATCGCCTCCCGCTGTATCAGTTTAAGTCTTCCGCTGTGTATCATATTTAATGTAAAATTTATCTTCCGCTGTAATTTATTTGTACTCTAATATTCTGTACTCTGATGTTATATTATCATGATGTAGTAAAAGTATTCTGTATATGTTTTTAATGTGTTGTATTCCCAGAGTAAATGTATTCGAGAATTTCCAACTTTTGGGTCAGACCTGTGTGGTTTATGGTCGATCCCAAAGGGCGGGGATTTTTGGGTCATTTCAATCTTCACATAAAATATGGATGTGACCACATCAAGCGATATTGATGCATCCATTCTAGAAGTGCCAAAGATCGACAGCCGTTTTCTGATGGAACTTCTAGAAGAAACAACAGCCATATGGTGCGATATTAATTCCAATGAATGCAATGAAGATCAAGCTACATCCAAGTTGGATAGCCATGATACTAGATGTTACCAAAAAATTGGTTAACACCCCAAAATGATACGATTTTCATAAAATCCGTAACTTGAGAAAGAATTGACTGAGGTTACACTGTCGTTCCATTCGAAGAACTCCTTTTAATTTCAATTTTTTCTGAAGATAAATTCCTGTTGAAACAAAAGATAATAATTAAGTAGGTGTAGACTGAAATCTGAAATTCCCTATGGAAGAAACTCCGATATCATATATGTTAATCACGGTAATTCTGCATTAGGTGGTTCTAATGAAGACCTTACGATAAAGTTATTTAGATCCTTTCGTTAGGTACTGAGGTTCTCAGATACCATTAATGTGTTTTCCTATAGGCTTCCATTATTTAAATAGGGGGCTTTGAAATGTATTACAAAGGTCTTTCTCAACATTCGTCGATAAGATGAGGTTCTGTTGGTTCCGGATATCTTAGGGAAACTAACTGTGACCCTTTGAGTCCTCTGGGAGGCTTTCTTATAGTCTTAGTTCGTTTCAAAACTCTTAATATTAAATCTGCAAAATTATGAGATAATAATAATATAATAATTCAAAACTTACCATGTCACTACCTAAACCACGCAACTAAGTTTCTTTATTTTATAAGAGTGGGTGTACAAGGATTTGGTATCTTATTCACATATTTTCCTTAAATTAATTTTGAAATTATGGTTTATAACTCAGACTTTTCTAGTTCAAATGAGAGAGTGAATAAGTTGATCCTGATTCTGGACCCTTGAGGTCGTATTTATATATGCGAGTTAGCCTCCCCTTCCATTTTCTAGGCTTCTGATTAACATAGAAATGTGTTTATTTTATGCTCTTATATTTTATCTTTTGTAAATAAATAAATGATACTTTGGGTATTTTTATGTGTATTTATAGATTGTCAAGTGATGCCTCTTTCATTTCAAATTAAAGGCCAACTACAAAGAAAAAGCTACTTTCTTATGTCAACACCTTCTCAATCCCAAAAGAAGTTGCAGCTCACTGGTAAAGGCATAGGAGTTTGCACAAAGAAACCTGAGTTCGATTCCCGTCAAGCTCCCTTTTTTGCTGAACATTCACACTGCCTCCTCTGCCTTGAAGAATATATGGATTGGTGTCATATTATAAATATATACATATATTCATATGTATGTATGTATGCATGATATACACTAATAAAAGGAATAAACAAATTCTTATCATGGAAATCAATTCAGAACATTCATTTTTTCTGATTCCAATTAGAAGAATTTCGGATAGAATTATTGCCAAGAAAAGATCAATTTTGAAGATTTTATCCCTTGTTGCCTTTGGAGTCTAATGAGTATCCTTGTTTGGAAGAATTAATCACATACAATCTGCTCATCAATTAATCAATCAATTTGCCACATGGAAGATAGGGAAGATTTGGAAGATATTCACCGTGATTTGCTTTCCAATCAAGCTTGGTCAAGGAAGGCAAGAGATATGATATTACTTCTTGGGAAAAGAGGGCCATTTAGTCATTGATTTGATTAGGATTTGGTCTACATCTCTATAAATATACATGATGTCCCATTGTAAATCCCATTCAATTTTTCTATTCTGTACTCTCTTTTAGTTCTAATAAAGGTCTTTTCTTTTCCAGTTTTATTGTTATTTTAATTTCATAACAGTTTGTGTTATCTACCTAATTAGGTTTGGGTAAAACACATATTGTTATTTTCTTTTATTACTGCTTGTTAGCGATTCACTGTTTGATTAGTTTCAACAGGAATCTTACTTTTAACTTCTGTTATTGTTCTAGTTGTTATTCTCTTTTTCTAGTAATTGTTCTTTTCTTTTCAACTGTTGAATTTGATACTGATTAGATTCAGATTCAGATTCAGAGTAATTTCAACAACTCCAAATTTCGTCTAACACGCCCAAGAATAAATGAATATTAATTTTTGATTACACCTCCCTGTGTTCGACCTGCATGCTACACACCTGTATGCTTGCAGTATTTATTTTAAATATCGCGCTTTTCTAATTCATAGATTAGCGACGATCAAGTTTTTGGCGTCGTTGCCGGGGAGGTAACGATTAAATTTTATTGTTTATTTAATATCTGATTCGTGTTAGTTTTTATTTTTATTTTTGTTTTTGTTTTTGTTTTGCTAAAAACAAAAATCTCTTTATTAGTTGATTTTGTATCAAACATTGGTGCTAGAATCATCTAAACAAGAGAAGAGAAAAAAAAATTCTTGCTACTTTTGTCTCTTAGTTTCTTTTCTTTAATCTCATCTATTCTTTCCTTCCCAATTTTTACATTTGTTTGTTCCCTCTTGCGTATTTATTCCTACTTTAGGCAAATAAAAAAATAAAAAAAGAACTTGCCAAATTTTCTTGACCTTATTTCCTTTTTTTTCTTTCATTTATTTATTTCTCAATCTCCTTCTTTTCTTTTATAAATTCTTCCTTCTTTTCAATTCTAAAGGAAAAAAAAAACCTTACAATTTTTGCTTTATTTCTTTCCATCTTTCCATTTCTTTTCCCAATCTTCTACGTTCTCTTTCTTCTTTTACAAATTAGAAAAAAAAGAAAATTTTTGTCATTAAATTCTTCCCATTGTACAAATTCTTGCCATTTTCTTATAATTTCTTCTCGAAATCTCCTTCTGTTGCAAATCTCTTACCCTTTTAACAAAAAAAAAAACAAATTTCTTTCTAAATTTTCTCGTTGTTGCTGAATAATTCCATTACCCAAATTTCTTTCCATTTTGCAATCACCTTTTTAGTTTACACATCTTTAATTTGCTTGCTATTTTCTCTCATTGCTTTCCTTTTATAAAAAAATTTTTTGCCACTTTTTCTTTTAATTTCTTACCAATTTTTCAGTTTCTTTCCTTCATTTCCTTTCCTATTTTTTATACACCCCTTTTCTTCATTTTACAAATTTTAAAAGGAAAAAAAGTTACCAATTTTCACCTATTTCTTTCCTTTTTATTTCTCAATCCCATTCTCTTCTTTTACAAATTCTTTCTTCTTTTCAACATATTAATAAAAAAAAATAACTCTTTCCTTTTGCTTTTTCGTTCCTTGTTTTCAATAGAATCTCCTTCCCTCTTTCTCTTTTCATTTATTTTGTTTCCTTTTACTTTAGATTTATTTTCTTCTAATACTATTCCTTTCCATTTTTTCTGAAAAAACTCTTGATTGGTAGATTTGATGTTATTTATTGACATTGCAATCTCCAAAAACAAGAAAAAAATATCTTGCTAGTTTTGTTTTCTATTCCTTTTTTTCCCTTAATCTCTTTCCTTGTTTTAACAATTTCTTAAAAAAAAAGTCAAAATCAAGATTAAGCGAAGGAAGGAAAACAAGCAAGACCGAAGTGGAGAGATTCAAAAGTCAAACAATTGCAAATAGTTGAAGTCGAATTGTTGGACCGGTTGCACACCAAGTGGGGTGTGGACGCGCTAGCGCTACCCAATTTCACTGGAGGACTGTCGATCAAGGTGAGAAATTTTTAAAACTCTACAGGTGCTCTGCCGCAAAGAAAAAAAATATATATATACAATTATTGTAAAAAAATTCTGCAGGAGAAGCGGATTGAATGTAGATTTTTAATTTGTGCAATTAAATTGTGTGATTGTTGTTATTTCTGCACTTTTTACTCATTTTGTTAAGGGCAATACCCCAATTCACATAAGGTGAGGGATTTCATCACCCTTTCCTTAGCCCACAAACTACATTTCATCGTAGAATCTGACTAATAATAACGGTTAGACGTTGGACTTAAGGGAGTCACGGGCTCATCTAGGGCTTAATTGTATTGTGATAGTTGATTCATTTGGAATGAATTATTTCTTGGTGTCTAGACTACGGCAGAGAAATAACCGTTTATAAATATTACGGTGATTCGTAAATATTATATTGGTTGTTACTCTGAAGGTACTTAAACCTTCGGCTGCATTGCTAGGGTGATTCCTGGTGCACTGATAACTCCTATCCGTTAACTGGCTGAGAAATCTTTGGATCTAAGTAATCAAACGCGTCACTTTATAATTTTGGGTTAGGAGCCAATAAGGACAGAAAATTTCATTGTAGCTAATTTCTGTGCTTGCATTTAACAACAATGAGTGAAAAAAGTGTTAGCCAACAAAATTCTCCTAGGGGTTCTCGAATCAACCAAAATTTTCCAACCGAATTGAATCAAACTCGAGTGAATCAAAACTTTCCAAACTTTGGGGATCAAAATCAAATATATCAAAATTATCAAAATCCCAACATCCAAATGGATAGACCCTTGTCTCTTCGTGATCGATGTTATCCTACTAGGACCGTTCAACCATCTGTCATTGTGTTCCCACCAGCTGTAGGAAACAATTTTGAGCTAAAACATTCTTTTATCCAAGGGGTACCAAAATTTACTGGGTCTGAAAATGCTTATGAATTTCTGAGTGAATTTGGATTGTATGCTTCCACAACAAAAATGCAACAACTATCTAACGAATCGATCAAGCTAAGGCTAATCCCATTTGCACTACTTGAAAGCGCTAAAAGATAGCTAAATTCTCTTCCACGACATTCCATAAGAAGTTGGGATGAATTTGTCACTGCATTCTTGAAAAAGTTTTTCCCTTTCCATAAAATTCTAAAAATTCGAGCTGAGATAAACCAATTCTGTCAAAATGAGGGGGAAACTTTTTCAAAATACTTTGAGAGATTCAACCAGCTATTATACAGTTGCCCTCATCATGGAATTCTAAAAGATCACTTATGTCAAATTGCATATGAAGAGCTAAACTATCAGACTAGAACTCAATTAGAATCAATGTGTGGAGGAGACTTTATGTCTAAAACAGCCGATGAAGCTTGGCAATTCTTAGAAGATTATTCTAAAAAGGACATGCAATGGGAATCAATTCGTGTTCCCATTCGTACTTCTACTAGAGGAGTGCATGTCGTGGACCCAAGTCAAATTCCTTTAGAAAATCAAACTCATCAAGCCGGAGAAGGGCTACCCCACTATTACTCTCAGGACCAAGCTAATGCCATAGCTCAAAATAATCCTTACTCATCCACATACAATCCTGGTTAGAGGAACCACCCAAACTTTTCTTGGTCAAACCCCAATAATTCGGCCAACCCAGCTCACATGCAACCCTTTATTCCAATCCGAATTACCAAGCTCCTTCTTCCAATTCTCAAACCTCTCAAGCTGCACCTCAATCCAAACAACCTTATAGGCACCCCAATTTTCAATCATCGAACCAATCTTCTCAACCGTCACAAGAAATTGTGCGTTTAGAAAAACAGTTGAGCTCTTACAAAGCTAAAATAAACTCGCAAGACGCTAAAATGGACCAAATGATGAATATGATAAAGGAAATGGCGAAAAATAATGAGAGGGGAAAATTGCCTAGTCAACCCGAGGTGAATCCAAAGTATAACTCTCGTGCTGTAAATTCTTGTGAGGACGAAAACCATAATCTGGTCAACGCTATTACAACCCTTCGATCTGGAAAGAGGGTTAATAATAACGTGGGCGACCCTGACGAACCTTCTAACTCGACCCCAATCCCTGATCTTGATGATCACCCATTGGCTTCGAATGCCAATTCTTCTAAACCTCCATTTTCCTCAAATGTTGGCAATCCCAACAATTCTTCTTCCAGTGTCGGCAAACCCGACCCACCTTAGAAAAATAATGTTGGCAATACCAACATTCCATCTTCTACGACCTTACCACCTTCTATTTCCTTGGATAAACCCTCTTCCTCGAATGATGGAACTGATCACAGAGTCGAAAAACCAATAGCTCCATTTCCCCATAGGCTCAATAATAAAAAGAAAGCGACAAACTTTGATAAAATCTTGGAAATTTTCAAACAAGTCCGTGTAAACATTCCTCTTTTAGACACAATTGAACAAATTCCTCAATATGCCAAATGTCTTAAGGAATTGTGCACACAAAAACGTGCAACTAATGTCCCAAAAACCGCCTTTCTAACTGCGAATACAAGCTCTGCTCTTTCGAATCTTACCCCAGTCAAGTACAAGGACCCTGGCTTCCCTACGATTGATTGCAAAATAGGAAACACCCATATCTTTCGTGCTCTACTCGATCTTGGTGCCCGTGTCAATCTTCTTCCTTATACTGTTTATCGTCAACTTGGACTAGGGGAGATTAAACCAACAAACATCACTCTTCAACTAGCTGATCGATCTGTCAAAAAGCCATTGGGAATTATCGAAGATGTCTTGATACAGATCGAACAGTTTTACTTCCCTGTCGATTTCGTAGTTTTAGAAACAGAGCCTGTCTCAAATCCCAAAGTTCAAATACCATTGATTTTAGGATGGCCCTTCTTAGCAGCCTCTAATGTTGTCATTAATTGTAGGAATGGTCAGCTTCGACTTTCCTTCGGGCACCTAACCATTGAGCTAAATATCTTCAATCTCAACAAACAACCTAGGGATTTTGAGACCGATGAAATCGACATGATTCAAACCATAGTTGACGAAACCTCTAAAGACACTTCTGAAGCCTTGAAAATGTGTCTGGAACATTTCGATTCCGATTTCGACGAACTTGAATACATTTCTGAACTGAATGAATTTCTTGACTTAAATCCTTCGTCTTCTGACTCTAACCAAGGAATGTTAACCAACGTTAACACTCAAGAACATCCTAAGTTAGATCTCAAACCCTTGCCATAAGACCTTAAGTACGCATACTTAGACTCCTCAGAAAATCTTCCCGTAATCTTGGCCTCTGATCTTACCGAGGACCAAGAAGAAAAACTCTTAGAAGTTTTGCGGGAAAATAAAGACGCCTTGGGATGGGAGCTGAGCGATATAAAAGGAATTAGCCCATCAATTGTGGAACATCGCATACACTTAGTTGATGAGGCTAAACCCATCCGTGAGGCTCAAAGGCGATTAAACCCAAACATGAGAGAAGTGGTCAAGGAGGAGATAATCAAATGTCTAGACAATAACATCATCTATCCCATCTCTGATAGTACCTGGGTGAGTCCGGTACAAGTCGTACCAAAGAAATCGGGAGTCACAGTGATCAAAAATGAAAGTAATGAGCTTGTCCCAACAAAAATCAAATCAAAATGGCGTGTGTGTATCGACTATCGAAAGCTCAACGTAGCCACACGAAAAGACCATTTTCCCTTACCTTTTATTGACCAAATGCTCGAACACTTAGCGGGTCATGAGTACTACTGTTTTCTCGATGGATACTCTGGCTATAACCAAATCCCTGTTGCCTTGGAGGATCAACACAAGACCACCTTTACTTGTCTCTTTGGAACCTTTGCTTATCGTCGCATGCCTTTTGGTCTTTGTAATGCCCCCGCGACTTTCCAAAGGTGTATGATGAGTATCTTCTCTGATATGGTGGACGAATTCTTGGAAATATTCATGGATGATTTTTCAATCTATGGATTATCTTTTTCCCAATGCCTCACTCATTTAGAACTCGTCCTAAAACGTTGTAAGGAAAAATCACTCGTGCTTAATTGGGAAAAGTGTCATTTCATGGTTAAAAGGGGGATAGTTCTGGGTCATGTCGTCTCCAAAGATGGTCTTGAAGTCGATAAATCTAAAATCGATCTGATTGCTAATCTGCCTCCTCCTAAGTCTGTTAAAGATGTTCGTTCATTTCTTGGCCACGCGGGATTCTATAGAAGATTCATTAAGGATATCTCGAAAATTTCAAAACCTCTCTCAAATTTACTTGCCAAAGACGTTAAGTTCGAATTCTCCAATGACTGCAAAACATCTTTTGAAACTCTTAAGTCAATCTTGACCACAGCTCCCATCATTCAACCTCCTGATTGGACTCAGCCCTTCGAACTTATGTGCGACGCTTCTGACTTTGCAATTAGAGCCATCTTAGGTCAGCGTATCGATAAACTCCCTCGAGTCATTTATTACGCTAGCAAAACCTAAAACGAGGCCCAATTGAATTACTCAACTACTGAAAAGGAATTTTTGGCAGTTGTCTTCGCTCTTGAGAAATTCAGACCATATCTCATAGGATCCAAAGTCATAGTTTACACTAATCATGCTGCCCTCCGATATTTGCTTTCTAAAAAGGATGCCAAGGCCCGCTTGATTCGTGGGATCCTTCTTCTTCAAAAATTTGATATAGAAATACGAGATAAAAAGGGTTCTGAAAATGTCGTAGCTGATCATCTCTCTCGAATTGTGCACGAAAATGTAAACGACACCCAAATCGATGACTATTTTCCTGACGAACAAATTCTTTCCATCTCTAACACCCCTTGGTACGCTGACATTGTGAATTATCTTGTCACACAACAAATGCGCGCTGAATGGTCAAAACAAGATAAACAAAAATTTCTCTCGAAAGTTCGAAACTTCTATTGGGACGACCCATACCTTTTCAAATACTGTCCAGACCAAATCATTCGAAGGTGTGTGCCCGATCATGAACACCAAAGTATTCTCTCTTTCTCACATGACCATGCTTGTGGCGGTCACTTTGGAGCAAGAAAAACTGCTGCAAAAGTATTGCAAAGCGGTTTTTATTGGCCCACACTCTTCCGTGACGCTTTCGAATTTTGCTCTAAATGCGATCGATGTCAAAGAACGAGTCGAATCACTAAGCGAAACATGATGCCTCTCAACCCCATTTTAGTGATTGAGTTATTCGATGTTTGGGGGATCGATTTCATGGGACCATTCCCTAATTCATTTGGGAATCTTTACATCTTGCTTGCGGTAGATTATGTCTCAAAATGGGTTGAAGCCATTCCGACCAAAACCAACGACAACAAGGTTGTTGTCAAATTCCTCAAAGAAAACATCTTTTCACGCTTTGGCACACCTCGAGCTATCATTAGCGATAATGGCACTCACTTCTGTAATCGTGCTTTTGAGTCCTTGCTCAAGAAATACTCAATCACACACAAGCTGTCGACCCCTTACCATCCACAAACTAGTGGACAAGTAGAAGTTTCCAATAGACAAATCAAACAAATTCTTGAGAAAACCGTGAATTCCAATAGAAAAGATTGGTCCGTAAAACTGATTGATGCACTTTGAACTTTTCGCACTGCTTATAAAACCAATCTAGGGATGTCACCATATCGATTAGTCTTTGGAAAGGCCTGTCACTTACCTCTTGAATTAGAGCATCGTGCTCTTTGGGCCATAAAATTTTTGAACTTTGACTTAGAGAAAGCCGGCTCGCATAGGAAATTACAAATTTCTGAATTAGAGGAATTAAGAAATGAGGCGTATGAAAATGCGAAAATCTGCAAAGAAAGAACCAAAGCCCAACACGACAAAAACATACTTCGTAAGGAATTCAACGTAGGTCAAAAAGTTCTTTTATACGACTCTAGACTTCACTTGTTTCCAGGAAAACTCAGATCTCGATGGACTGGACCTTATGTTGTGAAAACAGTATATCCTCATGGAGCGGTTGAAATTGAAAATCCTAGGGATGGAAAAGTCTTCAAAGTAAATGGTCAACGACTGAAACCATTTTTGGAATTCGAGCAATATGACGAAGATGACCCTATCGATCTGCATGAGCCTGATCATCCACCATGAAATCAGGTGGTACACGTTCTTTTTCTTTTATTTTTCTCTTTTTCATTTTTCAGTTTATTTTTGTTTTTCTGCCTTAGACAGTTGGGACACTGTCTCAATCAAGTGTGGGGGGGAGTCTGCATTGCATTCTTTTGATTTTTCTTTAATTTTTCTTTCTTTCTTTTCATGTAGGACCATCATACATTTTATATCGTAGTAACATACCATAAATTTTTTTTAAAAATACGACTCATTTTCAATTGATACAACAAAATAAGTTTACAATTTTTAGCCAGTTGATAAAAAAAATTTCTCTCAACTTAGATCGAATAAGAAATATAATGAAAAGTTTAATTTTGAGGGATAATAGTGTAACCGGTACATAGGGAGATTCTTAGGTGATGGCCATGAAATCTATTCTATATTGTAGAGTTTATTTAAATAAGTGGAGGACTTAAAATACTTATAATGGCTTGTCAAACCTTTAAAACTAAGTCGTGTTAAGTTGAATTCGCGTAACTCTCTTTTTGTGCTTATAAATTCAATAATAATAATAATAATCCAAGGGTATCCAACATTGCTTGTATATCGAGCGTTGGTGTGCAAACCCGCCAAGCTCTATCCGACATGTTGTTGACAAAGTCAGCGTTGGAATATCTTGGTCTCATTTTATGAGATTGGACACCTAAGGATTACCGACACGTTGTTGACAAAGTCAAAGTCGGCCTGCACAATCCGCCAAGCTCTTTACCCACTCTCCGTTAGTCCACGAGGCAGTGCATGGGTGGTAAACCTTGGTCTTCTAAGTTAGGTGTATGTACTTAATCATGAATTTTAAAATTTTATAGAATAAAGAATAAGCGATGATGCCCAAACACTTCTTGACCTTATTGATTTGACTAGCCATACATGAGAAAATTAGAATACCACTTTGCAAACTGTGCCAAGCAAACTAAGAATTTATTTCATGGCTGCACTATGTTATCAACTGAACTAACTGGCCAAACTGGAATTTAACATTTGAAAACTTGATTTATATTGAAAATTTGTGACAAGTGGAGGTATCTAAAATAATATCAACTGATTAGAAATTATTAACTTAATTTGTTGTACCACTTTCCTGAAATAAGTCGTGTTTTCATTTTTCGTTTTTATTTGCATATGTCCATTGCATTCATGTAGTTTCATTAGAATCATAGCATACTACTTTGGATTTTGTGGGTAGTATCCGCTGAAAACCCTCATGAGACACCACTCGTCCTACTAGGGACACCTAGAGGTTTAACGGCTTGTTGCATACGCTCAATGCAATCGTGTTTCCTACGAAAGTGTGACCTATCTAGTTATTTTTTCATTTCTTGTTTTACTCGAGGACGAGTAAAAGATAAGTGTGGGGGTATTTGATTAACATAGAAATGTGTTTATTTTATGCTCTTATATTTTATCTTTTGTAAATAAATAAATGATACTTTGGGTATTTTTATGTGTATTTATAGATTGTCAAGTGATGCCTCTTTCATTTCAAATTAAAGGCCAACTACAAAGAAAAAACTACTTCCTTATGTCAACACCTTCTTAATCCCAAAAGAAGTTGCAGCTCACTGGTAAAGGCATAGGAGTTTGCACAGAGAAACCTGAGTTCGATTCCCGTCAAGCTCCCTTTTTTGCTGAACATTCACACTGCCTCCTCTGCCTTGAAGAATATATGGATTGGTGTCATATTATAAATATATACATATATTCATATGTATGTATGTATGCATGATATACACTAATAAAAGGAATAAACAAATTCTTATCATGGAAATCAATTCAGAACATTCATTTTTTCAGATTCCAATTAGAAGAATTTCTGATAGAATTATTGCCAAGGAAAGATCAATTTTGAAGATTTTATCCCTTGTTGCATTTGGAGTCTAATGAGTATCCTTGTTTGGAAGAATTAATCACATACAATCTGCTCATCAATTAATCAATCAATTTGCCACATGGAAGATAGGGAAGATTTGGAAGATATTCACCGTGATTTGCTTTCCAATCAAGCTTGGTCAAGGAAGGCAAGAGATATGATATTACTTCTTGGGAAAAGAGGGCCATTTAGTCATTGATTTGATTAGGATTTGGTCTACATCTCTATAAATATACATGATGTCCCATTGTAAATCCCATTCAATTTTTCTATTCTGTACTCTCTTTTAGTTCTAATAAAAGTCTTTTCTTTTCTAGTTTTATTGTTATTTTAATTTCATAACAGTTTGTGTTATCTACCTAATTAGGTTTGGGTAAAACACATATTGTTATTTTCTTTTATTACTGCTTGTTAGCGATTCACTGTTTGATTAGTTTCAACAGGAATCTTACTTTTAACTTCTGTTATTGTTCTAGTTGTTATTCTCTTTTTCTAGTAATTGTTCTTTTCTTTTCAACTGTTGAATTTGATACTGATTAGATTCAGATTCAGATTCAGAGTAATTTCAACAACTCCAAATTTCGTCTAACACGCCCAAGAATAAATGAATATTAATTTTTGATTACACCTCCCTGTGTTCGACCTGTATGCTACACACCTGTATGCTTGCAGTATTTATTTTAAATATCGCGCTTTTCTAATTCATAGATTAGCGACGATCAGCTTCGGCTTAATTCCCCTGCGGCGGCTAATGCTAGGGTCTGGCAAATTCGCTTCCGATGGCAGATGAATTGTGTTTTTGATGTCGCTCAGGATAGATAGAAATTTGCCTTCTCGAATGTCTGCAAATAAATATATACCAATTAGGGTGCTTCTGGGTTCTCCATAGGTGTTTCCTTAACCCCAAAGACTTGTAGCGGGAGGAGTAAGCTTTTCGGGTTCCTGGCTTTTGATCATTGCTAAAGGCATTTTATGTTGCAGATGTTTCCTGAAAGACCAAATTGTCAAAACTACTTCTTTTAACAAAGCCGAAAGATGTATCTGATTGTTGCTTTCTTTTGAAGCTTGTTCCCCTAATGTTTATGCTCTTCGGTTTTACCGAAAGGGGCTTCATCTTGCAGAAAGAAGTTTTCCGTCCCTTAATCCTAGATCCAAAGACGAATTCTGATGGAGTGGCTTTGACTGGTTCAAAGGCACTTTGCTCTTGACATCTCTTCACTGTTGTTTTTGCTCTTGATTCCTCTGAATTATTTTGGTGCTAACACTAGACTAGTGTTATTAATGACACACGACGCAAAAAGGCGTAAACACTCTCTAAAGCCTTGGCGTACGAAGCTGCAAATGGCGCGCGTTTTTTTATTTACTGCACATGTTTAATTCTTTTTAATAAATTTAATATTTTAATTAAAAAAATCAATATTTTTTGCTAAAACATATGCAACAAATATTTTTATATATTTTACAAAAAAAAATATAAAGCATAAAATTTCAAGCATAATATTTTCAAATAAAAAATAATACACATTACTGATAAACTAGAAATCTAAATCTGATCTAGCAAAAATAATTTCAAATCAATATATGTGGCATCATATTCGTAAGCTTTACCATCTTTCTCATTCATATCATTTAGATTTGTTTTTTCTTCATGAATATGTAAAAGAGCTGGAGCAGATGCTTAAAAATCTCTCGATGTGGATGTTCTTCTACTTGGATATCTAGCTTCCTCCACTCCTGCTGCTCTAGCAGCAACCCCCCATGTCAAGTCAACATCATCGTCAAATACGAGCTCATCTTAAGCATCGTACGCATCATCAATATCATTCAAAAATATTGGATCAACAGTGTCACAAATATTATACGTCTTTTTAATGCTTGATTGTATTTAACAAAGACCAAATCATGGAATATTTTTATATTGTAGACAAATCGTACAAATATATTGGATATATTTACACATATGCAAAAACATTATATCTAAGGGTACGTTTAAGAACTGCTTGAATGTTTTACTGTGAATGTTTTCTCTTCCTCCAAAGCTTCTTAATCGTTCATGGGTT
Source organism: Allium sativum (assembly GCA_030737875.1). NCBI lineage: Eukaryota > Viridiplantae > Streptophyta > Magnoliopsida > Asparagales > Amaryllidaceae > Allium > Allium sativum. Next base: position 772,677,418 of record CM060924.1, on the reverse strand, counting down.
CTCAGTCTCATTCACTGGTTTCTGCATCTATGCTAGACAATATTTTATTATCTTTTATACATTACATTATATACTTCTGACAATACTAAAATGAATCTAAACTATGTTGGATAATAAAACGTATGTAAGTTTTAAATGTCGGCATGCTAAGATCAGCCAATTACATAATTGTAAGGTTATTAACTCACTCATGATAATTGAATATGAAATAGTAATGATGTAATTATGTTTTCATATAACTGGAAAAAAAATATTACCAAAAGTATTCACATTTGTTACTATAATAATAATAGTAATAGTAGTAGTGATGGTAGTCGTAGTGATGTTAAGAGTATTTGTAGTAGTAGTTATTGCAGTTTGAAATGCGAAAAAGACCCCAAAAAAAAGGATAAAATAAAGAAAAGGTACATCATTTTGCGCCGTGCGCCTTTTATTCATAGCGTGTCATTTACGTTTTTTGGTGCGCCTTTTCATATGCGCCGCACTGTAAGCAAAAATGACGCAAACGCCGCGCCATGCGCCTATGCGTGTCTTTCACAACTATGCACTAGACGTACCGAGTATATAAATATGATGATTGTTATGGCTATGGATATGGAAGTAGAATTCGCTTTAAACAGTAATGAAATCGAATGTGGTTGGCACAGTGTTGTGTATGAGGGAAACATAGCTGAATATGGAGATTATGAACAAATGTATATATCGTTATGGCAGTAAAGTACTAATTTATTATTTCCAAATATATACATCAAATCACTGTATACATATGTTGTGTCTGCCTAGCAACAATTATTTGTAAGTAAAAGACTTACCCGTGAGTCCGTGACACTGCTTGCCTAGTTTGGAGAATTTTCTTCGACCAAGTCATCAGGTTCAGGTCCCCGAACTGGAGTAACTTGGCGCGACAAAGAAGAATGCCTTATAGAAATCTGACTCCTCCTTTTAAGGTTAAGATTAAATTTCCTTATGTTGACACATACCTGCCTTACAGGATGACTCACATTTCTCATACTGTGAATGCTGTAATTGGGAAGGAAGCGAGCCTTGAACAGTACTAGTATAGCTGTAGAAACCGAACCGGTTATAAGAAACAATGCCCACAAACTGTCAAGTCCGAGACTCTTTTCAGATCCATCCATACATGTGGTTGGACATGACTCAATGGAGAGCCTTTTGGAAAACCACTTCTCTTCTAAGAAATTTAAGGTTCCATCTTCTACTAACTGCAGTATGGCTTTTGAGAAATCATCACTCAATGGAGAGCCTTTTGGAAACGCAAAACCAAAGCCACCTAAGCGTTTAGTATCTCCATGCACACTGTAACCCTTGTACTTTGCGAGGAAAACCCGTAAATATGGAGTCTCTAGGTATGCTTTTGTTATCTTTCCAGACTCGAAGGCCGAGTGGTATTCATCTGTACTGTACATTCTCTCAATCTGTTCGTATTTGTAGTGTAGCACATCTTGTAAGTAGTCGGCGACGAATGAGTTGCCGGCACAGCCTACTTTTCTGTCACTGAGCACTGGTCTGAGAGTTTGGGTGGTGAGAATGGATCCTAAACAAGCGGTGAAGGCTGAAGTCAGTACTAGGAGCACGAGCACCCATGCCCCTACTACTATTTTTGTGTAGTAGCTATGAAGTTTTCCTGTTAATAAATATAAAACTAGCATCAATGTTGTATGGAAAACTTGAGAAACAATTGCAAATTCATAGGGAGTTCGGCTGAAGAGCAACGCCAACGTAACTATGAGTAAGATCAAAATCTGTTGTATATTCACTATATTCTACTTAAATTTTTGCCTGCTGAAATCAATATCAAAGTCTTCAAAATCTGAATAACTTTAAAAGAGGTGATTTTTAGTTTCTTACACATATACATACGGACATGCATGTACTTATATTTTCCATGTAAATTTTATCATTTTCTCTGATCTTCCTCCCATCTTTCATTCCTCTCATAACCAAACCAGTTCTCGTTTTAGCAATTCTTTTTGTATAATAAGTAATAACTCTCATACAGTGTCTTATCTGGTCAAAACACTAAGAGTGCAATGATTCAATCCTGAATATAATCGTGAATAGATCAGAGAATATATATGGGAGCTTTTCGATACTCCCAAGATTATACAGAAAAAGGAACCAAAAACAAAACAAAACAAATCAAAACAAAACTGTAGGATAAGTTTAGAATTTGATAAATTATGATTGCACTATTAATATATATGTACGTACCATGAGCAAAGAACATGGTGCTGAAAATGAGCCACAGAGTGGCACCAAGCTGGGTATGCCATCTGCCCTGGAAATCGGGGTTGTCCTTTTGTTCAAGATACCATACAACAATGCAAGTGTACATGTAACTGGCTGCTATGACGAACCACACATCATTAGAGAATGGCCTTGTTAGCACCCACCTAGTGCTTTCAGGTTTAACCCGAACCAGCATTGTCAGACCCGAAGGCATATATGGTACTGTAAACGAGGTGGTGTTCAACCGCCTAGAGACTACTGTGACATCTCCCACTACTCCATCATACCTCTGTTGGAACAATACAAGATTTTAATTTGAAGAACTTTAATCCAAATTGAGATAAATGTAAACCAAACCTGCGGAATAGAAGCAACAAAATCATTGTAAGATCCTACGTGGTAAGGATGAAACTTATAGTCAAGCTTATAATTCAATCTCTGTCTCGCCTCCATAAACACATCTATACAAAACCCTGTTACTTCTTTAACTCTACCATGTTCATCTTTCTCCACTTTCACAAATTTATTGTCAATTGCACTGATATCCGGTACTCCTATTCTCAGCTTACCCCATCCACTAGGCACTTTCCCCGCAATGCCACCAGGCCAAACCATGCCTAACTTATCAATCTTGGTCTTGTAAAATCCTTTTCCTTTATTCCAACTACCCATTTCTCTGTAGCTCTTCCCAACAATGTTGACGAGGTGGAAAGACATAAAATTAGCATTGTTTTTGAACTGAACTTTCCCACCGAGTCCGATGAAATTTGTGGAAAGAATCCTTTCAATAATATTCCCAGAATCATTAGCACAGGCTCGTGCTATTACTTGAACAGCATCGTAAGCTTGGATTGCATGTATGGTCGGTTCTGCATTGATCCTGTTGATTGCTTAAGTTAGCTTGATGCCACAATGGTCCCATAATTGATATTAATAAGTTTGAACCTCTAGAATACTAAGATGTAATTTTTATGTATGTACGTGTGGCATACATATGTCATATGTGTGCGTACGGATGTACGGATGTATACATATATGTGTGCTCACTGCTCATGTATACATACAGGTATGTTCGTGTATAAGTATTGATATGAACTGAATAACCTTTTTCTGAATTTGGTGCTGAAGTTCTGATATGCTTCGCTGGTATCACTGAAGTAGGTTTTAATTCCGATAACGCCTTGCATATAGGATGCTACAAAGGAGGGGGTGAAAGTAGATCCTAGGAGGGTGGTAATATCATCTCCTGCAATCCATACATGACCTTCGGACATCATTCCAAGTGCATCCGCTTCCTTGAAAAGGTTGATAGCTTGCAAGGGAGAAAACCAGTTGACTATTATGAATACTTTGACTAGCTGTTTGCTCAGCCTCTTGAGTTCTTGGCGAATAACTTCCTCTGGGTTAGGTAGTGAATCTAACTGTGGAAGATCAACATGAAGGACAATGTCAGATCCAATAGCTTGAAGTGCATTGCTTAAGTGGGGGATGATATTAGAAGAAGTGCTGCCGTAATCACCGTCTTCTCCAAGAACAATTACCTAACAATAACATATATGAAAATATCAAATATTCAGTAGTTGCATTTTCCTAATGCATTCGTAATGAACTAAATAATAAAGTTTAACATACACGAATCCAGAAATCCAGATAATAATGTGCAGGATTGCTACTATTGACTAGGACATATCACATGTTACCGTTGTTGAAATACTGGTCTATCAGGAGTAGTGCAAACTAGGGGTGTTACGGTTACGTAAACCGTCAATTTTACCTCCAACCGTAACCGCAACCGTTGTTGACATCTGACAAATTCTATAACCGTTACTGTAACCGTCTAACCGTTGTTGACAATAAATTAAATTGCAATAAATGTCATTATATATGGCCTTTGTTAATTGCAATATATATTGCCTAATTTGGATATTTGGTTATATTTGGAATTGAATTATTGATTGTGATAAATTCTATAATAGACTTATCTAGAATGGATAAGAATGAAACATGTATAAAAAGGCTATAGATTTGCAATGTATTTGTCAATCAAGAAATTAAAGAAAAAAAAACATACAATAAAATCTGTCTTTCTCTCCAATCAATATTCCAACAAAATGTCTTCGTCTTTCTCCTCAAAAATATTTTCTTCAAATTGGTATCGGAACCTTGTTCAATCAGAATGAACAATTCTATTCCCCTCGCTTATGTTCCTCAATTAACCAAAGATAATTACGGTAAATGGAGTATCTAAATGAAGGCCCTTCTTGGATCTCAAGAAGTATGGGAGATTGTTGAAAGCGGGTACACCGAAGTTGAAAATAAGGAAAATTTAACGCAAGCTGAAAAGAATAAATTGAGAACATTGAAAATGAAAGACAAACAAGCATTGTATTGTATCTATCAGGGAATAGATACATATGATGACGCTTTTGACAAAATATATCGTGCCAATTCTGCAAAGCAAGCTTGGAAGATTTTGCAAAGCTCATTCATTGGAGAAGAAAATGAGAAAGTTGAAGAAGAGAAAGAAAAGAAGATTGTTGATGAAGATCAAGAAGAAGACGGTAGCGAGAGCAACGGCGCAAAGGAGAAAAAAGAGTAGAACAAAGGGAATGAAATGAACGACAAAAATGAAGAAAATAGGGATGAAGGCAATGAGGCAGAGAAGAAGAAAGAGAAGAAAAAAACAAAATGAAAAGAAAGGAAAACAAGAAGAAGATGAAGAGGAGGTCGAAGAAGAGAACGAAGAAGTGGACGAAAACAGAGGAGTTGAAAAAGAAGATATTGGGAGTAAAGAAATTGAGGATGAAAACAGTGAAAATGAAAAAACAAAGAATGAAGAAATTGAATACGAAGATGAGGAAAATCAAAAAGTTACTGCAGATTTTAATGACAAATATAATGAAAAAGAACATGAAGAAGACAAAATTGAATAGAATGAAAAAACAGAAGAGGTTGTGACTAATGTTACTATTGAAGAAATGGACATCTACTCCACCATCACTCGAGGAAGGTTCGAGGAGCTGAACATGGATTTGTTTAGGAAATGCATGAATCTAGTTGAAAAATGCTGAAGGGGTGCGAAGATGGACAAGAGTCAGGTGCACGACATTGTGCTTGTTGGTGGTTCAACTCGAATTTTTAAAGTGCAGCAGCTGTTTCAGGATTTCTTCAATGGGAAGGAGCTCTGCAAGGACATTAACCCGGATGAAGCGGTAGCATATGGAGCAGCTATGCAAGCAGCGATCGTCAGTGGAGAAGGCAAGCAGAATGTGTATGAAGGAGAGAAAGCAAGGGTGAAAGACAACAATTTATTAGGAAAATTTGAGCTATTTGGACAGGAGTATGCAGTATTTGAACAAGGAGCTTCAGCAGGCAACGTAGGCAATGAGAAGATGGTAGAAAAGCAAGAGCCAAAATCAAAACAAACAACTATAGCAAAACCTAAAGTCCTTACTAGTGAAGAAGCAAAAGAAGAGGAGCTGATGATTAAGAAAGTCTGGATAATATCGTTCTTTTTCTTGCCAAAGCACGTGAGATATAAATCAATTAAAGTCTAGATGTTTTCATAAACTTTGAAGTCTGAAGAAAGGTGCTGAAATTTTACCAAGGCGCGAAGCGAACAAAGTTTCAGGAGAAGTGCAGAAAGTTTGGGCAAAGGAAGCAAGTTTAATTTAGGGGAGACATTGTTGGCAATAAATTAAATTGCAATAAATGTCATTATATATGACATTTGTTAATTGCAATATATATTGCCTAATTTGGATATTTGGTTATATTTGGGATTGAATTATTGATTGTGATAAATTCTAGAATTGACTTATCTAGAATGGATAAGAATAAAACATGTATAAAAAGGCTATAGATTTGCAATGTATTTGTCAATCAAGAAATTAAAGAAAAAAAAACATGCAATAAAATCTGTCTTCCTCTCCAATCAATATTCCAACAAAATTTCTTCGTCTTTCTCCTCAAAAATATTTTCTACAACCGTTACCGCAACCAGTACCGTAAATTTACATTGTTATCCATAAATAATTCAAGTTTTAACATTAATTTTAAGAATTAGTTTATTTATCCATGAAACAAACCATCCATGTGCATGTTGTTTATAAATAAAGACGCAAATAATTTATATATATATGTTATTTCTCTAGCTTAAATTATTGAAAAACATATATATTTTTATGAAATACTACAAAGAAAATCATGTGCGGTTGGTATGGTTTACCGTGGTTATCAAAATCCACAACCGTCACCGTCACCGTTACCGTGTTACCGTAGTAGACGGCAACCGTGTGAATGGTTAGTGCGGTTCGACGGTTAACAGCCCTAGTGCAAACAAGAATAAATCAAGTTTTTTCTTTGGAGCTCTAACCTGTCGCCAATTGTATAGCTTGATGATGTCAACTAAGCATTGTACATATCCAGAAGCAGAGGGCGACAATTGGAACAAGTATGGCCTGGGGGAAAGAGTCAGAGGATGAATAAACGACAAAGAGAGTACAGGAACACTTGCTGTTGTGGCTAGTTTCGCTGTCTGTACAATTTCTGGGCCATGGTTTAGAGATAATGATTGCACCTGCTTTCCATTCAGTGATGAGGTTTTCAGCTGCAAATATTAAGATGTGTATGCTAGATTAGCATAAACCAGAAGATAATTATTCCTTAATTTTCCAGTTCCTAGCAAAAATAATCTTGAACTTCCGTCAAACAAAATTTCCCGAGGAAAATATATCTGATCATATTATCTAATAGACTAATATAGATCAATGTGCTTAGCCTTATATTTATATTTTAATTGTTGCTGAAATATATTCGGTTATGCAATATATGATAAATTTATCATTGTATATATGTTGATTATAAATTAAAACGACATGCAATTCTCGAATACAAGGTTGGCGGTTAAATTTTCGCTAACTATCCACCCCCGTAAAAATTAATGTCCTAACTCAAAAAAGAATTATAAAATGAAATTGTAAATATTATATATTTAAATAATTTATGTTTTTTTATAATAAAAATAATTTATGTTATATGATACATATTTTTATATGTATGAGTGAATAAGCAACTTCACTATTTTATTAATGTGACTATTGTATGTACGTGTGTGTATGTATACACTGAATTGTCATTTTCCACAAAGGATTATAAATGGACTAACGAAAATTGAATAATTGAATTTAATCAACATAATTAATTAATTAATTAAACATAAGAAACTGAATGTAAAAAATTCGAAGAATATTGAGAGAAGCTTATAATTAACTATATATAACATACTGTTGGAGGTCATGCTTTCAACTTCAATAATTGTAAAACAATGTTATGCAACATTTAGTTGAGTATGATTTGATAACATGTCAAAAGCGTGACTGTTTATATAATCTAATATTAACATAATTTCTGCAGTCATATTGTAGTACTGTCAAACATAAATTTATCTTTTACAGGTTTTTCAAAATAAAATTATGCTATGCAATATGCGATAATTTTTTGAGATGAATGAATCAGAAAATAAGAGTAAGTATTGTTTATGTATTTATATATGTTACGTGATTTAAATATCCTTATATATCTGAATAAGAAAAAGATAGTTTTATCATTTGTTTTAATATATGGATATTGCATACATTAAAATTATCATTTTTTTTTTATTTATTACATTGATTAATGAATATCAATTAGGTATTATTTGTTTAGAGCTAGAAAACTTACCTAATGAAAAGTATAAAGCACACTCATAATGTTGTTGTTTTTTCTGATTTTGAATGCATAATGTTAATTTTTTTCATATATACCCTTAATGATAATTTTAACATTACCGCAAAAATAGACTAAACGTTCAAAAAAAGGTTTTGAAAATCCATTTTACTTAAGATTTCAAGCATTTTAAATTATATATTTTGATTACTTTTCTAAATCTTGATTCATTTTCAAAAAATAAAAAACAAAGAAAACAAAATCAAATAATATGAAATTTTTGAAACAAAAATTGTAAAATTTGAAATTACATAATTTAAATCAGGAAAGTAGTGTGAAGGGCAAAATGAACAAAAAAATTCTTCCATAAGGACAAGAGGCTAAAATTTTATCCATAAGGACAAATTCTAGTTTAAATTGAGGAATTATAGTGGGCTCCTAAATCCTCCTTTTACACTAAAATTTGTCCTTAAGGATAAAATTTTAGCCCCTTGTCCTTATGGAACAATGTTTTATTCATTTTGTCCTTAAGGGTGAAAACCCCAAATTAAATAACTATTTCAAAGATTAATTCTTATTAAGTTGAATTTTTGCAAACTTAATTCATGAAAAAATAATTCAAAATTTGAACACAGGAAAAAATTGTGAAGGACAAAAAAACCGAAAAAATTGCCCAAAAGGACAAGGGGCAAAAAACTTGCTCAAAAGGACAAGTTTTAGTGCAAAGTGGAAAAACATGGGACCCCCCTGAATTCCACCATTTGCACTAAAACTTGTCCTTTTGGGCAAGTTTTTGGGCTTTTGTCCTTTTGGGCAAGTTTTTGGGTGAGTTTGTCTTTATGGGAAAAATCCCCATTTCCACAAAACTCATAGTGTTTTCAAAAAAAAAAAAAAAAAAATCAACTAGTTAAAAATTTAAATTTTCACTTCAAAGTTTTCATTTTAATGGTTACTACATGAATACCCAAATAATACGAAGGGCGATATTATCAAAATGTGCACTTGTATTAGTTCTAGTTAAAAGTTTTAAAAATATGCTAAGATAGTGTGATATAGTGGTAATGTGTGTACCTACCGAGTAATAGGTCGGGAGTTCGTGACTCTCTTTAGATTTATATGGTGATGTATTAACAAATTTCAAAAAAAAAAAGTTTTAAAAATATAAACAAATAACCATTTACAATTTAACATTCAACAATAGGTATTCAGCTTCCTATATTTAGTAATCAACATTCAACTTTCAGCATTTCAAACAAACGAGGCCAAACATATTTATTTGAATAGTTTAAATTTTTGATACACACTTAGTTAAATATACGGACTTGGGTGTTAGATATTAAAAGATAATTGAGAAGGGTTTCAAATCATAGGCATTTGAAGTTAATCGAATATTATAGTGCAATGTATAATAAATTTATTACTATCATTAACATATATAATTCATGTTCGGGGATTTTATTGTGTAGGACAAACTTCATAACTTTTACAAACTCAAGGATAACCCATCAAAAAATTATTTTCAAGAACAATACACACTGTAAAACTGATACCATACACACCGTAAAACTGATAGTTAAACACATACTCTAAAACTGATGCTTAAAAGTTGGTAGTCAAATTCTGATACCATCCACACTATAAAACAAATAGCTAAAATCTGATACTTTGTCATTTAAAATAAAATTTAAGCAAGTCGTTCTTACGGCTGAAAAGCCAGTAATTTTGTCTTTGACACTATTTTCTTGTTCATTCATGTTATGTGATTTGTATATATATTCTCATCTAAATGACTTTTTTTAACCAATTTGTCAATATGTTGATGTGCATGTAATATATGTATTGAAACTTCCAATTTTTAGCTTTATAAATAAATATTAGTTGACTAAGTTAAACAATTAGTTTAAAGTTTAGATTATGTAATTATTTTAAATGTGTGAGCATAAGTATAAATTTTTGATAGGGAACCGTGAAAAGTTTGTAAATAATCATAGTTTTTTTAAGTAGGCATTTGAAACATAAAATAGTGTGAAGAGTTATGTAGGATTATTGCAGAGTTCTAATTCATTGGATTTTAAAAATAAAATATTCAAACTTTGAGAGAATTAGGGAGAATATAGATACCTCTTAGAATTAATGAGAGAGTTCTCTGAACTATTCTGCTTTATTGTTATTTAATTACCAGAAGTGAAAGGAAGAAAGTTATGCGACATACGCTGATCTAGTTAGTTTTGAAATGAATAAAAAAAATCTGACAAGAACTGTGAAATTATTCTGTATTAAATATCATTTTAATTCAGTTATTTGAGATCAATATTAGCTCCTCTGAATGCGGAAACTGTTCAGATTTAATAAACAGTACCAAAAGCACCATTGATGAATGATGATTTAAACAATTTCCACGATAATATGTTAAGCATTACAACCGTCATCGGCAGTCAAACCTTGGTACATAAGTATTTAGATGGATGATTAAAACTATGATCCGTTGACATTTTCAGTAGACTGGGTCATATGTCAGTCAACCCTTCGTGTACCATATTATATAGTAATCAATGATAAGAGGAATGAAATCTCACCACCATTGCCTCTTCTAAACAACTTCGTGGAACTCTTTTTATTAATTTAAAATATGCATGATAACATACTTCAGCTACTCAGAATGTTGAGTAAAATTTTAAAATTTTAGTTCTCATGGTACAAATATCGTGTGATGTTAAGGGTAGACCATTTTACTTTTCATAATACCACGAATAAAAATAATAACCACAATAAATTTTATGCACTTTCTAATACCACACGCAATCCATACGACAATTAACCACCGTGCAAAATCATCTTGCACGATCAGCATCGTTTTCCATGGCCGTCAACCGCCGAACTATTGTTGATCCGAAAGCAGTATTGATCGACAGTTGTTCGTCAAACAAAAATAAATAAAAATAATGTATTTGGTAGCTCTTTAAGAAGTTCGGTATTATGAAGAGTGTAGTATAAAATTTTAAGATATTTTTTAGTGATGATATAAGTAAAAAGAAAACGATGTGTCCTTAGCGGCACAAAATAATTATTCATACATTCAATGCTGCAAACACTTCCAGCAATCAAGAAACCTTTAAAGAAAATTATACGGAGATAACTTACCGTGACAGCTTGAATCGCTGGTATTTACAAACAAGCCATCTGGGACGTTGGACTTTAAGTCCTCGGCTGCGATTTCAATAGAAGCCTTTTGTTCTTGTCCTTTTTGGGTGCTCAAATCAACAATGGCACCGATGCGAACTGCTGCAGAGCCTCCTAAGTATGAACAGAAGCACACCATGAGAATAAACAGTATCTTTGACATGTGGTACCTCTGGATTAAACACAAAGTTTCCTGAAAAGTTGGAGCTCTAGCTATAACCCATTTATAATGCATAGTTACTTGGTTAAATAATAGGAAAACCAGCATGCACTGCAAATTGCCTCTTTGACTGGAAGCTTTAGATTTATTTACAATTCTAACCCTGTGCCCTTTACCGAATGTTAAGATGTATGTAAAGAAATTTGAATACTATATGAATTGGAGGACTAGCAGTTTTTAAACTATTAATGGAATATTTCTAAGGTTGCTTACTTGTTTAGACGATTACAGAGTCTAGGAGGCCGTAACCAAGTCATAGAAAGAAGATAAATAATACTCCACTGCAATTCAAAACTTCAAGTGAAATATATTTTAAGAAAAAAGAACCGTAAGATGCAAGCACTAATTAAGAAGCTTTCGTGTTAATCTCTCCATCAAGCCTTAATATGCATTTCGCGATTAAATTATTGCTTAAATTTATGGCAAGCTGAAAACAATCAAAATAATTTAGGATAGTGCATACCCTCAACGTACATGCAATTGCCAATTGGTATCTTTTAATCACTTCTCCACTGATATCATTTGGATATTTATGTAATAACTTTATTTGCTAAGCTACTAAATAGTCAGTTACTTGGAAAACATGAATGAAGTGTTTTATGGAATTAAGGCAATTGAGAACCGTTCTCGGGTTAAACTTCGATACATTTCATTGACATTATGGAATATATAATTACAAGTGCATGACTAATGCTCAGCATAATAATGTATTAATGTAACAAAATGATAAATCAGCTAGGTATCAAGCCAATAAAGTTGTTCAGAATCTTCTAAGTGAAATATATAAAACAAAATGTTATAGTTATTAGATTGGCTAAACCCCTAAGCAGAGTATCCACAAGTATTAATTGACCTAACACCATGAATTTAGCAAAATCAACAGATTTATTCCATTTCCATTCTGTATGTTTCTAACATCAAATGTCACTTGAACATTCATCAGTTACGTCAAATTACAAGAAATCAACTATCACTAAAATTAAATATCCGCATTTTGAATAACTTTCATAAATTGTTAGCACATCCCTACGAGGACACAAACTACCTATATGATTTACTTAGGTCATCAATTTGTTCTTAGTTAAACTAGCATATTGTTAGAGAATATCCATCAGAAAATAGTTGCTTATTTCACACGAAATTTATAACCAAAAATGGGTTAAGATAAAAGATAAATTCAAAGAAACTTTAGGAGGTGATGTGATTCCATTCTCCGACTCTTCAGTAGAGTTTTTTAAATACAATGCCACCTGCATGATTCATGAAACGGAATACTGGGAATACTCCCATGCTAATTGAAAATTAAGACTGAACATTTCATTGTTTATTTTATTCGTTTTACCTTCCAGACTAACCATTGCAGTAAAAAAAAATGATAATTTGGTATAGTATTCAATAGAATGTGTTGTAATATTTTGACATATGATAATCTGTATGATAAAACAGATGCTGAAGGATTAAGTCTCATACACCAATTACTAGCATATGAGCTATGTCAAAACATCTTAGAATATGTTGTACATGATCCTCAAGTGTGGTTGAGATCCCTGTTGTCCCATACTATTAGAGGAGATTATATCGAAGATTATCATTTAGTCTGATATATCTGTCGAGATTAGGCGCAGCGGAGGCCAAACTCAACACACACAAGTCCAATATAATGCACAGATTAACATAAACAGCAAAACAAGAGAACACACAAGGATTTAACGTGGTTCGGCAATAGCCTACATCCACGGGCAAAGCGAGAGTAATTTTATTACCTCACAATGGAGAATACATAAGAGATCATACACAAAGCTGAAAAACTTTCTCTCTGCAAAGCTCACTCAGCTCACTCAGGTTTTCATTCATGTGTGGCGGCTCCTTCTTTTGCTCATTCAATCCCTTAAAACCCTCACAGAACATATTGCATTATATATAGGCAAGGGTCAACATAAGGAGGCCCACAAACAATAAATAATATGCACGTCTGCACCATACTTCACAATTCTCCACCTCGGATCATGCACAAAAGCATGAGACGATCATACACAAAGCACTCTGATTGCCACATATCCAGCTGCACCACCAAAATAGTTGCCTACGTACCCAAAAGATCAAGCTGTCGTAGTTCATCAAAATGTCTCGCAAACGAGACTTCACAATGTTCCGAAGAACCTCCACCCCATCGGGGTATCATACATCAAACATACAAAACATTAATCAAGTCAAGACAATGCTTGAACTTGACATTAGGAACCACTTTAGTCAACATGTCTGCGGGATTCTCTTTTGTATCAATCTTTACCAAGAGAATATGACCCTCAGTTAATACTTCTCTAATGAAATGATAACGCACATCAATGTGCTTTGTTCGGGCATGATGAACTTGATTCTTTGCTAGGTGGATGGCACTCATACTATCGCAATACACGGGAAGTTGATCTTGCACCACTCCCAAATCATCCAACAAACCTTGCAACCATATAGCTTCTTTGAAAGCTTCAGTCACTGCCATATACTCTGCCTCTGTAGTAGATAGAGCCACTGTCGACTGCAGAATAGACCTCCAACATATAGGACCTCCTGCCAAGGTAAACACATACCCTGTAGTAGAGCGTCTCTTATCCAAATCACCGGCATAATCTGAGTCTACATAACCAACACATAAATGACTGTTGTTCATATCCCTCACAAATTCTAAACCAGCATCAATAGTTCCCATAAGATATCTCAAAATCCATTTGACAGCATTCCAATGCTCTTTTCCAGGAGCATGCATGTAACGACTGACCATACTCACGGCATGTGAAATGTCAGGTCGTGTACACACCATCGCATACATAAGACTCCCAACAACATTAGCATAAGGCACATGTGCCATAAATTGAATCTCATCATCAGAGGAAGGAAACATAGTTGCATTCAATTTAAAATGAGCAGCAAGAGGAGTACTTACAGATTTGGTTTCTTTAGAAATGTCAAATTTCCTTAAAACCTTCTTCAAATATGTCTTCTGAGATAAACACACCTTGCCCTTCATTCTGTCTCTTTGAATCTCCATGCGAAGAATCTTCTTAGCATCTCCAAGATCTTTCATTTCAAATTCAGCTGACAACTTACATTTCAGCTTCTCAATCTCAGACTTGCAAGTAGATGCAATCAGCATATCATCTACATACAAAAGCAGATAAATGAAAGAACCATCACTCAGCTTCTTCAGATATACACAGTGATCATGGTGGCTTCTTGTATACGCTTGGCCTAACATAAAACGATCAAATCGTTTATACCACTGTCTCGGAGACTGTTTCAGTCCATACAACGATCTTTTCAACTTACACACCAGATCGTCTTCACCGGGAGATTTGAATCCATTTGGCTGAGTCATATAGATCTCCTCATCTAGATCTCCATGTAAGAACGCTGTTTTTACATCCATCTGAACCAGATTCAAGTCATACTGCGCTACCAAGGCTAACAAAATACGAATAGAGGAGTGCTTCACAACTTGTAACACCCCGTAATTCTGTGACATTAAGATTCTCAAATTAAAGTATAATTAATTTTTAAAAGAAAAATTAAAAGAAAAGGATCCATGCAGTTGTTTAATTTAAGTATTTTAACTAACATGAAAAAAAAAAGGTAAGGAGAGAACAATAATTATTATTGTTCTAAGACTTATTAACAAAAGCCTCTGTAGCTCAGTTGGTTAAGGCATTGGATTGGTAGCATGGAGGTCGGGGGTTCGAACCCCGGCGGCGGCATAATTTTTTATCATTGTTTTAGAGAGGGCCAACTAAACATGCAAATATATGTACGTATAAAAATTCAAAATTTGAAAGGATAAGAACGTACGTATAAGGAAATAAAGAATATATATATATATATATATACATATGAGAAATATAAATATATATATATATATATATACAAAAATATATGTATACGAAAGATAAAATTCAAGATAAGGCTACAGTCAATGAAATATGGCAACATCATTTGAATTTTGAAAATAAAATGAAAGTTGTGCGTATATATATACGCGTAAAATGGTCGTTAGAGGAATTGTATACATATAAGAATATTTCATGTGAATAAAACAGTTAAATAAATTCCATAAATTCAAAAGTTTGAAAATCAAACTTTTACGCCAAAATAGCTTGTGGGACCCAATGCTGACTCAGCACTGCGTGTATGATAAGGTTTGGCTAGATTCATCTACGTACCTGGACTATTTTCTTAACTAGGTTCAATGCTGACTCAGCGCTGCGTGTACGATAAGGTCTTGAGCAGCTATATAAACAGCCCTAGTCTTCATTCTCTTTGCACCAATTCTCTTCTATCCTTATGCTGCTAAGATTCATGGCTTCTTCCCCTCCTCTAAATTTTCTTAAATAAATAAAATAAAATATGATTCAAGACGAGGAGATGCTGCTAAAAGACTTTTAAGGAGGGATTCAAATCAAAGTTTCAAGTGAAGAATTCAAAGGCTAGCTCAAACAAGTTTCAAGCAACGACGCACGAATCATAGCCATGCTTTCCTTCTTTTCTAGATCTATTTTCTGTAAGTTGGTTATTTCTAGATCTGAATATTTTGTTTTATTTGTGACATGAAATTAAAGGAATAAAGGAATATGCCAAATCTCTCTCTCTCTCTCTCTTCGAATCTGTGTTTATACTCTTGGACTGAATTAAGAACTATTATGATTCGAGGACAAATAAGACTGTAACCGTGACTATGACTATAGAACTGTGGCCTTTGAAAGCATATGCCTTTGGACTATGACATAAGCCTTTGATTTTGGGACATATAAACATTGCCTATGACAATGACTTATGACTATGGGAATTATTTTCCCTTTTGGACTATGAACATCGCATATGACTATGGACATTTCCTATGACTGTGACTACAAGGATTATTTCCTTGACTAGGCCTATACCTTTGATTTGGACATAAATTATTACTTATGACATAATGAGGATAACTGTGATTTTGACACCCATGATTTATGATTAGGAAAATATTGCTTTAGTTTTGTGATTGAGAAGTTGGGTCTAAACCCAATTTTTTATTCTACCTGTTCCTTGGTTTTTCTTTGGTTTTAAGACAGTGAGAATTTACCTATTAAGTTAGGTCTACCCACGTTCTTGAACCTATTTTGCCCATTCTTTGGTTTTAAGACAGTGGGAATTTACCTATTTAGTTAGGTCTACCCATCTTCTTGAACCTGCATTGTTATCCAAACCTTTTTATGCCAATTATTCCTTCTTGTCATTTTGATTCATTCCCTTTTTATCTATGAATCTAGATTTATTTATAATCTAGGTTGAATCACGATTATTCGAACGGTGGGAATGCGATTTGGGGAAAAACATGGAAATGAATATGAACGTAATTGTAAACTTGGAAATTGGCATAATTTGGAATATGAATTATGACATGCATATTAAAATGAAAACGGGGAAATTTGACATGGATTAGGGAATATGTGATTTTGACATATTAAATTTAGCGTTAGTAAGTAAGCTAAATTTTAGGCATAAAATGTAAACTAGAAAAATAATTCTAGTTTTGCCATAAATTGTGAATTAGGATGTTAAACCAAGATTGGGTTAATTAAGGTTGATTTGAATATAAGTATACTAGTAGGCTTGACAAATAAATATAGGCCAAATTTGTCTAAAAAGGGGAAATGGGCTTTTGGAATAAATTGTTAACAATTTATAAACAAAAGAAAAGTATTTTGATAACATCCCTTTTTATAACACATAGACCAGAAGGTTCTAGGGTGACAGAGAGGATAGTGTCTAGGCTTGGGTTTGGAAAATACAAGTTTCCTGCCCTCCCTGGCTATCCCTAACTGATCCGAAGGACGGGATGGTTGTTTTCAAAACCGGATTTGGAAATTAATCAAAAACCCTTTGAACTTAGAAAACATGAATATGCCTAACCCGAGGTTAGACTGAGTTGCTGTGTAAACCTGCCCGGAACCGACCGGCACATCCAGTAACCGCAGCAATATCTGTCTAATGTGAGAGGTTGAGCTAGAACAAGAATGGGAGAGTTAAGTCCATAGAAACACTTAACCAATTTAACATAGTTAAGCAAGAATGGGTGGGTTAAGTCCATAGGAACACTTAACCGACTTAACAAAGTTAAGCTAGAATGGGAAGGTTAAGTCCATAGGAACACTTAACCAACCTAACACGGTTAAGCTAGAATGGGAAGGTTAACGAACACTTAACCAACTTAGCACAGTTAAAGCTAGAATGGGAGGGTTAAGTCCATGGGAATACTTAGCCAAATTAACATGTTGACTAGACTAGAAGGTGGGGTTAAGTAAAGTTAATACACTTAGCCAATTTAACATGTTAATTAGACTAGAGGTTGGGGTTAAGTAATACACTTAGCCGAATTAATATGTTAACTGGACTAGACCATAGGGTTAAGTAAACTTGAACGCTTAACCATCAGAATATGATAAATGAATAGGGTTAAGTAAAAAGCATGAAGGGATAACACTTAACCAGTGTAATAGGAAAAGGGAAGAGGGTTAAGATAGCTTGAATCGACTAAAGACACTTAACCAACCCAACCTGGCGAGAAAGAAAACTAAGTAGTAGACCTCAGTTGAAAAAGGGACTAAGTAGTAAAACTTAGTTAAGAAAACAAGGAATTTGGAAACTAAGTGGTAAACCTTAGTTAGTAGAACTAAGTAGTAATTCTTAGTATAACACGAAGGAGCAGACATCCATCTGGTTTTAAGAAGGCTCCAACGAATTGGGTTACGAAGCCCGAGGCTTCGAGGGGACGTGAGGGTACTCTTGGTATCCCTCTGTGAGGCTGCAGATGATCATCCTGGGCTCACAGAGGTTAAGGTCTGCGTTAGAAGAACCGAGGGTATGCCTTGGTTGCAATATATATATGGCAACCTAAAGACTAGGATGGACCGGCGTGATTCGGCGAGAAAACGGTAGCCCTGTGATAGCAACTCGTCGTCTACCATCCATCTTGAGTCAGTCGAGATATGTGAAGCGGAAAGGCGGAGAACTCCAAAAGACCATAATTGCTATCTAGTTATGGGTGAGGATGGCCATAGGATAGTGGGGCACCGGGGGCCGGCGTATAGTTCTCATTTTACAAAGGGTGCCTTTCATTAGTTGAGGGAGGGGTCAAGTGGGACCATAGCCACTGGAATAAAAACAGACCTTAGCATCTGCATCGGCAGATATCTGAAAGCTCCCGACCGAGTTCTGTATTCCTTGATTTGCCCTGTCACAGGACTCGGACCGCACATTACAGGACATGTGCATCTAGACAAGCGATAACGATTCGCGATACATGCGTGGGGAAGTATAGGAACATATACCACTCTAGGTAGTGTGTCTTAGACTTGGGGGCATCGTTCGACAGGTAGCGTAATCCCTAGTTGGACTAGGTGGCATAAATCCGAGAAGCGTTCAGCAGATAGCGTAAACTCTAGTTAAATCTAGAAAGCACCTGATAGAAAACCCTAGATTTGATCTAGGTAATAAATAATGAATGTATGCCGGAAGGCAATGGAAAATACAGGGATTGGGATCACGTTATCGTTACTAGTTGGGACACTAGGTAGGTGGTGCAGAGATATAGAAATCAGTATAACAAGGAAATAGCGAAGCGGCGAAGTATTAGAGCGAAGCGGCGAAAGTATTAGAGCGTATCCAGTTTATCTTATCTTAGCATATCTTGTGATTACCTTGTCCAATCTTGTTGACCCTATCGTCATGGTGTAATCTTGTATTCAGTTAATTCATGTCGTTTTGTTTTCCATGTTCACATGCTAGAAGTTACTGAACTTACTCAGGCTTTATGTCTGACTCTGTTTTTCTTTCGTCTTCTTTTCTTCCGTTTCCCCCCCCCCCCCAGGTAGTAGAGGAGGGAGTAGTATAGCTCAGGTTAAGTTGGACTGTCACTCTTTCCCAGCTTGAAGATTTATCGAAGTCTGCTTGGATTCTCTTATCAGATGCTATGGCTGGCTCATGCAAAAATTGGGGAATATAAATGTTGTTTTATGCTTCTTTATTTTGTAAGACAGATGATACTCTGATATTGTAAAGAAATCATTGTACAAATTATTTTATCAATAAAGCAAAGTTTTATCTTCCGCTATTTAATTTATGTCTGTCTTGTAATTTATCTGCATCTTTTACCCTAAATGCTCCACAGAACTTAGTGCATTCCCTTTGTGAGTGACACTAACGGATGTGGGGTGTTACACGTGGTATCAGAGCTGAAGGTTACCAGATCAGATAAAGGATTTGAAAAATTATTTTCAAACGGTTTTAAAAGAAGTATTTTCAAAAGAAGAGATTTGTTTTAAAGGCATATTCCCCACAGCCATACACACTATCTTCTCTTCCTCTGTTTAAATTCTTGTCTCCTTCTTTCTTGAGTCTCTGGGGCTCCTGGCTTTCTGGGAGGTAACCTCATCGAAGGGCAAAGTAGTGCCCGGCTTCCATCCATAGCCGTAGTTGTTTCATCTACGGGCAGTTTTCTTTCAAAGCTTATAAGGTTTTCCGGACGATGGAGGCAGTTTTCGAGAGATTTGTCAACATGACTACACACGGAAGGGGATGAGGAGTTTGGCTAAGGAGCATAACCCTAGAATGAGGAATTCATGGATGTAGACTTAGCACACGAAGGAGGAAGGGATTATAAAACCTAAGACAAGAGCAAGTATCTTTACTATGGTATGATAGGACATATACTTAAGGACAAGGGCAAGAACGAGGACGAGATTTTCAGAAGGACAAGTACATGCTTTCGCCACCAAGCGCACCTAGGAGAAAGGTGGTCCGGTTGGAAGAGTCTAGTTTTCTGTTCGTACTATTTCCTTAGGTTCTAGCGCTTCTTAATTGTTCATACCCACTTCCATAGTTGAGTCTCTGCACCATAGTACGTGTATAGTAGAAAGATCCCACTAGAGTCTCAAATCCAATTGGTGGTCCGACCAGTTTTTGGTTAGTAGGGATTTGAGGATAGCTATCGAGTTTGCTTATATCATCTCACGTAGATCGTCTAAATTCGGAGAAGATATTCCTTGGATGCTTGTCTGATATTGGTTTAGGCCTTTGGGGCTTGTACTTGAGGAATGTCGAGTTCGGTTTGGATGGTTTGCGTGAAAGATGAATAGTTGTGGTAGGTACTCTAAAAAGTACGGAGTGATCTTTTGACTCTCATAGTTATGGCGTGATGGATAAGCCAAGAGGGAGGCCTCTAATCATCTTAGTACATATACTTGGCGCCGTGATTGACATTTGTTTATTTTGGAAATGGAGATTAGGAACTTCACAATCGTGAAGATAAATTGGTTAAGATACAGTGGAGTAAAGCTCAAGAAGACTAGATACTAGCAACATGCCCTTTTTCCTTAAGGGTGCATCCTTGATTTCTCTGTTTAGGAGCTTTACGCGTAGTTGTTTCTCTCTTTCCAAAGTATATCCTCTAGGTCGTATCTGCGATCCTTAGGTAGAAGCCAATGGATGTAAACATGTATTTGAAACATGTTATGGTTGAATGGTTGCAAGTGGTTGCAAATGGTTGCTCGTGGATGCATATGCATACGTATTAGGCACTAGATCAAGTTCGGACGCTCTCATATTGCATTTACATATATGCATTTGTTTATAAGTTGAACTTGATATGATATCATATGGGCGTTGCATATGGTTGAATGGCTGTGCACGCATGTAGTATTTACATGACTAGGGATGTTTGCATGCATGATTGGACGCATGGCACTAACATGATTTGCATTAAGGAGGTCAACTGAATCAGTAGACCGCCTGATTTTGCATTAGATAGAGACATATACACACACTATGCATATGAACATGAAAGCATTAGAAATCTTTTAAGGACAATGAATGCCTGTGATTGAATGGTTGAGTAGACGGGTGATTGGATGGTAGGACACATTCTTCCTAACTTGAAGATTTCGGGGACGAAATCCTTTTAAGTGGGGGAGAATGTAACAGCCCGTAATTCTGTGACATTAAGATTCTCAAATTAAAGTATAATTAATTTTTAAAAGAAAAATTAAAAGAAAAAGATCCATGTAGTTGTTTAATTTAAGTATTGTAACTAACATGAAAAAAAAAGGTAAGGAGAGAACAATAATTATTATTGTTCTAAGACTTATTAACAAAAGCCTCTGTAGCTCAGTTGGTTAAGGCATTGGATTGGTAGCATGGAGGTCGGGGGTTCGAACCCCGGCGGCGGCATAATTTTTTATCATTGTTTTAGAGAGGGCCAACTAAACATGCAAATATATGTACGTATAAAAATTCAAAATTTGAAAGGATAAGAACGTACGTATAAGGAAATAAAGAAAATATATATATATATACATATGAGAAATATAAATATATATATATATATATACAAAAATATATGTATACGAAAGATAAAATTCAAGATAAGGCTACAGTCAATGAAATATGGCAACATCATTTGAATTTTGAAAATAAAATGAAAGTTGTGCGTATATATATACGCGTAAAATGGTCGTTAGAGGAATTGTATACATATAAGAATATTTCATGTGAATAAAACAGTTAAATAAATTCCATAAATTCAAAAGTTTGAAAATCAAACTTTTACGCCAAAATAGCTTGTGGGACCCAATGCTGACTCAGCACTGCGTGTATGATAAGGTTTGGCTAGATTCATCTACGTACCTGGACTATTTTCTTAACTAGGTTCAATGCTGACTCAGCGCTGCGTGTACGATAAGGTCTTGAGCAGCTATATAAACAGCCCTAGTCTTCATTCTCTTTGCACCAATTCTCTTCTATCCTTATGCTGCTAAGATTCATGGCTTCTTCCCCTCCTCTAAATTTTCTTAAATAAATAAAATAAAATATGATTCAAGACGAGGAGATGCTGCTAAAAGACTTTTAAGGAGGGATTCAAATCAAAGTTTCAAGTGAAGAATTCAAAGGCTAGCTCAAACAAGTTTCAAGCAACGACGCACGAATCATAGCTATGCTTTCCTTCTTTTCTAGATCTATTTTCTGTAAGTTGGTTATTTCTAGATCTGAATATTTTGTTTTATTTGTGACATGAAATTAAAGGAATAAAGGAATATGCCAAATCTCTCTCTCTCTCTCTCTTCGAATCTGTGTTTATACTCTTGGACTGAATTAAGAACTATTATGATTCGAGGACAAATAAGACTGTAACCGTGACTATGACTATAGAACTGTGGCCTTTGAAAGCATATGCCTTTGGACTATGACATAAGCCTTTGATTTTGGGACATATAAACATTGCCTATGACAATGACTTATGACTATGGGAATTATTTTTCCCTTTTGGACTATGAACATCGCATATGACTATGGACATTTCCTATGACTGTGACTGTGACTACAAGGATTATTTCCTTGACTAGGCCTATACCTTTGATTTGGACATAAATTATTACTTATGACATAATGAGGATAACTGTGATTTTGACACCCATGATTTATGATTAGGAAAATATTGCTTTAGTTTTGTGATTGAGAAGTTGGGTCTAAACCCAATTTTTTATTCTACCTGTTCCTTGGTTTTTCTTTGGTTTTAAGACAGTGGGAATTTACCTATTAAGTTAGGTCTACCCACGTTCTTGAACCTATTTTGCCCATTCTTTGGTTTTAAGACAGTGGGAATTTACCTATTTAGTTAGGTCTACCCATCTTCTTGAACCTGCATTGTTATCCAAACCTTTTTATGCCAATTATTCCTTCTTGTCATTTTGATTCATTCCCTTTTTATCTATGAATCTAGATTTATTTATAATCTAGGTTGAATCACGATTATTCGAACGGTGGGAATGCGATTTGGGGAAAAACATGGAAATGAATATGAACGTAATTGTAAACTTGGAAATTGGCATAATTTGGAATATGAATTATGACATGCATATTAAAATGAAAACGGGGAAATTTGACATGGATTAGGGAATATGTGATTTTGACATATTAAATTTAGCGTTAGTAAGTAAGCTAAATTTTAGGCATAAAATGTAAACTAGAAAAATAATTCTAGTTTTGCCATAAATTGTGAATTAGGATGTTAAACCAAGATTGGGTTAATTAAGGTTGATTTGAATATAAGTATACTAGTAGGCTTGACAAATAAATATAGGCCAAATTTGTCTAAAAAGGGGAAATGGGCTTTTGGAATAAATTGTTAACAATTTATAAACAAAAGAAAAGTATTTTGATAACATCCCTTTTTATAACACATAGACCAGAAGGTTCTAGGGTGACAGAGAGGATAGTGTCTAGGCTTGGGTTTGGAAAATACAAGTTTCCTGCCCTCCCTGGCTATCCCTAACTGATCCGAAGGACGGGATGGTTGTTTTCAAAACCGGATTTGGAAATTAATCAAAAACCCTTTGAACTTAGAAAACATGAATATGCCTAACCCGAGGTTAGACTGAGTTGCGGTGTAAACCTGCCCGGAACCGACCGGCACATCCAGTAACCGCAGCAATATCTGTCTAATGTGAGAGGTTGCGACTTTAATTTATTAATTAAAGCTAGAATAAGAATGGGAGAGTTAAGTCCATAGAAACACGTAACCAATTTAACATAGTTAAGCAAGAATGGGTGGGTTAAGTCCATAGGAACACTTAACCGACTTAACAAAGTTAAGCTAGAATGGGAAGGTTAAGTCCATAGGAACACTTAACCAACCTAACACGGTTAAACTAGAATGGGAAGGTTAACGAACACTTAACCAACTTAGCACAGTTAAAGCTAGAATGGGAGGGTTAAGTCCATAGGAATACTTAGCCAAATTAACATGTTGACTAGACTAGAAGGTGGGGTTAAGTAAAGTTAATACACTTAGCCAATTTAACATGTTAATTAGACTAGAGGTTGGGGTTAAGTAATACACTTAGCCGAATTAATATGTTAACTGGACTAGACCATAGGGTTAAGTAAACTTGAACGCTTAACCATCAGAATATGATAAATGAATAGGGTTAAGTAAAAAGCATGAAGGGATAACACTTAACCAGTGTAATAGGAAAAGGGAAGAGGGTTAAGTTAGCTTGAATCGACTAAAGACACTTAACCAACCCAACCTGGCGAGAAAGAAAACTAAGTAGTAGACCTCAGTTGAAAAAGGGACTAAGTAGTAAAACTTAGTTAAGAAAACAAGGAATTTGGAAACTAAGTGGTAAACCTTAGTTAGTAGAACTAAGTAGTAATTCTTAGTATAACACGAAGGAGCAGACATCCATCTGGTTTTAAGAAGGCTCCAACGAATTGGGTTACGAAGCCCGAGGCTTCGAGGGGACGTGAGGGTACTCTTGGTATCCCTCTGTGAGGCTGCAGATGATCATCCTGGGCTCACAGAGGTTAAGGTCTGCGTTAGAAGAACCGAGGGTAGGCCTTGGTTGCAATATATATATGGCAACCTAAAGACTAGGATGGACCGGCGTGATTCGGCGAGAAAACGGTAGCCCTGTGATAGCAACTCGTCGTCTACCATCCATCTTGAGTCAGTCGAGATACGTGAAGCGGAAAGGCGGAGAACTCCAAAAGACCATAATTGCTATCTAGTTATGGGTGAGGATGGCCATAGGATAGTGGGGCACCGGGGGCCGGCGTATAGTTCTCATTTTACAAAGGGTGCCTTTCATTAGTTGAGGGAGGGGTCAAGTGGGACCATAGCCACTGGAATAAAAACAGACCTTAGCATCTGCATCGGCAGATATCTGAAAGCTCCCGACCGAGTTCTGTATTCCTTGATTTGCCCTGTCACAGGACTCAGACCGCACATTACAGGACATGTGCATCTAGACAAGCGATAACGATTCGCGATACATGCGTGGGGAAGTATAGGAACATATACCACTCTAGGTAGTGTGTCTTAGACTTGGGGGCATCGTTCGACAGGTAGCGTAATCCCTAGTTGGACTAGGTGGCATAAATCCGAGAAGCGTTCAGCAGATAGCGTAAACTCTAGTTAAATCTAGAAAGCACCTGATAGAAAACCCTAGATTTGATCTAGGTAATAAATAATGAATGTATGCCGGAAGGCAATGGAAAATACAGGGATTGGGATCACGTTATCGTTACTAGTTGGGACACTAGGTAGGTGGTGCAGAGATATAGAAATCAGTATAACAAGGAAATAGCGAAGCGGCGAAGTATTAGAGCGAAGCGGCGAAAGTATTAGAGCGTATCCAGTTTATCTTATCTTAGCATATCTTGTGATTACCTTGTCCAATCTTGTTGACCCTATCGTCATGGTGTAATCTTGTATTCAGTTAATTCATGTCGTTTTGTTTTCCATGTTCACATGCTAGAAGTTACTGAACTTACTCAGGCTTTATGTCTGACTCTGTTTTTCTTTCGTCTTCTTTTCTTCCGTTCCCCCCCCCCCCCAGGTAGTAGAGGAGGGAGTAGTATAGCTCAGGTTAAGTTGGACTGTCACTCTTTCCCAGCTTGAAGATTTATCGAAGTCTGCTTGGATTCTCTTATCAGATGCTATGGCTGGCTCATGCAAAAATTGGGGAATATAAATGTTGTTTTATGCTTCTTTATTTTGTAAGACAGATGATACTCTGATATTGTAAAGAAATCATTGTACAAATTATTTTATCAATAAAGCAAAGTTTTATCTTCCGCTATTTAATTTATGTCTGTCTTGTAATTTATCTGCATCTTTTACCCTAAATGCTCCACAGAACTTAGTGCATTCCCTTTGTGAGTGACACTAACGGATGTGGGGTGTTACACGTGGTATCAGAGCTGAAGGTTACCAGATCAGATAAAGGATTTGAAAAATTATTTTCAAACGGTTTTAAAAGAAGTATTTTCAAAAGAAGAGATTTGTTTTAAAGGCATATTCCCCACAGCCATACGCACTATCTTCTCTTCCTCTGTTTAAATTCTTGTCTCCTTCTTTCTTGAGTCTCTGGGGCTCCTGGCTTTCTGGGAGGTAACCTCATCGAAGGGCAAAGTAGTGCCCGGCTTCCATCCATAGCCGTAGTTGTTTCATCTACGGGCAGTTTTCTTTCAAAGCTTATAAGGTTTTCCGGACGATGGAGGCAGTTTTCGAGAGATTTGTCAACATGACTACACACGGAAGGGGATGAGGAGTTTGGCTAAGGAGCATAACCCTAGAATGAGGAATTCATGGATGTACACTTAGCACACGAAGGAGGAAGGGATTATAAAACCTAAGACAAGAGCAAGTATCTTTACTATGGTATGATAGGACATATACTTAAGGACAAGGGCAAGAACGAGGACGAGATTTTCAGAAGGACAAGTACATGCTTTCGCCACCAAGCGCACCTAGGAGAAAGGTGGTCCGGTTGGAAGAGTCTAGTTTTCTGTTCGTACTATTTCCTTAGGTTCCAGCGCTTCTTAATTGTTCATACCCACTTCCATAGTTGAGTCTCTGCACCATAGTACGTGTATAGTAGAAAGATCCCACTAGAGTCTCAAATCCAATTGGTGGTCCGACCAGTTTTTGGTTAGTAGGGATTTGAGGATAGCTATCGAGTTTGCTTATATCATCTCATGTAGATCGTCTAAATTCGGAGAAGATATTCCTTGGATGCTTGTCTGATATTGGTTTAGGCCTTTGGGGCTTGTACTTGAGGAATGTCGAGTTCGGTTTGGATGGTTTGCGTGAAAGATGAATAGTTGTGGTAGGTACTCTAAAAAGTACGGAGTGATCTTTTGACTCTCATAGTTATGGCGTGATGGATAAGCCAAGAGGGAGGCCTCTAATCATCTTAGTACATATACTTGGCGCCGTGATTGACATTTGTTTATTTTGGAAATGGAGATTAGGAACTTCACAATCGTGAAGATAAATTGGTTAAGATACAGTGGAGTAAAGCTCAAGAAGACTAGATACTAGCAACATGCCCTTTTTCCTTAAGGGTGCATCCTTGATTTCTCTGTTTAGGAGCTTTACGCGTAGTTGTTTCTCTCTTTCCAAAGTATATCCTCTAGGTCGTATCTGCGATCCTTAGGTAGAAGCCAATGGATGTAAACATGTATTTGAAACATGTTATGGTTGAATGGTTGCAAGTGGTTGCAAATGGTTGCTCGTGGATGCATATGCATACGTATTAGGCACTAGATCAAGTTCGGACGCTCTCATATTGCATTTACATATATGCATTTGTTTATAAGTTGAACTTGATATGATATCATATGGGCGTTGCATATGGTTGAATGGCTGTGCACGCATGTAGTATTTACATGACTAGGGATGTTTGCATGCATGATTGGACGCATGGCACTAACATGATTTGCATTAAGGAGGTCAACTGAATCAGTAGACCGCCTGATTTTGCATTAGATAGAGACATATACACACACTATGCATATGAACATGAAAGCATTAGAAATCTTTTAAGGACAATGAATGCCTGTGATTGAATGGTTGAGTAGACGGGTGATTGGATGGTAGGACACATTCTTCCTAACTTGAAGATTTCGGGGACGAAATCCTTTTAAGTGGGGGAGAATGTAACAGCCCGTAATTCTGTGACATTAAGATTCTCAAATTAAAGTATAATTAATTTTTAAAAGAAAAATTAAAAGAAAAAGATCCATGTAGTTGTTTAATTTAAGTATTGTAACTAACATGAAAAAAAAAGGTAAGGAGAGAACAATAATTATTATTGTTCTAAGACTTATTAACAAAAGCCTCTGTAGCTCAGTTGGTTAAGGCATTGGATTGGTAGCATGGAGGTCGGGGGTTCGAACCCCGGCGGCGGCATAATTTTTTATCATTGTTTTAGAGAGGGCCAACTAAACATGCAAATATATGTACGTATAAAAATTCAAAATTTGAAAGGATAAGAACGTACGTATAAGGAAATAAAGAAAATATATATATATATACATATGAGAAATATAAATATATATATATATACAAAAATATATGTATACGAAAGATAAAATTCAAGATAAGGCTACAGTCAATGAAATATGGCAACATCATTTGAATTTTGAAAATAAAATGAAAGTTGTGCGTATATATATACGCGTAAAATGGTCGTTAGAGGAATTGTATACATATAAGAATATTTCATGTGAATAAAACAGTTAAATAAATTCCATAAATTCAAAAGTTTGAAAATCAAACTTTTACGCCAAAATAGCTTGTGGGACCCAATGCTGACTCAGCACTGCGTGTATGATAAGGTTTGGCTAGATTCATCTACGTACCTGGACTATTTTCTTAACTAGGTTCAATGCTGACTCAGCGCTGCGTGTACGATAAGGTCTTGAGCAGCTATATAAACAGCCCTAGTCTTCATTCTCTTTGCACCAATTCTCTTCTATCCTTATGCTGCTAAGATTCATGGCTTCTTCCCCTCCTCTAAATTTTCTTAAATAAATAAAATAAAATATGATTCAAGACGAGGAGATGCTGCTAAAAGACTTTTAAGGAGGGATTCAAATCAAAGTTTCAAGTGAAGAATTCAAAGGCTAGCTCAAACAAGTTTCAAGCAACGACGCACGAATCATAGCCATGCTTTCCTTCTTTTCTAGATCTATTTTCTGTAAGTTGGTTATTTCTAGATCTGAATATTTTGTTTTATTTGTGACATGAAATTAAAGGAATAAAGGAATATGCCAAATCTCTCTCTCTCTCTCTCTCTTCGAATCTGTGTTTATACTCTTGGACTGAATTAAGAACTATTATGATTCGAGGACAAATAAGACTGTAACCGTGACTATGACTATAGAACTGTGGCCTTTGAAAGCATATGCCTTTGGACTATGACATAAGCCTTTGATTTTGGGACATATAAACATTGCCTATGACAATGACTTATGACTATGGGAATTATTTTCCCTTTTGGACTATGAACATCGCATATGACTATGGACATTTCCTATGACTGTGACTGTGACTACAAGGATTATTTCCTTGACTAGGCCTATACCTTTGATTTGGACATAAATTATTACTTATGACATAATGAGGATAACTGTGATTTTGACACCCATGATTTATGATTAGGAAAATATTGCTTTAGTTTTGTGATTGAGAAGTTGGGTCTAAACCCAATTTTTTATTCTACCTGTTCCTTGGTTTTTCTTTGGTTTTAAGACAGTGGGAATTTACCTATTAAGTTAGGTCTACCCACGTTCTTGAACCTATTTTGCCCATTCTTTGGTTTTAAGACAGTGGAAATTTACCTATTTAGTTAGGTCTACCCATCTTCTTGAACCTGCATTGTTATCCAAACCTTTTTATGCCAATTATTCCTTCTTGTCATTTTGATTCATTCCCTTTTTATCTATGAATCTAGATTTATTTATAATCTAGGTTGAATCACGATTATTCGAACGGTGGGAATGCGATTTGGGGAAAAACATGGAAATGAATATGAACGTAATTGTAAACTTGGAAATTGGCATAATTTGGAATATGAATTATGACATGCATATTAAAATGAAAACGGGGAAATTTGACATGGATTAGGGAATATGTGATTTTGACATATTAAATTTAGCGTTAGTAAGTAAGCTAAATTTTAGGCATAAAATGTAAACTAGAAAAATAATTCTAGTTTTGCCATAAATTGTGAATTAGGATGTTAAACCAAGATTGGGTTAATTAAGGTTGATTTGAATATAAGTATACTAGTAGGCTTGACAAATAAATATAGGCCAAATTTGTCTAAAAAGGGGAAATGGGCTTTTGGAATAAATTGTTAACAATTTATAAACAAAAGAAAAGTATTTTGATAACATCCCTTTTTATAACACATAGACCAGAAGGTTCTAGGGTGACAGAGAGGATAGTGTCTAGGCTTGGGTTTGGAAAATACAAGTTTCCTGCCCTCCCTGGCTATCCCTAACTGATCCGAAGGACGGGATGGTTGTTTTCAAAACCGGATTTGGAAATTAATCAAAAACCCTTTGAACTTAGAAAACATGAATATGCCTAACCCGAGGTTAGACTGAGTTGCGGTGTAAACCTGCCCGGAACCGACCGGCACATCCAGTAACCGCAGCAATATCTGTCTAATGTGAGAGGTTGCGGCTTTAATTTATTAATTAAAGCTAGAACAAGAATGGGAGAGTTAAGTCCATAGAAACACTTAACCAATTTAACATAGTTAAGCAAGAATGGGTGGGTTAAGTCCATAGGAACACTTAACCGACTTAACAAAGTTAAGCTAGAATGGGAAGGTTAAGTCCATAGGAACACTTAACCAACCTAACACGGTTAAGCTAGAATGGGAAGGTTAACGAACACTTAACCAACTTAGCACAGTTAAAGCTAGAATGGGAGGGTTAAGTCCATGGGAATACTTAGCCAAATTAACATGTTGACTAGACTAGAAGGTGGGGTTAAGTAAAGTTAATACACTTAGCCAATTTAACATGTTAATTAGACTAGAGGTTGGGGTTAAGTAATACACTTAGCCGAATTAATATGTTAACTGGACTAGACCATAGGGTTAAGTAAACTTGAACGCTTAACCATCAGAATATGATAAATGAATAGGGTTAAGTAAAAAGCATGAAGGGATAACACTTAACCAGTGTAATAGGAAAAGGGAAGAGGGTTAAGATAGCTTGAATCGACTAAAGACACTTAACCAACCCAACCTGGCGAGAAAGAAAACTAAGTAGTAGACCTCAGTTGAAAAAGGGACTAAGTAGTAAAACTTAGTTAAGAAAACAAGGAATTTGGAAACTAAGTGGTAAACCTTAGTTAGTAGAACTAAGTAGTAATTCTTAGTATAACACGAAGGAGCAGACATCCATCTGGTTTTAAGAAGGCTCCAACGAATTGGGTTACGAAGCCCGAGGCTTCGAGGGGACGTGAGGGTACTCTTGGTATCCCTCTGTGAGGCTGCAGATGATCATCCTGGGCTCACAGAGGTTAAGGTCTGCGTTAGAAGAACCGAGGGTATGCCTTGGTTGCAATATATATATGGCAACCTAAAGACTAGGATGGACCGGCGTGATTCGGCGAGAAAACGGTAGCCCTGTGATAGCAACTCGTCGTCTACCATCCATCTTGAGTCAGTCGAGATACGTGAAGCGGAAAGGCGGAGAACTCCAAAAGACCATAATTGCTATCTAGTTATGGGTGAGGATGGCCATAGGATAGTGGGGCACCGGGGGCCGGCGTATAGTTCTCATTTTACAAAGGGTGCCTTTCATTAGTTGAGGGAGGGGTCAAGTGGGATCATAGCGACTGGAATAAAAACAGACCTTAGCATCTGCATCGGCAGATATCTGAAAGCTCCCGACCGAGTTCTGTATTCCTTGATTTGCCCTGTCACAGGACTCGGACCGCACATTACAGGACATGTGCATCTAGACAAGCGATAACGATTCGCGATACATGCGTGGGGAAGTATAGGAACATACACCACTCTAGGTAGTGTGTCTTAGACTTGGGGGCATCGTTCGACAGGTAGCGTAATCCCTAGTTGGACTAGGTGGCATAAATCCGAGAAGCGTTCAGCAGATAGCGTAAACTCTAGTTAAATCTAGAAAGCACCTGATAGAAAACCCTAGATTTGATCTAGGTAATAAATAATGAATGTATGCCGGAAGGCAATGGAAAATACAGGGATTGGGATCACGTTATCGTTACTAGTTGGACACTAGGTAGGTGGTGCAGAGATATAGAAATCAGTATAACATGGAAATAGCGAAGCGGCGAAGTATTAGAGCGAAGCGGCGAAAGTATTAGAGCGTATCCAGTTTATCTTATCTTAGCATATCTTGTGATTACCTTGTCCAATCTTGTTGACCCTATCGTCATGGTGTAATCTTGTATTCAGTTAATTCATGTCGTTTTGTTTTCCATGTTCACATGCTAGAAGTTACTGAACTTACTCAGGCTTTATGTCTGACTCTGTTTTTCTTTCGTCTTCTTTTCTTCCGTTTCCCCCCCCCCCCCAGGTAGTAGAGGAGGGAGTAGTATAGCTCAGGTTAAGTTGGACTGTCACTCTTTCCCAGCTTGAAGATTTATCGAAGTCTGCTTGGATTCTCTTATCAGATGCTATGGCTGGCTCATGCAAAAATTGGGGAATATAAATGTTGTTTTATGCTTCTTTATTTTGTAAGACAGATGATACTCTGATATTGTAAAGAAATCATTGTACAAATTATTTTATCAATAAAGCAAAGTTTTATCTTCCGCTATTTAATTTCTGTCGGTCTTGTAATTTATCTGCATCTTTTACCCTAAATGCTCCACAGAACTTAGTGCATTCCCTTTGTGAGTGACACTAACGGATGTGGGGTGTTACACAACTGGAGAGAATACTTCATTGTAGTCAATTCCCTCCTTCTAGGCATAGCCTTTTGCAACCAGCCTTGCCTTGTAGCGAATCTCATTTTTCTTCACTCCTTCTTTCTTAGCATATACCCACTTACATCCAATCGCTTTCTTGCCCTTAGGGAGCTTGGCAAGAACCCAGGTGTCATTCTTGTGAAGAGATGTCATTTCTTCACCCATAGCATCTTTCCATTCTTCACACTCAACGCTATGAATAGCTTGTGTGTATGTCTCGGGAATGCCTTCATCAGTAACTGGTAAAGCATAAGTTACACAATCTCGAAACCAACCTGGTTTCCTGATATCCCTTTTCGGTCTGCTAGAAGCAATTGACTCTGGAACACTTCTCTCAGCCTCTGTTTCTATTTCTAACCCATCGTCGGAATCATCAGCACTGCCCCAGTCAACCGTAACTTCATCTGTTTCAACAACTAAATCTGTCACCTCTTCAGAAGCTGGTCCCACTGGTACAGTTTCATCTGGGACTTGTGTAACAATATCAAACTTCACACGCTGCAAATTCTCACGATTACTGCTCTCATTCTCCACCTGATGGGAACCCTTAGGCTTTAGCATAGCAGCTTCATTAAACGTAACATCCCTGCTTATAATCATTTTCTTGGTAACTGGATTCCAAAGTTTGAACCCTTTGACTCCAGTCTTCATGCCAACAAATATTGCCTCAACAGCACGAACTCCAAGCTTATTGTCCTTCACATGAAACCAAGCAGGACAACCAAATACATGAATCAACTCATAGTCATAAGCAGGCTTACCATACCAGAATTCCATTGGTGTTTTGCCTCCTAATGCAGATGAAGGCAACCGATTGATGAGAAAACATGCATAAGTAACAGCTTCAGCCCAGAATGCTTTGCCTAATCCAGAATTAGACAACATACATCGTACTCTCTCTAGCAGTGTACGATTCATCCTTTCTGCAACTCCATTCTGCTGTGGTGTTTCTCTAACTGTGAAATGTCTCTTGATTCCCTCATCTTGACATACTTTGTGAAATGGATCACTTGTGTACTCTCCACCGTTGTCTGAACGAAGCACTTTGAGTTTTCTACCCGTTTGAGTTTCAACTGCTTTCTTCCATCTCACAAATATTTCCAGAACATCACTTTTCTGTCTCATGACATACACCCATACACGTCTAGAATAATCATCAATAAAAGAGATAAACCAATGCTTACCTCCCAAAGAAGCATTTTTGGAAGGACCCCATACATCTGAATGAACATAATCTAGAACTCCACTAGATTTATGAATTCCCTTACCAAAGCGAGATCTTGTCTTCTTGCCTTTTACACAATGTTCACAGAAATCTAACTTACAGACAACAAGCTCTTTCAACAGATTTTGCTTAATTAAAGCATTCAAAGATTTCTCACCTGGATGTGCAAGCCTCATGTGCCATAGCATTGCAGATTCCTTAGCAGCAACTTCACTCTGCTCAGCTGTAGCTACATCCCCAGTCATTGTTCTCCCATTTAAGTAGTACAAGTTGTGATGACGTGTACCTTTCATAACAACCATAGCTCCAGAAATCACCTTCATAACTCCATTTTGGCCATCAAGTCTTAATCCCTTGGATTCAAGCATTCCTAAAGAAATCAGATTCTTTTTCATACTTGGCACGCACCTCACATTTTTCAGTTCTCTAACCTTGCCATCATGCAGTTTCAGGCGAATACTACCAATTCCCACAATGCTACAAGAATTGTGATTTCCCATCAATACTTCGCCCTCAAACTTCGTAAAATTTGAAAACCATTCTCTATTTGGAGTCACATGAAAAGTAGCACCCGAATCAAGTATCCACTCATCATCTTTTGCCTTAGAGTTAGAAGATAACGTGGTTAAAGAGTAATCTGACTCATTACCTGTGTCTTTACTGGACTGGACGACATTTGCTGCACTTTTGCCTTTCCTGTCCCGCTCCTTGATCTTAGGACAATCCTTAGCCCAATGGCCTTTTTCATGACACCACGCACATTCATCCTTAGCCAGACGCCCTTTTGCTTTCGAGTATCCTTTACCCTTACCAGGATGTTGGCCAACATTTTTCTTGTGGTTTGATTTTCCGCCTCTCACTACAAGAGCATCACCACCATCTTCTCTGGAGATATCATCTCTATCCATCTTTCGTAATTCTTCACTACGTAATGATGTAGCGACTTCATCATAAATCAGCTTGTCGTTGCCATGAATTAGCGACTTAATCACGGGTTCATATTTCTCCGGAAGAGAATTCACTAAACACAAAGCTTTCTCCTCATCTGGAATGATCTCATCATAATTAACCAACTCCGTAAGAAGTTTGTTAAAGGAATCCAGATGCTCAGTCAGAGTTGCACCCTTCTTCATATTGAACCGATACAAATTTCTTTTTAGATGAATTCGGTTTGCCACATTCTTCACGAGGTACTTCGCTTCAAGTTTTTCCCATAATTCTTTCGGCGAGGTCTCATGTTGATAGTTCACTCTGATATCAGCTTCCAAGCAACCCCTGATCGTAGCCAAACAAAGCCTTTGATTCTTCTCCCACTGTTTGTCTGACCATTCTTCTGGTTTCTCTATTCGCAGACAAGCTTCCAAATCCAAATGCTCAAGAGCATCGGACACATCAGTTCTCCACAAACCAAAGTTATTGTTTCCATTAAATTTCTCTACATCTAACCTTACTCTGTGATACACTATTTTTTCAGATTGACTAGATTCACCCATTTTCGCAACACAAGCAACTTACACAAGAGAAACAACCACAAATGCAAACAACCGGCTTCACAGGAATTTCGTCGAACACCTTCCGTGCACTAAACTGAACACACAAATTCAAAGATTGCAACCGCAAGCTCCGATACCAATTGTCGAGATTAGGCGCAGCGGAGGCCAAACTCAACACACACAAGTCCAATATAATGCACAGATTAACATAAACAGCAAAACAAGAGAACACACAAGGATTTAACGTGGTTCGGCAATAGCCTACATCCACGGGCAAAGCGAGAGTAATTTTATTACCTCACAATGGAGAATACATAAGAAATCATACACAAAGCTGAAAAACTTTCTCTCTGCAAAGCTCACTCAGCTCACTCAGGTTTTCATTCATGTGTGGCGGCTCCTTCTTTTGCTCATTCAATCCCTTAAAACCCTCACAGAACATATTGCATTATATATAGGCAAGGGTCAACATAAGGAGGCCCACAAACAATAAATAATATGCACGTCTGCACCATACTTCACAATATCATCCTTCAAACTGTATAAATTAGTATTTGCGATTGACTTCATGTATAGCTTAAGAAAAAACAAAAAGCTTGTTCAAATGAACTTACAAAGTATCAGCAAATTAATAGCTTTCAAAATCAAAACAAGTTATTTGCTTCTTATTTTTTGCATTACTGGTATACTGATTTTATTGTTTTATTTTCTCCTTTGATTCAGTTGCAAACCAGAACTACTCCCCAAGTTTACATAATAGGCGTTTTACGTCATCTTATAAGTATTTTGAAAACTGTATAAATTTAACATGTAACCGTTTCATAATAACGTGAGGTTTTGATTATAAGTTGCTCATAAGCTAATATATCATAATTGAAAATACTTGATTTTCATTTCATCTTTCACAACTAAATACAGTCAAAACTTCAGTTTAAACAATCCAAACCCTTCTGCTATTTTTTCTATTTATTTGAAAAAGTTACAACTCGGAATCATTTCTTCGTAGATATATATATATATATATATATATATATATATATATATATATATGAAAAAGGTTACTCTAAGGTGGGGTCTTAAGATACTTTGGGTAAATTGCACATTATTTTGCCAATCCTCTTTCTTTACACTACCTAAATGATAGGATGATCTAGATAACAACTGATGAAGCTCATACAAATCCAACGGTATTCTCTTTGTGACCATATCACATAGTAAATTGTCACACAAGCACACACAGTATGTGCATATCCACAAACAAAGGTAAGGTACGGCAGGGTGAGATTGATCTGCAATAATGTATTAGACTAGCACATACTGGTACATTGTTAAATCAAACAAGGCTTTGATAGTTTTATCACCATTCAGTTGTTCACCAGTTCGCTCACACACAAGCGCATGCACACACACATACACATATATACCATATGCATATACAAACCAAAGTAGTTAATTACAAATAATGCAAAATAGCACAAGGTTTGCGCTATGAGCTATTTTGCATTATGCGCTATAGCATATGCTACTTCGTTCAAAATGTTAGATTTTTTTATTTATTTTTCATATACAACAAAATGTATAAAATAAATAAATTTAATTGCTCACTGCCCAACAAAATTAGGTGCTAATTTTATTAACAACAACTAAAATAAGCATAAGAACCAATATTAAGTGCTCAGCTAAAATCTTTTTAAACCGTTCACAACTTCACAGTTAACAAATTTTGAAATTATATTTTCACTATTTAGTAATTGTAGTATATGTTCACAGAGCTTGATAATATATATTTTAGAGTTTGATGTCCTATTTTCAAATTTTGATATTATATTTGCATAGAGTTTGATATTATATTTTCACATGTAATTACTAGACAACTTCACGGGCTACTAAATCAAAACATATAAAAGAGAAGTGACATCTGTAAATGTATTCTGTTTTCACTATTTTGTAAAATATCCATGTTATTTTTTTTATGTCCTCTTGCTTAACAGAAACCAAAATTAAATTCAAAATATGTTGTCGACAACTACTAAGTATGACCATAAAATGTTAATTTCAAGAAATGAAATTAAATTCTGCTTAGCAACTAGTTTTAAACATTTAGATCTAAATATTGAAACTCGTTAGGATATTAGAAGAAAAAAAACAATATGGTTCAAATCAAATAATAGAAGAAAAATATACCTTTAAAATTAAATTTTGTTCCGATAAAAGACATTCAAATTAAAGAGAAAAAACAACCCAAAAAATAAATTACATTAAGCTTCACTTTAAGTTTAACAGAAAGTCGACTTCAGCTTAGAGAAGAAATTGAGCAATTTTTTGTTATAGATTGCCGGAGAATGATAACCGAACTAATGACTACTTAAAATAGTCGCTTATTTTATTTCTTTAGATTCAATCTGAATTTCGGTTTAAACCATAATTACTACTTAAAAGTTGCAACTCAAAATTACTGCAAAAAGTTAATCCAAACATGGGATTTTATAAGATAATTTGGGCAAGTTGTACAATTCTTTGCATTCATCTTAATATGTTATAAATTACAGGATGAAAAATCCAGCTTTCAAGCCTTGAATAACAACCGAGGAAGCTCATTCAAATCAATTGACATTATATTTTTTTTTTTTTTATTGACATTATATTCACAAATGTGTGGCATGGTAAGAAGAAAGATATACATATGATGCCTCATCTTCCTCTTCCGCTTGGAAGACCATATGTCATTGTTAGGAAACGAAAAAGAAAAGAAAAAACGGTGATTATAGAAGAAATCAAGAAGCCTACTTTGTTTATGTGCTTGTTGAAGTACCCAGTTCATTCTCCCGCCCAAAAGTAGATTCCAATTTTATTTGAAGATGATCAGCTGCTTATGTAGGACGTTGAATATGACTGGTTTTCCCCTAAATATTTGAACTGCTAAAGTTTCGATCACCTGGTAAGCCTATGTCAGTTTGCAAAAGCCTGGGTTTCTAAGCAGGTGTCCGCGCAAAGTTCTTTTATTAATTCGATAGAAATTGATCCTACTTTGCAGACTTTTGTAGTTCATTCTCCTGATTTCCCTCAATTTCAATATCAAATTATTCTACGTTTGGTTTGGATTATAACAAAAAAGATAAGGTAGCAGATAAATTATCTTTAGAAATGGATGACAAAGAACGAGAACATCCTCCTAGGCTTTCTTCGTCCCATGATGACCATATTGAGCCTCAGAAGTCTGCAAAATGAGCATTTTATGCCTATTCATGCTCCTGATGTTAAGCATTCAACGGTTGTTGATGAAGAAATGGAGAATTCCAAAGGTACCAATTTGGACAACAAAGCTTCGGGACATCTAGCTTCTAAACGTGAAGCAATACGTAATGTTAGATATGATGAGGCCCCTTTCGAGTTTCAAGCTGTCACGAGATCTGGAATGACTGAAAATCCTGCTTGGAATTCAAATCACTCATACAGAGGAGCAAAAAAAAAAAAAAAAAAAAAAAAAAAAAAGAGTAAAGAAATTTACAAAACTGGGGTCGATTTCATCCTCTGGTCAACTGGTCCGGCTATTTTTCTGACTGTTGGAAATGTTACTTTGCCCAATTTTCATTTTGTCAAAAACTACGGTAGAGACAAGAAAATAGGAGGTCCACCCCTTTGAATTCAATGCTTGCTATCCCTGAATTCCGTGTTTACCCTTATTTCTTACTTTTTGATAAAAACTTTTTCGGGTATTGTAGCATTTCTCAAACTTGAAAGAGCCAGTGAAGAATATATTGAATATGTCTTGGGTTTTTATAGTTTTTTAGTCTTTTATCAGACTATAGGTTTCAGACAATAGTTGCACTCCTGTTTTGTACCTTTAGTTTGTATGTTTTATTTCAGTATGAGCGCGTTTTCAGTTGGTGGGTCGTCTTACTTGTTTTGAAGTTGTACAACCATGGGTGTAATATTTTTATGTACATTAT
This sequence comes from Allium sativum, assembly GCA_030737875.1. Taxonomy (NCBI): domain Eukaryota; kingdom Viridiplantae; phylum Streptophyta; class Magnoliopsida; order Asparagales; family Amaryllidaceae; genus Allium; species Allium sativum. Next base: position 772,638,054 of record CM060924.1, on the reverse strand, counting down.
ATTATTGTTAACAAAGTACCAGTTTTTCCAGAAAAAGGTTAATCAATGAAAAGTTTATTAACAACCAAAAGGAGTACCTACTGATTATGTAATGTAGCCTGTCTTTAACCAAGAACTGCAATAGAAGAAAAGAAATTCATACTCAATATCCTAAACTACCTAATACTTTCAGGGAAGATGCGCCAACAAATACTTTAAAGAAAGGGAAAAAAGGATGACGTACCAAAACTCAAAAGAGAATGCAGAGATGATGTACCAATAGAGAATGTAGCACTCAAAATCATGATGAGCACGATGCTTAATTTAAATAATACTGCAAAAAATGCAGGATAAAAAACGGCCAATATTGAAAGCATAAGCGACCAAGTTGGTGTTAGACAAGAAGATAAAATTGGTATGACCGCAAGTCTGCAACATAATTGTTGCCTTAAGGTGAACAAGCACCAAAAAAACAAACATACACACACAGAATACGCATACTTTGCCATGTACGCTCAAAGCACAGTAACAGTGGAATGTGACGAATGGCATAAACTCAACTAGGTTATGGGCAGGAATTGGTCCAGCTTTTCACCATTTATATAACACCGTTGCTTGGCTTGCAAATTTGTTGTCATTTCAGCATATTTTCGTTTCTAACGAAGAGATTCGAATGTGACAGCGCATTTGAATGCAAATGACCATATATATTATATATTACCTAACATCCTCTAAAATTCACGGCCTCTTCTTCCTCGACAAGACTTAGGGCTTAGTTCGCCTACCTTAATTTCAGATTTTTTTTTGGGTGCTACTATTCACCCCCCGTTTTATTCTTCTGACCACCAAAACTAAAAGCACCCCGATACTTACAATTTTCCTCTATTGGCCACCATTTAATTTAATAACGAAAATATAAGACCACGGTGCCTTCAACTAAACGCACGCAAATAATTCAAGAAAAAAAAATCCATTTTCATAACCATATTAACAATTTTAATTTTTATAAATGAGTACTTACTTCGTTGGTTGTGAAATGATTCGTCAAATCAACATTTATATTTTTTTGGTCATTTGATCGAACATCTTGCATCATATTATCACAACCATTAGGCTTATCATCCAATTTATCATCATTCAAATACTTCATCTATCAAACGACAAAAAATAAAATAAAATGAATGTATTAATTTGTAAAAGAATATATATAAGATACATATAAAAACCCTACAAGTCAAAACATATATTATCATTCTCTATTATAACGTCGTCAAATATAATGTCCTCCAAGCTTGAAATTTCCAATAGAGCGTAAAAAAAAATATCCTGAAACGTAATGGAAAACGCTAATCATTAAAAAAAACTCTAACAATATGTTCTATATCATAAATAAAAACAATAAAAATCAAATAATTCTAACCTCTTTTTTATTTTCATCTTCCATCTTTAATAGACACAGAAGAATATCTGTTTTTGTTAGGGTTTAGGGTTTGAAATTGTAGAAAAGTATGTGATTTTTTAGGAGAAATAAGGTGGCGAATAATTGAGTAAAGGAATAAGATTTGGTGGCCAGACACTACAAGAAAAATCGCATTTAGCAGCGGCAAAATCTGCTTCTAATCCGTCGCTAAACAGGCCTTAGCAACGGATTTCCTACATAACGGTGTAGTCGGTAAAAACCATGACGGTATCTGTGTCAGATTTTGCGACGGAATACAACAAGAATTTTCCGACAATTTTCCGTCATTTTACTATTTTTATAATAAAAATATAATTTTATTTATTAATTTAATTTTAATTTATTTACCGACTATTTACCGACGGATAAATAATTTATATAAATTATTATTTATAAATGGCGATGGTAAACCCTTACTAATTGCCAAGGGATTAACGACGGAAAATAAATTGAAGTAAACTTAACCTTACTTTTTTTGTTGGTAATCCGCCTGTAACACCCCACCTCCGCTAGGGTCACTCACAAAGGGAATGCACTAGTTTTGGAGGGGTATTATCGAGATAACATCACAGAATTATCACAAGACAGAACATTAAAAAAAAAAAGTAAACAGCGGAAGAATTTATGAGCAAAACAGAACTTCATTTTATTCCAAAATAAACCATGTCTCTTACAACATTTCAAATAACTTCATTACAACTGTCTTGTAATAATAGCCAAAGAAGCAATAACTTAAAAACAGAAAAACAGCTTATTCGCCAAGTGCAGTAAAAAGAAGCAGCCATAGCAAACCGTACATGCTGAGCCAAAGCAAGTGATATCCAAGCTAAGAGCTAGTGTTTCCTCCTTGAGAACCTTGGGGGGGGGGAACGAAAGAAAAAGAGGCGAAAGGAAAAGGGTCAGTCATAAAGACTGAGTAAGTCCTAGTGACTTTCAGTGTAAAAACGGTTAAAACAACCTGTCATGTATGAACTGAAACTAAACTTAAGAATGGTGTCAAGGTGATCAGGATAAGTCAAGACAAGTCAAGTAAAGCATCACATGTTCGAGATTCGTTGCATCGACTGTACTAGTATACTAAGCCCATATCACAAGTTAATCACGAAATAAATCCCACGGCCCAATATCATAAAATGACCCTGAAACGGGGTCTGACCCAAGTACGGGGTCCTACGGAGCGATTATCTAGTCGATCGGCTCCCTACAAGTTCTAGCTCGTCAAGTGTCCGTGTCATACGGCTAATCACGAATGTAGTCACCTGTGCTGGGTCCACCTTCGGGTGTATCAGCCCTAGGGTGTCAACCCCTGACACGATTCAAGATGCACAGATAAATCTACGGATACCCAGTGTCTGCCCCGGAATACGTGCACGACCGTAGTCCACCGAACCTACAATGGCGTACCCCACTGCCGTCGTTCACCTCTTACAATCAGCCCAGTAATCGTGCCCCACCCGGCCTAGCCCCAGGGTACCTTGATACATCTAGAGGGTTACTGCTGAAAAGGGTCGTGTCTAGGGTTTCGCCTAACATATTAGGTCATGTAATTCGTGACCTAACCCGCCTAACCGATTAAGTCATGTAATTCGTGACTTAATCCTTTTCCAGTCTAGTCGTGTCAAGATGGTTAAGTATGTCATTTAAATTCGTGACTTAACCCGCCTACGTGTCATGTCAAGTTGGCTAAGTGTTGTCGTTTCAAGTTCATGACTTAGCCCTACAAATCGTGTTCAAGTTGGTTAAGTTGTCTTTTCATGTTCATGACTTAACCCTAATTGGCATTAATTGATTCGTTAATGCACCGAACCACTCACATTGGATCCTATTGTTCGTAGCCACTGGATTTGCCGGGCGGTTCCGGGCAGGTTTACGCTACGAACTCAACCCAACCTCGGGTTTCAAGCGCGATGTGACCAACTACCCACATTGGATTCTATTGTTTGTAGCAACTGGATTTGCCGGGCGGTTCCGGGCAGGTTTACACTACAAACTCAACCCAACCTCGAGTTGGCTACTTTCTTGTTTTCTAAAGTCATGGCCATGTTCTTATCAGATTCGTGCTATTTTCATAGCATGTTCATATGTCAATTTCGTGCCCAACTAAGGCATGTTTCAAGTCAAGTTATGGCATGTTCAAGTCGAGTTTTCGTGCCATATTTCATGTTCTACTTATGCCAAATTTCACGGTTTATGATTATAATCAATTTAAGTTTTGCCTATTCTACCCAATCGTATCCCCAACGTATATAAACGTACTTCGTTCACAAGCATAAACAATTCAAGAGAAAAAGGGGAATAACACCAAATATGTGGTAGGCATACGTGACAATTCCAACATCACTTGCATAATAAACAGGCTATAACATATCACATGGTTTCAATACTAGCATGATGATAACTTGGCATAGTAATGGTTCCAACTTAGTTCCACATGATGAATTCAACTTTACATCCTAGGCATAATAATCATTGCGGGCATAATAATAATTTTATTACAAACATGAAACATTAAAGGCATGGTGATTCTAATAGGCATAGTGGATTCCAATTTAGTATTTTTAACATAATGATTCTCATCTAGCATTATAAACATAATGATTCCAACTTTTCATCATGACCTAGCAATTCCCAATTTGTCATTAGCATGATAGGTATACTAACATCACAGGCATAGTTTCATTAATATCATAGACATGGTTTAATTAGCATCATAGGCATGGTTTAATCAACATGAGGATTTCAATGAACATAATGATTCCATGGACATGTATTTGTTCAACTTGCAATAAAATTAAGCCCAAGTGATTCATAACAACATCAACATCATGATAAGTTTAACTTGCAACATTAACATAGCAATATTCCCAAATTTTGATTCAAAGTTAAACAATATAAACATGGATTAATAATAGTTCCTAAATCCGGTTTCAATTCATAGCATGTCCATGTTATTTCAGCGTTTTTTCCTAAAAAGTGACATAGAACTTACAATATGAAGCAAGTAATCCAAATCAAAACTTTAAATCAAATAGCCCCAAATCCGTTGTCTAAAGCGTCGTAGTTGTTGTAGCTTCTAGTTGTAGCCTTCAAGAATCATCCTTCGTCTTCTTTAATTTTGTTCTTTGTATTTTTTTATTTAGAGTTTTAGGTTTAATGGCGGCTGCATGAGGCTAAAATGAAATAGTATGATTTAAGCTAGGTGTTAGGGTCTTTTTATAGTTGTAGGAAATTGATTTCAGCCTTTAGATTAACCCTAGAATAGGTCTGAGCCATCCAAAATCGTCACAAGCCCCTAAAACAAAGCCCAGGAGCCAAAACAGGTGCACCAGAAAAATTAGTCTGACCGGGGGGGGGGGTCGACCCCTGGGTCGACATGGGTGTCGACCCATTGGGGGGGGTCGACACTGGTGTCGACCCCTGTGTCGACCCTGCCTGGGGCGGGATTTTTCCCGCCTACCCTAAATTCTGAAAATTTGAATCTGTTTTTGAATTTGAATTTTTCGTGAAACTTTGCGAGGCCATATCTTGATCATACAGACTCCGATTTACGAAATTTCGGACTCTATTTCGCGTATTTTTCCGAGATGAACGCAATGGCGCAACCCGTTTTCCCTGATTCAGATTTTAACATTTAATTCTGCCTTGATTCTTGTCTTAACATGTTGTTAAAATTCGGGTTGTTACATTCTCCCCTCCTTTAAGGATTTCGTCCCCGAAATCTCCAAGTTAGGGAGGATGTGCCCTATCATCCAATCATCCATCTACTCAAAACATCGTCCACAAGCAACCATGGTCCTTAAAAGACTTCTAATGTTTTATGCACACATGCAAAGAGTGTGTGTATATGTTCCTTAGCTAATGCTAATGATCAGGCCTGATTGATCTTCTAAATGCAAAATATGTTTAGTGAAATGAATCCAATATGTATGCAAAATTTTCCTATTATAATTCATAAATTCTACATGAGTGCACAAACATTCAATCATATGCAACAACCAAATGATAGTACAACCAAGTTTCCAAAATAAACACTCATGCATATGAAGGTATGAAACTGTGACTGAGCCGATCTAGTGCCTAATATGTATTCATGCATCCACGAGCAACCACTTGCGACCACTTGCAACCATTTTGCAATCATAACATGTTTCAATTACATGTTTACATCCAAAAAGATTCTACCTATGGTTCTCAAGATAGGATCGAGGAGATAACAAGATAAAACAAAGCATCTTAGAAAAAGAAGTTAACGATGTACCCCCAGAAGGTCCTGTCTGCTTTTTAGGGCAGTCCTTGCTGATGTGTCCAGTCTCCCCACAATGAAAACATTCACCTTGCTTTCTTTTCCTCTTTCTACAATCCTTGGCTATGTGCCCTTCCGTACCACAGAAATTGCATTTCCTTTTATCACGTGAGTTGTCGTTCTTACCTCCTTTCTCGGGGTCTACCTTCTTACTCTGAGAATCGTTGGGCTTGACCTCTTTCTTGCCCTTCTTATCTTCCTCATATAGTAGGGCCATATCCACTAAGCTTTCAAAGGTCGCCCCCATGGGCACATGAGTCATGACCAAACCATGTAGTGGCTCGTTCAAGCCTCGTGCAAAACGTAGCGCCTTTTTCTGAGGAGTGTTGACCAACTCCAATCCGAAGCGAGCAAGCTGATTGAAATGGTTCACGTATTCTTTAACTGTCATATTTCCTTGTTTAAGGGCCAGAAACCGTTCCATTTGGAGACTCTCCTCTGCCGATGACAAGAACTTAAGCCCAAATCTCCCTCTAAAGTCCGCCCAAGTCTCAATGGGCCTAGTAGCGTTGGTGACTTCCCACCAATAAGAAGCTTCCTCTTTCATGAGCCACGCCGCCAACTGTACTTTCCTATTGTTCTCTACCTCAAAGATAACAAACAAGTCTTCGGTTTCCTTCAACCAATTCTGTGCCTCAACAAAAGTCTCAGTTCCTAGGAAATCCTTTCTGCCCATGGCCTTAAAGTCCTTGCATATCTTTAAAAAAGCGGTTTCTCGCGGAGGTTGAGGAGGATGAGGAGGAGGATTGGCTGGGCCTGCCACATTAGCCCGAGCCTCGAGGAAACGATGGAACCAAGTGGGTATATTGACCCCCTCGGGAAGATTAAGGTCGTCGGCCATGATAAGCTGAAAACGAAAAAGGAAAAGATTCAAATGAGGAAACAAAGATTGTGCTAATGGCTTTTTGGGGAACAGCCTTTTAAAATAAACCAACTTTTCTTGAAAAGTGCTTCTTTGTAAATGGTTTTGAATTCAAAAGGTTTTCAAAACTTTTGCCCAGTCTTGGTAACCTGGCTCTGATACCAAATGTAACACCCCACCTCCGCTAGGGTCACTCACAAAGGGAATGCACTAGTTTTGGAGGGGTATTATCGAGATAACATCACAGAATTATCACAAGACAAAACATTAAAAAAAAATTAAGTAAACAGCAGAAGAATTTATGAGCAAAACAAAACTTTATTTTATTCCAAAATAAACCATGTCTCTTACAACATTTCAAATAACTTCATTACAACTGTCTTGTAATAATAGCCAAAGAAGCAATAACTTAAAAACAGAAAAACAGCTTATTCCCCAAGTGCAGTAAAAAGAAGCAGCCATAGCAAACCGTACATGCTGAGCCAAAGCAAGTGATATCCAAGCTAAGAGCTAGTGTTTCCTCCCTGAGAACCTGGGGGGGGGGGGGGGAAACGAAAGAAAAAGAGGCGAAAGGAAAAGGGTCAGTCATAAAGACTGAGTAAGTCCTAGTGACTTTCAGTGTAAAAACGGTTAAAACAACCTGTCATGTATGAACTGGAACTAAACTTAAGAATGGTGTCAAAGTGAACAAGATAGACTAAGGTGATCAGGATAAGTCAAGACAAGTCAAGCATCACATGTTCGAGATTCGTTGCATCGACTGTACTAGTATACTAAGCCCATATCACAAGTTAATCACGAAATAAATCCCATGGCCCAATATCATAAAATGACCCTGAAACGGGGTCTGACCCAAGTACGGGGTCCTACGGAGCGATTATCTAGTCGATCGGCTCCCTACAAGTTCTAGCTCGTCAAGTGTCCGTGTCATACGGCTAATCACGAATGTAGTCACCTATGCTGGGTCCACCTTTGGGTGTATCAGCCCTAGGGTGTCAACCCCTGACACGATTCAAGATGCACAGATAAATCTACGGATACCCAGTGTCTGCCCCGGAATTCGTGCACGACCGTAGTCCACCGAACCTACACTGGCGTACCCCACTGCCGTCGTTCACCTCTTACAATCAGCCTAGTAATCGTGCCCCACCCGGCCTAGCCCCAGGGTACCTTGATACATCTAGAGGGTTACTGCTGAAAAGGGTCGTGTCTAGGGTTTCGCCTAACATATTAGGTCATGTAATTCGTGACCTAACCCGCCTAACCGATTAAGTCATGTAATTCGTGACTTAATCCTTTTCCAGTCTAGTCGTGTCAAGATGGTTAAGTATGTCATTTAAATTCGTGACTTAACCCACCTACGTGTCATGTCAAGTTGGCTAAGTGTTGTCGTTTCAAGTTCATGACTTAGCCCTACAAATCGTGTTCAAGTTGGTTAAGTTGTCTTTTCATGTTCATGACTTAACCCTAATTGGCATTAATTGATTCGTTAATGCACCGAACCACTCACATTGGATCCTATTGTTCGTAGCCACTGGATTTGCTGGGCGGTTCCGGGCAGGTTTACGCTACGAACCCAACCTCCGGTTTCAAGCGCGATGTGACCAACTACCCACATTGGATTCTATTGTTTGTAGCAACTGGATTTGCCGGGCGGTTCCGGGCAGGTTTACACTACAAACTCAACCCAACCTCGAGTTGGCTACTTTCTTGTTTTCTAAAGTCATGCCCATGTTCTTATCAGATTCGTGCTATTTTCATAGCATGTTCATATGTCAATTTCGTGCCCAACTAAGGCATGTTTCAAGTCAAGTTATGGCATGTTCAAGTCGAGTTTTCGTGCCATATTTCATGTTCTACTTATGCCAAATTTCACGGTTTATGATTATAATCAATTTAAGTTTTGCCTATTCTACCCAATCGTATCCCCAACGTATATAAACGTACTTCGTTCACAAGCATAAACAATTCAAGAGAAAAAGGGGAATAACACCAAATATGTGGTAGGCATACGTGACAATTCCAACATCACTTGCATAATAAACAGGCTATAACATATCACATGGTTTCAATACTAGCATGATGATAACTTGGCATAGTAATGGTTCCAACTTAGTTCCACATGATGAATTCAACTTTACATCCTAGGCATAATAATCATTGTGGGCATAATAATAATTTTATTACAAACATGAAACATTAAAGGCATGGTGATTCTAATAGGCATAGTGGATTCCTATTTAGTATTTTTAACATAATGATTCTCATCTAGCATTATAAACATAATGATTCCAACTTTTCATCATGACCTAGCAATTCCCAATTTGTCATTAGCATGATAGGTATACTAACATCACAGGCATAGTTTCATTAATATCATAGACATGGTTTAATTAGCATCATAGGCATGGTTTAATCAACATGAGGATTTCAATGAACATAATGATTCCATGGACATGTATTTGTTCAACTTGCAATAAAATTAAGCCCAAGTGATTCATAACAACATCAACATCATGATAAGTTTAACTTGCAACATTAACATAGCAATATTCCCAAATTTTGATTCAAAGTTAAACAATATAAACATGGATTAATAATAGTTCCTAAATCCGGTTTCAATTCATAGCATGTCCATGTTATTTCAGCGTTTTTTCCTAAAAAGTGACATAGAACTTACAATATGAAGCAAGTAATCCAAATCAAAACTTTAAATCAAATAGCCCCAAATCCGTTGTCTAAAGCGTCGTAGTTGTTGTAGCTTCTAGTTGTAGCCTTCAAGAATCATCCTTCGTCTTCTTTAATTTTGTTCTTTGTATTTTTTTATTTAGAGTTTTAGGTTTAATGGCGGCTGCATGAGGCTAAAATGAAATAGTATGATTTAAGCTAGGTCTTAGGGTCTTTTTATAGTTGTAGGAAATTGATTTCAGCCTTTAGATTAACCCTAGAATAGGTCTGAGCCATCCAAAATCGTCACAAGCCCCTAAAACAAAGCCCAGGAGCCAAAACAGGTGCACCAGAAAAATTGGTCTGACCGGGGGGGTCGACCCCTGGGTCGACATGGGTGTCGACCCATTGGGGGGGGGGTCGACACTGGTGTCGACCCCTGTGTCGACCCTGCCTGGGGCGGGATTTTTCCCGCCTACCCTGAATTCTGAAAATTTGAATCTGTTTTTGAATTTGAATTTTTCGTGAAACTTTGCGAGGCCATATCTTGATCATACGGACTCCGATTTACGAAATTTCGGACTCTATTTCGCGTATTTTTCTTAGACGAACGCAATGGCGCAACCCGTTTTCCCTGATTCATATTTTAACATTTAATTCTGCCTTGATTCTTGTCTTAACATGTTGTTAAAATTCGGGTTGTTACACCGCCGCTATTCCCTTTCTGATCTGCCTATATATATATATATATATATATATATATATATATATATATATATATATATATATATATATATATTGAACTAACATCATTCAATTGTGAACACTGAAATAGCATATAAAAAAAACAAGGATAAGTTTACAAGAAAAAACATCTATAATCACATTCAAAAAGAACATAATACAACATTTATAAAAGAACATCCATATTTACATTCAAAAAGAATGTCCACAATTCTTTCTCAATTCACACACCAAGCTGAAGTATAACAACAAAACTATTCAGCTGGAGCTAACATTATCCCATGTTTTTTTCTTGCTCTCTTTAGATAAAATCACTACAGTTGGGAACATATACACACAAATGTTTTGTTTTTTTTTTATAAAAAAAACCTGAAAATGCAAATATGAAAACCCTCGTTATCTTTCGAGTATGTCATCCGCACTTCCTAGTGTAAAGATTTTGACATGTTTTCTATCTCAGCCACCGTTTCTACATTGGCTCCTATTATGAGTTTCCCTTCTGGTCTCAGCAGTCTATCAACTTGTACAAATACAGGCCTTAGTCTGCACCTGCCCAAATTATAACACTAGAGGTTATAATCCGCTATATACCAGTATACAATTATATAATTCCATGGTATAAGTATTCATCAAATAGTTATCAGGATATAAGTATATAACCTACTGGTATTATCAGTAAAGATGAAATGGCAAAGTACTTAATCAATGTGAAATTCGTTACCTCTTTTTGACCTCTAAAAACAGATGATCGACGTGGAGGAGGTCATATGTCCCAGGGTAAGTACTGAATGGTCGGCAACATTCCAAACATACCACACTCAAATATAATAGGGGTGTCTACATATTCAATTGGGACAACATTCATAACCCACACTTTCATACTTCTCAATGCCGCAGCAAAACTACAACAAAAATTTCAATGAAATGTTCAGTACTAGAACAAATTCAGGTTTGAGCGAAGTTTGAAACTAGTCTTGAAACTGATCTCATATCCATAATGTTTAAAGGTGTGGGATGTATATGACTTTTCTTACCCTCCATAAATTGATCTCATATCCTTAATGTTTCTAACAGTTGACCAGTGGATTCCCAGTCCGTTGAGATATGATTTGTTAACAACTCGTTTCCAGTGTTGATAATCAACTTCAAAATCTTCAGGTGTAGGTTTACCATAAACGCCTGTTTGGGAATAGTTTAAATAATAAGAAGTGGCCTTTCCCCTTTGTCAATGCGCTCATGGCTGTGGTTATGAAGACAAATTCAACATTAGAAATTGAATGGACCTTTTAGGGAAGTGCAAAAATATATGACAAGCATCCATTAGATTCAGATTAGCTCAATAAACCAATCCTTGAAGTGCAACTAAATTAATTCAAGGTTTAGCATTGATCAAGTTATGATCACATCTATCCAAGCTGTATTGGCGTGTGTCTAACACAAAGAACATAAGCAACGTAGATATATTTATTATTTACCTTGCCATATCTCGACATCTTCTAGAACATCTCGATACACAGGGGTAGCAGACCATACAAAGTAACCACCAGGGCGCAGCAATCTATTCAACTCCAACAAAAGCATACCGCCTACATTTGAAGCAACACATTAGCAAATTCATAGTCCATGCAAACTAAACACTGTAATGCATCTATTTATGGAAAAAAATAGTACTTTCAATGTGCCATGGTACTCTACAACGGGCACAGTGAATAACATCGTAAAATCTTCCTGGGAATGGGAGCCTTTGGGTGCCCATAACGGCAGATATGGCTGGAACTCCTCTTTCCAGAGCAAATTGTACTTGAGCTTCATGCTCATCTTTTGGGGAAAATGACATTGCGAGCACATCTTTTTCGAACAAATAACCTCCAAATCTATCAACCCCACAACTAACATCCAATATGACATGGGTTATCTATAGAGACGAGCAACTACAAAATACCAACAACAAATATAAAAAGCTTAAGAATCTAACAAATGCCAGGAAAAACAAGCTTAAATAACATAATGCCTCAACCATTATCGGCCTGAGAATCACCAAAACACATGAACAGGAAAACTAACCCTACAAAAACACCATCTGGACCTTGCTCAACTCTGCAGCGACCAAGATCGTCAAGCATGCTTGATCTAAACCTAAACAAACTTAGGAATGCATGCCTGTAAAGACAAGGAGACAACTTTATGTTTATGTAACCAATAATTAAATTATCAGAGCAATTTATACTGTTTATAGAAAATGAGAAGAAGAAAAAAGGGGACAACTTTATGTGTAATAATAATCCAAATTATACAAAATTATAGGTAATGCATTATGCAACAAACCAATTATTCAGTAAAGTACTTCCGTCGCCAAGTTAACTACCACCAGGATACACATTCAATGGGTTGGAAGCCTGACAAATGATTGTGGCATTCAATAAGTTCAAATTTTAGCATTCATTAACTAAGGAAACAATAATTGTAACAAAATTCTAATCGATGGAAAGACATAAACTAAATAAACATAGGAAAACCAATCAACACAACAAGATTTTACAATACAGTTACAAAACTAGAATTGTTAAATTGAATTTGCACTGTAAATTTATAGTGGTACCTTCTATCCTTCTAGCTTCAAGCGAATCAAGCCTTCAACTTTCAATTGAGATGGAGGACGACTGGACGAGCAAGAGCTTGTCTGCTATTGTACGAATCAAGCTTCAACTTTCAATTGAAATGGAGGACGACTGGACGAATTAAGCCTTCAACTTTCAATTTGGTGCGCTAATTTTTTGGGTGCTCTAAGCGGTCGCTTCAACCGCTTTGGGGAAGGAGCGGGAAGCAAACGGCGAACTCAACGTGAAGTGTTGGAGAAGAGAATGGATGAAACAGGCCGTGGAAGGGGAAGTCACAAACGCGATTCACGCAAGAACTCCAGATCGAAGCATGGCGGCCTTGAAGGCGATGCGATTATTTTGAGAATGATTTTAAGGTCGAATTTCTTTTGATTTGAAAGCAGTTTTTTCAGGTCTGAACAAAAAGGAAGACGAGAGGATGGATAAGGACTGAGGAATTTGTTTTGATTTGGAGACAATTGTTAAGGGTTTTTTTAATCCAGGAAACGAACGGATGGATAAGTGGGAACGAGCGGATGGATAAGTGGGAACGAACGGTGGATAAGTAGGAAGAACGGATGGAATGGATGGAGGGAAACATGCAGCTGGAGGCGGCAAAAATTTTGGTTTGGAGGGAATTTATATTTTACAATTTAAAGACGCACAATGCTAGGTTAATTTTACAGTGAACATTTATTTTCTGAATAAAAGTTGGATACTTAATTTTATAGTGAACAGATATTTTTCAAATATGGACATTAGTTACTAAATACTGTATATTAATTCTTTAGTATTAATTTATAAAAAAGTTAGATATTTTAAATGTAATTAATAAATAACTGTAATTATCAATTATAATCATTAAATTTTAGATACTAGACAATAATTAATACGCACTAAATATAATTATTAAAACTTTGAATTAATACGTACTAAACATAATTATCAATTATAATTATTAAATTTTAGATACTAGATAATAATTTTATTTCTTAGTTGTTAAAAATTAGTTATTAATCATTGATTACTAAAGAATACTTATTAATCTACCCCTTAATTATTTAGTAATTAACATTTAATTATCATTAATTTTCAAAAAATAATAATAATCAGCATTAACTATTGAATTTTAGTTACTTCTAATAGTTATTATTTATTATCAACTACTAATGTATTATTAACATTAATTATTTAAAATTTAAATTTACTAATTAATTACTAAGTAATAACACAAATTTAAAACATTTTATAAATAATAAATATAAAAGTTCGCTTCAAATCTCTTGGTAAACTGCAGGAAAATAGCTTCAAAATTATGTCGACGGTAATCCGACTCTATTAGCAACAGAATTTAGCGTTACATATTTTATGACAGTAAAGTGCTGCAATTTCCATTGATTTAGCGACAGAATTAGTATTCGACGGTAATAATATATAATAATGTGACATATAAAATCCAAAATATTTTCTCTTACAAAGCCCACGAAAATCCGTCGCTAATTAGCGACGGAATTTTCCGCTGCTAAAAATCTGTCGCTATTCTCGGTTTTTCTTGTAGTGAGAAGAATATAAAAAATATTCATTTGTATTAAATTTATAAAGGTGGCCGGAAGTGTAAACCGGGGTGTGAATAGTAGAACCCTTTTTTTTACATGCTGCACCTTTACATTTAAATAATTACAACATAAAAATCTTAAAATGACTCAGTATCTCTTAATCTTACTAATAACCCATAAATATTTCAATTTCGTTACCATAAGGATCAAGAAGGGGCCAAAGTAAAGAAAAAAAATCAATTGCAAACTACGAATGATTTGGGAAAAATACAGATTTGAAAACAGTGTTTGAAGTATAGTTGATTCACAAGTCAATTAATGATAGCGTCCGTATATTCACACCCCATTACTTGCTCTTCACCCTCAGTAAATAAGAAATAAAATGCACACCCCAATATTTCTCTTTCCATCCCTCTTATTCCCAAAATTTCCTTGCTATATTTTTATTCTTATTTTTTTGTTCTGTACTTCTTATTTCAAACCTGCAGTTTGTGCGGGTCTCTCTTTTGCATCTTGATCGAATTAATTAACGATTGTAGATAGCGTTGTTAATTGCCTAACGTTGATTATGCTAATTAACACTTTATCTAATCGTTGATTTAACTGAATTAGCATCTTCTACAGTGATGATTTAGTTATTTGCTATTCAGGTATTTGCAATGCATGTACACTGTGGATCTACTCGGTCTAAAAATATATAATTATATACATCGTTGACTTTCCCATTTTTAAATTTTTAATCATTGTTTGCAAATTTAAATCATTGTTTGTAATTTCCATCTTTATTTTTTTTTTGAAATTACATACATCGCTGGTTTTTTATTTTAAGTTTTGTTTGTAATTAATCTCAAACATCATACATGCTAATTCTATTATTTTTAATTGTCTCATAACATTGAACAAGTTATCTATTTTTATTGTTAAAGGGTATAACTGGAAATAAAAGTTTAAAATTTTAAATGGAGGGTGAGTAGACAATGGGGTGGCAATAGCCACACCCTTTATGATATGCCAGCCGAAGATGTTCTTTTTTTTAATTTGTTTAGGAGAAAACCGATAGGGCTTAGGTCACTATGTTAGAATTTATTAATCCCCTTATTATCACAAAACCAATTGGCAATGTGATGAGGAACATCTTAGTTTATATCCAGGAGTTTAGTTCAGTATTTCCTGATGTGGGACAACTTTGAAGCACCATTCAACACACCCCCTTGCTTCAAAGTTGTTGAGATCGAAGCCTGTAACGACCAAGGGATTTTCGGCCCTGAAAATCGACATAAATACCTTACTGTAACTCATGTCGACCTTCTAAACACCAAAAACACTGGACATTATTAGAAAGAATTTAGAGGGTGAGATAAGAAAGAAATAAATATTAGAATAGATGAAGAAGAAGAACCAACACAACACAGAGTCTCACATCACAGCGGAACAAAATATAATACAGAAATAACTTTACTGAGAGCTTTAAATAAAACTTACGATGTCAGAGTACATCACACAACGGGACAGTTATAATAACCTGTTCCCATATATGACACACAGCGCATAGTAGCTATATAATATCATACGTCTGAACACCTCCAGCTCGTCTCTTCACAGCATTTGATAACCTGAATCTGTACACCCCGGGCTAACCCGAGTATTTACAAAACACCGGGTTAGTCTGGTGAACCAGAGTGAGAAAAACTCGCACAGCATTAAGGGTTACACACAACCGGACCTTTTCGAAAGAAAAGGATAATCGTAAGACCAAATCCACACATAAACGCGGACGGTCTTTACCTTACGATAACCCAAAACATTTTTTTTAAACCAATATCTTGTCTGATATTATAATAATGTCTAATTACAAGTAAATATAATCTAGTAGAACGCTTGCATCTCACGCTCCACATATATAGTAAACAATCAAAACCGAGGGCGCTTATTGGAAATTGAATCCCGACTATGACAAGGTATGGGACCACCTGCCGATGGTGTATCTCTAGAGGCGAATACATTGGGTTCAACATGAACGTCTTGCAACCCGGCCCTCACATGACCGACACTCATTTCGCTTGAGTGTATCGAATGTATATCACCAACGGTTGGGAGCTACCCACCGTCTTCCCGAAAAGGGACAGCATTGAATATAGATTTAGGAAACAAAAGGATTTTCTCTAGATAGGTGATTATACACCCTAATGGGAGCGACCCACATAGCCATGCTGCCTGCCCGATTTCTGTCATTTCCCGGTTGATGAGGATTGAGGTTTGAATTTCCTTTACAACACCTGGCCACCATTCACTTTGAATGCCACATCGTCAGATCCGCCAGATATCACCAATTGACGTCCACAAAAGTACTCTAGTTGGAAGCTAACCAACTATAGCACGTTTGAAGAGATCAACGTATGTGATCCTTTGGAAATACTCTGTCAGACATTCGTCCATCAAGTCATCCAGGAACAGGATGAACCGAAGGTACTCTCCTACTGCATCTCATTTAGGAATCACCCCATGGATCAGTAGCGAGAAGTCCTTGCAACCCGTAGATTCCGACCACGACAGAACCACAGTGCATCTCTGGCTGCAGACCCGAGATTATTAGAAGTTCTTCCGTTTACGAAAATCCACGGTCTTCAATGCTCCATCTTGATCACTCTAATATCTTTACGTATTTGTTGGTCGGAATGGTTTTCAAATATAAATTCGATCCCGGTCTTTCCGTACCCACAATCGTATTGGATAGATTTGATAGTCGGTGATTTAACTATCAAAATAAACAGTGTTTCAATCATGACAATCCAGTGAGTTTACTGGTTCAGTATTCGGTCTCATTTGACCTTTTAATTGAAATAAATGTAAATTCAAACTTTCAAATCTTTCGATATTTTAAATATTGTTTTCTCGCTTTCTTATTTAACATAAGATTTTTCTTTAACAAACTCTCTTTTTAATACTTAGGAAATCTTATATCATATTCGGTTTGTCTATTTCACTTTCAAAACATTAATCACACTATTATCAAATATTGGGAAATCATTGCAACTTATTTCTTGTAAAATACGCTATGAAATATCTTCTATTACATTTCTTGAAACAAACATTCATACCTGTTCTTATTGAAATAAACTTGACTTTACGTTTCCTTTCTAACTTGAAAAAATCGTTATAATTTGACGCCATCTTCTTTATTCCCCTTTTACTTTAAAATCACCATTTTATTTATATTCTCACCAAAAATATTTCGTTATCATTTCACTAATGAAATAATAAAGTTTATTAACCACATTTACCGTTACAACTCATATCATCCTAAGATAGTCCTGAAGTCTTTCAAGTTGGGGTGTTTTAGTTACCTCTCAAACCTTGATCAACAACGTTCATACCTTACAATAAATATAAGTTGTAATCCAAAATCCGATACCTCATTTCGATATCAATTTCAAATTCCATTTCACTATTCTATTCAAGATATGGTTCCATAAAACCTTCTTACGTTTTGAAAATCTCTTCCTCGGGTATGCCCGTTCCTTCTTAATTCAATAATTAAGTAATTTCTTTATAAACATCACTTTTAACTTGACCACTTTAAACCAATTCATTTTATAAATTCGGATTTTTTTATCAAATCCTATGATACACTTCTTTTACCATATTCATTTTTTTCTACTCCCTTCCCAAATCCATTACAACATTTTCCAAATTTTTACCGTTAAGGTTAATTTCTATTCCCATATTTATAAATCTAATTAATCTCAGAATTTACTTTGTAAAAAAATCAATTTATAATTAATTATATAAAAAATAAATGTTTATTTCCTTTCAATAAAGTTTTATACAAAATAATATATTTCAAATTCTATCTCTAGTTATAAACTAAATTTTTTAATTTCATCTCTATCGACTCACCTGACGGTGGATCAATATAAACAAAAACAATTTACTTTTAGGCCATTTACTGCTGATTACTCAACCAATATAGCCCATTGGTTAAAACACAACACATGTTGACTTTCAATCAATGATCACTACTAAATCAACAACCCAGCCATGACAGTTCATATACGATAATATGAAAATAAATAATATATTTGAGGAATCCGGTTGGATCCCTCCAACTTGTTCTTCTCTGTATACAAACGGTTATCACAACACAGTTCAAAACAATTCAAATAGATCAAAAAATTCAAATAGACCAAACAATTCAAACCATTAAACACGTTTATTGATAAACATGACCAATAAGGTAGGTTACCTTTATTGGAACCAATCGTTAAAATAATGATTTGGTATTTTACTGAAATTAACCAACGGTTTAATTTCATCGGTTAAATCAACAAATAAATATATGACTAGCAAACAGTCAATCATTAGTAAACAAAGCACACAAAATAAAAACCCAATATATATAAAATATAAATGGGTAACTGAGTGAGCTTAACTCACCTCGGCCTCCGTTAGTCGAGACAACAACTGTTTTCAATTAAATTAAACACACGTTTAATTCAATTGAAAATAACATTTGCATCCAACACGCCCAAATCTGTTTCAAGATGTAGCGATCATTAAGGTGATTCCACGTCTCTTATGAGACGACCCCAAACCCCGTACAGACGGAGACAAGGGTAATCCGTGGAATATACAAATAAACAGATAATAGCACAATAGAATTAAATAAATACCCCAGATAATGAGCAATAGAATATACTGGATAAACGTAATCATCAGAGTTACACAGTATACAAGATCATACTTAGTTCAAATACAGTTCAACTATACATAAATGTCTACAGCGGAAACAAGCAAAATATGTACAATAGGAGCTGAACAACATAAAAAGAGATAAATGATAGAATCCATCTTCAGCTCCAGCTATCCGGATAAAGCCTGCTAAACCTGAATACAAGGCTGCCTGTGTAGAAAAAGTAGCACCCGAGTTTGAAAGTGAAACAAACTACGAGTCAGTCATGGGACTGGTATGAGAAATCTACTCAACACATTTAAAATATGGCTAATCACAGGACCCTTCCACTTTCGTGGAACGAGTTTACTCCATTGGATTGCCAGTGCTTTAAAAACAAATCATTCCTTTAAACATCGCAATGCTTTTTATCAAAATGAAGCCATTATAAGACTCAGTTCCCATCACACAATGCAACGCAAACCGGAGGATGGAGTTTTACCTTATAATGGCCAAAATATGCTTGATACGAATAAAACAAAAGCATTTGATATTATTACTAGTGTTTATATGTTTCAAAAACAATTTCAATCATAACTATCAATCATAGTCGGCATGGGTACCATATATCATGTCGCCATATATATATACAATCAAAACCGCACAGTCACGTATTTGGAAATTGGATTTCCGTCATGAACCAAGGCAAAAGATAGTTCTTACCGACTTCGAGAAGCTCTATCCCGTGTCTCAGGCAAGTACTCAGTCAAGCCTTTGGATCGTCAGGGCCAGTCCACCGATGTGGATTAAAATTCCTGAACAATGCGTTTCCCCGCCCTATGAGGTGTAAGTGTGCCAACGCATGACTCCATCGGACCCGGATCGTCCGATCAAACCGAGGCGCCTTGCAACAGCAACAACCATATAAATCAAACTCGTCAGGGCGTGTAAAACCACTGACGCCACTTCCAGCTAGAAGGAAACGCATGCCCTCCCTGAGGTTCTTCCTCCCGTTTCGGGTTCATACCGGGTGTGAGGTTCGCGAATTCACGTTATACACAAAGCTACACCACACAGGCAGTGCTTTGATCATCACCACAAGACTTTGCTTTTCAACAGAAGCCCTGATCATTTGCTACTTAGGCATGCCACACTAGCAATTCATGCCATGTGACTGATGTCCATCGATATACAACCTCTGAGCTCGTGCGTTTTAGAGAAGGGCGTTAAGCAAAAGAATAAATTCTCCACCGCCAAACAGATGTATATTTAATAGAGATCAATCAACACAGAATAAAATCCATTGTCAGACACACAGTCCATTTACAAGTCCGTTCTGGGTCTGAACGAAACCGGAGGCACTATATACCTCACAAACCCATCGATCACCACGTACATCTGGACGATCACCACTCATTATCCATATTTCGGGATGCCTCCCAATCAGGACCTCGGTTACCATCCAAACGAGGTGAAGATCTCCGGTCTTCGACGACCCTCTTTATCTTCGATTTCTTATCGTCGATTCAGTTATTCAGAATGGGATCAACCCGGTCTTTCTAAGCAACTCGCGTATATAATAAACAAGTGTAACACTAACATACACAAGCATCATTTCAATTCATTAGTCACTAGCCGTCAATCTGTAAGAGAACGATTTCCCAAATATTAACCCCGAAAGCCGAAACACACATCAGATTAACACCCAGGAAACCGTTCGACTTAGCCAACCTTCAGTTAATTTCTAAATTTCACATCCATATCGTTTATAATATTTTATAACGATTTCTCGCTATTTTTATTTATTTAAAAATAGCCAATTTATTTAAAACGACGCTTCGGGACATAACGCGACTGTGGCGCTGTTTTTCTTCAGATTTGATTTACACATATATAAAAATCCAACCGTTGGATCTTCACAAAATTTACATCATTAGAAAGATCTTTTCAAAACGAATCCAACGGTTCCAGTTTCGGGAAAATCCGACGGTCGGATCTCACGGTATACTCGTTTGAAGTTTCGATTTCAAAATACGAACTGCAGCGTCGTTATTCGATTAAATATAATTATATATATATATATAATCGATTCTGGCGTTGTTTTTCTTCAGGTTTGAATTAAACATTCCAGACAATCCAACCGTTGGATTTTTACAAAGTTGGTGCCGTTGGAAAGATATTTCCAAAGCGAACCCAACAGTTGCGATTTCAGGAAAATCCGATGGTCGGATCTCCCGTACTAATCGTTTGAAATCACGGTTTCAAAATACGAACTGCAGCATCATTTTTCGATGTATTTTAATTCTATTTAAATATATATATCGATTCTTCGATTTCAAAACCATATGAATTTCATACTTTTGATAAAAATGATATTTTTATCAAACTGTCTTCTATTTCAACACTTCACTATATTTAACAACTCATGTATATAATAAAAATGTGATTTTTATTGTAAAACAATTTATTTCAAAATATGAATACCATTCAACACATGAATTTCAATTCAACGAATGAATATCGTTTCCACATATGAAGGTTTTCTATAGTTTATATATATATAGATAAAAATGTGATTTTTATATTTAAAACATGAATACCATTCAACACATGAATTTCTAATCAACGAATGAGTTTCAATTCAACACATGAAGGTTTTCTATTCAACGAATAAATATAGTTTCAACAAATGAAAATAATTCAAACACATGAATATTATTCAAAATTTCGGCAGCACGACGGCAGGGTAGTTAAAACCGGGACCGTCCCTAGTACGGCTCCTCGCTCTACCTTAAAACCTCGCGGTTTTTGACAATGGGGAATCATGCATCTAGTTCGCACGCAGGCGACATGTATATTTATTTCATTTCCACAAACTAATCCTATGTGGTTTCAACCAAATATTTCTCAACCACAAACGGGTATTTTTCAACCACAATCAATCAATATCAACCACAAACAATCCCAATCAACCATTCGCTATCAATCAATTTTCACACCAATCACAACCAATAAATATCGTCCATGGTTTGTGGACGAGGGGCGTATATATATATTTATATATAGCAATTCACTTCTATTTCAACACATATATAATTTTTACAACGCATATATAACTTATACATCGAACGTACAACTTATACAACGCTTATACAAGAGGTGTACAACACTTATATAACTCATACATCGACTATATAATTTATACATCATCGTTTTCCATATCGTTTATAAATTAGAAATCTCACATTGGGTTCCACTCCACCAAAAATAGCAGAAGGCTCAGAAAAATATGCGGTCTCTTCTAGAAGGTAGAAGACGTCCACACGAGTCCACTGTCTCTTGTTTCACTGAATTTCGTCAAGAAACGAAAAAGATATGATTTTTATAGTGAGAACAAAAACCGTAGCGCTTAGAACTGCTATAATATAGTTTAAATTATTTTCAACCGTACCTTTTCAAAATTCTTCAAAACTAGGTCTGGACTTTTCCTCCAATCCGCGCAGCTAGACAAAGATCGGCCGACGCCATGTGAGAGAGCTCGGAGAGATGCACCCGCGGATCCCCTCTCTGATGAACTCGACGACGTGTAGGGGTCTCGGCGGCGAGCTAAAGGCGACGACTTCCCAGCATCCAAACTTTTCAAATACTCAACGAAAAATCCCAACCTTGTATTGATTCGAAGCTCG
This sequence comes from Allium sativum, assembly GCA_030737875.1. NCBI lineage: Eukaryota > Viridiplantae > Streptophyta > Magnoliopsida > Asparagales > Amaryllidaceae > Allium > Allium sativum. The sequence goes on along the minus strand of CM060924.1, from coordinate 772,615,532 downwards.
TGAGAGGTTCTTCAAATTACTCCAAAGGAGCAGGTGGTTTTATTGATTAGATTCGCCAGAAATTGAGGAAGAAAAATCAAGCTTCAGCCGTCGTTCGTCGCTTACGGGGAGAGAGAAACTATCGGGGGGAGGGGGGCTGACGTGGGCTAATGATTTTATTTTTTTTATTTATAACTTTTAAAATTCCAAAAATACCCTCTTTAACACACGAACCCCAATCCAAACCCAACGACTGTCGTCCCTAGCGTTTTACCCCCATTCCGAACACAATGGGATATGTTTCGTAGCCCCATTCGACTATTTCAGTCAGTTTTCCTTCAAATTAAAATATAGAATATTCAATATTCGATTTGAACGTACATTTCAATTTGCCAGGGCAACAAACTGATTCGAAAAATTCCAGAAAAATAAATCTGGCTATGTTTTGACGATACGATCCCAACAAAACTAGTTTCGTCAAATTCTGTGACCGTTTGCAAAAAGGCCCATTTCTGGTCGATCCAATTTAACTACAATTGACCAAAACACGTTTTCCTTTGTCACGCTCACATACTAGCTTCAAAAATTATGAAATTTGAAACCTAGCAATAACTTCACATCCCGGATCCAAAAAAAGTGGTTTCGTCGAATTCCGAGGTCGTATGCAAAATGGTCAATTTCACGGGCTATATAAATTCCATAACGACCTTTCTGAAAATTCATTTGGCCATAACTTTTGCTTTCCGCTATGAAACTTCGATTTTTCAGATTCGTTAGAAAGGTATCCACTAACAGATTTAAATATTTTTAGTATCACTCAGATCCGTTTTGTTTTGCACCCGGTACAGTCCGACAAAGTTTGAATTCAATTTTTGAAACTGCAGCGCCTTTTCAGGCCTTGTTTATAATTAGAATTAATTGTATTCGTTTTCAATCGTCGATTCAAACTCACTTTTCATTGCTACTATTTAAAATATTTGTTTTAAATATTTAAAATCCACTATTTTAGCCAATTTAAAAAATTTAAATTGGTTCAGATTTTCCGGGTCGTTATAATCTCCTCCACTTAAAACTTTTCATCCCAGAAAAGGAACAAAGTCGAAAGTGGTTTGATTAATCAACTATACGTTAAATCTGGCTTCAATTCTCCAACTTTTCAGTTTCTGAGAATTTTCAAATTCTTCAAAAATTTGGCTAACACCCGGAATTTTCGAAAAATTTCGCCATAACCTCCTTTGTACGGAGAGAGGTTTGGAAATTTATTGGGCCGTATTAGGTACCCAATAAATCCTAATAAGCATACACATATTTATAGTGATATATTCTGGTGTTTACAGGGGAGCGTGTATTGATAATAACTCTAGAGAATAAATTCTCGTCACCTTGTCAAAGCCTGAGGCAGTGTGTATTTTAAATGCTCCAGAGGATAAATCCTCGTCACCTCGTCCCGTGTGGGAAATAAATAGTCCATGTGCCGTATCTAATAACTAGAGAGACGTGGTTATTGTCAACTCCAGACCCGTGTGGGGTTTTATTAATCCGGCAATTTTATCGTTACAATTTAAATAGTCCATATCAGTCATCAGTTCAACCTGTAAAATATAGTCATCGCCATACAAGCCTCTCGCTCGTATGGTAAATCTTCCACCTCGTCACAAAAGCTCCAAATGCTTATGTGGTATATGATGAAGTATGCCTATCTCCAGAAGTATGCCATGTAATTTAGTTCAAAATTAATTGTTACTATCATATGGCGACATTTATTTTTACACACAGAATAACCAGCACTCCGCATCCAATGGAATTCACAGGAGTTGATATAATAATATTTCGCATCCAACTCATTAAGGTTTACCTATTTGTCGGGCACGCAAATAAAATCTTTACTCAACAGCTAATCCATTTACTTGTTCAAACATATATAATGCACATGTATATATTTCTATCTATTTTCTAATCAGTTAAATGTGCGATATAATCGAATAAATTCTACCATTCATTCTCTTATTAATTAAATTAACTATCGTTTCAATAATTTAATTAATCTAATTTACTATCACACAACACAAACAACAATCAATTTGTTTTTAACTTTTTAACTTTTCAAATATATATCTTTTATATATTCAAAAATCATATTTCTTAAACATGACTATATATATAATCACAAATACGTTATTTATAAACATATAACTCTCAACTCGTTCTAGGGCACTTCTGACCCCATCTCTAACGAGTTGTTCTGGTTCTGCTGTACTCATACTAGGATATTGCTGATCCTATTTGTACTGAGTTACTTGTCCTAGAACACTACGGGTTCTATCTCTGACGAGTTCGTTCATATGTTATATTCCAGAACTAAGCTTAACCAAAGCTCTGATTCCAAATGAGACGACTCCAAACCCCGTACAGACGGAGACAAAGGTAATCCGTGGAATATACACATAAACAGATAATAGCAGAACAGAATTAAATAAATTCCCCAGATAATGAACAATAGAATATACTAGATAAACGTAATCATCAGAGTTACACAGTATACAGGATCATACTTAGTACAAATACAGTTCAGCTATGCATAAATGTCTACAGCGGAAACAAACAAAATATGTACAATAGGAGCTGAACAACATAAAAAGAGATAAATGATAGAATCCATCTTCAGCTCCAGCTATCCGGATAAAGCCTGCTAAACCTGAATACAAGGCAGCCTGTGTAGAAAAAGGGGCATCCGAGTTTGAAAGTGAAACAAACTACGAGTCAGTCATGAGACTGGTATGAGAAATCTACTCAACACATTTAAAATATGGCTAATCACAGGAACACGCCACTTTGGTGGAACGGGTTTACTCCATTGGATTTCCAGTGCTTTAAAAATAAATCATTCCTTTAAACATCGCAATGCTTTTTATCAAAATGAAGCCATTATAAGACTCAGTTCCCATCACACAATGCAACACAAACCGGAGGATAGAGTTTTACCTAATAATGGCCAATATATGCTTGATACGAATAAAACAAAAGCATTTGATATTATTACTAGTGTTTATATGTTTCAAAAACAATTTCAATCATAACTATCAATCATAGACGGCATGGGTACCATATACCATGTCGCCATATATATATATATATATATATATATATATATATATACAATCAAAACCGCACAGTCACGTATTTGGAAATTGGATTTCCGTCATGAACCAAGGCAAAAGATAGTCCTTACCGACTTCGAGACGCTCTAGCCCGTGTCTCAGGCAAGTACTCAGTTAAGCCTTTGGATCGTCAGGGCCGGTCCACCGATGTGGATTAAAATTCCTGTACAATGCGTTTCCCCGCCCTATGGGGCGCAAGTGAGCCAACGAATGACTCCATCGGACCCGGATCGTCCGATCAAACCAAGGCGCCTCGCAACAGCAACAACCACATAAGTCAAACTCGTCAGGGCGTGTAAAACCACTGATGCCACTTCTAGCTAGAAGGAAACGCATGCCCTCCCTGAGGTCCTTCCTCCCGTTTCTGGTTCATACTGGGTGTGAGGTTCGCGAATTCACGTTATATGCAAAGCTACGCCACACAGACGGTGCTTTGATCATCACCACAAGACTTTGCTTTTCAACAGAAGCCCTGATCATTTGCCACTTAGGCATGCCACACTAGTAATTCATGCCATGCGACTGATGTCCATCGATATACAACCTCTGAGCTCGTGCGTTTCAGAGAAGGGCGTTAAGCAAAAGAATAAATTCTCCGCCGCCAAACAGATATATATTTAATAGAGATCAATCAGCACAGAATAAAATCCAATGTCAGACACACAGTCCATTTACAAGTCCGTTCTGGGTCTGAACGAAACCGGAGGCACTATATACCTCGCAAACCCATCGATCACCACGTATGTCTGGACGATCACCACTCATTATCCATATTTCGGGATGCCTCCCAATCAGGACCTCGGTTACCATCCAAACGAGGTGAAGATCTCCGGTCTTCGACCACCGTCTTCATCTTCGATTTCTTATTGTCGATTCAGTTGTCAGAATGGGATCAACCCGGTCTTTCTGAGCAACTCGCGTATATAATAAACAAGTGTAACACTAACATACACACGCATCATTTCAATTCATTAGTCAATAACCGTCAATCAGTAAGAGAACGATTTCCCAAATATTAACCCTGAAAGTCGAAACCAACATCAGATCAACACCCAGGAAACTGTTCGACTTAGCCAACCTTCAGTTAATTTCTAAATTTCACATCCATATCGTTTATAATATTTTATAACGATTTCTCGCTATTTTTATTTATTTAAAAATAGCCAATTTATTTAAAACGACGCTTCGGGCAATAACGCGACCGTGGCGCTGTTTTTCTTCAGATTTGATTTACACATATCTAAAAATCCAACCGTTGGATCTTCACAAAATTTACATCATTAGAAAGATCTTTTCAAAACGAATCCAACGGTTCCAGTTTCGGGAAAATCCGACAGTCGGATCTACCGGTATATTCGTTTGAAGTTTCGATTTCAAAATACGAACTGCAGCGTCGTTATTCGATTAAATATAATTATATTTATATATATATATATAAAAATATAATCGATTCTGGCGTTGTTTTTCTTCAGATTTGAATTAAACATTCCAGACAATCCAACCGTTGGATTTTTACAACGTTGGTGCCGTTGGAAAGATATTTCCAAAGCGAACCCAACGGTTGCGATTTCAGGAAAATCCGATGGTCGGATCTCCCGTACTAATCGTTTGAAATCACGATTTCAAAATACGAACTACAGCGTCGTTTTTCGATGTATTTCAATTCTATTTAAATATATATATCGATTCTTCGATTTCAAAACCATATGAATTTCATACTTTTGATAAAAATGATATTTTTATCAAACTGTCTTCTATTTCAACACTTCACTATATTTAACAACTCATGTATATAATAAAAATGTGATTTTTATTGTAAAACAATTTATTTCAAAATATGAATATCATTCAACACATGAATTTCAATTCAACGAATGAATATCGTTTCCACACATGAAGGTTTTCTATAGTTTATATATATAGATAAAAATGTGATTTTTATATTTAAAACACGAATACCATTCAACACATGAATTTCTAATCAACGAATGAGTTTCAATTTAACACATGAAGGTTTTCTATTCAACGAATAAATATAGTTTCAACAAATGAAAATAATTCAAACACATGAATATTATTCAAAATTTCGGCAGCATAACGGCAGGGTAGTTAAAACCGGGACCGTCCCTAGTACGGCTCCTCGCTCTACCTTAAAACCTCGCGGTTTTTGACAATGGGGAATCATGCATCTAGTTTGCACGCAGGCGGCATGTATATTTATTTCATTTCCACAAACTAATCCTATGTGGTTTCAACCAAATATTTCTCAACCACAAACGGGTATTTTTCAACCACAATCAATCAATATCAACCACAAACAATCCCAATCAACCATTCGCTATCAATCAATTTTCACACCAATCACAACCAATAAATATCATCTATGGTTTGTGGACGAGGGGCGTATATATATATATATATATATATATATATATATATATATATATATATATATTTATATATATAGCAATTCACTTCTATTTCAACACATATATAATTTTTACAACGCATATATAACTTATACATCGAACGTACAACTTATAAACGCTTATACAAGAAGTGTACAGCGCTTATATAACTCATACATCGACTATATAATTTATACATCATCGTTTTCCATATCGTTTATAAATTAGAAATCTCACATTGGGTTCCACTCCACCAAAAATAGCAGAAGGCTCAGAAAAATATGCGGTCTCTTCTAGAAGGTAGAAGACGTCCATACGAGTCCACTGTCTCTTGTTTCACTGAATTTCGTCAAGAAACGAAAAAGATATGATTTTTATAGTGAAAACAAAAACCGTAGCGCTTAGAACTGCTATAATATAGTTTAAATTATTTTCAGCCGTACCTTCTCAAAATTCTTCAAAACTAGGTCTAGACTTTTCCTCCAATCCGCGAAGCTAGACGAAGATCGGCCGACGCCACGTGAGAGAGCTCGGAGAGGTGCACCCGGATCCCCTCTCTGATGAACTCGACGGCGAGCTAAAGGCGGCGACTCCCCAGCCTCCAAACTTTTCAAATACTCAACGAAAAATCCCAACCTTGTATTGATTCGAAGCTCGTGAGAGGTTCTTTAAATTACTCCAAAGGAGCAGATGGTTTTACTGATTGGATTCGCCAGAAATTGAGGAAGAAAAATTGAGCTTCAGCCGTCGTTCGTCGCTTACGGGGAGAAAGAAACTATCGGGGGGGGGGGGGTGCTGACGTGGGCTAATGATTTTATTTTTTTTATTTATAACTTTTAAAATTCCAAAAATACCCTCTTTAACACCCGAACCCCAATCCAAACCCAACGATTGTCGTCCCCAGCGTTTTACCCCCATTCCGAACACAATGGGTATGTTTCGTAGGTCCATTCGACTATTTCAGTCAGTTTTCCTTCAAATTAAAATATAGAATATTCAATATTCGATTTGAACGTACATTTCAATTTGACAGGGCCACAAACTGATTCGAAAAATTCCAGAAAAATAAATCTGGCTATGTTTTGACGATACGGTCCCAACAAAACAAGTTTTGTCGAATTCTGAGGCCGTTTGCAAAAAGGCCCATTTCTGGTCGATCCAATTTAACTGCAATTGACCAAAACACGTTTTCCTTTGTCACGCTCACATACTAGCTTCAAAAATTATGAAATTTGAAACCTAGCAATAACTTCACATCTCGGATCCAAAAAAGTGGTTTCGTCGAATTCCGAGGTCGTATGCAAAATGGTCAATTTCACGGGCTATATAAATTCCATAGCGACCTTTCTGAAAATTCATTTGGCCATAACTTTTGCTTTCCGCTATGAAACTTCGATTTTTCAGATTCGTTAGAAAGGTATTCACTAACAGATTTAAGTATTTTTGGTTTCACTCAAATCCGTTTTGTTTTGCACCCGGTACAGTCCAACAAAGTTTGAATTCAATTTTTGAAACTGCAGCGCCTTTTCAGGCCTTGTTTATAATTAGAATTAATTATATTCGTTTTCAATCGTCGATTCAAACTCACTTTTCATTGCTATTATTTAAAATATTTATTTTAAATATTTAAAATCCATTATTTTAGCCAATTTAAAATTTTTAAATTGGTTCAGATTTTCCGGGTCGTTACATCTTATTTAGTCCAGTTTCTGTTAATATAAGCGTAAGTTATACACATTATCAGTTACGATTTTAAATCAATTAATACCTAATAATAAAAAAAATCATAATTTAATATTTATTATAATTAGATCCTGGACTCTCGTTAGACCCAAGTGTACATTTCCCTTAGGCATGAATGTAATTTGGCTCATTTATACCTTAATTTATTGTATTAACCTAACTGTCATTTATTCATTTAACAACTGGGTATGTTAAACCCATTTTTATATGACTCGTAGCTACGTTAATTCCTCATTAGGCCTACACCCGAAAACTTGTCTATATGAATCTTAAATATATAACTAAGCCCTTGCTTATGTTTAAACAAATATGTATATTAAAACTTTTCCTTCCCTACCTGAAAACAATTGCGTCACCCAGCATACTTCTTCTCCCATACTCCGTCATGCATGAAGTGATGAAACCAGCTTGGGCACCTTTCTCCCAACCGTCCAACGTCAATAGCCCACCTTCCCCATGAAATCTCTTTCCCACATCCATTCTTATTTCTGCTATATCCTTTTTTTCTTTTTTCTTTTTTCTTTTTTTAAACAAAAGCCTATCCGGCCCATCAGAGTAAAAACAGCCCAATACCTCACCTTATAACCCACGTACCCGCCTGCAAACATCTCCTTCCCCAATTGAACTTCAAAACGCCTGCTCCTCGTGTACAGCGTACAAGGAAACATTGACACCACGCATCCTACCCCAAACCACCATAAAACGATGCCAATCAACTTCTCTTCCTCTTCTCAACTCGCATATGTTATCACCTCCCCCTCCGCTCCCTTCTAGCTTCGACCGACGTCGGTCAGGTCCCTCCAGGTGCGACCAAAAATGTACCCGATTTTTGCGGAAAAAATCCCATTCGAGTGCCATTCTTGCATCATTAATCCTCCATACTCAGATCCGTGTAAAATTTGCTATATCTTGAAATAAACTTAAACCTGGATTTTGGACCACCGAAATGGAACAGCATCGCATGAAAATTTGAGACAATGGGGAGGTGTAGTTTGAATTTAGGAAGCTGTTGCAACTCGTTTCGTGATTTTTGGTGGGGTACTTGATTTTTAAAAAATCAAAGAAACTTTGGGATAAAACTTTGTTCACGGTACTGCTTTCAGGAGGTTGGAGATGAAGTTAGTTCGTGTTGTATTTATAGATTCACACTGCTTGGTCGTCACAGTCTCAGTTGTTTGGAGGGCAAGTAATAGGGGATGTAGCTGCTGTGTTTAGATCTCGAGCTGTGTTGACATTTCATATCATTAACAGTGAAGGAAGAAGGTCCCGAGAAGAAAAAGCATGTGCGAGCTAGAATAGATGTGCAGAATAGTAGATAGTAGAGTATCTATTGGAATAGTAGAGTGTCTGTTGGATGGGATAAATATTTGTTTATTCTTCGCGAAACTTTGCGGTAAAGTAACGCATCAAAACCACCCCATACGACTTTCGTTTTCTGATAAAAAAGCTAATCTTAGTGCAAAAAGATATTCTGAACCCAATGGGACAAGTCTCGTCGAAATCCGACATTGTTTGAAAAAAATTCCTTTATAAAACCAGAAATAAACACGCATTTTAATTTTTCACGATCATCAGATAAATTAAATCAACTTGAAACCTTGCAATCCTATAATAATTCTTCAATACGAACCCAACGGCACTAGTTTCGTCGCATTCTGAGGCTGTTTCTCTGGAAGACTATTTTTACGCGCACTGCAATTCCATTTTAGACTCCAAATTAGTCGGTCTCCAAAAATAACAAACTATATACCTATCCTGACTCTAATCGACGATACGAACTCAACGGAATTGGTTTCGTGGCCTAATTCGATTATCTGTTCAAGTTATACCCAAATAACCCTTTATTAAATTAATCACGCGCTATAGAAATTGAACGTGCGTTTGTGGCTGTCGTGGTCACATACGACATCGGTTTGCCACGCCATTCAACGCCGTAAAATAGTTTAACGATAGGTTCCAATGAAACTGATTTCGTCGAAATCTGAGTCCGTTTGCAAAACGGCTATTTTAACGGCCTATATTTAAATAACGATTTCCACAGCGATTATTTCAAAATTTGATTTGGCCATTACTAGCAAATTATAACACGAAATCTGAATTTATCTCTTTCATATGAAAATTATCACCAACATGGTTCCATCGTTTCTCGTCTCACAAAAATCCGACTTATATCAGTTCCTGTATTCCCAGTTGAAGTTCAAAATCGAATATTACGAACTGCCACGCGATTTCGAGCTTGTTTTATATTATAAATAAAATATAATGTTTAAACTTCGTTTTAAATAACGAATTAAATATTAAAATCCATTAATAATCCAAATATAATATTTAAAATAATAAATTAAATTAAATATTTGACGGCCAAAATACGGGTCGTTACAAAGCACTTTCTCTTCGATTTGTGATGTACTTTTTCATCACCTTCAATTGTTGAAGCACTTTCTCTTCAACTCTTACTGAAATCCTGAGCTCGGATACCATGTTAGTCTTTTTATTAATCCCTTTATTATTACAAAACCAATTGGCAATGTGATGAGGAACATCTTGGTTTATATCTAGGATTTTAGTTCAGTATTTCTCGATGTGGGACAACTTTGAAGCACCATTCAACACACTGTTAGTCCTTAACCGCTGAGCTAATGCTACGGACGCCCAAAATAGTTTCCTTATACACACACACACACACGCACGCACACACACATACACAGTGGAAATTTAGTTTCAGGACATCAGTTTCAAAAGATAAGTTTCCAGGTCATCGTATATATACTGGTCTTCTTTCTTTCCTTTCGCGACCGCATCTCTTTATCGATAAAAATAAGTTTTCGCACGCATCTTGAAATCGATAAAAAAAATCGGTTATCGTAGTTTCTTCGAGACCGCATCTCTACTTCCAATTGAAGAAATTGATGTGTAGATTTTTAACGTCAAATTATTGATTTCAGGTGATTTCGACTATGGATTCAAAGTTTTTGATTATTGATTTCAGGTAACGTCAGATTATTGATTTTGACATCAGATTTTAAAGTCAAATAATCAATTTGATTATCAATTCTTTTCAGATTATCAGTTCGTTTCCATTTGTCATGCTATTTTTGATTGCTTCGTACAAAGTATTGTTTTTGGTTGGTTGTTTTCTGGTTTGGCTGTAGGATGATGAATATCGCAGATGATCAGAGGCAAACGTAGTAAACTTCTTTTTGTTATTGTTGTTGTTAATGATAAATTGTTTTATCTTTTTTCTGTTTTTTTTACAGTAGTGTTCCAACTGACGTTCCAAGTGTTTTGGTTGTCATCAATTTTAAGAAAAACAACTTTGGTATTAGGCTTTCTCTGGATTTTGTCATTTCTTATTTGTGAAATAAGATATGTGAAGTTTGGGATCATCTTACTCCCTTATGCTTTTATATCTTTTATGTTCGGGATTTCAAAAATACATTTGTCCAAACTGAAAGTGATTTATGTAAGTTACAGAGTTGAAAACTAAGGTTGTGATGTGTGAAGTCACGACTGTTTAGTATATTTCAATTTTGTTGTTTAAAAAGATAAATTGCTTTATCCTTATTTTTTACTTTTTATTCTAGTTTATTTTATTTGATCAATTTTCCATATTTGATGTATGGTAAGTCTACAAGTAGATAAATTGGTTGTGTATACTGTGAAAAAAGATAAAAGATTTTATCTTTTTTATGTTGTTTTTATTTAACTTACTGTATTTATTATCTATATTTTTTTATATATTAAGTTTTTTTTTGCTCATATATGCGTACTATATATTGTTTATCTATTTTTTTCAATGTTTTGTGATGGATTTTTAAAATTTTAGTTATGGTTTTACAAAATGATAATTCATTTTATATTCTTTTTTTCAATTATGCTTTAACAAGTATGTGGCAATACAGCTTCAAACGATCTTTAGTACGACTCTTTCTCTAACTGTTTTTTATGCATGTTGTTAGTTTTTACATCTTTGTAGGCTTACTTTGGGTTGTTTACTTGATAGGGGATGATATATAGGAATGATCAGCATTACATTGGTTTTGAGTTTGCTTATTTGTTTAAATGAAAAGATAAAAATTAATAAGTTTTGTAATGCTTCTTGTAAAAGCATGTTATAAGTTTTCTTCATATCTGCATGTATATTCGTATTTTGTTTGCTAAGCTTGAGTGATATCTTCATGTACATTTTTTTTATATTTGCTAGAAACATATATCAGAATTATATAAATACATGTTGAGACTGTAAGATAAAAATATGTAAATGTCATATACAGTAATTGATTTCACCTAACAAGTTGTTCTTCTTTGTCTGAAAAAGATAAAAGTATTTATCTTTGTCTGGAAAAGATAAAAATATATACATGTTCAGCTGTTCTTGAGTCAGTCCCTTTATACACGAGTCCTCCCTTGCTATGGTTTTTTTATTGTTTGCAATTTTACTTGTATCGTAGTACACAGTATTAAAAAAAAGTTTAAAGTATACCAGTATGATATAGGTCATTCCTTTTTTGCAAGTTGTTTTTACTTTTGTAAAATAGATAAAATATTTATCTTTATCTGAAAAAATAAAACAATATTTGTTGTATATTCATAAGTTATTACTCTATAAACAAATTAATACACGTTGACCTGACAATAAATTAATATATTTGTTGTATATTTGTCATTTAGCTAAAATGGCAGCAAATGTTAACACTAATACACACTATTTTCTAACTATTTTCCTTATAGCTCCTATCATTTTATGTTGAACAGCTATGTCGCATACAACATCCGAAGGAAATGAACATGAGTGCAATTCTCAGCCTAGCTATATGTTAAGGGCCTCAAAATTTGTAACTTCTTATAATTTTCTTGCAGCATAATTTTTATATTAGTACATATATTTATCAACATGGATTATTCTTAAATTTAGCCTTCAATAGTAGCATCTAATGGCTGTATTTCTAGAATATTTCTCCAAAAAAAATAAAAAAAATTGTAACTGGAACTATGGAAAAGAACAGGAAGTAGACATAAATATGCAATGCATTTTAGTATAAACTTTTTTCCACAACAGATAAAAATGATTGTATGTATTTATCTTCTACATGTAAGATTGAAGGCTTACCAATTATAACATATTATAAATCGTATATAATGTTGTCTTGGAGTCTTGATAAATTCTTGCAAGTTGTTCTTCCTTTACTAAAAACAGATAAAAGTATTTATCTTTATTTGAAAAGGATAAAAATATATTTGCTGTATATTCATAATTTATTACTCTAGAAACAAATACTTTGTGCAGTAGTTTGTAGGTGGCTGATCATGTTTGCTTGCTTGCACATTTGCCTGCATTTCTTTCTTTGTGTAGTATGGTTTTTGTACTATTTTTTTTTTTTTTTGTAAATGTTATGTACTTTGGAACTTGAGATAGGCTACGTAAAAAAAAAGACATCTGGAGTTGCGCTCTCATTACTTATTAGATAATGGTTATGCACTATAAATGAATTTACTTCCAGTTTACTTTACATGGACGTATCCAATGTGTTGGTTCGATATTAAACAAATAAGAGTACATTAGTTATGAGTATACACCACATCAGTTAAAAAAAAAATAGTTGCCATAACGAAAAAGAGTATACACAAAATATGTTTAACAGAAAAAAAATTCTGCACTTTTCTGCATTGTCTCCCAACTTGGAGCGATGCATCGCATACTACATATGCATTTTCTACACTTCTCATTCCACAATAGTGCATAACAACACAAATTCAAGCTGTAACAATTGAAGCACATAAACGGATACAAACCTCTAAATTCATAGGCTGAAACTGGCTAAAACCCATGCACCCAGATGATTCAACTAGTTGAATCAATTCACCTTAACCTTTTGCAGCATGGACATAAGCTTTCTAGCCTAGTTCATGTCCTCTGTCCTTTGCAGCATAGGTCCTTCGTAATACATCGTCTTTATTGACATCAAGCCCATGCATTCCGAGCATGGCACTTTGCAACATCTTCAAACCCCCTTCAATTAATCCACTCATAATGCAGTCCTCTGCAACATTCAGGTTCTCCTTTTTGCACTACTTCAAAATCCACTCATAATGCAGTCCTCTGCAACATTCAGGTTCTCCTTTTTGCACTACTTCAACAATCCACTCATAATGCAGTCCCCTCATAATACACGCTAACCTGATAGAAAATTAATATGTTTGTTGTATATCTGCCACTTAGCTAACATGACAGCAAATATTATCATTCCATTCAACCATCAACATTAATAGAAACAAACACACACATTAAATGACAAAACATAAGTGGCAAAGATATCATTCCATTTAACCATCAACAAACACAAACAATTGTTTTTTAACACTTCAACAATAATAGTAACATTTGAATTAGAGATCAACTATGATGTTAATAATTTCAAATTACATCAATGTACCAGAACTGAAATACTATTCAGAACTACAAATAAATTCCTATATCAGACTAAAATCATCCATGTATTAAAATCCCTAAGTGTCCAACCGTACTAAAGTCATCCTTGAAGTATCCAGTAGAACTACAGATAAATAAATCCATTATGTCTTTATATGCAAATCTTTAAGCTCAAGAGCAGAATTTATCCACAGTCCAGCAATATGGCTCATAAGATTGCAGATACATAATTTGCTCTTAATCGGTCAACATCTTCTTGTGAAATGCTAGCAATAATATTTCTTCCTTGTCCCCAATTTCTTAAGTTCATAATAACAAATAGTCCGCAATCATATCTGTTGTAAGAAGAAAAATTTTGGGGAGATTAAAATGAGAATAAAAAGTGTAAATAATAACATTTTATTGGAGAAAAACTAGGGGAAAAAGATGTTCGTTATATTTGTGCTTTGCAAGTCTATGTGTTGCAAGAATGAAACATAAAAATGAATGTCTGGGAAATCAAGTCATATGGGTGCTTATACGGGTATCACCACCAATTTGTCTTTAAGTATTTCTTTATTGTCAATGTTCTTTCAATAGCTGACACACACGTATCTAAGGTCTATTCTTTTTAAAGTTGGTCACTTGAGTTTTGTATTCATACTTAAAGCTACATAAAAATGAAAAACTCGATGCAATTAAAATTATAACACAACGAAGCAACATAATCCAGAGTATACAACGGAAGACCCGAAAATAATCCAGAGTGTAGCTCCATCCATAATCCAGGATCCTGTTTTAAAAAATATCTGTAAAATCAAAACTACTAGCTGCCCATATGGAAAATGTAGACACTCAGAGTTTAGGTGGGAAACAATAAACTTCAGGTCAGTCTAGGGACTGGTATGAGAACCAAAACAATTATTATACTTTATATTAAAGTTGGGTAAATCACGGGACCAGCCGTATAACACAGAATGAGTTTTCTCCATATAAATACCAGTAATAAAACTCGCAATATTTTTTGAAAAATGAAGCTATTATAAGACTCAAGCCCCATCACACAAAGCAAGCACAAGCCGAAGAATAGAATTTTCCTCATAATAGCCAAACATGCTTGATACGAGAAATTTCTCTTTTATTATTACTAGTGCATAGTGTGTAAAATAATTTTGAAAATAAATGTATCAACCATAGATGACATAATACCCCCATCCTATTATGTCGCCATATAGGTTTACAACTAAAAACGCAAGGTTCGTATTGGAAGTTACATTTCCATCAATGACCAAGGCAAAGGATCATCCTTATCCGATTCGGGCGATCTCTAGTGGGATGCCCAGGACTCACACTTTGGCGAGTCCAAGATCGGCAGAGAAGACCCACCAATTCCCGATGAGTTAGACAATTACCTGAACATAACGTTCCCCGGCCCTATTAAACCTACAATCTGGTTAGTACGTCGACCATCATCCGAGGCACGTCATTTCCAACGTCCACATAAGTAAAATGCCTTGGCTCCATACTATGGCATCACCTTTTAGCTAGAAGGAAACATATGTCCTTACTCTGCTGTCTTACATCCTGTTTTAGGCTATTCACAGGCAGCGAGGCTTGCCAAAGTCACGTCTCGATACAAAGCTATGTTATATCAGCCATGCTTTGATCATCATCCACAAAGATTTGCTTTTCAACAAAAGCTTTGATCAATCAGCAACTTAGCATGCCACATTGTCATTTCACACATATGACCAGCTTCTATTAATAATATAACCTTTGAGTTCATGCGCCGTAATGAAGGGTGTTAAGCTAAGAGAATAAATTCTCCGCCACCAACATATATGTCATTAATAACAACTAATCGTTTATGTTACGAAATACAATGTCAAACACACAATCCATTTGCAAGTTCAATCTGGGTCTGACCGGAACCGAAGGCACCTTATTCCCCATCCCATATATCCAATACAAGAGAGAGGCCCTTGCATATCCGGTCGACCTCCAAGTACGTCTGGACGATCACCACTTTAACCTTATAACGGGAGCTACCCAAGGTATAAACAATAATCCAAACGATGTGAAGATCTCTGGTCTTTAACCACCTCGACAATCGTTGTATTAATTATTCATAATGGGTTAAAACCCTGTCATTGCGAATAATCATCGCATCATCAAAATCAAGTGATATATAAACATATCATATGCCTCATTCCAATTCAAAATATTCTTTACATTGGGAATTACTCCCACGAATCTTATCAAAGATTTACACCATTTAAACATCATGTTTAAATCTTTCCGTAGAAATCATTTCAAAAGATTATATAATCTTTTCACAATCTTATCTCAAATTAAGATTGATAAGCCTTATCGGGATTATCGATCCTTTCAAAAGGTAATCACTCATAACGTTATCCCATTCCCATCCTATTTATTCAATGGGGCAAAACTGGTGGTACTCCATATCTAACAACCCTCGTGTTTCGGTAAATTTAATTACCATCTTTCTTTTCATTTCAAATCTAATTAAAGATTCATTAAAACTCTAAAGTAGTTTTAATCTTCATTTCAGTCAATCAAATCTTTATTGAAAGATTTATTAAAACTTTAGCTTGGTTTTAATCTCCGTCTCATTCGTTTAAATCCTTGTCGAAAGATTTATTACAACTCAAACTTGAGAAATCATCTTTTGTTAACTAGGTTAAAGAAAATATGTTATTTAAAACATCGTTCACGATAAACCCAAAATCAAACTTCTATTTGAAATGGAATATTCACGGAAATCATATTAGTTCACAATTGATATAAATTTCCGTATCAGACTAATACTATAAGCGGAATCACGACAAAGCCTTTTAAATTCCATAAATAGTAAAGGTTTTCCTCCACGGAGGTTCATCTCGATTATCACTAAATCGATTTCCATTCAATTCTAATTAAATTTATTAATCGAAAAACTTCACTTTGGAAAATTCCATTAAATCTTAATTAAAAATTTGTCCCATAAACTTCGTTTACAATTGGGTTTAAGAACACTGTTACCCAAGACGCCATTCACGACAAACCCAAAATCGAATTTGATATCAAATAGAAATCTCTAAATAGAAATCATATCGACTTATATTCAATATCAAATTCTAAAACCAACAGATAACGTATCGGGAATAACGACATCGATATCTTCCAAATTCCTCAAAACACTATCCGTATAGTTATGAAATCCAATATGGAAATATCCGAAGATAATTTCCATTCAAATCCAATATCCATTCTTTGAAAGAAAAAAAAAACTTAACTTGGTTAAGAATTCGTTGACTTCAAACCGTGTTAATCACTTTTGTTAAATAACTAATTTTCACAAAATAGCTTTCTACTGTACAGAACTAAATATATTTAGTCCAAATTACTTTTAGATAATTTATTATGATTTGTCATAATTTTTCTCTTTTTTTAATAATTTAAAAATAGCTCAATTCATTAAAAACCCATTTCGGGTCATTAACAACCCTAGCGCTATTTTTATTTAAATTTGATTTGAATTTATCTCAAATCTACCCTTGGATTTTAATGCTTTTTACATCATTGGAAATCTCCTTTCATTCTAAACCAAACGTTTGTCGTTTAAGAAAATCCGACGGTCGGATCTCCTCGTACGTTAATTTGAAGTTAATGATCGAAATTCATGAACGGTCGCTACGCTAGTTGTTCTATTCAAACCAATTAAATAAACTTCGTCGATAACGTATTTTATAAAACTTTTATAAATTCGTTTTAAAAACGATTCAAAATTTCAATTCAATTTTAAAACAAAATTGAATATTCATTATTATTATAATACTAAAATAATAATATTTTTCCAAAATATCAGATTTTGAAATTCAATCTTTTCCGACCTCTGTTATAAAAATAAATAAGATCGATAGAAAAATCTGTGCGAGTTAGGAACGTTTTCTGTATACCTAACTCGAATCCACATTTTGAAATTACTATTCATTTCAAAATAAATCTGAAAACATGCCTTTTTAAATTGAAAATTAATTCCAATCAAATTCTAACTTTTGCGAAATTTATTCATAACCATTTTAGCGGTCTTTCCAAAACTATTTTGAATTTAAAATTCAAACTTTCATTTTCATAGAATATTTTATTAATAAAGTATTCAAATTAAATTTTGAACTGGAATGAAATTCAACCAATTACCATATAATTCAGTTTATATGGATATCACACATCAAAAACATCCATATCAACTATCATCCATCAAACAATATTTATAATATAAGTGTTTCTATTGTTAACGCTTATATTCAAAGTTTATAATAATAACAGTAAAAAACTATAAACATCATCCATTAATCAGAAAACAAACATTGCAATCACACCTAATCAATATATATTTAAATATGATTATCATAACATAACAAAACAGTTGAGTGAGAGAGTTCTCACTTTGACCGGTTCGGAAATCGTTATAAAACGATTATCAATTAAATTAAACTATGCATTTAATTTAACCAAAAATCTTAGCTAGCTCCAATATCCTCCAAATTAGCTTCACTGTGAAGCTCTTGATCCCACGATCTCAACGAAGCTGGTTTTGCTCAATTCTTAAATAATTATTTGCTCCATCATTATCTCTTTCCAAGTTGCGGCTGAACTGAACTTAAATAGTTAGAACTAAGCAGTTCAGTAGCACAAACAATTCCATCGCACCAAAAAACAAATTAAAAATAGGATGAGAGAAGAACCTGCTGCCTAAGTTCCTCCAAATAGTTCAACAGCAGCACGGATTCGATTGAAGGCGGCAGCGCGGCACGTCCAATCGATTTAGGGTTTAGGTTTTTTTTAATACAATCTGAACGAGTATGAAGGGGAAATGGGAGTGAACGAGTATCAAGGGGACATGCGAGCGAACGAGTATCAAGGAGAAATGCAAGCATATCATGGGGAAACGGGAGTGAACGAGTATGAAGGGGAAATGGGAGCGAACGAAGGGGAAGCAAGCACGGATAACGTTGAATATTTCTTACTCTATGGGCCATATTTGCAAAGCCCATTCAAAAAAATGTATAAATTAGATGCCTTTAAAAAAACAATTTATGTATAAAAATCAAATAAATATATTCGAATGTCCATATTTTGCAAGTTTATGTGAATCGGGTTTAGATTTAAATCAACCATGGTCAATTATAAAAATCAAAAATTGATTTTTTTCAATATTATAACTAAACAACAATTCATTAAAAAAAAGTCACATTTCGTAGAAAAAAGAATATTTTTTGTCTACTGTTATGATACCTTAAATTTAAGTTTTTCTATTATGGACTATTAACTTTAGTACTTCAACTTATTAAATTTAATTATTATTCCTTTTTAGATACACATTTAAAAGGTAGTTATTATTATAACTTAAATTATTGTTATTTTTCTTTGAAATTGGGTATATGTTTTATTAAAGACATTTCAGCCCATGATGTATGGGTAAATACAACTCACCCAGTACCCGATAAACCACATCCGACAAAGCCACGTCAAATACAGTTTTAACACATAATTTTGGGAACATGTGTTTTTAGATTCTTTAAATGCTAGGGTTGAGCTTGAACTTATGCATATGTTGTTTATTTTATTAGTTTAACTAATTATAATTAGATATTAATAGTCATCAATGGTTGACGTAATAAATGATATATGATTTGCTTGTGTTATATAATAATAAAATTGATAATAACTAATGTAGGCTAATTTTGCTTTAATAATAGAAACAAACAAATTAAATAATTAATTATAAGTTACAATTAATGATAATTTGTGTGAAAAAAGCAATTATTAACTGGTGTTTAATATCTAATAATTTAAAAGTAATAATATGATTAATTCTTTAAAAACTAGTAGAAACCACTACAAGCATAATATCATTACTGCGATAAGAAGACAAGTATATAAAATGTTCTGATGATGGAAAATACATACATAATAAATGATAAATGAAGAAATGCAGAATGTAATGCATAATGAAAATAAACGAAAATGCACGACCAACAACTAATGATGACCATGCACAATCTTAAGTGTTCCACCAACATTCATGATTGGTCACCATACTCGTTGGAGCTCCTTAATTCAAATTGATGTTTGACCTCAAAATTGTGATCTTTCATAAGAGATGATGTTCCAACTTCATACTTCGTTTATTCTTTAACTTCACCAAATTTGAAATCTCTACTCGTGTCACCCTCTTAATTTCTATAAGAAATTGAAGCTCAATATTATTTTTTTGAAAAAGATGGTTGTAAAGTTGTAAAGTTCTCTCTTCATAAAAAACAAAAGTTGTAGTGGAAAATTAGAAATTAGAATAAGATTGTTTGTGCAATTTCTATATGAGTTGTAAAAATTATCCTAGACTCCCATCTAGGCGCTAGTTTAAGCTTATCGTCCGACTTTTTACCAAATGCACGTAAATAAGACTCACTAGGTTATGTAAGCATATAATTGAGTTTATAGAAAATGATTGTACACATACTTAGGTTGGTAAATATAACAAGTATTAAAATATTTGATTCAAACGATTTTTACATTATTGTTGGTTTCAAACATATCCAGACCTATAAAATCACATTTTCAATTAGTAAATATTAAGCAAAATACTAAAAATTAAACTAAAATTCTCGAGTTTATCGAAAATGCCTAATTTTGATTAATTCCTTATTAATCCCCTTCTAAATGGTTAACCCATACACCTATATTTTCTATAAGCATCATTTCAATTGCACTAACAACTTTATTTCCATTTTTAATTTCATTTCATTTAGTGGTAGGAAAGGCACCAGGCAACTTGATTTTTTTACTTTTTTGTTTTGAAGTCAAAGCTGGCACAAGTATAGGTCGTACGATCCATAACGTGAAGTGTAACGACCAAGAAAATCTGAACCAATTTAAAATTTTTAAATTGGCTAAAATAATGGATTTTAAATATTTAAAATAAATATTTTAGATAATAGCGATGAAAACTGAGTTGAATCGACAATTGAAAACAAATATAATTAATTATAATTATAAACAAGGCCTGAAATGGCGCTGTAGTTTCAAAAATTGAATTCAAACTTTGTCGGACTGTACCGGGTGCAAAACAAAACGGATTTTAGTGAAACCAAGAATATTTAAATCTGTTAGTGAATACCTTTCTAACGAATCTGAAAAATCGAATTTTCATAGCGGAAAGCAAAAGCTTTGGCCGAATGAATTTTTAGAAAGGTCGCTATGGAATTTATATAGCCCGTGAAATTGGCCATTTTGCATACGACCTCGGAATTCGACGAAACTACTTTTGTTGGATCCGGGATGTGAAGTTATTGCTAGGTTTCAAATTTCATAATTTTTGAAGCTAGTATGTGAGCTTGGCAAAAGAAAATGTGTTGGTCAATTACAGTTAAATTGGATCAACCAGAAATGGGCCTTTTTGCAAACGGTCTCAGAATTCAACGAAACTAGTTTTGTTGGGACCGTATTGTCAAAACATAGCTAGATTTATTTTTCTGGAATTTTTCGAATCAGTTTGTGGCCCTGGAAAATTGAAATGTACGTTCAAATTAAATATTGAATATTTTATATTTTAATTTGAAGGAAAACTGACTGAAACAGTCGAATAGGCCTTCGAAACATATCTCATTGTGTTCGGAATGGGGGTAAAACGCTAGGGACGACAGTCATTGGGTTTGGATTGGGGTTCGCAGGAGGCAAGGGGTATTTTCGGATTTTAAAACTTTATAAATAAATAAAAAAATTTGGTCCACGTCAGAACGCACCCCCCCCCCCCCCCGCTTTTCTCTCTCCCCGACTCGAACTAACGACAGAAATTGGCCGCTGCCTTCTCTCCTCTTTTTCGTGGCCTGTAGAGGGAGAACCACCCTCGAGAAGTTCTGTCGTTCGCACCCAGATTCCGCCGCCTGGGGACCACCGAGCTCGACCCCCTCCCTGGCGCACGTGCGCCTCTCCTAGCCCAACGAGGTAGCGTTGGCCGATCGAAGCAACAATCAACGGATTTGAAGAAAATTCAAAACCTAGTTTTGAAGAATTCAGAGAGGTATCGGCTTGTTTTATTTTCAACTATTTTAACACTTTTAAACCATTGCAAACATTGAAAAATCGTATCTTTTTCGTTCGTTAACGAAATTCGATGAAACAGGAAACATCGTGACCGTGTGGACGTCTTCTACATTTTAGAAGAGACTGCATATTTTTCTGAGCCTTCTGCTATTTTTGGTGGAGTGGAACCCAATGTGAGATTTCTAATTTATAAACAATATGGAAAACGACGATGTATAAATTATATAGTCGATGTATGAGTTATATAAGCGTTGTACACCTCATGTATAAGCGTTGTATAAGTTGTACGCTCGATGTATAAGTTATATATGCGTGGTAAAAATTATATATATGTTGAAACAGAAGTGAATTGCTATATATATATATGTATATATATATATATATATATATATATATATATATATACACGCCCCTCGTCCACAAACCATGGACGATATTTATTGGTTGTGATTGGTGTGAAAATTGATTGATAGTGAATGGTTGTTTGGGATTGTTTGTGGTTGATATTGATTGATTGTGGTTGAAAAATACCCATTTGTGGTTGAGAAATATTTGGTGAAAACCACATAGGATTAGTTGGTGGAAATGAAATAAATATACACATGCCGCCTGCGTGCGAACTAGATGCATGATCCCCATTGTCAAAAATCGCGAGGTTTTAAGGTAGAGCGAGGAGCCGTACTAGGGACGGTCCCGGTTTTAACTACCCTGCCATTATGCTGCCGAAATTTTGAATAATATTCATGTATTTGAATTATTTTCATTTGCTGAAACTATATTTATTCGTTGAATAGAAAACCTTCATGTGTTGAATCAATATTCATTCGTTGATTAGAAATTCATGTGTTGAATGGTATTCATATTTTAAAAGAAATTGTTTTATAATAAAAATCCTATTTTTATCACCTATATAAACTATATAAAATAACAGTGTTTTGAAATGAATTGCTTTACAATACAAATCACATTGTTATTATATACATGAATTGTTGAAATGCGAAGTGTTAAAAATAACCACTCGTTCAAATAAATATGCATGAGTTAAAATATTCATTAATTAGCTAATGATATGATTTTTGCCTATGCATGCAACATTAGGATGAATGGTGTTTTTAAACCAAATGGATTCAAATATGAAGTTGAATGGAAAATGATAAATGACAAGAACTGTATATATGTACATGCATATTTATTGAACAGGTTATAGCAAAGGGGCTAGAGAAGAGGAATAAAATTTTGTGCCCGACAAATAGGTACACATTTACTATTTTGTTTGGGTGATGATTTTATGAGCCTGTTGGCTAGCCGCTTGGCTTTTTCTTTTTCTTTTCGACATGAGATGCCCGTGTGGCTATTTGGGAATTTTCCTAGCCCCTCCCGTACAAAGGAGGTTATGGCGAAATTTTCCAAAATTTAAAGGCGTTAGTGAAATATTTGAAGTGAAAACGATATTGAAATTGTTGAATGAACTATATTTATATAAATATATAAATATAAATAAAATTAAACGAAACGTGGCCGTGCAGTTCGTGTTTTGAAACTGTGATTTCAAACAACTAGTGCGGGAAATCCGACCATTGGATTTTCACGAAACCGCAACCGTTGGGTTCGCCTTGAAAATATCTTTCCAATGGCACCAACTTTGTAAAAATCCAACGGTTGGATTGTCTGGAATGTTTAATTCAAATCTAAAGAAAAACAGCACCAGAAACGATTATATATATATAATTATATTTAATCGAATAACGACGCTGCAGTTCGTATTTTGAAATCGAAACTTCAAACGATTGTACCGGGAGATCCGACCGTCGGATTTTCCCAAAACTGGGACCGTTGGATTCGTTTTGAAAAGACCTTTCTAATGATGTAAATTTTGTGAAGATCCAACGGTTAGATTTTCAGATATGTGTAAATCAAATCTGAAGAAAAACAGCGCCACGACCGCGTTATGGCCCGAAGCGTCATTTGAATAAATTGGCTATTTTAAAGTAAATAAAAATAGCAATAAATTGTTATAAAATATCATAAACAATATGGAATGGAAATAAACTGAATTTGCTTGATTTATGTGGTATTTGATGGTTGAATGTGTTTGGTGTGAAAATTACATTAAAGAACAAAATTGGTGTTGTCGAATGATTTAACCATTGAAATAAATTGATTTGAAAATTCTAAATATACGTGAATTATTTGAAAAGGCCGAGTTAATTCTCATTTCAAATAATTGACCGACGATTGAAAGTCGAAGATGAAGACGGTGGTCGAAGACCGGAGATCTTCACCTCGTTTGGATGGTAACCGAGGTCCTGATTGGGAGGCATCCCGAAATATGGATAATGAGTGGTGATCGTCCAGACGTACGTGGTGATCGATGGGTTTGCGAGGTATTTAGTGCCTCCGGTTTCGTTCAGACCCAGAATGGACTTGTAAATGGACTGTGTGTCTGACATTGGATTTTATTCTGTGTTGGTTGAACTCTATTAAATATACATCTGTTTGGCGACGGAGAATTTATTCTTTTGCTTAACGCCCTTCTCTGAAACGCATGAGCTCAGAGGTTGTATATCGATGGACATCAGTCGCACGGCATGAATTGCTAGTGTGGCATGCCTAAGTGGCAAATGATCAGGGCTTCTGTTGAAAAGCAAAGTCTTGTGGTGATGATCAAAGCGCCGCCTGTGTGACGTAGCTTTGTGTATAACGTGAAATCGCGAGCCTCACACCCGGTATGAACCAGAAACGGGAGGAAGGACCTCAGGGAGGACATGCGTTTATTTCTAGCTAGGGTGGTGTCAGTGACCTACCAGCCCTGACATTTATATACTTTTCACCTATGTGGTTGTTGCTGTTGCGAGGCGCCTCGGTTTGATCGGAAGATCCAGGTCCGATGGGGTCATTCGTTGGCTCGTTTATGCCTCCAAATGGCGGGGAAACGTATTGTTCAGGAATTTTAATCCACATCGATGGACCGGCCCTGTCGCTCCTAGGGTCACTCGAGCTCTGATCCTGTGGCTCGGGCTAGAGAGTCGCGAATTCGGTAAGGACTATCTTTTGCCTTGGTTCATGACGGAAATCCAATTTCCAAATACGTGATCGTGCGGTTTCGATTGTATAGATATTTGGCGACATAGTGGCATGGGACGCTCATGTCGTATATGATTGATAGTTATGATTTGAAATTGTTTTCGAAACGTATAAACACTAGAAGTAATATCAAATGCCTTTGTTTTATTCGTATCAAGCATATTTTGGCCGTTATAAGGTAAAAACTCTATCCTCCGGTTTGCGTTGCATTGTGTGATGGGATCCGAGTCTTATAATGGCTTCATTTTTATAAAAAGCATTGCGATTTTTAAAAGAAAGATTTGTTTTAAAGCACTGGCAATCCGATGGAGTAAACCCGTTCCACGAAAGTGGCGTGGTCCTGTGATTAGCCATATATTAAATGTGTTAAATAGTTTTCTCATACCAGTCCCATGACTGACTCGTAGTTTGTTTCACTTTCAAACTCGGGTGCCCCTTTTTCTACACGGGCAGCCTTGTATTCAGGTTTAGCTGGCTTTATCCGGATAGCTGGAGCTGAAGATGGATTCTATCATTTATCTCTTTTTATGTTGTTCAGCTCCTATTGTACATATTTTGTTTATTTCCGCTGTAGACATTTATGTATAGCTGAACTGTATTTGTACTAAGTAAGATCCTGTATACTGTGTAACTCTGATGATTACTTTTATCCAGTATATTCTATTATTCATTATCCGGTGTGTTTATTTAATTTTGTTCTGCTATTATCTGTTTCTGTGTTATATTCCACGGATTACTCTTGCCACCTTTAGTACGGGGTTTGGGGTCGTCTCATGAAGTGGCTTGAATAGACCTATCAAAATATGACCCAACCCATTTACCTTACTACAACCCTGTAGTGTCAACCCATTTATAATTTTTTATTAAATAGATCATAAAAGGATTAACTCATTTTTGAAAGAGATACAAATGGGTATTTTTTTTTAAATTGCAATAACTTCTTCATACCACAATGAAATTGGACGAGGCTTCGACCGATAAACCCTCACCTAAATTACAGACAGTATGGAACTTCAGATGCTTCCTCTTGTGAACGGACACTGTAGTTCTCCAAGGTAACTAACTGTTGTACTTAGAAAATAAAAGGCTATAATTAGTTGTCATACGCTTTTGCAAGAATGAAATGATTTTGATTTCATACCCAAATGTCATTAGTTCTGTTATCAAATATAGGCATTTGCATGATGTCTTTGCGAATATCATTCGAGGTAGGGATTTGATCGAAATTCCAGTTCCCATTAACGATGATTTGAGCAAGAGTGCTTTCATGTCAACAAGAACACGTGCATAGTTTAGTCTTTTAACATTTCTTGTGTTTTCATCCATTTTAAGAGGTGTACCAATTATACTAGCATGTTTACTGATACCTCTTGCGTTCCATAGAGATAAATCTAGGTTTTTGAGTTTAATCCAAATTGGACGTGACTCAATCATATCTCGTTCAAGTCGTAGATTAGGTTCTCGTCTTTAATGAAAATTAAATTACTATCCATGAGGACCCCCATTAAGAACTCTTAAGCAATCGTCTTCTCTTTCGAATTTTATTAGGTAAAATCTGTTTTTTCTAGCAAACACATCCCAACAGCTAACAGATTTCCATTCACGTTTAATGAAAGCATTTAAGTGGACGTAAAATGGTCTCCTACCAACCAAATATATGTACAGAGAATTTTTCCACATTTCTTTACCATATTCAAAAACTAAATCATCTAACCAAATTACCTTCTTCGTCTAATGTAGTATCGAATTTTTCGGATGTCCTTTAATGTACTTCACCAATCACAGTTGTTTAAAAGTCTTACACATGGAAAAGCACCTGCATGTGATTTTAATATGCAGGAAATACGTATGACATGGGGTATTATTTAGCAAATTGCATCTATCCTTCTTCGGGTACACTCTCGTTGTAACGACCCAGATTTCTGGTCGATTAATTTTGAATATTTAATATTTATTTTAAATATTGATTTGAGAATATAAATGAATTTTTATATTTAGTTATCAATTTAAAAATCAAAATATGATTTATTTGAATATATATAATTATCGAAATACAAAATTGAATTTATTTGATTTCAAAGTCAACACTGAATTGGAAACAGTTCAGATAATCAATTCAAACTCCTGTTTGAATTAGAATAATAATATTAATTGATTATCAAAGAATTAATTAATTTAAATCAATTTAAATTAATATCTTTTCCATATGATGGAATTGGACTTCGTGACCTATCCTAGTGTGTCAGAATAGTGGTATAGCCCTAAGAATGCCACTTATTGTGTTCAAAAAGGAGTTTGAAATCAACGCGACAATTTAAATTAACGGATCCGGTTAAAAACAAATTTAAATTAATAAAATATAAAATTTCCTATGGTCCTGAAAACACCACCTACATACCTTCTTAAACACACACTTCAATCCCCTTTTCTATTTAAATCATCATGCTATTTTGTTCTTCAGTACAAATCAAAAATGGCCAAAATCTCTTCCATTTTAAAACCGAATTCAAAGTATCATCTCAAAGGGTGCTAGTGCCTTACGCTTGAATGTTAGAGGATGACCAAAAAGTTATAACTCCTTACTAGAACTGTTGCAACGTTGTAGTGCTCTACGATTGTACTATGTTATGTCTTTTAAATATATCTCATTTATATTTTCTTTTGTAGCTAATATTCACAACTCACTAGAGGACGACGCAAAAGTTTTAACTCCTTACTATTTTTTTCAGCAAGATACCGACCACTTTAATTGATTGATATCAATTGAAAGCCAACTTTAATTATTGGCAGCATGATACTGACTAATCTTGTCAGTGCTTAGTCCAATGTACGTGTAAGCATGACTTTTAATGTTCATAGACTAGTCATTTCAGCGCTTGGGATAGTATACTCTTCATATAACGATGAATTTAACTTAAACTCTACGGATACATTCCAACTTTCCAAATACATAAACCAAAATATACCTATTGAAAATGACACATAATTTAATGATATACTACTCAAACTGTATAATATGATTGTACTATAACCCGTACAATTCGTGACCGACGAATTCTGACCGGTACTTGAAATGATAGAGTGAGTCGTACGTCGTCCGTTTCAGTTGAAAAACATCATCCTTTCTTACCTCATCAATTACTTTACAGTAATTCACACAATCAGCAGTAAATCACAACAATAATAGAATAAAATCGAAGAAGTGTGCTCGATAGGAGGTATGACCTCACTTGGTCCGTGCGTAGCTCCTGTTTTAGCCACATCAGGCTGACTTAAGGTAGTCAGGAAGTCAGGGTCTCGTAGTTAATATGAAATACAAAATAGAGTCGTTTTCCAAATCATCCCCTTCATTCTGGAACTCCACTGCGTACACAGTTGTTAAAGTGGTTTTCAGTATTGGCAGAGAGTATGACAATAGCCGATCCCGGTCTATTTAACGACCAATCGTTTACATTTTTCACACCCTGGTCATTATTTTAAAAATCACTTTATAAAATAGTTTATATGAAATCTCATATTTGAAATCAGAATTAAATATCTAACTTTGATTACATTCAATTTTGAAAATAACTAACTTAAATCGCTTAAATCAAATCGATTTCGAAACCACATCGAAAAGATCTCAAAATGTAGTATAAATTAATACTATACTATTTAACTTCGATAATGATTTGGTTTGGTTAATATTCGCTAAATTTCAAGTTCAAAACAATTCAAATAAATCAATTTTTACCTTTCTAAGAAAACATTTCAAATCGATTCATATGAATTCAACATTTGGTTCGAATTCAAAATGTATAATTCAAGTCAAAACTTACATTTCAGTTTTAAACAAAACATATCGTACTTTATAATTCAAGTCATATAGTTCAAAATTGTTACTTCTACATTTTGAATCAAAATCTTATTTTTCCATTTAAACAAATTACGATTTAAAACCATTCTTATACATCGATATGAAAAATTCTTAATTCAAACCAAACGATATAAAAACCAATTCCGCATATAACATCTATATATATTCCAATTCATGTTTAATCACTTAAAATTGAATTCAATTCATATCGATTATAAATTTAAAATAAATCAATTGACCCAATTCACATTCAGTTCTTATCAAAATTCATAATTTAAAACAATTCAAATTCAATTTTTTATAAATTTCAATTTAACATCAATTTACGCAATTCAAATTCATTTCACTTTTACCTAATTCAAATTTATCTCTACCAAAAGTTCATATCAATTTGAATCCAAAACTTAATATGAGTTCATTCGTTATTCAATTATGGTTATATAACTTTACATCTTTAAATTTTGAATTTAAATCGCAAAATCTAACATATCCATCTTGAGTTTATTATTAAAGTTTATATAACATATATATAAGAAAATAAATTTTGAATATATATATAAGTTTATAAAATTTTAAAATTAATTAGAATATAGATTATAAACATATATATAAGTTTAAAAAATAGGTTTAAAAGAAATAATACTATAATATAATTAATATGTAAAAGTTTTAAAATATTTATATAATTAAATTATATAGTTTAAAATAAATAAAATTATAAGTAAAATCTTAAATAAGTATTTAAATCTATATGTACTTATAATAATCATTTTAAAGCATATAATTTAAAATTTAAAAATATAAGTTTAAAATTTTATAATATAAATATAAAACTATAAAATCTTAAATTAGTATTTTAAATCAAAATTTCCAAATTACTATACTTCGAAAATATGACCAACGGTACTTGTTTGATAAAAAATATATTTTAATTTTTTACAGTACTTTTTGATACAAAAACATAATCAAATCAATAAACAACCAAATTCAAAACTTGAAAATACGCAAGTTTTAATTATTCTTTAAAACGTCATTTTGCTTTTCTTTACAAACAAATTCAAATATATTAAAAAAAACATGAAAACTTTGCTTTTAAAAAAAGTCATACGTGTTTTATACAGTTTTTATAAAACCGTATAAAACATATAAAGGGTTTTCTAAAAACCAATATTTACCTTAAACGGTTTTCATAAAACCGTTTAATTATACGAACGGTTTTATGAAAATCGTTTAAGGTGTATTCAGTTTTTAGAGAAAGCCGATTATCTCTCGCCACTTTCAATTCGAAATGGCGGCGACACTCCCCACTTTCTTTCTCTCCCCACTCTTGTCACGACGCTGCTGTAGCGTGAGCAACGTCGTTTCTTCACCATTTCACGAATTCTCCCCACTGCTAGGAGTGCTCTTACTGAAATTGTAACTTATATTCTCAATTTAAACTACAAGAGTTAATAACTATTTAAGGTAGGTATAGCGTAGGAAAATTAATCACAACCTCTTTAAAATATAATCTGGGTAGAGAATTCCCTACATATTCTCTATATCATCAACATATTTTCAGTTTTGCCTACGCCGCACCTACGCTGCGCAGGTATGGTGTAGGAAATGAATAGAGAATTCCTTACACATTCCCTACACCATGCACATATTTTCAATTTTCCCTACGTCACGCCTACGCCACATAGGTCTGGCGTAGGAAATGGATAGGGAATTCCTTATGCATTCCCTACGCCATCCAGCCACGTAGGTATGGCGTAGGAAATGGATAGAGAATTCCCTACACATTTCCTACACCATCCACATGTTTCCAGTTTTCCATACGCCGTGCCTACGCCGCGTAGGTATGGCGTAGGAAATGGATAGAGAATTCCCTACACATTCCCTACACCATACACATGCTTTCAATTTTCCCTACGCGGCACCTACGCCGTGTAGGTATGGCATAGGAAATGAATAGGGAATTCCCTGCACATTCCCTACACCGTCCACATGTTTCCACTTTTCCCTATGTCGTGCCTACGCCGCGTAGGTATGGCGTAGGAAATGGATAGGGAATTCTTTGCACATTCCCTATACCATCCACATGTTTCTAGTTCTCCCTACGCCGTTCCAACGCCGCGTAGGTATGGCGTAGGAAATTGTAACACCCCACCTCCGCTAGGGTCACTCACAAAGGGAATGCACTAGTTTTGGTGGAGTATTATCTAGGTAAGCATAGACAGAGATATCACAAGACAGAACATAAAATAAGCAGCTGTAGAAATTAAAAACCAAATTTCATTACTTTCGAGAAAAGAGTCAAAACCTCATATATCCAAGGTACAAATTATTCCATTACATTAAGTTCTAGATAAAGAAGCATAAACTTAAAGTAGCAAAAGTAAATTATTCCCCAAACATAGCAGAAGTACACCCATAGCATAGCTCAAGAACAAGCCGTACATGAGCTGTCAGAAAGCAAGCTAAGTCCAAGCTAAGAGCAAGTGTTTCCTCCCTGAGAACCTGGGGGGGGGGGGACGAAGAAAAAGAGGCGAAAGAAAAAGGGTCAGTCATAAAGACTGGTAAGTCCTAGTGACTTTCAGCATAAAAACTAGTAAAGGTAACAAGATAGGTATAAACTGAAAATAAACATAAGGATGATGATAAGTCTGGCATGATAAACTAAGATAACGAGATAACTCAAGTATAGCATCGCATGTTCAAGGTTCGCTGCACCAACCGTACTAGTATTCTAACCCATGTCAAGTATTTATCATGAAGTGATCCCTTGGCCCAATATCATGGAGTGACCCATTATGGGATCCCACGGTACGATCTACTAGTCGATCGGCTCCCTACAAGTTCTAGCATGTCGAGTGTCTGTGTCCTACGGCCCACTCATGAAATGTAGTCACCTATGCTAGGTCCACCCTACGTTGTATCAAGACCTAGGGTGCCAACCACCAACACGAATCAAGCACGCACAATGTGGACCTACGGGTGCCCAATGCCTGCTTTTTCAACTCCGGACTACGTGCACGACCATAGTCCGCCTGAACCTACAATGGCGCACCTACTCAGCCGTCGTTCTGGTCGCTTACAATCAGCCCAGTAATCGTGCCCCACCCTGCCTAGTCCCAGGGTATCGTGATACATCTAAGTGGGTTACTGCTGAAAAGGACCGCGTATCTAGAGTTTCTAATGGGTTAAGTGTTGTCATTCAAATTCGTGACTTAACCCTATCCAAATCATGTACCAAGTGGGTTAAGTGTGTTCAAGCGGTTCATGACTTAGCCCTACCAAATCATCGTGTCAAATTGGTTAAGTATATTCAAGTAGTTCATGACTTAACCCTATCAAATCGTCGTGTCAAATTGGTTAAGTATATTCAAGTAGTTCATGACTTAACCCTATCATGTTACATTAATTCATTAATGCACCCTAACCTCTCACATAAAACTAGTTGTTGTGGTCACTGGATTTGTCGGGCGGTTCTGGGCAGATTTACACCACAACATAGTCTAACCTCGGGTTCTAGATGCGATATGACCAACTACCCACATTGGATCCTATTGTTTGCAGTTACTGGATTCGTCGGGCGGTTCCGGGCAGATTTACACTGCAAACTCAACCCAACCTCGAGTTGGCCATTTTCAAGTTTATCTAAGTGTCATGTCCATGTTCAAGTTTTCATGTCGAAATTCATGTCGAGTTTCATGTCAGATTCCATGTAAGTTTCATGTCACGTTCTTGTCCATATACAGGTTCAAGTTATAATAACGTTCATATTCAAGTTCAAAGCCAATTCATGTTTTACCTAATCTACCCAAATCGTATTCCCATCGCACGTAAACTCGAATCGAAACAATTAAATCTAATTAGGGAATAACATAAAAAGGGACAGGTATAAGGTGGAAAAAGTGATTACTAGCATAGCATGGTATAACTTGAGATAAATGACCATAACATTACTGGCATATGAAATATCGGCCTCAAACATAAAGATTCCAAATCTAGCAAAAGGAGGTACTAGTCAAGATAACAGTTGGCATAAAGTGATAGTCATGGTAACGGTTGACATAAAGTGAAAGCCATAAACTTGTGACTAATAGCAGATTCAACATTTCAGGCATGATAATAGGAGGGGTTTTTCCTTTTAATTTACAACATGAATAGGCCCTAAATCAATGTCATAGTAATATACCCAAAAGTCAAGATTCAAGATGAACAAGAATGGATGTAAAACAGTCATCATACATAGGTCCAATTTCAATTTACACATATTCATATTACGTTTACAATTTAAAACTAAAAGTAACTGGGGCTTACAGATCGTGATTCAAGAATTAGAAAAAGAGAGTCGATGTTAAATCTTTATATGCTTAGTCGAGTCCTAACAGAAGTCCCCAAATCAGCAATTCTCTTAATGTAGTTTCGACGTAGAAGAAGTAGTCTCTTTCTCTTAACTTTTCAACCAGAATTAGAGCAGCATAATGTCAGAGAGAATTTTGTGTAGAGAGATTAGTGTTAGGGGCTGTTTATATAGGGTCAGGTCAACGAATGTAGACAGAAATGAGGCCAGATACATCAAAACGAATTCAGACTCAAAATTGGGTTCTGTCACCAGGTCGACCCCCAGGTCGACACTATGGTCGACCTGGTCCTGGGTAGGTCGATTACAAAGTCGACCCCCAGGTCGACCTGGTCCTGGGCGGGAAATTTCCCGCCCAGTCCATTCTGAGGTTTGAATTTCGAAATTTGAATTTGAATTCTGAGCTGTTTTGAACTTGAAAACTTTTGAAAACTACGAAAGGTCATAACTTGGTCATACAGACTCCGATTTTCGAAAAATCGGACTCTTTTCCAAGTAGAATTTCGAGACGAACGCAATGGAGTAACCCGTTTCCCTTGATTCTTATTTTAAAAATTAATTCTGCCTTCATTTATGGTTATTACACATTATAAAAATACGGGTTGTTACATTCTCCCCTCCTTAAAGGATTTCGTCCCCGAAATCTCTAAGTTAGAAAGAATATATCCTACCATCCAATCATCCATCTACTCAAAGCATCATCCATAGGCAACCATTGTCCTTAAAAGATTTCTAATGCTGTATGAACATATGCAGAAAGTGTGTGTATATGTACTTATCTAATGCAAAAGATCAGGCGGTTACTGATTCAGTAAACCTCCTTAATGCAAAATATGTTAGTGTAATGAATCCAACATGTATGAAAATTCCTAACATAGTTTATAATCTCTGCATGAGTGCACAAACATTCATTCGTATGCAATATCCAAGTGATAGCATAACAAGTCCCATCCATGTACAAGTATAAGCACTCATGCATATGCAACATGAAAATGTGACTGAGCCGATCTAGTGCCTAATGTGTGTCATGCATCCACTAGCAATCACTTGCAAACACTTGCAACCATTTGCAAACATCAACCATAACATGTTTCAATCACATGTTTACATCCATATGGTTCTACCTAAGGTTCTCAAGATAAGATCGAGAAAATAACAAGACAAACGTAGGTAGTGAAAGCATGATACGAAATGGTTTTCAAGTTTATAGGAAAAGGAGATCGAGAATGTACCCTAAAAAAGAAATGGGTAAAGCGCGCGTATCTTTTCTTCGGTTTCCCAAGTTGCGTCTTCTTGGGCTTCACTCCGCTGAACTTTAACTAGCTTGACTTCTCGATTCCTTAGCTTCATTATCTCCGTTCCTAAGATAAGAATTGGAAATCGCCTAATGTTGCTTCTTTTTCCACTTCTACGCCTTCAAGGATGCTTGGCTCAACCACTTCGACCGATTCATGTAAGCACTTCCGGAGATACGAGACATGAAAGACATTGTGTACTCCGGCCAGCCTCTCGGGTAATTCTACCTTATAGGCCATTCGCCCAATCTTCTCGGTGATAGGGAACGGTCCTACGAATCTTGGTGCTAGTTTTCCAACCGCTCCAAAGCGAACTACATTGCGTAAAGGAGAAACTTTTATAAAGACCATGTCTCCGACTTCGAACTCTAGGTCTGTCCTTCTCTGGTCCGCATAAGATTTCTGTCTATCTTGGGTCGTTTTCATCCGCCTTCGTATCAACTCAATCTTCTCAGAAGTGTCCCTTATCATGTCGGGCCCAAGTATAAGTCTGTCTGTCGTCTCCCACCAACAAGTTGGTGACTTGCAAGGTCTTCCATACAGGGCTTCGAACGGTGCCATTCCGATGCTAGCTTGGTGACTATTATTATATGCAAACTCCACGAGAGGAAGATGGTCTTCCCAAGTACCACCAAAGTCAAGAATGCATAGCCTCAGGAGATCCTCTAGTACCCTATTTACCCTTTCGGTTTGTCCATCCGTCTGTGGGTGATAGGCCGTGCTCAAGTTCAGTCGTGTACCCATTGCTTCTTGCAGACTATTAGTGAAAATCGGGTCACGATCACTAACTATACTAAAAGGAACCCCATGCAACCGTACTATCTCCCGAAGGTAAATAGACGCTAGCCCTGATGCGGTACTCTTGCTTTTCACTGGAATGAAGTGAGCACTTTTTGCGAGTCTATCAACTATGACCCATATGCTAGTATTTCCCTTCCTTGACCTAGGTAGTCCATCCACGAAGTCCATCGAGATACTCTCCCATTTCCATTGTGGAACCTCCAAAGGATGTAATAGCCCACCGGGCTTCTTTGATTCGGCCTTTACTTGTTGGCACACCATGCACTTTGAAACGAACTCTGCCACGTCCTTTTTCATTCCAGTCCAAAAGAAAATGCGTTTCATATCTTTGTACATCTTATCCCCTCCGGGATGTATGGTCATCTTCGAGTGACGCACCTCCTCGAGAACTTTCCTTACTAAGTCTCTCACTTGCGGGACGCATAGCCTTCCATCACGCCTTAGCCATCCGTTGTCATCTATGGCATACCTACCGAGGTGACTTGACGTCTCACCCCTAATCAGCTTGTCCATGATTTCGACTATCTGTGGGTCTTCCTTCTATGAAGTCCCTACTTGATCTAGAAGTGTAGGTCTTAACTCAAGAGATGCTAACGTAGGAGCCAATGACTCAACAGCAGGTGTGAAATCAAAGGTTGTTATAAACTCAAGACTTTTCCTTTCAACAAACAAGGGGCTCAAGGTCAACCTTTTCCTACTTAGCGCATCTGCCACCACGTTACCCTTGCCAAAGGTATAAGCTATATCGAAGTCATATGATGCCAAGAATTCCATCCACCTTTGTTGTCTCAGATTCAAATCTTTTTGTGAGAAGAGGTACTTAAGTGATTTGTGGTCGGTATACAGCTCGAACCTCTCCCCAAGAAGATAATGGCGCTAGGATTTAAGTGCAAAAACGATCGCCGCCAACTCCAAGTCATGTGTGGGATAGTTCTTCTCATGAACTTTAAGTTGTCTACCCCCATAGCATATCAATTTCCCTTCTTGCATTAGGACTGCGCCTAATCCCGTGCCACATGCATCTGTGTACACGGTAAACATCTTACCTCCATCAGGTAATGCCAAGACTGGAGCTGTGGTGAGGGCTCTCTTGAGTCTCTGAAAAGAAATCTCACACTCTATGTCCCATGCAAATGCTAGGTTTTTCTTCGTTAACCTAATAAGAGGGGCTGAAATCTTAGCGAAGTCCTTAATGAACTTCCTATAGTAGCCTGCCAAACCGAGAAAGCTTCTCACTTCAGTTGCATTCTTAGGAACTTTCCAGTCTTGCACCACAACCACGTTTGCGGGGTGCACGGCTATGCCTTGCTTAGAAACTACATGTCCAAGAAACTGAACTTCCTTCCTCCAAAAATGGCATTTGGAGAACTTAGCCTTTAACTGGTGTGCTTTAAGCGTATCCTTGACTTCCTTGAGATGTCTAGCATGCTCTTCTTCGTCCTTTGAGAAGATCAGAATATCATCCACGAAAACTACTACAAACTTGTTAAGGAACTCCCGAAACACCCTACTCATCAAATCTACAAAATATGCAGGTGCATTCGTTAACCCAAACGGCATGACGAGCCATTCGAAGAATCCATCAGGAGTCCTAAACGCAGTTTTTTCAATGCTATCCTCAACCACTCTAAGCTGATGGAATCCTATGGCTAGATCGAGTTGAGAGAAAACAGATGCTCCTACAAGCTTGTCAAACAGATCGTCGATTCTTGGCAGTGGGTGCCTATTCTTCTTTGTCAGCTTGTTTAACTCACGATAATCTACGCACAGACGAAGCGAACCATCCGCCTTAGTAGCGAATACCACCGGAGCACCCCATTCAGAAATGCTTCGTCTTATGAAAATTTTCTCAAGCAACTCCTTAACTTGTTTACTGAGCTCTCTTCTTTCTCGCGGGGCCATGTGCCTAACGGGCAATGAAACTGGCTTGGCATTATCAACAAGATAAATTCGGAAGTCTATCTCGCGTTTAGGAGGTAACCCCCTTACCTCATCAAAGACATCTAGATATTCTCGAACCACTTTTACAGATTGCAAATTGTCGATGGATGAGTCAAGAGATTCAAGATAACACAACATGACCAGACCCTTAGGGTTACAAGAAATTTCAAGGGTATTACCAAGGCGAGTCATGTGCCTCACTACCCTTCGTTCACAATCAAGAATGGCTCCATAATTGGACAACCAATCCATGCCTAGAATCAATTTGTATCCCATAAATCCGAGAACATAAGCATTACATGCGAATTCTACGCTTAAGATAGAAATTCTAAAATCCACACAAATCATAGACAAATGAGTGGAGCCCCCATTGGATTTGAAACTATAACGGGATCCTCAACTAGACTAGTACTTAGGTGCAGATTTTCAACAATATCAGAAGAAATAAAAGTATGCGATGCGCCAGAGTCAAATAAGGTTCGAACAGGAAAGTCAGAAATGTAAACAAGGCTTTCTACGGAAATATTACTACCTCGGTCAAGAGCTGGAGTGGTGTTGAGAGCGTGCAACTGCCCTCCAGAAGGTCCTGCTCGCTGGGTCTGCCCCTGACCTTGCTTCTTAGGGCAATCCTTGCTGATGTGTCCAGTATCACTACAATGAAAGCATTCACCTAACTTTCTCTTCTTCTTTCTATAGTCTTTGGCTAGATGTCCCGTAATACCACAAAGGTTGCACTTCCTTGTCTCACGCGCCTTGTTGTTGTTGCTCTTGTTATTCTTGTTATTCTTGTTGCCTCCCTTCTTGGAGTCAACTTTCTTATTCTGAGTCTCATTAGGGTTAACCTCCTTCTTGCTATTCTTGTCTTCCTCATGAAGTAGAGCCATATCCACCAAGCTTTCAAAGGTCGCCCCCATGGGTATATGAGTTATGGCCAAACTGTGTAGTGGCTCGTTCAATCCTCGAGCAAAGCGTATAACCTTTTTCTGGGCCGTGTTAACCAAGTCCAAACCGAACTGGCAAGCTGATTAAACTTATTCACGTACTCCCTAACAGACATGTCCCTTTGCTTGAGTGCGAGGAACCTCTCCATCTGAAGGTTCTCTTCTGTTGACGATAAGAATTTAAGCCCAGACCTCTCTCTAAAGTCTGCCCAAGTCTCAATTGGCCTGGTGGCGTTGGTGACTTCCCACCAAAATGCAGCTTCCTCTTTAAACAACCATGCTGCCAACTGAATATTCCTATGGTCCTCCACATCAAAGATAATAAACAAGTCTTCAGTCTCCTTTAGCCAGTTTCGTGCCTCAACGAATGTTTCAGTTCCAACGAAGTTCTTGCCGCCCATCGCTTTAAAGTCTTTGCATATTTTGGCAAAGGCGGTACCAGGAGGAGGAGTAACCGCGACCACTCGGGGAGGAGGAGGAGGGATGTCTACCGGGCCTGCGCCGTTGGCCCTAGCTTCTAAGTACCTTCGGAACCATCCATGTACGGGTACTCCCTCAGGAATGTTAAGATCAGACATGCTGAAAAACGAAAAGAAAAAGATTCTAACGAGGAAACAATGGAAAGTTCTAATGGCTTTTGGGGAATAGCTTTTTCTTAAAAATAAAACTTTTCTCGAAAAAAAAATGCTTCTTTATAAATGGTTTTGAAAATAGTTTCAAAAGGTTTTTAAAACTTTTGCCCCGTCTGGTAACCTTCTGCTCTGATACCAAATGTAACACCCCACCTCCGCTAGGGTCACTCACAAAGGGAATGCACTAGTTTTG
The DNA here is from genome assembly GCA_030737875.1 of Allium sativum. NCBI lineage: Eukaryota > Viridiplantae > Streptophyta > Magnoliopsida > Asparagales > Amaryllidaceae > Allium > Allium sativum. The sequence goes on along the minus strand of CM060924.1, from coordinate 772,576,635 downwards.
GTGGAGTATTATCTAGGTAAGCATACACAGAGATATCACAAGACAGAACATAGAATAAGCAGCGGTAGAAATTAAAAACCAAATTTCATTACTTTCAAGAAAAGAGTCAAAACCTCATATATCTAAGGTACAATTATTCTATTACTTTAAGTTTATGCTTCTTTATCTAGAACTTGATGTAATGGAATAATTTGTACCTTGGATATATGAGGTTTTGACTCTTTTCTTGAAAGTAACGAAATTTGGTTTTTAATTTCTACCGCTGCTTATTTTATGTTCTGTCTTGTGATATCTCTGTGTATGCTTACCTAGATAATACTCCACCAAAACTAGCGCATTCCCTTTGTGAGTGACCCTAGCGGAGGTAGGGTGTTACAGAAATGGATAGAGATTTCCCTACGCATTTCCTATACCATACACATGTTTTCATTTTTCCCTATGTCGTGCCTACGCCGCGTAGGTATGGCATAGGAAATTGACAGGGAATTCTCTACACATTCCCTACACCATATACATGTTTCCACTTTTCCCTACGCCGCGCCTACGCTGGTAGGGATGGCGTAGGGAATTCTGGGTTGGAAAATTTCCCTTTTTCTTGTAGTGAAGTGACAAGATCTTTTTGATTCAGGAATTGATTTTGTTCATTTGTGTGTCCACATTTTAATGATTCATGAATCCAGTATTTGGCATCACAATGAGTCATATAGTACTATTTTATTGTTTGGCATCGCATTTTTATTGGGTTTGTACTTTGTAGTGGACGTTTGGATGGTGGTGTAACTGGTGTTTGGGTTTGCATGCATCAATTTTGGTTTAGTATTTAACGAGTATTAAGTAGAGCGCTTGTGCGAATATTCATGCCTTTCAGCTGAAACTGCAACTTCTGATTTGTTGGAGCAAGAAGAAACGATATAGGCCAGCAACTATGTAAACGAAGATGCGCTACAACAGCAAAAAACCAAATAATCCGATCGAGCACTGCAAAATTCATTACATTGAACGACATTGAAATGCTTGCAAAGATCTGCATTGATGTGTTAAAGTGCTGTTGAACGCATGCACTAATGTGCACTGAAATGAGGATGTCATGTGAAACGAAACTAAAGTGAGGTATTTATAGTATTCTTTTGTCTTCTTTATGCTTCTTTTTTCATTGAGTTAGTTGTACTCATTTAAAAAAGCCATAATTCTTTATGCTTTTTTTTCATTGACTTTGTTATACTCATGTGAAACGGAACCAAAGTGAGGGAGCTGCAGTGCTTGCTATAGATGCATATATTAAACATTCTATCAAGTATATTGTTTAATCCTGCGCAAACTATTTGAGTAGTGCGTAATTAGTTCATTTTATAACTCTTATTTTTGTTCGTTTTATTGTACCTGTATAATGGGTTTAAATAGAATAATTTGAGGAGCTCTTGATCATAAAAAACACATAATGCTTCCCACTAATATTTATTAAGATTGTTAATTAGCAGCATTTCCGTCAAAGCTTATTGTTTTCAGTCTCCAAAATTAAATTTCATGAAAATACTTACTTGGATTTGTGATATATTGCGCAGTGTGTTTAACTAGCATCATAATTTACTTCCATTTTGAAATAACCAGTTGATAGTTTCCTTATCCGTTTCTTTCAAAAAAAAGAAAGAAATGTTTCCATTGCTCCATTACTTTAAGTCTGTAATTGTCCCTATCCTCCCTAGATTTATAATTTTTAATTTGGTTTAGTAAACATGTCCTAATAAATGTCCTTTTCCAAAATTTTAGCCAAAATAAGTTAGGTGCTAGTGCGGTGAACTTGGCTGCTAGCGTTAAACCTACATATGTGTATAACTATCAGGTATGCTGGAAATATGTTATTCGGTTAGGTTCTATCTTGCTATTTTTATTTGTTTATCCTGGTTTTGATGGTGTATGCTTTTTGTACTGTGGTGCAGTTATTTTTTCTTTTGAACAAGAGTTTGAGTTGTATATGACTTAGGAAGCAATGGTTTTCTAGGTCTAAACTTTTTACATGAGGATGAGAAGATCTTCCTGTTGCATGACTGATTCAGATTTTGTTAAGACACTGAGTTTTATGCCTATGTTTCAGATTTTGGCACTGTTAGAATGTTAATCCCCGATTCATCAAATTGGATTGCATCTTGCTGGCACTTATGGTTACAGTGCTCCTGGTATGTAATTTATAGTAGAGAAGATAAACCCTTTTTGTTTTTTTATAACACATAACTCTGCGTAGCAAGCCTGAGTTTCCACCTTAGAAAAAAGATAAAATAAAACTGTTATAATACAAGAGTTAATGTGCATCTGGAAAAGAAAAATAATTCATATGTTTCAGCCTTATCAGTTCTACATTTTAGTCATCAAATACTAAGAAACAACTCTTTTGGTTCAGCGATCAGGATTTGACATTCACATGAATTTCCAAACATAAGCATATATACGTTTCTGGCAATTTGACACATTTCTAACACAAATATTTGAACCTACTGATGCTTCATCTATTCATTTAGATATTTTACTAAGTGTAGTATTGATTTTAGCACGTGTTAACCATTATTTCTTCATCCATATGTGACTTTATATTAATTTTTTATTCATGTCATATGATTAACCATTATTTTGAAATATTCTTTTGATACTGTTTGGAATTTGATTATAGTGCTAAGCAAAATAATCATTTTAGTGCCTTAGTCTTAGTATTCCTTATAGCAGCCAAAGTTTTATTTGGAATTTGATTATTGTTTTATGTCATGATCACGGATTTTGAATCTCATTTTGAAAGAATTCAAATCCAAAGAGAAGAGAGAGATATAAAACCAAGAAGGAATTGAAGACTACATTTTATTAATTTGCGTTGTTCCATTACAAGAGAGATCCTCCTCCCTTTATACAAGTTTTTACAATCAAATATAAGGAAACCATTAAAGGCGGAATTTATGATATCCCATAAAATATATTCTAATAGGTTTCCTGTTTTATCTCCATAATTGGTTTCCTGTTTTATCTTCATGATAGGTTTCCTGTTATATATCCACAGCATATCCTTCATAGCATATTCTTCAGTTCATAATAGGTTTCCTGTTATATCCTGTAGCATATTCTCTAACATCCCCCCTCAAACTCACGATACTGAAAATCGTGAGTTTGCCAAATAGAAGCTCCAAACCGAAGAGTGGCCCAAATAGAAGCTCCAAACTCCAAGCACCGGTCATTCAACTCAAAGCCTTCAACTGGTTTTTAAAGTGGACCACACTCAATATTAATGGTTTTTAAAGTGGACCACACTCAATAATGGTTTTTAAAGTGGACCACACTCAATATTAATGGTTTTTAAAGTGGACCACACACAATTATGGTTTTTAAAGTGGACCACACTCACTATTAATGGTTTTTAAAGTGGACCACACTCAATATTAATGGTTTTTAAAGTGGACCACACTCAATTATGGTTTTTAAAGTGGACCACACTCATTTATGGTTTTTGGTTTTGGTTTTGGATTTTGATTTTTGGTTTTGGTTTTGGGTTTTGATTTTTGTTTTTGGTTTTGGTTTTGGTTTGGTTTTGGTTTTTGGGTTTTGGGTTTTGGTTTTGTTTTTGGTTTTGGTTTTGGGTTTTGATTTTTGGTTTTTGTTTTGGGTTTTGATTTTGGGGATGCTTGCTGTAGGTGGGGTTGCGTGATGGTTGGTAGGTTTGGAAGTGGCTTAGGGTCTGAACTGGACGGCGTGGAGTTTGTTGAGGGGAGTGATTTCGTGGATGGGGGCTGTTTCAAATTGGGTTTGGTTGATTTGGGTTTTCAGTTGAATTGGTATGATTTTGTGGGTGAAAAGTGATGGTGATAACGTCGAACTGGGTGTGGTAGTGGATGCGGTATGAAGATGGGTTGGGAGAAGATCCGAGGACGGTGACTGGACGTTGGTTGAGATTGTTGATGCCGATGGTTTTTATAAAAGGGACAAAGCGATTTTTTTTTAATATATATGTACATATCTCTCTCCTTCCTTTAGCTTTGCTCTGATACCATGAAAGAATTCAAATCCAAAGAGAAGAGAGAGATATAAAACCAAGAAGGAATTGAAGACTACATTTTATTAATTTGTGTTGTTCCATTACAAGAGAGATCCTCCTCCCTTTATACAAGTTTTTACAATCAAATATAAGGAAACCATTAAAGGCGGAATTTATGATATCCCATAAAATATATTCTAATAGGTTTCCTGTTTTATCTCCATAATTGGTTTCCTGTTTTATCTTCATGATAGGTTTCCTGTTATATCTCCACAGCATATCCTTCATAGCATATTCTTCAGTTCATAATAGGTTTCCTGTTATATCCTGTAGCATATTCTCTAACACATTTTGGTCCCCAAATGTAGAACTGATAAGGCTTTCTATGCTAATACTCTGCAAATGATATTTTGATGTTTAATGTGCAAGCTTCAATGGTAGTTTTAATGGGAAGCTAAAGTGAAGTAGTTGTGGTCAAATCATTTATTTGATGTGCAGGCTCATATTTGATGTCCAGGCTTTTCTATGCTAATATTTATGTAGTCTTTGAAGGAGCTAATGATATGTTGATTACAAATGTTATGTATTTTGGAATGATATTTTAATTGTTATTGTATTATGTACTACTAAAATTGTACTTTGATAATTGTTCAAATATTGCAGTTTGCATGAAAATTTCATTTTATGCCATACAATCTATTTTTATTTTGTATGTTTTTAAATTTGCACAATTTTAGTTAAATGGGCTTGTTGGGTTGACCCACTAAGTTGTTGGGTTGGGTTGGCCCATTTATTAAATGGGTATAATGGATTGGATATTTTTCTTTGTTAAATGGGTTACGTAAATCTTGAACCAACTCATTTATAGTCAACTCAACCCATTTGATACACTTAGTCTATGTCATATTCATTATTCACGGAATTTTATTTTGAATTTAATTTTAAATATTCTTTTGGTGTGGATATGGTAACCAGGGCTATAATATAAGCTGTTGTTGGTTTTTTTTTTTTAAATTAACTTATATTATTTCAATTTCTTCTCATGACTGATAACACTTGTTTAACTACCGACATTTGTGTTGTGTATACATTAATAATTACCTATTATCTAGTTATATGTGCAACAATACATACACATGCGCGTGCGCACACACACACACACATATACACACACATACATACATAGGCAGGTTCAATGACACCTCAAATAGTGGAGCACCTCTTTGGCCTCCTTGTTTTTCCACACAAAATCAGTTTCTCTCTCCCTCCATTAACTCTCTCTTCTTCCACTATATTTTTTTAATATAAATGAGAGGTGGATGTCAGGGTCTAAAGGAGTGCTAGAATTTTGGGGTGCCATTATATGCTTGCCATATATATACGGGTTGAGTTTCACTACTCCTCTTATATTGCAAGTGAACTCTCCCCTGAATCTCAGCCACTCATTATCTCGCTTATTCTCTCTCTTCCCACTAAGAAAGAATATTCAAATGTGAGTGGGTGGCTGAGCTTTATGGGGAGAGTTCACGTGCAATATAAGAGGTGTAACGGAACTCTTCCATGGGCCATATATATACACATATATACATTTTCAATATATACACACACACACTTTTTTTGTATATATTGCAAATCTAGTTTAAAATAATGCTTTTAGTGGTCTTCTAATGCAAGTTGTGCTCTCTTATTTGTAATCTTATTATCATCGGTAGTACTTGATTTTTTACTTGATTTATTGCCATAAGTTACAAGTATAACTGAAAGCCTGAAACTAGCACATTGTACAGGACATTTGTAACGTCCCGTATTTTTGCTAGTTAGATATTTAAATTATTTTATTATTTTAAATATTGATTTGGAATTATAAATGGATTAATAATATAATTCGAAGTTTGAACGTTAAATTTATTCGAACTCATAAACGTCGCAGTATTTCGTTATTTACGATTTGAAATTCATGTGTACTAGTATGAATATAAAACGCTCAACGACAATCGACGATAAAATTAAATAATCATAAGAAATAGAACGTTCAAATCAATGCTTTGCTTCCTTATGATGAGGCCCATGCTTCGTACATGGGAAATTGTTCGATATATTATGTAGACGTTAGAAATGTTATTTCTCAAAACAACCTCCGTTTTCGATGAAATAAATTTTATTGGAATGCGTACAATTAATTATTGTTACATTCCCAGTTTGGGGTCAATCGGATTTGTTTTGTCGGTGCGCTGAATTTAAGGCGAACCGATAAATTAAATTAACGTTGTTGTGCAAACGGAGTCGGTTTTCAACAAAACAAATTTTATTAGGACCGGAACATCAAGACGTAGCGATACATCTACTTTCATCGCATTTGGAGTTCGTGAATGTCTGTGGATATATTAAGCGTTTAACGTAAAACGCAGTAAATAGCAATAGATAAAATTTAACGGTGTACATAAATAAATAAATAATTAGCGTCGAAGCAATCCCTATCTTAAGTCTATCTGTCCAAATGAAAGCAGAGACGTGAAGCCTATCAAAACAAGCCCAGACCTATGTATAAATTACAACTACTAATGACCACACATGAACAAAAACACAGGTTATTTTAGACTGTGTGGAGATGTACATCAGCACATATATCCTAGTCTATATTCACATGGTTATAGTATACACAACTACTATCTCTTCTTTTCACTCATGCTGTGCACATGCGGTTGTACATAGTAATGTACGTACCTCAGAGGCTACCCTATGTTTGCATTAAAACCATTCCTTCATTGGTCCACAACACAATGAAAATTCAGTGCAGCTATACGAAGGAGTGTACTAGGCTATTTTCATTTCCGACCAAGTATGTTGGTCTGCCTTCTCTTTTCATTTCCAACACGCACAGCACTCTGTTTTCCTACCCTATATTACCTCTCTATCATGAAATTTCACCATCAACGAAAAGCCTAAACTTCGCCTTTAAGGACTGATGACTGTTCCGATAACACATGCTGTATCTTCACATCACACAGCGTCCATCATGCAGCTATACTACGCTGCCTATCTGCTAATCCTTGGGTACCAAGTTTTGTTTCACATATAAATAGGCCTCGTTCATTTGTTTTCCAGCAACGAAACCTTAGGTCCTCTCACTAATTAAAACTCCGTACCCGTTGAAAATCAATCCAAGTTCAACCGCAAACATAAGAGGAGGGTCTGACGAACCAAAAGCCCCATTTGTTTCCTACTTGTCTTTTCTTTTTTCTTCCTCTACCGCTAGTATTACTGTTCCAGAATTTAAACAAATGCTGAAGCTTCGTTCATGGCATACGCGTACCTGTGGAGAAAAGAAAGCAAAGAATAGAAAGGAAAGACAGTAGCAGTTGGTGGATATAGCAGCGTCAAATAAGAGAAGTGGGCGAGTGCGTGAGTGGTAAGTGGCGGATTAGGGGCTTACGGGTTCAAGTGCAACAATGGTCATAGGGAAGAAGGCCGCAGTAATTTTCGGCAGTGCTCGGAAGACCAGCGCTGATCGGGTGGCGGAGCGATTGGTCGGAGACGAGGCTGATGTTGGGAGTGAGCGAGTCTGGTGCGTTGAGGGTAACAGCGTCTGGTTTCGGATGATGGAAGCTGTGTGACGGGTCTGGTGATGGGAGCGGTGTGAGTGATTGCATTTCCAGCAGGGTAGCGGTTCGTGAAAACAGTGGGTGGAAATTCGGATGTGACAACAGGCGCATGGGGAGGGGTCAGTGTGTGTACTTAAGTGGAGGAGAGGTTTTATACATCGGAGGAAATGGGATCGAACAGTTGGAATAAAGTGATTAGCATGTTTCATATAAAGCAAAGAAGAAGGCGGGCGTTAGAAACAGAATGAAGGGCAGAGCGAGAAGAAATATGAACAGTTAGTGCATATATATTATGTTTAAAGTGCCTAAGAATATATATATATATATATATATATATATATATATATATATATATATATATATATATACATACATTGGGGTGGAACCCGTGCTTCGCACACGGGCAGCCATGGAAGTAAAGAGTAAGTTGAAGGGGAATCCAACGAGGGTACGTGCTGGTGAAGTGACAGTGTTGAGCTGTAGCATTGCACGTAGTGAGCTGGATGTGCAGTGTAGGCAGTAGAGGTTGGCAGGTGTTCCTGTAATGTGAAACGGGAAACAGTATGTGGTTCGGTAGTCAAGGGCAGATTTTTTTTTTTTTTTTAATATAAATATATTAACCAAAAGAGGAGAAACTAGCCTTTCTCCAATGGCTCTCAAAAACGGATTACGCAAGCGGAACCGTGCACACACAAGACGGAAAAAGACAAAGAAGGAAAGAGCAAAAACAGTCTATATGAAGAAAAAAAAAAGACTCCATGCCAAGGTTAGGGCGGAGCGTCCGCCATAACCAGCTGAGCTGCAGAGCAAAACAAGACTCCTCCAAAAGGAAGAAAAATTGAACAAAAGCACAAGGAGGGAGTAAAGACAACATAAACCACAAGAAAACACAAAGAGTAAAAAAACCCTCAACCAATGCCAGCCCTAAGAGTGCCTCCCATCGACAAAACGTCAAATGTAACAGCAAAACTCCTAGAGCGGGTGCCAATGCCACCTCTGAACGGCCTACCATGGAAGGCCAGGAACACATCGTTCCTCACTTTCCGGATAATGGTAGGTGGGTCCATAGGCACGTCGTCAAAAACAGCCTTATTCCTGGCACACCAAATGTTCCAGCAGATAAGACAAGGGATCAGGCGCATAAGAATAGAAGGTAAAGTCTTGATAGAGGCGCCGGTCCACCAAAGACTTAGCAATTCTACCATCGAATTAGCATTACGTCGGCATCCCATAAGGTTCCCGAAGTAATTCTAGACAGCTCGGGCACAAGAGCCAGCTAACAAAAGATGGGAAGAGGATTCAGAACTACCAGTTCTGCAGCACCTGCATCTGGACACAAGAGGGATACCAATACGCTGGAGATTCTCGTCTACCGGCAAACCTTTATGTAAGGTTTTCCACATAAACAGAGAAACCTTCGGCGGGATACGGACATTCCAAATAGAGCAGAATACTGGGAGACGTGGATTAGGAGTCCTAATTGAATTCCACGCCGCCTTCACCGAGAAGGGGTTGCCGTCCCAAACGAAACCACCTCCATGAGCATCCGTTAAGCCTTTTACGGATTGCATCCGTTTCCACGTCTCGCTAGCGTAGGACGGGATCCCAGTGTAATTTGCTTTAGCAAGCGTACGTTATTTGGCATGGAGGAACGACGCCCAAAGGGAGTTGTCCGCTCCAAACCTCGCCCATAGCTTGCATGCAAAAGCCAAACAAAAATCTTTAGGGTTACGAAGACCAAGGCCTCCCTCACATTTAGGACGACAAATAGTGTTCTAGGAAATCCAGTGATGGCGCGAGGAGCCTTCCTTGCTACCCCAGAAGAATGCGGAAGCCAAGGACCGATAGGAGCGAAAGAATGCGGTCGTGGGAGTCATAGCAGCAAAGATATGAGAACCTAGCGAATCAAGGACAGACTGAATGAGGACGAGTTTTCCAGCCTGGGAAATAAGGGAAGCATTCCACCGAATTATCTTGCCCCTGACTTTATCAGTAAGGGGATCGAAAATGGCGTTAAGCTTCCTACCGCGATAAAGAACAATTCCCAAATATGGAAGAGGGAGGGTGGCCGCAATAAATCCAGAAGTGGACTCAATCCAGGAGGACCTAACCGCAGACAGATCCTTTGCGGCGACGAAACAGCTTTTAGAAGAATTTACGAGTTGCCCCGGGCAACACTCATACTGACGAATAAAAGCAAGAAGGGACCGGATCGAAGGACGAGATCCATTTGTGAAGATGATGATGTCGTCCGCAAAGGACAAGGAAGAGATAAGAGGGCAACCCCTAGGAATGCCGAACCTATGAATCTGCCCAGCTATCGTTAGAGAGTGAAGCCCACGAACGAATGCTTCGGCAGCAAGGACGAAAAGGGAAGGGGACAAGGGATCTCCCTGCCTTAGGCCTCTCCCTGATCTGAAAAAACCAGAGGCAGAACCGTTGATGAGAACGGAAAACCAGCAGTTGGAGATGAGCCTCCACACCATATCGATGAAGGGTTCAGGAAACCCAAAAGACCTAAGAACCTTGATGATAAAGAACCAAGACATGCGATCATAAGCTTTAACCATATCGAGCTTAACGACCACATTAGATTCTCGAACCTTCTTATCTAACTGAGAGATCAGCTCCTGGGCTAGCAGATAGTTATCTGTGATCAAACGTCCTTTCACAAACCCTGTAACGACCCGCGTTTTTCGGCAATATAATTAATTTATTTAATTATTTAAATAATGGTTGGGTTATTTAAAATGACCTGAATTAAATAATATTGAATATTCAATTAAAATAAATAATATAATAATATATTTAACTTCTGAAATAGTCAGAAATAGTGGAATTCACAAAATGGTGTGAATTGAATCATCAGTGATATTTAATTCAGTTTAAAATTGAATTAGAATAACCAATATATTATTTGAACGACAGTTTGAACGTATAATTATAATCGAGCTCGAAATGGCGCTGTAGTTCGCTATTTGGCGATTTGAACTTCAACTGAATGTACAAGGTTCGTTTTAAATCGGATTTCTGTTAAACAAGTAACGTTAGGAGCTGGTGAGGTATATTTTTCTAGTGGAAGAGAAAAATCGGGATTTCGTCGTATAGATTGCAAGATATGTCCAAATCAAATTTTCAAATAGTCGCTATAGAATCGTTCATCGACCGTAACAGTTATTTGAAATAACCGCATACTGGATTCGAATTTAGATAAGGTTCTTTTGAGGCATAGTGATAATTTAATTTTTAGAATTTTACTGAAATTTTTAATTAATTAAATAAGTACTTTTTATTTTGAAGTATTTTGCACCCTATATCAATATTTTGAGGTTTCAAAATATGAGTCAACCTACCGATATTATTATATTTTTGAAATTGTGGGGCGTTGCTCGTCACAACGGTATTTTTATATTTGTCCGTACCGATCAATAAATCAATGAAATTCAATGTAGTCGGAGCCGCATAAACATGAACAAATATATACTTAACCTTAATGCTAGCACAAGCCTAACTTGCAGACCACTCATTCCTTTTCTATGAAGTGCACATGAAGTTCTACAATACAAGCATCCTAGTATTTCTAAATGAATGCCCATGCATGTACATTGCCGGTTGAAACCTTCCCTGTTTAAAACCTCCGACAAGAAATAAATTTAACAGATGCCAAATTTTTGTTTCACACAGACAAGGTACCATGCACCACCAGTTGAAATGACCACACTTCTTCCATCATAAATTTTCTTTTGAAGCAAGCACATGCCTACATGATACGCAGATAGCCTAGGCATGTGTACTCCCATCTTCAAATTGAAGTGCCAGTGAAAAGAAAACTCGAAAACTAACAGCAGTGTATTTTTAAATCAACATCAACATAGACCTGCCGTGTCTTGTAACTTCATTGTTTCTTGTAACTTCACGCCAAAGGAAGATAACATCGTGTTTTCAAATCACAGGCACCCCATTTTCAATATTTAAGCCGACTTATATTGAACTTCCACTCTCATATATATTAAGATTATGTATGCTTCTCTTGACAAATAAAAAGAAATCTCAGCCCTATCTATATGTTATAGACCCAGTACGTACGTATGCACTCCATGTTCTCTAGTCTAAAAACCACCCTACAGCCTTACCTCATCGAAAAGGAACAAATCAACTGCAAACCTTCTCCTCATAGCGCAGGCTACTATGCAATGTATTTTCACATCTAGTAGCTCCTAATACTTCATACGCAAGGTGATGAAAATGTTCTGCAGACCAATATCAGCTGTCTGTTTCCACCATCCAACAGACGAGAATTTACACCTATCCCTTATGTTCTGTCAATCTACAATGCCTAAGAACATGCCTATAATTCCTGTACACTACTTGGCACCCAAGTTTACGATACTATAAATACAGGGTACTCATTTCCTTCTCCTTGGAGCTGAACAAAAGAAGGAAGAAAATCAAAACAAATTAAATACTTCTCTACTAATCTAAAACCAAAAATATATGAACTCAAATAATTCCAACCAATCCTATGCCAAATAGACTTGGACTTCCATCAGAAGGCTTTTCATTTCGGTTGTGGTCTCAGGAGGTTTGACAGCGTTCTCGTACGCTGCCGTTTTGCACAGCATTTTTAGGGTTGGACGATGCATGAAAGGGGAGCGGATTATAATGTGGGGAAGGGTGCAGGCTTGTCTGGGTTGTGACGTGGGATTCAAGCACAAGAGTGACGCAGTGGTCTGCTGTGCTTCCTTGTGGACGTTGAGCGACGTGATGGATTAGGAGGTTTCGATATTTTCGTCTTAGGTATAGGGATATGGAGAAGCTGATGGGGAAGAGGACGGTGTCGGTGCCTTGGAAGATTGAAGGTTGAAAAAAAAAAAAGAATGCAGGCTCGTGTTTCTCAGGAGGAAGGAAGATGAAGGCACTGTGTAATCCTGCGGGTCGGTGGAGTTAAAGTTGGGGATGGGCCAGTTGAAACTGATTAGGCCCACGATAAAAGAAAAGGTAAGGAAAATGGAATAACATGAAGAATAGTGAAGTATTGGTGGCTCGAAAATTTATACTGGAAGGTTATTTGCATTTTTGGGAGGAAGGGGGAATGCTACTACCGCGGTACGGGGTTGGGATTGGAACCTGGGCTGATAAATTAAAAGGTAAGGCCCAATATATTTTGGAAATAAATTTAAGTAGTTTATAAAATAAACAATGCGTTAACTAGCAAATGTTGTATCTCGCACATACATTGTCAGGATCACGAACGGTCTGTCACGTTGAGATCATGTTGACATAGGCTCCACGATGAAACTGAGTCAGAACTATTTGGAGCTCGGTTGGATTTATAGCGAATTAAACGTCTGATTCAATCAACTGACGTTAATCGGTTTCCTTTACGATTTACAGCCAATGTGAGTAAATCTCACTAATTCTTCTCAATTTATATTTTTATAAAATATTTTTAGAATTTATAAACGATGGTTGTTTGCTGGGTGTTGGCTGTTTGGTTGAACTGCTAATTAACTGGTTGAAATTATCGATAACGATATATATATCGTTAATCGAATATTGATCCTGTCCATCAGAATATTTTACATTCGTGTTATTTATGTTGACTGACATCTGTGGATGCAGGGAAACAGGTTGGAGGGACCCAACTGGGTTCCTCAACATTTATTTTTGCTGTTTTTCATATATTGTGTTATATGAAATCTGTTGTTGATTTTGTATGGTTGAATGACATCGATCATTGTTATATGGTATGTTAAATACCAGAAAGAATTCTGGAATGTTAAAAAGGAAATTTTCAATGTTATATTGAAAAAGAAATATTTATAAAATCAAAGGGTTTATAAAAAGAAAACTATTTAATTAGGAAATAAATAGATTAAAAAGGAGTATTTATTTGTAAATCAAATAGACAGAATAGAAAGAGGAAATATTTGTAAATAAAGTGATTTTAAAAGGAATACTAGGAAAAGTAATTAGTAGTGTAGAAAAGGAGAATTTTACATTTGAAGGATTTAGACCCGTGCTTCGCACACGGGTATAACGTGCTATGAATTTAAAGCAAAGTTTTTAAATAGAATCTATTCTGACCAATAGATTGAGAAAATAAATTTATAAATACTATTTTATAAATGAGATGTTTATCATTATGTAAATAGGATATATAAGTCAAGACTTATATAGAGAAGTAAAGGTCGATTTCAACATCGATATTTGAAAACTGAATAAACATAGAGTTAATTAGATAGAGTTAATCAAATTAGAATAAATTGAATATTGGTATTCAATTAGAGTTAATTGAATATAGTTATTTTAGATAGAGGTAGTCAAACATAGTTATTTAGGATGTGTTGCCATTTCGTATGACTGCTAGCGTAATTCGCAAGGCTGTAGATAGCCTACGGGGGTCGGGTGTTTTCCTGAGGGAATCAGGTGTAACCATTGTGATCGCTGCGATCTAGAGTCAAGCGAATGAAGTTAAATAGAATATTAGTTAATCGATAGGAGTTAAATAAGTCGAGTTTGAGTTAATCGATCATAGTAAATCAGTAGAGTTAAATCGGTAAGAGTCAACCAGTTAGAGTTGATCAGTTAAAATTAACCAGTTATGGTTAATCAATTAGAGTTAATCGATTGGAGGTAAATCAAATTAGAGTTATACAACCGGAGTTGATCAAGTTGAATTAGTCAAGTAGTAGTAAATTGAATAGAGTTAGTAAAAAGAAATTAATCGAATCGCACTTATTTGAAATGGAGTTATCGAATATAGTTGATTTGAGAAAAGTAATCAAATATAAGTTATTCGAAGTGTGTTAAAGAATTGAAAGGTGAGCTTTATCTATTTCGAGGTTAGAAATGTCGTTCAGTTAAGGTCTGAGAGGTAATTATACTCCAACTTGATTGACTTCAGTTTTAACGAAGAAGTGGTTAAGGTTCGATAGCGAAAGTTGGTTAAGAAATTGAGTTAATAACCGTGATGGTTTAAATTGGCTTAGTGATGTTTATTTTAAACATCTATTGAAATCAAATGTATAAACTTTGGTAATATTTTCCAAATATAATCAGAAATGTTTTCTAATCATAGAAAATGAAATGTTGATCAGAAAGAATACTGGAATGTCAGTAATACGTGAAACAGAGATGAAAATGTTTTCCAATGATTGATAATGTATATTTTCTAAATTTAGAAAATAAGAATTTTCAAATATATAGAAATGGGGAATGGATAAATTAAAGATAATTTTATAGAAAGAGAAATATGTGGAATGTTGATTGATCGATAGAGTTTCCATCTGGAAATAATATCATTGTTTGCACACCTGTTTTCTTTGAAAGTTACATCACCGACTATCGAAGTTTTTGACCATTTTTACGTCGTCAATACGGAGAGACCGGGATCAGATTCATTATATGAAAACCACTATGTATGGACGTTAGTGTTGCAATCAAATACTGAAGACGAAGTTATGCAAGGGCTATCCTGTTTACAGAATAGTGCCTTCGGTTTGTTCAGTCCCAGGACAAACATAAATGGACGAATGTCTGACAGAGTATATCTAACGGATCGCGTAAGTTGATCTCTTCAAACGTACTTACGTTTGGTGGCGGAGGAATTCGCTTCTCTTAGCTTTATACCCGTGGTTATTTTGAGGAAATCAATTTGTGATTTGGCGGTTATGACGATGTGGCATTCAAAGTGAATGGTGGTCAAGTGTTTCAAGAGATACGTAAGGACCTCAAGCCTCATCAACCGGGAAATGACAGAAATCGGGCAGGCAGCATGGCTATGTGGGTCGCACCCATTAGGGTGTATATCACCTATTTAGAGAAAATCCATTTCATTCTATTATCTATTTCGATACTGTCCCTTTTCGGGAAGACGGTGGGTAGCTCCCAATCGTTGGTGGTATACATTCGATACACTCAAGCGAAATGAGTGGTCGGTCATGTGAGGGTCGGGTTGCAAGATGTTCTTGTTGAACCCAGTGTATTTGCCTCTAGAGATACACTATCGGCAGGTGGTCCCATACCTTGTCAAGGTCGGAATCCAATCTCCAATAAGCGCCTGCGATTTTTGTTTGTATACTATATATGTGGAACGTGAGATGCAAGCGTTCTGCTAGATTCTAATTACTTGTGATTAGACATTATTATAATATCAGAGAAGTATTGATTTCCAAAACTGTTTTGGGTTATCGTATGGTAAAAACCATCCGTGTTTATGTGTGGATCGGTCTTACGATTATCTTTTCTTTTGAAAGAATTTTTGAAAAGTTAAACCGATGATTTGAGTTTACTCACACCAGTCCCATGACTGACCCAGAGTTTATTTTGTTTGTTTTTCCCTAAACTATTGGGTGCCCAAATTTGTACGGGCAGTCAAGTAGTTCAGGTCTTTACAGATATATTCGGAGGAGCTTGAAGCAGGAGGCTTCAGGATTATCTAGCTATTGTTATTTCCGCTGTGTGTAAGTGTTGTACTCTAATAATGTTGTTGCATATATATACTGTTTTTATTTCAAAGTTATGTTGTATAATATATTTTATTCGTTCCGCTGTGAGATTCGTGTTTACTCTGATTATGTTCTTCTTCTTCTATTCTAAATTTCTATCTTATCTATTCTCACCCTCTAATTTCTTTCTATTGATGATCTGGAATGTTCGATGCCTGAATAATTAACATGGGTTTTATGTTGATTTTCTGGGTCGAAAATCCCAGTTCGTTACAGTGGTATCAGAGCTGAAGGTTAATTGATTACCTTTGCTCTGTGGCATGACTCAGTAGAGATGGGGTTAGTAATACCCTAGACTGAGTTTGAGTGTATATATACGAGTGAACGTATTTGTAGATTGTATAAAAATTGTTTTATATTATGGAGATTTATTGGTTGAGTTGTTTATAAGTTCTGCTCGATCAGTTTGATCCACTGTATCGATAGGAGTTTCTAAACACTCAAGTACGATAAACCGACACGGTATGTTTTGAAAGAGGGTAAATGAAATAATTTTACCCAAAACATATTTTGATATATAAGAATGGTATATCTTGGAATTATTATAGTATGTTGGATGTATTGGTTGATTATAATGAAAATGGTTATATAAATAACCAATTTGAGTTCGTATAATATGAAAGCAGATTAATTAAATCTGAATTAAATCAGAATTGGAATTAAAATTCTGAAAACTGGGGAAAAAATGTTTGTAAGTAGATTTGAGTTAAGTATAAGAAAATTTTAAAACCATGGGAGATTTTAGATTGTTTACAAGTATCGTGAATGGTATTTTGAAAGAGATTTCAAAGTGAAAGTGTGTAAATATGGTTTTGATAAGTGATATAGTATTGAACTCATTTCGATAGCTGGGAAAATAACTCTGATGATGCTGGCCACATCATCAGTGTTCATTTTCGAGTTGTAAGTGACGGATTACTACCAAAAATATTGTTTTTGAATCATTTTGAGAAAAGCAAGTGCCTTTGATTTTCAAAAGGGAATATTTGATTTTTGAAAAATGAATTGTTTAAAAACTCCCAGGAAAAGATCGTCTGAATTAAAAACAAATTAAATAGAAATTTGTGAAAGCAAATATGAATTGAATTGAAACAAACTGGAAGTTGAATTAGAATATAATATATCAAGTGGAATCAGAGTTTGAGTTGTGGGACAAGAATCTGAAATGGTATTTGATTGATGAATTAGGAGTTTGAAATCGAGAATGAAATTTGGTTTGAAATGGTAATTGGCTTGTTTAAGCAAATAGCTGTGTTGAGGATAAATTGATCAGAGATTGATTGGGATGACTTTGGTATATGCTGAATTGGCAGCAGAATAAAAGAATTTAATGATATGCCCGACAAAAAGGTACACGTTTATTTTTATGGATTTGGTGATTTATGGGCCAATTTGGCAAGCCGCTTGGCTATTTGATTTTCTTTTGGATTGGAAAAGGCCTAGAGAGGCGAGTTGGGGTTTGAACTATTGACCGGTGCAGAGGAGATGCTGGCGATTTTTTTCGCAAATTTCGGGTGCTAGAAAATTTCCAGGCTTTTAGAAAATTTTCGGTAACAATAATTAATTAATATTTTAATTGAAATAAATTGGTTCAGTTAAAACTAAAGTTAAAAATAAACGAATAGTTTTTAAACTAGTTAATAGGGTCTGTCTTCTACCTTAGCAATTTCGAGGACGAAATTATTTTAAGGGGGGAAAAATGTAACGACCCGCGTTTTTCGGCAATATAATTAATTTATTTAATTATTTAAATAATGGTTGGGTTATTTAAAATGACCTGAATTAAATAATATTGAATATTCAATTAAAATAAATAATATAATAATATATTTAACTTCTGAAATAGTCAGAAATAGTGGAATTCACAAAATGGTGTGAATTGAATCATCAGTGATATTTAATTCAGTTTAAAATTGAATTAGAATAACCAATATATTATTTGAACGACAGTTTGAATGTATAATTATAATCGAGCTCGAAATGGTGCTGTAGTTCGCTATTTGGCGATTTGAACTTCAACTGAATGTACAATGTTCGTTTTAAATCGGATTTCTGTGAAACAAGAAATGGTAGGAGCTGGTGAGGTATATTTTTCTAGTGGAAGAGAAAAATCTGGATTTCGTCGTATAGATTGCAAGATATGTCCAAATCAAATTTTCAAATAGTCGTTATAGAATCGTTCATCGACCGTAACAGTTATTTGAAATAAACGCATACTGGATTCGAATTTAGATAAGGTTCTTTTGAGGCATAGTGATAATTTAATTTTTAGAATTTTACTGAAATTTTTAATTAATTAAATAAGTACTTTTTATTTTGAAGAATTTTGCACCCTATATCAATATTTTGAGGTTTCAAAATATGAGTCAACCTACCGATATTATTATATTTTTGAAATTGTGGGGCGTTGCTCGTCACAACGGTATTTTTATATTTGTCCGTACCGATCAATAAATCAATGAAATTCAATGTAGTCGGTGCCGCATAAACATGAACAAATATATACATAACCTTAATGCTAGCACAAGCCTAACTTGCAGACCACTCATTCCTTTTCTATGAAGTGCACATGACGTTCTACAATACAAGCATCCTAGTATTTCTAAATGAATGCCCATGCATGTACATTGCCGGTTGAAACCTTCCCTGTTTAAAACCTCCGACAAGAAATAAATTTAACAGATGCCAAGTTTATGTTTCACACAGACAAGGTACCATGCACCACCAGTTGAAATGACCACACTTCTTCCATCATAAATTTTCTTTTGAAGCAAGCACATGCCTACATGATACGCAGATAGCCTAGGCATGTGTACTCCCATCTTCAAATTGAAGTGCCAGTGAAAAGAAAACTCGAAAACTAACAGCAGTGTATTTTTAAATCAACATCAACATAGACCTGCCGTGTCTTGCAACTTCATTGTTTCTTGTAACTTCACGCCAAAGGAAGATAACATCGTGTTTTCAAATCACAGGCACCCTATTTTCAATATTTAAGCCGACTTATACTGAACTTCCACTCTCATATATATTAAGATTATGTATGCTTCCCTTGACAAATAAAAAGAAATCTCAGCACTATCTATATGTTATAGTCCCAGTACGTACGTATGCACTCCATGTTCTCTTGTCTAAAAACCACCCTACAACCATACCTCGTCGAAAAGGAACAAATCAACTGCAAACCTTCTCCTCATAGCGCAGGCTACTATGTAATGTATTTTCACATCTAGTAGCTCCTAATACTTCATACGCAAGGTGATGAAAATGTTCTGCAGACCAATATCAGCTGTCTGTTTCCACCATCCAACAGACGAGAATTTACACCTATCCCTTATGTTCTGTCAATCTACAATGCCTAAGAACATGCCTATAATTCCTGTACACTACTTGGCATCCAAGTTTACGATACTATAAATACAGGGTACTCATTTCCTTCTCCTTGGAGCAGAACACAAGAAGGAAGAAAATCCAAACAAATTAAATACTTCTCTACTAATCTAAAACAAAAAATATATGAACTCAAATAATTCCAACCAATCCTACGCCAAATAGACTTGGACTTCCATCAGAAGGCTTTTCATTTCGGTTGTGGTCTCAGGAGGTTTGACAGCGTTCTCGTACGTTGCCGTTTTGCACAGCATTTTTAGGGTTGGACGATGCAAGAAAGGGGAGCGGATTATAATGTGGGGAAGGGTGCAGGCTTGTCTGGGTTGTGACGTGGGATTCAAGGACAAGAGTAACGCAGTGGTCTGCTGTGCTTCCTTGTGGACGCTGAGCGATGTGATGGATGAGGAGGTTTCGATATTTTTGTCTTAGGTATAGGGATGTGGAGAAACTGATGGGGAAGAGGACGGTGTCGGTGCCTTGGAAGATTGAAGGTTGAAAGGTTGAAGGTTGAAAAAAAAAAAAAGAATGCAGGCTCGTGTTTCTCAGGAGGAAGGAAGATGAAGGCACTATGTACTCCTGCGGGTCGGTGGAGTTAAAGTTGGGGATGGGCCAGTTGAAACTGATTAGGCCCACGATAAAAGAAAAAGTAAGGAAAATGGAATAACATGAAGAATAGTGAAGTATTGGTGGTTCGAAAATTTATACTGGAAGGTTATTTGCATTTTTGGGAGGAAGGGGGAATGCTACTACCGCGGTATGGGGTTGGGATTGGAACCTGGGCTGATAAATTAAAAGGTAAGGCCCAATATATTTTGGAAATAAATTTAAGTAGTTTATAAAATAAACAATGCGTTAACTAGCAAATGTTGTATCTCGCACATACATTGTCAGGATCACGAACGGTCTGTCACGTTGAGATCATGTTGACATAGGCTCCACGATGAAACTGAGTCAGAACTATTTGGAGCTCGGTTGGATTTATAGCGAATTAAACGTCTGATTCAATCAACTGACGTTAATCGGTTTCCTTTACGATTTACAGCCAAGGTGAGTAAATCTCACTAATTCTGCTCAATTTATATTTTTATAAAATATTTTTAGAATTTATAAACGATGGTTGTTTGTTGGGTGTTGGCTGTTTGGTTGAACTGCTAGTTAACTGGTTGAAATTATCGATAACGATATATATATCTTTAATCGAATATTGATTCTGTCCATCAGAATATTTTACATTCTTGTTATTTATGTTGACTGACATCTGTGGATGCAGGGAAACAGGTTGGAGGGACCCAACTGGGTTCCTCAACATTTATTTTTGCTGTTTTTCATATATTGTGTTATATGAAATCTGTTGTTGATTTTGTATGGTTGAATGACATCGATCATTATTATATGGTATGTTAAATACCAGAAAGAATACTGGAATGTTAAAAAGGAAATTTTCAATGTTATATTGAAAAAGGAATATTTATAAAATCAAAGGGTTTATAAAAAGAAAACTATTTAATTAGGAAATAAATAGATTAAAAAGGAGTATTTATTTGTAAATCAAATAGACAGAATAGAAAGAGGAAATATTTGTAAATAAAGTGATTTTAAAAGGAATACTAGGAAAAGTAAATAGTAGTGTAGAAAAGGAGAATTTTACATTTGAAGGATTTAGACCCGTGCTTCGCACACGGGTATAACGTGTTATGAATTTAAAGCAAAGTTTTTAAATAGAATCTATTCTGACAAATAGATTGTGAAAATAAATTTATAAATACTATTTTATAAATGAGATGTTTATCATTATGTAAATAGGATATATAAGTCAAGACTTATATAGAGAAGTAAAGGTCGATTTCAACATCGATATTTGAAAACTGAATAAACATAGAGTTAATTAGATAGAGTGAATCAAATTAGAATAAATTGAATATTGTTATTCAATTAGAGTTAATTGAATATAGTTATTTGAGATAGAGATAGTCAAACATAGTTATTTAGGATGTGTTGCCATTTCGTATGACTGCTAGCGTAATTCACAGTGCTGTAGATAGCCTACGGGGGTCGGGTGTTTTCCTGAGGGAATCAGGCGTAACCATTGTGATCGCTGCGATCTAGAGTCAAGCGAATGAAGTTAAATAGAATATTAGTTAATCGATAGGAGTTAAATAAGTCGAGTTTGAGTTAATCGATCATAGTAAATCAGTAGAGTTAAATCGGTAAGAGTCAACTAGTTAGAGTTGATCAGTTAAAATTAACCAGTTATGGTTAATCAATTAGAGTTAATCGATTGGAGGTAAATCAAATTAGAGTTATACAACTGGAGTTGATCAAGTTGAATTAGTCAAGTAGTAGTAAATTGAATAGAGTTAGTAAAAAGAAATTAATCGAATCACACTTATTTGAAATGGAGTTATCGAATATAGTTGATTTGAGAAAAGTAATCGAATATAAGTTATTCGAAGTGTGTTAAAGAATTGAAAGGTGAGCTTTATCTATTTCGAGGTTAGAAATGTCGTTCAGTTAAGGTCTGAGAGGTAATTATACTCCAACTTGATTGACTTCAGTTTTAACGAAGAAGTGGTTAAGGTTCGATAGTGAAAGTTGGTTAAGAAATTGAGTTAATAACCGTGATGGTTTAAATATGCTTAGTGATGTTTATTTTAAACATCTATTGAAATCAAATGTATAAACTTTGGTAATATTTTCCAAATATAATCAGAAATGTTTTCTAATCATAGAAAATGAAATGTTGATGAGAAAGAATACTGGAATGTCAGTAATACGTGAAACAGAGATGGAAATGTTTTCCAATGATTGATAATGTATATTTTCTAAATTTAGAAAATAAGAATTTTCAAATATATAGAAATGGGGAATGGATAAATTAAAGATAATTTTATAGAAAGAGAAATATGTGGAATGTTGATTGATCGATAGAGTTTCCATCTGGAAATAATATCATTGTTTGCACACCTGTTTTCTTTGATAGTTACATCACCGACTATTGAAGTTTTTGACCATTTTTACGTCGTCAATACGGAGAGACCGGGATCAGATTCATTATCTGAAAACCACTCTTTATGGACGTTAGCGTTGCAATCAAATACTGAAGACGAAGTTATGCAAGGGCTATCCTGTTTACAAAATAGTGCCTTCGGTTTGTTCAGTCCCAGGACAAACATAAATGGACGAATGTCTGACAGAGTATATCTAACGGATCGCGTAAGTTGATCTCTTCAAACATACTTACGTTTGGTTGCGGAGGAATTCGCTTCTCTTAGCTTTATACCCGTGGTATTTTTGAGGAAATCAATTTGTGATTTGGCGGTTATGACGATGTGGCATTCAAAGTGAATGGTGGTCAAGTGTTTCAAGAGATACGTAAGGACCTCAAGCCTCATCAACCGGGAAATGACAGAAATCGGGCAGGCAACATGGCTATGTGGGTCGCACCCATTAGGGTGTATATCACCTATCTAGAGAAAATCCATTTCATTCTATTATCTATTTCGATACTGTCCCTTTTCGGGAAGACGGTGGGTAGCTCCCAATCGTTGGTGGTATACATTCGATACACTCAAGCGAAATGAGTGGTCGGTCATGTGAGGGCCGGGTTGCAATATGTTCTTGTTGAACCCAGTGTAT
Organism: Allium sativum; assembly: GCA_030737875.1. Lineage (NCBI taxonomy): Eukaryota > Viridiplantae > Streptophyta > Magnoliopsida > Asparagales > Amaryllidaceae > Allium > Allium sativum. Next base: position 772,553,488 of record CM060924.1, on the reverse strand, counting down.
TTGCCTCTAGAGATACACTATCGGCAGGTGGTCCCATACCTTGTGAAGGTCGGAATCCAATCTACAATAAGCGCCTGCGATTTTTGTTTGTATACTATATATGTGGAACGTGAGATGCAAGCGTTCTGCTAGATTCTAATTACTTGTGATTAGACATTATTATAACATCAGAGAAGTATTGATTTCCAAAACTGTTTTGGGTTATCGTAAGGTAAAAACCATCCGTGTTTATGTGTGGATCGGTCTTACGATTATCTTTCCTTTTGAAAGAATTTTTGAAAAGTTAAACCGATGATTTGAGTTTACTCACACCAGTCCCACGACTGACCCAGAGTTTATTTTGTTTGTTTTTCCCTAAACTCTTGGGTGCCCAAATTTGTACGGGCAGTCAAGTAGTTCAGGTCTTTACAGATATATTCGGAGGAGCTTGAAGCAGGACACTTTAGGATTATCTAGCTATTGTTATTTTCGCTGTGTGTAAGTGTTGTACTCTGATAATGTTGTTGCATAAATATACTGTTTATTTCAAAGTTATGTTGTATAATATATTTTATTCGTTCCGCTGTGAGATTCGTGTTTACTCTGATTATGTTCTTCTTCTTCTATTCTAAATTTCTATCTTATCTATTCTCACCCTATAATTTCTTTCTATTGATGATCTGGAATGTTCGATGCCTGAATAAATAACATGGGTTTTATGTTGATTTTCTGGGTCGAAAATCCCAGTTTGTTACAAACCCGGCCTGGGAAGAAGAAATAAGGCGCTCAAGAAACGGTGCTAACCTTAAGGTTAAGACCTTAGAAATGACCTTGTTAGAGAAGTTACAAAGACTAATCGGTCTAAAGTCCCCACAAGAGATAGGATGATCACATTTTGGGATAAGAACCAGGTTGGTCGAGGTCCAGCCCGCTGGGAGAACAGAACCAGAAAAAAAGGACTGAATGGCTAGACATAGGTCTTCTTGAATAATTGGCCACGCCGTCCTGTAAAAAACTCCATTGAAACCGTTTGGCCCACTCGCACTGTCCTTACTCAACAAAAATACGCAAGTGCGTATTTCTTCCGAGGTAGGTGGTGCGGCTAAGTCGGAGTTATCTGACGGAAGAATGAGTCTAGGGATGAAGGCCAACAAGGAAGGGTCAGAAGCCGAAGCCGAAGGAGAACTAAGGAAGGACTGGAAATGAGAAAGAATTGTTTCTTTGACTTCAACAGGAGTCGAGGCCAAAGAAAGATCAGGTCTACAGATCTGACGAATAGAAAGGAGATGGTTCTTCTTGCGGATAGACGCATGAAAAAATTTGGAGTTCGTATCTCCATCTACCACCCACTTGATCCTAGCTTTCTGGCGTAGATGATCTTGCTCAATACGAAGTTCCGAAGAGAAAGCAAGCTGGGCCACCGCCCAAGCCTCCTTGTTGGCAGCAGTAGGAGCTTCATCAAAAGAAGATTCTTCCAGAATAAGAGTTTCTTCGGCCGCACTAACACGGTCGAAGATATTCTTGAAGTCAAGGAGATTCCACGTCTTAAGACAAGTCTTAAGGCGTTTCATCTTGCGAGAGAAAAGCACACAAGGGGCACCAGATAAGGGAGAAATCCAAGATTCTTCGACTACCGAGAGGAAGGAATGGTGGGATCTCCACATGCTCTGGAATCTAAAAGAAGAAGGCCCAGAAAGAGAATGGGGGGAACAACTTAAAAGAAGGGGAGCATGGTCCGAAAGGGAACGATGCAGGTGGGAAATAACGAAGGAGAAAGGTAGACTAAGCCAACCTTCGGAGGCGAACACGCGATCGAGTCTAGACAGAATTTGGTTCGGGCCTTCTTGGTTGTTACTCCAAGTGAAGGCAGAGCCGGCGAACGAAATTTCAGAAAGACCAGAGCTGATGATAAAAGAGTTGAAATCTGCAACAGACGAGTGGTTAACAGCGTTTCCACCCCTCTTTTCTGCCTGGCTGGCGACGACATTGAAGTCGCCACCCAGAACAGAAGCAGAAAAACCCAGGACTGACAGAGAGAGGATGTCAGCCCAGAGACCAAGTCTCTCAACCCGATCACATTTAGCGTAGACCGCTGAGAATAAGAAGGAAGAAGAGAACGAGGGAAGAGAACAAGCTACCGAGAAGAGCTGACACGAATCGAAGATGGGGTGGACAACAACGTCTTTGGACCATAAGATCCAAATCTTGCCAGACACATTAGCAATAGCACCACCGAAGCCTAAAGATAAGACAGTGGAAAGGATTGCATCCGGACCCATAAGAGGTTCCAGAAGCGCAATAAGACAAACAGAGTGCTTCCTAACGATGCGTTTTAGTCGGGCAACCGACGCTTCATTCTTGATACCCCGCACGTTCCAGAACAGAAAGTTCGCCATAAAGACCCCAAGTACAAGGGGAAGGACACAGGAGAAAACACACACCAACTCAAATACGGTAGAGGGTGTGCCGAGTCGATCTGACGATCTTCTCGGCCGCCGCTATAGAGCGTGTACGAATGGTGCGAGGGGTGCGAGGGGCCTCATGTCTACCACGACGGTGAGAGCCCGACGACGAGGGATAGGAAACATGGCGACGGGACGAGGACCGAGAACCAACTCGGGGAGGGAAAGAGTTCTTAATAAGCCTAGATAGACGATCATTGATGATCGCTATTTCGGTCTTGCTAAGAAGCGGGAGCGAACCGGAAGCAGAAGACACAGAAGAAACAGGGCTAGAAGAAAGGGAGGGGGACCACGAAGACACATCGACGACCGAAGGCGAAAAAAGAGCGGAGTTGCTCAACAGAGCCAACCCCGGATGAAGAGAGATCTTTACCAAAGCCGTTCTATCAACGACTTGATAGGCCCGCATAATAGGTAAAGGTCGAGGGACGGGGAACGAAAAAACAGATGAAGGCCAGAACAAGCAGGAGAGGCCACTTCCCCATATAAACGTATAGTGAACCACAGCGGAGTCTGCTATACGCCTACAAGAGGGAAGCCACCCATCCCATGATGGCATGGCCATGACGGGAAGCCCAGAGGGAGCCCGAAAGCAGAAGAACCCAAACTAAGGCGATTGAGTGACTAACGACACAAAAAAAGCCTCGTAGAGACTCGATAGGCAGACGAAGCCCAACCAAAACACAATGGCCCAGACAAGCCATTCCGAACTACGGAACTCAAACCAGTCGATGACGCCACAAAAGAAACCAGACACAAGCCTGCAGGCGCACCAACCGAAAACCAACACACGGCTACCAACCCAAGAGATAACCAAACCCGCATGACCGAGCAGGAAGTCACCAAGAAAAAAACCAAACACATCCAAAAGATGAGAGGCAAGAGCATGAAGGCTAACCACGCCACCCACAAAAGCACACAAGCTAACACACACATGGCAAGGCATCTCCACTTTGAGGAACGCGGAAGAAATACCAGGGAGTGAACACAGTGCAGTGTTAACACTCAAAGAATCACGCACAAATCCCAAAAAATCAAAAAAGAAAAAACCTCGAGCAACTGGGAAGTTGTACAGCTCAGCATGGAGCAAAAAAGATACCGGAGCAAAACGATCGACAATGGGTCCGAAATCTGAGTTGTACAACACAACAGACAATCCTAAAGCAACGCAACCAACGCTAAACAAAGGGGATGGAGCTAAAGCCACCAATCCCAAATGCCCAGAAGAAGGAACAGAGATAGGAAAAGGACTAACCTTGTCAGTAAAGGAAGCTTGAAGCTTCTACTACTGACAATATCCGAGAAGAAGCCTTCACCCTCCTGCACCAGAGAGCACCCACCTTCGCTGCTCTTGCTGTAGGGCGTACCATGCACTGCCCTCCGCCTAACAATCCGCCAAGAAGAAGACGACACAGAAGCAACGGCTCCAGCACAACCGTCGCGCCCTGTAGAAAAGGCAACAGAGGGTGGCTTCAAAGACTCAACCGGCTCCTCGCCGCTGACCAGCAAGGAGAAAGGAATATCCAACAGAAACCCAGAGAAGCCTACTGCCTGCGCCTTACTGCCCATCCTCAACCGACGAGCTTTACGACGGCGACGAGGATGGAGAGGTTGAGCAGGTAGAACACTTACAATAACCTCCCTTACTGAACTCGGCTCTATACCCAAAGAAGGGGTGGTCAAATCCCCAACGTTGAAGAGCTCAGGGGAAACAAGACAGCCAAAATCGGGGCCAAAAACACCGCCACAGGCAACGGAGCCAACAAGGAACCCATGGTCAGCCACTATCGGCGCTGCTGTCGATGCTTTGAAGCAAAGCGAAAGGATGAAGAGGGTGATTAAATCCCCCTTCACACACTCGATTTCAGAGCGACGGCAAATCTTCTCCGCCTCCACAGCGAAGGGGACAGCGACACGAGGTGTCAGAGAGCTCACCAGCGAGTCTCGATAGATCGGAGACAGCTCCAGAAAATGCCCATCCACACAAATCCATTTATGGCGAAGAAGATCTGCAAAAGCCTCCAGAGAGAACAACCCAACCTCTATCGAGGAAGAACCCGAAAACACCACTGACAAAGGGGCAGCCGATACCTCTAAAATCGATTTGGCAATCAGATCGAAGCTAGGGCAACCACCAAGAAACGATCCAGAAAGAACAAACATCCCATTCGATTTGGGCAAACCCATAACAGTAACTCAACTTGGAGAGACCAGCGCAAGACAGCCACAGGAAAAAGGAGCACTCAAAACAACCGAGAGAAGAAGCGAACGAAGGAGTACAAGAGAAAGTAGAAGAAAAATCGTCTTAGGTGCTTAGAGGATGGAAGCCAGTTTTGTTACCGTTGAGAAAAATGTTTTTAAGGCAGAATTGGTTGTATGAAGTCAGATATTAAAATTGACGGTGCAGGCTAGAATTCTGAAGGGAAATGACGTGGCCGAACTTTGAAATATCCGCTGCATGTGTATGTTAGAAAATATAAACGGTTGGCACAACAAATAAATGAAGTTAGAATACAGCTTGATTTGTTCGAAGCAAATGATTCAGAAACTTTAAAACACATTGGTAAATACATAATCCGCAAATATTTAAATACGAATAAACATGCAGTGAAAGCATGTCTTCTTAAAGGTACATGTTAAATTAAACCGTAATTTCAAAATAGGAAAATCCTTGCAGGATCAGAAAAGGAGCTGTAAGTATGTGTCTGGTTAAGCTTGCGTCCCTTTGGCTTGGATTTGGTGCCACCGTTGTGCCCAGTAGTAGTCTGTTCCGTTGGTTCCTGGAAGAGTAGTATTGTAGAAATTGTAGCAATAAGTTCAGGATAGAGCAACATTTGGTAAATGCTATAAAAGAGCTAATAGTAAAGCGTGCAATCAAATCATAGGGTGTGGTTTAAAATGAAGGAATTAATGCGACTGATAAAAGGAACAAATAGTGTGCATTGTATTATGAACTTCAAAGTAATTGTATAAGTTCAGTGGACGCACATTAATCACAAGGTCCCTGTTTTTATTTCTGGTCTGCAAAAGATCATTTGTGGTGTCCTGGTAATTATCGACTGCGAGCTCATCAGCAAGCTGCGCAGACACACATTTAAGTTAGCGTTAGACAAGGAATTTGAAATAGAAAGAGATCAGTATAAAGCATAGTGGAAAAGCTACCTTCTGTTTTCCTTTCCAATCTTAATCAGTTTGGGTAGGAATGCGAACGTGAGATGGAGGTGCTTTAGCTGAGCGACTGTCGTCGGTTCCTACGGTGACCTAATCACGCAGGGCATACAGGAATATGTGCATGTTAGACAAAACATAAAGTGAAAAATTATACCTATGTGGGAACAATTTGTGATGACGCAATAATATTTGTGAATTAAGAATTTTATCTGAGAGTGGAAGGACGAAATAGCAGATAGTGCAACATTCTTGTTTATTCATTCAAAACGTTACTATTATTAAGTTCAAAATTTGTAGGCCTGAATTCGAAAGAAACATCATAGTAGTAGAATAACGATTAAATGATTACAGAAACCTGGGGAGTAGCACATGCAGCTCTCTCTTAATACATCGCGTGCCACTTTGATTTGTAACGTGTTGTATTGGAGATATAGCGGATAACTCTAACAACTGTATTCTAAATTTGTTAGTTGTTTGACGGTGTAAAAACAACTCCATTAGCATGGTAATCATTTGAAGGCACAAGTATTACCTGTCAGTCGTTTCTTCTTTCCAATCCAACACTGGATGGAAGGACGGTGCCGTCAACAAAACCAAATTTACACCGTGGAATGTTCAGATCAGTGTCATCTATTTTTCTAATCTAGCTGTCCACACGCAGGACAATAGTTCAGGGTTCATTGATGGCTTTGGAATTATCGTCTGAATCCTGTCCCTGTAGATACCTCAGTACTAAAGGGTAGATTGTACAGACAAACAATATAGGTAGTAGCAATGAAACATACCAAGGCATCCAGAAGTTGCATGATGAGTGAGTAAGCCTTGTTAGTTTTCTGGCTGATTAGAATCCATAGTCTTCTAACTCACACTCTAATGGTTCTTAGGTGAATATGCCCAAGATAGATAAAAGTGCATGCTGACGGGTAATGGATCTAGATGCTTCACCAAATTATCATATTTTATTCAAATAGTGACATGGGCCAAACAAATAAACCAGAATAATATAATGTCATAGTATATAAACAAATTCAGTCAATATTTTAAGCTTAAATAGCACAATTTATAACCACTTAACCCATTGAAGTACATGCATGTAGACACAAACAGCGATTTTACAACAAAATGAATTAGTCAACAGAAAATATGACCAACTAAGCGTGGAAGTAACATGGAAAAAAAATGCTTATCACCAATTTGTTCCTAGTATATATTAGCACGAACTAATATACAAAAATTATCAGGTATGTTGTGGTCAGAAGTAAATAAGTTTCATTAAAATATATAACACAAGCTTAAAAGCTAGTTAAATATTTAATTGTAGTAAAATACCTCAATTAATTAGTGAGTGAACAGAAAATCAAGTTGGTTTAGGTTTTTCAATTTTGGCTTAAAATATGTATCCTAAAATAAAACGGTAGACAAAGTATAAGCCTATCTACCACCTGTAAACCTAGATTACTTGTTTAATTGGCTTTTTTTTTTAAAAAAATGTGAAACAAATTTAATTCTGAAATAAATCAATGCATGCATGTTCAAGGATAAGCATCCAATTCTGAAATGAGTCATGGCACACCTATTCCTTCGTAAGCATAATGTTGGTATCAGTTGAATGCAAAGAATAAAAATGGAGACTGCAGTTAAAAGTGAATGAACTACTGAAGCTGAATCAAAATCCGAAAACTAAACTGACAACCAATGAAATCTACTTCTTCCTTTTCATTTGCACCCTGAAAAGATGAAACAAATATAAATAGAAGTAATATCATACCATAAGAACCATACAATTTAGTGAGAAACAAACACGCAATAGCATGCGCGTAAGTTAAACGGTATAATGCATCAAAAACTGGAAAACAAAAAGGTAATCCTTTATTTTGTAAAAGATGCAATTTTCAGTAAATTATGGTGTAGAGGAATGAATAAATCCAAGAGCAGACAAAACCTGGTTTATGAATGGTGTTGAAGAGCAACTGTTATGATTTCCAAATATGTGGTACAAAAAGAAAGATCGTAATATAGTTGCACATCATATTCGAAAGTTGTTTTCCAGCTAATGTTCCTACATATTATCTTGTGTATAAATTGCATGTATACATGGTAGCAACACCATTTTCAATGTTAAACCCGTAATTCACTCAACATATGACATATCAATGCCCGTGTACATAGCTCTACAAGCATAATTTATCGACAGAGAGTGTATATTGAGAACCTTATATCTGATGTATTAAACAAACTTACAGTTTTTGGGGACTATGTACTTTTTTCTATTTATTGAAACATTTATGCACCGAGGAAACTAAATTATTTGGAAGTATCCCAAGAACAAAGGAGAACATCATGCTGACAAATGTAGGAATGCATCATATTGTTCTCTTAAGTGGAATTAGTGACAAAGTAAGGTCAATGAATATTTAATCATGTTTTCTATGATGGAAAAACAACAATATAGTTTTACATAAAATATATTACGGAGGAGTACAGTAAGCAAACAAATTCAGTTTCAAATTTTGACAGAACATGTACTGAAAATCAATGTTTAACCTAATATTAAAAATGTCGTCAAAAATTGTAGTTAGCAATTTAATGATTTACAAAGTACAATCATATCTATTTATGAACGATGGATTAGAACAAAACTTTATTATCGATAACAAGAAATGATTAAAATAGCAGTTTCACATGTTTATCAAACAATAAGTTATTTATGAAAGCATTCAATATAAATTAGCATAAATTGTTCAAGTTAAGTCAAGTAAATGGGAATCTTCAAATATTCAGAATTTTCAGCTGTCTATTTTTATTTATTTACAGTATTTGACCTTAAGAATGCAAATATTTAAAGGGTCGTTTCATTTAGCTGACTGAAGAATGCCATTGGGATTTACTATCATATGATAAGACCTAAATTGGCGCATGTAGTACGTCATTTAACTATGCCATACGGTGGAAGAATGTAAACCTTAAAATTCAATGATTTGAACCCAATTATACTGATTAAAACTTTAGTCTTAAGTAATTTCGTATTCACTGATGCAAGTAAATACACATGCTGAATAGTTTGATAATTGAACATCAAGTAAAAGTTTTAGACATAGTCACATAGTGTAAACATATATGTGCATAAACACAGTTGATTTAAAACTACGCACGTAACTAATTTAATAGTGGAAGAATTGTCATGTTCATAAACTGTTTGTAGGGGGAGAACACAAAGGCAGGTGTTAATTGGATGTGGTAAACTATGGAAGTAAAACAAAATTGTACCTTTAACAACAAATTGACGCCTTCAAGTCGACTTTGAACGGAAATCAGGGTTGGTCGGAAATTATGACGCTCGCTCCTCTCCGAATTGGTTGAAGGGAATGATGCAATGTTTGGTGCAGAAAGAGGGGAAGGCAGTTCAGAATGGAGGACAATTGGACCGAGCGTAAGACGGTCGGGGTAGACGATGTTCAGGAAGTCGAGGAGGTAACAGATGGGAAGGGAGGCAATTAATTATAATGTCGGCTGTATTGGATGTTAAGAGATAAGAGCGGAAACCGATGTAGAGGAATGAGGGTAGTGAATAAAGAGGAGGGAACAGTTATAAGGATATTGATTAAATCCGGAAGTGTGGTCCGATCGAATAATTTTGAAATGCGATAAAACCAGTAGTGCTAACTCAGCATGGTTATGTTCCTGTTTTCTATTATAAGTAATAGATAGATTCTATTATAAGTAATATATATATATATATATATATATATATTAATTATATACGGGTCTGGGGTATATTTCGAATGTGACTGAACCTGCTTACTAGTGTCTAACCGTAATTGTAAGAGCATCTCCAATGCCTCTTGCCTGTAAAGTCTTGTGTATCCTATGTGTCATGCTTCCTTTCAAAATGTTAATTGAGTTGAAAATGTCAAGGTAGGTTTTATCTCCAATGCTGAAATCTAGCCACTAGCCTTTTAACTTACTTCCGCTAAAATTTCCCACCAGATCACGTTACACCTTCTTCTCGGATCCTCCCTTCAAACATTCTACTCACGCAAAAAGAAAAACCCACCCTACCGACCATCTATTTCTCTCTCCATGTCTCCCTCATCCTTCGTCAATTCAACCCATCGAATGGAGAAAAAGATAGATAGAGAGAAAAATAATTTGTGGTTCTGAGCAGTAATTTTTCATAATATTTTGTGGTTCTGAGCAGTAATTTTTGTTGGTGATGAGAGCAAAATAATTTTTCAATGATGGAGAAAAGGATAGATAGAGAAGAAGCAGTAACCGAAAAACTGATACACTATCGGCATGTATGGGCCGGGTTGCAATACGTTCTTGTTGAACCCAGTGTATTCGCCTTTAGAGATACACTATCGGCAGGTGGTTCAATACCTTGTCATAGTCGGAATCCAATCTCCAATAAGCGCGCGCGATTTTGATTGTATACTATATATGTGGAGCGTGAGATGCAAGCGTTCTGCTAGATTGTTATTTATTTGTATTTAGACATTATCATAATATCAGAAGAATAATATTGTTTTCAAAATGTTTTGGGTTATCGTAAGGTAAAGACCATCCGTATTTATGTGTGGATTTGGTCTTACGATTATCCTTTACTTTCGAAAAGATTTTTTAACTTTAAAATCAAGTTGGATGATTCCCCTTAAACTTAGTGTGTTGTTCTCACTCTGGTTCACCAGACTGACCCGGTATTTGAAATTCTTGGGTTAGACCGGGTTGTACAGGTCCAGATTATCGGATGTTGTGAAGTCTAAAGATGATCTGGAGATGTTCAGAAGTATGACATCTAGTATTTATTCCGTTGTTTGATTGTATATAAGGACAGATTATTATAACTGTCAATAAGAGTGATGTACTCTGATGATTGTAAGTTTAATTTCAATCTCTCAATAAGGATTTATCTATATATTATATTTTGTTCCGCTGCGATATGAGACTCTGATTCTGTTGTGTTATTTTATTCTTATTTCTTCTATTCTAAAAATTCTTTCTTTCTTATCTCATCCTCTAATTTCTTCCTATTGGCATCTGGGTTTTCAGTACAATTTGGGTTGGACTAGTGTTGTTTGGTCAGCTCCAATGGTACCGGAAATTCGAGTCGCTACAACATCCGAGGTCAAGATCATGATCTCTTCATTACCTGGTGTATTCAGGGGCTCCACATACATCAAAGTCTAATTAGAAAGGTTTTGCTTAAAATTTTCTCACATGATTTTCTTGATAGTAGGCAACAAGAGATCCTTGAAAACTTGTAAGCAATCAAAACTCTATAACATACAAATTAAGGGCTATTTTAAATATGTTGCATTTAAATAAATTACACTGGTTAATAATGCTAACTAAGTACTATAAAAAATTAACTATGATATATAAAATGTAAATAAGTTTATAAAAATTAACTAAGTGCAAAATTAACTAAGCATTGTAAAATTTAACCAAGTTAACTAATTCTTATACAAATTAACAATTATGTATTAATAATAATGGTAATTATAATAATAGTTAATTAATCTTATAATAATAATAAATTATAAAATAGGGAGCGACTACTGGGACACAAAATTAGACATAAAATTGGAGACACAAAATCTCGACCGTTGGATCATTCTGTCTTTATATGAAGAAATGAAAATTAGGGGACAGTCCAATGGTGGAGACTTATTGTGTCATCAATTGTGTTTATTTCTGTGTCCAAATAGTCTTTCCCTATAAAATATTAATAAAGTTAAATAGGTGTTATAAAAACTGATGAATTTATTATAATAATAATACTAATGATTAACTAACTTTACAATAATACTAAATTATAAATAGTAACCAAGTGAACTAAGTTCTATAAAAGTTAATTAATTTTATAATAATAATAATACAATGAAGTTAATTATGTTTTTTACATAATAATTGTAGTAATTAAATATGTTTTACCAATAAATTAACTAAGTATTATAAATATACAATAATAACAATAGTAACAGTAATTGTAATAATTATTTAACTAAATTAACTATTTTATAAAATTAGTTAAGATTTATAAAAATTAAATAAGCTTATAAAAATTTAACTAAGTTAATTAAGTTCTATAAAAAACAATAATTTTGTAATAATGGTAATTAGCTTAGCTTATTATAGTAATAGGAAACTATAAATTAAGAAATGTTATTCAAGTTCATTAAGTTTTATAAAATTTACAACTTTATATTAATAATAATAATCTAAGTTTATAATAAAAATAATAATATTTAATTATAGAATATTACAAAGTTGACTAATTTTATAAAACTCAAGTTTATCACTAAGCTAACCAAGATTAGAACATGTCGTGTTGCTAATAGAATCATCAACTTATGAATTTCTTCATTGTAGGAATTTAAAGATCGTTGGAGCGAAAAAAACAAAAACAAAATAACACTCCCTTTATGAAACTTTTTGACTGTCCATTTTCTTGGTATTTGATGCAAACTTGCTTTATGGATACTGTGTTTTTGTCTATAGATAGTGTGACTCTTTTTAACGCATATTGTGTAAACTTAATTTATGATGCTACTTTTGTTTATGAAAATTATGTAAACTGGATTTATAGATGATGTCTTTATTTATGAATATTGTGTTATATAGTTTATGAAAATTAATAATAGTTATGTTTTCATGCGATAGTTTATGTATTTTATTCGTATATGTTACTGATATTAGTTACTTGATATGTATCTTGTTGTTGATATGTATGTGCATAAATATTATGATTGTACTGCAAAATATAAATGCCGCAAAAAGCAAAACAACAAAATGTATTGTTTATTCAGTGTAGTCACCACTCTTAAAATTTATAAACAACATTTATCTAGTGCTATCATTACTTTGAATACTCAATAACAACATTGGTGAAATGCTGGTGAAAATGTAGAAAATTATCTATGCAAAAATTTGACAGTAAAAAAGGAAATGTTGTAAAAGTTAGTAATAACATTTATAAATTGTTACTAAAAATGTAAACATGGATAAATGTACTTTTGACAACATTATGTAAATGTTATTATAAGTTAATAACAACGTTTACCAATCGTTGATGAAAAGGGCAGCAAAATCTATTAAAAAGATTAACAACTCATTACTAGCGCTATAAAATTGGGTTTTCCCCAGCATTTTTCCATATGCTATATAGACCAATAACTATGACAGCATGTCATTATACGTCGTTTCTAATAATGTTGTTATATCCTATTACAACAATTTTCAATCATCGTTAAAAGCTATTTCCGGTACAGTGGATGCAATTAATCATGTCGAATAATTAGGGCTTATCTACTACAGTTGAATTCGATATCCCTAAGTTGGTTTGGTTAATTTGCTTTGGTGTAATGTCATCAGTTCATGTAATTTACTTCAACGCTTCATCTTCAAATACGTGATTTTTGTTTGATAATCACTTGCCGAACTAATAAAAATACACATTGGAACTGTACTACCATTTTTTTTGTTAACCATAAAAATGGTCAACACCCAAAATAAGAAGCTTCCAGATAAACCTCGAAAGCAAGACCTTTCGGGTTGGCTATAAAAGCCGATTGTCTTTTGGTCTAGAGAATATTGTAGCCTAGCTTTGAGTAGTACTAATGGTTACTTATTAGAAACATGATAAATCTTTTGGCTTGAAGTATATAGAAAAAGTGATAAGCTGGACATAGATGACCTTAACATTTTTTGAATAATCTGGAGTTTCCTTTTATTGATCATTTCATATACGTACAAGTATTCTGAATCGTAGTTGAGAAATCCCCAAATTTAATTTAGGAATTAGGGTTTATACAAAAAAAATCGAATATAAGAGTTTAAAAGGAGGAAAAGTCTACCTCGATTCCGGACCACCTGGGTCGTATTTATAGATGTGGGTGACCACTCTGTCATCTCAGGGTCTTCGTAGATGCGGAACTGAAGGTTCAGTAAGTGTATCACATGGCTTTCTTGTTAGTTGTAGCTTAGGGTAGCGATGAGCTACCTGGTACTGTAACAAGGTTTACTAAGTGTCTCTTAATGGCAAGTTATTGTGATGTTTTGTGATTTCTGGAGGAGTTGTTCACTTGAATTAAAGGCTTCGAAAGGAAGCGTTGTTGGATCATGAATTATCTTTCTTGTGCTTGTTAGAAATAATTCTGAAAAATTCTCTTGTGAGTCTTGCCCTGAAATTTTCTGAATGCTACTCTAAAAAAGGTTCAATTTTTTTATTTGGCTTAACTAATTTGAATTAAAAATCTTTTGGCATATATTCCTATGCTACATTCTGAAAACATGATCATTTACTTGGATATTATGTTGTTTGAAATCAGTTGAATATTGTTTAACATCTTGATCTCACACACTACTTGGATTTGAAATTAATAATCTTGTGTGATCGATTCATTTAATCCTGAAGTTTTCACATCCCTTCAAGTGATTTCAAATAAATTGTTTCTTCAAATTTTGGATCATGATTTGTCTTCTTGGACTTGTTGTATTTTTTCTGAAAACTCTCTTGTGAAGCGTGTTCTGAGATTGAAGTTTGCTGCTCTAATAAAAAGGAATCGTTTTTTGGAAATGTTTTGATGACTGCTTGTTTTGGTAAAAATTGTTTGATGCTCTGAAAGATGGATTCAATATTCTTGATTTGCTTGCTAAGGCTTTGTGATTGGATATTATTGTCTGAGATACCTTTGTTAGCTACCAGGGTGGTAATTAAAATCCTTGTTAATGGAGATAACAAGTGGTATCAGTACTAGAAGTGTTTGAAATTTTTTCACATTCATCTATTTTTTTAACTGATCTTTTTTAAAATGATTTTTTTCAAATTGTATGGATCTTTCAATTCCCTCTTGTAATTGATTTTCAATTTTAAAATCATTTGTTGATTATTTATTTAGAAATTGAAATCAATAACCAAATTGAACTGTATTTAGAATTCATCAAAATTATTATCAAATTTTGAAATTGTGATGAGTTGTGACTACAGTATACTTCACAAACAAGAGAAAATTTTATATGAATTCTCATGATATTTTGAACAGTTTTTATAATAACTCTGAATTGGGATTTATTTCACAAACATCTTAGTCTATCATCATTCTGCCATCCATCATGATTTTATATTAATGTGGAGTGTTTAATATTTTTTTTTTTAAATCGTCTTAAACTCACAGCTTCAAATTTGTGATGGAAATGTGACTATAATATTTTCCAGAAATAGAGATAATTGAAATTTTTTCAGGAATCCCAGTACCATTGAGCATATTTCATAATGAGATTAATTCAGAAATTTATTTCACAACCATTTGTGTACCTATCATATTTCTATCATCCATATTGGTTTTATATACTGAGAAGATTTTTTAAAAGGAAAATAATAAAAATATAATATACATAAGTTCTTCTCTAACCTCATTTAAAAATCCAAGCTCTGGTCATGCATGGTTAAGAGATTACTTATAATTTAAGCTGCAACTAATCTCATTTAAAAATCCAAGATCTGGTTATGTGTGGTCTGTGTGCTCTTAAACGAAAAGAAAATAATTTGAATTAAATAAAATTTTATATGAAATCCTCCTTGGTGTGTAAAAACAAGCCTATCAATCCATTTTCTAATTTGTGAAATGTGTTAATATTTTATGATATATTATAATTTGTTAACTGCTAGCTATTGGGATTTGAGATTATTTGATTGCGTCATTTAAATTGAATTTATAATCATATTTCAAATTCGTCACTGTTCATTACTCATTTTTTTTTTAAATTCTTTTGAAATTAATTGGAATCCATATGGTTTTTAAACTCTCGCCATTTTTATAAAATATATCGTAAATCCATCATTCTCTACAATGTGAAATTTGCTTCTTGTTATTAGAATATTATGATTTTTGTTTGATTAATTGATATTTATGATGACAATTCCTCTGTTAAGCTGATTTTATATTACTAGTCTATTTTTCATCACTGTTTTAATTTCTATATCCTTTTGATGATAACAAACGGGGGAGAATGAGTTAAGATTTTGATCAATGAGTGAATATTCCTTGAATATGTTAATATGAAGTTTCAGTTATTGTTTTTCACTTAAGCACATATCTAGGGGGAGTTTTGTTGCAGGGGGAGCATGAATATAGGAGGAGTTCAAACATTTATTGTTAAACACATTTATTATATTCAAAATCTTATCATATGTTTGTCAACATCAAAAGAGGGAGATTGTTGTATCTAACAATTCTGTGATTTTTGTTTGATGATAACACACACACACACACACACACACACACATATATATTATAAATGTGTTTACAATTGTACTGTTCTACTACATCATAGACAGAATTAAATATTTATATTTAAATAGAATATTACTATCCAATAATTTAAATATTAAATCAGTATTTTATTTAAATATAATATTTCACTTCAATGTTTGAACAGTACAGATTTCATAACTCCACTATTTGTACATTCCACAGGTATATTACAATTCAATTTCACATTCAGTTTCATTTGTTACGTACATTACTCCCCACTACAACATTCTGTCATACAATCACTCATTCGTATACATTGTTGCCTCACTACATTTCTCTTAGTCACTCAGTTACATATATTCTTACATTCACTGACTCACACTCTATCTTCACATTGTCTTCAGTCGATCTTCACTATCAGTCCAGTCTTCTGCTTACCAGCCACAGAAACACACATAGTATTCTAGAACAAAATATTTTTTAATTCTAGCAAATAAAACTTTTATTTTAAAAATTTATTTGCCTCAGAATTTTGGTGTGTTTCTCATCATTTTTCATGACTTGATCAGATTTATATGGACATCCATCTATGTCTAAACTGTTCGTGATATTCACAGTGATTCACTATAAATACCACAAGGTAGACATCGTCTGTAGTGCTCACATATATATATATATATATATATATATATATATATATTCTGCACGTGCACTATACATATGTATGTATATACACATATTTTCTGTGTAAGGGCAATATGGTCAGAAAAGGGACAAACATATCAAATATGGTGTGTCAGATGAAGCTTGACAACACAGGTGTGCTGCAAGTATCCATGAACACACAAATGACAATGCACATATGAAGCTACTCGTATAGACAAACATATACACACACACACACACATGTGTATATATACATGTATGTATACAAGGCAGACATGACTTACAACAAGATAGAGCAATGGTGTAACAGGGAGAATCAAACTCAACTGAACCAAGAAAGTGAAGCCTTAACAGTTCAAGCAAATGAGCCACACAGATATATATATATATTCATATATGTATACAAATATGTAGATATATATATATGTATATAAAAATATACATGGCAGTTTCAAATGCATGTTTGATCACATGAGTCAAGACAGTTTGCAATCACATGTACAAGGTCAAGTCAGTGTTTAAACATGGCTCAACCAATTCAAGCCAGCCCAGATCAACAATGACATGTGCAAACTCAAGCATTAAATAATGCAACACTGAGAACATGCAAATGTGCAAGTGCATGCAAAATGAATGGTGCATGACAACATGTACATGAATTGGACAAGGCATATCAGGGACTGTTTAAAAATGGTGCATGGCTCAAGAATAAGCAGCTAAAGTCAAGTTCATCTTAGGATGTCAACAACAAAAATTATGGTGCAATAAAGCAACATGAATTTCAAGAGAGCTTTGAAATAATGATTCACATGTCAAACCAGTTTGAAACTGTAGCGACCCGCATTCTATGTATCGGAGGATCGTAGAATATTTATTTTATTATCATATGAAGTCGTATAGTCGTGAAACTTTGGGGAATGACTATTGAGGTCATTTCCCATGTTCACGATTTTTGCCGATTTTTAAATGACCGTTTTGCCCCTAACTGATTTTGTTTCGGCCATAACTTTTGATTGGTAAGGAATTTTGACCTAAAACCTCCTCCATTAGATCTGGATGATGGTTTACCTTTCCGTAGAGTAGTCACATTAGCCAAACGTACTTACCGTTTGGGAGATATGGCTGAAATAAGGTTTAGAAGGTGAAAAACAGCTTAATTGGGCTTAACTGGGTGATTAACAGCTAGGCCCATTTGGGGATTTTGGGATTATAGCTATATGAGGGCGGATTAGGATTAGAGAAACATTTTCCTTGTCATTTTCCAGCCGCCACTTACCTCTCTTCAACCCTAACAATGGCCTCTAACTCCTAAAACACCTTTTAATCACATCAAGGATTAAGCTAATCTACGTCAAATCAAGGAGAAATAGCATCAAATTAGAGTTGGAGTTGCTGTGTTGCATAGAGATTCAAGCCAAATCAGAGATAGTTTCAGATCTAAGTTTTGTTTGTGGCTAAGGTGAGTGATTTGCATTGTTATTCACTAATTACGGCTAATTAGGGGTGATTAATGATAATTAGCGAAATTATAACTCAGAAAAATGTGGAAAAATTCTAAAATATTATTTTAGGGCTCTGATAGAAATTTGGACTAATTTGGATAAGTTTTGCTAATTGTATGCTTAAACATGATTAAGGGGGATTAAGGGGAAAATATGGGTTTTGGGTATGTTTGATCCATTTTAACATATCATATTATTGTTTTGGTGTTATGGTTGATGTTATATGTTGCTATAACTATTTGGTATGATTTATGATTGATTAGCAAAGTTAGAATGGTCGAAAAGTCGTCGTATGGCGTAAAACAGTCGCTGGAAAAGTTGCAGGAATTGAACCCGAACAGGATCGGTAAGAGGAAGCACGTACCGAACCGTTCATGAAGTACCCCTTCCTCACGAGTAGTTGGTGAAGCCATGAAGCTTGGAGGCACGAATCGATCCATTTGCATCTGAAGCTCTCCGACCCGAACCGCTCACCCGAACCGTGGAGCACCATGCAACTCCGACCTGACCCGGAGTAGGAACTCCTCAAGAACCACTAGCTCCTCCATGAACCGACCCGATGCTCCGAGAAGGAACCACGAGCAGAACGCCCGAACCGACCAGAAGGTGAGGACCACGAATATGAGCATGTACCATGTGCCGAACCACTACTGGAGGATCGAACCAAACCGTGGAGCTTGGACCATGGACGTGAACCACGAACCGAACTGGGAGTACGATCTGAAGCGAAGAGAAGTGGGGAAATAACAAACCGATCTGGAGGAGACCAAAACCTGAGATGCAAAGGTAGTCCAAATGCGAAGTTGTGACTCATGATCCAAATGGGAACCAACGAGTTAACTTCATGAGTTGGATTTTGTTGCGGGACATGTGCTAAGGAGTTGTCGATGTCCATAGCTTTGATTCACCACTGAGAGACGAATGTTAGGCTACGGATCACTGCAGTGGGCTAGTTATTACTCCATAGGGCAGAGTGATCATAGCATGGCTATGAGCCAGTGCAGTGAAGTCGTCATGGCTTCATGGGGCAGAGTGGACATAGCAATGACTAGTGGCTATGGATCAGTGCAGTGGGGTCGCCATGGCTCCATGGGGCAGAGTGATCATAGCAAGGATTTGGGTGATCAAAGCAGTGGATATCGTATGCTTTACGCACTGAGTGAGAGATGTGAGGATGGTTGCTATGCTTGATTGTTTGACATCACTATGACATGCACATCCCCACCCCATATCGTTACACCATATGTTAGTGTCACCTTAGAGTATTGTACATCTTGTTGTCTAACTCTTTGGTTGCAAGTCCCGGTTCATGTATGGTTTAGTATACCTGTTATTGTTCTGTTTTGCTGCTTATCACTCGTACCAGACTTTTGTCTAACCCAGAGTTTTATATCTCTTCTTATTACTCTAGGTGCTCTTAAACGGGCAGACTAGAGACAAGTCAGGTGATTTTGCACGAGTAGCTGTACCGCAGACGAGCAGGAGGCTTCTACGTATGATATATATATATATATATAATCTGTCTGTGTCGCTGCTGGTCATTACTTTGGGCATTAGTACTGTACGTTTCTTATTTTTCTTTGGAGACAGTTTTAAAAGTTGTAATAATGATAATGTGGAACATAAGCTGTATTTTGGATTTTCCGCTGATATGATGGTTCAGTTTTCAGCTTATGCACTGTCTCACCTGCTTTATGTCAAAGTTATGTTATTGTTATATTTTGTTCCATGCGCTATGAGATATACTACAGGTTCCTTGCTAGTTCAAATTCCTTTCTTTGGCGACTGTCCCATGCTAGTCGGGCATTGGCACAACGCACTTTCATTGGAAATGTCGGCTGGTGCGGGGCGGACCGTCGCACTTGGTATCAGAGCCAGGTTGCGTAGTTAACCTAGGGAAAGACACCAGGGAGAGACAGTACGTATATGAGAGCGCGTATTTGTGATATTTTGGTTTTCAATATATATATATATATATACTATTAGTATATTTAAGGATGGAGTCGCACTGAATTGGCACCACTGAAGAGATGAATAATCGTTTTCTCCTTACAGATTGAACGATGAGCCGACATATGAGGGGTACTAGTAGAGGAGCTATATGAGGACGATGTTCACTGACTTCATGAGAGAGATGCTTAGGGATGTTCAGAGAGCAGCTCCTAATGCTGCAAATGGGGGTGGTCCAGCGGTGCAGGTGCCTAGGGCTGATTTCGCCAAGCTATGCAAGGATTACACTAGTCTTAGTGGAAAGTCGTTCCATGGAACGGAGTCATCTACAGAAGTTCAGGATTGGTTGGATAGCTGTGAGCGTATCTTCGAAGACTTGGGTATCGAGGATGCGATGAAGAGGAAGCAAGCATCCCGTCAGCTGCAAGGACGGGAAATGAACTAGTGGAATGCTATTAAGGAAGCTACCCATGAAGATCAAGTCGCTTGGGATCAGTTTAAGGCCCGATTCAGTGATAAGCTTACCCCAGCTGCTCAGAAATCAGAATTTTTTAGGAAGTTCTTGGAGCTTAAACAGAATGGTAGGGCAGTCTTGGAATATATTATTGAGTTCGATACTTTATCGAAGTATGGATTATCCCTTATTGACACTCCCGAGAAGAAGAATGAGAAGTTCATAACTGGTTTAGATTAGTACTTGGGAGAAAGGCTTATAAATCATATTGATGAGACTTTTGAATTGATTGTTGAGAAAGCATTGAGCTCAGAGAGCCTTTATCCTAAACCCAAGACTGAAGTCGTTGTTGCATTTGCAGAGGGGCAAAAGCCGCATGCAAGCGGTGGAGGCAAGAATAATTCTCAAAACAAAAGGAAGCAAAACCAAGCTAAGGATGGTCAGAAAAAGAGCAAGAAAGATGTTGAGTGCTTTAGCTGTGGCAAGAAGGGCCATTATGCTAAAGAATGTCGAGCAAAGCCTACGGACAGGAAGTGCTTCAACTGCGGCCAAGTGGACATCACAAGGATAAATGTCCGCAACCCCTAAAGAGAAGTAGATTGTGAAACCATATGCTATCAATGTTGTTCCTTCTTCTTCGAATGCCGCAACTACGGCGAAGAAAGGAAAGAATGTCGTCATTCAAGGTATGCTTTCTGTTTATGATGTTCCTGTTCAAGTATTGTTTGATACCGGAGCTTCCCGTTCCTTCATATCCAGTGACCTGGTAGATAGGTTAGGATTGGAACCCAAGATAGTCGATAGACCTTTAGCGGTGGTGAACCCGATTGGCGGTTCGACTAGCCTTAGTATGATTTATCGTAATGTGGTCTTATCGAGTCATGGATGTATGTTTGTTTATGATTGCTTTGTTTTGGGCTTTACTGGGTTTGGCATTATTT
This sequence comes from Allium sativum, assembly GCA_030737875.1. NCBI lineage: Eukaryota > Viridiplantae > Streptophyta > Magnoliopsida > Asparagales > Amaryllidaceae > Allium > Allium sativum. Next base: position 772,532,107 of record CM060924.1, on the reverse strand, counting down.
TGGGAGTCGATTGGCTCCAAAGGTATGGGGTGGTGGTAGACTGTGAGGGCTTTTTGGTGACATTTAGAGCGGATGATGGGCGGAGGGTAGTGTTTGGTGGTCTACCTAGTGACTGGGTAATGGCTAGTTTTCTAAATTCCCTCGACATCCCGCATGATGAGTTATCAGATGTGCCTGTGGCTGGCCAGTATCCGGATGCCTTCGAAGAAGTGACCGGACTTCCACCACAACGAGAGATTGAGTTTTGTATTGATTTAGTGAAAGATGCCAGACCTGTAGTGATGCCACTTCGTCATATGGCACCAAGGGAGCAGCGAGAGCTCGGGGTGCAAGTGAGCGATCTTTTGAAGAAGGGATTTATCAGAAGAAGTGTTTCTGAGTGGGGAGCACCAGTTGTGTTTGCTACCAAGGCAGATGGTTTCCTTCAATTGTGTGTGGACTACCGCGAGTTAAATAAGGTGAAAAGAAAGAATAAGTATCCTCTACCGTGGATAGATGATTTGTTTGATTAGTTGAGTGGCGTGAGAGTGTTCTCCCAGTTGGATCTTGCGACAGGTTTTCATCAGCTTAGGGTGGAAGCTGAGAGTATTCCTAAAACGGCCTTTCGGACACCATCTGGATTCTATGAGTGGTTAGTCATGCCATTCGGGTTGACCAATGCACCAACATATTTTGTGGATCTTATTAATCGGGTATTCAGAGATCAATTGAATAAGTTTGTTCTTCTGTTCGTAGACGATATCTTGGTTTATTCGAGGACGGAGGAAGAACACAAGGAACATTTGAGAGTAGTGATGGAGGTATTAAGAAAACACCAATTGAAAGCAAAGTTTTCTAAGTTTCACTTCTGGAGGGGAGAAGTGAGATTCTTGGGCCATGTTGTTTTAGAAAATGGTATTGCCGTGGACCCTGCGAAGGTGGCTACAGTACAAGATTGGTCTACGCCCAAGACTGCGACAGACATAAGGAGTTTCTTGGGATTAGCTGGATATTATCATAAGTTTATCCAAGACTTCTCTAAGATAGCAGCACCGTTGACTCAGTTGACCAAGAAGAATCAAGCTTCCATCTGAGACGAAAAGTGCGAGAATGCATTCAGGAGTCCAAAGGAAAAGTTGACATGTGCACCAGTGTTAGTCACTCCTAAAGGGAACAAAGAGAAGACGGTATACACAGATGCCTGTGGTACCGGACTAGGTGCTATATTGATGCGAGGAGGTAGGGTTGTAGCTTATGCAAGTCGGCAACTGAAACCGTATGAGAAAAGATATCCTACCCACGATTTGTAATTTAGCGGCGATCGTGTTCGCATTAAAGATGTGGAGACATTATCTCTTGGGAGAAAGATTCGAGTTGTTTACTGATCATAAATCATTAAAGTATCTCTTCTCTCAGAAGGATCTAAATCTCCGACAACAAAGATGGTTAGAATTCTTGGGTTCCTATGATTTTGATATCGCATATACACCCGGAAAGGGCAGTGCAGTAGCTAATTGCATTGAGTAGAAGACATGCCAGTTTAGGGGCTATGTTTCTTGAGCGGAAGCAATTAGAATATATCGTAGGATATTATTTCAGACCTAAGTGCGAATTAGATCCAGAAATATTAACAAGTTTGACGATCAGACTATAACAACCCGTATTTTTATAACATATTAAAACAAGAAATCAAGGCAGAATTAAATTTTAAAATCAGAATCAGGGGAAACGGGTTACGCCATTGCGTTCATCTCGAAATTTTACACGAAATAGAGTCCGAGTTTTTGAAAATCGGAGTCCGGATGAAGAAGTTAGGGCCTATACAAGTTTCAGCAGTTTTCAGGCAGCACTGGACTATGGGGTCGACCATATGGTCGACCTACCCCCCCCCCCCCCCAGGTCGACCATAGGGTCGACCTACCCCCCAGGTCGACCATATGGTTGACCTCCCCCCTTACAGGTCGACCTAGTCAGCCTGTTTTGACCCAGAACTCATTTTTGAAGCCTTAGACGTGTTTTGATGGTCCGGATTGATTCTAGGGTTAATCTAAGGGCCTAAACTAGTTGCTACACCTATAAAAACACCCTTAGACCTAACCTAATTCATATCAAATCATTCTTACACTATTATGCTGCTGAACTCCCTCTTGAACCATGGCCGCCCCGCCAAATTAAAGCTTAAGCATTCAAACTCAAATCAATTCGAAGAACAAAGCTTCAACAATGGTTCAAACAATAAATCAACATTACTAAAACGTTCTATGACAATTTCAGTTCTTAATTCGTTAGCCATGCCCTGTAAGTTCCAGTTATTTTCAGATTAAAATATTTAAATATAATATGGGCATGTGATGAAGTGAAATTGGATTTAAGTATGTTTATCGATCTATTTCTGTTGCTTCTTGGATCTTGAGTTTTGAGACTTGTCTATCTTTATTCCCATGTCTAGTTTATGATCTATTTAGCCTGTTGTAAATCAGTTTTCTTGATTCATATTGATATTATTACTAAGTTGTAATCTTCATGCCTATGATGATGTTTTTCTCTCCGATCTTATTTTTATGCAAAATTCTACCTTCCCCTATTTATTTTCTTTTGATGAACCTAGTTCAATTTCGGACCTAGGCTTAAACTACGATATACGTGCGATGGTATATGGGGGAAATATTGGAATATTGCCTAGTGGAATATATGTGTTTGGTGGAATTGATGGCATAACATAAAAATTGGATATTTGGGTATTACTACCATTAACATGAAATTGGATATTTGGGTATTGTCAATATAATTGAAATTGCAAGTTTGGGCATACATGAATTGGCATGTAAATTAAATCACGAGTTTGGGACTATGTAAATTAAACCAAAAGATTGGGTTTATGTTAATTAGGCATATGTAGAATTGGGAATTTGAACATGAAAGCGATTGTGAACTTAATAATTAGCATATAACTAGAAATATGAACATGGTTGAAACATGAACATTTTTATATGTTAAACACATGAACTGATATTGGGGTTTTGGGGAAATACAACCGTTAATGAACCTTTGACACGAGGTTAGACTCGGTTTGTGGTATAAATCTGCCCGGAACCGCCCAGCAAATCCAGTAGCCACAAAGTGTCAGTCTAATGTGAGAGGTCGAAGGTCGAATTGTAGGCGTAACGATTTATGACACGAGGTTAGACTCAGTTTGTGGTGTAAATCTGCCCGGAACCGCCCGACAAATCCAGTGGCCACAAAGTGCACGGTCTAATATGAGAGGTCATGATTCGTTCGTCATAATGAATGGATTAAGGAACACTAACAATAATAAGACGTGGGTGTGGTTAGAGAGTTAGGTGGGATGACATGGAAATTTGACATGTAAATGTGGACCTAACCGGTATGAGTTAAGAACATGTAAAACTTATAAATGTAGGCTCAACCAATATGATATGAATGGGTGGGTTAAGTAACGTGGCTAGGCTAATGACACTTAACCGTTATAAAATGACTAGCGGATGGGTTGGGCTAACTTGAATAAGTTGATAAGACCCAATCGATATAACCTGATGCGTGGTAGGGTTAAGTAAACACACGAGGGTAACACTTAACCATTATAATATGACTGGTGGATGGGGTTAAGTTAACATGCACTTAACCAATATAACGTGATGCGTGGTAAGGTTAAGTAACAACAGAGGGTAACACTTAACCATCACAACATGATAAGTAGGTGGGCTAAGTCAATGTACACTTAACCAATATGACATAAAATGCAGTGGGGTTAAGTTAACACAAGGGAGAACACTTAGCCAGTATAACAAGGCTTGCGGTAGGGTTAAGTAACACAAGGAACAACACTTATCCGATATAACATGATGTGTGGTAGGGTTAAGTAAAACAAGAGAAAACACTTAACCATCTTAACGTGGTGGACGGAGAGGGTTAAGTACCTATCGGGTTGGTGGGTAATATTAGTGAATATAGGCCCACAAACTTAACCAGTAGGAAACCCTAGTAATGGGGACCAATTTCAGCAGTAACCCACTAGATGTATCATGGTACCCAAAAACTAGGTAAGAGGGGGCACGATTACTGGGCTGATTGTAAGCGGTCAAAGCGACGGCGGTGGGTGCAACAGTGTAGGTTCTAACGGAGTGCGGGCGTGCAAACACTTCAGAGCAGACAAACAGGGCACTGGGGGCACCAGTATTATAACCTATGTATTCTAGAATTGCGTCGGGCCGCCACCATGGATCTTGATACACCCCATGGTGGGACCAACATAGATATCTACAATCATTGGGGGCCGTATGACACACATAGGTAGCATAATCCCTAGGTTGGACCTAGGTGGCATAAACCCTAAATCCGAGAAGTGTTCAATAGATAGCATAATCCCTAGGTTGGACCTAGGTGGCATAAATCCTGGTTGAATCTAGGTAGCGCTCGATAGAAAAGTCTAGATTAGATCTAGGTAATAAATAATAGAAGTACACGTGAAATCAACCCTAATTTCGGGGATTGGGATCACGTTATGATTTTATCATTTTATATAGATTACTAGTTGGGACACTAGTCAGGTGGTGCAGAGCAAATAGATATCATTTTAATGGTGAAGCAGAGAAATCTTGCGATGCTTGATAGAAATCTTGCGAAACTATACTTAGTTCATCTTGAATGGGAACCTTGCAATGTTATACATGACAGAAATCCTATGATGTTATTCTTAGTTATCGTGCCTGTAGCTTATCTTGTCATCATGCTTATGTTTACTTTCAGTTTATTCATGCCATGTTATCTTTACCTGTTTTTATGCTGAAAGCCACTAGGACTTACTCAGTCTTTATGACTGACCCGGTTTGTTTTGCCTCTTTTTCTTCCATTTCCCCCCCAGGTTCGCAGGGTGGGAATACAGCTTAGTTCGGATCTTACCAAGCTCCAAGGCTCTTTCATGTACGGCTTGGATTTCCCTTGGCTATGGCTTGCTTTATTGGGGAATATCACAATTTATTTTTATGCTTCTTTGTTTTTGAGCAAGACAGATATTTTAGCTATGTAATTCGGTATTGGAAGTTGATGGGCTTTTATTGTAAACAATTATATTTAATAAATGATTTGAAGTACTTCCACTTTACTTTCCGCTGTTTTATATATGTCTGTCTTGTAATATTTTTGTTCCAGTACCCATAATGCTCCATTGAAGTTAAGGCATTCCCTTTTTGGGTGACCTGAACGGATGTGGGGTGTTACATTTGGTATCAGAGCAGAAGGTTACCAAACTGGGCAAAAGCTTTTAAAAACCTTCTGAAATACAAAACGTTTACAAAGAAGCATTTTTCTAAAGAAAAATTTTGTTTTACGAAAGGCATATTCCCCAAAGCCATTTGCACTATCTTTTGATTCTCTCCTTGAGTCTCTTCTCTCTTTCTTTTTTTCACCATAGTTTGTAGGCATGCGACACATGTCGGAGGGCAAAGAAGTGCCCAAATTCCATCTGTAGCCGCAGTAGTTCCATCTGCAACTAATCTTATTTCAAGCTTTGTAGGGTTTCCGTGCGATGGAAATAGCTTTCGAGAAACTTTTCAACAAGCTATACAAGGATAGTAGGAACGAGGATAAAGAACACAAGTATAAAGATGAGAAACTTGTTGATATGGCTTAATCCACGAAGAGGAAAAAAGTGAAAGGAAAGAGGCCAAGTGAAAGAATAATTAAAACCCATGACAAGAGAGAATATCTTTAATATGGTAAAAATGGATATGTAATTAAGTATTATAGGACAACGGCAAAGAACAATATCTTCGAGAGGGCAATTGTATGCTCTCACTACTAGCGTACCTAAGAGAGGTGGTAACGTTTCTGTTAAAGGTTTATCTTTTCTTTTCTATCTCCCACTAGAACTTTGTTTTTGTACATCGCATCCTTTTTAATTCTACTTCGATAGTTGAGTCTCTGCACCTTAGTACTAGCGTAGTAGGGGATCCCATTTTTTCTCAAATCATGTTGGGGAATCGGCTCATTTATTCATGACTTGTTTGGATTTGGGAATGTCTATGCTAAGTGTTGAGTTTAGAAGTAAAGCTTATGTCTTTGGGCTATGGGTTGATTCTAGGGATGGAGTGGTTATCCAGAAATGGTACCATTCTCGAGTATGAAAAGAGGGTAGTTAGATTCTTGACTTGCCTTGGTAATGCCCTCGAAGTCTAGTGTAACCCTTAGGGTTCTGCCATGCTTAGTTACCTAGAATCTCTTGATACATTTATTGATCCACTCGAGTAGTGTTCGCCACTAAGGCGAATGGTTCATTTCGCTTATGCATGAGTCATAGAAAATCACCTTAGTAAGTACACTTGGCAACATGGTTGGCATTTGTTTATTTTCAAGAGATAATTCATTTATGTGGAATACCTTCTAGTAAGTGAACGAGATCCGAGATTCACTAGTGAATTTTGGAGAGCTTGCATGAAACCATGAGTACGCAGTTATGTTTGAGCCGAGTATACTAGAAGGAGGATAAGGGAAAATGGGACGAGGGACAACAATGAAATGAGTTCCAATTCATATTTTAGAAACAAGAGTTAAGAAGCTACGAAATTATGAATTTAAAGACGGACAAAGCACAATGGAGTTAAGCTCAAGGAAATGCGACTTAGAAGATTAAAGACTTGATACGCGCATCATATCTCTTTTTAAGAGTATATCCTTGATCCTTCTTTTCCTGTAAAGCTTACTTGCATGCTATCTTTTATGTATATTCTCTCGGTCCTATTCTCAATCCTATTTCTGTTGCAAACCCTATAGGGAGTATGACTTATCTGTTAGTAATACATGTTGGGAGTTGAGGGTGTCCGTTGGGATGAGTAATTCTTTGAGTGTCAGCCTGATGATGATTTCGGTCTTCGGGGCTGGTGCTTAGGGAGTTCTTCTCCTAATCAGTATATATGTGACGTAGATTTCCAGCTTTGACATAGCCTAATGGGCACAAAGTTTTTACTTGCTTCTATCATTCGACTATATCTTTAGGTAGGAACAATTGGGTGTAAACATGTGTTTGAGACATGTTATGATTGATGGTTGCAAGTGGTTGCAAGCGGTTGCTAGTGGTTGCTCGTGGATGCATATACACGCACATTAGACACTAGATCGGCTCTGTCACCTTTCATATTGCATATGCATGAGTGTTTATACTTGTTTATGGATGAAATTAAATGTGTTATCATGTGGATGTTGCATATAGATGAATGTTTGTGCACACATATAGTTTCTATATGGCTAGGACTATTCGCATACATGTTGGACTCATTGCACTAAACATATTTTGCATTAAGAAGATCAATCAGGCTTGATCATTTACATTAGATAAGGAACATATACACACACTTTCTGCATATGTTCATACCGCATTAGAAATCTCTTAAGGACAATGAATGCATGTGATTGATGATTGAGTAGATTGATGATTGGATGGTAGGACACATTCTTCTTAACTTGAAGATTTCGGGGACGAAATCCTTTAAGGAGGGGAGAATGTAACAATCCGTATTTTTATAACATATTAAAACAAGAAATCAAGGCAGAATTAAATTTTAAAATCAGAATCAGGGGAAACGGGTTATGCCATTGCGTTCGTCTCGAAATTTTACATGAAATAGAGTCCGAGTTTTCGAAAATCGGAGTCCGGATGAAGAAGTTATGGCCTGTACAAGTTTCAGCAATTTTCAGGCAGCACTGGACCAGGGGGTCGACCATAGGGTCGACCTAGCCCCCCCAGGTCGACCTTAGGTTCGACCATAGGGTCGATCTACCCCCAGGTCGACCATATGGTCGACCTTCCCCCATTACAGGTCGACCTGGTCGGCCTGTTTTGACCCAGAACTCATTTTTGAAGCCTTAGACGTGTTTTGATGGTCCGGATTGATTCTAGGGTCAATCTAAGGGCCTAAACTAGTTGCTACACCTATAAAAACACCCTTAGACCTAACCTAATTCATATCAAATCATTCTTACACTATTATGCTGCTGAACTCCCTCTTGAACCATGGCTGCCCCGCCAAATTAAAGCTTAAGCATTCAAACTCAAATCAATTCGAAGAACAAAGCTTCAACAATGGTTCAAACAATAAATCAACATTACTACAACGTTCTATGACAATTTCAGTTCTTAATTTGTTAGCCATGCCCTGTAAGTTCTAGTTATTTTCAAATTAAAATATTTAAGTATAATATGGGCATGTGATGAAGTGAAATTGGATTTAAGTATGTTTATCGATCTATTTCTGTTGCTTCTTGGATCTTGAGTTTTGAGACTTGTCTATCTTTATTCCCATGTTTAGTTTATGATCGATTCAGCCTGTTGTAAATCAGTTTTGTTGATTCATATTGATATTATTACTAAGTTGTAATCTTCATGCCTGTGATGATGTTTTTCTCTCCGATCTTATTTTTATGCAAAATTCTACCTTCCCCTATTTATTTTCTTTTGATGAACCTAGGTCAATTTCGGACCTAGGCCTAAACTACGATATACGTGCGATGGTATACGGCGGAAATATTGGAATATTGCCTAGTGGAATATATGTGTTTGGTGGAATTGATGGCATAACATAAAAATTGGATATTTGGGTATTACTACCATTAACATGAAATTGGATATTTAGGTATTGTCAATATAATTGAAATTGCAAGTTTGGGCATACATGAATTGGCATGTAAATTAAAATTAAATCACGAGTTTGGGACTATGTAAACTAAACCAAAAGATTGGGTTTATGTTAATTAGGCATATGTAGAATTGGAAATTTGAACATGAAAGCGATGGTGAACTTGATAATTAGCATATAACTGGAAATATGAACATGGTTGAAACATGAACATTTTTATATGTTAAACACATGAAATGATATTGGGGTTTTGCGGAAATACAACCGTTAATGAACCTTTGACATGAGGTTAGACTCGGTTTGTGGTATAAATCTGCTCGGAACCGCTCGGCAAATCCAGTAGCCACAAAGTATCAGTCTAATGTGAGAGGTCGAAGGTCGAATTGTAGGCGTAACGATTTATGACATGAGGTTAGACTCAGTTTGTGGTGTAAATCTGCTCGGAACCGTCCGGCAAATCCAGTGGCCACAAAGTGCACAGTCTAATGTGAGAGGTCATGATTCGTTCGTCATAATGAATGAATTAAGGAACACTAACCATAATAAGATGTGGGTATGGTTAGAGGGTTAGGTGGGATGACATGGAAATTTGACATGTAAATGTGGACCTAACCGGTATGAGTTAAGAACATGTAAAACTTATAAATGTAGGCTCAACCAATATGATATGAATGGGTGGGTTAAGTAACATGGCTAGGCTAATGACACTTAACCGTTATAACATGACTAGCAGATGGGTTGGGCTAACTTGAATAGGTTGATAAGACCCAATCGATATAACCTGATGCGTGGTAGGGTTAAGTAAACACACGAGGGTAACACTTAACCATTATAATATGACTGGTGGATGGGGTTAAGTTAACATGCAATTAACCAATATAACGTGATGCGTGGTAAGGTTAAGTAACAACAGAGGGTAACACTTAATCGTCACAACATGATAAGTAGGTGGGCTAAGTCAATGTACACTTAATTAATATGACATAACATGCGGTGGGGTTAAGTTAACACAAGGGAGAACACTTAGCCAGTATAACAAGGCTTGCGGTAGGGTTAAGTAACACAAGGAACAACACTTAACCGATATAACATGATGTGTGGTAGGGTTAAGTTAAACAAGAGAAAACACTTAACCAACTTAACGTGATGGACGGAGAGGGTTAAGTACATATCAGGTTGGTGGGTAATATTAGTAAATATAGGCCCACAAACTTAACCAGTAGGAAACCCTAGTAACGGGGACCCATTTCAGCAGTAACCCACTAGATGTATCATGGTACCCTAAAACTAGGCAGGATGGGGCACGATTACTGGGCTGATTGTAAGCGGTCAAAGCGACGGCGGTGGGTGCAACAGTGTAGGTTCTAACGGAGTGCGGGCGTGCACACACTTCGGAGCAGACAAACAGGGCACTGGGGCAACAGTAGTATAACCTATGTATTCTAGAATTGCGTCGGGCCGCCACCATGGGTCTTGATACACCCCATGGTGGGACCAGCATAGATATCTACAATCATTGGGGGCCGTATGACACACATAGGTAGCATAATCCCTAGGTTGGACCTAGGTGGCATAAACCTTAAATCCGAGAAGTGTTCAATAGGAAGCATAATCCCTAGGTTGGACCTAGGTGGAATAAATCCTGGTTGAATTTAGGTAGCGCTCGATAGAAAACCCTAGATTAGATCTAGGTAATAAATAATAGAAGTACATGTGAAAGCAACCTTAATTTCGGGGATTGGGATCACGTTATGATTTTATCATTTTATATAGATTACTAGTTGGGACACTAGTCAGGTGGTGCAGAGCAAATAGATATTATTTTAATGGTGAAGCAGAGAAATCTTGCGATGCTTGATAGAAATCTTGCGAAACTATACTTAGTTCATCTTGAATGGGAACCTTGCAATGTTATACATGACAGAAATCCTATGATGTTATTCTTAGTTATCGTGCCTGTAGCTTATCTTGTCATCATGCTTATGTTTACTTTCAGTTTATTCATGCCATGTTATCTTTACCTGTTTTTAAGCTGAAAGCCACTAGGACTTACTCAGTCTTTATGACTGACCCGGTTTGTTTTGCCTCTTTTTATTCCGTTCCCCCACCCCCCCCCCCAGGTTCGCAAGGTGGGAATACAGCTTAGTTCGGATATTACCAAGCTCCAAGGCTCTTTCATGTATGGCTTGGATTTCCCTTGGCTATGGCTTTCTTTGCTTTATTGGGGAATATCACAATTTATTTTTATGCTTCTTTGTTTTTGAGCAAGACAGATATTTTAGCTATGTAATTGGGTATTGGAAGTTGATGGGCTTTTATTGTAAACAATTATATTTAATAAATGATTTGAAGTACTTCCACTTTACTTTCCGCTGTTTTATATATGTTTGTCTTGTAATATTTCTGTTCCAGTACCCATAATGCTCCATTGAAGTTAAGGCATTCCCTTTGTGAGTGACCTTAACGGATATGGGGTGTTACACAGACCCTCTTTGATTTGGCTGATTGGTTCTGGCCAGAGGGACGATCCTAATCTATTGGAAATCATCTCCAAGTTAGAGATGGGTATCGATGAGGAGATGAACAAGTATGGGCTTGATCGGGATGGATGGCTCAGAAAGAATGGGAGACTAATTGTGCCCAATGTAAATGGATTGAGAGACGAAGTACTTAGAGAATGTCATTACTCAAAACTCACTATACATCCCGGTGGTAACAAAATGTATCGATACATGAAGCAGACTTACTACTGGGAAGGGATGAAAAGAGACGTTGGAGAGTTTATATCCAAGTGCATGAATTGCCATTTAGTTAAAGCTGAGCAAAAGAAACCTAGTGGTTTGTTGCAACCATTAGAAATCCCCGAATGGAAATGGGAACAAGTCTCAATGGATTTCATTGATGGGTTACCAAGGACTAGATCGGGCCATGATAGCATTTGGGTGATTGTGGACCGATTGACCAAGAGTGCAAGGTTTATATCCGTCAAGTCGAATAGAACGACAACTAAGTTAGCTGAACTGTATATGAAATAGGTAGTGAGATTTCATGGAGTACCCTAAGGATTGTAAGTGACCGAGATCCTTGTTCACTAGCGGATTTTGGAAGAGCTTACAAGAGGCGTTAGGATCAGAATTACACCTCAGTACCGCATATCATGCTCAAACCGACGGTCAGACAGAGAGGGTGAATCGAGTATTAGAAGATCTCTTGAGAGCTTGCATATTAGATATAGGCGGATCATGGGATGACCATTTGCATCTAGTGCAGTTGGCATATAAAGTTGAGTTGCCGGACAAGATGGCGGGAGTTCATAACTTATTTCATGTTTCCCGGTTAAGGAAACTCGTGCACGACCCCGATGTGACTATTTCACCAGATCAGTTGGATGATGTCGAAGTAGAACCCGAGGCAGTTGGGAACCGCAAGCCGATTCGTATTTTCGAGCACAATTCGAAGAAACTTCGAAGGAAAGCACTGAATCCATTCAAGGTTCAGTGGGACGAGGATGAGAATGACTGTACTTGGGAGACAGAGGAGAGCATCGGAAGACGTATCCAGAACTCTTTTCCTGGTAAGATTTTGAATTTTGATTTAGTCTTTCCGCATGCTTGGACAGGTTTGTTTTATTTGTTTTGTGTGTTTGATTGTTTGTGAATGACTGATAGGCATGCAGAATACCTTTGTATGTTTTTGGTTAAGGAATTTCGAGGGCGAAATTTCTTAAGGGGGAAAGAGTGTAACAACCCGCATTCTACGCATCAAAGGATCTTAGAATATTTATTTCATTATCATATGAAGTCGTATAACTTTTGGGAAAGGCTATTGAGGTCATTTCCCAAGTTCACGATTTTTGCCGATTTTTTAAATGACCATTTTGCCCCTAGCTGATCTTGTTTCGACCATAACTTTTGATTGGTAAGGAAATTTGACTTGAAACCACTTCCATTAGATCCAAATGATGGTTTACCTTTCCGTAGAGTGTTCACATCAGCCAAACGGACTTACCGTTTGGGAGATATGGCTGAAACAAGGTTTAGAAGGTGAAAAACAACTTAATTGGGCCTAACATGGTGATTAACAGCTTGGCCTATTGGGGGATTTCGGGATTAGAGCTATATGAGGGCTAATTAGGGTTAGAGAAACCTTTTCCTTGTCATTTTCCATCCGCCACCTACCTCTCTTCAACTCTAACAATGGCCTCCAACTCCTAAAACACCTTCTAATCACCATTTAATCAAGGATTAAGCTAATTTACGTCAAATCAAGGAGAAATAGCACCAAATTAGAGTTGGAGCTGCTATGTTGCATAGCGATTCGACCCAAATCAGAGATAGTTCCAGATCTAAGTTTTATTTGTGGCAAAGGTGAGTGATTTGCATTGTTTTTCACTAATTATGGCTAATTAGCGGTGATTAGTGATAATTAGCGAAATTATAACTTAGAAAATATGGAAAAATTTGTAAAATTCTAAAATATTATTTTAGAGCTCCGATAGAAATTTGGGCTAATCTGGATAAGTTTTGCTGATTGTATGCTTAAACATGATTAAGGGCGATTGAGGGGAAAATATGGTTTTTGGGTATGTTTGATCCATTTTAACATATCATATTGTTGTTTTGGTGTTTATGGTTGATGTTATATATTGATATGATTGTTTGGTATGATTTATGATTGATTAGCAAATTTAGAATGATCGAAAATGCCGTCGTATGGCGTAAAACAATTGTTGGAAAGTTGCAGGAATTGGACCCGAACCAGATTGGATCGGTAGGACCAAGCTCGAACCGAACCGTTCGTGAAGTACCCCTTCTCATGAGTAGCTGGTGGAGCCACGAAGCTTGGAGGCACGAATCGATCCGTTTGCATCTGAAGCTCTCCAACCTGAACTGCTCACCCGAACCGTGGAGCACCATGCAACTCCGACCCGACCCTGAGTAGGAACCCCTCACGAACCACTTGCTCCTTCACGAACCGACCCGATACTCCGAGAAGGCACCATGAGCAGAACACCCGAACCGACCAGAAATGAGGACCACGAATATGAGCATGTACCACGAGCCGAACCACTACTGGAGGATCGAATCGAACCGCGGAGCTTGGACCATGGACGTGAACCACGAACCGAACTGGGAGTACTATTTGAAGCGAAGAGAAGTGAGGAAATAACGAACCGATCCAAAGGGGACCAAAACCCGAGATGCAAAGGTAGTCCAAATGAGAAGTTGTGACTCAGGATCCAGATGGAAACCAACGAGTTAACTTCATGAGTTGGACTTTGCTGCGGGATGTGTGCTAACGAGTTGTCGACGTCCATAGCTTTGATTCACCACCGAAAGACGAATGTTAGGCTACTGATCAGTGCAGTGGGGTAGTTATTACTCCATGGGGCAGAGTGATCGTAGCATGGTTGTGATCCAGTGCAGTGAAGTCGTCATGGATTCATGGGGCAGAGTGGACATAGCAAGGACTTGTGGCTATGGATCAGTGTAGTGGAGTCGCCATGGCTCCATGGGGCAGAGTGATCATAGCAAGGATTTGGGTGATCAAAGCGGTGGATATCGTATGCTTTACGCACTGAGTGAGAGATGTGAGGATGGTTGCTATGATTGATTGTTTGACATCACTATGACATGCACACCCCCACCTCCATTTCTTTACACCATATGTTAGTGTCACCTTAGAGTATTGTACATCTTGTTGTGCTAACTCTTTGGTTGCAGGTCCAGGTTCAGGTATGGTTTAGTATACCTGTTATTGTTCTGTTTTGCTGCTTATCACTCATACTAGACTTTTGTCTGACCCAAAGTTTTATGTCTCTTCTTATTACTCTAGGTGCTCTTAAACGGGCAGATTAGAGATATGTCAGGTGATTATGCACGAGTAGTTGTACCGCAGACGAGCAGGAGGCTTCTACGTATGATATATATATATATATATAATCTCCCTGTGTCGCTGCTGGTCACTACTTTGGGCATTAGTAGTGTACCTTTGTTATTTTTCTTTGGAGACAGTTTTAAAATTTGTAAAATGATGATGTGGAACATAAGCTATATTTTGGATTTTTCGCTGCTATGATGGTTTACTTTTCAGCTTATGTACTGTCTCACCTGCTTTATGTCAAAGTTATGTTATTTTTATATTTTGTTCCATGCAATGTGAGATATACTACAGGTTCCTTGCTAGTTCAAATTCCTTTCTTTTTCTTTCTTTGGCGACCGTCCCATGCTAGTCGGGCATTGGCACAACGCACTTTCATTGGAAATGTCGGCTGGTGCAGGGCGGGCTGTCACAGAAACCAAGAACCAAGTGACACTAAGGTCAATACAACATGGTTTAGGTTAAAAAAAAATCAAATCAACTCGAGCATTTATACAACAGGTGCTCCAAATACATGTAGTATGCAAGTTTTTTTATGTAGCAGAATGACCATGTACACACATTGATGAAGCAAACTGCATTAAATACATGGAGCACCGACATACACACACATACATTATAAATATAACTGGAGCAATACACATATATACATACAACTGTGTGTACATATATATATATATATATATATATATATATATATATATGTATGTGTGTGTGTGTATATACAAGTCTCGAGAACAGATTTAAGCAAGGCAGTTTTCTCTACAAAATGGAAAAGTGCAAAAATCCAAGCACAATGTAACTCATGAAAACAGTTTAATGCAAATATATATGTGCATGCAGAATGCACTAGCCAGTTCTAGTTTCCAAATGGACAAAGACAAAATAAATGTTAAGTGCAGCCAAGTTCATCTGGTTAAGGCAAAGTACACAAGTGGCATGTGTACAAATGTTGGCAAGAAATATCATTTTTCAGCAAATTTGTTTCAAGCATTCAACACAGTTAATTTTGGAAATAGCAAGAGTTACAAGTCATTTGTTTGCAGTTCACGTGTTCAAGAAGATCATTCGAATGATTTATTGAAACAATCAAGCAACATTCATGGACCATCAGATTTCCAAAAAATGGAGAGCACAACGGTTTGGAAAGAATAATTTGTTCGAACTCTTTTTCATTATTTCAAGGTCAAGAAAACATTTCTAATAAATTTCCAGAAATGAACAATCAATAAGTGTTTGGCAACTGTTTAATTGGAAAGAAACTTTCTAGTTTTCGAATGAAAATATTTGGCAAGCAATTTTAATATTTCCAGAATTGAATTATGATAAAATTAGGAAACAGATCTTTGGAAATATTTCTTAACCATGCAAGATTACATCTGTGTATTGCAATCACAATATTAAGCTGAAAATTGTTTGATTTGTTTCCAGAAATCATCGTGGAATTCACGGTCATTTATTCAATCAAATCTTTGGAAATATTTTTTAATCATGCGAGAACAATTTTAATTGTTTCCAGGAAATCATGGCAGAGCAAAGACTCGGCAGCAATTCAAACAAGAAAGTTAAGCAATCAATTTTGGATAGAGAATCAAATTGGAATATCATGCAAGAATCAATTTAATACCATGGACAGTCACGCAACAATCACTAACAAATCTAACCAGTCACTAGAAGAAATTGTAGTTAGTTTAGGGTTTTTATAAACCTATTTAACTACACCATTCATCATCGACAAAGGCCATCGAAAAAATCAATCAACAAAAAATTGAGAGCTAGCAAAATCAATTCAGGATAATCACATATTTTTTCGATCGATAGAGACCAAATCATTCAGAAGCAAGAACAATATCAACCAAAGATAATCAGAGAACAAATTTTGCAGCAATCGTAGTGGTGATTTGGGAATCACAAAACCCTAATTTTTAGAGCGGTTGACACTGTTTTGAGGACAATACAATTCAAAAGGAAATAAAGAAAGGGGGCCGCCCCATCTTATTTTATTTACGAAGGGGTGTTTGTTTTTATTTTTTGTATTTATTTTGTTGTACACTGATTCAGTTTGTTTTCTAGTTTTTCGGTAAAAACTAGGGCTTTCTAGTTATAGGATTGTAACTAGGTCTACAAGTTACAGGATTGTAATTCGGGAAATTCAGATCTTGGGCTTCTAAATTAGTATAGGGTTTTGAGTGTAGAATTATAACAATGGTAGGTTTTGCAAGTGTACAAGACTATATAGGCGATTAGCGAGAGAGTCGCGAGTTTATAGTTTTTGTATGCGGGAGATTGTTTTTACTTAGTAAAAACCTTAGGGAATGCAGCAGTAGGCAGGGTTTGCCAAAGCTTGGTAAAATCTATGTTATTTACTTTCTGCAATTATTTTCTCTGATGCAATCTATGTTATGATATTTTTAATATTCAGTAAAAATCCAATAAACCCTATTCACCCTGTGACGGCCCGACCCGCACCAGCCGACATTTCCCTTGGAATGCACTATGCCAATGCCCAACTAGCACGGGACGGTCGTCAAAAGAAAAGGATCTGAAACTATAAATCATCAAGAACCTGTAGTATATCTCACAACACATAGGGTAAAATATAGTAATAACATAACTTGATATAAAACAGGCGAGACAGTGCATAAGCTGAAAACTAAACCATATCCATCAGAGTAGCGGAATCCAAAATACAACTTATGATCCAAACCATTATTACAACTTCAAAATACTGTCTCTAAAGCAAAATAGAAAAGGTACATTACTAATGCCCAAAGTAGTGACTGGTAACGACATAGGGAGAATATATGTAGATAGTACGTGAAAGCCTCCTGCTCGTCTCCGGACATCTACTCTCGTTTAGGAGCACACAGAGTAATAAGAAGAGACATAAAACTCTAGGTAAGACAAATGTATGGTATGAGCGATAGCAACAAAATAGAACAATAACAGGTATAAATAATCATACCTGACCTGGACCTGCAACCAAAGAGTTAGCACAACAAGATGTACAATACTCTAATGTAACCCTAACATATAGTGTAAAATAGGAGTGTCTATGTCATAGTGATGGCAAACATCAAACATAACAATCATTCTCACATCTCTCATTTATTGCGTAAAGCATACGATATCCACCACTTTGGTCACCAGAACTATTGGGGCCATGACAGAGTCCCACCCCATCCAACTATCACTACGACCACTTTGCTCTTGGGGGCCCTGATGGAGTCCGACTCCATACAACCTATGACCCCACTGCACTGGTCCATAGTAAATGCCTCCTCCCTCAATAGTGAACCAAAGTTGCAGATATCGATTGTAATGACCCAAAATTCCAGTCCAATTTGAGCTGACCAAAAACACAAGTCCAACCCCAAATTAAACTGAAAATCAGGAAATTAATAGAAAGAAAACAGAGGGTGAGGAAAGATAAGATAGAAACTTAGAATAGAAGAAGAATAAGAACACAACATCAGAGTAACACGAATCTCACAGCGGAACGAACAACATATAATAGATAATATATCCTTGAAATAAAATCATTATATGTATACAATAACATTATCAGAGTACAACACTAACAACACAGCGGAAATAAACTATAACTATATGATCCTGAAGCCTCCTGCTCCAAGCTCTTCCAGTATATCTGTAAATCCCGACTACTTGACTGCCCGTACAAATTTAGGCACCCAAGAGTTTAGGGAAAACAAAACAAATAAACTCCAGGTCAGTCATGGGACTGGTATGAGTAAAACAGTTCAAGCAGGTAATTGATATCTCATAAGACCACGCCGTATAATGGAACGGGTTTTTCCCTTATGAGAATCCAAATTATCTTTATATCAAAAACCTTTTGATATTATAATAATGTCTATCAACCACAATATAATAATCATCTAGCAGAAACGCTTTCATCTCACGTTCTACATATATAGTATACAATCAAAACCACAAGCACGCATTGGGTAATGGATTTCCAACTATGACAAGGTATGGAACCATCTTTCGCTAGTGTACCTCTAGAAAGGAATACACTGGGTTCAACAAGAACATCTTGCAACCCGGCCATACATGACCAACCACTCATTTCGCTTGAGTGTATCGAATGTATATCACCAACGGTTGGGATCAACAACCGTTTCCTGAATGGGACAGTATCAACAATAGATTTTTAGAAGTAAATGAAACTCTAGATCAGGCACCCTACTTCGGAGCGACCGACTTAGCTATGCTGCCTGCCCGATTTCTGTCATTTACCGGATGTGAGGCAAGAAGCTACGCTTTATCATCACACCAGATTCACTTTGAATGCCACATCGTCAAATCCATCAAATCACCGATTGACGTCCTCAATCATACATTATGTGTTAGCTAAAAGAAGTTTCCTTCTTCGCTTCCACTCTTGGTACGGTTGGAGAAATCAATATACGTGATCGTTTGGAAATACTCTGTCAGACATCCGTCCATACAAGTCATCCAGGAACAGGATGAACCGAAGGCACTATTCAATACATCCATCTTAGACACAGTTATCTAAGACTTATACAATAGCCCTTGCACTTTACTCCGTCTTCAATTATCTTTGGCATATATGATTCGCAACGCTTATGCCAATACAGAGTGGTTCTTTGGATAATAATCCAACCGGTCTCTCCATATTAACAACGTTAAAATGGTCAAAACTTCGATAGTCTGTGATTTAACTATCGAATAAAAACAAGTGTGCAAACAACTATATTATTTCCAGATGGAAATTCTATCAATCAATCATCAATCATATATATATATATATATATATATATATTCATATTTCCTTATTTTCTATGTTTAGAAAATATACATTAATACTGGAAAACATTTCCATTTCTTGTTTTCAATATCAGAAAACATTTCTGGTTCTTATTTGGAAAACATTTCCAAAACTCCTTCATTGGACTTAGACAGATGTTTAAACAAACCATCGCGATGCCAACTCAAACCAATACGCTTATTAACTAAATTCCTTTAACCCATCTTCACTATCGAACCTTAACCATTCCTTAGTTAAAAATGAAGTCAATCAAGTTGGGGTAATACTACCTCTCAGACCTTAACTGAACAACATTTCTAACCTTGAAATAGACAAAGTTCACCTTTAAATTCTTTAACAAACTCCCGTACGTAACTCTCTTTCGAATCATCTCTATTCGATAATTCTTTCCTTCGAATAAGGTATATTCGATAACTCTGTTCAACTGACTCTATTTGATTAACCCTTATCGATTACTAACACTATTGGATTAACTCTATTGTATTAACTCTATTGGACTAACGCTATTGGACTAACGCTATTGATTTACTTGTTTCACTTAACTCCTTTCGAATAAACTATTTTTGATAACTCCTTTAACTCTATTCGAATAAAATATATTCGATTAACTCTATTTACTTTATATTCGAATAAACTATATTCGATTAACTCATTTGCTTTAACTCTAAGCGATTAACTCCAACTAGTTTAACTCTAATCGATTAACTCCAACTAGTTTAACTCTAACTGGTTAACTCTAATGGATTAACTCCATCTGGTTAACTCTTATTGATTAACTCCGTCTGGTTAACTCTTATTCGAATAACAAATATTCGATTAACTCTATTCGACTGACTCGACTCGACTAACCCCTTTCGAATAACTAATTCGATTTACTACTTTCGAATACCATATTCGATTTAACTCCTTTTGAATAACTATTTCGATTTACTACTTTCGAATACCATATTCGATTTTAACTCCTTTCGAATACCATATTTGATTTAACTCCTTTCGAATACCATATTCGATTTAACTCCTTTGTTTGCTTTATAAAGATTTCCTTTTTAACAACACTTATTCATTTTTAAAGATTTACTTTTAGTAACGGTTCTCCACTTTAAAAATGATTTCCTTCTTATAACATTTTCCTTTTTATAACATTTTCCCTTTTTCTAAATATCTCCTATTTATAAATATTCCAATTTATAAATATTTCTTATTTATAAGTATTCCATTTATAAATATTTTATTTTCAAATATCACTTTGAAAATATTCCCTTATCAACATTTCGGTATGTTATGGTATTCAACATATCACATCATATATCACAATATATGAAAAACAGTAAAATAAATGTTGAGGAATCCAGCTGGATTCCTCCAACCTGTTTCCCTACATCATAGATGTTAAACAATATAGATAACATCACTTTCAGTTCAATATGATATATTCTGTTAAACAGAATGAATATAGAAATTCAACTAACTGAATAGCAGTTCAATCAAACAGTCAACACACAGTCAATCAGCCAACATTTAACATTTCTAAAAATACAACATGAAATTATAAACTGTTCAGAGTTAGTGAGATTTACTCACTTTGGCAGTTCATCGTTAAAGAACGACAAACTGTTTTTTGATTTGAATCAAGCAATTTATTTCGCCATAAATTCATACGAGCCCCAATCCACTTCCAGTCAGCTTCATTGTGAAGCTCTCGTCCATATGGTCCTAACGTGACTGAACATTCAGAAAACTGACAACGTATGCTCAAATTATAACCTTTCAAAGTTTGAACACTTATTGAATAAATAAAACATGAATTTTATTTTCTATTGTGGGCTTTTACCTTTTATATTTACCTCGGCCCAACTAGCATGCCTCAGCCCAAACCGTTAGAACCCATACCTGTCCTCTTCTTTCTTCCCCAAACTGAAAAACGCGACCTCTAGTATTCACTCCTCACCATTTCCGTCGATTTCCTTCAACTCGTTCTCCGCCGTGACTTCACCGTTCACCAAACCGGCATCACTAGCCTACTTCTCCCTCCCTTCTCTTTCTATTCATCCCCACCTCGAAGCACTCGAGCTTCTCATTGCCGTCGCGTTCTCCGGAGGACACAGTACCTCGTTCGACACTTTTGTGTCTCGATTTCACCCAAACACTCACCCGACTTGCCATTTTCCCATCCGAACACAAAAACATACTCCATCTTCTCAATCGATGAACCAAACTCCTCAATTTTTCAACCCTAGGTCTACTGCTATTTCCTTCGAGCAGTCCTAATGGGAATCGCACCCCACTAGCTTCACCCAGATGGAAGCACAAGCTTCACCGAACTCAGACAGTAAAGTTTGGTGATTTTAGAATTTTAATTTGCATTTTCTTTTGATTTTTGAAGTATCCATTTCTTTTGTGAAATGGAAATGAGAGCGGCGGAAATGTCGTTGACCTCTCAGTGAAAAATATTAGGTTTAGAATTGTTTGAAGGGGTATTTATAGGATTTTCAAAATATCTAGATATTTTTGGTGTTGAGATATTTTAGTTTTATATTCATTTTATATTATTTTTAGTCTTCTAAAAATCCGTGTGATCACACACGATACTCAAAAATCACGAAACTAGACAAGCGACTACAGTTTGACATGACGGTCCCATCGAAACTGGTTTCGTCGAATTCCGACTTCATATGCTCAAACAACATATTTTTAACCGTTAAAATACTAACTGTCCTTCTCGTTAAAATTCCGTACGGCCACATACTAGCTCTAAAAATCACGAAACTTGACATCTAGCAATAATTTAACATTGCAGATCTAACAAAATTAGTTTCGTCGAATTGCGACTTCATTTGCAAAAGTGGCTATTTTTAAAGCTCTGGATGACCCATTTAAATATATAAATATATTTAAATATAATTAAATTAAATATTTAAAAATAAATATTATCGTCTATATTCACAGTGGAATACCATATAGCTCTAGAATATTCCTCTATGAATTTCTAACTTGATATTTCAAATCTGGGTCAACCCGATATTCGATTTATATTGAAATTCCTTTTTAAAATATAAATAATTCCTTTATAAATTATAAAGGAATTCCACAGCGACTTTTCTGAAATTTGATTTGGACGTGAATCAAAATTTACATGACGAAATCCCGATTTTTCTCTTCCACTAGAAAGATATACTCCACCAGCTCCACACGTTTCTTATTTCACAGAAATCCGGCTTAAAACGAATCCTGTACATTCAGTTGAAGTTCAAACCGCCAAATTACGAACTGCATCGCCATTTCAAGCTCGATTTTAATTATATTATAATTCTATGTTTAAACTGTCGTTCAAATAATATATTTGTTATTTTAAATCAATTCTAACTGAATTGAATGTCATAGATGATCCAGTCCACACCATATCGCCATTTCAGCCAATTCTGATTATTTCGGAATTAAATATATTATTTAATTTATTATTTTAGTTAAATATTCATCATTATTTAATTCTATGACCATTTAATTCACTAAACCACCATTTATATAATTAAATAAACTAATTATAATACCTCTGCCAATGCGGGTCATTACAATCTTTCTCAGTTAAAATAATCTCGTCCTCGAAATTGCTAAGAGGTAGAGGACGACCCTATCGACTGGTTAGAACATATTTGTTCACTTCTTACTTCAGTTTCAACTGAACCAATTTAATTTCAATAAAATATTCATTAATTAATTCTTATCAACGAAAATTTCCAAAGATCCTGAAAATTTTCGAAGGCCGTAACCCTTCGAAAAATTTCGCTAGCACCTCCTTTGTACTGGTCAATCGGTCAAACTCCAACTCGCCTCTCTTGGCCATCTCCAACCCAAAAGAAAATCAAACAGCCAAGCGGCTTGCCAATTCGGCTCATAAATCTTATATCAAATAGAAATATAAACTTGTATCTTTTGTCGGCATATCATTATATCCTTTCCACCTGTTATCAATTCAGCAGATACAAGGGTCATCCCAATCAAATTCCAATCTGCTTTTATCCACAACACAACCATTCGCTCATATCCGAGCCAAATATCATTTCAACTCGAGTTCTTCTCGATTCCCAACTCTTAACTTGATTATCACATTACACTTCAAATTTGAATCTCACAATCCAATTTGTCTTGATATCATTCTAATTCAATCT
The DNA here is from genome assembly GCA_030737875.1 of Allium sativum. Taxonomy (NCBI): domain Eukaryota; kingdom Viridiplantae; phylum Streptophyta; class Magnoliopsida; order Asparagales; family Amaryllidaceae; genus Allium; species Allium sativum. The sequence continues at coordinate 772,508,621 of CM060924.1, read as the reverse complement.
CAGTTACCACTTTACTGGCTTTACTTTAATTCAATTTTGCTTTCACAAATTTCTGTTAAATTTGTTTTTAATTCAAACAGTCTTTCCCTGGGAGTTTTTAAACAGTTTACTCTTTTAAAAAATCAAAATTTCCTTTTGAACATGTCACTGAGCCCTTAATTAATATTCCATTAGTTAAATCACTTCTCTATTTCTTTATCAATATTTTTTAACCAAATATTTTCAATATCCATATTGGCCTTTTATGTTATTTGGAAAACATTTCCGAATATCGCCTTCCTTTATTTCCTAAACTTTAGAAATTATATGCTATTTATAATTGGAAAATATTCCAATTACTTATCTCTTTTTCCGATCTCGTTTATTTCTATACTTAGGAAATATTCTTTATTATATTTCCAAGCTTACACTTATTTGGGTTAAAACGGATGTTGTGTAAAACATCGTTACGACAACCCAAATACTATACTCAACTAACTCTTATTCAACATTGATCTTCGAGCCTGAAATCTTACTATTTATTTGTTAATAATGAAATCAATCAAGTTGGGGTATAACTACCTCTCAGACCTTGACTGAATAACATTTATAACATCAAAACAGATATGACTACTTACTCGAATAAATCAATACCATACAACTACTTATTCACTTTTAAACACGTATACGCTTCCTCTTTCTATTCTTAATAGATTTTATTCTTAGACTTCCTTTTTGATTTTACTATTCTATTTCTAAGTTCGTTTCCTTATCGACTTCTATATATATATGTATATATATATCGATACGTTGATTTCTAACTATCAAATTATCTTAAAAATATTCTAACTCCTTAAATTCCCAGAAAAATTCGCCATAACCTCCTTTGTACTAGGAGCATCGGGATATTTCAAATAGCCTCCCATGGCCCTCACCAATCCAAAAGAAAAAGAAAAAACCAAGCGGCTAGCCGATACGGCGCATAAAATCTCATATATGAATTAAATACATACCTTTTCGTCGAGCATTCTATTTATATACCTTCATACCTTATCCATACCTATCTCATGTATGTTTATTCCTGCCCAATCTATTTTAACTATACCTGATTGTTTTAACTCATTTCGTTAATTAATTTGTTAATTAACTCTTTAGTCTATTTCACTTTTATATTTGAACATGACATGTTCAAATATATTTTAACTTGCTTATTAACTAATTTGAATCCAAATTTCAAATTTAAGTTCTATATTCAATTTCGAATATCCATTTACAAATCCAATTCACCTTTTAAAGTTCAACTTCAAATTCAAAACTCGATTAACTAATTCCTCTTCGACTTAGTTAATTCTATTCAATTTTTATTCAAATTTTTTATCACTTCTATTATTTAAATTCTATATATCAAATTCTATTCAAATTCTATATATTCAAATTCTATAGTTTAAATTCCATTTGATTTCTATATTCAAATTCTATAGATTCAAATCCTATATTTGAATTCCTTTATATTTTCTATATTCAAATTCTATAGTTTAAATTCCATTGAATTTCATATATTCAAACTCCCTTTGAATTTCTATATTCAATTTCTATTTCAATTCCATTGAATTTCATATATTCAATCTCCCTTTGAATTTCTATATTCAATTTCTATTTCAATTCCATTGAATTTCATATATTCAAACTCCCTTTTGAATTTCTATATTCAATTTCAATTTCAATTCCATTGAATTTCTTATATTCAAACTCCCTTTGAATTTCTATATTCAATTTCTATTTCAATTCCCTTTATTCAAATTCTATATTCAAATCTATTTGAATTCTCTTTATTCAAATTCTATATTATAAATCCCATTTTGAAATTCAACACACTTGTCTTTCCCAAAACAAATTCAAAATAGTATCTCTGGTAGTAATTTGTCACTTACAACGCGAAAATGAATACTAATGATGCAGTTGTCATCATTAGAATCTATTTTCCAGCGATCGAAGTGAGTTCAATACTATAAAACCATTTCTAAACATTTCCACTTTGAAATTCATTTCAAAATATAATTCACACTGCTTGTAAAACAATTTAAAATACCCTAGGATCTTAAATTTTCCTTATTTTTAATCCAAATCCATTTACAAACACTTATCCAATTTTCCAGAATTTTAATTCAATTTCTGGTTTAAATTCCAGATTTAACTCATCTGATTTCACGTATTTCACTTATATGAATTCTGATTGGTTATTCACATAACCATTTAATTTATAATCTTACTCGATTATAATAACAACCAGTATATCCACTATATTAAAATTTTGATATATATATATATATATCTTCTCTATATCAAGATATACCTTGGGTAACTTATTTTATTTTAACCTCTTTTCAAAACATATCGTGTCGACCCATCGTATTCGAGTGTTTATATACTCCTACCGATACAGTGGATCAAAATAATCGACCAGAACCCATAAACAACTCAACTGATAATTCCCCACAATATAAAACAATTTTTATATCAAATAACAAATATGTTCACTCGTATATATACACTCAAACTCAATCTAGGGAATTACTAACCCCATCTCTATCGAGTCACGCCACAGAGCCAAGGTAATTCACTTAACTTAAGCTTTGATACCAACTGTAATGACCCAAAATTCTGGTCCAGTTTGAGCTGACCAAAAACACAAGTCCAACCCCAAATTAAACTGAAAATCCGGAAATTAATAGAAAGAAAATAGAGGGTGAGGAAAGATAAGATAGAAACTTAGAATAGAAGAATAAGAAGAACACAACATCAGAGTAACATAAATCTCACAGCGGAACGAACAACATATAATAGATAATCTATCCTTGAAATAAAATCATTATATGTATACAATAACATTATCAGAGTACAATACTTACAACACAGCGGAAATAAACTATAGCTATATGATCCTGAAGCCTCCTGCTCCAAGCTCTTCCAGTATATCTGTAATTCCCGACTACTTGACTGCCCATACAAATTTAGGCACCCAAGAGTTTAGGGAAAACAAAACAAATAAACTCCAGGTCAGTCATGGGACTGGTATGAGTAAAACAGTTTTAAAACAGTTCAAGCAGGTAATCGATATCTCATAAGACCACGCCATATAACGGAACGGGTTTTTCCTTTATGAGAATCCAAATTATCTTTATATCAAAAACCTTTTGATATTATAATAATGTCTATCAACCACAATATAATAATCATCTAGCAGAAACGCTTTCATCTAACGTTCTACATATATAGTATACAATCAAAATCGCAAGCACGTATTGGGTAATGGATTTCCAACTATGACAAGGTATGGAACCACCTTTCACTAGTGTACCTCTAGAAAGGAATACACTGGGTTCAACAAGAACATCTTGCAACCCGGCCACACATGACCGACCACTCATTTCGCTTGAGTGTATCGAATGTATATCACCAACGGTTGGGATCAGCAACCGTTTCCTGAATGGGACAGCATCAACAATAGATTTTTAGAAGTAAATGAAACTCTAGATTAGGTGATTATACACCCTACTTCGGAGCGACCGACTTAGCCATTCTGCCTGCCCAATTTCTGTCATTTGCCGGATGTGAGGCTAGAAGCTATGCTTCATCATCACACCAGATTCACTTTGAATGCCACATCGTCAAATCCATCAAATCACTGATTGACGTCCTCAACCATAAATTATGTGTTAGCTAAAAGAAGTTTTATTCTTCGCTTCCACTCTTGGTACGGTTGGAGAAATCAATATACTTGATCGTCTGAAAATACTCTGTCAGACATCCGTCCAAACAAGTCATCCAGGAACAGGATGAACCGAAGGCACTATTCAATACATCCATCTTAGACACTGTTATCTAAGATTTATACAATAGCCCTTGCACTTTACTCCCTCTTCAATTACCTTTGGCATATATGATTCACAAAGCTTATGCCAATACAGAGTGGTTCTTTAGATAATAATCCAACCGATCACTCCATATTAACAACGTTAAAATTGTCAAAACTTCGATAGTCTGTGATTTAACTATCGAATAAAAACAAGTGTGTAAACAACGATATTATTTCCAGATGGAAACTCTATCAATCAATCAATCATCAATCATATATATATATATATATATATATATATATATTCATATTTCCTTATTTTCTATGTTTAGAAAATATACGTTAATACTGGAAAACATTTCCATTTCTTGTTTTCTATATCAGAAAACATTTCTGGTTCTTATTTTGAAAACATTTCCAAAACTCCTTCATTGGACTTAGACAGATGTTTAAACAAACCATCGCGATGCCAACTCAAACCATTACGCTTATTAAATAAATACCTTTAACCCACCTTCACTATCGAACCTTAACCATTCCTTAGTTAAAAATGAAGTCAATCATGTTGGGGTAATACTACCTCTCAGACCTTAACTGAACAACGTTTCTAACCTTGAAATAGACAAAGTTCACCTTTTAAATTCTTTAACAAACTCCTTTACGTAACTCTCTTTCGAATCATCTCTATTCGATAATTCTTTCCTTCGAATAAGGTATATTCGATAACTCCATTCAACTGACTCTATTTGATTAACCCTTATTGATTAACTCTATTGGACTAACGCTATTGGATTAACTCTATTAGATTAACTCTATTGGACTAACGATATTGGACTAACGCTATTGATTTACTCATTTCACTTAACTCCTTTCGAATAAACTATTTTCGATAACTCCTTTTACTCTATCCGAATAAACTATATTCGATTAACTCTATTTACTTTATATTCGAATAAACTATATTTGATTAACTCATTTGCTTTAACTCTAACCGATTAACTACAACTGGTTTAACTCTAATCGATTAACTCCAACTGGTTTAACTCTAACGGGTTAACTCTAATTTATTAACTCCATCTGGTTAACTCTTATTGATTAACTCCATCTGGTTAACTCTTATTCGAATAACAAATATTCGATTAACTCTATTCAACTGAATCGACTCGACTAACCCCTTTCGAATAACTAATTCGATTTACTACTTTCGAATACCATATTCGATTTAACTCCTTTCGAATATCTATTTCGATTTACTACTTTTGAATACAATATTCGATTTTAACTCCTTTCGAATACCATATTCGATTTAACTCCTTTCGAATACCATATTCGATTTAACTCCTTTGTTCGCTTTATAAAGATTTCCTTTTTAACAACATTTATTCATTTTTAAAGATTTACTTTTAGTAACGGTTCTCCACTTTAAAAATGATTTCCTTCTTATAATAGTTTCCTTTTATAACGTTTTCCCTTTTTCTAAATATCTCCTATTTATAAATATTCCAATTTATAAATATTTCTTATTTATAAATATTCCATTTATAAATATTTTATTTTCAAATATCACTATGAAAATATTCCCTTATCAACATTTCAGTATGTTATGGTATTTAACATATCAAATCACGATGATCAGTATCGTTCAAACACATATAATCGACAACAGATTATATATCACATCATATATCACAATATATGAAAAACAGTAAAATAAATGTTGGGGAATCCAGTTGGATTCCTCCAACCTGTTTCCCTGCATCACAGATGTTAAACAATATAGATAACATCACTTTCAGTTCCATATGATATATTCTGTTAAACAGAATCAATATAGAAATTCAACTAACTGACTAGCAGTTCAATCAAACATTCAACACACAGTCAATCAGACAACATTTAGCAGTTCTAAAAATACAATATGAATTATAAACTGTTCAGAGTTAGTGAGAATTACTCACTTTGGCAGTTCATCGTTAAAGAACGATAAACTATTGTTTGATTTGAATCAAACAATTTATTTCTCCATAAATTCATACGAGCCCAAATCCACTTCCAGTCAGCTTCATTGTGAAGCTCTCGTCCATACGGTCCTAAAGTAACTGACCGTTCAGAAAACTGACAACGTATGCTCAAGTTATAACCTTTCAAAGTTTGAGCACTTATTGAATAAATAAAACATGAATTTTATTTTCTATTTTGGGCTTTTACCTTTTGTATTTACCTCGGTCCAACTAACATGCCTCAGCCCAAACCGTTAGAACCCATACCCGTCCACTTCTTTCTTCCCCAAACTGAAAAACGCGACCTCTAGTATTCACTCCTCACCATTTCCGCCGATTTCCTTCAACTCGTTCTCCGCCGTGACTTCACTGTTCACCAAACCGGCATCACCAGCCTACTTCTCCCTCCCTTCTCTTTCTATTCATCCCCACCTCGAAGCACTCGAGCTTCTCATTGCCGTCGCGTTCTTCGGAGGACACAGTACCTCGTTCGACACTTTTGTGTCTCGATTTCATCCAAACACTCACCCGACTTGCCATTTTCCCATCCGAACACAAATACATACTCCATCTTCTTAATCGATGAACCAAACTCCTCAATTTTTTAACCCTAAGTCTACTGCTATTTCCTTCGAGCAGTCCAAATGGGAATCGCACCCCACTAGCTTCACCCAGATGGAAGCACAAGCTTCACCGAACTCAGACAGTAAAGTTTGGTGATTTTAGAATTTTAATTTGCATTTTCTTTTGATTTTTGAAGTATCCATTTCTTTTGTGAAATGGAAATGAGAGCGGCGGAAATGTCGTTGACCTCTCAGTGAAAAATATTAGGTTTAGAATTGTTTGAAGGGGTATTTATAGGATTTTCAAAATATCTAGATATTTTTGGTGTTGAGTTATTTTAGTTTTATATTCATTTTATATTCTTTTTAGTCTTCTAAAAATCCGTGTGATCACACACGATACTCAAAAATCACGAAACTGGACAAGCGGCTACAGTTTGACATTACGGTCCCAACGAAACTGGTTTCATCGAATTCCGACTTCGTATGCTCACACAGCGTATTTTAACCGTCAAAATACTGACTGTCCTTCTCATTAAAATCCCATACGGCAACATACTAACTCTAAAAATCACGAAACTTGACATCTAGCAATAATTTAACATTACGGATCCAACAAAATTAGTTTCGTCGAATTGCGACTTCATTTGCAAAAGTGGCTATTTTTAAATCTCTGGATGACCCATTTAAATATATAAATATATTTATATATAATTAAAATAAATATTATTGTCTATATTCACAGTGGAATACCATACAGCTCTAGAATATTCCTCTATGAATTTCTAACTTGATATTTCAAATCTGGGTCATTCCGATATTCGATTTATATTGAAATTCCTTTTTAAAATATAAATAATTCCTTTATAAATTATAAAGGAATTCCACAGCGACTTTTCTGGATTTGGACGTGGATCAAAATCTACACGACGAAATCCCGATTTTTCACTTCCACTAGAAAGATATACTCCACCAGCTCCACACGTTTCTTATTTCACAGAAATCCGGCTTAAAACGAATCCTGTACATTCAGTTGAAATTCAAATCGCCAAATTATGAACTGCAGCGCCATTTCAAGCTCGATTTTAATTATATTATAATTCTGTGTTTAAAATGTCGTTAAAATAATATATTCGTTGTTTTAATTCAATTCTAACTGAATTGAATGTCACAGATGATCCAGTTCACACCATATCGCCATTTCAGCCAATTCCGATTATTTCATAATTAAATATATTATTTAATTTATTATTTTAATTAAATATTCATCATTATTTAATTCTATGACCATTTAATTCACTAAACCACCATTTATATAATTAAATAACTTAATTATAATACCTCTGCCAATGCAGGTCATTACATCAATAACCCCTTTGCACACGTCCCGCAGCAAAGTCCAACTTTAGAATTAAATACGTTGGTTACCATCTAGATCCTGAGTCATAACTCCTCACCTGGACTTCCTTTGTATCTCGTGTTTTCAGTCATCTCCAGTTCGGTTTGGTCCCCATTCGGTTCGGGGTACTCTACTGTTCAGGTCGTGACACTCTACCAGGATTGGATCGGTTCCTGGTTTCCTCCTCCTGGCGGTTCGGTTCGTGATGAACATCCGAGTTGGGTCGAGCTCCTTCACCGGTTCGGGTCGTGATGCATCCTTTAGATTGGGTCGTGCTCTTCGGTTCGAGATTGGTTCGTGGCATCGGTTCGGGCTCATAGGTGCTTGTTCTGCTGGTTGGTTCATGGACAACGTCCTAGGGTGCTTCATAGTTTGGGCTGATTGGGTCATGCCATTTCATTGGATCAGTCGTGATGCTTATGTCACGAGCTGATGGTCACGAGCCACATCCTGTCCGATCCGAATTCCTGCGCTCCTTTCAGCAAGCCATTTTCTCCACACGACGGCGTTTTCAGTCATTCTAACTTTACTAAGCAATCATGAGCCATACCGAAAAGTAGTAGCATCATATAAAATCAATCAAGAGCATTAAAAAATCTATCATATGAGTTATTTAGTATCAAACATACCCAAATCCATGGTTTTCCCCCATGTTTTAACAATAGGATTAGCAAACTTAATCCATATTAACCCAAATTTTTATCAGTGACATAAAATAATATTTTAGAATTTTTACATAATTTTCCATATTTTTCTGAGTTATAATTTCGCTAATTATCACTAATTACACCTAATTAGCCGTAATTAGTGTAAAAACATGCAAATCACTCACCTTAGCCACAAATAAATTATAGATCTAAAAACTCCATTGATTTGGCATAGATTCCTATGTAGCAACAACTCTATCTCTAATTTGATGCTAATTTGACTTGATTTGATGTAGTTTTGCTTACCTAGTGATTAAAAGGTGATTAGGGAGTGATTTAGAAGATGAAGGCCATTGTTAGGGTTAGAGGAATGTTTGTGGCGGCTAGGAAAATGAAAAGAAACCATTCTCTAACTCCTTTCAGCCCTCCCATAACCCTATCCCGAAATGGGTTATGGGCCTAGCTGCTAATCACCCTATTAAACCCGATTAGGTTGTTTTTCCATCTTCAAATCTTATTTTAGCCATATCTCCCGAACAGTAAGTCTGTTTGATTAATGTGACCAATCTACATAATGGTAAACCATCATCCGGATCCAACGGAAGTGGTTTCAGGTCGAAACTCCTTACCAATCAAAAGTTATAGGTGAAACAAGATTTGCCAGGGAAAACGATCATTTAAAATTCGGCAAAAAACGTGAATGTGGGAAATGACCCCAATAGTCGCTTCCCAAAGTTACATGACCAAATGACTTCGTATGAAAATAAAATAAATATTCTACGATTCTCTGATACGTAGAATGCAGGTCGTTACACTTTCCTCCCTCCCCCCCACCCCCTTAAGAAATTTCGCCCTCGAAATTCCTTAACCAAAACATACAATGGTGCCCCACGTGCCTATCAGCCATTTACAAACAATCAGACATACATAATAACACAACAAGCCTATCCTAGCATGCGATTTACTAACAAGGGAATAATTATATCGCAATTAAAACCTTACCAGGTAAAGAGTTACGGATATGACTTCCTTATGTTCTCCTCTGTTTCCCAAGTACAGTCATTCTCATTATCACCCAACTGGGCTTTAACTAATTTCACTGTCTTACTTTGAAGTTGTTTCGTATCGCGTTCGACAATACGAATTGTCTTGCGGCTTCCAACTGCCTCGGATTCTACCTTGATGTCATCCAACTAATCTAGTGAAATAGTCATATAAGAATCATGCACGAACTTCGTTAACTGGGAAACATGAAATAGGTCGTGAACTCCCGCCATCTTTCCAGGCAATCCAACTTTATATGCTAAATTTCCGACTTGTTCAAGAATTGGAAACGGACCAACGAATCTTGGTGCTAATTTACCTCTCCTGCCAAATCGAATCACACTCTTTAATGGAGAAATTTTGACGAATACCAAGTCACCAACGGAGAATTTCAAATCTCTTCACCTTTTGTCAGCATAACTCTTCTGTCTATCTTGGGAAACCTTCATTCGCTATTGAATAATCTTGATCTTATTTGAAGTTTCTCTTATTACGTCTTGCCCAAGAACAAATTTCTCACTATTTTCCAACCAAAACGATGGTGAATTACACGGTCTTCCGTACAAAGCTTCAAATGGAGCTGTTGATTCCAAAATTTGAATGAGCACCCAAGGTACTAAAAAGTACTTCTCAGAATGCTAAACAGAAAAGTGGAGCCACAAAATAATAGAAAAGCAAGTAAGGGACACAAAATTTTATAGTGGTTCGATCATACTCGATTTACATCCACTTTGGAACCCATTCTCATTACTTTCACAATAGTTACAACACATACAATCATTTCAACTACATTCGTCTTTTCAACCTCTCAAATTAACCAACTAGAACTCTAAGGACTAATAAAAGAAGTAGAGGAGAAGCCTTTGGAGAGTAAAAATTCGACTGTAGATCTATGAAATTTCCGTAGATAAAGAGATTTTGATGAATTCCATGGTGAATTGAGTGGATAATCTTCCTTAAATGATCTTGATTAGACGTTAGGATAACTTGAATTGGTGGAGAATCAACTCGGGCAGCCCTTCGGGGTCCTAAAATTCGGTCCCCATTAATGAGGGGTTCATCCCCTATTTATAGGAGTGAGGAGGGGCCAAGTTATGGTGTTCAAGACACCGGTCGGTCCGGAAATTATCTATGGAAAATGCCACCGGTCGGTTGTATACAGCTGTTGACAGGTGTCAACCAGAACCAAACGGTCTATACCAGAACTGACCGGTCGGTACCCTTCTCCTCAAAGAAGCCGCCCGTTTCTAAATCATAACCGATTAGTCTAACGCTTTCCTGATCGACCGATACGGTAGTAACTGACCACTGTGCACCACTTTAGAACCGATCGGCTATCTTGAAAGTTGATTAATCCAAGGAGTTTCCAAACCGATCGGTTGTGTATATTGACTTAACCAAAGAGCTTCCCAACCGACCAGTCGTGATGTGCGCAGATTGAATTAGGGGGCTTCCCGAGAGGAAACCGACCGATCGGCGCCCATGCTTCAGGCCGATCGGTTGCGGATTGAACCAAAAACTCTTAATCTTTCCCTATGTTTCGATCCATCAATGCGTGTGCGATTTTTGAGGAGTAAACATTTGCCCCTTGGAGTTTATAATTTCTTCTCCATGAAAATTGTGAACTCTGATACGAACATTTTATTACAAATTGATGGATCATGCACATGGTCTTTGCATCAGGTCAGCATGCACAATCATCCATGTCAACAAAATGAGCGACCGGTCAGCATGGTTGAGCTATCCGAGAATGACCGACCGGTAGGGTGTAATGGGCTTCTACGGGCCGACCGACCCATCTGGCAGTTGCTTACATATTGTGCTGTCGGCTCTTACTTCTTCCATTCTCTTTTTCCTTACACCGATTAGACGTTCCCACTTAAGACGGCGATCACCGCGATTCAACACTGATTCAATCATCTTTAACTAATCGACGCTAGAAAAGCGTGATATTTGTAATAAATTCTGCAAGCGCACAGGTGTGTAGCATACAGGTCGAACACAGGGAGGCAAATTAAATCAAATTATTTAAATAATTTCTTGGGCGAGTTAGACGAAGCTTGGGGATTGATTTTTTAAAAAGATAAAACTATTATTGAATTGAGTACAGATCTAAATCTATATTCAATCCAATATGACCTAAGAACGCAATAAAAAGAACATAAATTAAAACTGCAGAAATTGAAATAACAAACAAGAATTAAAATTAGGATTACCACTGAATCTAATCAGACGGTTAATCACCAATGAAACATAAATGAAAAAGACAAATAGTGTTCTACCAAACCTAATTGGATAGACAACACTAATTGCTAAGAAAATAAAAAAAAATGTAGAAAAAAAAGAAGAAGAACTTTTTTAATTGAGAAGAAGATAGAAAATGGAATGGTGGCTACAATGATATTACAAGGGTATTTATAGGAGATAACCAAACCCTAACCCTAATTACAAATGGGTCTAGCTATTTCAAGTAAATTTTAGGCCTTTTGTCATTTGGAACAAGTTATAGGCCTTTTCTCCTTTTCTCTTGCAAGCCTCCTTTAATTTGAGATGCGCATGACCTTTTTATCAATCATTTTCTTGTCCAATAACAACTAGATGCGAGATCTTCATCTACAATTCTTTAAAATGTAAATATATAGCAATCTGATCTCCATTTCTCTACTTTTCTGGTTGCATGCAGGTTGGGTTGGAATATCTGTAAAAGTGACAAAATAATACCCAAGTAATATTTATTTATATACAAAAGATAAGATATAAGAGCATAAAATAAACACATTTCTATGTTAATCAAATACCCCCACACTTATCTTTTACTCGTCCTCGAGTAAAACAAAAAAAATGAAAAACTACACTAGATAGGTCACACTTTCATAGGAAACACGAATGCATTGAGCATATGCAACAAGCCGTTAAACCTCTAGGTGTCCCTAGTAGGACGAGTGGTGTCTCGTGAGGGTTTTCAGCGGATACTACCCACAAAATCCAAATGCAGTTTGATATGGTTCTAATGTAACTACATGAATGCATAAGACTTATGCAACTGAAAACAAAAAAAAATTGAAAACACGAATTGTTTCAGGAAAGTGGTACAACAAATTAAGTTGATAAATTTTAATCAGTTGATTTTATTTTAGATACCTCAGCTTGTCACAAATTTTCAACACAATTCAAGTTTTCAAATGTTAAATTCCAGTTTGGCCAGTTGGTTTGGTTGATGCCATGAAATAAATTCTTAGTTTATTTGTCACAGTTTGTGAAGTGGTATTCTAATTTCCTTGTGTATAGCTAGTCAAATCAATAAGGTCAAGAAATGTTTGGGCATTATTGCGTATTCTCTCTCTATAAAAGTTAAAATATATGATTAATTACATATACCTAACTTAAAGACCAAGGTATACCACCCATACACTGCCTTGCGGACAGACGGAGAGTTGGGACAGAGCTTGGCGGATTGTGTAGACCGACACTGACTTTGTCAACAACATGTTGGTAATCCTTAGGTGTCTAATCTCATAAAATGAGACCATGATATTACAATGTTGACTTTGTCAACAACATGTCGGATAGAGCTTGGCGGGTTTGCACACCAACGCTCGATATACAAGCAATGTTGGATACCCTTGGATTTATTATTATTGAAAATAGAAGCACAAAAGAGAGTTACGCGAATTCAGCTTATCACAACTTAGTTTTAATGATTCGAAAAGCCAATATAAGTGTTTTAAGTCCTCCACTAATTAAACAAAGACTACAATTTAGAATAAACTTCATGGCCATCACCTAAGAATCTCCCTATGTACTAGTTACACTATTATCCCTCAAAATTAAACTTTTCATTATATTTCTTATTTGATCTTAGTTGTGAGAAGAAAATACTATCAACTGATTAATAATCCTGAACTTATTTTGTTGTATCAATCTAAAATGAGTCATGTTTCAAAAAAATGGCATGTTACTACAATCTAAAATGCATGATGGTCATATTTAAATGGATGAAAATGAAAAGAAAGAAAAATAAAGAAAAAAACGAAAATAAATGAAATGCATACTCCCCCCCCCCCCACACTTGGAAAAAACAGTGTCCACACTGTAAACGTTACCTAAATTTGAAAGATCATACCCAAAGGTGAACGAGATGCAAAATTATTTGAAGAATGAAATGCAGTCTAGCTATATGAAAGAATGGATCATATATATAATGATATATATGTTTGCGATGCAAAGAATGCAACCAACTTTCCCCCCACACTTGGTTCTAGCCCGATGAATCAGATTCCCACTATGTTTAGGCATGTTTTCTATTAAGCAAAGATTTTTAAAAACCATCTCATCTTTATACCTAGATTTATAGTCCAGAAGATAAATGTCTAGGGTCATCCTAACATGAAGTTTTTCAACCAAGCTAACATTCCAAAAATAATTCATGTGCTCAACAAATTTATCAGTGTAATTGTCCAAAAATTTGTGATCGTATATAAACTCAGTTGCAATCATGAATTTTAAATTCTGAGTGTTGTTCAAGACTATGTGATCACATTTCTCAACTTTATCAGTTGACAACATATTTTTGACACTGACAAATTCTAGTTCGTTTGAAACCTCAAAATCGAAATTTTCGAACTTGGATTGGTGGTTTGACTCTATTTCACCCTCATTTGGCAACTCATCCTCATACAATCCAAAAAATCCATGTTCATTAAAATCCTTTTCCAAATTTGAATTGAAAAATTCAAAATTTTCATTTTGTTCACTTTCAAAAATTTTAAGTTTCTCGCAGTCTGAAAGAGAAAGATCAAAATCCGAGCTTAAATCTTTTTCCTGAAAAGAGTTGAAGTCCAAATCATTTGTTGAGTTTTGAACAACTTCATTTAGATCGTTATTCTCAATTTCCAAAGTTGTAATCTGAAAATTTTCACTATCAGTAAAGAATAGATTATTTTCTGATTCATCGCTTGTTTTAGTTTGATTTTGCTGCTCGAGTTGTTCTTTAAAAGACGTCATTAAACAAAGAAGTTCATCAAGCTGTCTATCTTGCCTTTCTACCCTCTCTCTAAGAATGTTAAGATGATATTCTTCAGAATCGTTGATTTGAGAGCTCTCGTTTTGGATTTCTCGATTCTCAAAATTATAGTCCAAATCAATTTTATGATCAATATTATTTCTAGTATGGTGGTTGTTTGAATTTTCCAGAAAAATGACAATGATATTGGAAATCATCTTGATCATAAGAATTATGTTCGTAACCAAAACTGTTAAAATTTGAGTGATTTTGGTTATTTTCAAGATGTTGATATGGGCTATAATTTTGGAAATTTTGGTTTTCAACCCCATATTAATGTTGATCAAAGCTATCTTGGGTTTCAAAACTATTTCGATGTTGATGTGGCCCATAATCGAAATTATTGAAATTTGAATTGAATTCGCCATTTCGATCATATCCGTGATTTTGAAAATGTTGGTCATTTGGAAAATTATTGGCATTGGGCACACGAAATTTTGGAAAATTTTTCCTCATGAGGTGTAATTCATACTCATACTGTTCAAGAGGACGCCTACTCCGATTATCATCCCACATTTCTCTCAAGGATTTTTTTGAATCAAACATTTGAATGAAGATCAAGGCAAGACAGAAATTATTCTCAGTTTGAAATAGTATAAAATACTAAGTTGTGCTCTATTAATTAACCGACTCAATTAGAAGGGGGAAGAGGGTCTTATGGCCGTTCATGTATAGTATAAATACTAAGGGATACGACCAATGTTTAACGGGTAGTATGCAACCTCTTTTGCTAATAGTTCAATAAATTGAACTACTATATATCCGCGATCCAATTATACGAGACAGTCAACTTCACAAAGCACCACTTTTCAATTATATTATTTTGAAAATCAAAATTTAATTGTTGAAAAACGATGAGTGTGGTGGTTGTAATTATGGAAATTCGTTCCTCACAACAGGTTCAGAAATTTCAGCATAGAACAATCAGACAAGAATAACAGCAAGAATTAAAAAAAAAAATTGTACAAGTAAGCCGCTGCCCCTGCAGAATTTTTTTACAAGCAATTACTATATTTTTTAAGCAGCAGAGCACCTGTAGAGTTAAGAGAATTTTACAATGGGGTATGACAGTCTAGAACGATTGAAAAACACTGGAAATTCAAATCAATTGTTCGCAGATCGGTTGACTTCTATATTCATAGTTCACTTTTCTTGAACTCTCGCTCACTTTGGTCTTTGTTGGTTACTTGAGCACTTTTCTAGCTTTGCTTTGAATTCGGTGCGCTGCTTGTTGCAGGGAAGGTGACTTTGGACAGTGAATTGAATGCTTGGTGGAAAATCAGGCAGAAGGGGATGTTTGATCAGTTTTGATGGCTGGTAGATGTCGGTGAATTATGAGAGAGAGAAATTACGGCAGAAGAAATCTAAAGAAAGAAGGTACAAGCGGTGAATTTGAAGAAGGTAGTCAATTTGTTTCTTCTTCTTCTTCTTTTTCCTTTTTTTGGGAAAGGAATGTAATGAATTGTGAAAAATAGAAAGAAAGTGGAAACCAAATAAAATGAAAAATGGAAAGAAATCTAAAAATTGGCAACAAATTGAATGAAAAAAGGCTAGAATTTTTTCAAGGCAGAGGAGCAGCAAGAATTTTGTTGTTGGGGGGGGGGGAATAGAGGCTGTTGTGTATGTGAGTCGGAGGTTTGAGAGGATTTTGTGTGTTTTGTGTGGCAGAAGGGTGGTGAAGTTTTGTGAAGGTAAGGGCTTGAGATGAATAAGGAATTGGTTGGCGGTGAAGAAATAGAGAAAGAGGACTTTTTTATTGTATATTTGTTTTTGTTTTGGAAAGAAGAAAAAATTTAGTAAACAAAAGGAAAGTTAAAGATTGGAAAGGGATTTGAAATAGGAAAAGCAATAAAAGAGAAGACAAAAACAGAAAGATTTTTTTTTTGTTTATTGTTGTAAAATTAGAAGAGAGAGAGAGAAAATGAAAAAGAAAAATTTTGAAAAGGGAAAGAAATAAATGAAAGAGAATATTAAATGTCAAAGGCAGAAAATCAGTGAAAATGACAGTTTTTTTTGTAATGAAGGCAAATGTAAAAAAGATGGAAAGAAAATAAAAAAAGGAAAGAACCAGAAAAATAAGCAAGTTGTAAATGCAAAGGGGAAGAAAAAAAATTGAAAGAAATAAAGAAAATTGCAAAAGAGGAAAGAAATAAGTGATAAAGCAGAGAATTAATTACAAGGCAGAGAAGGGAAAGATCATAAAAGAGAAAAGCTTTAAAAATTTTTTTTTTTTGGTTTATTGTTTTAAAAGATTGAACAATTGGAAAGAAGAAAAAGGAAGGAAGGAATATATGGAAAGAAGGAATGAAGAGGGAAAAAGAAAATGTAAAAGGAAAAAAAATTGAAAAGGGGAAAGAAATAAAATAAAAAAAATCAAGAAAAAATGGCAATTTTTTTTTTGTCCTCTTGTTTAGAAGATTATAGTATCAATTAACAATAACAAATCTAACCAATCAAGAATTTTTCTTCATATATACAAGGAAAAAAACTAACACGAATCAGAAATTAAGTAAATAACAAAATTTAATTGTTACCTCACGGCAACAGCGCGAAAAACTTGATTGTCGCTTCCCTAAGAACCAGAAAAGCGTGATTTATGAAATAATACTACAAGCGCACAGGTGTGTAGCATACAGGTCGAACACATGGAGGCAAATTAAATCAAATTATTTAAATAACTTCTTAGGCGAGTTAGACGAAGCTTGGGGATTGATTTTAAAAAAAGATAAAACTATTATTGAATTGAGTACAAATCTGAATCTAATCAAATCTATATTCAATCCAATATGACCTAAGAACGCAATAAAAAGAACAGAAATTAAAACTGCAGAAATTGAAATAACAAACAGGAATTAAAATTAGGATTACCGCTGAATCTAATCACACGGTTAATCACTAATGAAACATAAATGAAAAAGACAAATAGTGTTCTACCAAACCTAATTGGATAGACAACACTAATTGCTAAGAAAATAAAAAAAATGCAGAAAAAGAAGAAGAAGAACTTTGTTAATTGAGAAGAAGATATAAAATGGAATGGTGGCTACAGTAATATTACAAGGGTATTTATAGGAGATAACCAAACCCTAACCCTAATTACAAATGGGCCTAGCTATTTCAAGTAAGTTTTAGGCCTTTTGTCATTTGGAACATGTTCTAGGCCTTTTATCCTTTTCTCTTGCAAGTATCCTTTAATTTGAGATGTGCATGACCTTTTTATCAATCATTTTCTTGTCCAATAACAACTAGATGTGAGATCTTCATCTACAATTCTTCAAAATGTAAATATATAGCAATCTGATCTCCATTTCTCTACTTTTCTGGTTGCATGCAGGCTGGGTTAGAATATCTGTAAAAGTGACAAAACAATACCCAAGTAATATTTATTTATATACAAAAGATAAGATATAAGAGCATAAAATAAACACATTTCTATGTTAATCATTAACTCCATCTTAATCACCGTGACTCAAAAATCGATCAAGAGGCCTTCGACTCCACTTCCATTATCGGGATTTAGGGCTGGCCAGACAACTTTCAATTTCAGCTCAATTCGCTCCAACAAATTCCAGTTAAACTAGGTATTACATTAAAACTTCATGCGCATCGTGTAGTCATTAGATTTGGACCGAATTTTGAGAAAATTAGGTTCGATTCTTGATGAGTCTTGAGCCGAATTGTCTTCGGGTTTTTAGGGTTTCGAACTTTGATATT
The DNA here is from genome assembly GCA_030737875.1 of Allium sativum. Classification (NCBI taxonomy): domain Eukaryota; kingdom Viridiplantae; phylum Streptophyta; class Magnoliopsida; order Asparagales; family Amaryllidaceae; genus Allium; species Allium sativum. Next base: position 772,490,357 of record CM060924.1, on the reverse strand, counting down.
GGGATGATGTGAATTAGGTTTTTGCTTTGTATTTGATTGGTTTGTGGTTTGTAATTAACTATATTGGATTTAAAAGTCATATTTGAGGATTTCGGGATGTCTTGCTCCCTTTAAAACTTCAGTTCTGACTTATTGCTCACGAAGTGTTTGACAAATTGCCTGAGTCGAGAATCTTAACCATGTTAACCACATGAACTTCTAATTTAATCCTTGTAAACTTTATGCCCTCAAAACTTTTTTTTGAAATTGTGCATGATTTAGAAGTAGTTGCGGGTTTTAGAAATGCATCAGTACCGGTCGGTCATCACCATCCTTTGGAGAATCAGCTCGTTTGGTTCTGATAGCGACTGGTCTGTATTAGACTTCTGGGAAATGGGAGGTGTCGGTCGGTCTGTACTAGCCTGTATTGAACACAGGTCGATCTATACTATCCATCTTTTAAAGATTTGGAATGAACCGATTGGTGCCGGCGCCCAGGGCTGACCGTCCCCTTGTGCTTCATGCCATTTTCACAAATTTCCCTTTATCAATCCCCTTGTGCTTGTCTGTCCTGTAACAAAATAGTTGAATGTTTCGGTCCATTATACTCTGCTACCGACTGCCCGTGTCAACATCAAGTTAGTTATATGTTTTTTAGTGAGTTTATACATAGCGTTTTACAACTTATACTTGAATGACCCATCTATGATGAAGTGATTTGAAGGTTATTTTTAGTTTAATCACACACTTCTTACACAACTTTAAACACTCAATCATAAGTTTGCATTAGAGCTAGAGATTGAGTGTTGCAGATTTCGAACTCCACTTTCACGTTGCTACGTGTAACACCTCTTATTTTAGGAAAAAGTGCACTTATCTATGTAGAATTATAACCCGAAAACAATTGCGCGAACAACCTGATGAAACACCTGGGTCTGCTCAAGCTGGAACTTCCGCTCTGACTGTAATGGCCAATGCCCCTGAATCTGAGATTACTTCAGAATTTCCTAAGCCAAGGCCTCTTACTATAGCACCAAACGAAAGGAAATCAACGAAACTTTCTGAGTGGGCATATAAGAGCTTATGTGCTCAGTTTAGGATTTCAGAGGATGATGCCAAGCTTCCAGAGGATAATGAATTTGCTGACTCTCCACCTCCAGGATTTGTTACTGTTAACCGACATATGTTAAAGATCGGAGCCATCCCTCCCTTTAATCCTTTCTTAGAGATGGTTTATAAACGTTTGTCTATTGCCCCCATGCAATTACTCCCGAATGGTTATGCCATTTTAATTGGTTCATATGTGCATTTTATGAGGGTCAAGCAACGTATGCCCACTTTCCAAGATATTTGTTTTCTATATGCCTTTAAAAAGAGCCTGGGACCAATTCTATTTATGGAAGCAAGGCATTGCAAGAATGTCACAGACTTACTGGATAGTATTAAAGGTTTTAAAGAAAATTATTGCTTCGTCCGGTGCCCTGCCAAATTCTATGGCAGATGGATGGAAGGAGGTAAAGATCTACTTGTTTGAAACTTTTCCATTTTTCTTTACACTCAAGTGTTGGACTTTACATTCTTCATTTTTTATATAGAAATTCCATCTGTCGACCTAGACGTTGTTGTGGATGAGGACTTAATTGATATTTTAAGAGCCGTTGACAAGAAAGAAAGAAGTAGGAAATTCTTGATCATAGAAGAATTTCTTTGCCAATACAACCTACTTGATCCTTCTCGTAATCTCAAATTAGAACTGTTTTCTAAAAGAGAGGTTCCCATGAAATCCCCTGCTTCAAAAGCTTCTTTAAAGAAATTCCTAGATACTGCGGGCAACAGGAAAACACCTCCTAAACACAAATCGTCCTCCGTTAAAGAAGGGGATTTTGAACATCACAAGAATGAAAGTGAATAGGTCGAAAGAGATGAAAGAGAGGGCATTAGCTCAAAACCTACACATGAAACTGAACATACTAGGGAAGGTGAAACTTCTCTAAACGTTGATCCAAATATCGAAATGACAACTGAAGACCCTCTTGTCCAAAATGCAGTAGAGGAAAGTTCCACATGTAACTTTGACAACTTGGGGATCTTAATTCAGCTAAGCACCTTAGCCAGGGCGACACTGTTACCCAGACTCTTAATCCTCAAAACACAGTCACAACAGCCAGTATAACGAAGAATCCTATTTCTAAGCCAGGAAAGCTGTCGAATTCTTTAGGATTTCCCTAGAACCAACTAAAAGAACTGGTTTGTTAGCTGCAATGTTTCTAGAAAACATGTCAAAAATGCATACATTTTAAAATTCGTTCACAGCTTTTACAATTTTCCCTAGTACTTTGTAGTCTAAGTACTGAAAATTCGCTCTTATCTTATTTCACGTCCATATATGCACGGGAAATGTTCATCAGTTTTTAGATCATATTTTAGGAGGAAAAACAAAGAATTCAATCCAAATTATCTATTACAATCTGATCCTTTGCGACCATTACATCATTCCAAACAACCTCATCCTCCTCCTCTTCCGAAGTCTTCTCACAAGCCTTTTCATGTATTAGAACCGGATTTGACTGATGAACAAAGGCGGAAGATACGTGTGGAAGAGGATAAGGAAAGAAGAGGACATGCTTGGCTTAGGGAGGATACTCTTGATGAAGAGGGCCGCGGGGAAAAGCAAGGAAAGGATGATCAAGAGAAAGGTAGCTCAAACAAACGTCCTCAATTGGAGAAGCTTCCTATTATATCCCGATCGGTTCCATCTTCTGGTCCCCTGGTCCTCCTACTGAAATCCATTCGATCATTCATAAGTCTCGTTACAAACCTGAACCAGCAAATGCTCCTCTCTCCAAATGAATTCCGAATTGGAATTTGAAAGGGCTTATGTTTGATCGTGGTGTAAACCCGACTGATGCTGATGACATAGCAGATGAAATAGATGTCGTGATAAGGCAAATGCATGCCCAATTCGACAATGCTAAGAGCCAAATTGACACAAAGCTAAGTATGGTCAGGGACAATTCTAGGAAGAAGCTGCGTGGATTGAATAAATTCAGTGATGATCTTCAAAAGCGCAATGATATTAATCTTGGTAAGATCACAGCTTCAGAGAGTGATAAAGCTAAGTGGGAGGAAATTTTAGATTCATATGTTGCTACCATTTCCTCTCTTAATAAAAAAACTGCAAAACTTTAAGGATTGGATACCGAGAATAAGAAGCTCAGGGAAGAACTTGAAGCCGCTAAACAAAAAGAAAAAGAAGCCTTAACTGCCAAGCGCAATGCTGAGCCTACATTATCTATGGAAAAGGATTTCTCTACACAATATCAGAACGAGGCTACTCAACTTAGAGAAACTATTGATTCCTTGAGGGCTTCCCATCACAATTTATTAACCAAAGTTGAATTTCTTTAAAAAGATAAGAAAATTGCTGAAGAAACTAATAAAAAAGGCTATGAATGAGGCTGAGCCGACATATTCAGGTTTTGTGTTTGCAGTGTCATGAGTCGGGGGAGTTTGCACTACTTGGGAGATACCTTTTCAACCACTTTAGCACTTGTTTAGGAACAAGTACTTGAGATCAATGGTGGTGATCACAGCGAGGACGATCCTATTAATGAACTTTTAGATGATAGGTCCAGAAGGCTTTGGTTGAGGGAAAAGCCAAGTTGGCGAGTAATAGAGCTTGAACTTCTGGAGATAAGGTTCAAAGTCAAACCAACATCAAGCCTCCCATCAATACCACAACTATCAAAGCTTCTAGTTCACAGGTTCATGTGAATGCTCCTGTTCCTTTAACAGAGAATGACGTAGACATTGAAGGGCATATTGTTACGGAGAATATCACAAAGGAACATAATGGAGATGATGAAGGTGATGATGAAAGCATAGAGAACTGGAGAATTGAGCCCAGAGATGTTTAGGAAAATCTTCTAGATGCAGGTAAAATCAAAATTGACTATATCCTGTCATACTTAGAATCCATTTTTGATTCTCCTTGGTCTCTTTCCTCTTATGCTCATTGCTTCCATAATCTAGGTTTAATTTCACCCCTATCTTCTCCTGCTATAGGCAGGCAACGACACTTGAAGCCGCTATAACTGACCCACCCCTGATGACTATTTCCATTGCTTCCGTTATCACTCCCCTCCCCCTACTGATACATCCTTACTTGTCAATATAGTTCGCGGATCACAAGATGCTAAAATTGGTGCGCTCTCTGACTTAGAAGATGCCGATTACATTCTCAGTGATAATTCTGAAGCCACGTGAACAGACGAAAGCCCAAAAGATGTTATTAAGGGTAAAGGAAAGAAAGTTACCAAGCCCTCATTATCTAATAAGCACAAGAAGAAGAAGTATGCTATTTAGGATACAGAAGCTATCACTTTATCTTCTCAAGAAAATCCAAGCGGTGTGGCAGAGAGTGCTCCTGCTCCTCTCAACAAACTAGATCTAAGGTCAGGTGATAAGAAGAAGTACTCAGGACCAATTTATTTTGCTTCTTGACTATTCTCTTTTACATGTTGTATTCAAGCCTGTTGTATATGCAAGTGCTGGCCCTCAGTGACTACTTTTATGCTTGCTACTTTGTGCACATTTATGTCTGATACTTTTGCCCTGGCCTGCTTATTGTAAAATGAAACTGTGTTCTGCTTGTGGTACTTTAAGCTTTTATTTTAGCTTTGTCGTACTTTGTTGCTTTGCATTCCACACCTGATTTCTTTTCATGTTCACAACACAAATTTTAATCACAAGTCATTTGTTATTGCAATGTTTGACATTAGAATGACCTCGTTTGCAAATTGATTTTTGCAAATTTGGTTATCAGTTGTAACCAGGAATTATTATTAGCTGGATTATTTTGACTAATTTTGTTAAATCTCCTTGATTCTGATTAGGTACTTGAGACTTCTTGCTTGTGACCAACCACTTTTGTGCTCGTCACTGTACTGGAGCTCACAAGTTTTCCTTGGTCCTTTCAAGGAATTCGACTTTGTTGGTTAAAATAATCCTTGTAAATGCTAAACCTTTAATGTAAGATTGTTACAAGTTTTTGGTATGTTTAAGTGAGCATTATTAAATTTCTTTAATGAGGTGGTAGTGCCCCCATACCAAAATTTGTCACAAACTTTAAAGGGTTAGGCATGACATTTTGTGATTGACTTCATTTGGAATCTCCGGGTTGGCATGATCATGATCAAAGATTTCCGGTCTAGTCGGTCCAACGCATACCTTTTTGTGAGGATAAATTTCCGTTTTTTTTGTGCCCCTTCTTGAGAGGTCTTATATTTTTTTTGAGTAGGACGGATGTGTAATGCGAAACTACACAGTCGATTAAACCTAATATTAATATATATAGTCTAGTTGACAAGTACAACTGGTGTCCCAAATACCGATTGCACGAGAGTGATAATCATATTTCTCGCTAACCTGGTAATCCAGGTCATTTGGGGATTAGATTTGAACATATGCCACCGAAGAGATCTTGCTTCTCGTACCTCCAAATATGTGCTTTGTAAACCCGTTATTCATTGTGGCTGAGTGATTTAGCCATTTGTAGAATTTATAGGGCGCCTTCGAAAAGATCTTTGGGTCCGTCATTTACCGAATTTTGGTGGATTCGGCCTATGGTCGGATGCCTCCCATGGGGTTTCTTAAATCCCGGGGTTTGTCGTAATCAGGACATGTATAAATGGCACTGACAATCAACCTAGTGCCCCGTGGGGAGGTCTTTGGTTTAAAATCTCATTGTTTTTATCGCAATTCGGCCATATATTAATGGCATCGACGATAATATGGGTGCCCCTCGGAGAGGTCTTCGGTTTAAAAGCCCAGTGTTTTTATCGCAATACATCCATGTATTAATGTCGTCGAAGATAAATTGGGTGCCCCTCGGAGAGGTCTTTAGTCTAAAAGCCCAGTATTTGTCGTAGTCGGCGATGTCTTAATGGTACCGGCGTTCGACTAGGTGCCCCTCTGAGAGGTCTTTGGTTTGGAAGTTGCATTGTTTCACGAGGCGGATGCTAGTTCGTTCATCGGGTTTTACCCCGATTTGTTAGAACTAGGGCCATTTACCTTGCAATTAAGAAGGTGCCCCTTTGGTGAAACTAACGACTTCATTTGTAGCTTGAATGCTGCGTTATTTGACCATCCAATTCCTGATGTCCCTTTTTTTCTATGTTATGCTCCACACCCTCATATTTGTTGCAACTAAAGTTTTAAGCGTTGAACAATGGGCATTTGAGTTATCCCGATCGGGATGTGCTGTAATGGTCACCAGGCTTTGTTAGGTCATGGATGCGTCAACGTTCTTTTAGGGGACCTACAATCAAAATCTAATTTAGGCAACTTGTAAACAAGAGTTTGCAAATGTACGATTTAGGCAAGTAAAGCAATTTCTTTCATCAATATGTACAAAGCTTTAGAGAATGTTGCATGGTATTTATAGTGCATGATGTTTACAACTTGTAAAATGAAAGAACTATTAAATGAAGTAATGGCGGAGATGTATGATATTCCATGCTCTCGGAAGTTGGATGTCATCTATCGTTTTTAACTCGAACGTGTCATCTGAGAATATTTTGCTTATCATGTACGACCCGTCCCAGTTGGGTCCAAATACTCCAGTTCCTATCATGGTTCTTTTTAGAACAAGGTCCCCAACTTGGAAGGTTCTCCGTTTTACTTTAGCATTAAAGTGGCGGGCTATCCTTCTCTGATGTGCAACGATTCCGAGTTCTGCCACTTTCCTTTTTTCTTCGAGCAGATCAAGTGTTTCGAGCTGCAGTTTCTCATTCTCCTATTGATTGAAGTGGATTCTTCGGTAAGTTGGGACTTCTAACTCCACCGCTATCATAGCCTTGGATCCAAATGCGAGTGAGAATGGGGTGTGCCCAGTCGCAGTTTTATGAGTTGTACGATATGCCCATAGTGCAAGAAGAAGCTCGTCTACCCAACCACCTTTAGCTTTTTCAAGACGCTTCTTGATGGTTGACTTCAAAATTTTATTGATTGCTTCGACTTGCCCGTTGGTCTACGGATGAGCAATGATTGCAAAACTCTTCTTAATCCTGTATTTAGCACAAAAATCTAAGAATTCACTGCTCTCGAATTGAGTTCCATTGTCAGGATTATTTTCTGAGGTACCCAAAATTGGCAGATAATGTTCTTTAAAACAAAGTTGATCACCTTTTTTGAGGTAATAGTTGCTAACGGTTCAGCTTCGGCCCATTTATTGTAGTAGTCCACTGTCAGGATTGCATATTTCAATTTGTCTTAGTTGTAGGCAATGCTCCAATCAAATCTATGCCCCAGACGGCGAATGGCCATGGACTAACCATCTGAGTTAATTTTGTGGGAGTGCTCTTGGAATCTTCGCAAATCTTTGGCATCTATCACATTTCTTAGCTTAAGTCATTGCATCCAGGTTCACATCGGGCCAAAAGTAGCCATATCGTCGAATCTTCTTGGTTAATGTTTGACCTCTTATGTGACCTCCACATTTTCCCTCATGCAATTCTGCCAAGATTGCTTTGGACTCTTCCTTGGTTACACATCGCAGCAGTGACATGGAGAATCCTCGCCTATACAATCTTCTGTCCTGGATAACGTATAATGGAGCTTTGCGCAATATCTTCCTTCGCTTTTTCGGCTCTTCTGGAAGTGTTCTGTTGAGGATATACTCCTTGATTGGAGTCATCCAGGACACAGGTTCTTCAACAGCCTCCATAATCCAGTCAACATCTGCTTCTTCAATGGCGAGAGTTGAAAGGACTTCGACGAGAATTATACCTAGTAACTGTGCATCCAAGGAACTGGCATACTTGGCGAGAGAGTCTACCTTCGAATTCTCTTCCCTAGGAATATGAGATAAAGTGTGGAAGTCAAGGTCATTAAGAAGTTCCAAAGCTTTGGTATGATAAGCATGAAGGTTTCCAAGTTTGGTTGATTAGTGAGTCGCTAAGGATTTGCAAGGTTTTCAAATTCAATTCCTTTGCCAGTTTTAGACCTGCGATTAATGCTTCATATTTGGCCTCATTGCTAGTTGACAGAAACTCCAATCTTAAAGCGTAGCATAAGGAATGACCTTCTGGAGTTTCTAGGACAATTCCGGCCCTTGAGCAGTAATCATTTGTGGATCCATCGATGTATAGCTTCCAACTAGTCACCATCTCGTTGGTGATTCTACTTCCTCTCCCTTATCCATGAACTCAACGATAAAACATGCTAAAGTCTGCCCATTAATTGCTCTTCGGGGGTGATAAGTGATGTCGTATTGACTGAGCTATATGTTCCACTTTAATAACCTTCCCGAAGTTTCTGGGCGAAAGAGAATTTGTCTTAGTGGTTGATTAGTGAGAACCTTTATAGGATGGGATTAGAAATACGGTCTTAGTTTTTTCGAGGCGATGAGCAAACTATAAGCAAGTTTTTCCAACTTCGGATAGTTTAATTCTGCCTCAATGAGCCTTTTACTGATGTAATAAACTGGCCATTGGACCTTGGCTGTAACATCCCATATTTTTATCACTGAAGTTTGGATATTTAATTCAGTTTATATAATAGTAATAATTTATTTGTTATTTGAGTCGATTTATATTCAGTTGAATTTAATTATAAATCGTTAGTTTAAACTAGTATTTTTTTCATACGATCGATTAAGGCTTCGAAACCCATTCCGGTGAGTTCAGAATAACGGTATTACCCTAGAAATGCTTTTCTTTGCATTTAAAGAGGAGTTAGAAGTCAACACGATATTTTAATTAAATAGGCTTAGAACGGTTCGAATTTATTTAGGATTCCTTATGGAAATCCCTTCCTCCCTAAGCAAAACTAATTTCTTTCTACGTTAAGCTTCACCAGGTAAAGTACAAAGTCTTCTTCTTTCACTTCACTATCTCTTCATTCACTTCACCGTGTACTCTTGTTCCCTACCTTCATCGCAACGGAAAACATGATTTAATGGGTGTAACACCCCACCTCCGTTAAGGTCACTCACAAAGGGAATGCCTTAACTTTGTTGGAGCGTTTTAGTAGACAGAAAAGAAATTTACAAGACAGATAAAGTAGTACTTGAAAATTTTAAAACTTTATTACAACAGAAACAGAAATAAGTTTGGTTATATCTTTTTAAATCACAATATCAGAATTCAAGTACAAAATATCGGTCTTGTACAAAAGCCTTCAGAATGCATAGTTTTTAAAGTCATAATCCCCAACGTAAACTACCATGGGAAGATAGAGCCAAAGCCAAGCAATACTTCAAGCAGAGAGAATCTGAATCAAGCTCCTATGTTTCCAACCTGAAAACCGGGGGGGGGGGAGGGAACGGAAAGAAAAGAGGCGAAACAAACTAGGTCAGACATAAGTCTGGTGAGTCCAGTGACTTTCAGCATATAATAGTATCGTGACATGTAAATAAAACTTGATAAGGGATAACCGTAACAGGAATAGCAGGTTAACTGAATGATATAGACTAAGCTAAGCTTTTTACTTAGTCCTCACTTCTCTGCACTAATACTAGTATAACGGGATTAGGTGTTACCCTAATGTCTAAACTGAAACAGAAACGGAAACAGAATAATCTCTACAGAAACAGAATGCTAGTAATGGGCCTTTACCACTCGAACAGACAGAAGGTACAGAAGCAGAACACTAATAATGGGCCTTTACCACCCAACTAATGGGCCTTTACCACCCCAACGGATAGAAGGTACGGAAACAGAATCGGAAATGGAATCAGAGACGAAAACAGAATAATCCTTACGGAAACAGAATGTTAGAATTAGGTGAACACTAGTAATGGGCCTTTACTACCCTAACAGACAGTACCACGCAGAAACAGACATGTGTTGTCACCCAACAAAAACAGATGGTACCAACAAAAACAGACAGAACTAAGTGTACCCTAAGTCCTACCCCAAGCGATCGACTCCCTAATGCATAAATACCCTGTGTCGGTCCCACAGTAGGGTGTATCACTCCCTAAAGTGGCAACCTATTGGCACAGACCTATTTACAGATGTAAAGGTGTCTTACATCCTCAGAGTAGACCGGATCCATGCACGTACATGACCCGGTTGGAATGCATCATCAACACCCCTCGCCATTATCAGAACGAACTGCTTACAATTAGTTCAGTAAGCGTGCCTGGACCCCTACATAGCGTGGGGTCAAAGTTTTGATACCATAAAGGGTTACTGACTAATATGGGTCCCAAACAACAAATGACACAAGTATTTCCCCTCCTAACCTTGTGTCCCCAGACTAACAGATTTCAAATTAACTTGTTTACAGATTTCAGACAGAGTTCAGGTTACTAGTTCACAAATCAGACAATCAAGTTAACAAGTTTTCAAACTAACGGATCAGATATACAGATTAATAAGTTCTCAGACTAACGGATCAGATATACAGGATTACAGATTGTTTTACCTAAACTTGTATTGGGCCTACAGATTTACGAAAAGAGTTTATTAGATTCATCAGACCAATTATTTTAACCCTATCCACCCAACACGTTTTAGATATCATATTTATCTTAGATTTGCATTAATTGGTTTTTTATGCACATACCTCTCACATTAGGTTGGTAGCTTGTGGCCTGTAATGACCCGCATCTTCAGCGGTATAATAATTAATTATTTAAAATAGTGATATAGTGAATTAAATGGTCGTGGAATTAAATAATGGTGAATATTTAATTAAAGTAATAAATTAAATAATATATTTAATTCTGAAATAATCCGAATTGGCTGAAATGACGATATGGTGTGAACTGGATCATCTGTGATATTTAATTCAGTTTAAAATTGAAGTAGAATAACGAATATATTATTTGAACGACAGTTTGAACGTATAATTATATAATAATTAAAATCGAGCTTGAAATGGCGCTGTAGTTCGTAAATTAACGATTCGAACTTCAACTGAATATACAGAATTCGTTTTAAGCCGGATTTCTATGAAATAAGAAATGTTAGGAGCTGGAGAAGTATGTTTTTCTAGAGGAAGAGAAAAAACTGGATTTCGTCGTGTAGATTTTGAGATATGTCCAAATAAAATTTTAGAAAAGTTGCTGTGGAATTCCTTTATAATTTATAAAGGAATTATTTATATTTTTAAAAGGAATTTCAATATAAATCGAATATCGGGTTGACCCTGATTGAAATATCAAGTTAGAAATTCATATAGGAATATTGCAGAGCTGTATGGTATTCCACTATGAATATATACGATAATATAAATTTATTTATATTTAATTTATTTATATTTAAATATATTTATATATTTAAATGGGATATTTAGGACTTCAAAATAGTCACTTTTGAAATGAAGTCGGAATTCGACGAAACTAATTTTGTTGGATCCGCAATGTCAAATAGTTGTTAGATTTCCAGTTTCATTATTTTTAGAGTCACTGTGTGGCCGTACGAATTTTTTGCGACGACCCCAAATCCCGTCCTGACGGTGACAAGGGTAATCTTTGGAATATAACACATAAACAGATAACAACAGAACAAAATTAAATAGATACACCAGATAATGAACAAATAATACACTGGATAAACATAATCATCAAAGTTACACAGTATATAGGATCATACTTAGTGCAAATACAGTTCAGCTATACATAAATGTCTACAGCAGAAAACAAACATAACATGTACAATAGGAGCTGAACAACATAAAATAGATAAATGATAGAATCCATCTTTCAGCTCCAGCTATCCAGAAAGAGGCTGCTAAAACCTGAAGGCAAGGCTGCCCGTGTAGAAAAAGGGGGCACCCGAGTTTGCAAGTGAAACAAACTACGAGTCAGTCATGGGACTGGTATGAGAAATCTACTTAACACAATATACAATTGGCTAATCACCGGACCATGCCGCTTTCGCGGAACAGGTTTACCCCATTGGATTGCCAGTGCTTTAAAACAAATCATTCTTTCAAACATCGCAATGCTTTTTATAAAAATGAAACCATTATAAGACTCAGTTCCCATCACACAATGCATCGCAAACCGGAGGATAGAGTTTTTACCTTATAATGGCCAAAATATGCTTGATACGAATACAACAAAAGAATTTGATATTATTACTTGTGTTTATATGTTTCAAAAACAATTTCAAATCATAAGTATCAATCATAGACGGCATTAATGCCCCATACCACTATGTCCCCATATATAGGTATACAATCAAAACCGCACAGTCACGTATTTGGAAATTGGATTTCTATCATGAACCGAGGCAAAAGATAGTCCTCACCGACTTCGAGACAATCTAGCCTACCATATCTTAGGATCAGAGCTCGAGTGACCCTTGGATCGTTAGTGTCGGTCCACTCGATGTGGATTAAACTTAAACCCTGAACAATACGTCTCCCCGCCCTATGGGGTGCAAACGAGCCAATGAATGTCTCCATCGGTCCCGGATCGACAGATAAAACCGAGGCACCTCGCAACAGCAACAACCACATAGGTGAAAATAGTATAAATGTCAGCCAGTTCAAGCACTGACACCACCTCTAGCTAGAAAGAGACGCACGCCCTCCCTGATGTCCTCTCCCGTTTCTGGTTCATACTGGGGTGTGAGGCCCGCGAATTCACGTTATACACAAAGCTACGCCACACAGGCGGTGCTTTGATCATCACCTCAAGACTTTGCTTTTCAACAGAAGCCTTGCTCACAACATCTTAGCATGCCACACAGGAAGTTCACGCCATGTAACTGATGGCTATCAATCACACAGAATGAATTCCAATGTCAGACACACAGTCCATTTACAAGTCCGTTCTGGGTCTGAACGAAACCGGAGGCACTATATACCTTGCAAACCCATCGATCTCCACGTACATCTGGACAATCACCACTCATTATCCATATTTCGGGATGCCTCCCAATCAGGACATCAGTTACCATCAAACGAGGTGAAGATCTCCGGTCTTCGACCACCGTCTTCATCTTCGATTTCTTATCGTCGATTCAGTTATTCAGAATGGGATAAACCCGGTCTTTCTGAGCAACTCGCGTATATAATAAACAAGTGCAACACAAACATACATACGCATCATTTCAATTCATTAGTCGCTAATCGTAAATTAGTAAGAGAACGATTTCCCAAATATTAACCCCGAAGGCCGAAACCAACATCAGATCAAAACCCAGGAAACCATTCGACTTAGCCAACCTTCAGTTAATTTCTAAATTTCACATCCATATGGTTTATAATATTTTATAATGATTTATCGCTATTTTTCTTTATTTTAAAATAGCCAATTTATTCTGACGACGCTTTGGCCATAACGCAGCCGTAGCATTGTTTTTCTTCATATTTGATTTACACGTATCTGAAAATCTAACTGTTGGATCTTTACAAAATTTATATCATTAGAAAGATCTTTTCAAAATGAATCCAACGGTTCCAGTTTTGGGAAAATTCGACGGTCAGATCTCCCGGTACAATCGTTTGAAGTTTCAATTTCAAAATACGAACTGCAACGTTGTTATTCGATTTAATTTAATTATATTTATATTTATATTTATATATATATATATATAAATATAATTGATTCTGGCGCTGTTTTTCTTCAGATTTGAATTGAACATTCCAGACAATCCAGCCGTTGGATTTTTACAAAGTTGGTGTCATTGGAAAGATATTTCCAAAGCGAACCCAACGGTTTCGGTTTCGGGAAAATCCGATGGTCGGATCTCCCACACTAATCGTTTGAAATCACGATTTCAAAACACGAACTACAGCTTCGCTATTCGATATATTTCAATTCTATTTATATATATATCGATTCTTCGATTTCGTAACTATATTCTTTTCATACATTTGATAAAAATGATATTTTTATCCAACCGACAATTATTTCAACACTTCGCTATTTTCAACTATTCGTGTATATAGTAAAACTGTGATTTTTATTGTAAAACAATTCACTTCAAAACACGATTATTTTATATAGTTCATACAGATGTTAAAAATATGATTTTTATTATAAAACAATTTATTTCAAAACACGAATGCCATTCAACACATGAATTTCTATTCAACGAATGAATTTCTATTCAACACATGAAGGTTTTCTATAGTTTGTATATATATAGTAAAAGTGTGATTTTTATTATTAAACCAATTTATTTAAAACACGAATACAATTCAACACATGAATATGATTCAACGAATGAATTTCTATTCAACACATGAACGGTTTTCTATAGTTTGTATATATATAGTAAAAATGTGATTTTTATTATTAAAACAATTTATTTAAAACACGAATACTATTCAACATATGAATATGATTCAACGAATGAATTTCTAATCAACACATGAACGGTTTTCTATAGTTTGTATATATATATATAGTAAAAATGTGATTTTTATTGTTAAAACAATTTATTTAAAACACGAATACCATTCCACACATGAATATGATTCAACGAATGAATTTCTATTCAACACATGAAGGTTTTCTATTCAACACACGAATATAGTTTCAACACAGGAAAATAATTCTAACACATGAATATTATTCAAAATTTCGGCAGCATAACGGCAGGGTAGTTAAAACCGGGGCCGTCCCTAGTACGGCTCCTCGCTCAACCTTAAAGCCTCGCAGCTTTTGACAATGGGGATTCATGCATCTAGTTCGCATGCAGGCGGCATGTATTTATTTTTTTCCATTTCCACAAACTAATCCTATGTGGTTTCAACCAAATATTTCTCAACCACAAACGGGTATTTTTCAACCACAATCAATCAATTTCAACCACAAACAATTATAATCAACCATTCGTTATCAACCAATTTTCACACCAATCACAATCAATAAATATCGTCCATGGTTTGTGGACGAGGGGCGTATATATATATATATATATATATATATATATATATATATAAAAGCATTTCACATCTATTTCAACACATATATAATTTTTACAATGCATATATAACTTATATATCGAACGTACAACTTATACAACGCTTGTACAGGAGGTGTACAACGCTTATATAACTCATACATCGACTATATAATTTATACATCGTCGTTTTCCATATCGTTTATAATTTAGAAATCTCACATTGGGTTCCGTTCCACCAAAAATAGCAGAAGGCTCAGAAAAATATGCGGTCTCTTCCAAAATGTAGAAGACGTAATCATGGTCCTGGTGTCTCTTGTTTCACTGGATTTTGACAAGAAACGAAAAAGATACGATTTTTACAAATTTGCAATACTTAAAAGTGTTATCTTCAATTCAGAAAAATCAAGCCGTTTACCTTCTTCGATTCTTCAAAACTAGGGTTCGAATTAAAACCAAATCCGCTGCACTTCGCCGAGATCCAACTGCACCACGTTGACGGGCCTCGAGAGGTGCCTCTGCGCCAGGAAGATGGTGGAGCTCAAACTCCAACCTTGGCCGGAAAATGGTGCGAAACTGGTGAACTTTGGAGAGGGAATTCTCGTGATAGGGTGCACGATAGAAGATGGGGTTTGTCTTGATTTGAATAGGAGGAGATGAGCTATAAAAAGTTGCAAAGGAGTGGTAGGTTTTGATGAGAGGTTTCACCGGAAAATGGGGAAGAAGAACGGAGCTTTTTCCATCGTGAATGAGAGTGGAAGGAGGTGGGTTGACCAGTCAAAAGGGAATGAGAGAGAAAGGTATTTATTGGCCCCTTTATATTTTATTTTTAATTTATTTTAAATTCAAAAATATCTTCTTATCCAAACGAACACCAATTCCAACCCAACAATGGTCACCCCTAGCGTTTTACCCCCATTCCGAACACAATGGGATATGTTTCGAAGTCTTATTCGACTGTTTCAGTAAGTTTCCATTCAAATTAAATTATAAAACATTCAATATTCGATTTGAACGTACATTTCAATTTGCCAGGGCCACAAACTGATTTGAAAAATTCCAGAAAAATAAATCTAGCTATGTTTTGATGATTCGGTCCCAACAAAACTAGTTTCATCGAATTCTGAGACCGTTTGAAAAATGGCCCATTTCTGGTTGATCCAATTTAACTGTAATTGACCAAAAACACGTTTTCCTTTGCCACGCTCACATACTAGTCTCAAAAATTATGAAATTTGAAACCTAGCAATAACTTCACATTCCGGATCCAACAAAAGTGGTTTCGTCGAATTCCGAGGTCGTTTGCAGAATGGCCATTTTCACGGGCTATATAAACTCCATAGCGACCTTTTAGAAAATTCATTTGGCCATAACTTTTGCTTCCTGCTATGAAACTTTGATTTTCAGATTCGTTAGAAAGATACTCACTAACAGATTTAAATATTTTTGGTTTCACTCAAATCCGTTTTGTTTTGCACCTGGTACAGTCAGTCAAAATTTGAAATGAAAATTTGAAACTGCCGCGCCATTTTAGGCCTTGTTCATAATTAGAATTAATTATATTCATTTTCAAATGTCGATCCAAACTTACTTTTCATCGTTATTATTTAAAATATTAATTTTAAATATTTAAAATCCACTAAAATAGCCAATTAAAAAATTTTAAATTGGTTCAGATTTTCCGGGTCGTTACAATCTCCCCCACTTAAAACTTTTCGTCCCCGAAATGGAACAAAGTCGAAAGTGGTTTGATTAATCAATTCTACGCTCAATCTGGCTTCCATTCTCCAACTTTTCAGTTTCTGAGAATTTTCAAATTCTTCAAAAATTTGGCTAACACCCGGAATTTTCGAAAAATTTCGCCATAACCTCCTTTGTACGGGGAGGGGTTTTGGAAATTTATTGGGCCGTATTAGGTACCCAATAAATCCTATAAAGCATACACATATTTATTGTGATATATTCTGGTGTTTACAGGGGAGCGTGTATAGATAATAACTCCAGAGAATAAATTCTCGTCACCCTGTCAAAGTCTGAGGGAGTGTGTATTTTAATTGCTCCAGAGAATAAATTCTCGTCACCTCGTCCCGTGTGGGAAATAAATAATCCATGTGTCGTATATAATAACTCGAGAGACGTAATTATTGTCAACTCCAGACCCGTGTGGGGTTTTTTATTAATTTGTCCATTTATCGTTACAATTTTATATGGTCATATCAGTCATCAGTTCAACCTGTAAAATATAGTCATCGCCATACAAGCCTCTCGCTCGTATGGTAAATCCTCCACCTCGTCACACAAGCTCCAAATGCTTATGTGGTATATGATGAAGTATGCCTATCTTCCAGAAGTATGCCATGTAATGTAGTTCAAAATTAATTGTTACTATCCTATGGCGACGTTTATTATTACACACAGAATAACCAGCACTCCGCATCCAATGGCATTCACAAGAGTTGATATAACAAAATTTCGCATCCAACTTATTATGGTTTACCTATTTGTCGGGCACGCAAATAAATTCTTTACTCAACAGCTATTCCAATAACCTGTTAAAACATATATGATGCACATGTATATATATTTCTATCTATTTTCATATCAGTTCAATGTGTGATTTAATCGAATAAATTCTACCATTCATTCTATTATTGATTAAATTAACTATCCTTCTAATGATTTAATTAATTAAATCTACTATCACACAACACAAACAACAAGCAATTTGTTTTTAACTTTTCAAAAATATACTAATCAATTCATATACCCTTTTAAAATTAATCAGACTATAGAATTAAAAGTGCACATCCATGGAAAGAAAATAACTACAAAGCAGAGAACAACTGGAAATTCAAAGTTTGGTAAATGTACCTTGCACCGAAGTCAATCAGAGATATCCACTCGACACTTAGGATAGGCTTTCTGAATGCTCTCCTCAGTTTCCCAAGTACAATCTCTCAGATCTCCACTCCATTGCACTTTGACTAAGTGAACCTTCTTGTTCCTCAGGTCTTTGGTTTCTTTGTCGATGATCTTTAGCGGCTCTCTTCTCACAGCCAATATTGGGGTAATTTCAATATCATGTTGCGCTGCTTCTTCCACGATCAATTCTGGATCATGAACTGCTTTCGAAGTTGAGATATGTGAAATACATCATGCACTCCAGGCAACCAATCAGGCAATTTAACCCTATAAGCGAGAGTTCCGATCTGTTCCAGAATAGGAAACAGACCAATGAATTTGGGCGCCAACTTCCCAGTTTTACTGAACTGGATAACTCCTCTCATCGGCGATACTTTCAAATATACATAGTCACCAACAACAAACGATACATATCTTCTTCTCCTATCGGCATAGCTCTTTTGTCAGCTTTGAGCGGCGAGTAATCGTTTCTTAACGAAATCGACTTTGTCGGCAGCTTCTCGGATCATATCAGGCCCCAACACAAGTCTATTACCAGGTTCGACCCAACAAGCAGGGGATCGGCACGGTCTACCATACAATGCTTCGAATGGCGACATTGTCAGGCTCGCCTAGTAGCTGTTGTTATATGAGAACTCAGCCAAATGCAGATGGTCTTCCCATCATCCACCGAAATCAAGAACACAAGCTCACAATAGATCTTCTAGTATACGATTCACCCTCCCAGTCTGACCATCTGTCTGAGGATGATATGCGGTGCTCAAGTTCAACTTCGTTCCCAGTTCTACTTGAAATGCCTCCCAGAATTTGCTAGTGAATATTAGATCTCTATCACTAACTATACTGATCGGCACACCGTGTAGTCTAACAATTTCCTTGAAATAAATCTGCACCGGACTCTGAGCAGTTCTGTTTGATCAGACAAGTATGAAGTGGGCGGTCTTCGTGAAGCGATCTACGATCACCCAAATACTGTCATTTCCTTTCCTGGTTCTGGGAAAACCATCTATGTAGTCCATGGAAATATGTTCCCACTTCCAACCTGGAACGTCCAGCAGTTGTAACAATCCAGCCAGTTTCTGTTGGTCGCTTTTGACTAGCTGGCAAGTAGGGCATCGGCTAACATATATTGAAACATCTCTTTTCATAGCCTTCCACCAGAATGTTCGCTTGAGATCGTTATACATTTTGGCTACACCAGGATGGATACTCAGCTTGGACTTGTGAGACTCGTCCAACACTTCCCTTTTTAACTCGGGGATGTTGGGAACACAAATCTTTCCTTTCAATCTCAGAGTCCCATCGTTATCTATTTGAAAACACGAGGGTTCGCCTTTCTGGATCCTTTTGATCATATCCTTAATAAAATTATCATCCTTCTGAAGAATAAATATTTTGTCAATCAAGGAAGTCGTAATAATAAAGCTGGCGATCATTACATTCTTTCGGCTTAACGCATCGGGCACGACATTGGCTTTTCCTGGAGTGTGTAAAATCTCAAAATCATATGCTGCAAAGAACTCTAGCCAACGTTGCTGCCTCAGATTCAAGTCTTTCTGGGTGAATAGATACTTTAGCGACTGATGATCTGTAAACAGTTCAAATTTCTCATCCAGAAGACAGTGCCTCCATATTTTCAAAGAGAATAATATAGCCAACAACTCAAGATCATGAGTGACGTAGTTCTTTTCATGTGGCTTCAGCTGACAGCTAGCATAAGCAATCACTTGTCCCCTTCGCATTAACACTGCACCAAGGCCCTCTCTAGAGGCATCTGTCCAGACTTTTAAATCCTGATTGCCATCGATGATGGATAACACTGGAGCAGTTGTTAATCTTAACTTTAGTTCCTCAAAAGCCTCCTCACATTCTGGAGTCCACTTGAATTTGGAGTGCTTCTTTGTAAGCTTCGTCAAGTGACTATATATCTTCAAAAAGTTTTTAACGAACTTCCGGTAATAACTAGCCAATCCAAGAAAACTGCGAACCTCTGTAGGAGTACTAGGCTGTTTCCAATTTTGAATAGCCGTGATTTTACTTGGATCCACAGCAATTCCTTCTTTCGATACGACGTGGCCAAGAAACTTCACTTCATCTTGCCAGAATATACATTTGGATAGTTTAGCTTTCAATACATTCCTTCTCAGAATTTCTAAAACCTGTTCCAAATGCTTTTCATGTTCGACTTTTAATTTAGAGAAGATTAGAATATCATTGATAATAACCAGAACAAACTTATTCAGGACCCCTCTCAACACTCTATTCATCTAATCGACGAAGTAAGCTAGAGCGTTACATAAGCCGAACGACATTACTAACCACTCATAAAATAAGTCTGGACCTCTGAGTGTTGTCATAGGAACACACTCTTCGGCAATTCGAAGTTGATGGAAGCATGTAGCTAGGTCCATCCTTGAGAATACTTGGGCTCCATTCAGACGATCAAATAAATCATCGATTCGCAGCAATGGATATTTATTCTTTATTGTTTGTTTGTTCAAATCACGATAATCCACACATAGTCGCAGAGTACCATCAGATTTCGGGACAAAAACCACTGCTGCTCCCCAATCCGAGAAACTAGGCCTGATCAGACCCTTCCATACGAGTTGTCTTGTTTGATTATCTAATTCCTCTTTCTCTTTCAAGGACATTCTTCAAATAGCGTGAACTACTGGCCTTGCATTCGGGATTAAAGCAATCTTGAAATCAATTTCCCTCTACGGAGGTAAGCGAACAACTTCTTCGAACACATCCGCATAATTCTTGACGACCGGAATATCTCTTACGAGGTCGGGAATATTCTCTATGACTGCATGGATATTTTCTATTTGAGCAGGGGAAAAATCAAGGGCTGACCAAAAGTCTTTTCTATTAGAATTCTGGCCTTCACATGGTATGGTTATATAATTCCCGGATTTTATCTTCGCCCTAACAACTCTCTCGGCGCATCTAACCTCTGCCTCATATTTGGTTAGCCAATCCAATCCCAAAATAAGATTGAATTCGGTAAAATTCATGATGATAGATATGGTAGGGAACTTATAACAGGAAAAAGAGACTGGTACCGCACAAATCCAGCTAAGATCGAGAGAACCCCCAACCGGATTTTGGACAGTGATGGGTTCTTTGAGCTTCTTCAAATTCAAATCCAATTTCTTAACTGCATTCTTTGCAATAAAGCTTCGTGACGTTCATGTATCAAACAATACTTTAATGGGAATATTTTTGACATTAAGCGTGCCTTCCAAAACATCAGCCCTTTCCTGAGCAGACGAAGATGCAGGCACTTCTTCCACTTCATTTACAATTACTGCTTCAGGTTTTCTGAATAGCGGGCAGGCCTTTGAAAGATGACCGGCCTGATGGCATTGACTGCACTTTCTATTCTCTTGAAAATTCTTCTCGGATTTAGACCTATCATTTTTTCGTTTGTTCGAAGACCTACAGTTCCTCATCGAATGCCCTTGCTGATCACACTTTAGACATATGACTGTCTTTACCTTTTTCTGACTGACCTTTGGCCTCTTTCTGACCTCAGCCTTCGTACTCGCCTCAGGCTGTGCACTTGCCTCAGGGCTATCTGTTTCAAATTTTCTTTTGCTGCTAGAATTGATTTCTTCTTCGTCTCGCAACATACCTTTCTTATGGAGATCTTCGTACTGATAAGCCATATTAATCATTTCTGAAAAAGGAAGCTTCACATTCCTCATTACACTATTCTGATATCTCCTTTGCAGGCCATGAATAAATCTCAGATTCTTCCTCTTTCGATCTTGAATCAGATGAGGAGCAAAGTGAGAAAGTTTGTTGAATTTCTTATGATATTTTGGAATGGTCATATCTCCTTGTATCAGATAAGAGAATTCATCACATAATCGCTCAGTCACTTCAGGAGGAGTAAATCTTTCTAGGAAAATCTCTTTGAATCTATCCCAGGTGATATCACCTTCTGGATTATCCTTGACTATTGTTTCCCACCAGATTAAAGCTTCTTCTTTGAGCGCCCAAGATGTTACTAATCTTTTCTGATTATCTCTCAACTGGATACATTCAAAAATTCTTTCAACAGAACTCATCCAAGCTTGAGTTTGAATTATAGATTCATTGCCTGTGAATTGTGCTCCGCCCAGATTTCGATATCTCTTTAATAGAGCCTCTAGATCGGGTTCTGCATTTCTTCTGTTTCTGACACTCATTTTCTAGTACTTATGAAAATAGCAGATCAAGTGTCAGGTCACAGAAAAGGTATTTTAAAACATAGAAACATATACTTCAAATGTAAATGTGTCTATCGGGGTGTAATTTCATTCTGCTTTACTCATACTAGGATATTATTGATCCTATATGTAATGAGTTTCCCGTCCTAGAACACTACTGGTTCTATTTCTGACCAGTTCGTTAATATGTTATATTCTAGCACTAAGCTTAACCAAAGCGCTGATACCATGTTGCAACGACCCCAAATCCCGTACTGATGGTGACAAGGGTAGTCTTTGGAATATAACACAAAACAGATAACAGTAGAACAGAATTAAATAGATACACCAGATAATGAACAAATAATACACTGGATAAACATAATCATCAGGGTTACACAGTATACGGGATCATACTTAGTACAAATACGGTTCAGCTATACATAAATGTCTACAGCGGAAAACAAACATAACATGTACAATAGGAGCTGAACAACATAAAATAGATAAATGATAGAATCCATCTTCAGCTCCAGCTATCCAGAAAGAGCATGCTAAAACCTAAAGACAAGGCTGCCCGTGTAGAAAAAGGGGGCACCCGTGTTTGCAAGTGAAACAAACTACGAGTCAGTCATGGGACTGGTATGAGAAATCTACTTAACACATTATACAATTGGCTAATCACCAGACCACGCCGCTTTCGCGGAACAGGTTTACTCCATTGGTTTGCCAGTGCTTTAAAACAAATCATTCTTTCAAACATCGCAATGCTTTTTATAAAAATGAAACTATTATATGACTCAGTTCCCATCACACAATGCAACGCAAACCGGAGGATAGAGTTTTTACCCTATAATGGCGAAAATATGCTTGATACGAATAAAACAAAAGAATTTGATATTATTACTAGTGTTTATATGTTTCAAAAACAATTGCAAATCATAAGTATCAATCATAGACAACACTAATGCCCCATACCACTATGTCGCCATATATAGGTATACAATCAAAACCGCACAGTCACATATTGCGAAATTGGATTTCCGTCATGAACCGAGGCAAAAGATAGTCCTCACCAACTTCGATACAATCTAGCCTACCATGTCTCAGGATCAGAGCTCGAGTGACCCTTGGATCGTCAGGGCCGGTCCCTCGATGTGGATTAAACTTAAACCATGAACAATACGTCTCCCCACCCTATGGGGCGCAAACGAGCCAACGAATGACTCCATCGGTCCCGGATCGACCGATAAAACCGAGGCACCTCGCAACAGCAACAACCACATAGGTGAAAATAGTATAAATGTCAGCCAGTTCAAGCACTGACACCACCTCTAGCTAGAAAGAGACGCATGCCCTCCCTGATGTCCTCTCCCGTTTCTGGTTCATACCGGGGTGTGAGGCCCGCGAATTCACGTTATACACAAAGCTACGCCACACAGGCGGTGCTTTGATCATCACCTCAAGACTTTGCTTTTCAACAGAAGCCTTGCTCACAACATCTTAGCATGCCATACAGGAAGTTCACGCCATGTAACTGATGGCTATCAATCACACAGAATGAATTCCAATGTCAGACACATAGTCCATTTACATGTCCGTTCTGGGTCTGAACGAAACCGGAGGCACTATATACCTCGCAAACCCATCGATCTCCACGTACGTCTGGACAATCACCACTCATTATCCATATTTCGGGATGCCTCCCAATCAGGACATCAGTTACCATCAAACGAGGTGAAGATCTCCGGTCTTCGACCACCGTCTTCATCTTCGATTTCTTATCGTCGATTCAGTTATTCAGAATGGGATAAACCCGGTCTTTCTGAGCAACTCGCGTATATAATAAACAAGTGCAACACAAACATACATATGCATCATTTCAATTCATTAGTCGCTAACCGTAAATCAGTAAGAGAACGATTTCCCAAATATTAACCCCGAAGGCCGAAACCAACATCACATCAAAACCCAGGAAACCATTCGACTTAGCCAACCTTCAGTTAGTTTCTAAATTTCATATCCATATCGTTTATAATATTTTATAATGATTTATCTGTAACAACCCGTAAAATGCGAGCCAGTTTGAAAATTTTATTTTGGCAATTTTAGCGAATTTTGATTATTTAAAATGAATTATTTTAAATATAATCGACGAGAAATTTATTTTGAATATAATTCGACGTATATATTATACGCGTCGTCGTTAGAATATAAAATATTTATATATAATTATAAATAGAATTGAAAATGGCGCGGTAGTTCGATAATTCGATTTCAAACTTCAAGTGAATGTACCGGGTGCAAAACAATCCGGATTTTAGTGAAACCAAAAATAATGGAATCTAATAGTGAATATCTTTGTAACGAAGTTAACAAACTGAGATTTCATCTTAGAAATGATAAGATATGTCCAGTTGAAAATTCTGAATAGTCGCTATGGAATTCAGGCCCTTAAAAATGGACATTTTGCAAACGACCTCGGATTTCGACGAAACCAGTTTTGTTGGGTCCGTGGTGTCAAGTTATTGCTAGATTCCAAATTTCATAATTTTTCGAATCAATATGTGAGAGTAGCAAAGGAAAACGCGTTTGACCAGTTTCAGTTGATTTTAGTCGACTGGAAATTGGCCATTTTTCTAACGGTCTCAGAATTCGACGAAACTAGTTTTGTTAGGACCGTATCGTCAATACGAAGCTAGAAAATATTTTTCTGGAATTTTTCTAGTTAGTATGTGACCCCGGTAATTTGAAATGTGCGTTTAAAATTCAATATAATGATTTAAAAGAAAATTCAACGGAAACTGATTGTAACGGCCGAATCAGCGGACGATACATATCCCATTGTGTTCGGAATGGGGGTTAAACGCTAGGGACGACAGGCGGTGGACCTCTTTTAGAGGTCGATCGAAAATGTAGACTTTTGAATTAAAATAAAATAATTAAATAATTAAATTAATAAAAAATTTCTTTCTCCCCCCTTTATTGGTTCTGGCCCCCCCCGTTCAAACAGAAATCATTTCATAAAAAAAAAAAAAAAAAAAAGGGAGAAGGCGATCGAAGGTGCCGTTCGAGGCCAGCGCCGCCCGCCCCCCCCCTCGCGCGCCGCCTCCTCCGTTCAACCTCCGCCCCCCCCTCTGCTGCTTCACTCGCGCGAAGTCTTCTCCCATCGAAGAACCGAAATCGCGCCTCCCTGAAACCCTAGGACGCCGCCGCCTCCAGCCCGAGGTCGAGCCGCCGACGCTGCTCCCCACCCTGGCCTCGTCTGACTCCGGTACTGAAGTTCATCCCCTCCGCAGACATCGATGCCCCTTTTTTTTTTTCTTCGATGAAGTAAGTTTTTTTCTTTCTTTTCTTTCTTTACTTTATTTTATTTTTAATTTAAAAGTGAGAAAAACTGAATTTGAAAAGTATATAAAGCTAATTTCGATTTTATTTTTATAAAACTGTAAGGTTAGGATTTTATATTATATAGGAATATTAAAAATATAGTTTTTATATTTTTTAATAAAGTATTAAAAATATAGTCTTTACTATATAGGAATATTAAAAATATGATTTTTATATTTTTAAAGTATTAAAAATATAATTTTTACATGATAGAGAATATAAAAATATCATCTTTGTGTATGTAACGAAATAAAAATCTGATTTTTATTTCATATACGTTGAGATAAAGTGGTAATTTTTATAATGGCGAAATCTTTATAAAAAAAAAAATAGCGTGATAAAAATATAGTTTTTATCTATATAACATAATAATAAAAATTCGATTTTTATATATGTTGAACTTTGAAATAAAAATTCGATTTTTATATATTGAACTTTGAAATAAAAATTCGATTTTTATATATTGAACTTTGAAATAAAAATTCGATTTTTATATATTGAACTTTGAACTAAAAATTCGATTTTTAAATATTGAATAGCGAAGTAAAAATGTGATTTTTACGTATGTAGTGAAAGCAGCAACGAAGCTGACGAAGATGCGAAAACGGCGAAGACTTCTGCAAATGAAGAGCCGTGGAGCTAGGATAGCTATATGTGAGAATTTCTCACCTTTCACTTTCTTTTTCTAGTTATATATATATATACTAGGATGCAGACGGTGCTTAGTAGCACCCGACACAATCGTCCACAGACCATGGACTTGTTTGTTTGACTGTTTGGTGATTGATTGCGATATTGGTTTGAATGTGATTTGTGGTGTGAAAAATCAAATCGATAAATTGGTTAGGATTAGACGTGCGCCGTTATAAGGCGAAGGAGTAAGGCTAGGTTAGACCCTTACTCCAAATTTTGTGGTTTGCATAACGAATTGATTTGATTGATGTGTGAATGGCGTGGGCCTTCACTAGACCGGGGATAAGGCTAGGCCTCGTCCCGTTTCTAGTATCGTGCCGTTATGCCGCCGAAATTTTCTAAAATATGTTAGAAAAATAAAAATATCATTTTATAGAATAAATGAATTGAATAGAAATTCGTAAATTGAAATAAAATGTTTTATCGTTAAAAATATAATTTTTAACGTGAAGTGAATAAAATAAAATTTTCATTTATAAACCGGACGGTTTGTTTATGTACACCTATTTGAATGACATTGATTGGGACGATAAATTTTACACATCGCCCAACAGCACAAAATAGGTGTTTGATTGTTTGAAACCCCACACGGGTGTTGGGATGAAATTTGAAGTTCACTCATCCTGATTGATTAAATATGTCGATCGATTGATTGACATGCTGTTGTAAGCGTTAGATATCTATATTTGATGCTTATACAGTGTAGTGCACTTTGGTTGATGGTTGATTATTTTCAATGTTATTATATACATGTGTTGTATGAAAGTCCATATAATTAACTTTATATGGTAATTGATTGGGCCTCATTCCAGTTTTGAAAAAGAAATATTTGAAAAAGAAATATTTGAAATAGAATATTTGAAAATAGAAATTTATGAAGCCGTGTTGATTAGATTGACGCCATTTTGACGTGAACGATATTTATATCAATTTTAAGTGATTTCGAAATGAATTGAATTGAAAACGATTTCGAAATGAATTGAATTGAAAACGATTTCGAAATGAATTGAATTGAAAACGATTTCGAATTGAATTGAATTGAAAACGATTTCGAATTGAATTGAATTGAAAACGATTTCGAAATGAATTGAATTGAAAACGATTTCGAATTGAATTGAAAACAAATTGAAATGAATTCAAATTGAATTGAAATTTGAATTGAATAGAAATGAATTTTAAAACGAATTTATAAAGAAGAATTCAATTTTGATTTGAATTGAAAAGGAAGTTGAAATTGTTTTTGAAACGAATTCAAAACTATTTATATAATTCGTTTTAAATAGAAATCGATGAAATATATATTATATATATAATATAATGGCCTGAATAGAACGCGCCGCGCCGCGGCAGTTCGCGAATTTCGACCATTTATTTAAAACGGACATTACGGGAGATCCGACCGTCGGATTCTCCTAAAACCGGAACCGTTGGGTTCGTATCGAAAAGAGCTTTCTAATGAATGTTAGAAATTTGAAATCTAACGGTTGGATTTGGAGATACGTCCAAATCAAATTCGAAAAAGGTCGCTGTAAGTGCAGTTCGATGGCCGTTAATGGAAATCGACCGTACGGGCCTTGATAAAATTATTAAAAATAGTAATAATTTGTGTAAAATCATAAGAAATGATTTGTGAAAGTTTGGGATGAAAAACTCCATATTTGAAAAGATAAAAATAGATTTTTATCGAAATAAACTAGTTTTGAACTAGAATTATAATTCTATTTATTTTTAAATAAATAAATTGAATTTGAAATGGTTTTGAAAATAACCAAAATTTCCAATGATTGCATTGGAGTGGATTTGAATCGAAATTGTCTTCGGAATATTTCGATGTTGGAATTCGTGATATTACAGGTGTTGTTATGGAAATTTGAAAGATATATATGTATATCGTTATTTCCAATACGACATTTGTTAATCGTAGAATTTGATATTGAATATAGGCCGATATAGTTTCTATTCAGAGCCTTGTATTGAATATCGAATGTGATTTGGGTTTGTCGTGAATGGTGTCTTCACTAACACTGTTCTTGAACCCAGTTGAGAAAAGATTAAATCTTTTTATTTAGATTTAATGAAGTGTACCAATTAAATGATATTTAATTGGAATTGAATTGATATTGATTTTTGGGTTTATCGTGAACAGTGTTTTAAATAACACTTGTTCTTTAACCCGATAATTAATCGAATGTGATTTGGGTTTGTCGTGAATGGTGTCTTCACTAACACTGTTCTTGAACCCAGTTGAGAAAAGATTAAATCTTTTTATTTAGATTTAATGAAGTGTACCAATTAAATGATATTTAATTGGAATTGAATTGATATTGATTTTTGGGTTTATCGTGAACAGTGTTTTAAATAACACTTGTTCTTTAACCCGATAATTAATGAATGTGATTTGGGTTTGTCGTGAATGGTGTCTTCACTAACACTGTTCTTGAACCCAGCTGGGAAAAGATTAAATCTTTTGATTTAGATTTAATAAAGTGTACCAATTAAATAATATTTAATTGGAATTGAATGGATATTGATTTTTG
Organism: Allium sativum; assembly: GCA_030737875.1. Taxonomy (NCBI): domain Eukaryota; kingdom Viridiplantae; phylum Streptophyta; class Magnoliopsida; order Asparagales; family Amaryllidaceae; genus Allium; species Allium sativum. The sequence continues at coordinate 772,461,767 of CM060924.1, read as the reverse complement.
GGTTTATCGTGAACAGTGTTTTAAATAACACTTGTTCTTTAACCCGATAATTAATGGGATGTGACTTTGGGTTTATCGTGGACCGTGTTTTAAATGACACTGATTCTTTAACCCAGTCACAGATTAAAACTAAGTGGAGTTTTAATGAATCTTTAATTAGATTGAAAAGATCGAGAATGGAGTATCACCAGTTTTGCTCCAGGCGATAGTTAAATCTTTAATTAGATTTGAACGTGAAATTTAGAAACTAACTGTCGGTTAGCTAAGTAGAATGGTTTTCTGGATATTGATCTGATGTTGGTTTCGGCCTTCGGGGTTAATATTTGGGGAATTATTCTCTTGATTAATTTACGGTTAATGACTAATGAGTTGGAATGAGGCGTATGTTGTGTTTGTGTAACACTTTTATAATATATACGCGAGTTATTCGGAAAGGCCGGGTTTATCCCATTCTGAATAACTGATACGACGATAAGTCGAAGATGAAGACGATGGTCGAAGACCGGAGGTCTTCACGTCGTTTGGGTGATAACTGATGATCTTGATTGGGCTGTACACCCAAGAAGATGGAAACAGTTAGTGATCGTCCAGACGTACTTGGAGATCGATGGATATGCGGGGTACTAGGTGCCTCCGGTTTCGTTCAGACCCAGGACGGACTTGTAAATGGACTGTGTGTCTGACATCGGATTTCATTCTGTGTGACTGATATCGGTTGCATAGGATGGTTTGCCTGTGTGGCATGCTAAGATGCAAATGATCAAGGCTTCTGTTGAAAAGCAAAGTCTTGTGGTGATGATCAAAGCACGGCCTTTGTGGCGTAGCTTTGTGTAACGTTTACCTCGCGTGTTTCACACCAGGTATGAACCAAAAACGGGAGACGGACCTCAGGGAGGACTTGCGTTTCTTTCTAGTTAGAAGTGGCGTCAGTGGTTTTACACGCCCTGACGAGTTTGACTTATGTGGTTGTTGCTGTTGCGAGGCGCCTCGGTTATATCGGTTTCGGCCGATGCATTCTGGTCGGCTGACGGACCAGACTTACACCCCATAGGGTGGGGAAACGTAGTGTTCAGGCATTTTAATCCACATCGGTGGACCGGCCCTGTCGCTCCAAGGGCCCACCTGAGTCTGGGTCCTGTGGCTCGGGCTAGAGAGTCACGAATCGGTTGAGGACTATCTTTTGCCTCGGTTCATAGACGGAAATCCAATTTCCAAATACGTGCCATTTGCGGTTTTATTTGTAAACCTATATATGGCGACATAGTGGCATGGGACGCTCATGTCGCCTATGATTGATACTTATGATTTGAAGTTGTTTTATACACTATGCACTTATTATAGTATCAAATGATTTGTTTTAAACGTATCAAGCATTCTTTGGCTGTTATAAGGGAAAACCCTATCCCCCGGCTTGCGTTTGCATTGTGTGATAGGACCTGGGTCTTATAACAGCTTCATTTTTCTTTATTTAGCATTGCGCTGTTTGTTTTATGCACTGGTATTCTTGGGAGGAAACCCGTTCCGTGTTATACGGCGTGGTCCCTTGATTTACCTAATGATTTAAAATAAAGATTAATAACTGTTTTAGTTCTCACACCAGTCACATGACTGACCTGGAGTTTATTGTTTTTAACCTAAACTCTGGGTGCCTTTATTTTCGACACGGGCAGCTAGTAGTTTTGGTTTTGCAGATTTATATTCACAGGATCCTGGTTTACAGCTGGAACGATATCCGGAAAGCTTTGTATCCGTATATCTCTTCTAGTTGTGTATGGTATTATTTTCCGCTGCTATGTATTTAAATGTAATTTAAATCTCTGATATTTCTGTGTAAGATGCATTTATGCTCTGTATATTCTTGTAATCTGATGCATTGTTGTAATAAGCAATGAAATGTTCTTCTGTATGCGTTCTGCTGTGGTTTGTTCTCGAACTATCCGACGCTTTCCTTTACGGGGAAGTTGCGGGTCTTCACATTTGGTATCAGAGCTTTGGTTTACAAAGCTCAGAGAACAAGGCACATTAGAACCTTACGAAAGAATTCATCAGATATTGGATTAGTAATATCCAATTAGAATGACTCGTTAGAGATGGGATCAGTAGTATCCTAGAACGGGTGTGAAGAGTATATTTTTCAAATGAAAACAATTTTGTTTTGAAAATCTAAGTCAACTATTCGTATTTGATTATTTATTTATATTGATGTGGACAATCCAGTATATATAGATTTTGCGTATACGTCTGATCCGCGTGTATTCGAAATTTTAATATACTGGATAGATATAGAATCACCTTCTAGTCGCCCGGAGAGAACTCTGATGATTGATGCATCGTCATCAGAATTTATGTTCGAGTGACGAAAGGGAGATTTCTATATATTTCCATTAGACTGGTGTGAGAACCAAAATTAGATAGGGCCTATTGTTGTGAATTGGCATCAAAAACCTGATTTTTGTATATGTATCAAAATTATGAATTTGAAACTCTAATTCACTAATTGATTGATGTTTGTGTTGTTTGTTTAATTGTTTGATAATTTTGAACCATTATGCCTAATTAAACCAAATATTGAATTGTATTGAAATTTGGTCGCATTTGCTTGCATATACATATATATCATTGAACAGGTTATAGCAAAGAGGCTAGAGCCGAAGGATAAAATTTGTTTGCCCGACAAATAGGTACATGTTTATTACATAATTTCCTGTTTTGTTTGGGTGATGATGATTTTGTGAGCCTATTGGCTAGCCGCTTGGCTTTTTCTTTTTCTTTTTGAGATCTGAAGGACCGGGGAAGCTATTTGAAATTCCCCGATGCTCCCATTGCAGGGGAGGTTATGGCGAAATTTTTCAAAAATTTAGGGTGTTAGCCAAATTTTTGAAATTTTGAAAATTCTCAGAAACTAAAGAGTTGGAGAATGGAAGCCAGACCGAGCGTAGAGTTGAATAATCAAACCACTTTCGACTTTGTTCCTTTTCGGGGACGAAAAGTTTTAAGTGGGGGAGATTGTAACAACCCGTAAAATGCGAGCCAGTTTGAAAATTTTATTTTGGCAATTTTAGCGAATTTTGATTATTTAAAATGAATTATTTTAAATATAATCGACGAGAAATTTATTTTGAATATAATTCGACGTATATATTATACGCGTCGTCGTTAGAATATAAAATATTTATATATAATTATAAATAGAATTGAAAATGGCGCGGTAGTTCGATAATTCGATTTCAAACTTCAAGTGAATGTACCGGGTGCAAAACAATCCGGATTTTAGTGAAACCAAAAATAATGGAATCTAATAGTGAATATCTTTGTAACGAAGTTAACAAACTGAGATTTCATCTTAGAAATGATAAGATATGTCCAGTTGAAAATTCTGAATAGTCGCTATGGAATTCAGGCCCTTAAAAATGGACATTTTGCAAACGACCTCGGATTTCGACGAAACCAGTTTTGTTGGGTCCGTGGTGTCAAGTTATTGCTAGATTCCAAATTTCATAATTTTTCGAATCAATATGTGAGAGTAGCAAAGGAAAACGCGTTTGACCAGTTTCAGTTGATTTTAGTCGACTGGAAATTGGCCATTTTTCTAACGGTCTCAGAATTCGACGAAACTAGTTTTGTTAGGACCGTATCGTCAATACGAAGCTAGAAAATATTTTTCTGGAATTTTTCTAGTTAGTATGTGACCCCGGTAATTTGAAATGTGCGTTTAAAATTCAATATAATGATTTAAAAGAAAATTCAACGGAAACTGATTGTAACGGCCGAATCAGCGGACGATACATATCCCATTGTGTTCGGAATGGGGGTTAAACGCTAGGGACGACAGGCGGTGGACCTCTTTTAGAGGTCGATCGAAAATGTAGACTTTTGAATTAAAATAAAATAATTAAATAATTAAATTAATAAAAAATTTCTTTCTCCCCCCTTTATTGGTTCTGGCCCCCCCCGTTCAAACAGAAATCATTTCATAAAAAAAAAAAAAAAAAAAAGGGAGAAGGCGATCGAAGGTGCCGTTCGAGGCCAGCGCCGCCCGCCCCCCCCCTCGCGCGCCGCCTCCTCCGTTCAACCTCCGCCCCCCCCTCTGCTGCTTCACTCGCGCGAAGTCTTCTCCCATCGAAGAACCGAAATCGCGCCTCCCTGAAACCCTAGGACGCCGCCGCCTCCAGCCCGAGGTCGAGCCGCCGACGCTGCTCCCCACCCTGGCCTCGTCTGACTCCGGTACTGAAGTTCATCCCCTCCGCAGACATCGATGCCCCTTTTTTTTTTTCTTCGATGAAGTAAGTTTTTTTCTTTCTTTTCTTTCTTTACTTTATTTTATTTTTAATTTAAAAGTGAGAAAAACTGAATTTGAAAAGTATATAAAGCTAATTTCGATTTTATTTTTATAAAACTGTAAGGTTAGGATTTTATATTATATAGGAATATTAAAAATATAGTTTTTATATTTTTTAATAAAGTATTAAAAATATAGTCTTTACTATATAGGAATATTAAAAATATGATTTTTATATTTTTAAAGTATTAAAAATATAATTTTTACATGATAGAGAATATAAAAATATCATCTTTGTGTATGTAACGAAATAAAAATCTGATTTTTATTTCATATACGTTGAGATAAAGTGGTAATTTTTATAATGGCGAAATCTTTATAAAAAAAAAAATAGCGTGATAAAAATATAGTTTTTATCTATATAACATAATAATAAAAATTCGATTTTTATATATGTTGAACTTTGAAATAAAAATTCGATTTTTATATATTGAACTTTGAAATAAAAATTCGATTTTTATATATTGAACTTTGAAATAAAAATTCGATTTTTATATATTGAACTTTGAACTAAAAATTCGATTTTTAAATATTGAATAGCGAAGTAAAAATGTGATTTTTACGTATGTAGTGAAAGCAGCAACGAAGCTGACGAAGATGCGAAAACGGCGAAGACTTCTGCAAATGAAGAGCCGTGGAGCTAGGATAGCTATATGTGAGAATTTCTCACCTTTCACTTTCTTTTTCTAGTTATATATATATATACTAGGATGCAGACGGTGCTTAGTAGCACCCGACACAATCGTCCACAGACCATGGACTTGTTTGTTTGACTGTTTGGTGATTGATTGCGATATTGGTTTGAATGTGATTTGTGGTGTGAAAAATCAAATCGATAAATTGGTTAGGATTAGACGTGCGCCGTTATAAGGCGAAGGAGTAAGGCTAGGTTAGACCCTTACTCCAAATTTTGTGGTTTGCATAACGAATTGATTTGATTGATGTGTGAATGGCGTGGGCCTTCACTAGACCGGGGATAAGGCTAGGCCTCGTCCCGTTTCTAGTATCGTGCCGTTATGCCGCCGAAATTTTCTAAAATATGTTAGAAAAATAAAAATATCATTTTATAGAATAAATGAATTGAATAGAAATTCGTAAATTGAAATAAAATGTTTTATCGTTAAAAATATAATTTTTAACGTGAAGTGAATAAAATAAAATTTTCATTTATAAACCGGACGGTTTGTTTATGTACACCTATTTGAATGACATTGATTGGGACGATAAATTTTACACATCGCCCAACAGCACAAAATAGGTGTTTGATTGTTTGAAACCCCACACGGGTGTTGGGATGAAATTTGAAGTTCACTCATCCTGATTGATTAAATATGTCGATCGATTGATTGACATGCTGTTGTAAGCGTTAGATATCTATATTTGATGCTTATACAGTGTAGTGCACTTTGGTTGATGGTTGATTATTTTCAATGTTATTATATACATGTGTTGTATGAAAGTCCATATAATTAACTTTATATGGTAATTGATTGGGCCTCATTCCAGTTTTGAAAAAGAAATATTTGAAAAAGAAATATTTGAAATAGAATATTTGAAAATAGAAATTTATGAAGCCGTGTTGATTAGATTGACGCCATTTTGACGTGAACGATATTTATATCAATTTTAAGTGATTTCGAAATGAATTGAATTGAAAACGATTTCGAAATGAATTGAATTGAAAACGATTTCGAAATGAATTGAATTGAAAACGATTTCGAATTGAATTGAATTGAAAACGATTTCGAATTGAATTGAATTGAAAACGATTTCGAAATGAATTGAATTGAAAACGATTTCGAATTGAATTGAAAACAAATTGAAATGAATTCAAATTGAATTGAAATTTGAATTGAATAGAAATGAATTTTAAAACGAATTTATAAAGAAGAATTCAATTTTGATTTGAATTGAAAAGGAAGTTGAAATTGTTTTTGAAACGAATTCAAAACTATTTATATAATTCGTTTTAAATAGAAATCGATGAAATATATATTATATATATAATATAATGGCCTGAATAGAACGCGCCGCGCCGCGGCAGTTCGCGAATTTCGACCATTTATTTAAAACGGACATTACGGGAGATCCGACCGTCGGATTCTCCTAAAACCGGAACCGTTGGGTTCGTATCGAAAAGAGCTTTCTAATGAATGTTAGAAATTTGAAATCTAACGGTTGGATTTGGAGATACGTCCAAATCAAATTCGAAAAAGGTCGCTGTAAGTGCAGTTCGATGGCCGTTAATGGAAATCGACCGTACGGGCCTTGATAAAATTATTAAAAATAGTAATAATTTGTGTAAAATCATAAGAAATGATTTGTGAAAGTTTGGGATGAAAAACTCCATATTTGAAAAGATAAAAATAGATTTTTATCGAAATAAACTAGTTTTGAACTAGAATTATAATTCTATTTATTTTTAAATAAATAAATTGAATTTGAAATGGTTTTGAAAATAACCAAAATTTCCAATGATTGCATTGGAGTGGATTTGAATCGAAATTGTCTTCGGAATATTTCGATGTTGGAATTCGTGATATTACAGGTGTTGTTATGGAAATTTGAAAGATATATATGTATATCGTTATTTCCAATACGACATTTGTTAATCGTAGAATTTGATATTGAATATAGGCCGATATAGTTTCTATTCAGAGCCTTGTATTGAATATCGAATGTGATTTGGGTTTGTCGTGAATGGTGTCTTCACTAACACTGTTCTTGAACCCAGTTGAGAAAAGATTAAATCTTTTTATTTAGATTTAATGAAGTGTACCAATTAAATGATATTTAATTGGAATTGAATTGATATTGATTTTTGGGTTTATCGTGAACAGTGTTTTAAATAACACTTGTTCTTTAACCCGATAATTAATCGAATGTGATTTGGGTTTGTCGTGAATGGTGTCTTCACTAACACTGTTCTTGAACCCAGTTGAGAAAAGATTAAATCTTTTTATTTAGATTTAATGAAGTGTACCAATTAAATGATATTTAATTGGAATTGAATTGATATTGATTTTTGGGTTTATCGTGAACAGTGTTTTAAATAACACTTGTTCTTTAACCCGATAATTAATGAATGTGATTTGGGTTTGTCGTGAATGGTGTCTTCACTAACACTGTTCTTGAACCCAGCTGGGAAAAGATTAAATCTTTTGATTTAGATTTAATAAAGTGTACCAATTAAATAATATTTAATTGGAATTGAATGGATATTGATTTTTGGGTTTATCGTGAACAGTGTTTTAAATAACACTTGTTCTTTAACCCGATAATTAATGGGATGTGACTTTGGGTTTATCGTGGACCGTGTTTTAAATGACACTGATTCTTTAACCCAGTCACAGATTAAAACTAAGTGGAGTTTTAATGAATCTTTAATTAGATTGAAAAGATCGAGAATGGAGTATCACCAGTTTTGCTCCAGGCGATAGTTAAATCTTTAATTAGATTTGAACGTGAAATTTAGAAACTAACTGTCGGTTAGCTAAGTAGAATGGTTTTCTGGATATTGATCTGATGTTGGTTTCGGCCTTCGGGGTTAATATTTGGGGAATTATTCTCTTGATTAATTTACGGTTAATGACTAATGAGTTGGAATGAGGCGTATGTTGTGTTTGTGTAACACTTTTATAATATATACGCGAGTTATTCGGAAAGGCCGGGTTTATCCCATTCTGAATAACTGATACGACGATAAGTCGAAGATGAAGACGATGGTCGAAGACCGGAGGTCTTCACGTCGTTTGGGTGATAACTGATGATCTTGATTGGGCTGTACACCCAAGAAGATGGAAACAGTTAGTGATCGTCCAGACGTACTTGGAGATCGATGGATATGCGGGGTACTAGGTGCCTCCGGTTTCGTTCAGACCCAGGACGGACTTGTAAATGGACTGTGTGTCTGACATCGGATTTCATTCTGTGTGACTGATATCGGTTGCATAGGATGGTTTGCCTGTGTGGCATGCTAAGATGCAAATGATCAAGGCTTCTGTTGAAAAGCAAAGTCTTGTGGTGATGATCAAAGCACGGCCTTTGTGGCGTAGCTTTGTGTAACGTTTACCTCGCGTGTTTCACACCAGGTATGAACCAAAAACGGGAGACGGACCTCAGGGAGGACTTGCGTTTCTTTCTAGTTAGAAGTGGCGTCAGTGGTTTTACACGCCCTGACGAGTTTGACTTATGTGGTTGTTGCTGTTGCGAGGCGCCTCGGTTATATCGGTTTCGGCCGATGCATTCTGGTCGGCTGACGGACCAGACTTACACCCCATAGGGTGGGGAAACGTAGTGTTCAGGCATTTTAATCCACATCGGTGGACCGGCCCTGTCGCTCCAAGGGCCCACCTGAGTCTGGGTCCTGTGGCTCGGGCTAGAGAGTCACGAATCGGTTGAGGACTATCTTTTGCCTCGGTTCATAGACGGAAATCCAATTTCCAAATACGTGCCATTTGCGGTTTTATTTGTAAACCTATATATGGCGACATAGTGGCATGGGACGCTCATGTCGCCTATGATTGATACTTATGATTTGAAGTTGTTTTATACACTATGCACTTATTATAGTATCAAATGATTTGTTTTAAACGTATCAAGCATTCTTTGGCTGTTATAAGGGAAAACCCTATCCCCCGGCTTGCGTTTGCATTGTGTGATAGGACCTGGGTCTTATAACAGCTTCATTTTTCTTTATTTAGCATTGCGCTGTTTGTTTTATGCACTGGTATTCTTGGGAGGAAACCCGTTCCGTGTTATACGGCGTGGTCCCTTGATTTACCTAATGATTTAAAATAAAGATTAATAACTGTTTTAGTTCTCACACCAGTCACATGACTGACCTGGAGTTTATTGTTTTTAACCTAAACTCTGGGTGCCTTTATTTTCGACACGGGCAGCTAGTAGTTTTGGTTTTGCAGATTTATATTCACAGGATCCTGGTTTACAGCTGGAACGATATCCGGAAAGCTTTGTATCCGTATATCTCTTCTAGTTGTGTATGGTATTATTTTCCGCTGCTATGTATTTAAATGTAATTTAAATCTCTGATATTTCTGTGTAAGATGCATTTATGCTCTGTATATTCTTGTAATCTGATGCATTGTTGTAATAAGCAATGAAATGTTCTTCTGTATGCGTTCTGCTGTGGTTTGTTCTCGAACTATCCGACGCTTTCCTTTACGGGGAAGTTGCGGGTCTTCACATTATCACTATTTTTATTTATTTTAAAATAGCCAATTTATTCTGACGACGCTTCGGCCATAACGCGGCCGTAGCGCTGTTTTTCTTCAGATTTGATTTACAAATATCTGAAAATCTAACCGTTGGATCTTCATAAAACTTATATCATTAGAAAGATCTTTTCAAAACGAATCCAAGGTTCCAGTTTTGGGAAAATCCGACGGTCGGATCTCCCGGCACAATCGTTTGAAGTTTCAGTTTCAAAATACGAACTGCAGCGTCGTTATTCGATTTAATTTAATTATATTTATATATATATGTATATAAATATAATAGATTCTGGGGCTATTTTTCTTCAGATTTGAATTGAACATTTCAGACAAACCAACCATTGGATTTTTACAAAGTTGGTGTCGTTGGAAAGATATTTCCAAAGAGAACCCAACGGTTTCGGTTTCGGGAAAATCCGATGGTCGGATCTCCCACACTAATCATTTGAAATCACGGTTTCAAAACATGAACTGCAGCTTCGCTATTCGATATATTTCAATTCTATTTATATATATATATATATATATATATATATATATATATATATATATATATATATATATCGATTCTTCGATTTCGAAACTATATTCTTCTCTTACATTTGATAAAAATGATATTCTTATCCAACCGACAATTATTTCAACACTTCGCTATTTTCAACTATTCGTGTATATAGTAAAAATGTGATTATTATTGTAAAACAATTCATTTCAAAACACGATTATTTTATATAGTTCATATAGATGTTAAAAATATGATTTTTATTATAAAACAATTTATTTCAAAACACGAATACCATTCAACACATGAATTTCTATTCAACGAATGAATTTCTATTCAACACATGAAGGTTTTCTATAGTTTGTATATATATAGTAAAAGTGTGATTTTTATTATTAAAACAATTTATTTAAAACACGAATACCATTCAACACATGAATATGATTCAACGAATGAATTTCTATTCAACACATGAACGGTTTTCTATAGTTTGTATATATATAGTAAAAATGTGATTTTTATTATTAAAACAATTTATTTAAAACACGAATACTATTCAACACATGAATATGATTCAACGAATGAATTTCTATTCAACACATGAACGGTTTTCTATAGTTTGTATATATAGTAAAAATGTGATTTTTATTGTTAAAACAATTTATTTAAAACACGAATACCATTCAAAACATGAATATGATTCAATGAATGAATTTCTATTCAACACATGAAGGTTTGCTATTAAACACACGAATATAGTTTCAACATAGGAAAATAATTCTAACACATGAATATTATTCAAAATTTCGGCAGCATAACGGCAGGGTAGTTAAAACCGGGGCCGTCCCTAGTACGGCTCCTCGCTCTACCTTAAAGCCTCGCAGCTTTTGACAATGGGGATTCATACATCTAGTTCGCACGTAGGTGGCATGTATATTTTTTTTTCCATTTCCACAAACTAATCCTATGTGGTTTCAACCAAATATTTCTCAACCACAAACGGGTATTTTTTAATCACAATCAATCAATTTCAACCACAAACAATTATAATCAACCATTCGCTATCAACCAATTTTCACACCAATCACAATCAATAAATATCGTCCATGGTTTGTGGACGAGGGGCGTATATATATATTTATATATAAGCATTTCACTTCTATTTCAACACATATATAATTTTTACAACGCATATATAACTTATATATCGAACTTACAACTTATACAACGCTTATACAAGAGATGTACGACGCTTACATAACTCATACATCGACTATATAATTTATACATCATCGTTTTCCATATCGTTTATAATTTAGATATCTCTCATTGGGTTCCACTCCACCAAAAATAGCAGAAGGCTCAGAAAAATATGCGGTCTCTTCTAAAATGTAGAAGACGTAATCATGGTCCCGGTGTTTCTTGTTTCACTGGATTTTGACAAGAAACGAAAAAGATTTGATTTTTACAAATTTGCAACACTTAAAAGTGTTATCTTCAATTCAGAAAAATCAAGCCGTTTACGTTCTTCGATTTTCCAAAACTAGGATTCGAATTAAAATCAAATCTGCTGCACTTCGTCGAGATCCAACTGCACCACGTTGACGGGCCTCGAGAGGGGCCTCTGCGCCAGGAAGATGGTGGAGCTCGAACTCCAACCTCGGCCGGAAAATGGTGCTATAAAATGGGGTTTGTCTTGATTTGAAGAGGAGGAGACGAGCTATAAAAATGTTGCAAAGGAGTGGTGGGTTTTGATGCTAGGTTTCGCTGGAAAATGGGGAAGAAGAATGGAGCTTTTTCCGTCGTGAACGAGCGTGGAAGGAGGCGGGTTGACCAGTCAAAAGGGAATGAGAGAGAAAGGTATTGATTGGCCCCTTTATATTTTATTTTTAATTTATTTTAAATTCAAAAATATCTTCTTATCCAAACAAACACCAATTCCAACCCAACGACTGTCGCCCCTAGCATTTTACCCCCATTCCGAACACAATGGGATATGTTTCGAAGGCCTATTTGACTGTTTCAGTCAGTTTCCATTCAAATTAAAATATAAAACATTCAATATTCGATTTGAACGTACATTTCAATTTGCCAGGGCCATAAACTGATTCGAAAAATTCCAGAAAAATAAATCTAGCTATGTTTTGACGATACGATCCCAACAAAACTAGTTTCGTCGAATTCTGAGACCGTTTGAAAAATGGCCCATTTCTGGTCGATCCAATTTAATTGTAATTGACCAAAACACATTTTCCTTTGCCACGCTCACATACTAGCTTCAAAAATTATGAAATTTGAAACCTAGCAATAACTTCACATTCCGGATCCAACAAAAGTGGTTTCGTCGAATTCCGAGGTCGTTTGCAGAATGGCCATTTTCACGGGCTATATAAACTCCATAGCGACCTTTCAGAAAATTCATTTGGCCATAACTTTTGCTTCCCGCTATGAAACTTCGATTTTTTAGATTCGTTAGAAAGATACTCACTAACAGATTTAAATATTTTTGGTTTCACTCAAATCCATTTTGTTTTGCACCTGGTACAGTCAGTCAAAGTTTGAAATGAAAATTTGAAACTGCCGCGCCATTTCAGGCCTTGTTCATAATTAGAATTAATTATATTCGTTTTCAAATGTCGATCCAAACTTACTTTTCATCGTTATTATTTAAAATATTAATTTTAAATATTTAAAATCCACTAAAATAGCCAATTTAAAATTTTTAAATTGGTTCAGATTTTCCGGGTGCTTACATTTTTAGAGTGAAAAACAGTCAGTATTTCGACGGTTAAAAATACGCTGAGTGAGCAAACGGTGTCGGAATTCGACGAAACCAGATTCGTTGGGACCGTAATGTTGAACTGAAGATGCATGTCCATTTTCGTGATTTTTAGGTATCGTATTTGGTCACAGGAATTTTTTAAGGACATGTATATACAACGGTTGATTATAAATTAATATAATAATCAAAATAAAAATATCTAAAAATTTCTGTAAATACACATATCTTCCTAAACCCAAAGAAAAAGTCTGTGCATCCTCATATTCTTAGCCGCCTCAAAAATAACCAAAACATGAGAAATAAATCAATGAATAGATTAAAAGAAATTGAAATAAATTTCTATAAATCACCAAAGTTGTATTTGGATTCAACAACGCAAGAGCTCCTTCCTAGTGGTTTCAGAATGTGGTGCGATGGGGTTTGATGAACATCGACGGTTTCCACCATGTTATTTTTGAAACTAGGGTTCAAGTTATGGCGAGATTTATACAACAATTGATGGATTCATGTTCGATTGTGGATTGAGGGTGAAAAATGACAACTTGCGGTGGGGTTTTTGTAGATTTCGATGACAAAACTGACGCGTTCACTGTAGTGTTGAAGAACACCGCAACCGGTATCGTGAGCTTGAGTAGAGGGTCAATGGTAGGAGATTGGAGAGGGAGAGACGAGAGGAATTGTAAGTATTTTTGTAGGATTTTAAAAGAAGGAAGGAAGGAGGGGTTGGAGCTTGAATTTGCAGAAATGTCAAGGAGGAGGAGCAGCGTGCGTTCTGTTCGGATTTGGGGAAGAAAGTAAAGGGGGCGGGTTGGGCTTTTGGGTAGAGGACGGGCTGGTTATGTCAAAGGGGGTGAGGTCCATTAAAATAAATAATCAAGTTTTATTTTTAATATTAATTAGTGTATAAACTTCTAAATGTAATATCTTACGCATAGAAACTCAGAATGACGAATCGTCGGTCATGTTGGGATCGTATGGACGAGAGCTTCACAATGAAGCTGACTGGAAGTGGATTGGAGCTCGTCTGAATTTACGGCGAATTTAAATTGTTTGATTCAAATCAAATAAACAGTTTATCATTCTTTAATGATGAACTGCCAAAGCGAGTAAATCTCACTAACTCTGAACAGTTTATAATTTCATGTTGTATTTTTAGAACTGTTAGAAATTGTCTGATTGACTGTGTGTTGACTATTTGATTTCACTGCTAGTTAGTTATTTGGATTTCTATATTGATTCTGTTTAACAGAATATATCATATGGAACTGAAAGTGATGTTATCTATATTGTTTAACATCTGTGATGCAGGGAAACAGGTTGGAGGAATCCAACTGGATTCCTCAACATTTATTTTACTGTGATTTATATATTGTGATATATAATCTAACGTTGATTACGTGTGTTTGGACGATAATTATCGTTGTTATATGGTGTGTTAAATACCATAAGAAATACCAGAATGTGGAAAAGGGATTTTCAAAGTATATTTTGAAAATAATTTATTTATATAAAATCAATGGATTTTACATTATAAAAGAAGAAGGGGTTTGAATAAAGGAATTATATTTGATAATCAAATATAAGGGAATTATATTTGATAATCAAATATAAAGGAATTTTATTTGCAAATCAAATATAAGGGAATTATATTTGTAAATCAAATATAAGGGAAAGAATTTGCTAAACAGATATAGAGGGAAATATTCGTAAAACAAATATAAAGGAAAATATTTGTCAAGCAAATTGAAAGAGAAATATTTGTAAACCATTTACAAATAGGTTAAAAAGGATTTATTTATTTAGGGAATAAATAAAGGTATAAAGGATTTATTTATGTAAGGAATAAATAAAGGTGTAAAGGAGATATTTATTTGATAAACAAGTAGGATTAAATCACAGGATCTATTTATTTGTTAAATAAATAGGATATGTATTAAATGGGTTATTTATTTAGTTAAATAAATAAGATCATCAAAAGGGATTATTTGTAAAACTAATATAAAGGAAAATATATTTGAAAGCCAAATGAAAAGGGAAATATATTTGAAAACCAAATGAAAAGGGAAATATATTTTTACAACATATATAAAGGAAAATATTTGTCAAACAGATAGAAAGAGAAATATTTGTTAACCATTTACAAATAGAATAGAGATAAAAAGAAAATATTTGTAAAACATTTACAAATAGGATTTAAAGGAGATATTTGTAAAACAGTTACAAATAGATTAAATGGGATTATATATTTATTTGTTAATAAATAGAAAAGAAAAGGAATATTTATTTTTTAATAAATAGAAAAGAAAAGGAATATTTATTTGTTAATAAATAGATAAAGTTAAAAGGAAATATTTATTTGTTAAATAAATAGGAAAGGTAATGAGACGACCCGAAATCCCATTCTCACGGAAACAAGGGTTATCTTTGGAATATAACACAGAAACAGATAATAGCAGAACAGAATTAAATAAATACACCAGATAATGAACAACAAAATATACTGGATAAAAGTAATCATCAGAGTTACACAGTATACAGGATCTTACTTAGTACTAATACAGTTCAGCTATACATAAATGTCTACAGCGGAAATAAACAAAATATGTACAATAGGAGCTGAACAACATAAAAAGAGATAAATGATAGAATCCATCTTCAGCTCCAGCTATCCAGAAAGAACCAGCTAAACCTGAATACAAGGCTGCCCGTGTAGAAAAAGGGGCACCCGAGTTTGAAAGTGAAACAAACTACGAGTCAGTCATGGGACTGGTATGAGAAATCCACTCAACACATATATAATTGGCCAATCACAGGACCACGCCACTTTCGTGGAACGGGTTTACTCCATTGGATTGCCAGTGCTTTAAAACAAATCTTTCTTTTAAACATCGCTATGCTTTTTATAAAAATGAAGCCGTTATAAGACTCAGTTCCCATCACACAATGCAACGCAAACCGGAGGATAGAGTTTTACCTTATAACGGCCAAAATATGCTTGATACGAATAAAACAAAGGCAATTGATATTATTACTAGTGTTTATATGTTTTGAAAACAATTTCAAATCATAACTATCAATCATAGACGGCATGGGTACCATATATCATGTCGCCATATATATATACAATCAAAACCGCACGATCACGTATTTGGAAATTGGATTTCCGTCATGAACCAAGGCAAAAGATAGTCCTTACCGAATTCGAGACAATCTAGCCCATGTCTCAGGAACAGCCGCAACTGCCCCTTGGAGCGACAGGGCCGGTCCACCGATGTGGATTATTATGCCTGAACACTACGTCTCCCCGCCCTTTGGGGCGTAAACGAGCCAACGAATGACTCCATCGGACCCTGATCGTCCGATCAAACCGAGGCGCCTCGCAACAGCAACAACCACATAGGTGAAAAGTATATAATTGTCAGGGCTGGTAGGTCACTGACACCACCCTAGCTAGAAGGAAACGCATGCCCTCCCTGAGGTCCTTCTCCAGTTTTAGGTTCATACCGGGATGTGAGGCTCACGAATTCACGTTATACACAAAGCTACGCCACACAGGCGGTGCTTTGATCATCACCACAAGACTTTGCTTTTCAACAGAAGTCCTGATCACTGCATTTTAGCACGCCACATAGGCAATTCATGCCATGCGACTGATGTCCATCGATATACAACCTCTGAGCTCGTGCATCTCAGAGAAGGGCGTTAAGCAAAAGAATAAATTCTCCGCCGCCAAACAGATGTATATTTAACAGAAATCAATCAACACAGAATAAATTCCAATGTCAGACACACAGTCCATTTACAAGTCCGTTCTGGGTCTGAACGAAACCGGAGGCACTAAATACCTCGCAAACCCTTCGATCACCACGTACGTCTGGACGATCACCACTCATTATCCATATTTCGGGATGCCTCCCAATCAGGACCTCGGTTACCATCCAAACGAGGTGAAGATCTCCGGTCTTCGACCATCGTCTTCATCTTCGACTTTCAATCGTCGGTCAATCATTTGAAATGAGAATTAACTCGGCCTTTTCAAATAATTCACGTATATTTAGAATTTCAAATCAATTTACTTCAATGGTTAAATTATTCGACAACACCCATTTTGTTCTTTAATGTTACTTTCACGCCAAACACATTCAACCATCAAATACAACATAAATCAAGCAAATTCAGTTTATTTCCACTCCATATTGTTTATGGTACTTTATAATGATTTATCGCAATTTTTATTTATTTTAAAATAGCCCATTTATTCAAAACGACGCTTCGGGCCATAACGCGGCCGTGGCGCTGTTTTTCTTCAGATTTGAATTAAACATGTCTGAAATTCTAACTGTTGGATCTTCACAAAATTTACATCATTAGAAAGGTCTTTTCAAAACGAATCCAACGGTTCCAGTTTCGGGAAAATCCGACGGTCGGATCTCCCGGTACAATCGTTTGAAGTTTCGATTTCAAAATACGAACTGCAGCGTCGTTATTCGATTAAATATAATTATATTTATATATATAAATAAATATAATCGTTTCTGGCGCTGTTTTTCTTCAGATTTGAATTAAACATTCCAGACAATCCAACCGTTGGATTTCTACAAAGTTGGTGCCGTTGGGAAGATATTTCCAAGGCGAACCCGACGGTTGAGGTTTCGGGAAAATCCAATGGTCGGATTTCCCGCACTAGTCGTTTGAAATCACGGTTTCAAAATACGAACTGCACGGCCTCGTTTTGTTTTAATTTTATTTATATTTATATATTTATATAAATATAGTTCATTCAATGATTTCCATATCGTTTTCACTTTCAATATTTTTCTAACACCTTAAAATTTTGGAAAATTTCGCCATAACCTCCCCTGCACCGGGAGCATCGGGAAATCGCAAATAGCTTTCCCGGTCCTTCTAATCTCAAAAAGAAAAAGAAAAAGCCAAGCGGCTAGCCAACAGGCTCATAAAATCATCACCCAAACAATGCAGTAAATGTGTACCTATTTGTCGGGCACAAAATTTTATTCCTCTTCTCTAGCCCCTTTGCTATAACCTGTTCAATGAATATGCATGTACATATATATACAGTTCTTATCATTTATTATTTTCTATTCAACTTCATATTTGATTTCTATTTGGTTTAAAAACACCATTCATTCTAAGGTTACATAAATAGGTGCAAATCATTTCATTAGCTAATTAATGAATATTTCAACTCATATATGTTTATTTTGAACAAGTGGCTATTTTTAACACTTCACATTTCAACGATTTATGCATACAATAAAAATGTGATTTTTATTGTAAAACAATTCATTTCAAAACACTATTTTTCTATATAGTTCATATAGGTGACAAAAAAAAATAGGATTTTTATCATAAAACAATTTCTTTTAAAACGAGATTATTTTACACAGTTCATATAGTCGATAAAAGGTGATTTTTATTATCAAACAATTTATTTCAAAATATGAATACCATTCAACACATGAATTTCTAATCAACGAATGAATATCAATTCAACACATGAATGTTTTCTATTCAATGAATAAATATAGTTTAAGCATATGAAAATAATTCAAACACACGAATATTATTCAAAATTTCGGCAGCATAACGGCAGGGTAGTTAAAACCGGCACCGTCCCTAGTACGGCTCCTCGCTCTACCTTAAAACCTCGCGGTTTTTGATAATGGGGATCATGCATCTAGTTCGCACGCAGGCGGCATGTATATATTTATTTCATTTCCACAAACTAATCCTATGTGGTTTCAACCAAATATTTCTCAACCACAAATGGGTATTTTTCAACCACAATCAACCAATATCAATCACAAACAATCCCAAACAATCAATCGCTATCAATCAATTTTCACAACAACTTCAACCAATAAATATCGTCCATGGTTTGTGGACGAGGGGCGTATATATATATATATATGTATATATATATATATATATATTTATATATAGCTATTCACTTTATTTCAACACATATATATATATAGAAAAAGAAATTGAAGAGTGAGAAATTCTCACCGAATAGCTAATTCAATCCCACGACTCTTCTTTGCATAAAATCTTCGCCAATCTCTCTTTTTGTCGCTTTGTTGCCCGTATTCTCTACATATGTAAAAATCGAATTTTTACTATGTTATTCAATATATATTAATCGAATTTCAAAAATATAGATTCCGCCTTTTCAAAAATAAAGATTATATTTTTAATATTCCTATGATGTAAAGATTATATTTTAATATTCCTATGATGTAAAGATTATATTTTTATTGCTTTAAAAATATAAAAATCATATCTTACTTCTTCTACTTAATAAAAATTCCGTCTTTTCTATTTTAAAAATATGATCTTTTCTATTCTAAAAAAAATCTGATCTTTTTAAAGTTCTAATCTTTTTCTTTTAAAAGTTCAAATCTTTTTCTTTTAAAAGATTAAACCTTTTTCTATTTAAAGTTTTTAAAATCAAATCAGTTTTAAAGTTCAAATATTTTTTTCTATTTTATATCTTAAAATAAAATCAGGTTTTAAATTCTTTTCTTTTTAAAGTTTAAATTAAAAATCAGTTTTAAACCCCTTTTAAAATCAGTATTTAAACCCTAAAAAAAATCAGTTTTAAAATCAGTTTTTAAATCATTAAAAATAAAATAGCAAAACAAAAAAACTTACAGAGGGGGGGTTACCGCGGATCGTCGGAGGGAAGGCGGCTCGAGGGTGGTGCTCGGGGTTCGCCGGTGGTGGTAGGCGGTGGGGTTTGGGGTCGTCGCGAATCGGACTGGGGGGGATAATCGGGTGTCACGATGCTTCGAGGGGGACGGGGTCTTCGGGGGTTTCGTCACTGGGAGGAGGAAGCTGGACGGAGGGGGGGGGGGGCGATGTCTTCGTCGGCGGCGTTCGCTCGAGGGGGGGCTGGCGATAGCGTCGCGATGGCTTTAGGGTTCTTTTTTTTTCTTCTTAATGAATCGGGGGGGGGGGGCAGGAAGAAAGATAAAGGGAGGGAAATTAGATTTTTTTTTTTATTATTTAATTATTTAATTTTGCAAATAGGTTGACTTTTACATATGACCTCTAAATGAGGCCCACCGCCTGTCGTCCATAGCGTTTAACCCCCATTCCGAACACAATTGGATATGTATCGCAAGCTGATTTGATCGTTACAATCAGTTTCCGTTGAATTTACATTTAAATCACTATATTGAATTTTAAACGTACATTTCAAATTACCGGGGTCACATACTAACTAGAAAAATTCCAGAAAAATATTTTCTAGCTTCGTATTGACGATACGGTCCTAACAAAACTAGTTTCGTCGAATTCTGAGACCGTTTGAAAAATGGCCAATTTCCAGTCGATTAAAATCAACTGAAACCGGTCAAACGCGTTTTCTTTTGCCACGCTCACATATTGATTCGAAAAATTATGAAATTTGAAACCTAGCAATAACTTGACACTGCGGATCCAACAAAAGTGGTTTCGTCGAAATCCGAGGTCATTTGCAAAATGTCCATCTTTAAGGGCCTGAATTCCATAGCGACTATTCAGAATTTTCAACTGGACATATCTTTTGATTCCCGCTATCAAATTTCGATTGGTCGGATTCGTTAGAAAGATATTCACTAACAGATTTAAATATTTTTGGTTTCACTAAAATCCGGATTGTTTTGCACCCGGTACAGTCCGACAAAGTTTGAATTCAATTTTTTGAAACTGCCACGCCATTTCAGGCCTTGTTTATAATTATAATTAATTATATTCGTTTTCAATTGTCGATTCAAACTTAGTTTTCATCACCATTATTTAAAATATTTATTTTAAATATTTAAAATTCATTATTTTAGCCAATTTAAAAATTTTAAATTGGTTCAGATTTTCTGGGTCGTTACAGGTAAAAGAAATATTTATTTGTTAAGTAAATAAAATAGAGAAGGGAATAGTTATTTGTTAAGTAAACAAATAGAAAGGGATAAATAAAGGGAGTTAATTCAAACGAGTTAATCAAATGTTAGTTATTCGATTAGAGTTAATCGAAGAGAGTAAATGAGTTAGAATTAACCAATTAGAGTTAAATCGATAGGGTTAATTGAATAGATTTAATAGAATTGGCGTTAATCGAATAATAGTTATTTGAACAGAGTTAAGTTGAGTTAATCAAATATTAGTTTATTCGAATAGAGTTAAATAAAAGGAGTTATCGATTATTAGTTTAATCGAAAAGAGTTATCGATTAGTTTAACCGAAGTGAGTTATCGAATATAGTTTATTCGAAAGGAGTTATCGAATATAGTTATTCGAATAGAACGAAAGGAGTTATCGAATATAGTTATTCGAATAGAATTAAAGAAGTTAATCAAATCTAGTTCATTCGAATAGAATTAAAGGAGTTGGACTCGTAAATTATATCCGGAAGTTACGTAAGGAAGTGTTAAAGAGTTAAAAGATGAACTTACCCTATTTCGAGATTTGAAATGTTGTTCAGTTAAGGTCTGAGAGGTAATTATACCACAACTTGATTGACTTCGTTTTTAATTTAGAAATGGCTAAGGTTCGAGAGTGAAAGTGGTTAAGTAAATTTAGTAAATAAGTATAGTGGTTTGAGTTGTCATCGCGATGTTGATTTAAACATCTGTTTAAATCCAAGTATAGAATATTTGGAAATGTTTTCCAAATAGAATCAGAGACGTGATCAAATATGGTAATAAGGAAAATATGAATATATGTATATAAAGATATATATATGAATGATGATTGATCGATATAATTACCTCCTGGAAATAATATCGTTGTTTGCACACCTGTTTTTCTTTGATGGTTAAATCACAGACTATCAAAATTTTGACCATTTTAACGTTGTTAATATGGAGAGACCGGTTGGATTATTATCCAAAGAACCACTCTGTATTGGCATAAGCGCTGCGAATCATATATGCCAAAGATAATTGAAGACGGAGTAAAGTGCAAGGGCTATTGTATAAGTCTTAGATAACAGTGCCTAAGATGGATGTACTGAATAGTGCCTTCGGTTCATCCTGATCCTGGATGAATTGTATGGACGGATGTCTGACAGAGTATTTCCAGACTATCACGTATATTGATTTCTCCAACCGTACCCAGAGTGGAAGCGGAGAAGGAAACTTCTTTTAGCTAACACATAATGTATTGTTGAGGACGTCAATCGGTGATTGGATGGATTTGATGATGTGGCATTCAAAGTGAATCTGGTGTAATGATAAAGCATAGCTTCTAGCCTCACATCTGGTAAATGACAGAAATCGGGCAGGCAACATGGCTAAGTTGGTCGCTTCGAAGTAGGGTGTATAATCACCTGATCAAAGTTTCATTTATTTCTAAAAACCTATTGTCGATACTGTCCCTTTCGGGAAACGGTTGCTGATCCCAACTGTTGGTGATATACATTCGATACACTCGAGCGAAATGAGTGGTCGGTCATGTGTGGCCTGGTTGCAAGATGTTCTTGTTGAACCCAGTGTATTCCTCTCTAGAGGTACACTAGCGAAAGGTGGTTCCATACCTTGTCATAGTTGGAAATCCATTACCCAATACGCACTTGCGGTTTTGATTGTACTATATACGTACAACGTGAGATGAAAGCGTTTCTGTTAGATGATTATTATATTGTGGTTGATAGACCTTATTATAATATCAAAAGTTCTTTTTGATATAAAGATATTTTGGATTCTCATAAGGGGAAAACCCGTTCCGTTATATGGCGTGGTCTTATGAGATATCGTTTAGTTGTTCAAGCTGTTTTAAACTGTTTTACTCATACCAGTCCCATGACTAACTCGGAGTTTATTTTGTTGTTTTCCCTAAACTCTTGGGTGCCCAAATTTGTACGGGCAGTCAAGTAGTCGGGATTTACAGATATACTGGAAGAGCTTGGAGCGGGAGGCTTCCGGATCATATAGCTATAGTTATTTCTGTTGTGTTGTAAGTGTTGTACTCTGATAATGTTATTGTATACATATACTGATTGTATATTTCAAGTTATGTTATATCTATTATATGTTATTCGTTCCGCTGTGAGGTTCGTGTTACTCTGATGTTGTATTCTTCTTCTTCTTCTATTCTAAGTTTCTATCTTATCTTTCCTCACCCTATAATTTCTTTCATTTATGACCGGTATTTTCTATCCTTGGATGTTCGATATGTGTTGTATATCGGATAACCAAGATCGCCAAAATCCTGGGTCATTACAGTTGGTATCAGAGCAGAAGGTTAATTGATTAACTTGGCTCTGTGGCGTGACTCGGTAGAGATATGGTTAGTAATGCCCTAGATTGAGTTTGGGTGTATATATACGAGTGAACGTATTTGTTATTGATATAAAAAATTGTTTTATATTGTGGAGATTCATTGGTTGAGTTTTTTATGGGTTCTGGTCGATCAGTTTGATTCACTTTATCGGTAGGAGTTTATAAACACTCGAATACGATGGGTCGACATGATATGTTTTGAAAAGAGGGTAAATTAAAATAAGTTTACCCAAGGTATATCTTGATATTAGAAGATATATATATCAAAATTATAATATAGTGGATATATTGGTTGTTATTAAAATCGAGTAAGTTTATAAATTAAATGGTTACGTAAAATAACCAATCAGAATTCATATAAGTGAAATACGTGAAATCAGATGAGTTAAATCTGAAATTTAAACCAGAAATTGAGTTAAAACTCTGGAGAATTGGATAAGTGTTTGTAAATGGATTTGGATTAAAAATAAGGAAAATTTAAGATCCTGGGAGATTTTAAATTGTTTTACAAGCAGTGTGAATTATATTTTGAAATGAATTTCAAAGTGGAAATGTTTAGAAATGGTTTTATAGTATTAAACTCACTTAGATCGCTGGAAAATAGATTCTGATGATGACATCTACATCATCAGTATTCATTTTCGATTTGTAAGTGACGAATTACTACCAGAGATACTATTTTGAATTTGTTTTGGGAAAGACAAGTTGTGTTGAATTTCAAAATGGGATTTATAATAATAGAATTTGACATATAGATTTGAATAATAGAAGTGATATAAAATTTGAATAGAAATTGAATAGAATTAACTAAGTCGAAGAGGAATTAGTTAATCGAGTTTTGAATTTGAAGTTGAACTTTGAAAGGTGGATTGGATTTGTAAATGGATATTCAAAATCGAATATAGAACTTAAATTTGAAATTTGGATTCAAATTAGTTAATAAGCAAGTTAAAATATACTTGAACATGTCATGTTCAAATATAAAAGTGAAATAGACTAAAGAGTTAATTAACAAATTAATTAACGAATTGAGTAAAACGATCAGGTATAGTTAAAATAGATTGGACAGGTATAAATATATATGAGATAGGTATGGATAAGGTATGAAGGTATATAAATAGAATGCTCGACGAAAAGGTATGTATTTAATTCATATATGAGATTTTATGCGCTGTATCAGCTAGCCGCTTGGTTTTTTCTTTTTCTTTTGGACTGGTGAGGGCCATGGGAGGCTATTTGAAATATCTCGATGCTCCTAGTACAAAGGAGGTTATGGCGAATTTTTCCGGGAATTTAAGGAGTTAGAATATTTTTAAGATAATTTGATAGTTAGAAATCAACGTATCGATATATATATATATATATATATATAGAAGTCGATAAGGAAACGAACTTAGAAATAGAATAGTAAAATCCAAAAGGAAGACTAAAAATAAAATCTAGTAAGAATAAAAAGAGAAAGTGTATATGTGTTTAAAAATGAATAAGTAGTTGTGTGGTATTGATTATTCGAGTAAGTAGTCATATCTGTTTTGACGTTATAAATGTTATTCAATCAAGGTCTGAGAGGTAGTTGTACCCCAACTTGATTGATTTCATTATTAACAAATAAATAGTAAGATTTCAGGCTCAAAGATCAATGTTGGATAAGAGTTAGTTGAATATAGTATTTGGATTGTCGTAATGATGTTTTACACAACATCCGTTTTAACCCAAATAAGTGTAAGCTTGGAAATAGAATAATAAATATTTCCTAAGTATAGAAATAAATGAGATCGGAAAATAGATAAGTAATTGGAGTAGTTTCCAATTATAAATAGCATATATTTTCTAAAGTTTAGAAAAAAAGGAAGGCGATATTCGGAAATGTTTTTCTAAATAACATAAAAGGCCAATATGATTATTGAAAATATTGGATTAACAAATATTGATAAAGAAAAAGAGAAGTGATTTAACTAATGGAATATTAATTAAGGGCACAGTGACATGTTCGAAAGGAAAATTTGATTTTTGAAAAGAGTAAACCGTTTAAAAACTCCCAGGAAAAGACTGTTTGAATTAAAAACAAATTTAACAAAAATTTGTGAAAGCAAATTTGAATTAAAGTAAAGCCAGTAAAGTGGTAACTGAGATTGAATTAGAATGATATCAAGACAAATTGGATTGTGTGATTCAAAATTGAAGTGTAATGTGACAATCAAGTTAAGAGTTGGGAATCGAGAAGAAACTAGAGTTGAAATGATATTTGGCTCAGATATAAGCGAATGGTTGTGTTGTGGATAAAAGCAGATTCGAATTTGATTGGGATGATCCTTGTTTCCGCTGAATTGATAACAGGTGGAAAGGATATAATGATATGCCGACAAAAGGTACAAGTTTATATTTCTATTGGATATAAGATTTATGAGCCGAATTGGCAAGCCGCTTGGCTGTTTGATTTTCTTTTGGGTTGGAGATGGCCCAGAGAGGCGAGTTAGAGTTTGATCTATTGACCAGTACAAGGGAGGTGCCGGCGAAATTTTTCGAAAAGTTAAGGCGTTAGAAAATTTTCAGGATTTTTGGAAATTTTCGTTGTTAAGAATTAATTAATATTTAATTGAAATTAAATTGGTTCAGTTGAAACTGAATTTAAGAAGTGAACAAATAAGTTCTAACCAGTTGATAAGGTTTGACTTCTAACTTAGCAATTTCGAGGACGAAATTATTTTAAGTAGGGAAGAATGTAATGACCCGCATCTTCAACGGTATAATAATTAATTTATTTAATTATTTAAAATAGTGAATTAAATGGTCGTGGAATTAAATAATGGTGAATATTTAATTAAAATAATAAATTAAATAATATATTTAATTCTGAAATAATCCGAATTGGCTGAAATGACGATATGGTGTGAACTGGATCATCTATGATATTTAATTCAGTTTAAAATTGAAGTAGAATAACGAATATATTATTTGAACGACAGTTTGAACGTATAATTATATAATAATTAAAATCGAGCTTGAAATGGTGCCGCAGTTCGTAAATTGGCGATTCGAACTTCAACTGAATATACAAAATTTGTTTTAAGCCGGATTTCTGTGGAACAAGAAACGTTAGGAGCTGGTGAAGTATATTTTTCTAGAGGAAGAGAAAAATCAGGATTTCGTCGTGTAGATTTTGAGATATGTCCAAATCAAATTTTAGAAAAGTCGTTGTGGAATTCCTTTATAATTTATAAAGGAATTATTTATATTTTTAAAAGGAATTTCAATATAAATCGAATATCGGGTTGACCCTGATTGAAATATCAAGTTAGAAATTCATATAGGAATACTGTAGAGCTGTATGGTATTCCACTGTGAATATATATGATAATATAAATTTATTTATATTTAATTTAATTATATTTAAATATATTTATATATTTAAATGGGTTATTTAGGACTTTAAAAATAGCCACTTTTGCAAACGAAGTCGGAATTTGACGAAACTAATTTTGTTAGATCCGCAATGTCAAATAGTTGTTAGATTTCCAGTTTCGTAATTTTTAGAGTCACTGTATGGCCATACGGATTTTTAGTGTGAAAAACAGTCAGTATTTCGATGGTTAAAAATACACTGTGTGAGCAAACGGAGTTAGAATTCGACGAAATCAGTTTCGTTGGGACCGTAATGTCGAACTGAAGATGCATGTCCATTTTCGTGATTTTTAGGTATCATATGTGGTCACAGGAATTTTTAAAGGACATATATATACAATGGTTGATTATAAATTAATACAATAATCAAAATAAAAATATCTAAAAATATCTATAAATACACATATCTTCCTAAACCCTAAGAAAAAGTCTGTGCATCCTCATATTCTCAGCCGCCTCAAAAATAAACAAAACGTGAGAAATAAATCAAAGAATAGATCAAAAGAAATTGAAATAAATTTCTATAAATCACCAAAGTTGTATATTTGGATTCAACAACACAAGAGCTCCATCCTAGTGGTTTCAGAATGTGGTGCAATGGTTTTTGGTGAACATCGATGGTTTCCACCGTGTTATTTTTGAAACTAGGGTTCAAGTTATGGCGAGATTTATACAACGATTGATGGATTCATGTTCCATTGTGGATTGAGGGTGAAAAATGACAACTTGTGGTGGGGTTTTTGTTGATTTCGGTGACAAAACTAACGCGTTCACTGTAGTGTTGAAGAACACCGCAACCGGTATCGTGAGCTCGAGTAGAGGGTCAATGGTAGGAGATTGGAGAGGGAGAGACGAGAGGAATTGTAAGTATTTTTGTTGGATTTTAAAAGAAGGAAGGAAGGAGGGGTCGGAACTTGAATTTGCGGAAATGTCAAGGAGGAGGAGAAGCGTGCGTTCTGTTCAGATTTAGGGAAGAAAGTAAAGGGAGTGGGTTGGGATTTTGGGTAGAGGACGGGCTGGTTATGTCAAACGGGGTGAGGTCCATTAAAATAAATAATCAAGTTTTATTTTTAATATTAATTAGTGTATAAACTTCTAAATGTAATATCTTACGCATAGAAACTCAGAATGACGAATCGTCGGTTACGTTAGGATCGTATGGACGAGAGCTTCACAATGAAGCTGACTAGAAGTGGATTGGAGCTCGTTTGAATTTACGGTGAATTTAAATTGTTTGATTCAAATCAAATAAACAGTTTATCGTTCTTTAACGATGAACTGCCAAAGTGAGTAAATCTCACTAGCTCTGTACAGTTTATTATTTCATGTTTTATTTTTAGAACTGTTAGAAATTGTCTGATTGACTGTGTGTTGATTGTTTGATTTCACTACTAGTCAGTTAGTTGGATTTCTATATTGATTCTGTTTAACTGAATATATCATATGGAATAGAAAGTGATGTTATCTATATTGTTTAACATCTGTGATGCAAGGAAACAGGTTGGAGGAATCCAATTGGATTCCTCAACATTTATTTTACTGTGATTTATATATTGTGATATATAATCCGACGTTGATTATGTGTGTTTGGACGATAATTATCGTTGTTATATGGTGTGTTAAATACCATAAGAAATACCAGAATGTGGAAAAGGGATTTTCAAAGTATATTTTGAAAATAATTTATTTATATAAAATCAATGGATTTTATATTATAAAAGAAAAAGGGTTTTGAATAAAGGAATTATATTTGACAATCAAATATAAGGGAATTATATTTGATAATCAAATATAAAGGAATTTTATTTGTAAATTAAATATATGGGAGTTATATTTTTAAATCAAATATAAGGGAAAGAATTTGTTAAACAGATATAGAGGGAAATATTCTTAAAACAAATATAAAGGAAAATATTTGTCAAACAAATAGAAAGAGAAATATTTGTAAACCATTTACAAATAGGTTAAAAAGGATTTATTTATTTAGGGAATAAATAAAGGTATAAAGGATTTATTTATGTAAGGAATAAATAAAGGTGTAAAGGAGATATTTATTTGATAAACAAGTAGGATTAAATCAAAGGATCTATTTATTTGTTAAATAAATAGGATATGTATTAAATGGGTTATTTATTTAGTTAAATAAATAAGATCATCAAAAGGGATTATTTGTAAAACGAATATAAAGGGAAATATATTTGAAAACCAAATGAAAAGGGAAATATATTTGAAAACCAAATGAAAAGGGAAATATATTTTTACAATAAATATAAAGGAAAATATTTGTCAAACAGATAGAAAGAGAAATATTTGTAAACCATTTACAAATAGAATAGAGATAAAAACAAAATATTTGTAAAACATTTACAAATAGGATTTAAAGGAGATATTTGTAAAACAGTTACAAATAGATTAAATGGGATTATATATTTATTTGTTAATAAATAGAAAAGAAAAGGAATATTTATTTGTTCATAAATAGAAAAGAAAAGGAATATTTATTTGTTAATAAATAGATAAAGTTAAAAGGAAATATTTATTTGTTAAATAAATAGGAAAGGTAAAAGAAATATTTATTTGTTAAGAAAATAGAATTGAGAAGGGAATAGTTATTTGTTAAGTAAACAAATAGAAAGGGATAAATAAAGGGAGATAATTCAAACGAGTTAATCAAATATTAGTTATTCAATTAGAGTTAATCGAAGAGAGTAAATGAGTTAGAGTTAACCAGTTAGAGTTAAATCGATAGGGTTAATTGAATAGAGTTAATAAAATTGGCGTTAATCGAATAATAGTTATTTGAATAGAGTTAAATTGAGTTAATCAAATATTAGTTTATTCGAATAGAGTTAAATAAACGGAGTTATCGATTATTAGTTTAATCTAAAAGAGTTATCAATTAGTTTAATCGAAGTGAGTTATCGAATATAGTTTATTCGAAATGAGTAATCGAATATAGTTATTCGAATAGAATGAAAGGAGTTATTCAAATAGAATTAAAGAAGTTAATCAAATCTAGTTCATTCGAATAGAATTAAAGGAGTTGGACTCGTAAATTATATCCGGAAGTTACGTAAGGAAGTGTTAAAGAGTTAAAAGATGAACTTACCCTATTTCGAGATTTGAAATATTGTTCAGTTAAGGTCTGAGAGGTAATTATACCCCAACTTGATTGACTTCGTTTTTAATTTAGAAATGGTTAAGGTTCGAGAGTGAAAGTGGTTAAGTTAATTTAGTAAATAAATATAGTGGTTTCAGTTGTCGTCGCGATGTTGATTTAAACATCTGTTTAAATCCAAGTATAGAATATTTGGAAATGTTTTTCAAATAGAATCAGAAACGTAATCAAATATGGTAATAAGGAAAATATGAATATATGTATATATAGATATATATATATGAATGATGACTGATCGATATAATTTCCTCCTGGAAATAATATCATTGTTTGCACATCTGTTTTTCTTTGATGGTTGAATCACAGACTATC
Source organism: Allium sativum (assembly GCA_030737875.1). Classification (NCBI taxonomy): domain Eukaryota; kingdom Viridiplantae; phylum Streptophyta; class Magnoliopsida; order Asparagales; family Amaryllidaceae; genus Allium; species Allium sativum. Next base: position 772,431,738 of record CM060924.1, on the reverse strand, counting down.
GAAGTTTTGACCATTTTAACGTTGTTAATATGGAGAGACCGGTTGGATTATTATCCAAAAAACCACTCTGTATTGGCATAAGCGTTGCGAATCATATATGCCAAAGATAATTGAAGACGGAGTAAAGTGCAAGGGCTTTTGTATAAGTCTTAGATAACAGTGCCTAAGATGGATGTATTGAATAGTGCCTTCGGTTCATCCTGTTCTTGGATGACTTGTATGGACAGATGTCTGACATAGTATTTCCAGACGATCACGTATATTGATTTCTCCATCCGTACCAAGAGTGGAAGCGGAGAAGGAAACTTCTTTTAGCTAACACATATTGTTGAGGACGTCAATCGGTGATTGTATGGATTTGATGATGTGGCATTCTAGGTGAATCTGGTGTGATGATAATGCGTAGCTTCTAGCCTCACATCCAATAAATGACAGAAATCGGGCAGGCAGCATGGCTAAGTCGGTCGCTCCGAAGTAGGGTGTATAATTACCTGATCTAGAGTTTCATTTATTTCTAAAAATCTATTGTTGATATTGTCCCATTCGGGAAACGGTTGCTGATCCCAACCGTTGGTGATATACATTCGATACACTCAAGCGAAATGAGTGGTCGGTCATGTGTGGCCGGGTTGCAAGATGTTCTTGTTGAACCCAGTGTATTCCTCTCTAGAGGTACACTAGCGAAAGGTGGTTCCATACCTTGTCATAGTTGGAAATCTATTACCCAATACGCGCTTGCGGTTTTGATTGTACTATATACGTAGAACGTGAGATGAAAGCGTTTCTGCTAGATGATTATTATATTGTGGTTGATAGAAATTATTATAATATCAAAAGTTTTTTTTTGATATAAAAATATTTTGAATTCTCATAAGGGAAAAACCCGTTCCGTTATACGGCGTGGTCTTATGAGATATCGTTTAGTTGTTCAAGCTGTTTTAAACTGTTTTACTCATACCAGTCCCATGACTGACCCGGAGTTTATTTTGTTGTTTTCCCTAAACTCTTGGGTGCCCAAATTTGTACGGGCAGTCAAGTAGTCAGGATTTACAGATATACTGGAAGAGCTTGGAGCAGGAGGCTTCAGGATCATATTGCTATAGTTATTTGCGCTGTGTTGTAAGTGTTGTACTCTGATAATGTTATTGTATGCATATACTGATTTTATATTTCAAGTTATGTTAAATCTATTATATGTTATTCGTTCCATTGTGAGGTTCGTGTTACTCTGATGTTGTATTTTTCTTCTTCTTCTATTCTAAGTTTCTATCTTATCTTTCCTCACCCTCTAGTTTCTTTCATTTATGACCGGTATTTTCGATCCTTGGATGTTCGATATGTGTTGTATATCGGATAACCAAGATCGCCAAAATCCCAGGTCATTACATGGCCGCTGGATATGCCGGTTGGTTCCGAGCAGACTTCTGCCACAAGCCAGACCTAACCTCGTGTCTAAGCATATTTTAGTTATGCCTTCGACCTCTCACATTAGACAGACAGTTTGCGGTCGCTGGTTAAGCTGGTTGGATCCGGGCAGGCTTCTACCGCAAACGGAGTCTAACCTCGTGTCATAGCCACTTTACAGAAAATACCAGACTAATTATGTCTATTTAGCAGATTTAACTTCTTTACAAGTTACAGCAGATTATCCAAAGTTCTATTAACATGTTTTGCTCAATTTTAGATCGAGCCTCCAATGTATAATTATTCAGCTTTCAACAGATTAAGCCATTCAACAGATTTAGCATATAACAATTTTAGCAGATTAGGCAATTCAGCAGATTTAGCAGATTAAGCAATTCAACAGATTAAGCAGATAACAGATTTAGCAGATTAGGTAATTCAACAGATTTGGCAGATAACAGATTAGCAGATTATGCAATTCAGCAGATTTAACGGATTAAATATTTCTTAATGTTCTATTTACATATCTTGCCTAAATTTACATGCCCAAATCACGGTCATATTCATATTACGACATATGCCCAAATTTTAATTAAACCTTGCACAGTACAGAATATTCTTAAAAAAATCCCAAACAACATGAATTATGCCAAATTATAGCCTATGACGCCAAATATCCTAAAATCCATATTTAGGCGTATTCACATTAATAGTTAACCTATTTTAATATAGATCTTTACACCTAAGTCACATATATCTTTTTTTTCCTCTTTTCAAGTCATAGATCGTGATATAAAATATGCCCCAAAATCTAGATCTTAAATTTTAATCATGTATTAAATCCTCAAAATCGGATCTTGCATTATAATATGCATTATATTCCAAATCCCAAGTCATATGCTATCATATAATAATTCTTCTTCCCAATCACGGTCTTTTATACATAGTATGCACTGATTCTAGATCTTAATTTACAACCTATGTTCTTTTCTCAAATCAGTCACAGATTAGTCATGTCCAATTATGCAATATTCATTATTTGTCCCAAAATTAGCGTTCATGTGTTAATCTCTTATGAAATTTGGCGCAGGCTCAGAGTAGCCTGGCTATAGAACTGAAAGAAAAAGGAGATACAGAATAGTCACAGAAAAATAGATCTGACAGATAAGAATATGCATAACCTCATATTCAGATTTATAACCATGCCAGGATCATAATAAAAGTTTATATCTGAAAACAACTGTACTCATTAAAAGGGAACGATTCTTGTATTCTGGAATCTGTGTTCTGACACTGAATAGCGCTCCGTTGGCGTAGACTATCGATTAGATTTGATTCTCTTATAATTCTATTCAGATTGGAAGAAGATGCACTAGTTCTAGTTTTGATTCTAGTAGGGTAGCGACACCATTTTTATTTTTCATTAGAATAGAGTCAGAGTATAGGCAGAATGAAATTGTGTGGAGAGAAAGCTAGGTTTAGGGGTGTTTAAATAGGTTAGAGCTCATGAATCCGGTCAGAAAGGCGTCCAGGTGCAGAAAAATGGATCTGTCTACAGATCTGGAAAAGGGGAGAGGTCGACCCTAAGGTCGACCTTAGTGTCGACCTGTTTACCCAGGTTGACCCCTAGGTCGACCCTCGTGTCGACCTGGGCCCTGGGCGGGAATTTTCCCTCCCAGCTCAAGTGTCTGTTTTGAATTTCGAATCTGAATTTTGAATTTTCGGGCTGGTTTTTACTGAAACTTCTGAACGCCATATCTTCTTCATACGGAGTCCGATTTACACAAACTTGGACTCTATTCCAAGCAGAATTTTAAGACGAACGCAGTGGAATAACCAGTTTCCCTTAATTATTTTATTACAATTTAATTATCCTCTGATTTGTTGCTCTTATGTTCACAGAAAATACGAGGTGTTACATTCTCTCCTCCTTAAAGGATTTCATTCTCGAAATCTTCAAGTTAGGAAGAATGTGTCCTACCAACCATTCACCCATCTACTCAACCATCATCCACAAGCATCCATTGTCCTTAGAAAACTTCTAATGTTGTATGAAAATATGCAAAAGTGTGTGTATATGTTCCTTATCTAATGCAAAGATCAGGCGGTCGACTGATTCAGTTGATCTCCTTAATGCAAATTGTGCCAGTGCCATGAGTCCAACATGTATGCAATTTTCCTATTTGATACATATCATTTCTATATGAGTGCACAACCATTCATCTAAATGCAACATCCATGGGATGGGTCAATTATTTTTCATCCACAAAAATTGAAAAATGCACACACTTCCATATGCAGTATGAGAGAGTTTTTGAGCCGATCTAGTGCCTAGTGTGTGTATATGCATCCACTTGCAACCACTTGCAACCATCAAACATAACATGTCTCAAATACATGTTTACACCCATTAGTTTCTACCTAAAGGTCGAAGACTAGGTCGATAGGATACAGCTGAGTGATAGAAGCAAGTACGATTAAAACAAAAGCTTTGTTCCTATTAGACATCGATTTAAGTGAATAACCCCCTAAGTACCAACACCGAAGACCGAAATCAACATCAGATTGACACTCAGAGAATCACTCCCATTAAACAAATGTCCAACTGGAAATCTACTTCACGCTTTGAGTAAAAACCCCTATCCTTTTCAGAAATATTTAGATACTTACAGACTACTGGTATAGATGAGATTATCAAATGATTCTTAGGAAACTAAGCACGATAAAATCCCCATCATATCCCACAAAAAAACCTGAATGTATGCGTCATAGTCAACTTAACGCCCAACACAAATATCGTAAAACCTCAACCTATCACAAACAGATGAGTCGTAACCCTTATGGGTTTGAGTCTACAGCGGGATCAGAAACAAGACTAGTATTAAAGTGCAGAGTTTCAATTACATAATCAAAATGCCAGAATCAGAAAGAGTTTTAACTCCACAATTAGATAAGGAAATTAAACCTTCTACGTAAATTTTCTTATTTATTTCCTATCCACTAGCCTCGCGAGCATTCGCTTGCCCTCCAGAGGTAGGTCCTGCCCTCTGCCCTTGTCCATGTTTCCTTGGACAGTCCCTAGTGAAGTGCCCCATTTCTCCACAGTTGAAGCAAGCTCCCTTCCTCTTTCTGCAATCCTTGTTCAGGTGGGTCGAGCTTCCACAAGTAAAGCACTTCTTCTCCTTCTTATCTTCAGACCTCGCATCCTTCTTTTGCGTTTCCTTTTTGGGCCCCGCCTTCTTGTTCTGTGGTCCTTCAAGCTTTTCATCTTTCTTTTTACTTTCAGCTTCCTCTTCATGCATTAGCGCCATATCCACCAATTTCTCGAAGGTTTCCCTCATAGGAATGTGGGACATCGCCAATCCGTGTAGCGGCTCATTCAAACCTTTAGCAAACCTCAGTGTCTTTTTATGCGGTGTATTTACCAAATCTAAGACGAATCTCGCCAATTGATTAAACTTGTTGACGTACTCTCTTAATGATAAGTTTCCATACTTCAATGCCAAGAACCTCTCTACATATAGACTCTCTTCCGCTCATGAGAGAAATTTCGTCTCGAACCTATGCCTGAAATCCATCCATGTCTCTAACGAACGCTCTCCATTTTTGATCTCCCACCAAAAAGAAGCTTCGTCCTTAAGCAACCAAACCGCTAACTGTATCTTCTTCTTATCGTCCACCTCAAAGATAACGAACAAATCCTGAGTTTCTTTGAGCCAGTTCCTTGCTTCCATGAAGGATTCGGTTCCATTAAAGTTCTTCCCACCCATGGCTCGAAAGTCTCTACATATCTTCGGGAAAGTATTCGCGTGCGGAGAAGGAGGGGGAGGAGGAGAAGGAACTGCTACAGCTGGGGGAGGAGGGACGTCTGCTGGGCCCGCATCATTAGTCCTAGCTTCTAGGTACCTCCTGAACCAGCCAGGTATCGGTACGCCCTCCGGAAGGTTAAGATCCCCAGACATGCTAAAACGAAAGAAAAGGAAAGATTCAAAACAAAGGATAGAAAGATAGGCATATGGCTTTGGGGATTATGTGTTTCAAAATAAACTCTTCTTTTGAAAATACTTCCCTTTTTAAAATCATTTTGAAAATAGTTTTCAAAACTGTTTATCAAATCTGGTAACCTTCAGCTCTGATACCAAATGTAACACCCCACCTCCGTTAAGGTCTGTAACACCCCACATCCGTTAAGGTCACTCACAAAGGGAATGCCTTAATTTCAATCGAGCATTATGGGTACTGGAACAGAAATATTACAAGACAGACATAAATAAAACAGCAGAAAGTAAAGTAGAAGTACTTCAAATCATTTATTAAAAAGAATTGTTTACAATAAAAGCCCACCAACTTCCAATATCCAAATACATAGCTAAAATATCTGTCTTGCTCAAAAACAAAGAAGCATGAAAATAAATTGTAGTATTCCCCAATAAAGCAAAGCAAGCCATAGCCAAGAGAGATCCAAGCAGCACATGAAAGAGACTTGGAGCTTGGTAAGATCCGAACTAAGCTGTATTTCCACCCTGCGAACCTTGGGGTGAACAAAAGAAAAAGAGGCGAAACAAACCGGGTCAGTCATAAAGACTGAGTAAGTCCTAGTGGCTTTCAGCATAAAAACAGGTGAAGATAAATTGCATGAATAAACTGAAAGTAAACACAAGCGTGATGACAAGGTAAGCTACAGGCATGATGAATCAAGTATAACATTTCAAGGTTCCCATTCAAGATGAACTAAGTATAGTTTCGCAAGATTTCTATCAAGCATCACAAGATTTCTCTGCTTCACCATTAAAATGATATCTATTTTCTCTGCACCACCTAACTAGTGTCCCAACTGGTAATCTATATAAAATGATAAAATCATAACGTGACCCCAATTCCCGAAATTAAGGTTGCTTTCACGTGTACATTTATTATTTATTACCTAGATCTAATCTAGGGTTTTCTATCGAGCGCTTCCTTGATTCAACCAGGATTTATGCCACCTAGTTCCAACCTAGGGATTATGCTACCTATTGAACACTTCTAGGATTTAGGGTTTATGCCACCTAGGTCCAACCTAGGGATTATGCTACCTATGTTGAGACGACCCCAAACCCGTACTGACGGTGGCAAGGGTAATCCTTGGAATATAACACATAAATAGATAACAGTAGAACAGAATTAAATAAATACACCAGATAATGAACAATAGAATATACTGGATAAACGTAATCATCAGAGTTACACAGTATACAGGATCATACTTAGAACAAACACAGTTCAGCTATACATAAATGTCTACAGCGGAAACAAACATAATATGTACAACAGGAGCTGATCAGCATAAAAAGAGATAAATAATAGAATCCATCTTCAGCTCCAGCTATCCAGAAAGAGCCAGCTAAAACCTGAATACAAGGCTGCCCGTGTAGAAAAAGGGGCACCCGAGTTTGAAAGTGAAACAAACTACGAGTCAGTCTCGGGACTGGTATGAGAAATCTACTCAACACATTTAAAATATGGCTAATCACAGAACCACGCCACTTTCGTGGAACGGGTTTACTCCATTGGATTGCCAGTGCTTTAAAACAAATCATTCTTTTAAACATCGCAATGCTTTTTATAAAAATGAAGCCATTATAAGACTCAGTTCCCATCACACAATGCAACGCAAACTGGAGGATAGAGTTTTACCTTATAATGGCCAAAATATGGTTGATATGAATAAAACAAAAGCAATTGATATTATTACTAGTGTTTACATGTTTCAAAAATTATTTCGAATCATAACTATCAATCATAGACGGCATGAGTACCATATATCATGCCGTCATATATATACAATCAAAACCGCACGATGTCGTATTTGGAAATTGGATTTCCATCATGAACCAAAGCAAAAGATAGTCCTTATCGAATTCGAGACAATCTAGCCCATGTCTAAGGAACAACCGCAACTGCCCCCTGGATCGTCAGGGCCGGTCCACCGATGTGGATTATTATGCCTGAACACTACATCTCCCCGCCCTATGGGGCGTAAATGAGCCAACGAATGACTCCATCGGTCCCAGATCGACAGATATATATGAAGCGCCTCGCTAACCATCATCCACATAAGTAAAATGTCAGGCCGTGTAAAAACACCGACACAACTCCTAGCTAGAAAGAAATGCATGCCCTCCCTGAGGTCCTTCTCCCGTTTTTGTTCATACCGGGGTGTGAGGCTCGCGAATTCACGTTATACACAAAGCTACGCCACACAGGCGGTGCTTTGATCATCAATCACAAGACTTTGCTTTTCAACAGAAGCCCTGATCACTGCATCTTAGTATGCCACACAGGCAATTCACACCATGCAACTGATGGCTATCAATCACATAGAATAAATTCCAATGTCGGACACACAATCCATTTACAAGTTCGTTCTGGGTCGGAACGAAACCGGAGGCACTATATAACTCGCATATCCATCGATTTCCACGTACGTCTGGACGATCACCACTCATTATCCATATTTCGGGATGCCTCCCAATCAGGACATCAGTTACCATCCAAACGAGGTGAAGATCGGTCTTCAACCCCCGTCTTCATCTTCGACTTCTTATCGTCGATTCAGTTATTCAGAATGGGATAAACCCGGTCTTTTTGAGCAACTCGCGTCTATAATAAACAAGTGCAACACTAACATACACACGCATCATTTCAATTCATTAGTCACTAACCATCAATCAGCAATAGAACGATTTCCCAAATATTAACCCCGAAGGCCGAAACCAACATTAGATCAACACCCAGGAAACCATTCGACTTAGCCAACCTTCAGTTAGTTTTTAAATTTCACATCCATATCGTTTATAATATTTTATAACGATTTATCTCTATTTTTATTTATTTTAAAATAGCCAATTTATTCAAAACTACACTTCGGGCCATAACGCGGCCGTGGCGCTGTTTTTCTTCAGATTTGATTTACACATCTGAAAATCTAACCGTTGGATCTTCACAAAATTTACATCATTAGAAATATCTTTTCAAAACGAATCCAACGGTTCCAGTTTCGGGAAAATCTGACGGTCGGATCTCCTGGTACAATCGTTAGAAGTTTCGATTTCAAAATACGAACTGCAGCGTCGTAGTTCGATTTAATATAATTATATATATATATATATATATATATATATATAATCGGTTCTGGTGCTGTTTTTCTTCAGATTTGAATTAAACATTCCAGACAATCCAACCGTTGGATCTTTACAAAGTTGGTGCCGTTGGAAAGATATTTCCAAAGCGAACCCAACGGTTGCGGTTTCGGGAAAATCCGATGGTCGGATCTCCCGCACTAATCGTTTGAAATCACGGTTTTCAAAATACGAACTGCAGCTTCGTTATTCGATATATTTCAATTCTATTTATATATATATGTATATATATCGATTCTTCGATTTCAGAACTATATTCTTTTCATACATTTGATAAAAATGATATTTTTATCTAACCGTCTTCTATTTAACCACTTCACCATTTTTAACAATTCATGTATATAGTAAAAATGTGATTTTTATTGTAAAACGATTTATTTCAAAACCCGACTATTTTATATAGTTCATATAGATGATAAAAATATGATTTTTATTATAAAACAATTTCTTTCAAAACACGACTATTTTATATAGTTCATATAGATGATAAAAATATGATTTTTATTATAAAACAGTTTATTTCAAAATATGAATACCATTCAACACATGAATTTCAATTCAACGAATGAATTTCGATTCAACACATGAAGGTTTTCTATAGTTTATATAAATAGATAAAAAGGTGATTTTTATATTTAAAACACGAATACCATTCAACACATGAATTTCAATTCAACGAATGAATTTCGATTCCACACATGAAGGTTTTCTATAGTTTATATAAATAGATAAAAAGGTGATTTTTATTGCAAAATAATTTATTTCAAAACATGAATGTCATTCAATAAAGGAATTTCTATTCAATACACGAATATAGTTTCAACACATGAAAATAATTCTAACACACGAATATTATTCAAAATTTCGACAGCATAACGGCAGGGTAGTTAAAACCGGGACCATCCCTAGTACGGTTCCTCGCTCTACCTTAAAGCCTCGCAGCTTTTGACAATGGGGAATCATGCATCTAGTTCGCACGCAGGTGGCATGTATATTTTTTTTCATTTCCACAAACTAATCCTATGTGGTTTCAATCAAATATTTCTCAACCACAAACGGGTATTTTTCAACCACAAACAAGTCTAATCAACCATTCGTAATCAACCAATTCTCACACCAATCACAACCAATAAATATCGTCCATTGTTTGTGGACGAGGGGCGTATATATATATATATAAGCATTTCACTTCTATTTCAACACATATATAATTTTTACAACGCATATATAACTTATACATCGAACTTACAACTTATACAACGCTTATACAATAGGTGTACAACGCTTATATAACTCATATATCGATTATATAATTTATATATCGTCGTTTTCCATATCGTTTCTAATTTAGAAATCTCACATTGGGTTCCACTCCACCAAAAATAGCAGAAGGCTCAAAAAAATATGCGGTCTCTTCTAAAATGTAGAAGACGTCCACTGTCTCTTGTTTCACTGAATTTCGTAAAGAAACGAAAAAGATATGATTTTTACAAGTTTGCAACGGTTTAAAAGTGTTAAAACAGATTAAATAATCAAAGTCGATTACCTCAGCAAATCATTCGAAACTAGGGTTGAAATTTTCTCCCAATCCGTGAAGCTAGAGGACGATCGACCTTCGCAGCGTCGAAGGGCTAGGAGAGAGCTTCGCGTGCATGGGGGAGTGGGCCAGCTCGGTGGCCTGAGGAAGCCTCGGCGACAGAAGGAAGTCGCCGACTTCGACGAGGTGGTTCTCCTCGTACAGGCGACGGTGGCTGGTGTACCTAGTACTGATTTGAAGCCCTCGAAGAGTTCTTCAAAAAGTTCAACAGTGGTGAGGTCTTATTTTGACCGTGGAGGAAGGAATCGGAGGGGGAAGCCAACGAACGGTTTCCGTCGCACGATCTGGGTCAACGGGGGTTTTCTGGGTTTTTTTTTTATTTTAATTAATGAATGAAATTTTCCTATTCGCCGATATTTATATTAATCTGAAAATTGGGGTTTTCATAAATGAACTCCAATTCAAACCCAACGATTGTCGCCACTAGCGTTTAACCCCCATTCCGAACACAATGGCATATGTTTCGTAGGCCCATTCGACTGTATCAGTCAGTTTTCCTTCAAATTAAAATATAAAACATTCAATATTCGATTTGAACGTACATTTCAATTTGCCAGGGCCACAAACTGATTCGAAAAATTCCAGAAAAATAAATCTAGCTATGTTTTGATGATACGGTCCCAACAAAACTAGTTTCGTCGAATTCTGAGACCGTTTGAAAAATGGCCCATTTCTGGTCGATCCAATTTAACTATAATTGACCAAAATACGTTTTCCTTTGCCACACTCACATACTAACTTCAAAAATTATGAAATTTTAAACCTAGCAATAACTTCACATCCCGGATCCAACCAAAGTGGTTTCGTCGAATTCCGAGGTCGTTTGCAATATGGCCATTTTCACGGGCTATATAATTTCTATAGCGACCTTTCTGGAAATTCATTTAGCCATAACTTTTGCTTTCCGCTATGAAACTTCGATTTTTCAGATTCATTAGAAAGGTATTCACTAACAGATTTAAATATTTTTGGTTTTACTCAAATCCGTTTTGTTTTGCACCCGGTACAGTCAGTCAAATTTTGAATTCAAATTTTGAAACTACCGCGCCATTTCAGGCCTTGTTTATAATTAGAATTAATTATATTCGTTTTCAAACGTCGATTCAAACTCACTTTTCATTGCTATTATTTAAAATATTTATTTTAAATATTTAAAATCCACTATTTTAGCCAATTTAAAAATTTTAAATTGGTTCAGATTTTCTGGGTCGTTACATATGTGTGTCATACGACCCCCAATGATTGTAGATACCTATGCTGGTCCCACCATGGGGTGTATCAAGACCCATGGTGGCGGCCCGATGCAATTCTATAAGGCATAGGTTATACTACTGGTGCCCCCAGTGCCCTGTTTGTCTGCTCCGATGTGTATGCACGCCCGCACTCCGTTAGAACCTACACTGTTGCACCCACCGCCGTCGCTTTGACCGCTTACAATCAGCCCAGTAATCGTGCCTCACCCTGCCTAGTTTCAGGGTATCGTTGATACCCGATTTGGGTTATTGCTGAAATGGGTCCCCGTTACTAGGGTTTCCTACTGGTTAAGTGTGTGGGCCTATATATATAGATATTACCCACCTTCCCGTGATGTACTTAACCCACCGATTCAAGCGTGCTTATTAATGGTTAAGTTTGTGGGCCTATATTTACTAATATTACCCACCAACCCGATATGTACTTAACCCTCTCCGTCCATTACGTTAAGTTGGTTAAGTGTTTTCTCTTGTTTTACTTAACCCTACCACACATTATGTTATATCGATTAAGTGTTGTTCCTTGTGTTACTTAACCCTACCGCAAGCCTTGTTATACTGGCTAAGTGTTCTCCCTTGTGTTAACTTAACCCCACCACATGTCATGTCATATTGGTTAAGTGTAAATTGACTTAGCCCACCAACTTATCATGTTGTGACGGTTAAGTGTTACCCTTTGTTGTTACTTAACCTTACTACGCATCACGTTATATTGGTTAAGTGCATGTTAACTTAGCCCCCTCCACCAGTCATATTATAATGGTTAAGTGTTACCCTCGTGTGTTTACTTAACCCTACCATGCATCAGGTTATACCGATTGAGTGTTATCAACCTATTCAAGTTAGCCCAACCCCTCCGCTAGTCATGTTATAATGGTCAAGTGTCATTAGCCTAGCTATGTTACTTAACCCACCCATTGGTCTGATTAACAGTTATGTTGGTTAAGCCTACATTTATAAGTTTTACATGTTCTTAACTCATACCGGTTAGGTCCACATTTACATGTCAAATTTCCATGTCATCCCACCTAACCCTCTAACCATACCCATGTCTTATTTTGGTTAGTATTCCTTAATTCATTCGTTATGACGAACGAATCATGACCTCTCACATTAGACCGTGCACTTTGTGGCCACTGGATTTGTCGGGCGGTTCCGGGCAGATTTACACCACAAACTGGGTCTAACCTCATGTCATAAACCGTTACGCCTACAATTTGGCCTTCGACCTCTCACATTAGACTGACACTTTGTGGCTACTGGATTTGCCGGGCGGTTCCGGGCAAATTTACACCACAAACTGAGTCTAACCTCGTGTCAAAGGTCCATTAATGGTCGCATTCCACCCAAAACCCCAATATCAGTTCATGTGTTTAACATATAGAAATGTTCACGATTCACGTTTTTGCCCCCAAAACGTATTCCCAAATTATTATCAAAATTCATTATAAGGTTATGCCAAGTTATAGCCTTTTATTTACAATACAAGCCAACTACCAAAAACCCAACTTAGGCGCGTTCATATTAAACTTTCTCCAAGTCATAAATGATCATATATGTTTCTACTCCAAATTTTACATAATTGACATATGCCCAAGTTCTAGATTACATGTCAAATTTACATATGCCCAATTCCTACCAAATTTACATATGTTCAATTCATGATGTTTTTCATGTATGCCAACTTTATGCCAATTTACACATATACCAAGTTTCATGCCGCTTTACATATGTCAAGATTCATGATTTACATGTTTACAAAGCTATGCCCAATTTACATAGATCAAGTTTTATACCCAAAATTACATGTATACTATGTTTACACCAATTTACTCATAACAAGTTCTAGCCAAATTACATATATCAAGATGCATGCCAAATTATATATATATCAAGATCCATATCAAATTATATATATCAAGATCCATGTCAAATTATATATGCCAATCCCCATTCTTGCAATTACCATTATAATGACAATACCCAAATATCAAGTTTCATGTTAATGGTAAATTATCCCCAAACATCCAATTTTCATATTATGCCTTCGATTCCACCAAAAACATATATTCCAATATTTCCCCCGTATACCATCGCACGCATATCGTAGTTTAGGCCTAAGTCCGAAATTGACATAGGTTCATCAAAAGAAAATAAATAGGGGAAGATAGAATTTTTCATAAAAATAAGATCAGAGAGAAAAACATCATCACAGGCATGAAGATTACAACTTGGTAATGAATCAAGAAAACTGATTTACAACAGGCTGAATAGATCATAAACTAGACATGGGAATAAAGATAGACAAGTCTCAAAACTCAAGATCCAAGAAGCAAAAGAAATAGATCGATAAACATACTTAAATCCAATTTCACTTCATCACATGCCCATATTATATTTAAATATTTTAATCTGAAAATAACTAGAACTTACAGGGCATGGCTAACGAATTAAGAACTGAAATTGTTGTAGAACGTTGTAGTAGAGTTGATTTATTGTTTGAACCATTGTTGAAGCTTTGTTCTTCGAATTGATTTGAGTTTGAATGCTTAAGCTTTAATTTGGGGGCAGCAGCCATGGTTCAAGAGGGAGTTCAGCAGCATAATAGTGTAAGAATGATTTGATATGAATTAGGTTAGGTCTAAGGGTGTTTTTATAGGTGTAGCAACTAGTTTAGGCCCTTTGATTAACCCTAGAATCAATCCAGACCGTCAAAACATGTCTCAGGCTTCAAAAATGAGTTCTGGGTCAAACCAGGCCGACCAGGTCGACCTGTAAGGGGGGAGGTCGACACTATGGTCGACCCGGGGGGTAGGTCGTCCCTATGGTCAACCTATGGGGGGGGGGGGGGTAGGTCGACCCTATGGTCGTGCCCTTGGTCCAGTGCTGCCTGAAAACTGCTGAAACTTGTACATGTCATAATTTCTTCATCCGGGCTCCGATTTTCGAAAACTCGGACTCTATTTCATGTAAAATTCCAAGACGAACGCAATGGTGTAGCCCGTTTCCCCTGATTCTGAATTTAAAATTTAATTCTTCCTTGATTTCTTGTTTTAATATGTTATAAAAATACGGGTTGTTACAAGGTCACTCACAAAGGGAATGCCTTAACTTTGTTGGAGAGTTTTAGTAGACAGAACAGAAATTTACAAGACATATAAAGTAGTACTTGAAAATTTTGTAACTTTATTACAATAGAAACAGAAATAAGTTTGGTTACATCTTTTCAAATCACAATATCAGAATTCAAGTACAAAATATCGGTCTTGTACAAAAGCCTTCAGAATGCATAGTTTTTAAAGTCATAATCCCCAACGTAAACTGCCATGGAAAGATAGAGCCAAAGCCAAGCAATACTTCAAGCAGATATAATCTAAATCAAGCTCCTATGTTTCCACCCTGAAAACCTTGGTGGGGGGGAGGGGGGACGGAAAGAAAAGAGGCGAAACAAACTAGGTCAGACATAAGTCTGGTGAGTCCAGTGACTTTCAGCATATAAAAGATAATAGTATCATGACATGTAAATAAAACTGGATGAGAGATAACCGTTGTAATAACCCGGAAATTCTGAACCAGTTTAAAATTTTTATTTTGGCGATTTTAGCGAATTTTGAATATTTAAAATAGAGTATTTTAAATAATATCGACGGGAAATTTATTTTGAATATAAATAGAACGTATATATTATATACGCCGTCGTTAGAATATAAATAATTATATATGATTATAAAAGGAAATGAAAATGGCGCGGTAGTTCGATAATTCGATTTCAAACTTCAATTGAACATACCGGGTGCAAAACAATCCGGATTTTAGTGAAACCAAAAACATAAGAATCTAATTGATAGTATCTTTCCAACGAATCCGAAAAATCAAAATTTCATAGCGGGAATCAAAAGATATGTCCAGTTGAAAATTCTGAATAGTCGCTATGGAATTCAGGCCCTTAAAAATGGGAATTTTGCAAACGACTTCGGATTTCGACGAAACCACTTTTGTTGGGTCCATGATGTCAGATTATTGCTAGATTCCAAATTTCATAATTTTTCGAATCAATATGTGAGCGTGGCAAAGAAAACGCGTTTGACCAGTTTTAGTTGATTTTAATCGACTGGAAATTGGCCATTTTTCCAACGGTCTCAGAATTCGACGAAACTAGTTTTGTTAGGACCGTATCGTCAATACGAAGCTAGAAAATATTTTTCTAGAATTTTTCTAGTTAGTATGTGACCCCGGTAAATTGAAATGCGCGTTCAAATTCAATATATAGAGTTATATGTTGATTTTGACGAAAACTGATTGTAACGACCAAATCAGCCTACGATACATACCCCATTGTGTTCGGAATGGGGGTAATACGCTATGGACGACAGGCTGTGGGCCTCGTTTTGAGGTCGCATGTAAAAGTCAACTTTTTGAAATTTAAATAATAATAAAAAAAAAACCTTCCTCTCCTATTCCTTTATCTCTGCCCCCCCTCCCCCCGTCTAAAAATTGATTCAACAGAAAAAAAAGAGAACGATGGCGGAATCGAACCCGCCACCGACCGATTGGCCCCATCCACCGCCGGAGCCCCTGTTGACGCCGCCCCTCTAGCCTCGCGCGCCAACCTCCTCTCGAACCCCCACCCCATTGAAGTTGACCGACGAGAAGCCCCCCCCCCCCCCCGGCGTGCGACGCAACCGAGCCCCCCCTCGCCTGCTCCGCCGCCACCACCGACGAACTCCAGCCCCTCCAATCCCTCTTCTCCCTCATCCACTGTAAGTATTTATATTTATATATATATATATATATATAATTTTTTTTAACAGTCTAATTTATTTTATATAAATTAAATTGTTTTACAAATCTGATTTTTCTTTTATAGGATATAGAGGTAAAAAGATATTATTATTTTTTTATAAAAAGAATGATTTTAGTTCATAAAAATATGATTTTTATATTTTTAAATATTAAAAATATAGTCTTTACTATATAGATGATATAAAAATATGATTTTTGTTTGTGTAGAGAATTAAAAATATAATTTTTACATGATAGAAATATTAAAAGTATCATCTTTATATGTGTAGCAAAAAAAATGTGATTTTTATAATGTTATATTTGAAAAGGCGAAATCTTTATAAAAGTAAAAATTCGATTTTTATATATTGAATAGCAAAGTAAAAATTCGATTTTTATATATTGGATAGCGAAGTAAAAATTCGATTTTTATATATTGAATAGCAAAGTAAAAAATTCGATTTTTATATATTGAATAGCGAAGTAAAAATGTGATTTTTATATATATAGTGGCTACGGGCAACGAAAGCGGCAAAAGGCGAGCACGGTAAAGATGTTCTACATAGGAAGTGCCATGAAGTTGGATAGCTATCGGTGAGAATTTCTCACTCTTCAATTTCTTTTTTCTAGTTATATATATATATATATATATATATATATATACTAGGATGCAGACGGTGTTTAGTAGCACCTGACACCCGTCATCCACAGACCATGGATGACTTGTTTGTTAAATTGTTTGGTTGTGTAGTTGGTTAGATTATTTGGTTTGAATTGAATTGTTTGGTGAGATGAAATTGATTTGATTGTTGTGTGAATGGCGTGGGCCTTCACTAGACCGGGGATAAGGCTAGGCCTCGTCCCGTTTCTAGTATCGTGCCGTTATGCCGCCAAAATTTTCTAAAATAAGTTAGAAAAATAAAAATATCATTTTTATTTTGTAAATGAACTGAATAGAAAGTCATGTGTTGAAATAAAACATTTTATCGTTAAAAATATAATTTTTAGCGTGAATGTGAATAAATAAATATTTATAAACAAATCGACCGATTTGTTTATATACACTAATTTGACTGATATTGATTGGGACGATAAATTTTAGGCATCGCCCAACTGCACAAATAAAATCTGTGTTTGTTGATTTGAAACCCCACACGGGTGTTGGGATGAAATTTGAAGTTCACTCATCCTGATTGATTAAATATGTCGATCGATTGATTGACAGGTTGTTTTAAGCGTTAGATATCAATATTTGATACTTATACAGTGTAGTGCACTTTGGATGATGGTTGATTATTTATCGTTGTTTTTATATACATGTGTTGTATGGAATCCATATAATTAACGTTATATGGTAATTGATTGGGCCTCATTCCAATTTAGAAGATAAAGAATATTATAAAATAAAGGTTCATGTGTTGACTGTACTCATCCGTTGAGATTATTCATGTGTTGAACGAAATATTTTAATAATAAAATTTACATCTTTATCAATATAAAATAAAGGTTCATGTGTTGACAGTACTCATCCGTTGAGATTAGTCATGTGTTGAACGAAATATTTTAAAAATAGAAATATTTGAAATAGAAATATTTGAATAGGAAATATTTGAAAAAGAAATATTTGAAATAGAGTATTTGAAAATAGAAATATATGAAGCCGTGTTGATTAGATTGACGCCATTTTGACGTGAACGATATTTATATCGATTTCATTCATTTTAAAATGAATATTGAAAAGTGATTTCGAAATCGATTATTTTGAAATGAAATTTGAATTGAATCGAATAGAAAACCAATTTGAATTGAATCGAATAGAAAACCAATTTGAATTGAGTCGAATAGAAAACGAATTTGAATTGAATCGCATAGAAAACGAATTTGAATTGAATCGAATAGAAAACCAATTTGAATTGAATCGAATAGAAAACCAATTTGAATTGAATCGAATAGAAAACCAATTTGAATTGAATCGAATAGAAAACCAATTTGAATTGAATCGAATAGAAAACCAATTTGAATTGAATCGAATAGAAAACGAATTTGAATTGAATCGAATAGAAAACCAATTCGAATTGAATTGAAAACCAATTCGAATTGAATTGAAAACGAATTCGAATTGAATTGAAAACCAATTCGAATTGAATTGAAAACGAATTTGAATTGAATTGAAAACGAATTGAAATGAATTCAAATTGAATTGAAATTTGAATTGAATAGAAATGAATTTTAAAACGAATTTATAAGGAAGAATTCAATTTTGATTTGAATTGAAATGGAAGTTGAAATTGTTTTTGAAACGAATTTAAAACTATTTATATAATTCGTTTTAAATAGTAATCGACGAAATATATATTATGTATATTATATATATATAATATAATGGCCTGAATAGAACGCGCCACGCCGCGGCAGTTCGTGAATTTCGACCATTTATTTCAAACGGACACTACGGGAGATCCGACCGTCGGATTCTCCTAAAACCGGAACCGTTGGGTTCGTATCGAAAAGAGCTTTCTAACGAATATTAGAAATTTGAAAGCTAACGGTTGGATTTGGAGTTATGTCCAAATCAAATTTGAAAAAGGTCGCTGTAAGTGCAGTTCGATGGCCGTTGATGGAAATCGACTCTACGGGCCTTGATAAAATTACTAAAAATAGCAATAATTTGTGTAAAATCACAAGAAATGATTTCGGAAAAATTGGGATGAAAAACTCCATATTTGAAAAGATAAAAATGGATTCTTATCGAAATGAACTAGTTTTGAACTAAATTTAAAACCCAGTTATTTTTAAATAAATAAATTAGATTTAAAAAGGGGTTTTAAATAATCGGAATTTCTAATATATTTGATTGGATTTGAAATGGGTTTATCGTGAACGGTGTTTTAAATAACATTTTTTCTTTAACCCGATAATAAATAGATTTTGATTTGGGTTTATCGTGAACTGTGTTTTAAATAACACTAGTTCTTTAACCCAGTAAAAGGAGTTTTAATGAATTTGCAATTAAATTGAAATGTAAATAGATAATCTGAATCATCAAATTTGGAAAATGAGCGAGAATGGAGTATCGCCAGTTTTGCTCCAAAGCGATAGTTAAATCTTTAATTAGATTTGAACGTGTAATGGTAATTAATTTTACCGATAACACTGTGGTGTTAGATGTGAAGTACTACCAGTTTTGCTTCATGGGATGAATAGGTTGGGATTGAGAAATAAAATAAACAATTACTTCGTTACGGTTCGCTAATCTCGACTAGTTTGGAAAACCATAAATTGGTTTGAAATGACATCCAAAGGAAGATTAAAGGATAAATTTTAAGGAATTTATCTTTGATAAAATTAATGGGAACCTTTCTCTAAGAATTGGAATGAGGCGTATGTTGTGTTTGTGTAACATTCGTTTTTAATATACGCGGGTTGTTCGGAAAGGCCGGGTTTATACCCATTCTGAATAACCGATTCGATGATATGTCGAAGATGAAGACGGTGGTAGAAGACCGGAAGTCTTCACATTGTTTGGGTGATTACTGATGATCTTGATTGGGCTGTACACCCAAGATGAGGGAATCAGTTGGTTGTCGTCCAGACGTACTTGGAGATCGATGGATATGCGAGGAAAGTGCCTCCGGTTTCGTTCAGACCCAGAACGAACTTGTAAATGGATTGTGTGTCTGACATTGGACTTTATTCTGTGTTGATTGATCTCTATTAAATATACATCTGTTTGGCGGTGGAGAATTTATTCTCTTGCTTAACGCCCTTCTCTGAGACGTACGAGCTCAGAGGTTGTATATCGATGGACATCAGTCGCACGGCATGAATTGCCTGTGTGGCACGCTAAGATGCAATGATCAAGGCTTCTGTTGAAAAGCAAAGTCTTGTGGTTGATGATCAAAGCGCAGCCTACGTCGCAGCTTTGTGTATAGCGTGGATCCGCGAGCCTCACACCTCGGTATGAGTCAAAAACGGGATGAGGACCCAAGGAATGCACGACGTTTCTTTCTAGCTATGGGTGGTGTCAGTGACCTACCAACCCTGACATTTATATACTTTTCACCTTTGTGGTTTGGATGCGAGGCGCCTCGATTATAGGTCCTATAGGGCCTGGAAATGTGTGTTCAGGAATTGCCAATCCTCTAACATAAGTGAGGACCGGCCTTGGAGGATCCCAGGGTTGCCCAGAGTGCGTAGCCCTGAGACATTTGCTAGAGTGTCTCGAACGCGGAGAGGAGCTTGCCCCTTGCCTCAACTCATGACGGAAATCCAATTTCCAATACGTGTATTGCGGTTTTAATTGTAGAACTAGTATGGCGACATGATATATGGTACCCATGCCGCCTATGATTTATATTTATGATTGAAACTGTTTTGACATTATACACTTATTATTGTATCAAATGATTTGTTTTAAACGTACCAAGCATGTTTGGCTGTTATAAGGTAAAACCCTATCCTCCGGCTTGCGTTGCATTGTGTGATGGGACCTGGGTCTTATAATAGCTTCATTTTTCGAAAAAGCATTGCGTTGTTTATTGATATGCACTGGTATTTATGGGAGGAAACCCGTTCCGTGTTATACGGCGTGGTCCCTTGAATTACTCTATTTTAAAGTAAAGCTTTAATTAACTATTTTAGTTCTCACACCAGTCATATGACTGACCTGGAGTTTATTGTTTTAACCTAAACTCTGGGTGCCCCTATTTTCCACAGGCAGCTAGTAGTTTTGGGTTTTGCAGATTTATATCCACAGGATCCTGGTTTACAGCTGGAATGATATCCGGAAAGCTCTGTATCCGTATATCACCTTCAGTTGTGTTTTATATTATTTTCCGCTGCTATGTAATTTATTGTAATCTCTGATATTTATCGAATGTAATTTATTCATTTATACTCTGTATATTCTTGTATCTGATGGAATTGTTGTAATATACAATGAAATGTTCTTCTGTTTGCGTTCTGATTTGTCCTGTTCTCAAACGATCAGGGGTTTCGAACGGTCTAGATCGGTTTAACGACTGATTCGGATCCAGTGAAATTCCTTGCCATCACATTTGCTATCAGAGCTTTGGTTTACAGAGCTCGAGAACAAGACACATTAGAACCATAGGAAAGAATTCATCAAATATTGGATTAGTAATATCCAATTAGAATGACTCGTTAGAGATAGGATCAGTAGCATCCTAGAACGAGTGTAAAGAGTATATTTTTCAAATGAAAACGATTTTGTTTTGAAAATTTAAATCAATTCGACGTATTTGATTATTTATTTATTTTGGATTTGGACAATCCAATATATAAAGATTTTGCATATACGCGTCATGAACGCATATTCGAAGTTTTAATATACTGGATAGATATAGAGTCATACTCTAGTGGCCCGAAGATGATTCTGATGGTTGAGTACTCGTCGTCAGAATTTATATTCGAGTGATGAAGGTGTGATATCTATTTATTTCCATTAGACTGGTGTGAGAACCAAAACTAATATAGCTAGAACACTTTTGTAACGACCTGCCTTTTTGACCGCCTCAAGTCGGTAATTAAACCAACTCAAACCGTTCAAAAGGACAGATTGTTATTGCTTATGAAGTTGAAATACAAATCATCATAGAATCACAATACAAAACACAGAATATCTCACAGCGGAAGTAAAAATTTATACAAAACTTTAAATTTACATGATATCAGAGTACAGAGATAAATATAGATACAGCGGAAGAATAAATATAGAATCATACTAATATTCGGCGATAAGCAGAAATGGGCACAACGACATATGACAAAGTAGGTGAATAGCTGGACCTCCAACGAATCTCAAGCTCTAACAGATATGTCTCCAAGATGAAATACTTGGTCTGACTCGGGCATTTTGCAAGGAATAAAACAAACAAAATACTCGAGTCAGGACTAACAGTCTCATATAAGTGAATTAAACCACATGAAGTGTCTACAGAAATGTACAATAACTTA
This sequence comes from Allium sativum, assembly GCA_030737875.1. Lineage (NCBI taxonomy): Eukaryota > Viridiplantae > Streptophyta > Magnoliopsida > Asparagales > Amaryllidaceae > Allium > Allium sativum. Next base: position 772,409,545 of record CM060924.1, on the reverse strand, counting down.
GAATATGTCTGGGATTACCATCCTCTAAGGTTCCATGAAAATAATAAACATAAAATAGTACGCTATTATTGTAATGTCTATTCAGTAAAGTAAATATACTGAAAATAGCGTAAGCGGGATTACCATATTACCCTTACGCAGTTTATAGGTATCACAGTCTATACAGTACCGTAAATTCACCACACTGGTGTTATCAGAGGGCACTCCATAGAAAGCAATACTAAATCAAAATCGTATGGGGCTCGCAGAGGATAAATATGACAAGGCACACGAGGCAATGCCCAGGGTAGGATTCTACCAGTTGCACTCCCGGACCGGTGGTAACGCATAGCCGCAACTACCGCCCACCTCGGAACACACTCCCAAATCAAAAGGGCGCCCCAAATCAATCACATAGTAATAGAGATGGTATCGAAGAAGCGTGTCCGATATGAAGTGCGACCTCAATTAGTCACGGTATAGCTCCTGTTTTAGTCATTTTAATTATGACCCGAGGGTCAAGGCCAATTCGTCGTCGTTCGCCTTCTTCGATCCAGTGGTCACTTCCAAGCCATCATGTTGTCGTCCCAATACTCCATCACGTATACAGTTGTTAAAGTTGTATCGGCACTGACAGAGAGTATGCCACTTACCGACTCCGGTCTCTTTAAAAACTGACGCTTACATTTTCTTACACCGTGGCCATTAGATTTGAAAGCATATTTCAAATACCACAAATCGCTTAATTTCAAGTCTTGCCCCAAAGTCAATTACAAATGGTTCGATTATAAACCAATATTCACTCTTGGATTCATTAGACTGGATTCGACATAAGTTTTCAAAATAAGATAAGATAAAATAAATATATTTAGAAAAGTTGAGTTTTGAAAAAAATGAACGTATATTAAATTTGAAGAAATATATATTCATGTGTTTTGGAAACCATTATAAATTTATATGGTTAAAGAAACCAAATCATTTTACAAAGGATAATTATAAAACTAAGTAATGCGGAGAATTTCTTTTATAAAATTATAGTTAAACAAGTAATATTATTCCAATCCAGTTCTAAATCCGTGTTTACAATTTCTTTCCCAATAGAATTCATATAAAATCCAACACTTTATCCACAAAATGATGCTTGAATAATTATTTGACTTGAAATTCACATATCCATTCATATAACAAATTTTCACCGTTTGGCGTTAGCTATGGATCAAAATCCTTCACATGGCAAAATCCATTTGACAAATCATATATTTAATATGGTTGGAAAATATTATCAAAACTTCTCAAATCCTTTACATTAAATCTTTTAATGCAAAAACTGTCATATTACCAAATTTATTTTATGAGTATAAAGTTTATAAAGAGTTTATTCAAATCAATTTAAAGCCAAGTATAAACTTGCAAAAATCGCACAAAATCTATTTTAATACAAATTAGATTTCTTACAAAAATCAAGTAAAATTCAAACAAAATTTCTTTTAACTTCTTTATGCTAAAAGGAAGTTTCATTTAAAATTCCACTTATAAAATCGATAAATATTTTGAAAATATTTTTAATTTATTGACCACGGTGCCTGTATAAAACTTTCTATCCTATGGCCAAGTGATACGGATATTTATCATTTCAATCCGTTTTTAAAATATTCGAATCCCGGGTATGTATCATTTCAACCCGCATCCCAATTCGATTCGAATACAAGGGGTTCGGGTATGTATCATTTCAACCCGTCATGTTGCTAATCAAAGGGGGAACTTGCATGATGCGAAAATAAACATAACACGGCAATCATACATCCATATGTGTCATGTGAAATAATAGTGTGTGCGTCGCACGTGCACAAACACAAAGCAACCAAAACTAGAGCACTCTAACATTTCATTCAACATCTCATATTTTTGATTCACTTCATAATCAGTTAGTCTGTGAGTGAGATAACTCACCTTCCGTGGCAACAAGAGAAGGCACGATATGAGAGGAATGACGCTAACGGCTACAAGGATGGATTTGCTACCTAGAACAAAGATATGATTTTTATTTAGAAATCGGTCTAAATTTTATGTATACATTTACGCCAAAAAGATTTCAGCCAAAATAATTGACCAAAACAAAGCTGCTACAGCAGGGTTTGAACTAGTGACCTCTCAATTGCTAGTCACACGTCAAACCACTCGACTTGGTACATCATTGTTAACAACAGAAAGGTAAGATCTTTATATCCTTTAACAGAAGACTGGAAATCTACACAACACCACCCACCGCTCCTTGCATGCATGTCTTGTTATCGGCAGCAGTATGGCGTGTATTATAAAAGTCAAAACCAGCGGCTTCTTGTTAACACCTTATGTGCTTAGAAAAAAATAAATGAAACTCATTTCATTGTGTTTATGCCAACTGCATGATGAAGTGGCATCAAAATGGGTTTCATGCAAGCAGCAATACAGTGTTTAACGCATATATTTTAAGTATATATATGCATTGTTACGAGAGAAAAAACGAAGAAGGTGAGAGAGAACTCATGGTACCCGGCTCAGGTCGCTGGACGGGAGAATGGAGCTTTGGCGATGAACTAGTGGCTCGAGCGGCGTGAGAGACTTGACCTGGACAGAGGTCAAGTGCTTACACCCGGAGAGGAGCTGTCGTACGATATAAGGCTAAAGATACTCATGTCAAATGCTGCTTTTCCTCGCTGGACGGAATGATGCAACTTGGACGGTGGCTGGCGAACTCGACAGAGGTGGAACTCGGGCTGTTGATGGCTCACTGTATCGTCGGCAACCGGCAGAGGGACTCCGATGAGTTGGGGTTACACTTGTCGGAGCGCGGTTGCGGACCTGTTGATCGTAGAGTGAAAGGCGTGGTGCAATTTGAGGAAGAAGGCCTTTCACGTGATGATGGCATTAGGATGGAACGAAGAATGGTTTACAGGCAAAAATGGGTTACTGCCTTTGTTTAGGAGGAAAATGAGTTTTAGGCCAAGCTTTCTCACGTGAAGCAGAAGGAGCTACTTACTTCCCAAGCATTAGAATTTGTTTTGATAGTTTTTTTTTTCAGAACTAAATATTGAAATGGGGTGGAAGAAGTTGGTTGCGTGAAGAGAAATGTACAGGAGGAAGAAAGATGTTTCACGTGAGGCAGAAGAAATGGACTGCTTTTATTTCTGTTGTTCGAATTATTTTATTTGGAAATAGCATTGGATTCTCTCACCGTATATTTTGAAATCTCAATGCACTGTTACCATATATTTGTTTCTGTCAGAGAGAGATATTTAAGATTCTGTACAGTGTTTCAAATATTTGCTCTGACAGAGTAAGATTTGTTGTTGCCATAATTTAAGGAGAGATGATTTTTTTTTTCAGATCTGAAAAGTAACGTGTATAACTATTTTTAAGGAAAGAGGGACACTATTAAATGGTAAGGAATGTCAAAATTGGTTGAACATTCCTACCGTTACTACATGGTCCAAATTTGTGTTAATTATTTAGTTCCTTTCTTACTTGGCTAACGTGTTTTAATGCAATAAAATTTAATTTCTATCCTTTTTTTTCTTCTTTTTAATTTATTCTTTTATTTATTTTATTTTATCCTTTGTTCGCATATACATGAACAGACAACGTTGAGAACGTACGAACGTTAAACTGTTCTACGCACATTTCAACCATTCGCGTTATGATTTAAATTTTATTGACAAGAAATATTTATCGACCATTAAATTTAAAATAAAATATTTTTTTTCAATACTAACGCCATTTACTCATTTTTTATTTCTTGTTTTAAAGTTTAAAATCATTAATACATCATTATTATTTATATAGGTGGTCATGAACGGACAATGCAGCGAACATTAATCTGGTTTACGCATATTTACATGTATATTTGTGAACGCGCACTGCACGTGAACAACGCTGACATTTATTTAACGAAAAATGTTGAACTTATCGATGTTAAATTTTAGAAATTTAATTAACATGAAAATTTTATTTCCAATATTAAAACTGTTAGTTCATTTTCTTTCTTTTTAAAAAAAAATTATTCGTTCATTTTTTTTATATTAACTATATTACAATTGGTACCGTCTTAACATAAGTTCAAACTTAGCAGTTTATTCCAAACAAAATTAATCATCATTTATGTTATACTTTCTTTTATCTTGAAATCAATATTTGTCAACGATAACAATATCTTTCTAAATTAAATAAGATAACATTCAACGTTAGATTTCCAAATATGCATAACTTAAAGTTGATTAGTAAAGTAAAAGTCTTTGCTAGCAAAATGCTCACGTAAATTATATTTTACAAAATAATCCATATATAGCATATTCTAATTCCATTCAAGATGAATAACGGTCCAATTTCTAAATTAGATCTCAAGTATAAGGATAGTTTTCTTTTATAAACCGAATTATAAGGTCAATATTGAAGTTACAAAATAAATTAAAAATGGTAATAACTCTTGTTTTAATAACATTCGTACCTTTTAAACAACAGAGGCATTTTCACTTTAAAGATCCAAATTGGGTAGAATTGTAAATCTCATTTTTTTTTTTGAAATGTCTGTAAATCCACGAAAATGGTTTATGTATATTGTTTAAAATAGACAAAATTTTAAATATAAATATTTATTTTAAGTTAAATCTTAATTTAAAATATGTTGAAATTATTGGTTCGTTACAGCCTCCCCTACTTAGAACTTTTCGTCCTCGAAAAGGCAACGTCATACAAATTTAAGTCGACGTGTATAACATCACAAATATTTTAAAATAAGTTATTGATTTTAAGACTCAAAATTTGCTTATTGTTCTTTTAAATCAAGCAAGCTTTTCAAATTTTAAAGGTTTAGGAAAATCGTTATAGTTTTTAAGTCATACCAATCCTCTTTTAGATCAAATTCCATTTTGTTTTGAAATGTTTCCAAAATCTTCAAATAACTTTCATATTCCCATAATAAAAAAAATTCAAGACCTTCAAATCCATATTTGATAAATCATTTACAATTCGTATAGTCGGATACTTTTCCATTATTCCAAAACATATCTCAATCCACAATCCTTTACACAATGATATAGGAATTTATATTCACAAATATTAAATCGTGTTTGAAAAGATCACATTTTGTATACTCGGGAAAATCTTTCAACATATCATCACGCTTCCGCTACGCTACTCTGATTGGCGTATACCTATTCCAAACTAGCATTGTTTACGGGTAATTTCTAAAACAAAATTTTTGGGAACCAAATCCTCAAAATTTATATTTCCAAAATCAAAATCCCCCTGTATAAATTGGGTTCTATATTTCAAACACCTTTAGTTATTATGAAAAGCTTGTTGATAAAGGTTCCGTTATAAAACATCTTGGACGAATTAGTGTTATATAGTTCGAATTCAAACGCGGTTTCACACGGCACGAAGGGTATACATGGATCAAGTCAAAATTCCATGAGTAAAAATATTTCTCTTCCCTTGTGTAATTCGTACATTAAAACTTCCATTTTCTTTACATAAGTGATTAATTGTTAAGCAATTTCCATTCAGCTCATACATTCTTGTTGGTTTCTTTGACGAAGACATGTAATTCAATCCGTTCCCCGTGAATACATAGCATATTTTGCCGTATAAATCTTGTCCCTCAACTTAACGTATCCCATTACATCTCATTGGCTCTATTGACGTCATAACCTTTCTATTTCGCCTATGTCGATTCATTTCTTCTTTCCTTTCACTTTAAATTCTTATCATGGAAATTTTTTCCGTATTCCATTTTTCTTTGTACTCGATTTATTTTCTCTTGTCAAATTTTCCTTTCGACGAAGATTTATATACATAAAATCCAATTCATTATAAGTGATTGCTTTTATCAAATTCAGTACATTCACATTTCAATTTATTTACAAAGTTTTCAAACGGGGAAAAATTGTCTTCTCCCCCACTTAGAACTTAACTCTGATCGAAATATTAAACGTATGCTAATCCAATTTTTAGAATATATAAGGATACGCATAACTTCTTAGCAAATTGGCCTTTCAATAATGTTAAATTCTTAATTTCCTTAAATTTTATTGGTTTGTATACATAAATTTACATACAAACGCTATGTTCATATGGATAAAATCCCATAAACACTTTTATAGGTGTCCCATTTATATATTAAATTCATTGATTCAAAATCAATTTCTAATTCTAACGCAATATCAAAATCAAATTTTATTATTCTTTCAAAATGAGGTTTTTAAGTATTAGTTCGACATCTCGACTGGAATTATACATCTTCGTCACCTTCAAAACTTGAAAATAAACACTGGTGATTTCGCGACAACCACTAGGTTCATTTTCAACTGATTACAGTGCGAATCCATATTTATCTAGTACATGAAAAGTTTACTACATACGTTGTCCAGACATATGTCCCAAAACCTTCATATACCTAATATTCCACTCTTGACGTCAACAACTATTTGAAACTTTCCACTTTAAAGTACAATTTTTTTTTCTATATATCAATTTCCTAAATATATGTCAAAATAACATGTTTGGTCGAACACACTTATTTACATATAAAATCTTAAAACATATAATGGAAATCATGCAAAGTGTCATTATATAGGGCTTTATTTTTGAATACGCGTTGTTTCCAAAATATTAAGTTTATCGTTTGCCTACTTATAAACTCTATAATATATAAATCTTAACACTAGTCTAATATTTGTTTCTCTTTCTCATGGAATCCTACATATATGGGTCTTTATACGAATTATAATAAGATGATCTTAGCTCCAGAAATAAAACTACTATTTTTCCGAACCAAATTATAGTTATAACTTTTAATTTATACTACCCTTATTCGGAACTTGTTGTTGCCCTTTTTAGGCATTGGCAAATAAGTTATCTTTACCTCAAGTACTTATTTTCAATTTCACAAGTTCTTATTATTAAATTTTCTTTTAGTATAGTGTTACAAGTCCACATTTATTCGACACAACCAAGTGTCGAACACTTATCTAGTCGTTCAAATTTTACTATAAATTCCCATACCTAGATTTAATCCAATTCGAGCTAAGCTGGACTATAAGCTAAGAGTTGAACATCCAGACAACAAGATGGATTTATCACGAATAGATAAGATGAATTTAGGAAGATTCCGGGTCTAAACACGACTAATCTAAGTTTCTGAAATGGGGAGAAGCAAAATGAGACGTATATTCGGGAAAAATCCTAACTTGAGGAGGATCCAGCAAGGGATGAGTTCAAAGGAATGGGATTAAAATGAGGATATATCTTTAAAACAAAGCTAAAATTTTAAATTATTCATATATTGAAAAATCCTTTTGAAATCCTTTGAAATCACTTAAAATATTTTTAATTTAAAATACGCTCTCTCGGAATGATTCTATGCTGATTTCACTCATTTAGGTTATTGCTACCCCATCTCTAATGAGTGTTTCAACAACATAAGCTAAGCTTTGTATAACCAAAGCTCTAATACCAAGTTGTAACGACCTGCCTTTTTGACCGCCTCAAGTCGGTAATTAAACCAACTCAAACCGTTCAAAAGGACAGATTGTTATTGCTTATGAAGTTGAAATACAAATCATCATAGAATCACAATACAAAACACAGAATATCTCACAGCGGAAGTAAAAATTTATACAAAACTTTAAATTTACATGATATCAGAGTACAGAGATAAATATAGATACAGCGGAAGAATAAATATAGAATCATACTAATATTCGGCGATAAGCAGAAATGGGCACAACGGCATATGACAAAGTAGGTGAATAGCTGGACCTCCAACGAATCTCAAGCTCTAACAGATATGTCTCCAAGATGAAATACTTGGTCTGACCCGGGCATTTTGCAAGGAATAAAACAAACAAAATACTCGAGTCAGGACTAACAGTCTCATATAAGTGAATTAAACCACATGAAGTGTCTACAGAAATGTACAATAACTTAGAAGATGTCTGGGATTACCATCCTCTAAGGTTCCATGAAAATAATAAACATAAAATAGTACGCTATTATTGTAATGTCTATTCAGTAAAGTAAATATACTGAAAATAGCGTAAGCGGGATTACCATATTACCCTTACGCAGTTTATAGGTTTCACAGTCTATACAGTACCGTAAATTCACCACAATGGTGTTATCAGAGGGCACTCCATAGAAAGCAATACTAAATCAAAATCGTATGGGGCTCGCAGAGGATAAATATGACAAGGCACACGAGGCAATGCCCAGGGTAGGATTCTACCAGTTGCACTCCCGGACCGGTGGTAACGCATAGCCGCAACTACCGCCCACCTCGGAACACACTCCCAAATCAAAAGGGCGCCCCAAATCAATCACATAGTAATAGAGATGGTATCGAAGAAGCGTGTCCGATATGAAGTGCGACCTCAATTAGTCACGGTATAGCTCCTGTTTTAGTCATTTTAATTATGACCCGAGGGTCAAGGCCAATTCGTCGTCGTTCGCCTTCTTCGATCCAGTGGTCACTTCCAAGCCATCATGTTGTCGTCCCAATACTCCATCACGTATACAGTTGTTAAAGTTGTATCGGCACTGACAGAGAATATGCCACTTACCGACTCCGGTCTCTTTAACAACCGACGCTTACATTTTCTTACACCGTGGCCATTAGATTTGAAAGCATATTTCAAATACCACAAATCGCTTAATTTCAAGTCTTGCCCCAAAGTCAATTACAAATGGTTCGATTATAAACCAATATTCACTCTTGGATTCATTAGACTGGATTCGACATAAGTTTTCAAAATAAGATAAGATAAAATAAATATATTTAGAAAAGTTGAGTTTTGAAAAAAATGAACGTATATTAAATTTGAAGAAATATATATTCATGTGTTTTGGAAACCATTATAAATTTATATGGTTAAAGAAACCAAATCATTTTACAAAGGATAATTATAAAACTAAGTAATGCGGAGAATTTCTTTTATAAAATTATAGTTAAACAAGTAATATTATTCCAATCCAGTTCTAAATCCGTGTTTACAATTTCTTTCCCAATAGAATTCATATAAAATCCAACACTTTATCCACAAAATGATGCTTGAATAATTATTTGACTTGAAATTCACATATCCATTCATATAACAAATTTTCACCATTTGGCGTTAGCTATGGATCAAAATCCTTCACATGGCAAAATCCATTTGACAAATCATATATTTAATATGGTTGGAAAATATTATCAAAACTTCTCAAATCCTTTACATTAAATCTTTTAATGCAAAAACTGTCATATTACCAAATTTATTTTATGAGTATAAAGTTTATAAAGAGTTTATTCAAATCAATTTAAAGCCAAGTATAAACTTGCAAAAATCGCACAAAATCTATTTTAATACAAATTAGATTTCTTACAAAAATCAAGTAAAATTCAAACAAAATTTCTTTTAACTTCTTTATGCTAAAAGGAAGTTTCATTTAAAATTCCACTTATAAAATCGATAAATATTTTGAAAATATTTTTAATTTATTGACCACGGTGCCTGTATAAAACTTTCTATCCTATGACCAAGTGATACGGATATTTATCATTTCAATCCGTTTTTAAAATATTCGAATCCCGGGTATGTATCATTTCAACCCGCATCCCAATTCGATTCGAATACAAGGGGTTCGGGTATGTATCATTTCAACCCGTCATGTTGCTAATCAAAGGGGGAACTTGCATGATGTGAAAATAAACATAACACGGCAATCATACATCCATATGTGTCATGTGAAATAATAGTGTGTGCGTCGCACGTGCACAAACACAAAGCAACCAAAACTAGAGCACTCTAACATTTCATTCAACATCTCATATTTTTAATTCACTTCATAATCAGTTAGTCTGTGAGTGAGATAACTCACCTTCCGTGGCAACAAGAGAAGGCACGATATGAGAGGAATGACGCTAACGGCTACAAGGATGGATTTGCTACCTAGAACAAAGATATGATTTTTATTTAGAAATCGGTCTAAATTTTATGTATACATTTACGCCAAAAAGATTTCAGCCAAAATAATTGACCAAAACCAAGCAGCTACAACAGGGTTTGAACTAGTGACCTCTCAATTGCTAGTCACACGTCAAACCACTCGACTTGGTACATCATTGTTAACAACAGAAAGGTAAGATCTTTATATCCTTTAACAGAAGACTGGAAATCTACACAACACCACCCACCGCTCCTTGCATGCATGTCTTGTTATCGGCAGCAGTATGGCGTGTATTATAAAAGTCAAAACCAGCGGCTTCTTGTTAACACCTTATGTGCTTAGAAACAAATAAATGAAACTCATTTCATTGTGTTTATGCCAACTGCATGATGAAGTGGCATCAAAATGGGTTTCATGCAAGCAGCAGTACAGTGTTTAACGCATATATTTTAAGTATATATATGCATTATTACGAGAGAAAAAACGAAGAAGGTGAGAGAGAACTCATGGTACCCGGCTCAGGTCGCTGGACGGGAGAATGGAGCTTTGGCGATGAACTAGTGGCTCGAGCGGCGTGAGAGACTTGACCTGGACAGAGGTCAAGTGCTTACACCCGGAGAGGAGCTGTCGTACGATATAAGGCTAAAGATACTCATGTCAAATGCTGCTTTTCCTCGCTGGACGGAATGATGCAACTTGGACGGTGGCTGGCGAACTCGACAGAGGTGGAACTCGGGCTGTTGATGGCTCACTGTGTCATCGGCAACCGGCAGAGGGACTCCGATGAGTTGGGGTTACACTTGTCGGAGCGCGGTTGCGGACCTGTTGATCGTAGAGTGAAAGGCGTGGTGCAATTTGAGGAAGAAGGCCTTTCACGTGATGATGGCATTACGATGGAACGAAGAATGGTTTACAGGCAAAAATGGGTTACTGCCTTTGTTTAGGAGGAAAATGAGTTTTAGGCCAAGCTTTCTCACGTAAAGCAGAAGGAGCTACTTACTTCCCAAGCATTAGAATTTGTTTTGATAGTTTTTTTTTTTCAGAACTAAATATTGAAATGGGGTGGAAGAAGTTGGTTGCGTGAAGAGAAATGTACAGGAGGAAGAAAGATGTTTCACGTGAGGCAGAAGAAATGGACTGCTTTTATTTCTGTGGTTCGAATTATTTTATTTGGAAATAGCATTGGATTCTCTCACCGTATATTTTGAAATCTCAATGCACTGTTACCATATATTTGTTTCTGTCAGAGAGAGATATTTAAGATTCTGTACAGTGTTTCAAATATTTGCTCTGACAGAGTAAGATTTGTTGTTGCCATAATTTAAGGAGAGATGATTTTTTTTTTTTCAGATCTGAAAAGTAACGTGTATAACTATTTTTAAGGAAAGAGGGACACTATTAAATGGTAAGGAATGTCAAAATTGGTTGAACATTCCTACCGTTACTACATGGTCCAAATTTGTGTTAATTATTTAGTTCCTTTCTTACTTGGCTAACGTGTTTTAATGCAATAAAATTTAATTTCTATCCTTTTTTTTCTTCTTTTTAATTTATTCTTTTATTTATTTTATTTTATCCTTTGTTCGCATATACATGAACAGACAACGTTGAGAACGTACGAACGTTAAACTGTTCTACGCACATTTCAACCATTCGCGTTATGATTTAAATTTTATTGACAAGAAATATTTATCGACCATTAAATTTAAAATAAAATATTTTTTTTCAATACTAACGCCATTTACTCATTTTTTATTTCTTGTTTTAAAGTTTAAAATCATTAATACATCATTATTATTTATATAGGTGGTCATGAACGGACAATGCAGCGAACATTAATCTGGTTTACGCATATTTACATGTATATTTGTGAACGCGCACTGCACGTGAACAACGCTGACATTTATTTAACGAAAAATGTTGAACTTATCGATGTTAAATTTTAGAAATTTAATTAACATGAAAATTTTATTTCCAATATTAAAACTGTTAGTTCATTTTCTTTCTTTTTAAAAAAAAATTATTCGTTCATTTTTTTTTTATATTAACTATATTACAATTGGTACCGTCTTAACATAAGTTCAAACTTAGCAGTTTATTCCAAACAAAATTAATCATCATTTATGTTATACTTTCTTTTATCTTGAAATCAATATTTGTCAACGATAACAATATCTTTCTAAATTAAATAAGATAACATTCAACGTTAGATTTCCAAATATGCATAACTTAAAGTTGATTAGTAAAGTAAAAGTCTTTGCTAGCAAAATGCTCACGTAAATTTTATTTTACAAAATAATCCATATGTAGCATATTCTAATTCCATTCAAGATGAATAACGGTCCAATTTCTAAATTAGATCTCAAGTATAAGGATAGTTTTCTTTTATAAACCGAATTATAAGGTCAATATTGAAGTTACAAAATAAATTAAAAATGGTAATAACTCTTGTTTTAATAACATTCGTACCTTTTAAACAACAGAGGCATTTTCACTTTAAAGATCCAAATTGGGTAGAATTGTAAATCTCATTTTTTTTTTTTGAAATGTCTGTAAATCCACGAAAATGGTTTATGTATATTGTTTAAAATAGACAAAATTTTAAATATAAATATTTATTTTAAGTTAAATCTTAATTTAAAATATGTTGAAATTATTGGTTCGTTACAACTTTGTTGTGAATTGGCATCAAAAACATGATTTTCTGTATATATATCAAAATTATGAATTTGAAACGTTAATCCACTAATTGATTGATGTTTGTGTTGTTTGTTTATTTGTTTGATAATTTTTGAACCATTTTGCCTAATTGAACCAATATTGAATTGTATTAAAAATTGGTCGCATTTGCTTGCATATACATATACTTACATTGAACGGGTCATAGCAAGGAGGCTAGAGCAGAGAATAAAATTTGTTTGCCCGACAAATAGGTACATATTTACTATAATTTACTGTTTTGTTTGGGTGATGATGATTTCATAAGCCTATTGGCTAGCTGCTTGGCTTTTTCTTTTTCTTTTTGAGATCAGAAGGCCTATATGGCAATTTCAGGATTTTCCCGTGGCTCCCGGTGTAGGGTAGGTTATGGCGAAATTTTTAGAAAATTTAGGGTGTTAGCCAAATTTTTGAAAATTTAAAAATTCTCAGAAACTGAAAAGTTGGAGAATGGAAGCAAGATCAAACGTAGAGTTGATTAATCAAACCACTTTCGGCTTTGTTCCTTTTCAGGGACGAAAAGTTTTAAGTGGGGGAGATTGTAATAACCCGGAAATTCTGAACCAGTTTAAAATTTTTATTTTGGCGATTTTAGCGAATTTTGAATATTTAAAATAGATTATTTTAAATAATATCGACGGGAAATTTATTTTGAATATAAATAGAACGTATATATTATATACGTCGTCGTTAGAATATAAATAATTATATATAATTATAAAAGGAATTGAAAATGGAGTGGTAGTTCGATAATTCGATTTCAAACTTCAATTGAACATACCGGGTGCAAAACAATCCGGATTTTAGTGAAACCAAAAACATAAGAATCTAATTGATAGTATCTTTCCAACGAATCCGAAAAATCAAAATTTCATAGCGGGAATCAAAAGATATGTCCAGTTGAAAATTCTGAATAGTCGCTATGGAATTCAGGCCCTTAAAAATGGGAATTTTGCAAACGACTTCGGATTTCGACGAAACCACTTTTGTTGGGTCCGTGATGTCAGATTATTGCTAGTTTCCAAATTTCATAATTTTTCGAATCAATATGTGAGCGTGGCAAAGGAAAACGCGTTTGACCAGTTTTAGTTGATATTAATCGACTAGAAATTGGCCATTTTTCCAACGGTCTCAGAATTCGACGAAACTAGTTTTGTTAGGACCGTATCGTCAATACGAAGCTAGAAAATATTTTTTTGGAATTTTTCTAGTTAGTATGTGACCCCGGTAGATTGAAATGCGCGTTCAAATTCAATATATAGAGTTATATGTTGATTTTGACGAAAACTGATTGTAACGACCAAATCAGCCTACGATACATATCCCATTGTGTTCGGAATGGGGGTAATACGCTATGGACGACAGGCGGTGGGCCTCGTTTTGACGTCGCATGTAAAAGTCAACTTTTTGAAATTTAAATAATAAAAAAAAACCTTCCTCTCCTATTCCTTTACCTCTGCCCCCCCCCCCCCCGGTCTAAAAATTGATTCAACAGAAAGAAGAAGAAAAAGAGAACGATGACAGAATCGAACCCGCCACCGACCGATTGGCCACATCCACCGCCGGAGCCCCTGCTGACACCGCCCCTCTAGCCTCGCGCGCCAACCTCCTCTCGAACCCCCCCTCGAAGTTGACCGACGAGAAGCCCCCCCTGGCGTGCGACGCAACCGAGCCCTCCCTCGCCTGCTCCACCGCCACCACCGACGAACTCCAGCCCCTCCGATCCCTCTTCTCCCTCATCCACTGTAAGTATTTATATTTATATATATATATAATTTTGTTTTAACAGTCTAATTTATTTTATATAAATTAAATTGTTTTACAAATCTGATTTTTCTTTTATAGGATATAGAGGTAAAAAGATATTATTATTATTATTATTTTTTTATAAAAAGAATGATTTTAGTTCATAAAAATATGATTTTTATATTTTTAAAGTATTAAAAATATAGTCTTTACTATATAGATGATATAAAAATATGATTTTTGTTTGTTTAGAGAATTAAAAATATAATTTTTACATGATAGAAATATTAAAAGTATCATCTTTATATGTGTAGCAAAATAAAAATGTGATTTTTATAATGTTATATTTGAAAAGGCGAAATTTTTATAAAAGTAAAAATTCGATTTTTATATATTGAATAGCAAAGTAAAAATTTGATTTTTATATATTGGATAGCGAAGTAAAAATTCGATTTTTATATATTGAATAGCAAAGTAAAAATTCGATTTTTATATATTGAATAGCGAAGTAAAAATGTGATTTTTATATATATAGTGGCTACGAGCAACGAAAGCGGCAAGAGGCGAGCACGGTAAAGATGTTCTACATAGGAAGTGCCGTGAAGTTGGATAGCTATCGGTGAGAATTTCTCACTCTTCAATTTCTTTTTTCTAGTTATATATATATACTAGGATGCAGACGGTGTTTAGTAGCACCCGACACCCGTCATCCACAGACCATGGATGGCTTGTTTGTTAAATTGTTTGGTTGTGTAGTTGGTTAGATTATTTGGTTTGAATTGAATTGTTTGGTGAGATGAAATTGATTTGATTGATGTGTGAATGGCGTGGGCCTTCACTAGACCGAGGATAAGGCTAGGCCTCGTCCCGTTTCTAGTATCGTGCCGTTATGCCGCCGAAATTTTCTAAAATAGGTTAGAAAAATAAAAATATCATTTTTATTTTGTAAATGAACTGAATAGAAAGTCATGTGTTGAAATAAAATATTTTATTGTTAAAAATATAATTTTTAGCGTGAATGTGAATAAATAAATATTTATAAACAAATCGACCGATTTGTTTATATACACTAATTTGACTGATATTGATTGGGACAATAAATTTTACACATCGCCCAACTGCACAAATAAAATCTGTGTTTGTTGATTTGAAACCCCACACGGGTGTTGGGATGAAATTTGAAGTTCACTCATCCTGATTGATTAAAAATGTCGATCGATTGATTGACAGGCTGTTTTAAGCGTTAGATAACTGTATTTGATGCTTATACAGTGTAGTGCACTTTGGATGATGATTGATTATTTATCGTTGTTTTTATATACATGTGTTGTATGGAATCCATATAATTAACGTCATATGGTAATTGATTGGGCCTCATTCCAATTTAGAAGATAAAGAATATTATAAAATAAAGGTTCATGTGTTGACTGTACTCATCCGTTGAGATTAGTCATGTGTTGAACGAAATATTTTAATAATAAAATTTGCATCTTTATCAATATAAAATAAAGGTTCATGTGTTGACAGTACTCATCCGTTGAGATTAGTCATGTGTTGAACGAAATATTTTAAAAATAGGAATATTTGAAATAGAAATATTTGAATAGGAAATATTTGAAAAAGAAATATTTGAAATAGAATATTTGAAAATAGAAATATATGAAGCCGTGTTGATTAGATTGACGCCATTTTGACGTGAACGATATTTATATCGATTTCATTCATTTTAAAATGAATATTGAAAAGTGATTTCGAAATCGATTATTTTGAAATGAAATTTGAATTGAATCGAATAGAAAACCAATTTGAATTGAGTCGAATAGAAAACGAATTTGAATTGAATCGAATAGAAAACGAATTTGAATTGAATCGAATAGAAAACCAATTTGAATTGAATCGAATAGAAAACGAATTTGAATTGAATCGAATAGAAAACCAATTTGAATTGAATCGAATAGAAAACCAATTTGAATTGAATCGAATAGAAAACCAATTTGAATTGAATCGAATAGAAAACGAATTTGAATTGAATCGAATAGAAAACCAATTCGAATTGAATTGAAAACCAATTCGAATTGAATTGAAAACGAATTCGAATTGAATTGAAAACCAATTCGAATTGAATTGAATACGAATTCGAATTGAATTGAAAACGAATTGAAATGAATTCAAATTGCATTGAAATTTGAATTGAATAGAAATGAATTTTAAAATGAATTTATAAGGAAGAATTCAATTTTGATTTGAATTGAAATGGAAGTTGAAATTGTTTTTGAAACGAATTTAAAACTATTTATATAATTCGTTTTAAATAGTAATCGACGAAATATATATTATATATATAATATAATGGCCTGAATAGAACGCGCCACGCCGCGGAAGTTCGTGAATTTCGACCATTTATTTCAAACGGACACTACGGGAGATCCGACTGTCGGATACTCCTAAAACCGGAACCGTTGGGTTCGTATCGAAAAGGGCTTTCTAACGAATATTAGAAATTTGAAAGCTAACGGTTGGATTTGGAGTTATGTCCAAATCAAATTCGAAAAAGGTCGATGTAAGTGCAGTTCGATGGCCGTTGATGGAAATCGACTGTACGGGCCTTGATAAAATTACTAAAAATAGCAATAATTTATGTAAAATCACAAGAAATGATTTGGGAAAAATTGGGATGAAAAACTCCATATTTGAAAAGATATAAATGGATTCTTATCGAAATGAACTAGTTTTGAACTAAATTTAAAACCCAGTTATTTTTAAATTAATAAATTAGATTTAAAAAGGGGTTTAAAATAATCGGAATTTCTAATATATTTGATTGGATTTGAAATGGGTTTATCGTGAACGGTGTTTTAAATAACATTTGTTCTTTAACCCGATAATAAATAGATTATGATTTGGGTTTATCGTGAACTGTGTTTTAAACAACACTAGTTCTTTAACCCAGTAAAAGGAGTTTTAATGAATCTGCAATTAAATTGAAATGTAAATAGATAATCTGAATCATCAAATTTGGAAAATGAGCGAGAATGGAGTATCGCCAGTTTTGCTCCAAAGCGATAGTTAAATCTTTAATTAGATTTGAACGTGTAATGGTAATTAATTTTACCGATAACACTGTGGTGTTAGATGTGAAGTACTACCAGTTTTGCTTCATGGGATGAATAGGTTGGGATTGAGAAATAAAATAAACAATTACTTCGTTACGGTTCGCTAATCTCGACTAGTTTGGAAAACCATAAATTGGTTTGAAATGACATCCAAAGGAAGATTAAAGGATAAATTTTAAAGAATTTATCTTTGATAAAATTAATGGGAACCTTTCCCTAAGAATTGGAATGAGGCGTATGTTGTGTTTGTGTAACATTTGTTTTTAATATACGCGGGTTGTTCGGAAAGGCCGGGTTTATACCCATTCTGAATAACCGATTCGACGATATGTCGAAGATGAAGACGGTGGTAGAAGACCGGAAGTCTTCACATCGTTTGGGTGATTACTGATGATCTTGATTGGGCTATACACCCAAGATGAGGGAATCAGTTGGTTGTCGTCCAGACGTACTTGGAGATCGATGGATATGCGAGGAAAGTGCCTCCGGTTTCGTTCAGACCCAGAACGAACTTGTAAATGGATTGTGTGTCTGACATTGGACTTTATTCTGTGTTGATTGATCTCTATTAAATATACATCTGTTTGGCGGCGGAGAATTTATTCTCTTGCTTAACGCCCTTCTCTGAGACGTACGAGCTCAGAGGTTGTATATCGATGGACATCAGTCGCATGGCATGAATTGCCTGTGTGGCACGCTAAGATGCAATGATCAAGGCTTCTGTTGAAAAGCAAAGTCTTGTGGTTGATGATCAAAGCACATCGTACGTGGCAGCTTTGTGTATAGCGTGGATTCGCGAGCCTCACACCTCGGTATGAGTCAAAAACGGGATGAGGACCCAAGGAGTGCACGACGTTTCTTTCTAGCTATGGGTGGTGTCAGTGACCTACCAGCCCTGACATTTATATACTTTTCACCTTTGTGGTTTGGATGCGAGGCGCCTCGATTATAGGTCCTATAGGGCCGGGAAACGTGTGTTCAGGAATTGCCAATCCTCTAACATAAGTGAGGACCGACCTTGGAGGATCCCAGGGTTGCCCAGAGTGCGTAGCCCTGAGACATTTGCTAGAGTGTCTCGAACGCGGAGAGGAGCTTGCCCCTTGCCTCAACTCATGACGGAAATCCAATTTCCAATACGTGTCTTGCGGTTTTAATTGTAGAACTAGTATTGCGACATGATATATGGTACCCATACCGCCTATGATTTATATTTATGATTGAAACTGTTTTGACACTATACACTTATTATTGTATCAAATGATTTGTTTTAAACGTACCAAGCATGTTTGGCTGTTATAAGGTAAAACCCTATCCTCCGGCTTGCGTTGCATTGTGTGATGGGACTTGGGTCTTATAATAGCTTCATTTTTCGAAAAAGCATTGCGTTGTTTATTGATATGCAATGGTATTCTTGGGAGGAAACCCGTTCCGTGTTATACGGCGTGGTCCCTTGAATTACTCTCTTTTAAAGTAAAGCTTTAAATAACTGTTTTAGTTCTCACACCAGTCACATGACTGACCTGGAGTTTATTGTTTTAACCTAAACTCTGGGTGCCCCTATTTTCCACGGGCAGCTAGTAGTTTTGGGTTTTGCAGATTTATATTCACGGGATCCTGGTTTACAGCTGGAATGATATCCGGAAAGCTCTGTATCCGTATATCACCTTCAGTTGTGTATTATATTATTTTCCACTGCTATGTAATTTATTGTAATATCTGATATTTATCGAATGTAATTTATTCATTTATACTCTGTATATTCTTGTATCTGATGGAATTGTTGTAATATACAATGAAATGTTCTTCTGTTTGCGTTCTGATTTGTCCTGTTCTCAAACGATCAGGGGTTTCGAACGGTCTAGATCGGTTTAACGACTGATTCGGATCGAGCGAAATTCCTTGCCGTCACAACCGTAATAGGAATAGCAGGTTAACTGAATGATATAGACTAAGCTAAGTTTTTTACTTAGTCCTCACTTCTCTACACTAATACTAGTATAAAAGGATTAGGTGTTACCCTAATGTCTAAACTTAAACAGAACAAAAAAAGAATAATCTCTACAGAAACAGAATGCTAGTAACGGGCTTTTACCACCCGAACAGACAGAAGGTACAGAAGCAGAATACTAATAATGGGCCTTTACCACCCAACTAATGGGCCTTTACCACCCCAACACACAGAAGGTACAAAATCGGAAACGGAATCAAAGACGGAAAAAGAATAATCCTTATGGAAACAGAATGTTAGAATTAGGTGTACACTAGTAATGGGCCTTTACCACCCCAACAGACGGTACCATGCAGAAACGGACAGGTGTTGCCACCCAACAGAAATAGACGGTACCAACAGAAATAGACGGAACTAAGTGTACCCTAAGTCCTAACCCAAGCGATCGGCTCCCAAATACATAAATACCCTGTGTCGGCCCCACATTAGGGTGTATCACTCCCTAAAGTGGCAACCTATTGGCAGAGACCTATTTACATATCTCACGGTGTCTTACATCCTCAGAGCAGACCGGATCCGTGCACGCACATGACCCGGTTGGAACGCACCATCAACACCCCTCGCCATTATTAGAATGAACCGCTTATATTTAGTTCAGTAAGCATGCTCAGACCCCTACATAGCGTGGGGTCAAAGTTTTGATACCAGAAAGGGTTACTGACTAACATGGGTCCTAAACAACAGATGACACAAGTATTTCCCCTCCTAACCTTATGTCCCCAGACTAATAGATTTCAGATTAACTTGTTTACAGATTTCAGACAGAGTTCAGGTTAATATTTCACAGATCAGACAATCAAGTTAACAAGTTTTCAGACTAACGGATCAGATATACAGATTAACAAGTCTCAAACTAACGGATGAGATATACAGGATTACAGATTGTTTTACCTAACTTTGTATTGGGCCTACATATTTACGAAATGAGTTTATTGGATTCATCAGACCAATTATTTTAACCCTATCCACCGAACACATTTTAGGTATCATATTTATCTTAGATTTGCATTAATTAATTTTTACTGCATATACCTCTCACATTAGGTCGGTAGCTTGTGGCCGCTGGATATGTCGGGCAGTTCCAGGCAGACTTCTGCCACAAGCCAGACCTAACCTCTTGTCTAAGCATATTTTAGTTATGCCTACGACCTCTCACATTAGACTGACAGTTTGCAGTTGCTGGTTAAGTCGGTTGGTTCCAGGCAGGCTTCTACCGCAAACGGTGTCTAACCTCGTGTCATAGCCACTTTGCAGAAAATATCTGACTAATTATGTCTATTTAGCAGATTTAACTTCTTTACAAGTTACGGCAGATTATCCAAAGTTCTATTAACATGTTTTGCTCAATTTTAGATCGATCCTCCAATTTATAATCATTCATGTTTCAACAGATTAAGCAGTTCAACAGATTTAGCAGATAACAATTTTAGCAGATTAGGCAATTCAACAGATTAAGCAGATAACAGATTTAGCAGATTAGGCAATTCAATAGATTTAGCAAATAACAGATTAGCAGATAGGCAATTCAGCAGATTTAACGGATTAAATATTTCTTAAAGTTCTATTTACATATCTTGCCTAAATTTGCATGCCTAAATCATGGTCATAATTCATAATACGACATATGCCCCCAAAATTTAATTAAACTTTACACAGTACAGAATATTCTTTAAAAAAATCACAAACAATATGATTTATGCCAAATTATAGCCTATGATGCCAAATATCCTAAAATCCATATTTAGGCGTATTCATGTTAATAGTTAATCTATTTTAATATAGATCTTTACGCCTAAGTCACATATATCTTTTTTTTCTCTTTTCAAGTCATAGATTGTGATATAGAATATGCCCCAAAATCTAGATCTTAAATTTTAATCATGTATTAAATCCTCAAAATCAGATCTTGCATTATAATATGCATTATATTCCAAATCCCAAGTCATATGCTATCATATAATAATTCTTCTTCCAAATCACAGTCTTTTATACATAGTATAAACTGATTCTAGATCTTAATTTACAACCTATGCTCTTTTCTCAAATCAGTCACAGATCAGTCATGTCCAATTATGCAAAATTCATTATTTGTCCCAAAATTAGCATTCATGCGTTAATCTCTTATGAGATTTGGCGCAGGCTTGTAGTAGCCTGGCTATAAAACAGAAAGAAAAAGGAGATACAGAAGTCATAAAAAATAGATCTGATAGATAAGAATATGCATAACCTCAGATTCAGATTTATAACCCTGCAAAGATCATAATAAAAGTTTATATCTGAAAATAACTGTACTCACAAAAAGGGAACGATTCTTGTATTCTGGAATCTGTGTTCTAACACTGAATAGCGCTCCTTTGGCGTATCGATTAGATTTGATTCTCTTATAATTCTATTCAGATTGGAAGAAGATGCACTAGTTCTAGTTTTGATTCTAGCAGAGTAGCGACGCCATTTTTATTTTTAATTAGAATAGAGGCAGAGTATAGGCAGAATGAAATTGTGTGGAGAGAAAGCTAGGTTTGGGGGTGTTTAAATAGGTTAGAGCTCACGAATCTGGTCAGAAAAGCGTCCACGTGTAGAAAAATGGATCTGTCTACAGATCCGGAAAGGGGGGGGGGAGGGGGGAGGTCGACCCTAAGGTCGACCCTAGTGTCGACCTGTTTACCGAGGTCGACCCCCAAGTCGACCCTAGTGTTGACCTAGGCCCTGGGCAGGAATTTTCCCGCCAAGCCCGAGTGTCTGTTCTGAATTTTCGGGCTGGTTTTTACTGAAACTTCTTAAGGCCATATCTTCTTCATACGATGTCCGATTTACGCAAACTTGGACGCTATTCCAAGCAGAATTTCGAGATGAACGCAATGGCATAACCCGTTTACCTTAATTATTTAATTACAATTTAATTATCCTCTGATTTGTTACTCTTATGTTCATAGAAAATACGGGGTGTTAGAGTGGGTATCGTACTTCTGGTTCCCTTCTCATATATAAATTTAGCCATCGTAGACCTTATTTCTTTCATTTTGGAAAACAAATGAAATCAATTAAAATCCCTTGCCATTTCTATTCTTTCCTTTTCAAAGTTAAATCCCAAATCATCCCTCTAAAAAACAAAAAGGAAATCAAAATGAAAATTACAAATCAAATCGCAATAAAAGTCCGAAGCACAACACCTCCGAAATTCTGAAACTCGATTAAATGCCTGAAGCTACTCGCGATTTAAAAGGGGGTGACGGTGATTTTGGGTACGGTGTGATGAATGTGGTCATCGAAATTTCAGAAAGGTCGGCAAAATAAATGACGTGATGTTGAATATCGAACTGGAGCAGCTTGAAGGGATCAACGTTGGAAGTTGATGATGGTTATGAGGTAGTTCGAATCACTGATGGGTGAAGCGATGCTAGTTTGAAGAGGAAACTGAGTTTAGTGCCTTGACAACTGAACTGTGATGAAACTGCGTGTGTAGGGGGTTCAATGGAGTAGCGAATGAGGAGTTCGATGATTGGTTTGTGGGTCTCAGCCATGAGTGAAAAGGGATAATCATGTCTGGATAGTGGCGATAGAGTTGGAAGGCAAAGACAATGTTCGACGGTGAGATTTGTGTGTATTTTTATTTTGGGAAGATGAAAGCTCAGCTACAACTGAATGAGGCTGATTTCAGTGGGAGATATGGATGTTGTCCATGTTTAAGTTTTGAGGAAATTGACAGTGGGAAAATGGTAAGTTCAATGCACCAATAATAAACTATGTTGCGGTGTTTATTTTGGGACATGGAGGATGACAATTAGGTGATCAAAATGGTGGAACGAAATGTTTGATGGACTATAAATCTGGTAATGGTGTTAGTGGTTGCAAGAAGGATGCGCACTGACTTAGGCTGAGTTCGGTTGTGAGTTCGATATGTGATACTTACTTGGATGATGAAGGTTAGTGTAATGGCCCAAATTTCCATACCCTTTGAGTCGACTAATAACACCATACATCCAACTCAAATTGCACAGAAATTCAAATCATTAATAAAAAGAAGTTAGAGGAAGAGAAATAGAAAGAAAGAAAAAGTTAGAATAAAAGAAAA
This sequence comes from Allium sativum, assembly GCA_030737875.1. Lineage (NCBI taxonomy): Eukaryota > Viridiplantae > Streptophyta > Magnoliopsida > Asparagales > Amaryllidaceae > Allium > Allium sativum. The sequence goes on along the minus strand of CM060924.1, from coordinate 772,385,946 downwards.
CAAAGAACACAAATCTCACAGCGAAACGAATAAAATATATTATATAACATAACTTCCGAAAATACAAATCAGTAACTATATATACGTACCATCATCAGAGCATAATGGTTATCCCTGGAACAATTATAAATACCCACTTCTAGATACAAACATAGTACACAGTGGAAAATATAATAATCTATAGCTAACTGAGAAGCCTCCTGCTTCAAGCTCCTCCAAGTGAATCTGTAAAATCCTGACAACTTGACTGCCCATACAAATTTGGGCACCCTAAAGTTTAGGGGAAAAACAAAATAAACTCTGGGTCAGTCATGGGACTAGTGTGAGTAAACTCCAACCATTTGTTTAACTTTCAAAAACCTTTTGAAAGAAATGATAATCGTAAGACCGATCCATACATAAACACGAATGGTTTTTGTGTTACCATAACCAAAAATATTTTTGATATCAAATCCAGTGATATTATAATAGTGTCTACAACAAATAAATAGAATTTAGCGGAACGCTTGCATCTCACGATCCATATATAATATAAAATCAAAAACCGCATGGCGCTTATTGGAGATTGGATTTCCAACATGACAAGGTATGGAACCACCTTCCGATAGTGTATCTCTAGAGGGGAATACACTGGGTTCAACAAGAACGTCTTGCAACCCGGCCCACACATGGCTGACCACTCATTTAACTTGAGTGTATCGAGCATATTATGACCAACGATTGTGATCAGTAACCGTTACCGAAAACATACAACAACAAATAGAATAAGAAGCAAATGAATTTTCCTTAGGTCAGGTGATAATGCCCCTAATGGGAATGACCCATATGGCCATGCTGCCTGCCCGATTTCTGTCATTTCCCAGGTGATGAGGCTTGAGGTCACGGTTATCTTTCAGCACATCTTGCCATCATTTACTTTGAATGCCACATCATCAGATCCTTCCATATATGTTGTCCTGGGACTGGACAAACCAAAGATACTATTCCATTAATCCATCTTGGGCAATTTTACCTAGGATTAACATAACAGCCCTAGCATTTTACTCCGTCTTCAATCATCTTTAGAATAAGTTGATTCGTAACGCATAGGCCAATACAAAGTGGTTTTCAGATGTTAAACCTGATCCCGGTCTCTCCGTATTGACAATGGAGGTATAAAATAAAACATTTATTATAACAACAGCGTTATAATCTTTGTTTAGATTTATAAAACATTTATTATAACAACAGCGTTATAATCGTTGTTTCCAAATATTTGTTTTATAAAAATATATAACTTGTACTTATTAACTTCCATAAATAAATTAATAAGTAAATAAATAAATAATTTCTTTTGATTCAAATGTAAAGTAAAAATAACTACTTTCCTAAATTCGATATAATCGAATTCCAATAAATAACTCTCTCTCAAATAATCTATATTCGATTTATATTCCCAACTTCGGAATTTATCTACATTTCAGGTTAATTCAAATTCAAATTCACCTTTTTAATTTATCCCTTCCAAATCATTATCAAATACCATTATACCGATTCGGTCTACAAAAAGTTATCACACTTTATTTTATATTCTGAATTTTGAATTAAAAAATCATCGTTTTCTTTTAAAACGATTGCTTATTTCCCTTTTCATTCAATTTCCAATCTGGATTCCTATTTCAAATCCAAATTCCCTTTAGAGATATTTCATTTGCAAAATATTGCCTTTAAATCATTATTCACTTTAACTGTGAATATATTTCTTTTATATACAATCAAATCTATTTGAATTTTATACTTGTAAATAACATTTCAAATCAAATTTACATTTGTAACGTCTATTTAGAATTTATTCATAGGAAAACTTATTTTAATTTCATCCATTTATTCCATTTTCCATTACAAATATCGGATTCTAAACTGATTTCAACTTTTCCAATATAAATTCAAACTTGAATTTATATTTTACTTTATCTCAGGATAATATTCTTACTAATTTATAAACATCGTTTTATAAACAACTTCTTATTTTATTTATTTAAACAAGTTTCTATTTTTAAGTCTACTCGAAATTTAAATTTCTGTTTTGAAAAATAATTTCCTTCTTACATCTCAATTTCCTTTTCTACATTCGAAAATATTTACAGTATTTAAAAACAAAAATTCTAGGATCAGTGTAATTCAAACACAACATAATCATCCATGTATTATATATCATAACATATAACATAATAAGCGATAAACATTAATGTAAATATTGAGGAATCCAGTTGGATTCCTCCAACCCGTTTCCCTGCATCCACAGATGTTAATCAACATCAATAATATAAATTTCACATCATTATGACAGGTCATAGTAAACACGATCATTGATTTGTATATAACTATATCAATTATTTCAACCAATTTTATCAACCATTCATCCAACAACCATTACACAGCATAAAATTACTATAAATAAATTTAAAACTCGTTTATATAAAAATGTAAACAAGGTAGAGTTAGTGAGTTTACTCACCTTGGTTGCAGTTGATGATTCTGCTTTTATTTCGTTTTAAAATCAAACAGGCATTCGATTTTATCATGAAGTTCCAGTCGCTCTATTTTCAGTCACAATAGCTCTACAGCGTAGATCTCCTCGCTATGATTCCAACATAGTTTACTTATCCAATTCTAATCACAAACAAATTAGTTATAGTTATTATAATGTTTACTACGAATTAAATTAATTTATAATTAATAAACATATTATTAAACTTTTTATTACCATGATTAACGAAAATAAGTGTAACAACCCGTATGTTTAATAACATGTTATAATGTAAATCAAGGCAGAATTAAATTCTAAAATCTGAATCAAGGGAAACAGGCTGTGCCATTGCATTCGTCTCGGAAAAATACGCGAAATAGAGTCCGAGTTTTCGAAAAACGGAGTCCGTATGACCAAGTTATGGCCCAATTAAGTTTTCAGAAAATTCCAAGCCCGAAAACAGTTCAAATTCGAATTCAGATTCGAATTACAACCAAGGCAGAATGGGCGGGAATTTTCCCGCCCCAGGCAGGGTCGACACAGGGGTCGACACCAGTGTCGACCCCCCTCCCCCAATGGGTCGACACCCATGTCGACCCAGGGGTCGACACCCATGTCGACCCAGGGGTCGACCCCCCCGGTCGGACCAATTTTTCTGGTGCACCATTTTGACACGTTGGGTCTTGTTCTGGAAGTCTCTGACGGGAGTTGATGGCTCAGATTCGATTTAGGGTTAATCCTATGGTCTAAACTACCCCTAATCTCTATTAAAAGACCCCTAGACCTAGCCTAAACCCTCATTAATCATTCCTACAACTAAATGCTACCCAAATGTTCACTAATCATGGCCTCCACCTTCTTCATGAGAGCATGAGTGTCTAAAATCAATCTATGTCATAAAAGAGCCATCTTTCCTAAGTAAAAGAGCCATCTTTCTTTGTCTTTGGGGTTATTCCTTCTTGTTCTCAAGTCTTGAAGTGGAGTTTATCGTCTTTGGTTGCGGATTTGCTAGTGTGGCTTCGTCTCAATCTTATTTTATATTAATTCTAGTCTTCATAGCATTGTAAGCCCTATACTACTCTTAGATTCTAACTATGAAGTTAAATATGACATGTTGCAAGTTGAGTTTGGGCCTAAGTATGATATGTACTTTGATCCTATCATGTTATGCATAAATATATTCTATGCATGTTTGTAAAACTATCACCTTTGCCTTATGCATAGAAAGCTATGAGCTTTGATTAGAAATGTTGCATAAAGCAACATAGAAACTCTCATAAACCTTGTGTTATCTTGCATATGATGTTATATGCGAATCACTAGCCACCATCCTATGTCATTTATGATCATTTTTCATCTATTTGCTTAAGTTGATATTATGCATGTTTTGAGGCCCATGATGTAATATGCAAGCTTATGAACATATTTATGCCTCATATGCCACCATGTTTAACTTGTGGCCAACCTTATTACCTTATGCCCTTTTGTCATGCTTTTGCTAAGTTCCTTCTTTTGATCTATGTTATGTTATGCGAAACGTACATGCGATGGGAATGCGTTGGGTTTGGGTAATATTAATGACATGAAAACATGGTTTTAAAATATGACATGAACATTGACTTGTGATTATGTTTGTAAACATAATGATGGACATGACACTTAGAAAATATGAGTGTGGCCAACTCGAGGTTGGGTTGAGTTTGTAGCATAAATCTACCCAGAACCGACCGGCTTAACTAGTGGCTACAAACAATAGGACCCAATGTGAGTAGTTGGTCACGTCGTACTTGAAACCCGAGGTTAGACTAAGTTGTGGTGTAAAGCTACCCGGACCCGCCCGGCTTAACTAGTAACCACAACAAGGTCTAATGTGAGAGGTTGGGTGCATTAAATTAATTAATGCCACATGATAGGGTTAAGTCATGGACTACTTGAATACTTAACCAATTAAACACGATGGATTGGTAGGGTTAAGTCATGGACTACTTGAATACACTTAACCAATTAAACCCGATGTATTGATAGGGTTAAGTCATGAATTGCTTGAATACACTTAACCAACTCAATACATGGTTAGGATAGGGTTAACCACACTTAACCCACTTGAAATCCTAGTTACGTGGTCCTTTTCAGCAGTAACCAACTTCGAAGTATCATGGGTACCCTGGACTAGGCTAGGGTGGGGCACGATTACTGGACTGAATGTAAGAGGCCAAAAGAGACGGCTGAAGCGTGCACCGGTTGTTCAGGCGGACCATGGTCGTGCACATTAAGTCCGGAGTTGAACATGGGCACCGGTAGGTTTAGGCTGTGCATGCTTGAATTGTGTCTGTGGTTTACACCTTAGGGCTGGATACAACCTGGGGTGGACCTAGCACAGTTAACTACATTCCACGATTAAGCCGTATGACACCAATACACGACGAGTTAGGCTTTTAGGGAGCCGATCGACTAGACCGAGTAGTTGGACCTCGATTTAGGTCATCTCATGATGTGGGCCAGCTTTGGGCCAAGGGATCATTTCTTGATTATACTTGACATGGATTGGAATACTAGTACACACCTGGTGCAACTTAACCTTGTATATGCGATGCCACACTTGATCTATCTTGTTAACTTTTCACCATGCCAGTTATCACCCTACATCTCATCTCTGTTTTACATGTTCAGTTAACTTTATTAGTTTTTATACTAATAGTAGATAGGACTTACCAGTCTTTTTGACTGACCCATTTTCTTTCGCCTCTTTTCTTCCGTTTCCCCCCTCAGGTTTACAGGGTGGGAACACTGGTACTTATTTTGGATCTTTAGCTGGTTTTCTGGATAGCTCATGTACGGTTTGGACTTGAGCACGCTATGGCTTTATTCTACATTGGGGATAGTTACTTTATGATTTTCTTTCCAGTTTTCAGTTGATGTTTCTAGACTATGTTTTGTGGAAAATAATGACCAAGTACTTTGATGTAACTTGACTATGGTTTTGAAATGCTAGTTTTATCCGCTGCTTTACTTACTCTGTTTTACTTATATGTTCTGTCTTATGATATCTGCATGCATGTTTACCTCGTTTAACGCCCCTCCAAAGCTAGTGCCCTTGCAAGAGTGGCATTGGCGGAGGTGGGGTGTTACATTTGGTACCAGAGCATAAGGTTTACACGATTTGAGCAAAAGTGTTTCTAAAACTTACCTTTTGAAAAACTATTTTCAAAACCAATTAAGTATTTTCCAAGAAAAGTCTAGTTATTTTAAAAGGCTATTCCCCAAAAGCCATTAGCACTATCCTTCGTTTCCTCATTCTGAATCTATCTTTTTCTTTTTCAGTATGGCCGATCTTAACCTTCCCGAGGGAGTGACCATTCCCGGATGGATCCGGAGGTACTTGGAAGCTAGGGCCAACGATGTGGGCCCAGCAAACACCCCCACCGTAACTGAGGTTCCTCCTCCTCCTCCCCCTCCTCAGAATCCACAAGCAGATTTCGCTAAGGTTTGCAAAGACTTTAAGGCGATGGGTGGCAAGAATTTTATTGGGACGGAGACTTTTGTGGAGGCGAGAAATTGGTTGAAAAAAACTGAGGATCTCTTCGCTATCTTTGATGTGGAAGACCATAGAAAGGTTTTATTGGCAGCATGGCTATTAAAAGAAGAAGCTGCTTATTGGTGGGAGGTCACCAATGCTACTAGACCTATAGAGACTTGGGCCGACTTTAGGACAAGATTTGGGCTTAAGTTTCTATCATCAGCTGAGGCGAATCTGCAATTGGAGAAGTTTATATCTTTGAAGCAAGGGGACATGACCGTGAGGGAGTATGTGAATAAGTTTAACCAGCTCGCTCGATTCGGTTTGGACATGGTTAATACTCCCCAGAAGAAGGCTTTACGCTTTGCACGAGGGTTGAATGAGCCATTACAAGGTTTAGGCCTATCTCATATACCCATGGGGCCACTTTTGAAGGCCTAGTAGACATGGCATTGCTTCAAGGAGACGATAAGAATGGCAAGAAAGAAGTCAAGCCTAATGAGACTCAAGCCAAGAAGACAGACTCCAAGGGGGAAGGAAATCAGAGCAATTAGAACAACAAGAGCAACAAGAACAACAAGGGCAACAAGGCCAAGGCAAAGGACCCAAGAAAATGCAACTTTTGTGGGATTGTTGGGCACATAGCCAAGGATTGCAGAAAGAAGAAGAGGAAGTTGGATGAATGCTTTCACTGTGGAGAGCCTGGACATCTTAGCAAGGATTGCCCCAAGAAGCAAGGACAAGGGCAAGGGCAGAATCAGCGTGCAGGACCTTATGGAGGGCAAGTGCATGCCCTCAACTCTGCTCCAGTTCAGGACCGAGGTAGTATTTCTGTAGGAAGCCTTGTTTATATTTCTGATTATCCTGTTCGCACCTTATTTGATTCTGGCGCATCGCATAGTTTTATTTCTGACATTGTTGAAAGTTTGCACCTAAGTACTAGTCTAGTTGAGGATCCCATCAGCGTTTCAAATCCAATTGGGGGTTCCGCCCATCTATCTATGATTTGTGTGGATTTGAAGATTTCTATCTTGACCGTAGAATTCACATGTAATGCTTATGTTCTCGGGTTCACGGGATACGGGTTGATTTTGGGCATGGATTGGTTGTCCAGTTATGGAGCCATCCTCGATTGTGAGCATAGGGTGGTGAGGCTCATGACTCGCCTCGGTAATACCCTAGAAATTTCTTGTAACCCTAGAGGTCCCGTCATGTTATGTTATCTTGAATCTCTTGACTCGTCCATCGATGATCTGCAATCTGTAAGGGTGGTCCGAGACTATCCTGATGTCTTTGAAGAAGTTAAGGGGTTACCCCCTAAACGAGAGATAGATTTTCGTATTTATCTTGTTGATAATGCCATGCCAGTTTCATTGCCCGTTAGGCACATGGCCCCGCGAGAAAGAAGAGAGCTCATTAAGCAAATCAAGGAGTTGCTTGAGAAGAATTTTATTAGGCGAAGCATTTCTGAATGGGGTGCTCCTATGGTATTCGCTACTAAGGCGGATGGTTCGCTTCGTCTATGTGTTGATTATCGAGAGTCGAACAAGCTGACAAAGAAGAATAGGCACCCATTACCGAGGATTGACGATCTCTTTGACCAGCTGGTTGGTGCTTCTGTTTTCTCTCAGCTCGATCTAGCCACCGGATTCCATCAGCTTAGAGTGGCTGAGGATAGTATTGATAAGACTGCGTTTAGGACTCCAGATGGATTCTTTGAATGGCTTGTCATGCCATTCGGTTTGACTAATGCACCCGCCTACTTCGTAGACTTGATGAGTAGGGTGTTCAGGGAGTTCCTTAACAAGTTCGTGGTTGTCTTCGTGGATGATATTCTGATCTTCTCAAAGGATGAGGAAGAGCATGCCAGACATCTCAAGAAAGTGATGGATACGCTTAGAGCGCATCGGTTGAAAGCCAAGTTCTCCAAATGCCATTTTTGGAGAAGGGAAGTTCGGTTTCTTGGACATATAGTTTCTAAGCAAGGCATAGCGGTGGATCCCGCGAAAGTGGTTGTGGTTCAAGACTGGAAGACTCCTAGGAATGCAACCGAAGTAAGAAGCTTTCTCGGTCTGGCGGGCTACTATAGGAAGTTCATCAGGGACTTCGCTAAGATTTCGGCCCCTCTTACTAAGTTGACGAAGAAGAACTTAGTTTTTGCATGGGACTTAGAGTGTGAGCTTTCTTTTCAAAGGCTCAAGAGGGCCCTTACTACAGCCCCAGTTTTGGCATTACCTGATGGCGGTAAGATGTTTACCGTGTACACCGATGCATTTGGCATGGGGTTAGGTGCTGTTCTGATGCAAGAGGGAAGAGTGATATGTTATGGGGGTAGGCAACTTAAAGTTCATGAGAAGAACTATCCCACTCATGATTTGGAGTTGGCGGCGATCGTCTTTGCACTCGAATCCTAGCGCCACTATCTTCTAGGCGAAAGGTTTGAGTTGTATACTGATCACAAGTCACTCAAGTACCTCTTCTCGCAGAAAGATCTGAATTTAAGGCAGCAAAGGTGGATGGAATTCTTGGCATCTTATGACTTCGAGATAGCTTATACCCCTGGCAAGGGTAATGTTGTGGCAGATGCACTAAGCAGAAGTAGGTTGACTTTGAGTCCCTTGTTTGTTGAGATGAGGAGCCTTAGTTCTTGGCAAACTTTGATTTTACAACAGCTGTTGAGTCGATGACGGGTTCATACAGCATTTAGAATCCTTTTAAGGACAATGGTTACTTGTGGATGATGTTTTGAGTAGATGGATGATGGATGGTAGGATAGTTCTTCCTAACTTGAAGATTTCGGGGACGAAATCCTTTAAGGAGGAGAGAATGTAACAACCCGTATTTTTAATAACATGTTATAATGTAAATCAAGGCAGAATTAAATTCTAAATTCTGAATCAAGGGAAACGGGCTGTGCCATTGCGTTCGTCTTGGAAAAATACGCGAAATAGAGTCCGAGTTTTCGAAAAACGGAGTCCGTATGACCAAGTTATGGCCCAATGAAGTTTTCAGAAAATTCCAAGCTCGAAAACAGTTCAAATTCGAATTCAGATTCGAATTACAACCAAGGCAGAATGGGCGGGAATTTTCCCGCCCCAGGCAGGGTCGACACAGGGGTCGACACCAGTGTCGACCCCCCTCCCCCAATGGGTCGACACCCATGTCGACCCAGGGGTCGACACCCATGTCGACCCAGGGGTCGACCCCCCCGGTCGGACCAATTTTTCTGGTGCACCATTTTGACATATTGGGTCTTGTTCTGGAAGTTTCTGACGGGAGTTGATGGCTCAGATTCGATTTAGGGTTAATCCTATGGTCTAAACTACCCCTAATCTCTATAAAAAGACCCCCAGACCTAGCCTAAACCCTCATTAATCATTCCTACAACTAAATGCTGCCCAAATGTTCACTAATCATGGCCTCCACCTTCTTCATGAGAGCATGAGTGTCTTAAATCAATCTATGTCATAAAGGAGCCATCTTTCCTAAGTAAAAGAGCCATATTTCTTTGTCTTTGGGGTTATTCCTTCTTGTTCTCAAGTCTTGAAGTGGAGTTTATCGTCTTTGGTTGCGGATTTGCTAGTGTGGCTTCGTCTCAATCTTATTTTATATTAATTCTATTCTTCATAGCATTGTAAGCCCTATACTACTCTTAGATTCTAACTATGAAGTTAAATATGACATGTTGCAAGTTGAGTTTGGGCCTAAGTATGATATGTGCTTTGATCCTATCATGTTATGCATAAATATATTCTATGCATGTTTGTAAAACTATCACCTTTGCCTTATGCATAGAAAGCTATGAGCTTTGATTAGAAATGTTGCATAAAGCAACATAGAAACTCTCATAAACCTTGTGTTATCTTGCATATGATGTTATATGCGAATCACTAGCCACCATCCTATGTCATTTATGATCATGTTTCACCTATTTGCTTAAGTTGATATTATGCATGTTTTGAGGCCCATGATGTAATATGCAAGCTTATGAACATATTTATGCCTCATATGCCACCATGTTTAACTTGTGGCCAACCTTATTACCTTATGCCCTTTTGTCATGCTTTTGCCAAGTTCCCTCTTTTGATCTATGTTATGTTATGCGAAACGTACATGCGATGGGAATGCATTGGGTTTGGGTAATATTTGTAACGACCCAGAAAATCTGAACCAATTTAAAATTTTTAAATTGGCTAAAATTATGGATTTTAAATATTTAAAATAAATATTTTAAATAATGGCGATGAAAACTGAGTTGAAATCGACAATTGAAAACGAATATAATTAATTATAATTATATATAGAATTGAAAATGGCGCGGTAGTTCGATAATTCGATTTCAAACTTCAATTGAATATACCGGGTGCAAAACAATCCGGATTTTAGTGAAACCAAAAATATTTAAATATGTTAGTGAATATCTTTCTAACGAATCCGACCAATCGAAATTTGATAGCGGGAATCAAAAGATATGTCCAGTTGAAAATTCTGAATAGTCGCTATGGAATTCAGGCCCTTAAAAATGGACATTTTGCAGATGACCTCGGATTTCGACGAAACCACTTTTGTTGGATCCGCAGTGTCAAGTTATTTTTAGGTTTCAAATTTCATAATTTTTCGAATCAATACGTGAGCGTGGCATAGGAAAACGCGTTTGACCAGTTTCAGTTGATTTTAATCGACTGGAAATTGGCCATTTTTCAAATGGTCTCAGAATTAGACGAAACTAGTTTTGTTAGGACCGTATCGTCAATACGAAGCTAGAAAATATTTTTCTGGAATTTTTCTAGTCAGTATGTGGCCCCGGTAATTTGAAATGTGCGTTTAAAATTCAACATAGTGATTTAAATGAAAATTCAACGGAAACTGATCGAAACAGTCGAATCAGCTTACGATACATATCCCATTGTGTTCGGAATGGGGGTAGAACGCTAGGGACGACAGTCAGTGGGCCTCATTTCGACTTCGAATAAAAAGTCAACTTTTAATAAATAAAAAAAAAAATAATATATAACCCCTTTATCCTCACTCTCTCTCTTCCTCCCCATTTCCCCGTCGTTCCTCAAAAAATAAAAAAGAAAGAAAACGAAACGCGTCGCCGCCCAGAGCCTCGAGCCACCGCCGGAGTCCTCCATCCGCCGCCCTCAGGTGCTCTCCACCCTCGAACTCCCGCTCGCGTCCCCTCTCTCCCTCTATCCCTTAATTGAACGCCGCCCCAAACCCTAGAGCAGAAGACCGCCACCCTACCTCGCCTAAACCGTGCCCACCACCGCCTCCGGCCTGCTGACGCACCACCGGCAACCCCCTCCGCCTCCTCTGATCGCCAACAGCCACTGATTCCCCCCCCCCTCTTTGCAGAAATGTAAGTTATTTCTGTTTTATTTTATTTTATTTTTAATTCTATAAAAACTGATTTTGTTTAATGTTAAAAACTGATTTTGTTTAATGTTAAAAACTGATTTTGTTCAATGTTAAAAACTGATTTTGGTTAATGCTAAAAACTGAATTTTTAACAGTATAAAAACTGATTTTGTTTTTTAAAATAAAAACTGATTTTTTAAAAGCAAAGAAAAACTGATTTTTAAAAGCAAAGAAAAACTGATTTTTAAAGCAATTAAAAACTGATATTTTAAAAAGAAATTAAAACTGATTTCTTTTAGAAAAGTAAAAAAAAAACTGATTTTGTTTTAAAATAAAAACTGATTTGTTTTAAAAGTAAAAACTGATTTGTTTTAAAAATAAAAACTGATTTTGTTTAAAAGGAAAAAAAAAGACTTTAAATAGGAAAAAGGTTTAATCTTTAAAGAGAAAAAGGATTTGAACTTTAGGAAGTAAAAATCATATTTTTATATATTGAAAGTCAAAAGTAAAAAACATATTTTTATATATTGAATAGCATAGTAAAAATTCGATTTTTACATATGTAGAGAATACGGGCGAAAGCGACAAAAAGGCGAAGATTTCTATAAAGGAAGAGTCGTGGTACTGGATAGCTATTGGTCAGATTTCTGATTTAAAAATTATATATATGTGTTGAAAATGAAAGTGAATTGCTATATATAAATATATATATATATATATATATATATATACGCCCCTCGTCCACAAACCATGGACGATATTTATTGGTTGAAATTGTTGTGATAATTGGTTGATAGCGAATGATTGTTTGGGATTGTTTGTGATTGATATTGGTTGATTGTGGTTGAAAAATACCCATTGGTGGTTGTGAAATATTTGGTTGAAACCACATAGGATTATTTTGTGGAAATGAAATAAATATATACATGCCGCCTGCGTGCGAACTAGATGCATGATCCCCATTGTCAAAAACCGCGAGGTTTTAAGGTAGAGCGAGGAGCCGTACTAGGGACGGTGCCGGTGTAACTACCCTGCCGTTATGCTGCCGAAATTTTGAATAATATTTGTGTGTTTGAATTATTTTCATATGCTTAAACTATATTTATTCATTGTATAGAAAACATTCATGTGTTGAATTGATATTCATTCGTTGTTTAGAAATTCATGTGTTGAATGGTATTCATATTTTGAAATAAACTGTTCGATAATAAAAATCACATTTTTATCTATATATAAAAACTATTGAAAACATTCATGTGTTGAATTGATATTCATTCGTTGTTTAGAAATTCATGTGTTGAATGGTATTCATATTTTGAAATAAATTGTTCGATAATAAAAATCACATTTTTATCTATATATAAAAACTATTGAAAACATTCATGTGTTGAATTGATATTCATTCGTTGTTTAGAAATTCATGTGTTGAATGGTATTCATATTTTGAAATAAACTGTTCGATAATAAAAATCACATTTTTATCTATATATAAAAACTATTGAAAACATTCATGTGTTGAATTGATATTCATTCGTTGTTTAGAAATTCATGTGTTGAATGGTATTCATATTTTGAAATAAATTGTTCGATAATAAAAATCACATTTTTATCTATATATAAAAACTATTGAAAACATTCATGTGTTGAATTGATATTCATTCGTTGTTTAGAAATTCATGTGTTGAATGGTATTCATATTTTGAAATAAATTGTTCGATAATAAAAATCACATTTTTATCTATATATAGAAACTATAGAAAACATTCATGTGTTGAATTGATATTCATTCGTTGTTTAGAAATTCATGTGTTGAATGGTATTCATATTTTGAAATAAATTGTTTTATGATAAAAATCCTATTTTGTCACCTATATGAACTATATAGAAAAATAGTGTTTTGAAATGAATTGTTTTACAATAAAAATCACATTTTTATTGTATGCATAAATCGTTGAAATGTGAAGTGCTAAAAATAGCCACTTGTTCAAAATAAACATATCTGAGTTGAAATATTCATTAATTAGCTAATGAAATGATTTGCACCTATTTATGTAACATTAGAATGAATGGAGTTTTTAAACCAAATAGAAATCAAATATGAAGTCGAATAGAAATTGATAAATGATAAGAACTGTATATATATGTACATGCAATATTCATTGAACAGGTTATAGCAAAGGGGCTAGAGAAGAGGAATAAAATTTTGTGCCCGACAAATAGGTACACATTTACTGATTTGTTTGGGTGATGATTTTGAGCCTGTTGGCTAGCCGCTTGGCTTCTTCTTTTTCTTTTTGAGATTAGAAAGACCGGGAACGCTATTTGCGATTTCCCGATGCTCCCGGTGCAGGGGAGGTTATGGCGAAATTTTTCCAAAATTTAAGGTGTTAGAAAAATATTTGAAGTTAAAACGATATGGAAATCATTGAATGAACTATATTTATATAAATATATAAATATAAATAAAATTAAAACGAAACGAAGCCGTGCAGTTCGTGTTTTGAAACCGTGTTTTCAAACAACTAGTACGGGAAATCCGACCATTGGATTTTCCCGAAACCTCAACCGTCGGGTTCGCCTTGGAATAATCTTTCCAACGGCACCAACCTTGTAAAAATCCAACGGTTGGATTGTCAGGAATGTTTAATTCAAAATTGAAGAAAAACAGCACCAGAATCGATTTTATTTATATATAAATATAAATAGAATTATATTTAATCGAATAACGACGCTGCAGTTCGTATTTTGAAATCGAAATTTCAAACGATTGTACCGGGAGATCCGACTGTCGGATTTTCCCGAAACTGGAACCGTTGGATTCGTTTTGAAAAGACCTTTCTAATGAGGTAAATTTTGTGAGGATCCAACGGTTAGAATTTCAGATATGTGTAAATCAAATCTGAAGAAAAACAGCGCCACGGCCGCCTTATGGCCCGAAGCGTCGTTTTGAATAAAATGGCTATTTTAAAATAAATAAAAATAGCGATAAATCGTTATAAAATATCATAAGCGATATGGAATGGAAATAAACTGAATTTGCTTGATTTATGTGGCTTTTGATGGTTGAATGTGTTTGGTGTGAAAATTACATTAAAGAACACAATTGGTGTTGTCAAATAATTTAACCATTGAAATAAATTGATTTGAAATTCTAAATATACGTGAATTATTTGAGAAGGCCGAGTTAATTCTCATTTCAAATAATTGACCGACGATTGAAAGTCGAAGATGAAGACGATGGTCGAAGACCGGAGATCTTCACCTCGTTTGGATGGTAACCGAGGTCCTGATTGGGAGGCATCCCGAAATATGGATAATGAGTGGTGATCGTCCAGACGTACGTGGTGATCGAAGGGTTTGCGAGGTATTTAGTGCCTCCGGTTTCGTTCAGACCCAGAACGGACTTGTAAATGGACTGTGTGTCTGACATAGGATTTATTCTGTGTGGCATGCTAAGATGCAGTGATCAGGGCTTCTGTTGAAAAGCAAAGTCTTGTGGTGATGATCAAAGCACCGCCTGTGTGGCATAGCTTTGTGTATAACGTGAATTCGCGAGCCTCACACCCCGGTATGAACCTAAAACGGGAGAACGGACCTCAGGGAGGGCCTACGTTTCCTCCTAGCTAAAAGTGGCGTCAGTGGTTTTACACGCCCTGACGAGTTTGACTTATGTGGTTGTTGCTGTTGCGAGGCGCCTCGGTTTGACCGGACGATCCGGGTCCGATGGAGTCATTCGTTGGCTCGTTTACGCCCCAAAGGGCGGGGAAACGTATGGTTCAGGCATTTTAATCCACAATCGGTGGACCGGCCCTGACGATCCAAGGGTCACTCGAGCTCTGATCCTGAGACTCGGGCTAGGCAGTCTCGAATTCGGTAAGGACTATCTTTTGTCTTGGTTCATGACGGAAATCCAATTTCCAAATATGACATCGTGCGGTTTTGATTGTATACCTATATATGGCGACATAGTGGTATGGGGCATTAATGCCGTCTATGATTGATAGTTATGATTTGAAATTGTTTTCAAAACATATAAACACTAGCAATAATATCAAATGCCTTTGTTTTATTCGTATCAAGCATATCTTGGCCGTTATAAGGTAAAAACTCTATCCTCCGGTTTGCGTTGCATTGTGTGATGGGAACTGAGTCTTATAACGGCTTCATTTTTATAAAAAGCATGGCGATGTTTAAAAGAAAGATTTGTTTTAAAGCACTGGCAATCCAATGGAGTAAACCCGTTCCACGAAAGTGGCGTGGTCCTGTGATTAGCCAATTATATATATGTGTTGAGTGGATTTCTCATACCAGTCCCATGACTGACTCGTAGTTTGTTTCACTCTCAAACTCGGGTGCCCCTTTTTCCACACGGGCAGCCTTGTATTCAGGTTTAGCTGGTTCTTTCTGGATAGCTGGAGCTGAAGATGGATTCTATCATTTATTTCCTTTTATGCTGTTCAGCTCCTATTGTACATATTTTGTTTATTTCCGCTGTAGACATTTATGTATAGCTGAACTGTATTTGTACTAAGTAAGATCCTGTATACTGTGTAACTCTGATGATTACTTTTATCCAGTATATTTTGTTGTTCATTATCTGGTGTATTTATCTAATTTTGTTCTGTTATTATCTGTTTCTGTGTTATATTCCAAAGATAACCTTGTTTCCGTGAGAACGGGAAATCGGGTCGTCTCATCGTGGTATCAGAGCTTTGGTTAAGCTTAGTTCTGGAATATAACATTTGAACGAACTCGGCAGAAATAGAACCAGTAGTGTTCTAGGACGGGTAACTCCATACAGATAGGATCAGTAATATCCTAGTATGAGTAGCAGAATCAGAACAACTCGTTAGAGATGGGGTCAGAAGTGCCTCAGAACGAGTCGAGAGTAATATGTTTTTAAATAACGTATTTGTGATTATATATATACATAGTCTCGTTTTAGAAATATAATTTTTGAATATATAAAAGATATATATTTTAAAAGTTAAAAAGGTTAGACACAAATTGGATTGGTTGGTTGTGTTGTATGATCGTAGATTTATCAAACCACTTCGACTTTATTCCTTTTCGGGGACGAAAAGTTTTAAGTGGGGGAGATTGTAACGACCCAGAAAATCTGAACCAATTTAAAATTTTTAAATTGGCTAAAATAATGGATTTTAAATATTTAAAATAGATATTTTAAATAATGGCGATAAAAACTGAGTTGAAATCGACAATTGAAAACGAATATAATTAATTATAATTATATATAGAATTGAAAATGGCGCGGTAGTTCGATAATTCGATTTCAAACTTCAATTGAATATACCGGGTGCAAAACAATCCGCATTTTAGTGAAACCAAAAATATTTAAATATGTTAGTGAATATCTTTCTAACGAATCCAACCAATCGAAATTTGATAGCGGGAATCAAAAGATATGTCCAGTTGAAAATTCTGAATAGTCGCTATGGAATTCAGGCCCTTAAAAATGGACATTTTGCAGATGACCTCGGATTTCGACGAAACCACTTTTGTTGGATCCGCAGTGTCAAGTTATTGTTAGGTTTCAAATTTCATAATTTTTCGAATCAATACGTGAGCGTGGCATAGGAAAACGCGTTTGACCAGTTTCAGTTGATTTTAATCGACTGGAAATTGGCCATTTTTCAAACGGTCTCAGAATTCGACGAAACTAGTTTTGTTAGGACCGTATCGTCAATACGAAGCTAGAAAATATTTTTCTGGAATTTTCTAGTCAGTATGTGGCCCCGGTAATTTGAAATGTGCGTTTAAAATTCAATATAGTGATTTAAATGAAAATTCAACGGAAACTGATCGAAACAGTCGAATCAGCTTACGATACATATCCCATTGTGTTCGGAATGGGGGTAGAACGCTAGGGACGACAGTCGGTGGGCCTCATTTCGACTTCGAATAAAAAGTCAACTTTTAATAAAAACAAAATAAAATAAAATAATAATATATAACCCCTTTATCCTCACTCTCTCTCTCTTCCTCCCCATTTCCCCGTCGTTCCTCAAAAAAAAAAAAAAAAAAAAAAAAAAAAAAAACGAAACGCGTCGCCGCCCAGAGCCTCGGGCCACCGCCGGAGTCCTCCATCCGCCGCCCTCAGGCGCTCTCCACCCTCGAACTCCCGCTCGCGTCCCCTCTCTCCCTCTATCCCTTAATTGAACGCTGCCCCAAACCCTAGAGCAGAAGACCGCCACCCTACCTCGCCTAAACCGTGCCCACCACCGCCTCCGGCCTGTTGACGCGCCACCGGCAACCCCCTCCGCCTCCTCTGATCGCCAACAGCCACTGATTCCCCCCCCCCTCTTTGCAGAAATGTAAGTTATTTCTGTTTTATTTTATTTTATTTTTAATTCTATAAAAACTGATTTTGTTTAATGTTAAAAACTGATTTTGTTTAATGTTAAAAACTGATTTTGTTTAATGTTAAAAACTGATTTTGGTTAATGTTAAAAACTGAATTTTTAACAGTATAAAAACTGATTTTGTTTTTTAAAATAAAAACTGATTTTTTAAAAGCAAAGAAAAACTGATTTTTAAAAGCAAAGAAAAACTGATTTTTAAAGCAATTAAAAACTGATATTTTAAAAAGAAATTAAAACTGATTTCTTTTAGAAAATTAAAAAAAAACTGATTTTGTTTTAAAATAAAAACTGATTTGTTTTAAAAGTAAAAACTGATTTTTTTTTAAAAATAAAAACTGATTTTGTTTAAAAGGAAAAAAAAAGACTTTAAATAGGAAAAAGGTTTAATCTTTAAAGAGAAAAAGGATTTGAACTTTAGGAAGTAAAAATCATATTTTTATATATTGAAAGTTAAAAGTAAAAATCATATTTTTATATATTGAATAGCATAGTAAAAATTCGATTTTTACATATGTAGAGAATACGGGCGAAAGCGACAAAAAGGCGAAGATTTCTATAAAGGAAGAGTCGTGGTACTGGATAGCTATTGGTGAGATTTCTGATTTAAAAATTATATATATGTGTTGAAAATGAAAGTGAATTGCTATATATAAATATCTATATATATATATACGCCCCTCGTCCACAAACCATGGACGATATTTATTGGTTGAAATTGTTGTGATAATTGGTTGATAGCGAATGATTGTTTGGGATTGTTTGGGATTGATATTGGTTGATTGTGGTTGAAAAATACCCATTGGTGGTTGTGAAATATTTGGTTGAAACCACATAGGATTAGTTTGTGGAAATGAAATAAATATATACATGCTGCCTGCGTGCGAACTAGATGCATGATCCCCATTGTCAAAAACCGCGAGGTTTTAAGGTAGAGCGAGGAGCCGTACTAGGGACGGTGCCGGTGTAACTACCCTGCCGTTATGCTGCCGAAATTTTGAATAATATTTGTGTGTTTGAATTATTTTCATATGCTTAAACTATATTTATTCATTGTATAGAAAACATTCATGTGTTGAATTGATATTCATTCGTTGTTTAGAAATTCATGTGTTGAATGGTATTCATATTTTGAAATAAACCGTTCGATAATAAAAATCACATTTTTATCTATATATAAAAACTATTGAAAACATTCATGTGTTGAATTGATATTCATTCGTTGTTTAGAAATTCATGTGTTGAATGGTATTCATATATTGAAATAAATTGTTCGATAATAAAAATCATATTTTTATCTATATATAAAAACTATTGAAAACATTCATGTGTTGAATTGATATTCATTCGTTGTTTAGAAATTCATGTGTTGAATGGTATTCATATTTTGAAATAAACTGTTCGATAATAAAAATCACATTTTTATCTATATATAAAAACTATTGAAAACATTCATGTGTTGAATTGATATTCATTCGTTGTTTAGAAATTCATGTGTTGAATGGTATTCATATTTTGAAATAAATTGTTCGATAATAAAAATCACATTTTTATCTATATATAAAAACTATTGAAAACATTCATGTGTTGAATTGATATTCATTCGTTGTTTAGAAATTCATGTGTTGAATGGTATTCATATTTTGAAATAAATTGTTCGATAATAAAAATCACATTTTTATCTATATATAGAAACTATAGAAAACATTCATGTGTTGAATTGATATTCATTCGTTGTTTAGAAATTCATGTGTTGAATGGTATTCATATTTTGAAATAAATTGTTTTATGATAAAAATCCTATTTTGTCACCTATATGAACTATATAGAAAAATAGTGTTTTGAAATGAATTGTTTTACAATAAAAATCACATTTTTATTGTATGCATAAATCGTTGAAATGTGAAGTGCTAAAAATAGCCACTTGTTCAAAATAAACATATCTGAGTTGAAATATTCATTAATTAGCTAATGAAATGATTTGCACCTATTTATGTAACATTAGAATGAATGGAGTTTTTAAACCAAATAGAAATCAAATATGAAGTCGAATAGAA
Organism: Allium sativum; assembly: GCA_030737875.1. Taxonomy (NCBI): domain Eukaryota; kingdom Viridiplantae; phylum Streptophyta; class Magnoliopsida; order Asparagales; family Amaryllidaceae; genus Allium; species Allium sativum. Next base: position 772,366,122 of record CM060924.1, on the reverse strand, counting down.
ATTGATAAATGATAAGAACTGTATATATATGTACATGCAATATTCATTGAACAGGTTATAGCAAAGGGGCTAGAGAAGAGGAATAAAATTTTGTGCCCGACAAATAGGTACACATTTACTGATTTGTTTGGGTGATGATTTTGAGCCTGTTGGCTAGCCGCTTGGCTTCTTCTTTTTCTTTTTGAGATTAGAAGGACCGGGAACGCTATTTGCGATTTCCCGATGCTCCCGGTGCAGGGGAGGTTATGGCGAAATTTTTCCAAAATTTAAGGCGTTAGAAAAATATTTGAAGTTAAAACGATATGGAAATCATTGAATGAACTATATTTATATAAATATATAAATATAAATAAAATTAAAACGAAACGAAGCCGTGCAGTTCGTGTTTTGAAACCGTGTTTTCAAACAACTAGTACGGGAAATCCGACCATTGGATTTTCCCGAAACCTCAACCGTCGGGTTCGCCTTGGAATAATCTTTCCAACGGCACCAACCTTGTAAAAATCCAACGGTTGGATTGTCTGGAATGTTTAATTCAAATTTGAAGAAAAACAGCACCAGAATCGATTTTATTTATATATAAATATAAGTAGAATTATATTTAATCGAATAACGACGCTGCAGTTCGTATTTTGAAATCGAAATTTCAAACGATTGTACCGGGAGATCCGACCGTCGGATTTTCCCGAAACTAGAACCGTTGGATTCGTTTTGAAAAGACCTTTCTAATGAGGTAAATTTTGTGAGGATCCAACGGTTAGAATTTCAGATATGTGTAAATCAAATCTGAAGAAAAACAGCGCCACGGCCGCCTTATGGCCCGAAGCGTCGTTTTGAATAAAATGGCTATTTTAAAATAAATAAAAATAGCGATAAATCGTTATAAAATATCATAAGCGATATGGAATGGAAATAAACTGAATTTGCTTGATTTATGTGGCTTTTGATGGTTGAATGTGTTTGGTGTGAAAATTACATTAAAGAACACAATTGGTGTTGTCAAATAATTTAACCATTGAAATAAATTGATTTGAAATTCTAAATATACGTGAATTATTTGAGAAGGCCGAGTTAATTCTCATTTCAAATAATTGACCGACGATTGAAAGTCGAAGATGAAGACGATGGTCGAAGACCGGAGATCTTCACCTCGTTTGGATGGTAACCGAGGTCCTGATTGGGAGGCATCCCGAAATATGGATAATGAGTGGTGATCGTCCAGACGTACGTGGTGATCGAAGGGTTTGCGAGGTATTTAGTGCCTCCGGTTTCGTTCAGACCCAGAACGGACTTGTAAATGGACTGTGTGTCTGACATAGGATTTATTCTGTGTGGCATGCTAAGATGCAGTGATCAGGGCTTCTGTTGAAAAGCAAAGTCTTGTGGTGATGATCAAAGCACCGCCTGTGTGGCATAGCTTTGTGTATAACGTGAATTCGCGAGCCTCACACCCCGGTATGAACCTAAAACGGGAGAACGGACCTCAGGGAGGGCCTACGTTTCCTCCTAGCTAAAAGTGGCGTCAGTGGTTTTACACGCCCTAACGAGTTTGACTTATGTGGTTGTTGCTGTTGCGAGGCGCCTCGGTTTGATCGGACGATCCGGGTCCGATGGAGTCATTCGTTTGCTCGTTTACGCCCCAAAGGGCGGGGAAACGTATGGTTCAGGCATTTTAATCCACAATCGGTGGACCGGCCCTGACGATCCAAGGGTCACTCGAGATCTGATCCTGAGACTCGGGCTAGGCAGTCTCGAATTCGGTAAGGACTATCTTTTGCCTTGGTTCATGACGGAAATCCAATTTCCAAATACGACATCGTGCGGTTTTGATTGTATACCTATATATGGCGACATAGTGGTATGGGGCATTAATGCCGTCTATGATTGATAGTTATGATTTGAAATTGTTTTCAAAACATATAAACACTTGCAATAATATCAAATGCCTTTGTTTTATTCGTATCAAGCATATCTTGGCCGTTATAAGGTAAAAACTCTATCCTCCGGTTTGCGTTGCATTGTGTGATGGGAACTGATTCTTATAACGGCTTCATTTTTATAAAAAGCATGGCGATGTTTAAAAGAAAGATTTGTTTTAAAGCACTGGAAATCCAATGGAGTAAACCCGTTCCACGAAAGTGGCGTGGTCCTGTGATTAGCCAAATATATATATGTGTTGAGTGGATTTCTCATACCAGTCCCATGACTGACTCATAGTTTGTTTCACTCTCAAACTCGGGTGCCCCTTTTTCCACACGGGCAGCCTTGTATTCAGGTTTAGCTGGTTCTTTCTGGATAGCTGGAGCTGAAGATGGATTCTATCATTTATTTCCTTTTATGCTGTTCAGCTCCTATTGTACATATTTTGTTTATTTCCGCTGTAGACATTTATGTATAGCTGAACTGTATTTGTACTAAGTAAGATCCTGTATACTGTGTAACTCTGATGATTACTTTTATCTAGTATATTTTGTTGTTCATTATCTGGTGTATTTATCTAATTTTGTTCTGTTATTATCTGTTTCTGTGTTATATTCCAAAGATAACCTTGTTTCCGTGAGAACGGGAAATCGGGTCGTCTCAATATTAATGACATGAAAACATGGTTTTAAAATATGACATGAATATTGACTTGTGATTATGTTTGTAAACATAATGATGGACATGACACTTAGAAAACATGAGTGTGGCCAACTCGAGGTTGGGTTGAGTTTGTAGCATAAATCTACCCGGAACCGACCGGCTTAACTAGTGGCTACAAACAATAGGACCCAATGTGAGTAGTTGGTCACGTCGTACTTGAAACCCGAGGTTAGACTAAGTTGTTGTTTAAAGCTACCCGGACCCGCCCGGCTTAACTAGTAACCACAACAAGGTCTAATGTGAGAGGTTGGGTGCATTAAATTAATTAATGCCACATGATAGGGTTAAGTCATGGACTACTTGAATACTTAACCAATTAAACACGATGGATTGGTAGGGTTAAGTCATGGACTACTTGAATACACTTAACCAATTAAACCCGATGTATTGATAGAGTTAAGTCATGAACTACTTGAATACACTTAACCAACTCAATACATGGTTAGGTTAGGATTAACCACACTTAACCCACTTGAAATACTAGTTACGTGGTCCTTTTCAGCAGTAACCAACTTCGAAGTATCATGGGTGCCCTGGACTAGGCTAGGGTGGGGCACGATTACTGGACTGATTGTAAGAGGCCAAAAGAGACGGCTGAAGGGTGCACCAGTTGTTAAGGCGGACCATGGTCGTGCATATTAAGTCCGGAGTTGAACATGGGCACCAGTAGGTTTAGACTGTGCGTGCTTGAATTGTGTCTGTGGTTTACACCTTTGGGCTGGATACACCCTGGGGTGGACCTAGCACAGTTAACTACATTCCACGATTAAGCCGTATGACACAGATACACGACGAGTTAGGCTTTTAGGGAGCCGATCGACTAGACCGAGTAGTTGGACCTCGATTTAGGTCATCTCATGATGTGGGCCAGCTTTGGGCCAAGGGATCATTTCTTGATTATACTTGACATGGATTGGAATACTAGTACATACCTGGTGCAACTTAACCTTGTATATGCGATGCCACACTTGATCTATCTTGTTAACTTTTCACCATGCCAGTTATCACCCTACATCTCATCTCTGTTTTACATGTTCAGTTAACTTTATTAGTTTTTATACTAATAGTATATAGGACTTACCAGTCTTTTTGACTGACCCGTTTTCTTTCGCCTCTTTTCTTCTATTTCCCCCCTCAGGTTTACAGGGTGGGAACACTGGTACTTAGCTTGGATCTTTAGCTGCTTTTCTGGATAGCTCATGTAAGGTTTGGACTTGAGCACGCTATGGCTTTCTTCTACCTTGGGGATAGTTACTTTATGATTTTCTTTCCAGTTTTCAGTTGATGTTTCTAGACTATGTTTTGTGGAAAATAATGACTAAGTACTCTGATGTAACTTGACTATGGTTTTGAAATTCTAGTTTTATCCGCTGCTTTACTTACTCTGTTTTACTTATATGTTCTGTCTTGTGATATCTGCATGCATGTTTACCTCGTTTAACGCCCCTCCAAAGCTAGTGCCCTTGCAAGAGTGGCATTGGTGGAGGTGGGGTGTTACAATAAGATATCGTGGCTTCCTGAATCTTTGAATCAGCAATACCATAGTGTTCCAATCATGAAGCAACCCCACTCAAACTCCACCAAGGTTCTCTTCTAGTTTCTTTTATAAAAAAATTCCTCCTTTATACACAGTCTTCTCTTGTATCCCCTCCTGTTTGAATTTTGCCAACTCCTTTAACTGTTCATATCCAAAAACATTACCTCCCCTTTACTCACTACCCTACTGTGTAACACTTAATTTTTTGTTAACCTTTGTTCCCTTTACAGCTAAAACCGTATGCTCCAAATCAACAAGATGCCTCGATTCCATTTACAGTCATTTACAGATCTCGTCCCCTCCCCATTCAACGCACTTCAGTGATTTTCACAAGTTTTGGAACCCAATGCCAAATCACTAATCATCTCTTAAGCCGTTCAACTAACTGTTCTTCAACACAATAACTAAAGCAATACTGATACAAACGTCCTACCAAAAACCATGGATTCCATAAACTTGTACAAAATAAGTTGAACCTATCATCACTATTATCATACCTCGTGAGTCAGGCATCATCTTCTAAAATCAAGCCCCCTCAGAGTTCAATCTCAACACTTCATAAAAGCCAAGACAAACGACTTCCTATGCAATGCTCCGGGAAGTTAAATCTGAACGACTTCCTCCTTAACCCTGCTGCTTCAACAAAAGTTTCCTAATGCTGTAAATGTTTCACTCACCAAAGAAGAAAAATAAGATTACTGCTTTTTCTTCTAAGTCACAGGAATTACTCGGTGTCATTCCGGTTAAAAACGCAGAACAATCCGCCTTTCACCAATCGCTCCTACTCAAAAACTCCACCAGCCTAACACTTTAAGTCTGACGTCACTTACCCCATTGAAAATGCATCTGCAAATCTTCTTCCTCTTATACAGTAACTCCTATTCCAGGTGACATATGCACTATAGCGCATCCCACCAGATATGGACGCCCGAAACTATGATCACCAGAAACCCCACTTCGATTCCCCCTCCTTCCAAACATCGCCCCATCAAAATCAAGGTCTCTATCTTGCATCGCACCTCAGACCCAGTCACGCACACAGAAAAAGCCACGACACAAATCATCTTAGAATTCCACCAAATATCACGAGTAAGTGCAAAACGAAGCCACAAACACCACCGTAGAATTCAGCTCCTCAATTTATGCACAAAACTTCCCAAAAATTAATGAACCCTAATTCGCTTTATAGAAATGACAGCAACCAAAAAGGGATCGAACTAAACAAGGTTAATAACGATGGAAAGAGCAAACCATGAGGAGCTCGAATATATGAGCTCCGAAAATTTTGGGGATTTCTTTGATTTTGGATGATTTTCTGGAATAGCGGTTCTCTTTGTTTCATTTTACTGGAAGACATATTGATATGAGGACGGGTTGAATAGTATTTGGAGATTTTGACAGTGAAGCATAGCCAAATATATTAGTAGAGAATATATTATTTAATTTGATTTTTTCTTTGATCGTTTTCCTTTTTGGCTGAAGAAGAAAATATTGTCCCTGAAGAAGAGAATGCAGATAGTAGTATTTAAAAGGGAAAGATGGTTTGGCAGGCACGACATCTGAAACATGGAGAGCACAGAATTGAAAAAGAAACCATAGATAATAAGTTATCCGTAGCTTTCAGTGTAAGGCATTATACATGTTAAGGCTGCGTGAGTTTTAAATTGGCATGATTTTTTAGTAGGAATCATTTTAATTTATTGTTAATGCAAACACACATTATTCGTTTAAATATGTATGTGTGTGTGTGTGTGTGTGTGTGTGTATATATATATATACATATCATTTCTCGTGTGCGAAGCACGAGTCGTTCACTAATATATGTTTGTTACAGTTAATGCGGTACCGACTAGGCAGAATTTCGTTCATTTAGCGTTACAGACAAAAATAAAAATACTATCGTGTCAAGCGATGTGTCATAATCCCAAATATATAGCAATATCGACAAGTTAGTCTATATCGTGATATCTCAAAACGCTTATATAGGGTGTAAAATACTTCAATTAAAAAGTTGCTTATTTTTCAAAATAAAAATTATAGAAAATTCTAAAAATTAAATTATAACTATGCCTTGAAAATCTTGCCGGAATAATCTATTATGGATTTTTATAAAATTAATTTCACTAAAATCCTCTATTGTTTGGAAATTAAATCAAACAATTTCCAATTAACAAATAAATTATATATCCAATATGAATATATACATATAACTTCAAAATAATCTAATACGAATTTTAAACTCAATATTTCTATATTTAATTTAAAACGATATCCAATATAAATTAAAAATCCATTTATTTGTAAAATAAATTATTATGTTTTTAATAACAAATTCCATATTTGATTTGGATATAAAACAAAATTTACAATATGAAATCTTGGTTTTTTCTCTTCCATTAGAAAAATATAATCAAATAGTTCCAAACGTTTCTGGTTTCAAAGAAATCTGACTTATATTGGCTTCTGTATATCCATTTGAAGTTCAAAACAGAACATTACGAACTACCGCGACATTACGAGATCGTTTTAAATTATATTATAAATTATACTTTTAAATATCGTTTTATTAAATAAATTCCTTATAAATTTCTATATATAATTCAAATAAAATATTTAAAACAAATTTAAATATTCAGAATTCAACGGCTAAAAATCCGGGTCGTTACATTCCTTCCCCCTTAAAATAATTTCGTCCTCGAAATTGCTAAGCAATAAAAATGCTATAACTCTAACTCCTTATAATCTACTTAGTTGAAATCTTATATTCCATATCTTCATAAACCAATTCTTACCCGAACTTCGAATTGTCATACCAATACTCGACCATTCATAATTCTTTCCAAATGATATATCCACCATTTATGGACAATCGATCATCACATTCTTTTCTTCAATCCATATGCTCTCTTGCATATCCACGCCCATTCCAATTGATTTTAAATTTGTTTATCAATTTCATTATTCCACATGAAATTTTAGTAATCAGTTCTGGTTTTCTTATTTCAATTACAACTAACAACTCGATTTTAAATTATCCAAAAATTTCTTCAAAAATTTCTAACTCTTTAAAATTTCAAAAAAAAATCGCCAGCATCTCCTTTGCATGACTAAATTGGTACAACCACAACTCGCCTTTCTAGGCCTTCTCCAATCCAAAAGAAAATCCAAAAGCCAAGCGGCTAGCCCCATAGGCTCATAAAACCATCAAATCCATGTAATATTGTAAACATGTACCTTTTTGTCGGGCATAATTATATCGCTTGCATTTGCTTCCATTCAGTATCTGCTTAGCATACATATATCCATTTCCAATTGGTTTCAAATCAATCCAATTTCCAATTTTTAACACTCTAATCAACTTCTGATTAGTTCACTTCCATTTTATCAATTCAAATCTGAATTGTATTTAAGTCAATCCACTTATACTTGAATCCAAATTTATCAAAATTCAATTTCAATTAACAACATCCAATATATATTCAACTTGCTTATTCATAAGTCGAATTCATATTAATAATTCGAATCTCAACGTTTCTCTTTATTTAATTTCATTCGGAATTATTTCTAATTCAATCCAATTTTATTAATCTTAACTTAAGTTAAATTTCAATTCATTTGATACATTTTTACCATCTCAATCTATTCAACATATACAAGTTAAATTTTAATTTCAAAATTCAAATTTCAAATTAGTTTTGAAATCATATAAATGTATACTTATATTTATAATCATCAACAAATTCAAAACTCTTGGATTTCTAAAAAAACATGTTCTTCCCAAACTAATTTTCCATTAACGAATTATTATGGTAGCAATCCGTCACTCAGAAATTTGAAAATGAATACCGATAATGTCGTGACCCATTATCAGAATTATTTTCTCGCCACTGAAATGATTTCAATGCTAAATCACTTTCAAAACCCATTTCAAAAACCATTCTTATTTAAGAATTCTTCAAAATATCATTATATTACCTTTAAAAATACTTCAGAAAATATTTACTAATCATCCAGGATTTAAATTCCAAATTCTTGCCTAAATTTAATTGTAATTCAGCCTATTTGTGTATTCCATTCCTATATAAATTTAATTTGGTTTTATATAGCCATTTCAGTATTATATCTCATTTGATTATAATAAGAGCCAATCACATCAATAACTTCAGAAAAATGTTCCTTTTATATCGAAAATAGTTTTTGGGCAAAATAAATTCATTTACCCATTTTAAAAATAATATTTATTGAATTGCTTTGTTCGAGAGTTTAGAAACACCTATCGATACAGTTGTACATCCGTATCGACCAGGATTCAGAAACCACTCAACGAACTAACCAACACAATATAAAACAGTTTTATATCAAATTTACAAGTACACACTCATATAAATATACTCGAACTCAATCTAGGGTATTACTAACCCCATCTCTATTGAGTTATGCCACAGAGCCAAGGTTACTACTCAACCTTCAACTCTGATACGAACTGTAATGGCCCGAATTTCTGTATCCTTTGAGTCGAATAATAACACAACATGTTCAACTCAAACTGCACAGAAATACGAATCAATAATAAAAAGAAGTTAGAGGATGAGAAATAGAAAGAAAGAAAAGTTAGAATAGAAGAAAACAAAGAACACAAATCTCACAGCAAAACGAATAAAATATATTATACAACATAACTTCCGAAAATACAAATCAATAACTATATATACGTACCATCATCAGAGCAAAACGGTTATTGCTGGAAGAGTTATAAATACCTGTTTCCAGCTACAAACATAGTACGCAGTGGAAAATATAATAATCTATAGTTAACTGAGAAGCCTCCTGCTTCAAGCTCCTCCAAGTGAATCTGTAAAATTCCGACTACTTGACTGTTCGTACAAATTTGGGCACCCAAGAGTTCAGGGAAAACAAACAAAATAAACTCTGGGTCAGTTATGGGACTGGTGTGAGTAAACTCCAACCAATTGTTTGACTTTCAAAAACCTTTCGAAAGAAATGATAATCGTAAGACCAATCCACACATAAACACAGGTGGTTTTTACCTTACAATAACCAAAAATATTTTTGATATCAAATCCAGTGATATTATAATAGTGTCTATAACAAATAAATAGAAACTAGCGGAATGCTTGCATCTCACGCTCTGTAAGGACCCGTAACTTCCCTAGTCTCTGAGGAGAAGAGGAAGAACGGATTGCCTGGAGGACAAGACGAACCAGAACATTAACAGAAGAACATTTCATTGCTATTACAACAATTTACATCAGAATACAAGAATATACATGGTATGAATAAATATTACATATTTATTAAATATCGGAGATTTACAAATTACAATGCAGCGGAAAAATAATACAAAACACAACTGAAAAGAATATACGGATACAGAGCTTTCCGAATATCATTCCAGTTGTAAACCAGGATCCTGTGAATATAAATCTGCAAAACCAAAACTACTAGCTGCCGTTATGGAAAAATAGGGGCAACCAAAGTTTAGGTTAAAACAATAAACTCTAGGTCAATCATGTGATTGGTGTGAGAACCAAAACAGTCATTCAAAACTTTAAATTAGGTATATCAAGGGACCATGCCGTATGACACGGAACGGGTTTCCTCCCAAGAATACCAGTGCATATAACAAAACAACGCAATGCTTTTTGAAAAAATGAAGCTATTATAAGACCCAGAACCTATCACACAATGCAACGCAAGCCAAAGGATAGGGTTTTACCTTATAATAGCCAAACACTCTTGGCACATTAAAACAAATCATTTGATACTTATTATAAGTGCATAGTGTTTAAAACAACTTCAAATAGAAATGTATCAATCCTAGGCGGCATGGGTACCATATATCATGTCGCCAATGCTAGGCTCTACAATCAAAACTGCAAATGTCACGTATTGGAAGTTGGATTTCTGTCTGTGAACCAAGGCAAGGGATCATCCTTACCGCTTCGAGACGCTCTAGCTCGTGTCTCAGGAACAACCGCAACTGCACCTTGGATCGTCAGGGCCGGTCCATGAAGAGTGGATTAAAATGCCTGAACACTGCGTTTCCCCACCCTATGGGGTGTCAATGAGCCAAATGACTACATCGGCCCCGGATCGACCGATATAAATGAGGCGCCTCCTATCCATCATCCACATAAGAAAAATGCCAGGGCATGCAAAACGCTGACACCACTCCTAGCTAGAAGGAAACGCATGTCCTCCTTGAAGTCCTCTCCTGTTTATGGTTCACACCGGGGTGTGAGGCTCGCGAATCAACGCTACATAAAGCTATGCTATATCGAAGCCGTGCTTTGATCATCAACCAAAAGACTCTGCTTTTGAACAGAAGCCTTGATCATTTGCATCTCAGCATGCCACACAGGCAATTCACACTATGCAACCGATGTCTATCAATCACATAGAATGAAATCCGATGTCAGACACACATTCATTTACAATCAGTCGATCGACATACAACTATTTATTGGGATTAGTGTATGTCATATATCATCCCAATACACGTGTGGGGTTTCAATCAACAAATATAGATTTATTTACGCAGTTGGGCGATGTGTAAAATTTATCGTCCCAATCAATATTAGTCAAATGTTTGTACATGAACAAACCGTTCGATTTGTTTATAAATATTTATTTTATTCATATACATGTTAACAGTTATATTTTTTTATTATAAAATATTTTATTCCATTTCACACCACACAATAAAATTTCACGACAAAATCAAACAAACAAGCCATCCATGGTCTGCGGACGACGGGTGTCGGTTGCTGCTAAGCACCGTCTGCATCCTAGTATATATTTTAACTAGAAAATAAAAAAAAGTGAGAAGCTCTCACCGTGGGTTCCACTCCCCCGTACTCCATTTCTGAACGGTTCGGATTTGCCCAAAATTCCAATGCGACCTTTTCCCGCTGTTCATAGTAAAATCATATTTTTAATCCGATGTTTATACATTTTTAAAAATCGCTATTTCCGTACTGCTACTTCCTATGTATATAAATCAAAACTTTTATAGCACCATCATATATATAAAGATCGAATTTTTATTTTTCTATTCAAATAAAAATTATATTTTTATATTACTTTTCTATATATAAAAAAAATCATATCTTTATACGAATAATAACCCCAACTTTATACAATGTTTATATATAAAAGAACATAATTTTATTTCGCCTACATATTTATAAAAATCTCACCTTTTTATTTAGCTATGTATATATATATCAAAGATCACATTTTCACAAAACTAAAAATCATGTTCTTATAAACTAAAAATCAAATTTTTGTAACACTAAAAATCAAATTTTATAAATAAAAATCATACCTTTGTTCGCTACATATGTAAAAATCATTTCTTTGTCCAAATAAAATAAATCATACCTTTGTTCAAATTAAAAATCAAACCTTTTTTATGTACAATAATGTATATTTATTTTCATACAAATCAGATTTTTAAATTGATAAAACTAAATAGAATAAGGTAAAAACTCACCGTTAATCAATCGGAGGAGGGAAGGGCGTCGCTGGTGGCTGACGTGCGGACCGGAGGTGGCGGGGGAAGCTGTCAGCAATGGTGACGGTCTCAAGTGGTCGGGCGGCACTGCTCAGGGGTTTTCCCGTTCGTATGGAGGCAAGGCGGGTTTTAAATCGAGGAAGAGGGTCGTTGGAGGCCAGGGAGGTGGAGGGGAAGTCGGCCACCGGTGTAACACCCCGTATTTTTTGTGAACATAAAAGTAACAAAACAAAGTATTCTTAATTTTTAAAAGAAAAATTAAGGGAAACGGGTTCCGCAGTTGCATTCGTCTTGGAATTCTGCTTGAGATAGAGTCTGGTTTGCGTAAATCGGATTCCGTATGAAGAAGTTATGGCCTTCAGAAGTCTCAGAAAATTTAAATAAAACAATTCAGATTTAAGTTTGAAATTCAAATCACACACCCGGGCTGAGCGGGAAACTTCTTGCCTAATATCCAGGTCGACCAGGGGGTCGACCTGAGGGTCTACCTCCCCCCTATTTCCAAATCCAAGGACTGGTTTGTTTTTCTACATTTGGACGCCCGTTCTGACCAGATTCGTTGATCCATATGCTATTCAAACACCCCCAAACCCCACTTTCTGTACACACCAAACCATTGTAATGCTATGCTGCCTCAGTTCTAATTAAAATAAATTAATGGCGTCTCTACTCTGCTGATACCTAAGCTAGAACTAGTGCTTCTTCTTCTTCTTCCATTCTGAATATGATTAAAAGAGAACAACTACAACGCTTTTTCCTTTAGAATCAAACCAAGGTGAGTACAGTTATTTTCAGATATGAAATCTAATTACGATATTGACATGGTTATAAATCTGAATTTGAGATTATGCATATTCTTGTTTATCAGATCTGTTTTTTTGTGTAGATCTATCTTATTAATATTATAGTAACTATTCTGTATCTCTTCCTTCTAACTGTTCTATAGCCAGGCTACCAAGAGTCTGAGCAAAATCTCATAAGAGATTGACGCACGAACGCTAAATTTTGGAAAAATAGGTAATGATGCATAATTAGGCATGACTGATTTGTGATTAATTTGAGAAAAGATCATATGTTGTAATTTAAGATCTGGATCTGGGTATACCATATATGGCAGTCTGTGATTTGGAAGAAGGAGAATTATTGTATATATGACTTAGGCGCAAAGATCTATATTATAATAGGATAACTATTAAATGTGAATACACCTAAATGGGGATTTTAGATATTTGGCATACACTGAAAATCAAAGGCTATAATTTGGCATAATTCGTATTGTATATCACGATTTGGGGTTTTTAGAGAATATTCTGTACTGTGTAAATTTAACTAAAATTTGGGGCATATGTTATATTGTGAATTATAACCATAATTTAGGCATGTGAAATTAGGCTTAATTTTATGATTAAATCTGTTAAATTGCCTGCTAAATCTGTTGAAACAGAATACGGTGAATTTGGGGTATGAAAATCTGTAGGCTTGATCTAAAAATTGAGAAAACAAGTTAATAGAACTTTGAATAATCTGCTATAACTTGTAAAGAAGTTTAATCGGTTGAATTGGCATAATTAGTCTGATATTGGCATAATCTGTGAATGAATACTTTAGCTAAAAATAAGAATGTTGAGACACGAGGTTAGACTCTACTTGCGGTAGAAGCCTGCCCGGACCCAACCGGCTTAACCAGCAACCGCAAACTGTCAGTCTAATGTGAGAGGTCGTAGGCATAACTAAAAGATGCTTAGACACGAGGTTAGCTCTGGCTTGTGGCAGAAGTCTGCCTGGAACCGCCCGGCACATCCAGCGGCTACAAGCTAGCGACCTAAAGTGAGAGATCTGTGCATTAGTGATTAATTAATGCAAATATAGGATAAATATAATGCCTAAAAATGTGTTGGGTGGATAAGGTTAAATCAACTGGGCGGATGAATCTAACAAACCCGTTTTGTAAATCTGTAGGACCAATACAAGTTTAGGTGAAACAATCTGTAAGTTTGTTAATCTGTATATCTGATCAGTTAGTCTGAAAATTTGTTAACCTGTATATCTGATCTGAGGACTAGTTAATCTGAACTTTGTTCATCTGAAATCTATAAACATGTAAATCTAAAATCTGTTAGTCTGGGGACACAATGTTAGGAGGTGAAATTACTTGTGTCATCTGTTATGTGGGACGCATATTAGTCAGTAACCCTTTTCTGGTATCAAAATTATGAACCAACACTAGGAGGGGTCCGGGGCACTCTTACTGAACTAATTGTAAGAGGTTCACTCCTGATAATGGCGAGGGGTGTCGATGGCGCGTTCCAACTGGGTCATGTGCGTGCATGGATCCAGTCTGCTCTAAGGATGTAAGACACTGTGACATCTGTAAATAGGTCTGTGTCTATAGGTTGCCACTTTAGGGAATGATACACCCTTCTGTGGGGCCGGCACAAGGTATTTATGTATTAGGGAGCCGATCGCTTGGGATAAAATTTAGGGTACACCTAGTTCTGTCTATTTCTGTTGGTGTACCATCTATTTCTGTTGGGGAGGTAAAGGCCCATTAGTTGGATTGGTAAAGGCCCATTATTAGCATTCTGTTTCTGTACTGTCTATTTCTGTTGGGGTGGTAAAGGCCTATTAGTTGTGGTGGTAAAGGCCCATTACTAGCATTCTGTTTCTGTACCTTTTGTCACTATTGGGGTGGTAAAGGCCCATTACTAGCATTTTGATTCTGTAGAGATTATTCTGTTTCCATTTCTGTTTCAGTTTAGACATTAGGGTGACACCTAATCCTGTTATACTAAGTATTAGTGCAGAGAAGTAAGATACAAGTAAGAAGTATATCTTTTTCTGTATCATTTTGTTTCTTCTGTTTAACCTAAGCATACCTGCTACTCCTGTTGTCGTAATCTCTCATCCAATTTTATTTACATGTCATGATATTACTATCTGTTTATATGTTGATAGTCACTGGATTCGCCAGACTTTATGTCTGACCTCGTTTGTTTTCGCCTCTTTTTCTTTCAATTTCCCCCCTCCCCCCAGGTGCTCAGGGTGGAAACATAGGAGCTTGACTTAGATTCTCTCTGCTTGAAGTGATTGAACTATTGCTTGGCTTTGACTCTACCTTCTTATGACAGTTTATGTTGGGGATTATGGTTTTAAAATTATGCATTCTGAAGGATTTTGTTATAAGACTGGTACTTGTGCACTTGGGTTTTGGTATTGTAATTTTAAAGGATGTAACCAAACTTATTTCTGTTTCTGTTGTAATAAAGTTATAAACTTTTCAAGTACTACTTTACGTATCTGTCTTGTAATATTTTGTTCTGTTTACTTATAATGCTTCATGGAAGTTAATGCATTCCCTTTGTGAATGACATTAACGGGCATGGGGTGTTACACTTGGTATCAGAGCTGAAGGTTACAAGATTTGATAAAAAAGTTTTTGAAAACTATTTTCAAAAAAGTTTCTAAAAAGGAAGTATTTTCAAAGGTAAAGTTTATTTTGAAAAACATAATCCCCAAAAGCCATATATATGTCTTTCGATTCTCCGTTTTGAATCTATTCCTTTTTCTTTTCAGCATGGCTGGGGTACCCAAGATACCCGAGGGCATACCGATACCAACCTAGTTCAGAAGGTATCTGAAGGCTAGGGCCACCGCCGCATGCCCAGCAAACGTCTCTCCTCCTCAAAGGTATAGTTTATTTTGAAAAATATAATCCCCAAAAGCCATATATATGTCTTTCGATTCTCCGTTTTGAATCTGTTCCTTTTTCTTTTTAGCATGTCTGGGGTACCCAAGATACCCGAGGGCATACCGATACCAACCTAGTTCAGAAGGTATCTGAAGGCTAGGGCCACCGCCGCATGCCCAGCAAACGTCTCTCCTCCCCCAGCTGCAGCCGCTCCTTCTCCTCCCCTCCCCCTCCCCGCGTTGATACTTTTTCGATGATATCCTAAGACTTTCGGGCAATAGGGGGAAACCTTTTCACGGGTTAGAGACGTCTGTTGAAGCTCGAAACTGGCTTAAGGAGGTGGAAGATTTGTTTGGTATCTACGAGATAGAAGATGGAAGGAAGGTCCAATTAGCTGCTTGGTTAATGAAGGACGAAGCCTCGTTTTGGTGGGAGGTCGTGAATGGAGAGCATCCAGTGGAGACATGGATGGATTTTAGGCATAGGTTCGAGATGAAATTTCTCTCACGAGCAGAAGAGAATTTATACATGGGGAGGTTTTTGGCGTTGAAGCAGGGGAATTTATCAGTAAAGGAGTACGTTAACAAGTTCAATCTGTTGGCGAGATTTGGCTTAGACTTGGTGAACACACCTGAAAAGAAGGCCCTGAGATTCTTTAAAGGTTTGAATGAGCCGCTACACGGGTTAGCTATGACCCACATTCCTATGGGGGCTACCTTCGAGAAATTGGTTGACATGGCATTGATGCATGAAGAGGAAGCCAAAAGTGAGAAAAAGGAGGAAAAGCTTGAAGGACCACAGAACATGAAAGCGTGGCCCAAAAAGGAAACACAAAAGAATGATGAAAAATCTGAAGATAAAAAGGAGAAAAAAGTGCTTTACTTATGGAAGCTTGACTTATCTGAACAAGGATTGCAGAAAGAGGAAGGGCACTTGCTTCAACTGTGGTGAGACGGGACGCTTCACTAGGGACTGCCCGAAGAAACGAGGGCAAGGGCAGAGGATGGGACTTACTTCTGAAGGGCAGGTGAATGCTCTCATGGCTGGTGGATAGAAATAGGAAAATTTCTGTAGAAGGTTTAATTTCCTTATCTGATTATTGAGTTAAAACTCTTTTTGATTCTGGCATTTTGATTCTGTAATTGAGACTCTGCACTTTAATACTAGTCTTGTTTTTGATCCCGCTATAGTCTCAAACCCCATAAGGGTTACGACTCATCTGTTTGTGATAAGTTGGGGGTATCTGAGTTGGGCGTTAAGTTGACTATGATGCATACAATCTGGGTTTTGATAATCTGATCTGTACTAGTAGTTTGTAAGTATCTGAATATTTCTGAAAAGGATAGGGGTTTTTATTCAAAGCGTGAAGTTGATTTCCAGTTTTGACATTGTTTAATGGGAGTAATTCTCTGAGTGTTAATCTGATGTTGATTTCGGTCTTCGGGGTTGATACTTAGAGATTTATTCTCTTAACCGATGTCTAATGGGAATAGAACTTTTGTTTTAATTGTATTTGCTTCTATCACTCGGCTGTATCCAATCGATCGAGTCTTCGACCTTTAGGTAGAAACTAATGGGTGCAAACATGTGTTTGAGACATGTTATGTTTGATGGTTGCAAGCGGATGCAAGTGGGTGCTAGTGGTTGCTCGTGGATTCATATACACACACTAGGCACTAGATCGGCTCAAAAGCACTCTCATACTACATATGGATGTGTGCGCATTTTTCAATTTTTGTGGATGCAAAATGATTGACTCATCACATGGATGTCGCATTTGATGAATGGTTATGCACTCATATAGAAATGGTGTGTATTAAATAGGATTTCTTGCATACACAATTGGACTCATGGCACTAACATAATTTTGTACTGAGGAGGTCAACTGAATCAGTAGACCGCCTGATCTTTGCATTAGATAAGAGACATATACACACACTTTTGCATATGTTCATACAATTTTAGAAATTTTCTAAGAATAATGGATGCTTGTGGATGATGGATGAGTAGATGGGTGATTGGATGGTAGGACGCATTCTTCTTAACTTGAAGATTTCAGAGAAGGGAGAATGTAACACCCCATATTTTCTGGGAAAATAAAAGTAACAAAACAATGTATACTTAATTTTTAAAAGAAGAATTAAGGGAAACAGTTATGCCATTGTGTTCGTCTTGGAATTTTGCTTGAGATAGAGCCCGAGTTTGTGTAAATCGGACTCAGTATGAAGAAGTTATGGCCTTCAGAAGTTTCAGAAAATTTAAATAAAATAGCTCAGATTTAAGTTTGAAATTCAAATCACACACCCGTGCTGGGCGGGAAATTTCCCGCCTAGGACCCAGGTCAACCAGGGGGTCGACCTAGGGGTCCACCTGGGTCACGTAGGTCGACCAGGGGGTTGACCTCCCCCTTATTTCCAGATCCGAGGATTGGTTCGTTTTTCTGCATTTGGATGCCCGTTCTGACCAGATTCATGGATCCCTATGCTATTTAAACACCCCCAAACCCTACTTTCTCTACACACCAAACCATTTTAATGCTATGCTGCCTCGGTTCTAATTAAAATAAATTAATGGTGTCTCTACTCTGCTAAAACCTAAGCTTGAACTAGTGCTTCTTCTTCTTCCAATCTGAATAGGATTAAAAGAGAACAACTACAACACCTTTTCTTTCAGAATCCAACCAAGGTGAGTACAGTTATATTTAGATATGAAATCTAATTATGATCTGGACATGGTTGTAAATCTTAATATGAGATTATGCATATTCTTGCTTATCAGATCTGTTTTTCTGTGTAGATCTGTCTTATTAATATTATAGTAACTATTCTGTATCTCTTCCTTCTTTCTGTTCTATAGCCAGACTACCACGAGCCTGAGAAAAATCTCATAAGAGATTGACGCACGAACGCTAAATTCGGGAAAAATAATAAATGATGCATAATTAGACATGACTAATTTGTGACTAATTTGAGAAAAGATCATATGTCGTAATTTAAGATCTAGATCTGGGCATACCATATATGACAGTGTGTGATTTGGAAGAAGGAGAATTATTGCGCATATGACTTAGGCGCAAAGATCTAAATTATAATAGGATTACTATTAAACGTGAATACGCCTAAATGGGGATTTTGGATATTTGGCATACACTGAAAATCAAAGGCTATAATTTGGCATAATTCGTATTACATATCATGATTTGGGGTTTTTAGAGAATATTCTGTACTGTGTAAATTTAACTAAAATTTGGGGCATATGTTATATTGTGAATTATGACCATAATTTAGGCAAGTGAAATTAGGCTTAATTTTATGATTAAATCTGTTAAATTGCCTAATCTGCTAAATCTGTTGAAACCGAATACGGTGAATTTGGGGTATGAAAATCTGTAGGCGTGATCTAAAAATTGAGCAAGACAAGTTAATAGAACTTTGAATAATCTGTTGTAACTTGTAAAGAAGTTTAATTTGTTGAATTGGCATAATTAGTCTGATATTGGCATAATCTGTGAATGAATACTTTAGCTAAAAACAAGAATTCTGAGACACGAGGTTTGACTCTGTTTGCGGTAGAAGCCTGCCCGGACCCAACCGGCTTAACCAGCAACCACAAACTGTCAGTCTAATGTGAGAGGTCGTAGGCATAACTAAAAGATGCTAAGACACGAGTTCAGGTTTGGCTTGTGGCAGAAGTCTGCCTAGAACCGCCCGGCACATCCAGCGACCACAAGCTACCGACCTAATGCGAGAGGTCTGTGCATTAGTGATTAATTAATGCAAATCTAGGATAAATATGATGCCTAAAATGTGTTGGGTGGATAAGGTTAAATCAACTGGGGAGATGAATCTAATAAACCCGTTTCATAAATCTATAGGACCAATACAAGGTTAGTTGAAACAATCTGTAAGTCTGTTAATCTGTATATCTGATCCGTTAGTCTGAAAACTTGTTAACTTGTATGTTTGATCTGAGGACTAGTTAATCTTAACTTTGTACATCTGAAATCTGTAAGCAAGTAAATCTAAAATCTGTTAGTCTGGGGACACATGGTTAGGAGGGGAAATTACTTGTGTCATCTGTTGTGTGGGACCCATATTAGTCAATAACCCTTTTCTGGTATTAAAACTACGACTAAACACTAGGAGGGGTCCGGGGCACGCTTACTGAACTAATAATAAGAGGTTCACTTGGATAATGGTGAGGGGTTTCGATGGCGCATTCCAACCAGCCATGTGCGTGCATGGATCCGGTCTGCCCTGAGGACGTAAGATACCGTGACATCTATAAATAGGTCTAATTCTATAGGTTGCCACTTTAGGGAATGATACACCCTTCTGTGGGGCCGACATAGGGTATTTATGTAATAGGGTGCCGATCGCTTGGGGTAGAATTTAGGGTACACCTAGTTCTGTCTGTTTCTGTTGGTGTACCATCTATTTCTGTTGGGGTGGTAAAGACCTATTAGTTGGGGTGGTAAAGGCCCATTATTAGCATTCTATTTCTATACTGTCTGTTTCTGTTGGGGTGGTAAAGGCCCATTAGTTGGGGTGGTAAAGGCCCATTACTAGCATTCTGTTTCTGTACCTTCTGTCTCTCTTGGGGTGGTAAAGGCCCATTACTAGCATTTTGTTTCTGTAGAGATTATTCTGTTTCCGTTTCTGTTTCAGTTTAGACATTAGGGTGACACCTAATCCTATTATACTAAGTATTAGTGCAGAGAAGTAAGATACAGGTAAGAAGCATATCTTTGTCTATATCATTCTGTTTCTTCTGTTTAACCTAAGCATACCTGCTACTCCTGGTGCTCTAATCTCTCATCCAGCTTTATTTAAATGTCATGATATTACTATCTGTTTAAATGCTGAAAGTCACTGGACTCGCCAGACTTTATGTCTGACCTCCCTTGTTTTCGCCTCTTTTTCTTTCCACCCCCCAAGGTGCTCAGGGTGGAAACATAGGAGCTTGACTTAGATTCTCTTTGCTTGAAGTGATTGAACTATTGCTTGGCTTTGACTCTACCTTCTTATGGCAGTTTATGTTAGGGATTATGGTTTTAAAATTATGCATTCTGAAGGATTTTGGTATAAGACTGATACTTGTGTACTTGGGTTTTGGTATTGTGATTTTAAAGGATGTAACCAAACTTATTTCTCTTTCTGCTGTAATAAAGTTATAAACTTTTCAAGTATTACTTTACGTATCTATCTTCTAATATTCTGTTCTGTTTACTTATAATGCTTCATGGTAGTTAATGCATTCCCATTGTGAATGACATTAACGGACATGGGGTGTTATAGCCAGCATCGGAGGACTGGCGGCACGGCGATGGAACCTCCAGGGCGGCGGGCGGTGATCTGAATCAAGGCGTCGGGGTTTTTTCTTTTTTTTTTCTAAAAATTGCTCTACATGGTGGGTTAGGGTTATGAGGGAGAAAGGAGTGAGTTATTTTATATAAATATTTTTGTTTTTAATATTTATTTTAATTTCAAAAGATTGACTTTAAATTCGAATCCCATATTAAGCCCAACCACTGCCGCCTCTAGCTAATTACCCGTATTCCAAACACAATGGGATATGTATTGTAAGCCAAATCGACTGTTTCGATCAGTTTTCATCAAAATCAAAATATAAATCTGTATATTGAATTTGAACGCACATTTCAATTTACCGGGGCCACCTACGGATTCTAAAAATTCCAAAAAATATATTTCTAGCTTCGTATTGACGATATTGTCCTAACAAAACTAATTTTTTCAAATTTTAAGACTGCTTGAAAAATGGCCATTTTCTTGTCGATCGAAATTGACTGAAATTGTTAAAACACGTTTTATTTTGCCATACTCACATATTGATTTCAAAAATTTTGGAAATTTAAACCTAGAAATAATTTGACATCCCGGATCCAACAAAAGTGGTTTCGTCGAAAACGAAGGTCGTTTGCAAAATTTCCATTTTTAAGGGCCAAAATTCCATAGCGACTATTCTGAAATTTCAACTGGGAATAACTTTTTATTCCCTCTATGAAATTTCAATTTTTCGGATTCGTTGGAAAGATATTATCAGTTAGATTCTAATATTTTTGGTTTCGCTAAAATCCGATTTTTTTTGAATCATGTACATTCATTTGAAATTTGAAATCGAAATTTCAAACTACCGCGCCATTTTCAATTCCTTTTATATTTAAAATAAAATATTTATACTCTAACATCGATTCAGATAAACATATACGTTCTAATTCTATTCAAAATAAATTTCTCGTCAATATTATTTAAAATAATTCATTTTAAATATCCAAAATTCACTAAAAGGGCCAAAATAAAAAATTTAAATTGGCTCAGATTTTCCGGGTTGTTACAATCTCCCCAACTTAAAATCTTTTCGTCATCGAAAAGGAACAGAGCTGAAAGTTGTTTTAAAAACCAACTCAACTTTCATTATTTTCATTACGGCTTAAGTTCTTCAAATTTTCAGTTTCTAAGAACTTTTCAAAATTTGGCTAACACCCTAAATTTTCGAAAAATTTCGCCATAACCTCCCCTGCACGGGAGAACCGGGAAAATCCCGAAATCGCCATACAAGCCTCTCCAATCCAAAAAGAAAAAGAAACAGCCAAGCGGCTAGCCAATCGGCTCATAAAATCATTAAAAACTCCAAGAAATACAATAAATATGTACATATTCGTCAGTCAAACAATCTTATTCCTCTGCTCTAGCCTTTTGGCAATGACCTGTTCAATGGATACACATGTATATGTATGCAATTTCAAACCATTTTCAATACAGTTCAATATTTGGTAACATTTGGCCTAAATTTACCTTTTGTTCACATGTTGATTTAAATAAATAATCACTAAACACAATCATCAATCAACTAGTTAATTAGCTTTTCAAATTCATAACTTTGATATATATAGTCAAAAAATCACATTTTTGTGCCAAATCACAACAATAAGCCCTATCTAGTTTTTGGTTCTCGCACCAGTCAATTGGGAATATATAAAAATCTCACTTTCGAATACTCGAACATAAATACTGATGATATCCGGACATCATCAGAATTTTCCCCGAGCGACTAGAGTGTGATTCTATATCTATCGAATAAATTTGAGGCTTCAAATACACGTGGATCAAATGTATATTAAAATCTCTATATACTTGATTATCCAAATCGATTTGAAATAAATATTCAAATACATATAAACAGGTTTAAATTTTCAAAACAAAATTTGTTTTCATTTTTATTTTCAAAAATACACTCTTCACACTCGTTCTAGGATACTACTGATCCTATCTCTAACGAGTCATTCTCATTGGATACTACTAATCCAATCTCTGATGAATTCTTTCGTTCGATTCTAATGTGCTTTGTCCTCGAGCTCTGTAAACCAGAGCTATGGTACCTGTAATGACCCGGGTTTTTGTCGACTTTGGTTATCGCCAGAACTCAATGATGACTAACCAAACGTCGAAAAATACTGGATGATTAATGAAAGAAATTAGAGGGTGAGGAAAGATAAGATAGAAACTTAGAATAGAAGAAGAAGAAGAAGAACACAACATCAGAGTAACACGAATCTCACAGTGGAATGAAACAACATATAATAGATAACATATCCTTGAAATCAAATCATTATATGTATATAATAACATTATCAGAGTACAACACTTACAACAAAGCGGAAATAACCTATAGCTATATAATCTTGAAGCCTCTTGCTCCGAGCAATTCCAGTATATCTGTAAAGCCCGACTACTTGACTGCCCGTACAAAATTGGTGTAACAACCCGGAAATGCGAGCCAATTTAAATTTTTTATTTTGGCGGATTTAGCGAATTTTGATGAAGTTTAAACATTTAAAATGAATTATTTTAAATAATATCGACGAGAAATTTATTTTGAATAGAATAGAACGTATATATTATATAGAGCGTCGTTAGAATATAAATATTTATTTTAAATTATAAAAGGAATTGAAGATGGCGTGGTAGTTCGATAATTCGATTTCAAACTTAAAATGAACATACCGGGTGCAAAATAAACCGGATTTTAGCGAAACCAAAAATCTTTGAATCTACTTGAGGATATCTTTCTAACGAATCCGAAAAATTGAAATTTCATAGCAGGGATCAAAAGATACGCCCAGTTGAAAATTCAGAATAGTCGTTATGGAATTCTGGCCCTTAAAAATGGAAATTTTGCAAACGACCTCGGTTTTCGACGAAACCACTTTTGTTGGATCCGTGATGTCAAGTTATTGCTAGATTCCAAAATTCGTAATTTTTTGAATCAATATGTGAGCATGGAAAAGGAAAACGCGTTTGACCAGTTTAAGTTGATTTTAATCGACTGGAAAATGGCCATTTTTCAAACGGTCTCAGAATCTGACGAAATTAGTTTTATTAGATCCGTATCATCAATACGAAGCTAGAAAATATTTTTCGCGAATTTTTCTAGTTAGTATGTGGCCCCAGTAAATTGAAATGTGCATTCAAATTCAATCTATAGAGTTATATTTTGATTTTGACGAAAACTGATCAAAACGATCAAATCAGCTTACGATACATATCCCATTGTGTTCGGAATGGGGGTAATTAGCTATGGACGACAGGCGGTGGGCCTCGTTTAGAGGTCAAATGAAAAAGACAACTTTTTGAAATTAAATAATTAAATAAATTAAAAATAAAAATACCCCTCTCTCCTCCTATACCCACGATCAGGCCCCCCCACGTTCATTTCAAATCGATCCTCTCCAGAGAAAAAAAAAGAAAAGAAAAAGGGCGGAGCCCCGCCCTTCGATGTCGCGCGCCACCAGAGGCCGACCGTGCCCCGACGCCTCCATCTCCCGACCGCCCCCTCCTCTCTCAGCCTCCCTCTCCGCGCCAAGAACCACAAACACCCTACCCAAAGCCCTAGCCCCCAAATTCAAAACCGCAACATCCTAGCCCGCACCCCCTTGACCTACGCTCCTCCTCCGCCGTCAATGCCGACAGTAAACCCCCCTCCCCCCGCGATGAAAACGAGGTAAATAACTTTAAAACTTATTTTCATTTTTATTATGAATTCAAATAGGATTAAAACTGATTTTATTTTCTTGTTAAAACAGATATTATTTGCTTGTTAAAACTGATTTTATTTGCTTGTTAAAACTGATTTTATTTGCTTGTTAAAACTGATTTGATATAGTTATTAAAACTGATTTTAATGATAAAGATTTAATTTTGAAATGAATAAAAATATGATTTTTATATAGTGGCGATAATAAAAATATAATTTTTATACTAGTGGTATATTAAAAATATGTTTTTTATATAGGTAGGATAGTAAAAATGTGATTTTTATTCATGTAGAGTAATAAAAATATAATCTTTATTATATGAACATCGATGTAAGAATAGAATTTTTATCTATATAGTAGCGATGTAAAAATAGAGTTTTTATCTATATAGTAGCGATGTAAAAATAGAATTTTTATCCATATGGAGTAATTATAAAAATATGATTTTTATATACATAGCAAGAATATAAAAATTTGATTTTTATATATGTAGTGGCTACAGGTAACGAAAGTGACGAAAGGCGAGAACGACGAAGACTTCTACATTTGAAGTGTCGTGGAGTTGGGATAGCTTTGGTGAGAACTTCTCACTTTAAATTTTCTTTTCTAGTTTAAAATATATACTAGGATGCAGGCGGTGCTTAGCAGCACCCGACACCCGTCGTCCACAGACCATGGACGGCTTGTATGCTTGTTTGATGTGTTGTGAAATTTGTTTGTGATGTTGGTGTGAAACCGATAATAAAATGTAGATGGTTGAAATAAATTAATTATCGTTAAAAATATAATTTTTAACGTGAATGTGAATAAATAAATATTTATAAACAAATCGGCCGATTTGTTTATATACACTGATTTGACTGATATTGATTAGGATGATAAATTTTACACATCGCCTAACTGCACAAATAAAAATCTGTGTTTGTTGATTTGAAACCCCACACGGGTGTTGGGATGGTATTTGGCGTACACTAATCCCAATTATTTAATTGTATGTCGATCGATTGGTCGACAGGCTGTGTAAGCGTTAATTATTTATATTTGATGTTTATGCAGTTGTGTGGTGCACTTTGGATGATGGTTGATTGTTTATCGTTGCTATTATATACAAGTGTTGTATGGAATCCATATAATTAACATTATATGGTAATTGATTGGGCCTCATTCCAATTGGGAAAATAAAGAATATTAGACTATAAAAATAGTCATGTGTTGACGATGCTCATGTGTTGAGAATATTCATGTGTTGAAACTATTCATGTGTTGAGTAAATTATTTTAACAATAAAATTTACATCTTTATCATATTTACGATTAGAAACTTCTTCACGGTGGAGTCTGATTAAAAATCAAACGATAGATACCATAATTTTATAAAATATATTGCATAACAACAATAGTCGTGTGTTGATAGTACTCATGTGTTGAGATTAGTCATGTGTTGAAAGAAATATAGATTCATGTGTTGAATAGAATAAATATTCATTTGTTGAATAGAGTAACAAATTTATTGAAATATATATAAAACCGTGTTGATTAGAGTTGCGCTATTTTGACATGAACGATATTTATATCGATTATATTCGTTTTTATAATGAATATAGAAAAAGAAGTGATTTCAAAATACAACGTTTTGAAAATATTATCATTTATATAGTAATGATAGGAAATATTCAATTTTGATTTGAAATTGAATATAGAGTTGAAACGGTTTTGAAAACGAATTTATAACGATTTATAAAATACATTTTAAAAAAGAAATCGATGAAATATATAATATATAATATATAATATATATATATTATATATATATAATGGCCTGAATAGAACGCGCTGCGCCGCGGTAGTTCGTGAATTTCGACCATTGACTTCGAATTGACGTTACGGGAGATCCGACCGTCGGATTCTCCTAAAACCGGAACCTTTGGGTTCGTATCGAAAAGAGCTTTCCAATGAATGTTAGAAATTTAAAATCTAACGGTTGGATTTGGAATTATGTCCATATCAAATTTAGAAAAGGTCGCTGTAAGTGCAGTTCGATGGCCGTTGATGGAAATCGACTATACGGGCCTTGATAAAATTATAAAAAATATCAATAATTTTTGGAAAATCAAAAGAAGTGATTTGTGAAGAATTGGGATGAAAATTTCCAAATTTGAAAAGATAAAAATAGTTTTTTTTATTGAAATGAACTAGTTTTGAACTAGAATTAAAAATCAATATATTTTTGAAATAAATTGAATTTGAAAGTGGTTTTAAAAATAATCAGAATTTCTAATATACGAATTGGAATGGATTTGAATCGAAATTATCTTCGGAATATTTCGATGTTGGATTTCGTGATTATACAGATATGGTTGTGGAAATTTGAATGATATACTTTATATCGTTATTTCCAATACGATATTTGTTGGTTTCAGAATTTGATATTGAATATAAGCCGGTATATTTTCTATTCAGAGCCTTGTATTTAATATCAAATGGGATTTCGGGTTCGTCGTGAATGGTGTCTTGAATAACACTGTTCTTGGACCCAGCATAGAAAGGATTAAATCTTTCTATTTAGATTTAATGAAGTGTACCAATTAAATAATATTAATTGGAATTGAATTTGAATTGGTTTTTGGGTTTATCGTGAGCGGTGTTTTGAATAACACCTGTTCTTTAACCCGATTAACAATAGAATGTGATTTTGGGTTTATCATGAATCGTGTTTTAGATGACATTGGTTCTTTAACTCAGTTAAAGATAGGATATTGATTTTTGAAAAGATTAAAACTAAGTGGAATTTTAATGAATCTGTAATTAAATTGAAATGTGAATTGATAATTTAAATTATCAAAATTGGAAAGTGATCGAGAATGGAGTATCACCAGTTTTACTCCAAAGCAATAGTTAAATCTTTAATTACATTTGAACGTGAAATGGTAATTAATAGTTTTACTCCAAAGCAATAGTTAAATCATAGTGGGGTCCTGAGACATTTGCTAGAGTGTCTCGAATCAGAGAGGAGCTTTCCCCTTGCCTAGACTCATGAAGGAAATCCAATTTCCAATACATGATATTGCTGTTTTAATTGTAGAACTAGTATGGCAACATGATAGATGGTACCCATGCCGCCTAGGATTGATATTTATGATTGAATTGTTTTGACACTATACACTTATAATAGTATCAAATGATTTGTTTTAAACGTACTAAGCATGTTTGGCTATTATAAGGGAAAACCCTATCCTCCGGCTTGCGTTGCATTATGTGATGGGACCCGGATCTTATAATTGCTTCATTTTTCCAAAAAGCATTACGCTGTTTTGTTATATGCACTAGTGTTCTTGGGAGGAAACCCGTTCCGTGTTATACGGCGTGGTCCCTTGAATTACTCTCTTTTAAAGTAAAGTTTTAAATAACTGTTTTAGTTCTCACACCAGTCACATGACTGACTTGGAGTTTATTGTTTTAACCTAAACTCTGGGTGCCCCTATTTTCCACACGGGCAGCTAGTAGTTTTGATTTTGCAGATTTATATTCACATGATCCTGATTTACAGCTGAACGATGCTCGGAAAGCTCCGTATCCGTGTATTACTTTCAGTTGTGTTTCATATTGTTTTTCTACCGCTATGTAATTTATTGTAATCTCTGATATTTGTCGTATGTAATACTTATTCATACTCTGTATATTCTTGTATATGATGGAATTGTTGTAATAACAATGAAATGTTCTTCTGTTTGCATTCTATTTTGTCGTGTTCTCAATTCTATCCGTGCTTCCCTTCACGGGGAAGTTCGGGTCATCTCAATTGGGCACCCAAGAGTTTAGGGAAAACAAAACAAAATAAACACCGGGTCAGTCATGGGACTGGCGTGAGTAAAACAGTTTAAAACAGTTTGGACAAGTAAACGATATCTCATAAGACCACGCCGTATAACGGAACGGGTTTTCCCTTATGAGAATCCAAATTATCTTTATATCGAAAACCTTTTTGATATTATAATAATGTCTATCAGCCACAATATAATAATCATCTAGCAGAAACGCTTTCATCTCACGTTCTACATATATAGTATACAATCAAAACCGCAAGCACGTATTGGGTAATGGATTTCCAACTTTGACAAGGTATGGAACCACCTTTCGCTAGTGTACCTCCAGAAAGGAATACACTGGGTTTAACAAGAACATCTTGCAACCCGGCCACATATGACCGACCACTCATTTCGCTTGAGTGTATCGAATATATATCACCAACGGTTTGGATCAGCAACCGTTTCCCGAATGGGACAGCATCAACAATAGATTTTTAGAAATAAATGAAACTCTAGATCAGGTGATTATACACCCTACTTCGGAGCGACAGAGTTAGCCATGCTGCCTGCCCGATTTCTGTCATTTACCGGATGTGAGGCTAGAAGCTACGCTTTATCATCACATCAGATTCACTTCGAATGTCATATCGTCACATCCATCAAATCACCGATTGACGTCTACAACAGTACATTACATGTAAGCTAAAGAAGTTTCCTTCTCCGCTTCCACTCTTGGTACGATTGAAGAAATCAATGTACGTGATCTTTCTGGAAATACTCTATCAGACATTAATCCATACAAGTCATCCAGGAACAGGATGAACCGAAGGTACTATTCAGTACATCCATCTTAGGCACTGTTATCTAAAACTTATACAATAGCCCTTGCATTTTACTCCATCTTCAATTTATCTTTGGCATATAAAATTCGCAACGCTTATGCCAATACAGAGTGGTTCTTTGGATAAAAATCCAACCGGTCTCTCCATATTGACAACGTTAAAATGGCCAAAACTTCAATAGTTTGTGATTTAACTATCAAAGAAAAACAGGTGTGCAAACAACGATATTATTTCCGGATGGAAATTCTATCAATCAAACATCATTTAACATTTATCTCCTTAGTTCATTTTTCATCTCTTGTTTCCCTATATTCAACATTTCTTATTTTCTAAATTTAGAAAATATATGTTATTACTATTGGAAAACATTTCCATTTCTTGTTTTCTATATCAGAAAACATTTCTGGTTCTTATTTGGAAAACATTTCCAAAACTCCTTCATTGGACTTGGATAGATGTTTAACAAACCATCGCGATGCCAACTCAAACCATTACGCTTATTTACTAAATTCCTTTAACCAACCCTCACTATCGAACCTTAACCATTCCTTAATTAAAAATGGAGTCAATAAAGTTGGGGTATAATTACCTCTCAGACCTTACCTGAACAACGTTTCTAACCTTGAAATAGACAAAGTTCACCTTTTAATTCTTTAACAAACTACCTTACGTAACTCTCTTTCGTATCATCTCTATTTGATAATTCTTTCCCTCGAATAAAGTATACTCAATAACTCTATTCAATTTACTCTATTCACTTAACTCTTTTGATTTAACTCCTTTGATTTATCTCCTTTGATTTAACTCTAACTCTATTTGATTTAACTCCTTTCATCTAACTCTAACTATATTCACTTAACTCCTATCGAATAAACTATATTCGATAACTCCTTTAATCCTATTCGAATAAACTATATATTCAATACTCTCCCTTTCGAATAACTAAATTTGATTAACTCCCTCTGATTAACTAACGATCGATAACTCCTTTCGATTAACTAATAATCGATAACACCTTTCGATTAACTAATAATCGATAACTCCTTTCGATTAACTAATAATTAATAACTCTACTTGACTAACCATATTCGACTAACTCGACTAACTTGGTTTGACTAACCATGCTCGATTAACTCAACTTGACTAACTTAACTTATTTAACTCAACTTGATTAACTCGACATCATTTCACTCAACTGATTAACTCTAACCGGTTAACTCTAACTCTAGTCGATTAACTTTAACTGGTTAACTCTAACTGGTTCACTCTAACTCTAATCGATTAACTCTAACCAAATAACTCCAGTCAATTAACTAATATTCGATTTAACCCTTTTTGATTAACTCATTTTGATTTACACCTTTGAATTTACTCCTTGGAATCGTTTCCTTTGGATTATCTCCTTTTCTATTTGTTTTACTTAACAAATAACTACTCCCTTTTCAATTCTATTTATTTAACAAATAAATATTCCTTTTATCTTTCCTAAATAAATATTCCTTTTATCTTTTCTATTTATTTAACAAATAAATATCTCTTTTATCTTTTCTATTTATTTAACAAATAAATATCTCTTTTATCTTTTCTATTCTATTTGTAAATGGTTTACAAATATTTCTCTTTGTTTTTGTTTTGCAAATATCTTCCTTTGTATTTGTTTTAAAAATATATTCCCTTTTCTACTCTTTTGATTTTATAATTATTTCCTTTATAAAATCCTTTTCCTTTTATATATAAAATCCATTGATTTTATATAATAATTTATTTTCAAAATATTTCCTTTTATAAAATCGGTTGATTTTATAAAATCCTTTTATTTCAATATACACTGAAATAATTCTTTTTACATCCCAGGGTCTTTTTATGATATTTAAAATATCGAATAACAAAGATCAATATCATTCCAACACAAATAATCCATAACAGATTATATAACACATCATATATCACAGTATATGAAAAACAGTAAAATAAATGTTAAGGAATCCAGTCGGATTCCTCCAACCTGTTTCCCTGCATCCACAGATGTTACATAATAAAATCAACATCACTTTCAGTTCCATATGATATATTCTGTTAAACAGAATCAATATAGAAATTCAACTAACTGACTAGCAGTTCAATCAAACAGTCAACACACAGTCAATCAGCCAATATTTAACAGTTCTAAAAATACAACATGAAATTATAAACTGTTCAGAGTTAGTGAGATTTACTCACTTTGGCAGTTCATCGTTCAAGAACGATAAACTGTTGTTTGATTTGAATCAAACTGTTTATTTCGCCATAAATTCAAATGAGCTCCACTCCACTCCCAGTCAGTTCCATTTGTGGAGCACTCGTCCGTACGATCCCAACGCAACTTACGGTTCGTGATTCTGATCATATATGGTTAAGATATCGCGTTAACAAGTTAAATCACTATTTAAATATAAAATAAAAACTTAACTTTCTTTTATAATTTATAATTGGGCCATACCTCCTTTTATCGGCCCATCCCCGAAACCAAAAACCCAACCCGTCGTTACCCTGTCTTCTCCAAAACACTGAAATCCTGATCCTCCTTTGTACAGCCATTTTCAAATTTCCTTCCTCCATTTCCTTCTCGTTTCAACACCAAATGCTCAACCGATCACACAAACAACTTCCTCTTCGCTAGCACCATATCTCTATCCCAGTTTTAGTCAGCTCGCACGCCGTTTCACCAGCACGACGTCGATGTTCACACCTCAGAACATGACATAAAATGTAACCGAAACCCACCAATCTCCTCACACAGGTGCGGTTTCACCTAACAAACCCAAATTCATCATCAACTCAAGCCAAAATCCACCGTATTTCGATCGAAACCCAACCCTAACCTTCCGTCGAAAAACCCAACCATCTATTTCGAACATCGAACACGGTGAAACAAGCATGAAACCAAAGAGGGTGCCTCCAGGAATCGATATATATATACACATTAGGATTTATACCATTTTATTTTGAGTTTCTTTGATTTTCTTTTAGCTCGGGATAAATTTCCTGGAAAGAAAAACATACGGCGGTTTTTTCTTTGACCTTGGAATCGAATTTCTAGGTTTAGGAAAGTTAAGTAGGATATTTATAGTAAGTTTAGATATTTTGTAGAATGGAATATTCCCGGTATATTCTCATTTCTATATTCATTTTGCTTTCTAAAAATTCTCGTGATTACATACGACACCCAAAAATCACGAAACTGGACATGTAGCTATAGCTCGACATTACGGTCCCAATGAAACTGGTTTCGTCAAATTCCGAATTCGTTTGCAAAAGTGGCTATTTTTAAAGTCCTAAATAACCCATTTAAATATATAAATACATTTAAATATAATTAAATTAAATATTTAAAAATAAATATTATCGTCTATATTCACAGTGGAATACCATACAGCTCTAGAACATTCCTCTATGAATTTCTAACTTGATATTTCAATCTGGGTCAACCCGATATTCGATTTATAATGAAATTCCTTTTTAAAATATAAATAATTCCTTTATAAATTATAAAGGAATTCCACAACGACTTTTCTAAAATTTGATTTGGACGTAAATCAAAATTTACACGACGAAATCCCGATTTTTCTCTTCCACTAGAAAGATATACTCCACCAGCTCCACACGTATGTTGTTTCACAGAAATTCGATTTAAAACGGCTTCTGTATATTCAGTTGAAGTTCGAATCGCCAATTTACGAACTGCAGCGCCATTTCGAGCTCGATTTTAATTATATTATAACTCTACGTTTCAAACTGTCGTTTATATAATATATTTGTTATTCAAATTCAATTCTAAACTGAATTAAATATCACAAATGATCCAGTTCACACCACATCGCCATTTCAACCAATTCTGATTATTTCAAAATTAAATATATTATTTAAAGTTATTATTTTAATTAAATATTCACCATTATTTAATTCCACGACCATTAAATTCACTATATCACTATTTATATAACTAAATAAATTAATTATAATACCTCTGCCAATGCGGGTCATTACAATCTTCCCCACTTAAAATACTTTCGTCCTCGAAATTTCTAAGTTAGAGAACGACCATATCGATTGGTTAGAACATGTTTGTTCACTTCTTAACTTCAATGTCAACTGAACCAATTTAATTTCAATTAATAATCTATTTAATTCTTATCAACGAAAAATTTCAAAAATCCGGAAAATTTTCTAACACCTATATTTTTCGAAAAATTTCGTCAGCACCTCCTTTGTATTGGTCAATAGGTCAATCACCAACTCGCCTCTCTGGGCCATTCCAACCCAAAAGAAAATCAAACAGCCAAGCGGCTTGCCAATTCGGCTCATAAATCTCATGCTTATATCAAATATAAACTTTTACCTTTTGTCGGCATATTATTATATCATTTCCACCTATTATCAATTTAGTGGATACAAGGGTCGTCCCAATCAAATTCCAATCTGCTTTTATCCACGACACAACCATTCGCTTATATCTGAGCCAAATATCATTTCAACTCGAGTTTCTTGTCGATTCCCAACTCTTAACTTGATTATCACATTACACTTCAAATTTGAATCTCGCAATCCAGTTTGTCTTGATATCATTCTAATTCAATCTCAGTTACCACTTTACTGGCTTTACTTTAATTCAAATTTGCTTTCACAAATTTCTGTTAAACTTGTTTTTAATTCAAACAGTCTTTCCCTGGAATTTTTAAACAGTTTACTCTTTTCAAAAATCAAATTTTCGTTTTGAACATGTCACTGAGCGCTTAATTAATATTCCATTAGTTAAATCACTTCTCTATTTCTTTATCAATATTTGTTAACCAAATATTTTCGATAACCATATTGGCCTTTTATGTTATTTGGAAAACATTTCCAAATATCGCCTTCCTTTATTTTCTAAACTTTAGAAAATATATGCTATTTATAATTGGAAAATATTCCAATTACTTATCTCTTTTCCGATCTCGTTTATTTCTATACTTAGGAAATATTCTTTATTATATTTCCAAGCTTACACTTATTTGGGTTAAAACGGATGTTGTGTAAAACATCGTAACGACAACCCAAATACTATATTCAACTAACTCTTATTCAACATTGATCTTCGAGCCTGAAATCTTACTATTTATTTGTTAATAATGAAATCAATCAAGTTAGGGTATAACTACCTCTCAGACCTTGACTGAATAACATTTATAACGTCAAAACAGATATGACTACTTACTCGAATAATCAATACCATACAACTACTTATTCACTTTTAAACACGTATACGCTTCCTCTTTCTATTCTTACTAGATTTTACTCTTAGTCTTCCTTTTTGATTTTACTATTCTATTTCTAAGTTCGTTTCCTTATCGACTTCTATATATATATCGATATGTTGATTTCTAACTATCAAATTATCTTAAAAATATCCTAAATCCTTAAATTCCCGGAAAAATTCGCCATAACCTCCTTTGTACCAGGAGCATCAGGATATTTCAAATAGCCTCCCATGGCCCTCACCAATCCAAAAGAAAAAGAAAAAGCCAAGTGGCTAGCTGATACGGCGCATAAAATCTCATATATGAATTAAATACATACCTTTTCGTCGAGCATTCTATTTATAAACCTTCATACCTTATCCATACCTATCTCATGTATATTTATACCTGCCCAATCTATTTTAACTATACATGATCGTTTTAACTCAATTCGTTAATTAATTTGTTAATTAACTCTTTAGTCTATTTCACTTTTATATTTGAACATGACATGTTCAAATATATTTTAACTTGCTTATTAACTAATTTGAATCCAAATTTCAAATTTTAGTTCTATATTCGATTTCGAATATCCATTTACAAATCTGATTCACCTTTCAAAGTTCAACTTCAAATTCAAAATTCGATTAACTAATTCCTCTTCGACTTAGTTAATTCTATTCAATTTCTATTCAAATTTTATATCACTTCTATTATTCAAATCTATATATCAAATTCTATTATTCAAATTCTATATATCAAATTCTGTTCAAATTCTATATTATAAATCCCATTTTTGAAATTCAACACAACTTGTCTTTCTTTTCCAAAACAAATTCAAAACAGTATCTCTGGTAGTAATTCGTCACTTACAACTCGAAAATGAATACTGATGATGCAGCTGTCATCATCAAAATCTATTTTCCAGCGATCGAAGTGAGTTCAATACTATAAAACCATTTCTAAACATTTCAACTTTGAAATTCATTTCAAAATATAATTCACACTGCTTGTAAAACAATTTAAAATCTCCCAGGATCTTAAATTTTCCTTAGTTTTAATCCACATCCATTTATAAACACTTATCCAATTTTACAGAATTTTAATTCAATTTCTGGTTTAAATTCTAGATTTAACTCATCTGATTTCACGTATTTCACTTATATGAATTCTGATTGGTTAGTTACATAACCATTTAATTTATAATCTTACTCAATTATAATAACAACCAGTATATTCACTATATTATAATTTTGATACATATATATATATATATCTTCTCTATATCAAGATATACCTTGGGTAAACTTATTTTAATTTACCCTTTTTTCAAAACATATCGTGTCGACCCATCGTATTCGAGTGTTTATAAACTCCTACCGATACAGGGGATCAAACTGATCGACCAGAACTCATAAACGACTCAACCAATAACTCACCACAATATAAAACAATTTTTATATCTATAACAAATACACTCACTCGTATATATACACTCAACTCAATCTAGGGTATTACTAACCCTATCTTTACCGAGTCACGCCACAGAGCCAAGGTAATTCACTTAACTTAAGCACTGATACCAACTATAATGACCCGGGTTTTTGTCGACTTTGGTTATCGACATAACTCAATGATGACTAACCAAACGTCGATAAATACCGGATGATTAATGAAAGAAATTAGAGGGTGAGGAAAGATAAGATAGAAACTTAGAATAGAAGAAGAAGAAAAACACAACATCAGAGTAACACGAATCTCACAACAGAACGAAACAACATATAATAGATAACATATCCTTGAAATCAAATCATTATATGTATACAATAACATTGTCAGAGTACAACACTTACAACACAGTGGAAATAACCTATAGCTATATAATCTTGAAGCCTCCTGCTCCGAGCTCTTCCAGTATATCTGTAAATCTCGACTACTTGACTGCCCGTACAAAATTGGGCACCCAAGAGTTTAGGGAAAACAAAACAAAATAAAATCCGGGTCAGTCACGGGACTGGTGTGAGTAAAACAGTTTGGACAAATAAACGATATCTCATAAGACCACGCCGTATAACAGAACGGGTTTTCCCTTATGAGATTCCAAATTATCTTTATATCAAAAACCTTTTTGATATTATAATAATGTCTATCAACCACAATATAATAATCATCTAGCAGAAACGCTTTCATCTCACGTTCTACATATATAGTATACAATCAAAACCGCAAGCACGTATTGGGTAATGGATTTCCAACTATGACAAGGTATGGAACCACCTTTCCCTAGTGTACCTCTAGAAAGGAATACACTGGGTTCAACAAGAACATCTTTCAAACCGGCCACACATGACCGACCACTCATTTCGCTTGAGTGTATCGAATGTATATCACCAACGGTTGGGATCAACAACCGTTTCCCGAATGGGACAGCATCAAAAATAGATTTTTAGAAATAAATGAAACTCTAGATCAGGTAATTATACACCCTACTTCGATGCGACCGACTTATCCATGCTGCTTGCCCGATTCTGTCATTTACCGGATGTGAGGCTAGAAGCTACGCTTTATCATCACATCAGATTCACTTCGAATGTCATATCTTCACATCCATCAAATCACCGATTGACGTCTACAACATTACATTATGTGTTAGCTAAAGAAGTTTCCTTCTCCGCTTCCACTCTTGGTACGGTTGAAGAAATCAATGTACGTGACCTTTCTGGAGATACTCTGTCAGACATTCATCCATACAAGTCATCTAGGAAAAGGATGAACCGAAGGTACTATTCAATACATCCATCTTAGGCACTGTTATATAAGACTTATACAATAGCCCTTGCATTTTACTCCGTCTTCAATTTATCTTTGGCATATAAAATTCGCAACGCTTATGCCAATACAGAGTGGTTCTTTGGATAAAAATCCAACCGGTCTCTCCATATTAACAACGTTAAAATGGTCAAAACTTCGATAGTCTGTGATTTAAATATCAAAGAAAAATAGGTATGCAAACAATGATATTATTTCCGAATGGAAATTATATCAATCAAACATCATTTAACATTTATCTCCTTAGTTCATTTTTCATCTCCTGTTTCCCTATATTCAACATTTCTTATTTTCTAAATTTAGAAAATATATGTTATTACTATTGGAAAACATTTCCATTTCTTGTTTTCTATATCAGAAAACATTTCTGGTTCTTATTTGGAAAACATTTCCAAAACTCCTTCATTGGACTTAGATAGATGTTTAACAAACCATCGCGATGCCAACTCAAACCATTACGCTTATTTACTAAATTCCTTTAACCAACCTTCACTATCGAACCTTAACCATTCCTTAATTAAAAATGGAGTCAATAAAGTTATGGGTAAAATTACCTCTCAGACCTTAACTGCACAACGTTTCTTACCTTGAAATAGACAAAGTTCACCTTTTAATTCTTTAACAAACTACCTTATGTAACTCTCTTTCGAATCAGCTCTATTCGATAATTCTTTCCTTCGAATAAAGTATATTCGATAACTCTATTCAATTTACTCTATTCACTTAACTCTTTTGATTTAAGTCCTTTGATTTATATCCTTAGATTTAACTCTAACTCTATTCGATTTAACTCCTTTCATTTAACTCTAACTCTATTCACTTAACTCCTATCGAATAAACTATATTCGATAACTCCTTTAATTCTATTCGAATAAACTATATATTCAATACTCTCCCTTTCGAATAACTAAATTCGATTAACTCCCTCTGATTAACTAACGATCGATAACTCCTTTCGATTAACTAATAATTATAACTCCTTTCGATTAAATAATAATCGAAAACTCCTTTCAATTAACTAATAATCGATAACTCCTTTCGATTAACTAATTATCGATAACTCCTTGCGATTAACTAATAATCGATAAATCTACTCGACTAACCATATTCGACTAACTCGATTAACTTGGTTTGACTAACCATACTCGATTAACTCAACTTGACTAACTTAACTTATTTAACTCAACCTGATTAACTCGACATCATTTCACTCAACTGATTAACTCTAACTGGTTAACTCTAACTCTAATCAATTAACTTTAACTGGTTAACTCTAACTGGTTCACTCTAACTATAATCGATTAACTCTAACCGAATAACTCCGGTCGATTAAGTAATGTAACGACACGCATTTTTCTCGACCTTAATCGATCACAAAATCGTCCAAGACCGTTCAAAATCCGCATACGTTAACTTTGGGAATACAACAACATCAGAACAATAACAGCAGACTTTTATTACATCATGATAATATAACATCAGAGTACAGAATATATCAGAGTACATCGAAATTAAAATACAGCGGAAGAAAATTTTACAATAAATTTAATACAGTGCAGCGGAAATAAAATAGATACAGCGGAAGACAACTATGCTCTGGACGCAGCTTTAAGCTTCAATCCAGAATCCTGCTCGAGATAAACCTATAGACAAACTACTCGACTGCCCGTGTGGAAAAGAGGGCACCGGAGTTTGCAAAGGTGGAAACAAACAACGGGTCAGTCGTGGGACTGGTGTGAGAATTCTTAACTAATTTAACTAATAGTAATAAGGCAAATCCATGGACCACGCCGCTAATGCGGAACGGGTTTTATTCCAATGTATTATCGTGCATAACTTGAAGTAAATCGTAAAACAACGCAATGCTTTTTAGAAAAATGAAATCACCATAAGACTCAGGTCCCATCACACAATGCAACGCACACCAGAGGATAGAGTTTTACCTTATGGTGATTAAGCATGCTTGATACGTTAAAAACAAATTTGATATTATTATTAGTGTGTATAAGTTTTAAAAACAATTTCAATCATAATGTATCAATCCTAGGAAGCATAGGTACCATATGCTATGCCTCCGTACTAGTAATACATTCAAAACCGAATGGCACGTATTGGAAATTGAGTTTCCATCATGAGTCAAGGCTAGGGAGGAGCTCCTACCGATTCGAGACACTCTATCTAATGTCTCAGGATCCCCCGCGGTGAACCCTTAGAAAGCTGCAGGGCCGGTCCGCCGTACGAGTTGCGGATTAGTTATTCCTGAACACACGTTTCCCAGTCCTATAGGACCTATACGAGGCACCTCATTCCATCATCCACATAAGTAAAATGTCAGGGCTGGTAGGTCACTGACACCACTCTAGCTAGAAACAAACGTGCTGCTCTCCCTGCGTTCCCTTCTCCCATTTTAGACTCCGCCGGTGTGTGAGGCTCGCGAAGTCACGCTATACACAAAGCTATGCCTAAACAGACTATGCTTTGATCGTCCCACAAGGCCTGCTTTTCAACAAAGCCTTGATCATATGCATCTTAGCATGCCACATCATCACCTATACCATACTACCAACCCTTTGCCGAAATAAATGAACGGTTGTTAAGCAAGAGAATAAATTCTCCGCTACCAAACATCCATACATTCGACAGAAGATTAATAACATGATATATAATGGAGTACGATGTCAGATACACCATCCATTTATAAGCTTATGCTCTGCGTCTGAGCGAAAGCCAAATCCGTACAAATCAACACTATGTCTGGGCAACTCCTACTATTACCTTATCATGGTAGCGAGCCATTCTAAGGCAACAGTCATCATCGTCCATTCGATGTGGAGATTTGACGGTCTTCAATCGCCGTCTTCCAGTCTTGGATTTTTAAACGTCGTTTAATTATTTGGAATGAGATAAACTCGGACTTTCCAAATAATCCTCGTATATATATATATATATATATATATATATATATATTGAAAATCCTTCTTACACATTAATAATTATTTTTATTAACTATCCATTCCTATTTTAATTATTTAAAATAATTAAATTTTTATATAACGACGCCTTAAGTCCATAGGCGACTATGGCACTACATTCAACCAATTTTGATTTTCACATTTCTCAAAATCTAATCATGGGATCTTAACGTAATATATATCATTGGAAAGATTTTTCCAAGACGGTCCTAACGGTTTCAGTTTCAGGAAAATCCGACGGTCGGATCTTCTTGTATAGTCATTTAAAAGTACGATTTCAAAACGCGAACTACCACGCCCTATTCGTTTAATTTTATTTACATAAAAATGTAAGTTTAATTCCTATGCAAATTCCTATATTCTTTAATCACATGTAAAACAAATGTAAAATTTGATACATCCAAAATCCTACCTTTAAACGTAGATTTCAACTTCAATGTACATTCTCATCTTAGTTACATTATAAAAATGTAACTTATATTTGCAGTGAATCCTATTTTAAATTTACATATCAAATTGCAAGTTTTCTTTACAATGCAAACTCTACTCCCTATTTACATTGTAAAAATATGATTTTTAATTACAATGCAAACACTACTTCTAATTCACATTGTAAAAATATGATTTTTAATTACAATGCAAACACTACATCCAATTCACATTGTAAAAATATGATTTTTAATTACAATGCAAACATTACTTCTAATTTACATTGTAAAAATATGGTTTTTAATTACAATGCAAACACTACTTCTAATTCACATTATAAAAATATGATTTTTAATTATAATGCCACATTTCTACATCTAAATTACATATGAAATAAATCAATTTTATTTCTAATGTTCATTCTCATTTTATGTTACATATATACATAAGAAAAACGCAATTTCGATCATACAATGAAATTGCATCCTTTAATTGCATAGAAAAATGTAGTTTTGTCATACGGTATACTTTCCTATATACATTACATATAAAAATGTAAATTTTCACATATGATGAAATTTCCATGTTAATTACAAAGGAAAATGTAATTTTTAACATACGGCATTAATTAACTTTATAATTTACATATAAAAATGTAAATTTTAACATACGATGGAATTCTCATATTAATTACGAAGCAAAATGTAATTTTTAATATACGACATAAATTCACTTTATAATGTACATATAAAAATGTAAATTTTAACATAAAGTGGCATTCACATGTTAATTACAAAGAAAAATGTAACTTTTACAATACGGTGTATATTCCTATATAATTTACATATAAAAATGTAAATTTTATCATACGATGAAATTCCCCTTTTAATTACAAAGAAAAATGTAATTTTTAACATTCAACGTTGATTCACTTTATAATTTACATATAAAAATGTAAATTTTGACAAACGATGAAATTCTCCTTTTAATTACAAAGAAAAATGTAATTTTTAACATTCAACGTTGATTCACTTTATAATTTACATATAAAAATGTAATTTTCGTCATGCAATGTAAATTTACATTTTAATTACATAGAAAAATGTAATTTTCGTCATGCAATGTAAATTTACATTTTAATTACATAGAAAAATGTAATTTTCAACATACGGTGCAAATTTATATATAAATTACATATAAAAATGTAACTTTTGTTCATGCGGTGTAAATTCATTCTTAAACTACATAATAAAATGTTATTTAATTCATGCGATGCATATTCATTCATAAATAACAAAATAAAATGTTATATAATTTATGCGATGTAAATTCATTCATAAATATCAAAATAAAATGTTATATAATTCATGCGATGTAAATTCATTTTACAACATAAAATTTCGTTCTTTTACTTACAATGTAAAAACATCATCTTTTTATGTACAATGTAAAAGTGTTCTCTTTTATATTTACAATGTAAAGATATCAACTTTTATACTTATAATGTAAAAATATCAGTTTTTATATTTCACAATGTAAAAATATCAACTTCTCTATTTTACAATGTAAAAATATTAACTTCTTTATTTTACAATGTAAAAGTATCATCTTTTCTATTTTACAATGTAAAAATATTAATTTTTCTATTTTACAATGTAAAAATATTATCTTTTCTATTTTCAAAACAAAGATGTGATCTTTCTATTTACAATAAAAATATTGTCTTTTTTATTCTCAATATAAAAAGATCGTCTTTCTATTTACATCGTCAAATTTTCATTTTTTAATTTTCAATATAAAAAGATGATCTTTTTATTTTCATCGTCAAATTTTCATCTTTTAATTTTCAATATAAAAAGATGATCTTTTTATTTTCATCGTCAAATTTTCATCTTTTAATTTTCAATATAAAAAGATGATCTTTTTATATTTTCATCGTCAAATTTTCATTACCAATCCAACCACAACGATAAAAGGTAATCATATGATCTATTACCAACTCCAATCTAGCACTTCAATTTCAAATCTAATATCACATCATCCAAAAACAATCCGAATTCACAACATAGAACAACATCCATCGCATATCGATTTATTTTCACCATTCAACATTAAACACCAAAAGAATAATAATTAAATTAATTAATATTAAATTAAAAATAAATTCTCACCTTGCTTGTTTCTGGAATGAAGGTGATTTCGATCAGATCTCGTGTTCGGAGTCACGGCGGTTTCGGATCTGAAAGATCTAAATTTGAAATTCATGTGTAAATTAGAATTCTGACTTTTAACAACTGGCACTGCGACATTTAAAAGCGTCACAAAATCTGAAATAAATTTTTACCTAATGTTCAAAACTTTGAATCGAGATAACTCGAGCTACGGTTGACGGTTTTACGAACGGTTTGTTGGAGGTCGAAGAGCTAGGAGAGGTGCATCCACGCCGGGAAGTATGGGGGGTGCGGCGGCGCTATGTGGTAGTGGCGGAGGCGCAAAGGTAGCGGGTTTGGGCATGGAATTCGAGAGCTACAGGCGACGGGAGGTGGTGATTCTTGTCGGAGAAGGAAGAGCTCTAAAATCTCTTCGAAACAAGTATTTATTAGAAGATTTTCGTTGAGAATTGAGTGAGAAATCGAAGAATGAAATTTTGAACAATGATGGGTTCCTTGTGGCTGAAATAAACGGAAGGAGTAAGAAGAAACCCGACGTGGTTTTTATAATATAATATTAGGGTTATTTAATTATTATTTAATTAGCCCGTTTAAGCCCGTTTTGGTCCGAACTCAGAATTAGGCCTGCTTAATGTCGTTCTTAGGGTTTTGACGTCTTCTGAGCGCAATGGCTATGTCTCGGGCCCCAATTCTGATGTCTGTAGCGTTTTTTTTAATTTAAAATCCTATTAAAAATTAATTAATTAAATATTGACCGTACATGAAAATTCACCGGGGCCACAAATTAACTTCAAAAATTCCCGAAAAATATGTTTAGCTATGTTTTAACGCTGCGGACCTAGAAAAATTAATTTCGTTCAATTCTGAGCTCGTATGAATTTTTAAAGTCAAAAATTGTCCGTTTACACTACAAAATCAATTATAATTATATATTAATTCTAAAAATTACCGAAAAATCATTTTTAGCTTTGTTTTGACGATACGAACCCAACAAAATTATTTTCGTCGAATTCTGAGACTGTTTGAAAAATGGCTATTTTTAAGGCGTTTAAAATTTAACTGAAATAGTCAAAACACATTTTCCTCTGTCACGCTCACATATTAATTCGAAAAATTCTGAAAATTGAAACCTAGCAATAATTTGACATTCCGGTTCCAACAAAAGTGGTTTCGTCGAAAACAGAGGTCGTTTGAAAAATGACTATTTTTAAGGCCAGTATATTTAGTACTAAAAATACATTTTTAAACAAATAATTTCCGAAACTTAAAATATATAAGTGTTTACCGTTTTTCAATGCAGAAACATCATTTCGAACTCAATGGAAGTGGTTTCGAGTTCAAATTCCTTCGTATGCAAAAAGTAGCATTTTTTCCTTTGTAAATTTCCTAGCGACCTTATAAAAATTGAATTGGCCATAACTTTTGATTTCCGCTATGAAATTTCGATTTTTCGGATTCGTTAGAAAGATATTTTTAAATAGATTCTAATATTTTTGGTTTCACTAAAATCCCTTAAATTTTGCATCCTGTATGGTCAGTCAAAGTTCAAGTTTGACTTTTCAAACTACCGCGTTATTTCTAACTCTTTTTATAATTAAAATTAAATTATTCATTCTAACTTCGATTTGAACCAAATTTGTGATCATTATTATTTAAAATAGATTATTTTAAATATCAAAACTCATTAAAATCACTTAAAATAAATTTTAAATTGGCCCCAAAATTCAGGGTTGTTACAGTCTCCCCCACTTAAAAACTTTTCGCCCTCGAAAAGGGACGAAGCTAAAAGTTGATTAATTAACTAACTAATATATATATATATATATATATATATATTTTCTCCATTGGTTTAAATAATTTCATTAGTTGATTAATGAAACACCCCACCTCCGTTAGGGTCACTCTCAAAGGGAATGCCCTAATTTTGGTG
The DNA here is from genome assembly GCA_030737875.1 of Allium sativum. Classification (NCBI taxonomy): domain Eukaryota; kingdom Viridiplantae; phylum Streptophyta; class Magnoliopsida; order Asparagales; family Amaryllidaceae; genus Allium; species Allium sativum. The sequence continues at coordinate 772,321,429 of CM060924.1, read as the reverse complement.
GAGGTTTATAAGTATAAGTCACAGATATACAAGACAGATATAAGAACACATATTTGTAAACAGCGGAAAATCAACAAACTTTTATTTCATAAAAGCAAATACGTGCTACAACAACATCACCATAATTGTCTTGCATCTTTTCCAAAAACATAACACTTTCATAATCTGTCTTGATTACATTATTTAAAGAAGCATAAATAAAACATTGATAAACTGCAAAGGCCCCATAGAGTTTGTCCAAAGCCATAGTTTCAAACGGAAAGGTCCAAGCAATACATTTCTCTTCTTCAAGCTGGATGTTAAGACCGGTCAAGCTGCTGTGTTCCCTCCCTGTGGACCTGGGGGGGGGGGGGGGGGAAACGGAAGAAAAGAAGACGAAAGAAAAGTAGAGTCAGATATAAAGCCTGAGTAAGTCTAGTACTATTTTGTCTATGAATAAAGAACTGGGTATGATAAGTATAAACAAGAAGTGGGAAAGCACTATAAACTTGGTTAAGTTGTCTAGGGTCGATTATGCTATCGTACCCCATGTTAATCTCTGAACCCATATAAACTAGTTTCCAACTGGCACCCCATAATCAGGGTGATGTGATCCATTCTATGATGATCGGCTCCTACTCGCATAGTTACATGTGTCTTACGGCCCCCGATGTTGTAGTTATCTATGCTGGTCCCACCATGGGGTGTATCAAGTCCCATGGCGGCGGCCCGACACAACCTTAGAATGCACAGGTATGCTACTGGTGCCCAGTGCCTTATTTTTCTGCGCCGGAGTGTGTGCACGCCCGCACCCCGTTAGAACCTACACTGCTACACCACCGCCGTCGATTTGACCTCTTACAATCAGCCCAGTAATCGTGCCCCACCCTGCCTAGTTTCAGGGTATCCTGATACACCTTCTAGGGTTACTGCTGAAAAGGGTCCCCCGTTACTAGGTTTTTCTATCTCTAGCCAACATGCTAAGTTGGTTAAGTGTTTTCTAACCTAACCCCCACCAGTCCGTTTAGTTTAGCATGTTCCATTTTGATTAAGTCTTTAGTTCACTTAATCTTAACAATCCTGACACAGCCTTAATTGTCTTATTAAGGCCCTGACCTCTCACATTAGACAGGTATTGTTGTGGCTGCCTGTTGCCGGTTGGTTCCGGGCAGTCTTACGCCACAACTCTGTCTAACCTCGGGTCCTTATTGGGCTCCATGTTTAACCTCCCACATTGGATAGGTATTGTTGTGACTACTGGACAGCCGGGCGGTTCCGGGCAGGTTTACATCACAACTCAATCCAACCTCGGGTTAAACACATCGTATGTTCTACATTTACATATTTTGTCTTTCTTCTTTATTTTCTTATATGTAAATATTTGCGGCCCATTATTAAGTTAATGGTGTAAAGGTTACACCAATCGTGGGCCCAACCCATACTTGAATTTGGGCCCTCTATTTTATATTTTCATTCATTAGTAATTTTTAACCCAACGTTATTTTCCCCCGTTTAACACGTCCGTTTATTATGTATATGTTGGGCTTAGCCTTTTTAAGCCCAACCTAGCCATGCGATAGGGGAGGCTTAAAGCGTGATTACATACACAAAAAGGGGAAGGTGAGCGCATGAACTTGCAACATAACGTTGGAACTACAAAATAGAAACTGGTGTACTTGCATAGTGGTAACATATACTTTGGTCATAAAGCATAGGTGACATGAATCAAGCCATGTAAACTTGTAGTTGAGATAAGAATCTAAATTGGGTATCATTATTGACACATAGTCATAACTACAACATGAACCTATATTTTTATTTAGGCATAATGTCAAACATAAGCAAGGCATAAATATTTCTAACATAAGCATGGCATAATGTCAAACATAAACATGGCATAATGTTAAACATAAGCATGGCATAAGTATTTGTTCACATAACCATGGCATAAATATTTCTAACATGAAATCATGTTTTTTACTTTAGTCATGCAAACTTTCAAAAAAGGGATTTTTGAACCTAACCTAGCTATGTACCACATATGTCATCATATAATTCTTGTTGACAATTTCAATTATGCAAATTATCAATCATAGCCTAGTCATATTCATAAGTTTGCAAATAGGTGTTCTAGTACAAAAGCATGGCTTAATACATGATGCCAAATTCTCAACATAATTTCATATGGATTATAATAACCCAAACTTATTCCAATTACTCACAAAAATGATTTTTGTATAAAAATACATATTATGATGGCATAGTAGCAAAACCCCAAACTTGCATGAATTTCAATTAATCAACTACATACATGTAGCTTCAACATGGATTACATAATTTGCGAATATTCCAAACGTATACTTGCATAGAACTACCGCATGTAGTTCTTTATAATGAATAACATAATTCGAGAATATCCAAACGTATACAATATTTCAAATCAATAATAATCATAGTAACGCACAAATTATGAATTATTTATCACCACAATCAAGTATACAAACCAACACAGTTATTTGTTCATACCAAAGTAATACTCTACTTACAATGGTGTGGCGAATTCTCTAATTTAGGGATTTGAAGATGCGGTTTGATTTGATTGAGTTGCTTTATGCCTTAGAATTTTGCCTCTTAATCCTCTCTCCAATTGGTGGCTACCCCTAGTCGTTCCTCAGCAACATGGTGGCTTTGTTCTTATTTTTGAATGAATAGATTAGGGTTAGTCTAGGGTTGTTTTTATAGAGGTAATGAACTGATTAGGACCATTGATGTTGCTTGGATTGATCGTAGCCATTCATCCTAAGGAGAGACCAATTAGAGCTTGCCACCTAGCCCTAATGACAAAGCAGACCACAGAAAATCGACCAACATAGAATAGGCCAGCCAGGTTAGACTGGGTTCGACCTGGCTCTGGACCAGGTCGACATGCCTGTCGACAGCCCTGTCGACCTGGTTAGACCAGGTCGACAGCCCAGTCGACCTGGAGCGTTAGGCGGGTGTTCTTCCGTCCTGGCCCATTGGGCCCCACTTTGGAATTTTAAACTGTTTTATTCTGTTTGAATTTTAAACTTAATTTAGAAACTTCTGAAGGCCGTATCTTCTTCATACGGACTCCGTTTTTCGAAAACTCGGACTCTATTTCGCGTATTTTTCCGAGACGAACGCAATGGCGTATCCCGTTTCCCTTAGTTCTTTGATTAAAATTAATTATACTTTAATTTATGAATTTCATAGTTATAGAATTCGCGGGGTGTTACATTCTCCCCCACTTAAAAGGATTTCGTCCCCGAAATCTTCAAGTTAAGAGGAATGTATATCCTAACATCCAATCATCCATCTACTCATCCATCAAACACGAGCATCCATTGTCCTTAAAAGACTTCTAATGCTTCATGATCATATGCGAAGTGTGTGTGTACATGTACTTATCTAATGCAAAATCAGGCGGTCTACTGATTCAGTTGACCTCCTTAATGCGAATTATGTAAGTGCCATGAATCCATTATGTATGCAAATCTTCCTATTCTTGATTCTACATGAGTGCACAATCATTCAATACAAATGCAACATCCACATGTCAACACATTAAAGTTCAACCATATACGAATGCAAACATATATGCATATGCAATATGAAGTGACTGAGCCGATCTAAAACCCTAGATTGTGTGTGTATATGCAACCACGAGCAACCACTAGCAATCACTTGCAACCACTTGCAACCATCATCCATAACATGTTTCAATTACATGTTTCCATCCAAAGGGTTTCTACCTAAAAGATAAGGTCGAGGAAATATACCTAAAAAGATAGATAAAAGCGCAACTTAAGGAAAAGGAAAGATCAAGGATGTACCCTCGAACAGAAAAGGGTAGGCTGTACGGATTCTAGCTTCAGTTTCCCAAGTCGCGTCTCCCTCGGCGTCGCTCCACAGAACTTTGACGAGCTTGACTTCGCGGTTGCGTAGCTTCTTCACTTCCGTTCCTAATATGCGGGTTGGAACTTTCCTTATGGTTGCTTCACGTTCCACTTCGGCCTCTTTGAGGATATTTGGCTCTACCACTTCAGCAGACTCATGTAGACATTTTCGGAGATGTGAAACGTGAAAAACGTTGTGGACTCCAGCCAACTTCTCGGGTAGCTCTAATCTATAGGCCATTTTCCCAATTTTCTCGATGATAGGGAATGGCCCTACGAACCTTGGTGCTAGCTTTCCTGTAGTTCCAAAACGAACGACGTTTCTTAGTGGTGATACCTTGAGAAAAACTCTGTCTCCAACCTCGAATTCAAGGTCGGTCCTTCTCTTGTCGGCATAGGACTTTTGTCTGTCTTGGGCCGTCTTCATCCTTCTTCGTATTAAGTCTACTTTCTCTGAAGTCTCTCGGATCATATCTGGTCCAAGTATGAGCTTATCAGTAGACTCCCACCAACAAGTGGGCGATCGACACGGTCTTCTATATAAAGCTTCGAAGGGCGCCATTCCGATGGTTGCTTGATAGCTGTTGTTGTAGGCAAATTCCACCAAAGGAAGGTGGTCTTCCCATGTCCCTCCGAAGTCAAGGACGCATAGCCTTAAAAGGTCTTCCAAAACTCTGTTTACTCTCTCTGTTTGGCCGTCGGTTTGGGGATGATAGGCTGTGCTCAAGCATAGCTGCGTTCCTACCGCTTCTTGCAGACTTCGCCAAAACTCACTGGTGAAGATGGGGTCTCGGTCACTAACAATGCTGGATGGTATTCCATGGAGTCGAACTATTTCCTTGAGGTAAAGTGATGCTAGGGATGAGGCAGTTCTTTTACTTTTGACAGGTAAAAAGTGGGCGCTTTTAGTAAGCCTATCCACTATTACCCAAATGCTAGTGTTGCCTCTCCTAGATCTAGGCAGCCCATCGATGAAGTCCATTGAGATGCTATCCCACTTCCACTGCGGGACCTCCAGAGGATGTAGCAGTCCGCCAGGCTTTTTCTGTTCCGCCTTAACCTGTTGGCACACCATACACTTAGAAACGAACTCTGCCACGTCCTTTTTCATGCCGTTCCAGAAGAAAGTCCTTTTTATGTCTTTGTACATTTTATCTCCGCCTGGGTGTATCGTCATCTTGGAGTGATGTGCTTCCTCGAGAACCTTCTTTACTAAATCCTTTGTCTGTGGGACGCATAGTCTTCCGTCTCGCCTTAGCAAACCCTTATCGTCGATGGAGTATCTGTTGAGGTGACTTGAAGTCTCACCCCTAATTAGCCTATCAATTATTTCCACAAGCTGAGGGTCTTCGCGTTGTGCTGTCCCTACTGAATCCACTAAAGTTGGGCTCACTTCGAGGGATGCTAGCAAGCCTGGTGCGAAATCGGAGGAAGGCCTAAAGTCGAAGCTGGCTATAAACTCTAGGCTTTGTCTTTCAACAAACAACGGGCTTAGGGTCAATTTCTTTCGGCTCAACGCGTCTGCCACTACGTTGCCTTTGCCCGGAGTGTAGGAGATTTCGAAATCGTACGAGGCAAGAAACTCCATCCATCTTTGTTGCCTCAAGTTAAGATCCTTCTGCGAGAAAAGATATTTCAACGATTTATGGTCAGTGTAAAGTTCGAACTTCTCACCTAGGAGATAGTGTCGCCAAGACTTGAGTGCAAAGACGATGGCGGCTAACTCAAGATCGTGGGTTGGGTAGTTCTTTTCGTGCACTTTCAACTGCCTCCCGCCATAAGCTACTACCCTTCCTTCTTGCATTAAGACGGCGCCTAGCCCTGTCCCACATGCATCCGTATAAACAGTGAACATCTTGCTTCCGTCTGGCAGCGTCAAAACTGGGGCTGTTGTGAGAGCCCTTTTCAGTCGTTGGAAAGCAAACTCGCAATCCAAGTCCCAATTGAACACTAGATTCTTCTTGGTCAATTTCGTGAGCGGAGCTGAGATTTTCGCAAAATCCCTTATGAACTTTCGATAGAAACCTGCTAGTCCTAGAAAACTTCGGACCTCAGTTGCATTCCTTGGTGTCTTCCAATCCTGTACCGCCACTACCTTCGCAGGGTCCACTGCTAACCCTTGTTTGGATACTATGTGCCCAAGGAACCTCACCTCTTCTCTCCAAAAGTGGCATTTGGAGAATTTGGCTTTTAGTTGATGGACTCGCAAAGTTTCCATGATTGCCCTTAGGTGCTGAGCATGTTCCTCTTCACTCTTTGAGAAGATAAGGATATCATCTACGAAGACCACTACGAATTTGTTGAGGAAATCTCTAAATACCCTACTCATTAGGTCCACGAAGTAAGCAGGTGCATTTGTCAAGCCGAAAGGCATGACAAGCCATTCAAAGAAGCCGTCTGGGGTTCTGAATGCCGTTTTATCGATGCTATCTTCAGCCACCCTTAGCTGATGAAAACCGGTTGCTAAACCGAGTTGGGAGAAAACAGACGCTCCTACAAGCTGGTCAAATAAATCGTCAATTCTAGGGAGAGGGTGCCTATTCTTTTTTGTTAGCTTTTTGAGCTCCCTATAGTCAACACATTGACGGAGTGATCCATCCGCCTTTGTAGCGAACACCACTGGAGCGCCCCATTCTGAAATGCTCCTCCTAATGAACCCCTTTTCTAGAAGCTTTTTAATCTGTTTACTGAGCTCTTTCCTTTCTCGTGGAGCCATGTGTCTAATGGGTAACGCAACGGGCTTTGCATTATCTACAAGATATATGCGGAAGTCTATTTCCCGCTTCGGAGGCAAGCCCTTCACCTCTTCGAAGACATGCGGATATTCCCGGACCACTCTAACTGATTGCAAATTTTCAACCGAGGCATCTAGCGATTCAAGATAACTAAGCATAACCGCATACGAGGGATTACAAGAAATTTCCAAAGTATTACCGAGCTGGGTTAGGAGCCTAACAACCCTTTTCTCACAATCAAGGATGGCCCCATTTCTGGATAGCCAATCCATACCCAAAATCAAACCATAACCCGAAAAGCCCAAAACAAAGGCACTACATTGAAATTCTACACTTAGAATAGAAATTTTCAATCCTAAACAGATCATAGACAAATGAGCTGGGCCCCCAATTGGGTTTGAAACAATTAAGGGGTCCTCTACCATACTAGTTTTTAGGTGCAGAGATTCTACTAGAGCAGACGAGATAAAGGAGTGTGACGCGCCAGAATCAAATAAAGTGTAAACGGGGTGATCATAAAGATAAACTACACTTTCTACAGAAGTATTTATACCTCGCTGTTGCAGAGGTGGCGCTTCCAGCACATGAACCTGTGCCCCTGGGGTGGATCCAGCCCCTGTCCTCGTTTCTTTGGGCAGTCCTTAGCCCTATGACCTGTCTCACCGCAAGAAAAGCACCCACCATTCTCCTTGGCCTTCTTTTTACGGCAGTCCTTTACTAGGTGCCCCACTTTGCCACAGAAATTGCACTTCCTCTTCTCTTTGTTGCCTTTCCCGCCCTTCTTAAAGTCTGTCTTCTTAGGCTGCAAACCTTCTTTCTTCCCCTGAGAGCTTTCTGCCTTTGTCTCCTTCTTGCCCTTATCCTCTTCATTCAGCAATGCCATTTGCACCAATCTTTCATACGTGGCTCCCATGGGTATATGGGTCATGGCCAAACTGTGTAATGGCTCATTCAACCCTTTGACGAAATGGAGAGCCTTCTTGTGCGGGGTGTTGACTAGGTCAAGCCCAAACCTAGCCAGCTCATCGAATTGATTCACATACTCTCTGACTGTCTTGTCCCCTTGCTTAAGAAATAAGAATTTTTCCAACTTCAAACTTCTTTCCGCATCTGAGAGAAATTTAGTCTCAAACCTTGCCCTAAAGTCCTCCCATGTCTCCACTGGTCTTTCAGCATTAGTGACTTCCCACCAGTAGGAAGCCTCGCCCTTCAATAGCCATACTGCCAATTGTACTTTTTGTCTATCCTCTACCTCAAAGATGATGAATAGGTCCTCAGTTTCTTTCAGCCAATTTCTAGCTGCCACGAAGGACTCAGTTCCATGGAAATCCCTTCCTCCCATAGCTTTAAAATCTTTACATATCTTAGCAAAAGTGTTTCCCCGAGGAGGGGGTGGAGGAAAAGGTGCCGCTGCAGCTGGATGATTTCCGGCAGCTGGGGGAGGAGGAACGGTAGGACCTGGATGAGTGGCTCTTGCTTCTAAGAACCGTCTAAACCAACCAGGTATTGGTACCATTTCCGGCAAGTTAAGATCTTCGGACATGCTAAAACAAAAAAGGATAGATTCAAAACGAAGGATAAGAGATAGTACCTATGGCTTTGGGGAGTGGACTTTGCCTTTTTAAAATAAAATAATATATTTCTTTTAAAAATGCTTCTTTAAATTTCCTTTTTGAAAATAATTTTTCAAAACTTATTATCTTATCTGGAAAACCTATGCTCTGATACCAAGTGAAACACCCCACCTCCGTTAGGGTCACTCTCAAAGGGAATGCCCTAATTTTGGTGGAGGTTTATAAGTATAAGTCACAGATATACAAGACAGATATAAGAACACATATTTGTAAACAGCGGAAAATCAACAAACTTTTATTTCATAAAAGCAAATACGTGCTACAACAACATCACCATAATTGTCTTACATCTTTTCCAAAAACATAACACTTTCATAATCTGTCTTGATTACATTATTTAAAGAAGCATAAATAAAACATTGATAAACTGCAAAGGCCCCATAGAGTTTGTCCAAAGCCATAGTTTCAAACGGAAAGGTCCAAGCAATACATTTCTCTTCTTCAAGCTGGATGTTAAGACCGGTCAAGCTGCTGTGTTCCCTCCCTGTGGACCTGGGGGGGGGGGGGGGGGGGGAAACGGAAGAAAAGAAGACGAAAGAAAAGTAGAGTCAGATATAAAGCCTGAGTAAGTCTAGTACTATTTTGTCTATGAATAAAGAACTGGGTATGATAAGTATAAACAAGAAGTGGGAAAGCACTATAAACTTGGTTAAGTTGTCTAGGGTCGATTATGCTATCGTACCCCATGTTAATCTCTGAACCCATATAAACTAGTTTCCAACTGGCACCCCATAATCAGGGTGATGTGATCCATTCTATGATGATCGGCTCCTACTCGCATAGTTACATGTGTCTTACCGCCCCCGATGTTGTAGTTACCTATGCTGGTCCCACCATGGGGTGTATCAAGTCCCATGGCGGCGGCCCGACACAACCTTAGAATGCACAGGTATGCTACTGGTGCCCAGTGCCTTATTTTTCTGCGCCGGAGTGTGTGCACGCCCACACCCCGTTAGAACCTACACTACTACACCACCGCCGTCGATTTGACCTCTTACAATCAGCCCAGTAATCGTGCCCCACCCTGCCTAGTTTCAGGGTATCCTGATACACCTTCTAGGGTTACTGCTGAAAAGGGTCCCCCGTTACTAGGTTTTTCTATCTCTAGCCAACATGCTAAGTTGGTTAAGTGTTTTCTAACCTAACCCCCACCAGTCCGTTTAGTTTAGCATGTTCCATTTTGATTAAGTCTTTAGTTCACTTAATCCTAACAATCCTGACTCAGCCTTAATTGTCTTATTAAGGCCCTGACCTCTCACATTAGACAGGTATTGTTGTGGCTGCCTGTTGCCGGTTGGTTCCGGGCAGTCTTACGCCACAACTCAGTCTAACCTCGGGTCCTTATTGGGCTCCATGTTTAACCTCCCACATTGGATAGGTATTGTTGTGACTACTGGACAGCCGGGCGGTTCCGGGCAGGTTTACATCACAACTCAATCCAACCTCGGGTTAAACACATCGTATGTTCTACATTTACATATTTTGTCTTTCTTCTTTATTTTCTTATATGTAAATATTTGCGGCCCATTATTAAGTTAATGGTGTAAAGGTTACACCAATCGTGGGCCCAACCCATACTTGAATTTGGGCCCTCTATTTTATATTTTCATTCATTAGTAATTTTTAACCCAACGTTATTTTCCCCCGTTTAACACGTCCGTTTATTATGTATATGTTGGGCTTAGCCTTTTTAAGCCCAACCTAGCCATGCGAAAGGGGAGGCTTAAAGCGTGATTACATACACAAAAAGGGGAAGGTGAGCGCATGAACTTGCAACATAACGTTGGAACTACAAAATAGAAACTGGTGTACTTGCATAGTGGTAACATATACTTTGGTCATAAAGCATAGGTGACATGAATCAAGCCATGTAAACTTGTAGTTGAGATAAGAATCTAAATTGGGTATCATTATTGACACATAGTCATAACTACAACATGAACCTATATTTTTATTTAGGCATAATGTCAAACATAAGCATGGCATAAATATTTCTAACATAAGCATGGCATAATGTCAAACATAAACATGGCATAATGTCAAACATAAGCATGGCATAAGTATTTGTTCACATAACCATGGCATAAATATTTCTAACATGAAATCATGATTTTTACTTTAGTCATGCAAACTTGCAAAAAAGGGATTTTTGAACCTAACCTAGCTATGTACCACATATGTCATCATATAATTCTTGTTGACAATTTCAATTATGCAAATTATCAATCATAGCCTAGTCATATTCATAAGTTTGCAAATAGGTGTTCTAGTACAAAAGCATGGCTTAATACATGATGCCAAATTCTCAACATAATTTCATATGGATTATAATAACCCAAACTTATTCCAATTACTCACAAAAATGATTTTTGTATAAAAATACATATTATGATGGCATAGTAGCAAAACCCCAAACTTGCATGAATTTCAATTAATGTAACAACCCGTATTTTCAATAACCTGTAATAACATAAATCGAGGCAGAATTTAATTCTAAAATGGGAATCAAGGGAAACGGGCTATGCCATTGTGTTCGTCTCGGAAAAATACGCGAAATAGAGTCCGAGTTTTCGAAAATCGGAGTCCGTATGACCAAGATATGGCCTCGCGAAGTTTCACGAAAATTCCCAAATTAAAGTATACTTAATTAAGTGAAATGGGTTGTGTAGATATATATATATATATATATATATATATTGATATATATATATATATATATATAATTGAAAATTTAATAAATAAATATGCAAAAATGCTCAAAACAGCGAATTGGGAGAGGGGAATAACCGAACCGGCCGATTTTTGAAGTCGACCCGAGCCCGCTGGGTCGACTAGGGGTTAATCCAGGGTGTTTGGCTGTCAACCCGTGGGCCGATTCGCTCAAGTGCAGATTTTGCATTTGAATGGTTCTCATGGTCCATCTTTAATCTAAAGGCCCTAGATGGTTCCTACACTTGACTTCTTCCCCAAGACATGCTTTGATGGCTTGGATTGAATCTAGGGTTAATCCTATGGCCTAAAACACTTGCCTAATCTATAAATAAGACCCTAACCTACCCTAATTCATTCATAATTAAACCTAGTGACTAAACTATGGCAAAATGCTAGCTCTCATGGCCTCCACTAATTTTATGAAGAGGGTTGCATACTAATCACTCTCTAATCAACTTCTAATCCCTTCTTAGCATCTTAATCTTCTTCATTTGGTGTTCAAAGTTGCTAGTTGTGAGTTTCTATCACTTTGATGATCTTTTGGTAAACTAATTAGATGAGATGTGATGAGATGAGATTTATGGTTTTGTATGTGGGTTAATGAGCTTTGAATCATATGATATGATGTTAGCATTAATCTTATGTTTATGCATGTTGAGTATGTAAGCTTATGCAAGTTTAATATGATGTATGTTATGTTTGCATGATGCTAAATATGCAAGTTGTGGGCTATGTAATCATATGCATGTTATGCAAGTTCATGGTAATATGCTATGCAAGTTACATGTTTGTTAATATGCAAGTTACATGTTTGTTAATATGCAAGTTACATGTATGTAAATATGCAAGTTACATGTTTGTTAATATGCAAGTTACATGTTTGTTAATATGCAAGTTACATGTATGTAAATATGCAAGTTACATGTTTGTTAATATGCAAGTTACATGTTTGTTAATATGCAAGTTACATGTATGTAAATATGCAAGTTACATGTTTCTTTATATGCAAGTTACATGTTTGTTAATATGCGAGTTACATGTATGTAAATATGCAAGTTACATGTTTATTAATATGCAAGTTCATGATGACACATTATGCAAGTCTATAAGCTAATATGCAAGTTTGTTATGCAAAATGAATATGTAAGTTATGTGACATATTATATGCAAGTTATGTGACATGTTATGCAAGTTCATATGCAAGTTATGTGTTTGTTAATATGCAAGATGGCACCTTTGAAACATGTTCATTCATATGCAAGTTGACACCTTTTATATGTGTTATATCATGAACGAAATTACGTGGGAACGATGGGGTAATTAAATGCATAAGTTAATAAGATTGTGTGAAATTAATATAATTATGCATAACACAAAATAAATAAACATAGTATGGGAATTTGCCTATTTGGTTAGGTGTACCCATACTATGTGTTGGGAATTTACCTATTGAGTTAGGTCTACCCCATGGGAATTTACCTATTAAGTTAGGTCTACCCATGTTAAGAAAACTTGATTAATTAGGGATAATTAATATAAAATTATGAGGGTGATTAATTAGGTGTAATTAATTGACTAAGACACGAGGTTGGACTCAGTTGTAGCGTAAAACTGCCCGGACCCAACCGGCTTAACCAGTTGCTACAAATGTTAGCCCAATGTGAGAGGTCTTAGGCACAAACTAAATACGTAATTAATGTAAAGACACGAGGTTAGACTCTGTTATGACATAAGGCTGCCCGGACCCAACCGGCTTAACCAGCGGTCATAAAAGACAGTCTAATGTGAGAGGTCTTTACAAAGGTTACGTTCTTAATTAATTAATTAAGAAACACTTAACCACATTAGCATGTAGAGGGACATGAGGGGTTAAGTGGGTGCCTCGGGTGGCATGAGAAAATCTAGTGGTTGCCTTGGGTGGCAATAGAAAATACGATTAGAATACTTAACCAAAATAGAACATGTAATTAAAACATGATTAAAGGGTTAAGTGGGATATACTAGAAAAAGGGACAAGCTTAGGTGGGTAGCTTGTGGAGGCCCATTTCAACCAGTAACCCATACGTATCTTTGTGGGCTCGACCCATGTCGAGGACGGGACACGCATACTGGGCTTGACTGTAAGAGGCAAACGGGTTAGCGGTGGCAACGCAAGTCCAACGGGCTTCATATGCGTGAGTGGGCCCGGGCTGGTAGGTAAGCCGTTGTTGCATCGAGTAGATATAAGCCGTGCACCTTTAGTTTCATCAGGTTGCCACATTGGGGAATGATACATCCCACGGTGGGGCCAGCACGGGTATCTACGTTAGGGAGCCGATCGAATGGGAAGTAGTGTGTACACCTAGTGGATTGTAGGGCCCCGTGGCGCCTACTTGGTCACCTAGGGGTACGCAGGTACTAATTAGTAAATTTTATAAGTCCTTGGGTGGGATCAACCTTTAAGTTAGGAACGACTGGTGTGGTGCAGTTTAGTAATTTACCTTAGGGAGGGTAGATGCGTCTTTATCCTTTATCTTCGTTTAGTTGACTGCTTAGGGTAGCCATTCATCCCTATATGTTACCGTATATCAGTTTATGTCTTCTCTGGTTACTTTAACGATTGTATTGTTAAAGTTATAGGACTCGCTCAGACTTATGTCTGACCCTGTTGTTTTTATCTTTTTCCCAACCCTCAGGTCCTACGGTGGATCCTAGCAGTAGTGGAGCTTGATCGGATTGTTGTTCCAGTCTTTAGGAGCTTGGATAGATGTAAAGCTCCAGTTATCCAGTTATCTTTTCTTTTGTTTGGCTATTGTATGAGAGTGGGATTATGTACTTCTTTATTTTGATGGATATTGTACTTGACCTTTATTGTGGTTTTATGATGTAACCAGACATGTTTTACTTCCGCTGTTATGAGATGATGTTTTAAAATTTCAAGTACTATTTATATCTGTCTTGTTGTAATTTTTCTGTTCTATATTCACTAAAATACTCCACCGATGCTATGGCATTCCCTTAGTGAGTGATCATAGCGGGAGTGGGGTGTTACACGTGGTATCAGAGCGAGGTTACCAGAACAGATAAAATTTTTGAGAAAAACTACTTTCTAAGAGTATTTTCGAAGAAAGTATTTTTAAAAGCATGTCTTCTAAGAGAAAAAGTTTTTGAAAAAGAAAAGCATAATCCCCAATAGCCATATCTTTATCTTTCGGAATCTCCTTTTTGAATCTTTCCTCTTTCGTTTCAGCATGGCTGAAGATCTTAACATCCCGGAGGGTTTAGTTATACCACTATGGTATAGGAGGTTGCAAGAGGCTAGGGCCACGGCTGCGGGTCCGGCCAATGCTACTACACCAGAGACAACCGCTCCTCCTCCTCAGCCTAGAGTGGATAATTTTGCTAAGGTTTGCAAGGAGTTCAAGGCTATAGGAGGAAAACCTTTTCTTGGTTCAGAGACTTTCGTAGAGGCTAGAGATTGGCTTAAGGAAGTGGAAGAGTTGCTAGATATCTTTGAAGTGGAAGAGGGAAAGAAAGTCAAGTTGGCGGCTTGGTTAATGAAGGGAGAGGCCTCATTCTGGTGGGAGGTCACTAATGGAGAACGCCCTGTTGACTCTTGGGCAGATTTTAAGCAAAGGTTTGGGGCTAAGTTTCTCTCAAGGGCGGAAGAGAATCTGTTTATGGAGAAGTTCTTGAATTTGAAGCAAGGGAATCTCACGGTGAAAGAATATGTCAACAAATTCAATCAATTAGCAAGGTTTGGCATAGAGTTGGTGAATACACCGGAGAAGAAGGCTTTGAGGTTCGTTAGAGGCTTGAACGAACCATTGCAAGGAATAGCTATGACTCACATTCCTATGGGGGCCACTTTTGAGAAGCTTGTCTACATGGCACTTATGCATGAGGATGATAAGAATTCTAAGGCACCAGAGAAAAAGGGGGATCAGAAGAAACCGCAACAGCAACAACAAGGCAAGGGCGGAAAAGGCAATGGTGACAAAAAGAAGACGAAGAAGAAGTGCTTCAATTGTGGAACACCAGGACACCTCAGTAAGGATTGTCGCAAAAAGAAGAAGACCGGTTGCTTTCATTGTGGTGAAGCAGGGCATCTTGTGAAAAACTGCCCAAAGAAGGGGCAGAAGACGGGGTCTACCTCAGGAGGCCAGGTGCAAGCTCTTATAGCACCACCTCAGTCAGGGGGGCAAGTTCAGGTTCTCTCAGTTCCACCGATTCAGCAGAGAGGTAGAACTATTTCCGTTGAAAGTCTGGTTTTTCTGTTTGATCATCCAGTTCGTACTTTGTTTGACTCTGGCGCATCGCATTCTTTTATCTCATCATCGTTAGTTGAGTCACTGCACTTAGACACCAGTCTAGTTGATGATCCCTTGGTTGTCTCAAACCCAATTGGGGGCTCCATATATCAGTCTATGATATGTTTGGGTTTGAAGATTTCTATACTTAGCGTTGAGTTTAGATGTGATGCTTTTGTATTGGGCTTCACGGGCTATGGGTTGATCTTGGGCATGGACTGGTTATCCAGTAATGGTGCCGTTCTTGATTGCGAAAGGAGAGTTGTCAGGCTCATGACCCGCTTGGGTAACACTCTCGAGATCTCTTGCAATCCCATGGAATCTGTTTTGCTAAGTTATCTTGAATCGCTCGATGCTTCGGTCGAAAGTTTGTGTTCTGTCAGAGTAGTCCGGGAATATCCGGATGTGTTTGAAGAAGTAAAGGGTTTGCCTCCGAAGCGGGAGATAGATTTCCGAATTTATTTGGTGGATAATGCCAAACCAGTGTCTTTGCCAGTACGCCACATGGCTCCTCGTGAGAGAAGAGAACTTCATAAGCAAGTAGGGGAGTTGCTTGAGAAGGGGTTCATAAGGCGAAGTATATCGGAGTGGGGAGCTCCAGTAGTGTTTGCCACGAAGGCGGATGGGTCCCTCAGACTTTGTGTGGATTATAGGGAACTTAATAAGCTCACGAAGAAGAATAGACACCCATTACCGAGGATAGATGATCTCTTTGATCAGTTGGTTGGCGCGTCAGTATTTTCGCAGATGGACTTAGCTACAGGGTTTCATCAGTTAAGAGTGGCGGAGGACAGTATAGAGAAGACTGCTTTCCGGACTCCGGATGGTTTTTATGAGTGGCTAGTGATGCCATTTGGGTTGACAAACGCCCCCGCATACTTTGTTGATCTCATGAGTAGAGTGTTCAGAGAGTATCTGAATAAGTTTGTAGTAGTTTTTGTGGATGACATCTTGGTCTTTTCCAAGAATGAAGAAGAGCATGCCTTACATCTCAAGGAAGTGTTGGAGACTCTTCGAGCGCATAGTCTTAAAGCTAAATTCTCTAAATGCCATTTTTGGAGAAGAGAAGTGCGATTCTTAGGGCATGTGGTCTCTAAGGAAGGGATAGCTGTGGATCCCGCAAAGATAGTATCTATCCAGGATTGGAAAGTTCCTAGAAATGCTACCGAGGTAAGAAGTTTCTTGGGGTTGGCAGGATATTATAGGAAGTTCATCAAAGACTTCGCGAAGATATCAGCCCCATTAACCCGCTTGACGAAGAAGAATCTGGTTTTCTCATGGGATGTAGATTGTGATGATGCTTTCCGACGGTTAAAGAGAGCTTTGACCACCGCTCCAGTTTTAGTGCTTCCAGATGGGAGTAAGCCGTTTGTTGTTTATACCGATGCTTGTGGAACAGGATTAGGCGCAGTCTTGATGCAGGAGGGAAGGGTAATAGCCTATGGAGGGAGACAATTGAGAGTGCATGAGAAGAATTACCCTACCCATGATCTAGAGTTGGCCGCGATTGTTTTCGCACTTAAGTCTTGGCGCCATTATCTTCTTGGTGAGAGATTCGAGTTGTTCACCGACCATAAATCATTGAAGTACTTATTCTCTCAGAAGGATTTAAACTTAAGACAGCAAAGGTGGATGGAGTTCTTAGCATCCTATGATTTCGAGATAGCGTATACCCCTGGTAAGGGTAACGTGGTGGCAGACGCCTTAAGTAGAAAAAGGCTATCTTTGAGTCCATTGTTCGTGGAACGACGAAGCTTGGAGTTTCTTTCTTTGTTTGACTTCAGACCTTCTGTTGATTTTGTACCTGGTTTGTTGGCATCCTTGGAGGTTAGACCTACTCTTTTGAGACGGATTGGCGAGGCTCAGCGAGACGACCCACAGTTGGTTGTGTTGGTAGAGAAGCTTATAAGAGGGGAGTCGTCCAGCCATTTGGGTAGATACACCATAGATGATAAGGGATGGTTGCATAGAGACGGTAGACTTTGTGTACCGCAAGATGAGGGTTTGAAGAAGGCTATTTTGGATGATGCACATCGTTCAAGAATGACTATTCATCCCGGTGGAGACAAAATGTACCAAGACATGAAGAGAGTTTTCTTCTGGGCCGGTATGAAGAAAGATGTGGCCGAGTATGTGGCTAGATGCTTAGTGTGCCAACAAGTTAAAGTGGAGCAAAGGAAACCCGGTGGGTTGCTACACCCATTGGAAGTTCCACAGTGGAAGTGGGATAGTGTCTCGATGGATTTCATCGACGGGTTACCGAGATCGAGGAAGGGCAATACGGGAATTTGGGTTGTGGTAGACAGACTTACCAAGAGTGCCCATTTTATACCCGTAAAGAGTAAGAGGACCGCTCCATGGCTTGCTTCAGTCTATGTTAGAGAGATTGTTAGATTGCATGGCGTACCATCCAGCATTGTGAGTGATCGAGATCCTATTTTCACTAGTGAGTTTTGGAGAAGTTTGCAAGAGGCGGTAGGGACTCAGTTGTGTTTGAGCACCGCATATCATCCTCAGACGGACGGTCAGACCGAGAGGGTGAACCGTATCTTAGAAGATCTTTTGAGGCTTTGTATCTTGGATTTTGGAGGTACATGGGAAGAACATCTTCCTTTGGTGGAGTTCGCATATAATAACAGCTTTCAGTCCAGTATTGGTATGGCTCCTTTCGAAGCTCTTTATGGAAGGCCTTGTCGATCTCCTACATGTTGGTGGGAATCTACGGATAAGATCTTGCTTGGGCCGGATATGGTTAGAGAGACTTCAGAGAAGATTGATTTAATTCGAAAAAGGATGAAAGCAGCGCAAGATAGACAGAAATCTTATGCGGATCGGAGAAGGACGGATCTTGAGTTTGAGGTTGGGGACATGGTTTTTGTCAAAGTATCTCCATTGAGAAATGTTGTTCGCTTTGGGTCCGTAGGGAAGTTAGCACCGAGATTTGTTGGGCCGTTTCCTATTAAGGAAAGGATTGGACGGATGGCATATAGGGTGGAGTTGCCCGACAGACTTAGTGGTGTTCATGATGTATTCCATGTATCACATTTGAGGAAGTGCTTACATGAGACCGCGGAGGTGGTAGAGCCGAGCTTGCTTAGAGATGTAGAGGTAGAGCGTGATGCGACGATTCGACGAGCTCCTACTCGCATCCTTGGGTCAGAAACTAGGAAGTTGAGGAACAGAGAAGTTCAGCTAGTTAAAGTGCAATGGGGAGATGACGAAAGCAATGCTACTTGGGAGACGGAAGCAAAGATGCGTTCTTTGTATCCATTTCTTTTTGAGAGTATGTCTTTTAACTTCTCCTTTATTGCTTGTCTAGTACTTATCTTATCTTTAGTATATCCTCTCGCTAATACCTATGACCTTTAGATAGGGTAAAACCTATGGTTGAAACATGTGTTTGAAACATGTTATGGTTGATGGATGCATATGGATGCAATTGTTTGCTAGTGGTTGCTCGTGGATGCATATACACACACATTAGGCACTAGATCGGCTCAGTCACTTCATGTTGCATATTGCATAAATGGATGTGGTAGTTAGATTGATGGATGTATCATGGCTGTGTTATCATATGGATGATGCATTTTTGTGTATGGTTGTGCACGCATGTAGAAATTTGTATGTGTCAATAGGGTTTCGCATACATATTGGATGCATGGCACTATCATGGTTTGCATTAAGGAGGTTTACTGTATCAGTAACCGCCTGATTTTCGCATTAGGTAAGTACATATACACACACTTTTGCATATATCCATCCAGCATTTAGAATCTTGTAAGGACAATGATTGCTCGTGGATGATGCTTTGAGTAGATGGATGATTGGATGGTAGGATACGTTCTTCCTAACTTGAAGATTTCGGGGACGAAATCCTTTAAGGAGGGGAGAATGTAACAACCCGTATTTTCAATAACCTGTAATAACATAAATCGAGGCAGAATTTAATTCTAAAATGGGAATCAAGGGAAATGGGCTATGCCATTGTGTTCGTCTCGGAAAAATACGCGAAATAGAGTCCGAGTTTTCGAAAATCGGAGTCCGTATGACCAAGATATGGCCTCGCGAAGTTTCACGAAAATTCCCAAATTAAAGTATACTTAATTAAGTGAAATGGGTTGTGTAGATATATATATATATATATATATTGATATATATATATATATATATATATAATTGAAAATTTAATAAATAAATATGCAAAAATGCTCAAAACAGCGAATTGGGAGAGGGGAATAACCGAACCGGCCGATTTTTGAAGTCGACCCGAGCCCGCTGGGTCGACTAGGGGTTAATCCAGGGTGTTTGGCTGTCAACCCGTGGGCCGATTCGCTCAAGTGCAGATTTTGCATTTGAATGGTTCTCATGGTCCATCTTTAATCTAAAGGCCCTAGATGGTTCCTACACTTGACTTCTTCCCCAAGACATGCTTTGATGGCTTGGATTGAATCTAGGGTTAATCCTATGGCCTAAAACACTTGCCTAATCTATAAATAAGACCCTAACCTACCCTAATTCATTCATAATTAAACCTAGTGACTAAACTATGGCAAAATGCTAGCTCTCATGGCCTCCACTAATTTTATGAAGAGGGTTGCATACTAATCACTCTCTAATCAACTTCTAATCCCTTCTTAGCATCTTAATCTTCTTCATTTGGTGTTCAAAGTTGCTAGTTGTGAGTTTCTATCACTTTGATGATCTTTTGGTAAACTAATTAGATGAGATGTGATGAGATTTATGGTTTTGTATGTGGGTTAATGAGCTTTGAATCATATGATATGATGTTAGCATTAATCTTATGTTTATGCATGTTGAGTATGTAAGCTTATGCAAGTTTAATATGATGTATGTTATGTTTGCATGATGCTAAATATGCAAGTTGTGGGCTATGTAATCATATGCATGTTATGCAAGTTCATGGTAATATGCTATGCAAGTTACATGTTTGTTAATATGCAAGTTACATGTTTGTTAATATGCAAGTTACATGTATGTAAATATGCAAGTTACATGTTTGTTAATATGCAAGTTACATGTTTGTTAATATGCAAGTTACATGTATGTAAATATGCAAGTTACATGTTTGTTAATATGCAAGTTACATGTTTGTTAATATGCAAGTTACATGTATGTAAATATGCAAGTTACATGTTTCTTTATATGCAAGTTACATGTTTGTTAATATGCGAGTTACATGTATGTAAATATGCAAGTTACATGTTTATTAATATGCAAGTTCATGATGACACATTATGCAAGTCTATAAGCTAATATGCAAGTTTGTTATGCAAAATGAATATGTAAGTTATGTGACATATTATATGCAAGTTATGTGACATGTTATGCAAGTTCATATGCAAGTTATGTGTTTGTTAATATGCAAGATGGCACCTTTGAAACATGTTCATTCATATGCAAGTTGACACCTTTTATATGTGTTATATCATGAACGAAATTACGTGGGAACGATGGGGTAATTAAATGCATAAGTTAATAAGATTGTGTGAAATTAATATAATTATGCATAACACAAAATAAATAAACATAGTATGGGAATTTGCCTATTTGGTTAGGTGTACCCATACTATGTGTTGGGAATTTACCTATTGAGTTAGGTCTACCCCATGGGAATTTACCTATTAAGTT
Source organism: Allium sativum (assembly GCA_030737875.1). Lineage (NCBI taxonomy): Eukaryota > Viridiplantae > Streptophyta > Magnoliopsida > Asparagales > Amaryllidaceae > Allium > Allium sativum. The sequence goes on along the minus strand of CM060924.1, from coordinate 772,300,514 downwards.
AGGTCTACCCATGTTAAGAAAACTTGATTAATTAGGGATAATTAATATAAAATTATGAGGGTGATTAATTAGGTGTAATTAATTGACTAAGACACGAGGTTGGACTCAGTTGTAGCGTAAAACTGCCCGGACCCAACCGGCTTAACCAGTTGCTACAAATGTTAGCCCAATGTGAGAGGTCTTAGGCACAAACTAAATACGTAATTAATGTAAAGACACGAGGTTAGACTCTGTTATGACATAAGGCTGCCCGGACCCAACCGGCTTAACCAGCGGTCATAAAAGACAGTCTAATGTGAGAGGTCTTTACAAAGGTTACGTTCTTAATTAATTAATTAAGAAACACTTAACCACATTAGCATGTAGAGGGACATGAGGGGTTAAGTGGGTGCCTCGGGTGGCATGAGAAAATCTAGTGGTTGCCTTGGGTGGCAATAGAAAATACGATTAGAATACTTAACCAAAATAGAACATGTAATTAAAACATGATTAAAGGGTTAAGTGGGATATACTAGAAAAAGGGACAAGCTTAGGTGGGTAGCTTGTGGAGGCCCATTTCAACCAGTAACCCATACGTATCTTTGTGGGCTCGACCCATGTCGAGGACGGGACACGCATACTGGGCTTGACTGTAAGAGGCAAACGGGTTAGCGGTGGCAACGCAAGTCCAACGGGCTTCATATGCGTGAGTGGGCCCGGGCTGGTAGGTAAGCCGTTGTTGCATCGAGTAGATATAAGCCGTGCACCTTTAGTTTCATCAGGTTGCCACATTGGGGAATGATACATCCCACGGTGGGGCCAGCACGGGTATCTACGTTAGGGAGCCGATCGAATGGGAAGTAGTGTGTACACCTAGTGGATTGTAGGGCCCCGTGGCGCCTACTTGGTCACCTAGGGGTACGCAGGTACTAATTAGTAAATTTTATAAGTCCTTGGGTGGGATCAACCTTTAAGTTAGGAACGACTGGTGTGGTGCAGTTTAGTAATTTACCTTAGGGAGGGTAGATGCGTCTTTATCCTTTATCTTCGTTTAGTTGACTGCTTAGGGTAGCCATTCATCCCTATATGTTACCGTATATCAGTTTATGTCTTCTCTGGTTACTTTAACGATTGTATTGTTAAAGTTATAGGACTCGCTCAGACTTATGTCTGACCCTGTTGTTTTTATCTTTTTCCCAACCCTCAGGTCCTACGGTGGATCCTAGCAGTAGTGGAGCTTGATCGGATTGTTGTTCCAGTCTTTAGGAGCTTGGATAGATGTAAAGCTCCAGTTATCCAGTTATCTTTTCTTTTGTTTGGCTATTGTATGAGAGTGGGATTATGTACTTCTTTATTTTGATGGATATTGTACTTGACCTTTATTGTGGTTTTATGATGTAACCAGACATGTTTTACTTCCGCTGTTATGAGATGATGTTTTAAAATTTCAAGTACTATTTATATCTGTCTTGTTGTAATTTTTCTGTTCTATATTCACTAAAATACTCCACCGATGCTATGGCATTCCCTTAGTGAGTGATCATAGCGGGAGTGGGGTGTTACAATTAATCAACTACATACATGTAGCTTCAACATGGATTACATAATTTGCGAATATTCCAAACGTATACTTGCATAGAACTACCGCATGTAGTTCTTTATAATGAATAACATAATTCGAGAATATCCAAACGTATACAATATTTCAAATCAATAATAATCATAGTAACGCACAAATTATGAATTATTTATCACCACAATCAAGTATACAAACCAACACAGTTATTTGTTCATACCAAAGTAATACTCTACTTACAATGGTGTGGCGAATTCTCTAATTTAGGGATTTGAAGATGCGGTTTGATTTGATTGAGTTGCTTTATGCCTTAGAATTTTGCCTCCTAATCCTCTCTCCAATTGGTGGCTACCCCTAGTCGTTCCTCAGCAACATGGCGGCTTTGTTCTTATTTTTGAATGAATAGATTAGGGTTAGTCTAGGGTTGTTTTTATAGAGGTAATGAACTGATTAGGACCATTGATGTTGCTTGGATTGATCGTAGCCATTCATCCTAAGGAGAGACCAATTAGAGCTTGCCACCTAGCCCTAATGACAAAGCAGACCACAGAAAATCGACCAACATAGAATAGGCCAGCCAGGTTAGACTGGGTTCGACCTGGCTCTGGACCAGGTCGACATGCCTGTCGACAGCCCTGTCGACGGCCCTGTCGACCTGGTTAGACCAGGTCGACAGCCCAGTCGACCTGGGGCGTTAGGCGGGTGTTCTTCCGTCCTGGCCCATTGGGCCCCACTTTGGAATTTTAAACTGTTTTATTCTGTTTGAATTTTAAACTTAATTTAGAAACTTCCGAAGGCCGTATCTTCTTCATACGGACTCCGTTTTTCGAGAACTCGGACTCTATTTCGCGTATTTTTCCGAGACGAACGCAATGGAGTATCCCGTTTCCCTTAGTTCTTTGATTAAAATTAATTATACTTTAATTTATGAATTTCACAGTTATAGAATTCGCGGGGTGTTACATTTAACTTTCAAATATATAACTTTTTATATATTCACAAATCATATTTTCCAAAATAGAGTATAATTAATCACAAATACGTATATTATAGGCTTGCTACTCCCAACTCATTCTAGGGCATTACTAACCCTATCTCTATTGAGTTTTCTCATTCTAGGATACTGCTAATCCTATCTCTAATGAGTACTCTTATTGGATATTACTAATCCAATCTCTGATGAGTCTTTTGTTCAGTTCTAATGAGTTGTACCCCAAAGATTTGAGCTAACCAAAGCTCTGATACCAACTGTAACGACACACATTTTGCCCGACCTTAATCGATCGCAAAATCGACCAAGACCGTTCAAAATCCGCATACGTTAACTTTGGGAATACAACAACATCAGAACAATAACAGCAGACTTTTATTACATCATGATAATATAACATCAGAGTACAGAATATATCAGAGTACATCAAAATTAAAATACAGCGGAAGAAAATTTTACAATAAATTTAATACAGTGCAGCGGAAATAAAATAGATACAGCGGAAGACAACTATGCTCTGGACACAGCTTTAAGCTTCAATCCAGAATCCTGCTCGAGATAAACCTGTAGACAAACTACTCGACTGCTCGTGTGGAAAAGAGGGCACCCGAGTTTGCAAAGGTGGAAACAAACAACGGGTCAGTTGTGGGACTGGTGTGAGAATTCTTAACTAATTTAACTAATAGTAATAAGGCAAATCCATGGACCACGCCGCTAATGCGGAACGAGTTTTATTCCAATGGATTGTCGTGCATAACTTGAAGTAAATCGTAAAACAACGCAATGCTTTTTAGAAAAATGATATCACCATAAGATTCAGGTCCCATCACACAATGCAATGCACACCAGAGGATAGAGTTTTATCTTATGGTGATTAAACATGCTTGATAAGTTAAAAACGAATTTGATATTATTATTAGTGTGTATATGTTTTAAAAACAATTTCAATCATAATGTATCAATCCTAGGAAGCATAGGTACCATATGTTATGCCTCCGTACTAGTAATACAATCAAAACTGAATGGCGCGTATTGGAAATTGAGTTTCCATCATGAGTCAAGGCTAGGGAGGAGCTCCTATCGATTCGAGACACTAGCTAATGTCTCAGGATCCCCCGCAGTGAACCCTTGGAAAGCTGCAGGGCCGGTCCGCCGTACGAGTTGCGGATTAGTTATTCCTGAACACACGTTTCCCAGTCCTATAGGACCTATCCGAGGCGCCTCATTCCATCATCCACATAAGTAAAATGTCAGTGCTGGTATGTCACTGACACCACTCTAGCTAGAAAGAAACGTGCTGCTCTCCCTGCGTTCCCTTCTCCCGTTTTAGACTCCGCCGGTGTGTGAGGCTCGCGAAGTCACGCTATACACAAAGCTATGCCTAAACAGACTATGCTTTGATCGTCCCACAAGGCCTGCTTTTCAACAAAGCCTTGATCATATGCATCTTAGCATGCCACATCATCACCCCGTACCATACTACCAACTCTTTGCCGAAATATATGAACGGGTGTTAAGCAAGAGAATAAATTCTCCACCACCAAACATCCATACATTCGACAGAAGATTAATAACATGATATATAATGGAGTACGATGTCAGACACACCATCCATTTATAAGCTTATGCTCTGGGTCTGAGCGAAAGCCAAATCCGTACAAATCAACACTACGTCTGGGCAACTCCTACTATTACCTTATCATGGTAGCGAGCCATTCTAAGGCAACAGTCATCATCGTCCATTCGATGTGGAGATTTGACGGTCTTCAATCGACGTCTTCCAATCTTGTATTTTTAAACGTCGTTTAATTATTTGGAATGAGATAAACTCGGACTTTCCAAATAATCCTCGTATATATATATATATATATATTGAAAATCCTTCTTACACATTAATAATTATTTTTATTAACTATCCATTCCTATTTTAATTATTTAAAATAATTAAATTTTTATATAACGACGCCTTAAGTCCATAGGCGACTATGGCGCTGCATTCAACCAATTTTGATTTTCACATTTCTCAGAATCTAATCGTGGGATCTTAACGTAATATATATCATTGGAAAGATTTTTCCAAGACGGTCCTAACGGTTTCAGTTTCAAGAAAATCCGACGATCGGATCTTCTTGTATAGTCATTTAAAAGTACGATTTCAAAACGCGAACTACCACGCCCTATTCGTTTAATTTTATTTACATAAAAATGTAAGTTTAATTCCTATGCAAATTCCTATATTCTTTATTTACATGTAAAACAAATGTAAAATTTGATACATCCAAAATCCTACCTTTAAACGTAGATTTCAACTTCAATGTACATTCTCATCTTAGTTACATTATAAAAATGTAACTTATATTTGCAATGAATCCTATTTTAAATTTACATATCAAATTGCAAGTTTTCTTTACAATGCAAATTCTACTCCCTATTTACATTGTAAAAATATGATTTTTAATTACAATGCAAACACTACTTCTAATTCACATTGTAAAAATATGATTTTTAATTACAATGCAAACACTACATCTAATTCACATTGTAAAAATATGATTTTTAATTACAGTGCAAACATTACTTCTAATTTACATTGTAAAAATATGGTTTTTAATTACAATGCAAACACTACTTCTAATTCACATTATAAAAATATGATTTTTAATTATAATGCCACATTTCTACATCTAAATTACATATGAAATAAATCAATTTCATTTCTATTGTTCATTCTCATTTTATGTTACATATATACATAAGAAAAATGCAATTTCGATCGTACAATGAAATTGCATCCTTTAATTGCATAGAAAAATGTAGTTTTGTCATACGGTATACTTTCCTATAGACATTACATATAAAAATGTAATATTTAACACACAATGTAAATTCATGTTTTAATTACATATAAAAATGTAAATTTTATCCTACGGTGTAATTCCCTATATAATTTACATATAAAAATGTAAATTTTCACATACGATGAAATTTCCATGTTAATTACAAAGGAAAATGTAATTTTTAACATAAGGCATTAATTCACTTTATAATTTACATATAAAAATGTAAATTTTAACATACGACGGAATTCTCATATTAATTACAAAGAAAAATGTAATTTTTAATATACGACATAAATTCACTTTATAATTTACATATAAAAAAGTAAATTTTAACATAAAGTTGCATTCACATGTTAATTACAAAGAAAAATGTAATTTTTACAATACGGTGTATATTCCTATATAATTTACATATAAAAATGTAAATTTTATCATACGATGAAATTCCCCTTTTAATTACAAAGAAAAATGTAATTTTTAACATTCAACGTTGATTCACTTTATAATTTACATATAAAAATGTAAATTTTGACAAACGATGAAATTCTCCTTTTAATTACAAAGAAAAATGTAATTTTTAACATTCAACGTTGATTCACTTTATAATTTACATATAAAAATGTAATTTTCATCATGCAATGTAAATTTACATTTTAATTACATAGAAAAATGTAATTTTTGTCATGCAATGTAAATTTACATTTTAATTACATAGAAAAATGTAATTTTCAACATACGGTGCAAATTTATATATAAATTACATATAAAAATGTAACTTTTGTTCATGCGGTGTAAATTCATTCTTAAACTACATAATAAAATGTTATTTAATTCATGCGATGCAGATTCATTCATAAATAACAAAATAAAATGTTATATAATTCATGCGATGTAAATTCATTCATAAATATCAAAATAAAATGTTATATAATTCATGCGATGTAAATTCATTTTACAACATAAAATTTTATTCTTTTTGTGACGGCCCGCCCGGCACCAACCGACATTTACTCCAAAGGTGCGCTGAACACATGTCCAGTTAGCACGGAACGGGTCGTCAGAAGGAAAGGGAAGAAGGAAATGAACATACAAAGAACCTGTAGAATGTCTCACTGCGCATAGAACAAAATATAATAATAACATACTTGACATAAAACAGGAGAGACAGTGCATAAGCTGAAAATCAGAACTAAACATCTTAGCAGCGGAAATCCAAAATACAGCTTATTACAACTTCCAAACTGTCTCAAAGCAAAAGTAAGATAAAGGAGGTACACTACTAATGCCCAAGTAGCGACCACCAACGACACAGGGAGAATGTGTATATATATATCATACGTGGAAGCCTCCTGCCCGCCTCCGAATCAGCTACTCGCGCATCACCAGCTAACCTGTCTCTAGTCTGCTCGTGTGAGCACCCAGAGTAATAAGAGGAGACATAAAACTCTGGGTCAGACATAAAGCCTGGTGTGAGCGATAACATCTAAAGTGAACAATAATAGGTAGACTAAAACATACCTGAAGCTGGACCTGCAACCAAAGAGTTAGCACTACATACTGTACAACACTCTAAGGTACCATATCAGACGGTGTAAAGATACGGAGGTGGGGGAGGTGTGCATGTCATAATGATGGCAAACAATCAAACATAGCGTCCATCCTCACATCTCTCACTCAGTGCGTAAAGCATACGATATTCACCGCTTCGATCACCCAATATACCTCGCTACGATCACTTTGCCCCATGAAGTCATAAATGGCTTCACTGCACTGATAACGTAGCCACAAATCCTTCGCTATGTCCACTTTGCCCCATGGAGTCACAAGAACCCCACTGCACTGGCTCATAGCCTTACTAATTCTTACTATGTCCACTCTGCCCCATGGAGTCACAAGAACCCCACTGCACTGGCTCATAGTCTTACTACGCATCACTTTGCCCCTCGAGTCGTAATGACTCTACTGCACTAATAACGTAGTCTTGCTACCATCACCTTGCCCCTCATGTCATAATGACCCTACTGCACTGATAAGTAGCCCATCATTCCTTTTCAGTGGTAAATCGAAGTTATGAACGTCGACAACTCCTTAGCACACGTCCCGCAGTAAAGTCCAACTCATGAAGTCCACTCATTGGTTCCTATCTGGATCCTGAGTCAATACCCTTCATTTGGACTACCTTTGCATCTCGGGTTATCAGTCAATACTTGGTCGGTTCGGATCAGAATGCTCCTTCTTCACTGGATCGGGTCGGGTCGCCATCACCCCTAGTGGATCGGGTCGGGTCTCCAGCTTGCCACGGTTCGGATCGTCATCGCGGTCCTCTTTCTCTTTGCTTCAGATCGTGCTCCTCTCCTCGGTTCGGATCGGAATACCCCATACGGGTCGGATCGCGCTCCTCCAGCTCGTGGCTCCCCCGGTTCGGATCGGCGTCTCGTAGTGCATCGGATCGTGGATGCTGCTTTCCTCTAGTCGGATCGTGATACGAAGCACGAGTGGATCGGATCGGGTAGCAGTTCATGGTTGGTGCTCGTGGGCCTTGCGCAGATGGTTCGGCTCGGAGGAGATGACTCGACTCATGGTGATGTCCCACGATCCCATAGGGCGATCCGATCGACCCTCAATCCCCATCTGATCCGAACTCCTGCACCTTGTCCAGCGAGTTGTTTACGCCCCTCGACGGCGTTTTCGACCATTCCAACTATTCTAATCAGTCACAAAGCATACCATACAGTCATAGGAACATATATAGCCAACCACAAACATCAAAACAACAATATGATAGATTAAAATGGATCAAACATAGCCAAAACCCCTTATTTTCCCTTAAGCATGTTTAGGTGAAACTTATGATAAGATTAGCAAAACTTAACCAAATTAACCCAAATTCATATCAGAGGTCTAAAACATCATTCCGAATTTTATAAACATTTTTCCAGAATTTTATCATGTTTAAATTCGCTAATTAACACTAATTACCCCTAATTAGCCATAATTAGTGCAAAACTATGCAAATCACTCACCTTAACCACAAATAAACTAAGATCTGAAATAAATCTCTGATTTGATGTGAATCTCTATGCTAAACAGTAGCTCCAATGTTGATTTGGTGTAGATCTTCCTTGATTAGAGGTTGCTAAGCCAAATCCTTGACCAAAAGGTGATTTGGAGGTGATTTAGAGGTTGGAGGCCATTTTTAGGGTTCCTTGGTGATAAGTGGAGGCTAGAAAACTGAAATGGAAGGATCCTCTATCTCATTTCAGCCTCCCCATGACCCTAATCCCGAAATGGGTTGTGGGCCTACTCACTAATCACCCGATTTGGCCCGGTTAAGCAGTTTTTCACCCTCCAAACCTTATTTCAACCATATCTCCCAAACGGTAAGTCCGTTTGGCTATTATGACCACTCTACGGAAAGGTAAACCATCAATCGAATCCAATGGAAGTGGTTTCAAGTCAAATTTCCTTTCCAATCAAAAGTTATGGCCAAAACAGTACCAACTAGGGGCAAAATGGTCATTTAAAAATCGACAAAAATCATGAACATGGGAAATGACTCTAATAGATGTTTCCCAAAGTTACATGACCATACGACTTCATACGGGAAAGAAAGAAATATTCTACAATCCTATGATGTGTAGAATACGGGTCGTTACACTCTCCCCCCCTTAAGAAATTTCGCACCCGAAATTCCCTAATGCAAACACACACAAAGGTCCCGCATGCCTATCAACCATAAAACAACAATCAAACATGCAAAACAAGTAAAATTAGTCTATCCTAGCATGCGGAATAACTAAATCGCAAAGTAAATCTTACCAGGCAAAGAGTTCTGGATATGCCTTCCTAATGGTCTCCTCTGTCTCCCAAGTACAATCATTCTCGTCCTCGGCCCACTGAAGCTTGACTAGCTTCACCGCCTTCCTTCGAAGTTGCTTCGTATCATGCCCCACAATACGGATCGGCTTGCGGTTCCCAACCGCCTCGGGTTCTACTTCGAAGTCCTCTAACTGATTAGGTGAAATAGTCATATCTGAGTCGTGAACGAACTTCCTTAGTTGGGAAACATGAAATACATTGTGAACTCCCACCATTTTCTCTGGTAAGCCAACTCTATATGCCAAATTCCCGACTAGTTCAAGAACAGGGAATGGGCTAACAAATCTTGGTGCCAACTTGCCTCTCCTGCCAAATCGTATCACGCTCTTTAACGGAGAGATCTTGACAAACACCAAGTCACCAACGGAGAATTTCAAGTCTCTTCTCCTCTTATCAGCATAACTCTTCTGCCTATCTTGGGCAGCTTTCATTCGTTGCTGAATGATCTTAATCTTATCTGAAGTTTCTCTCACCACATCTGGTCCAAGCACAAACTTCTCGCCAGTCTCTATCCAACATGATGGTGAGTTGCACGGTCTTCCATACAAAGCTTCATATGGAGCCATACCGATATTGGATTGGAAGCTATTATTATATGCAAACTCTACTAGATGCAAATGGTCATACCATGATCCACAAAAATCCAATATACAAGCTCTCAAGAGATCTTCCAATATACGATTCACCCTCTCCGTCTGACCGTCGGTCTGAGGATGATATGCGGTACTGAGATGTAATCCTGACCCTAGATCCTCTTGTAAGCTCTTCCAAAATCCACTAGTAAACAACGGGTCTCGGTCACTTACAACGCATTTGGGTACTCCATGAAATCTCACTACCCACTTCATATACAATTCTGCCAACTTGGCTGCTGTTCTGGTCGATTTGACTGGTATAAATCTTGCACTCTTAGTCAATCGATCCACAACTACCCAAATGCTATCATATCCCGATCTAGTCCTTGGTAGGCCATCGATGAAATCCATCGAGACTTGCTCCCATTTCCATTCGGGAATTTCTAATGGTTGCAATAAACCACTGGGTTTCTTTTGCTCGGCTTTAACTAGCTGGCAATTCATGCATTTGGATATAAACTTCCCAACGTCTCTTTTCATCCCTTCCCAGTAGTAAGTCTGTCTCGTGTCTCGATACATCTTATTACCACCGGGATGTATAGTCAGTTTTGAGTGATGACATCCTCTAAGCACTTCATCTCTCAAACCATTCACGTTGGGCACAACTAGTCTTCCATTCTTCCGAAGCCATCCATCTCGATCAAGCCCATACGCATTCATCTCCTCATCGTCGATGTCCATCTCTAACTCGGAGATGATTTCCAATAGATTAGGATCGTCCTTCTGGCTAGAACCAATCCGCTCTATCAAAGTGGGTCTGATCGTCAAACTAGCTAGCATGACTGGATCCAATTCGCACTTTGGTCTGAAATCAAACCCCGCGATATACTCCAGTTGCTTCCACTCAAGAAACATTGCCCCTAAATTGGCATGTCTCCTACTCAAGGCATCGGCTACCGCATTACCTTTCCCAGGTGTATACGTGATATCAAAATCATACGAAGCCAAGAACTCTAACCATCTCTGCTGACGGAGATTCAGATCTTTCTGAGAGAAGAGATATTTCAACGATTTATGATCGGTAAACAACTCAAATCTTTCTCCCAAGAGATAGTGTCTCCACATCTTCAGCGCAAATACAATCGCTGCCAATTCCAAATCATGGGTAGGATACTTCTTCTCATGCGGCTTTAGCTGTCGACTAGCATAAGCTACAACCCTACCTCCTTGCATCAATACAGCACCCAGTCCGGTACCACAAGGATCCGTGTATACCGTCATCTCTTCATTCCCCTCAGGAATGACTAACACTGGCGCACGCATCAACTTCTCCTTTAGACTCTTGAAGGCATCCTCACACACTCCGTCCCAAACGAAGGACTGATTCTTCTTAGTCAACTGAGTCAACGGTGCCGCTATCTTGGAGAAGTCCTGGATAAACTTACGATAATATCCAGCTAATCCCAAGAAACTTCTCACATCTGTCGCATTCTTGGGCGTAGGCCAATCCTGTACCGTAGCCACCTTCGCAGGGTCCACGGCAATACCACTCTCTGAAACAACATGACCCAAGAATCTTACTTCCCTTCTCCAAAAATGACACTTAGAGAATTTCGCTTTCAATTGGTGTTTCCTCAACACCTCCATCACTATCCTCAAGTGTCCCTTGTGTTCCTCCTCTGTCCTTGAATAAACAAGGATATCATCCACGAACACAAGAACAAACTTATTCAACTGATCTCTGAATACTCGATTCATAAGATCCACAAAGTAGGCTGGTGCATTGGTCAACCCAAACGGCATGACCAACCACTCATAAAATCCAGACGGCGTCCTAAAGGCCGTTTTCGGAACACTCTCATTCGCTACTCGAAGCTGATGAAATCCCGTCGCGAGGTCCAACTGGGAGAACACTCTAGCTCCTTCCAGCTGATCAAACAAATCATCTATCCGCGGTAGAGGATACTTATTCTTCCTCGTTACCTTATTCAACTCGCGATAGTCCACACACAAACGAAGGGAACCATCTTCCTTAGTGGCAAACACAACTGGTGCTCCCCACTCGGAGACACTCCTTCTAATAAATCCCTTCTTCAAAAGATTGCTGACTTGCACCCCGAGCTCTCGCTGCTCCATTGGTGCCATACGACGAAGTGGCATCACTATAGGTCTGGCATCTTTCACTAAATCAATACGGAACTCATTCTGTCGGTGTGGTGGAAGCCCGGTCACCTCCTCGAAGACGTCCGGATACTAGCCAACCACGGGCACATCTGACAACTCATCCTGCAGGATGTTGAGGGAATTTACAAAACTAGCCATAACCCCATCACTAGGTAGACTACCAAACACTACCCTCCGCCCATCATCCGCCCTCACTGTCACCAAAAAGCCCTCACAGTCTACCACCACCCCGTATCTTTGGAGCCAATCGACTCCCAATATAATGTCATACCCAGTAAAGCCCAAAACAAAGCAATCACATACAAACATACATCCATGACTCGATAAGACCAAATTCCTGCAAATCATACTAAGGCTAGTCGAACCACCAATCGGGTTCGTCACAACCAATGGTCTATCGACTATCTCGGGTTCCAGTCCCAACCTATCTACCGGGTCACTAGATATGAAGGAACGGGAAGCCCCAGTATCAAACAAAACTCGAACTGGTACATCATAAATAGAAAGCATACCTTGAATAACAACATTCTTTCCTTTCTCCGCCGCAGTTGGGGCATTCGACGAAGAAGGAACAGCATCAATAGCATATGCTTTCACAATCTGCTTCTCCTTAAGAGGTTGCGGACACTTATCCTTATGATGTCCCACTTGACCATAGTTGTAGCACTTCCTTTCCGCTGGCTTGGCCCGACATTCTTTAGCATAATGGCCCTTCTTACCACAGCTGAAGCACTCAACCTCCTTCTTGCTCTTTTTCTGACCACCTTTAGATTGGTCCTGCTTCCTCTTATTCTGAGAGTTATTCTTGCCTCCACCGCCTGCTTGCGGCTTTGACCCTTCTGCAGATGCAGCCTCAGTCTTTGACTTAGGGTAAAGGCTCTCTGATCTCAAAGCTTTCCCCACGATCGATTCAAAAGTCTCATCGATGTGGTTGATAAGCCTTTCCCCCAAGTATCCATCCAAACCAGTAATGAACTTCTCATTCTTCTTCTCAGGAGTGTCAATGAGAGACAGTCCATACTTCGACAAAGTGTCAAACTCAGCAATATAATCAGAAACTACCCTTCCGTTCTGCTTGAGTTCCAAGAATCTCTTAAACAATACTGATTTCTGGGCAGCTGGAATAAACTTCTCACTAAAGCGAGCCTTGAACTGATCCCAAGTAACCTGATCTTCTGGAGTAGCTGTTCTAATGGCATTCCACCAATTCATCGCTCGCCCTTGCAGCTGACGAGACGCTAGCCTTCTCTTCATCGCATCCTCAAGACCCAAGTCATCAAAGATACGATCACAACTATCCATCCAATCTTGAACATTTGTGGCCGACTCCGTTCCATGGAACGGCTTCCCACCAAGGTTAGTGTAATCCTTGCACAACTTGGCGAAATCGACCCTAGGCGCCTGCACTACTGGGCCAACACCAACTCCGGGATTGGGAACTGCCCCTTGAACTTCTCTAAGCATGTCTCTCATGAGGTTAGTAAACATCGCCCTCATGTCAGCGGCATTCCCTGGGTTGGTTCCTCTACCAGCACCCCTCGTGTCTCGGCTCATCGTCAATCTGAAAAAGGGAAACGATTAACGATCCCATAGTGGTGCTAGTGCAGTGCGACTTCATTCTTATACTACTAATAGTATATATATATCATAGCTTTTGAAAACCAAAGTAATCACAAATACGCGCTCTCATATACGTACTAACTCTCCCTAGTGTCTTTCCCTAGGTTAACTACGCAATCTAGAGCTCTGATACCAAGTGTGACGGCCCGCCCCGCACCAACCGACATTTACTCCAAAGGTGCGCTGAACACATGTCCAGTTAGCACGGAACGGGTCGTCAGAAGGAAAGGGAAGAAGGAAATGAACATACAAAGAACCTGTAGAATGTCTCACAGCGCATAGAACAAAATATAATAATAACATACTTGACATAAAACAGGAGAGACAGTGCATAAGCTGAAAATCAGAACTAAACATCATAGCAGCGGAAATCCAAAATACAGCTTATTACAACTTTCAAACTGTCTCAAAGCAAAAGTAAGATAAAGGAGGTACACTACTAATGCCCAAGTAGCGACCACCAACGACACAGGGAGAATGTGTATATATATATCATACGTGGAAGCCTCCTGCCCGCCTCCGAATCAGCTACTCGCGCATCACCAGCTAACCTGTCTCTAGTCTGCTCGTGTGAGAACCTAGAGTAATAAGAGGAGACATAAAACTCTGGGTAAGACATAAAGCCTGGTGTGAGCGTTAAGCATTTAAAGTGAACAATAACAGGTAGACTAAAACATACCTGAAGCTGGACCTGCAACCAAAGAGTTAGCACTACATACTGTACAACACTCTAAGGTACCATATCAGACGGTGTAAAGATACAGAGGTGGGGGAGGTGTGCATGTCATAATGATGGCAAACAATCAAACATAGCATCCATCCTCACATCTCTCACTCAGTGCGTAAAGCATACGATATTCACCACTTCGATCACCCAATATACCTCGCTACGATCACTTTGCCCCATGAAGTCATAAATGGCTTCACTGCACTGATAACGTAGCCACAAATCCTTCGCTATGTCCACTTTGCCCCCCATGGAGTCACAAGAACCCCACTGCACTGGCTCATAGCCTTACTAATTCTTACTATGTCCACTTTGCCTCATGGAGTCACAAGAACCCCACTGCACTGGCTCATAGTCTTACTACGCATCACTTTGCCCCTCGAGTCGTAATGACTCTACTGCACTGATAACGTAGTCTTGCTACCATCACCTTGCCCCTCAGGTCATAATGACACTACTGCACTGATAAGTAGCCCATCATTCCTTTTCAGTGGTAAATCGAAGTTATGAACGTCGACAACTCCTTAGCACACGTCCCGCAGCAAAGTCCAACTCATGAAGTCCACTCATTGGTTCCTATCTGGATCCTGAGTCAATACCCTTCATTTGGACTACCTTTGCATCTCGGGTTATCAGTCAATACTGGGTCGGTTCGGATCAGAATGCTCCTTCTTCACTGGATCGGGTCGGGTCTCCATCACCCCTAGTGGATCGGGTCGGGTCTCCAGCTTGCCACGGTTCGGATCATCATCGCGGTCCTCTTTCTCTTTGCTTAAAATCGTGCTCCTCTCCTCGGTTCGGATCGGAATACCCCATACGGGTCGGATCGCGCTCCTCCAGCTCGTGGCTCCCCCGTTTCGGATCGGCGTCTCGTAGTGCATCGGATCGTGGATGCTGCTTTCCTCTAGTCGGATCGTGATACGAAGCACGAGTGGATCGGATCGGGTAGCAGTTCACGGTTGGTGATCGTGGGCCTTGCGCAGATGGTTCGGCTCGAAGGAGATGACTCGACTCGTGGTGATGTCCCACGATCCCATAGGGCGATCCGATCGACCCTCAATCCCCATCCGATCCGAACTCCTGCACCTTGTCCAGCGAGTTGTTTACGCCCCTCGACGGCGTTTTCGACCATTCCAACTATTCTAATCAGTCACAAAGCATACCATACAGTCATAGGAACATATATAGCCAACCACAGACATCAAAACAATAATATGATAGGTTAAAATGGATCAAACATAGCCAAAACCCCTTATTTTCCTTTAAGCATGTTAAGGTGAAACTTATGATAAGATTAGCAAAACTTAACCAAATTAACCCAAATTAACCCAAATTCATATCAGAGGTCTAAAACATCATTCCGAATTTTATAAACAATTTTCCAGAATTTTATCATGTTTAAATTCGCTAATTAACACTAATTACCCCTAATTAGCCATAATTAGTGCAAAACTATGCAAATCACTCACCTTAACCACAAATAAACTAAAATCCGAAATAAATCTCTGATTTGATGTGAATCTCTATGCTAAACAGCAGCTCCAATGTTGATTTGGTGTAGATCTTCCTTGATTAGAGGTTGCTAAGCCAAATCCTTGACCAAAAGGTGATTTGGAGTTGATTTAGAGGTTGGGGGCCATTTTTAGGGTTCCTTGGTGATAAGTGGAGGCTAGAAAACTGAAATGGAATGATCCTCTATCTCATTTCAGCCTCCCCATGACCCTAATCCCGAAATGGGTTATGGGCCTACTCACTAATCACCCGATTTGGCCCGGTTAAGCAGTTTTTCACCCTCCAAACCTTATTTCAACCATATCTCCCAAACGGTAAGTCCGTTTGGCTATTATGACCACTCTACGGAAAGGTAAACCATCAAACGAATCCAATGGAAGTGGTTTCAGGTCAAAATTCTTTTCCAATCAAAAGTTATGGCCAAAACAGTACCAACTAGGGGCAAAATGGTCATTTAAAAATCGACTAAAATCATGAACATGGGAAATGACTCTAATAGATGTTTCCCAAAGTTACATGACCATACGACTTCATACGGGAACGAAATAAATATTCTACAATCCTATGATGTGTAGAATACGGGTCGTTACACTTTTACTTACAATGTAAAAACATCATCTTTTTATGTACAATGTAAAAGTGTTCTCTTTTATATTTACAATGTAAAGATATCAACTTTTATACTTATAATGTAAAAATATCAGTTTTTATATTTCACAATGTAAAAATATCAACTTCTCTATTTTACAATGTAAAAATATTAACTTCTTTATTTTACAATGTAAAAGTATCATCTTTTCTATTTTACAATATAAAAATATTAACTTTTCTATTTTACAATGTAAAAATATTATCTTTTCTATTTTCAAAACAAAGATGTGATCTTTCTGTTTACAATAAAAATATTGTCTTTTTTATTCTCAATATAAAAAGATCGTCTTTCTATTTACATCGTCAAATTTTCATTTTTTAATTTTCAATATAAAAAGATGATCTTTTTATTTTCATCGTCAAATTTTCATCTTTTAATTTTCAATATAAAAAGATGATCTTTTTATTTTCATCGTCAAATTTTCATCTTTTAATTTTCAATATAAAAAGATGACCTTTTTATTTTCATCGTCAAATTTTCATCTTTTAATTTTCAATGTAAAAAGATGATCTTTTTATATTTTCATCGTCAAATTTTCATTACCAATCCAACTACAATGATAAAAGGTAATCATATGATCTATTACCAACTCCAATCTAGCACTTCAATTTCAGATCTAATATCACATCATCCAAAAACAATCCGAATTCACAACATAGAACAACATCCATCGCATATCAATTTATTTTCACCATTCAACATTAAGCACCAAAAGAATAATAATTAAATTAATTAATATTAAATTAAAAATAAATTCTCACCTTGCTTGTTTCTGGAATGAAGGTGATTTCGATCAGATCTCGTGTTCGGAGTCACGGCGGTTTCAGATCTGAAAGATCTAAATTTGAAATTCATGTGTAAATTAGAATTCTGACTTTTAACAACTGGCACTGCGACATTTAAAAGCGTCACAAAATCTGAAATAAATTTTTACCTAATGTTCAAAACTTTGAATCGAGATAACTCGAGCTACGGTTGACGGTTTTAGGAACGGTTTGTTGGAGGTCGAAGAGCTAGGAAAGGTGCATCCACGCCGGGAAGTATGGGGGGTGCGGCGGCGCTATGTGGTGGTGGCGGAGGCGCAAAGGCCGCGGGTTTGGCCATGGAATTCGAGAGCTACAGGCGACGGGAGGTGGTGATTCTTGTCGGAGAAGGAAGAGCTCTAAAATCTCTTCGAATCTAGTATTTATTAGAAGGTTTTCATTGAGAATTGAGTGAGAAATCGAAGAATGAAATTTTGAACAATGATGGGTTCCTTGCGGCTGAAATAAACGGAAGGAGGAAGAAGAAACCCGACGTGGTTTTTATAATATAATATTAGGGTTATTTAATTATTATTTAATTAGCCCGTTTAAGCCCGTTTGGTCCGAACTCAGAATTAGGCCTGCTTACTGTCGTTCTTAGGGTTTTGACGTCTTCTGAGCGCAATGGGCTATGTCTCAGGCCCCAATTCTGATGTCTGTAGCGTTATTTATTTATTTATTTAAAATGCTATTAAAAATTAATTAATTAAATATTGACCGTACATGAAAATTCACCGGGGCCACAAATTAACTTCAAAAATTCCCAAAAAATATATTTAGCTATGTTTTGACGCTGCGGACCTAGAAAAATTAATTTCGTTCAATTCTGAGCTCGTATGAATTTTTAATGAATTTTTAAAGTCAAAAATTGTCCGTTCACACTACAAAATCAATTATAATTATATATTAATTCTAAAATTTACCGAAAAATCATTTTTAGCTTTGTTTTGATGATACGAACCCAACAAAATTATTTTCGTCGAATTCTGAGACTGTTTGAAAAATGGCTATTTTTAAGGCGTTTAAAATTTAACTGAAATAGTCAAAACACATTTTCCTCTGCCACGCTCACATATTAATTCGAAAAATTCTGAAATTGAAACCTAGCAATAATTTGACATTCCGGTTCCAACAAAAGTGGTTTCGTCGAAAACAGAGGTCATTTGAAAAATGACTATTTTTAAGGCCAGTATATTTAATACTAAAAATACATTTTTAAACAAATAATTTCAAAAACTCAAAATATATAAGTGTTTACTGTTTTTCAATGCAGAAACATCATTTCGAACTCAATGGAAGTGGTTTCGAGTTCAAATTCCTTCGTATGCAAAAAGTAGCATTTTGTCCTTTGTAAATTTCCTAGCGACCTTCTAAAAATTGAATTGGCCATAACTTTTGATTTCCGCTATGAAATTTCGATTTTTCGGATTCGTTAGAAAGATATTTTTAAATAGATTCTAATATTTTTGGTTTCACTAAAATCCCTTAAATTTTGCATCCTGTATGGTCAGTCAAAGTTCAAGTTTGACTTTTCAAACTACCGCGCTATTTCTAACTCTTTTTATAATTAAAAATAAATTATTCATTCTAACTTCGATTTGAACCAAATTTGTGATCATTATTATTTAAAATAGATTATTTTAAATATCAAAAATCATTAAAATCACTTAAAATAAATTTTAAATTGGCCCCAAAATTCAGGGTTGTTACAACTAATATTCGATTTAACCCTTTTTGATTAACTCATTTTGATTTACACCTTTGAATTTACTCCTTTGAATCATTTCCTTTGGATTATCTCCCTTTCTATTTGTTTTACTTAAAAAATAACTACTCCCTTTCCAATTCTATTTATTTAACAAATAAATATTCCTTTTATCTTTCCTATTTATTTAACAAATAAATATTCCTTTTATTTTTTCTATTTATTTAACAAATAAATATCTCTTTTATCTTTTCTATTTATTTAACCAATAAATATCTCTTTTATCTTTTCTATTTATTTAACCAATAAATATCTCTTTTATCTTTTCTATTCTATTTGTAAATGGTTTACAAATATTTCTCTTTATTTTTGTTTTGCAAATATCTTCCTTTGTATTTGTTTTACAAATATATTCCCTTTTCTACTCTTTTGATTTTATAATTATTTCCTTTATAAAATCCTTTTCCTTTTATATATATAAAATCCATTGATTTTATATAATAATTTATTTTCAAAATATTTCCTTTTATAAAATCGGTTGATTTTATAAAATCCTTTTATTTCAATATACACTGAAATAATTCATTTTACATCCTAGGGTCTTTTTATGATATTTAAAATATCGAATAACAAAGATCAATATCATTCCAACACAAATAATCCATAACAGATTATATAACACATCATATATCACAGTATATGAAAAACAGTAAAATAAATGTTGAGGAATCCAGTCGGATTCCTCCAACCTGTTTGCCTGCATCCACAGATGTTACACAATAAAATCAAAACACTTTCAGTTCCATATGATATATTCTGTTAAACAGAATCAAAATAGAAATTCAACTAACTGACTAGCAGTTCAATCAAACAGTCAACACACAGTCAATCAGCCAATATTTAACAGTTCTAAAAATACAACATGAAATTATAAACTGTTCAGAGTTAGTGAGATTTACTCACTTTAGCAGTTCATCGTTAAAGAACGATAAACTGTTATTTGATCTGAATCAAACAGTTTATTTCGCCATAAATTCAAACGAGCTCCACTCCACCCCCAGTCAGATCCATTTGTGGAGCTCTCGTCCGTACGATCCCAACGCAACTTACGATTCGTGATTCTGATCACATATGGTTAAGATATCACGTTAACAAGTTAAATCACTATTTAAATATAAAATAAAAACTTAACTTTCTTTTATAATTTATAATTGGGCCATACCTCCTTTTAACGGCCCATCCCCTAAACCAAAAACCCAACCCGTCGTTACCTTGTCTTCTCCAAAACACTGAAATCCCGTTCCTCCTTTGTACAACCATTTTCAATTTTCCTTCCTCCATTTCCTTCTCGTTTCAACACCGAATGCTCAACCGATCACACAAACAACTTCCTCTTCGCTAGCACCATATCTCTATCCCAGTTTTAGTCTGCTCGCACGCCCTTTCACTATCTCGACGTCGATGTTCACACCTCAGACCACGACGTAAATTGTAACCGAAACCCACCAATCTCCTCACACAGGTGCGGTTTCACCCAACAAACCCAAATTCATCATCAACACAAGCCAAAACCCACCGTATTTCGATCGAAACCCAACCCTAACCTTCCGTCGAAAAACCCAACCATCCATTTCGAACATCGAACACGGTGAAACAAGCATGAAACCGAAGAGGGTGCCTCCAGGAATCAATATATATATATACATTAGGATTTATACCATTTTATTTTGAGTTTGTTTGATTTTCCTTTAGATCGAGATAAATTTCCTGGAGAGAAAAACATAAGGTGGTTTTTTCTTTGACCTTGGAATGGAATTTCTAGATTTAGGAAAGTTAAGTAGGATATTTATAGTAAGTTTAGATATTTTAGATATTTTGTAGAATGGAATATTCCCGGTATATTCTCATTTCTATATTCATTTTGCTTTCTAAAAATTCTCGTGATTACATATGACACCCAAAAATCACGAAACTGGACATGTAGCTACAGCTCGACATTACGGTCCCAACGAAGCTGGTTTCGTCAAATTCCGACTTCATTTCCAAAAGTGGATATTTTAAAGTTCTAAAAAACCCATTTAAATATATAAATACATTTAAGTATAATTAAATTAAATATTTAAAAATAAATATTATCGTTTATATTCACAGTGGAATACCATACAGCTCTAGAATATTCTTCTATGAATTTCTAACTTGATATTTCAATCTGGGTCAACCCGATATTCGATTTATGTTGAAATTCCTTTTTAAAATATAAATAATTCCTTTATAAATTATAAAGGAATTCCACAGCAACTTTTCTAAAATTTGATTTGGACGTAAATCAAAATTTACACGACGAAATCCCGATTTTTCTCTTCGACTAGAAAGATATACTCCACCAGCTCCACACGTTTCTTGTTTCACAGAAATCCGATTTAAAATAGCTTCTGTATATTCATTTGAAGTTCGAATCGCCAATTTACAAACTGCAGCACCATTTCGAGCTCGATTTTAATTATATTATAACTCTACGTTTCAAACTGTCGTTTATATAATATATTCGTTATTCAAATTCAATTCTAAACTAAACTAAATATCACAGATGATCCAGTTCACACCACATCGCCATTTCAACCAATTATGATTATTTCAAAATTAAATATTTTATTTAAATATATTATTTTAATTAAATATTCACCATTATTTAATTCCGCGACCATTAAATTCACTATATCACTATTTATATAATTAAATAAATTAATTATAATACCTCTGCCAATGCGGGTCATTACAGTACCGCTGTAAGGACCCGTAACTTCCTCGGTCTCCGAGGAGAAGAGGAAGAACGGATTGCCTTGAGGACAAGACGAACCAGAACACAAACAGAAGAACATTTCATTGTTATTACAACAATTTACATTAGAATACAAGAATATACAGAGTATGAATAAATATTATGCATTTACTAAATATCAGAGATTTACAAATTACAATGCAGCGGAAAAATAATACAAAACACAACTGAAAAGAATATACGGATACAAAGCTTTCTGAATATCATCCCAGCTGTAAACCAGGATCCTATGAATATAAATCTACAAAACCAAAACTACTAGATGCTCGTGTGGAAAATAGGGGCACCCAGGGTTTAGGTTAAAACAATAAACTCCAGGTTAGTCATGTGACTGGTGTGAGAACTAAAACAGTTATTTAAAACATTACTTTAAATCTGGTATATCAAGGGACAATGCCGTATGACACGGAACGGGTTTCCTCCAAAAAATACCAGTGCATATAACAAAACAATACTATGCTTTTTGAAAAAATGAAGCTATTATAAGACCCAAGTCCTATCACATAATGCAACGCAAGCCGGGGGATAGGGCTTTACCGTATAATAGCCAATCATGCTTGGTACGTTAAAACAAATCATTTGATACTTATTATAAGTGCATAGTGTTTAAAACAACTTCAAATATAAATGTATCAATCTTAGACGGCATGGGTACCATATATCATGTCGCCAATACTAGGCTCAACAATCAAAACCGCAAATGTCACGTATTGGAAGTTGAATTTCTGTCTGTGAACCAAGGCAAGGGATCGTCCTTACCACTTCGAGACGCTCAAGCCTGTGTCTCAGGAACAGCCGCAACTGCACCTTGGATCGTCAGGACCGGACCACACAGAGTGGATTAAAATACCTGAACACTTTGTTTCCCCGCCCTATGGGGTGTCAATGAGCCAAATGACTCCATCGGCCCCCAGATCGATCGATATAACTGAGGCGTCTCCTATCCATCATCCACATAAGTAAAATGCCAGGGCATGCAAAACGCTGACACCACTCCTAGCTAGAAGGAAACACATGTCCTCCCTGAAGTCCTCTATCGTTTCTGGTTAACACCGGGGTGTAAGGCTCGCGAATCAACGCTACACAAAGCTACGCTATATCAAAGCCGTGCATTGATCATCAACCACAAGACTCTGCTTTTCAACAGAAGCCTTGATCATTTGCATCTCAGCATGCCACACAGCCAATTCACACTATGCAACCGATGTCTATCAATCACACAGAATGAAATCCGATGTTAGACACACATCCATTTAAAAGTTCGTTCTGGGTCTGAATGAAACCGGAGGCATCTTATTCCTTCCTTATATGTCCCATACAGGGGATAGGCCCTCGCATATCCGTCGATCTCCAAGTACGTCTGGACGATCACCACTTATTATCTCGCTTTGGGTGTACAGCCCAATCAAGACATTAGTAATCATCAAAACGATGTGAAGACCTCCGGTCTTCAGCCACCGTCTTCATCCTCGACACATCGTCGAATCAGTTATTCAGAATGGGATAAACCCGATCTTTCTGAATAAACCGCGTATATAATAAATAAGTGCTATAAAAACACAACATACGCCTCATTCCAATCCAGAATATTCCTTTATCCAAATATTCATATACTTTGGGAAAGGTTCCCATTAATTTTATCAAAGATAAATTCTTTAAATTTATTCTTTAATCTTCCTTTCAATATCATTTCAATCTAATTAAAGATGCATTAAAACTCCACTTGGTTTTAATCTTCCCAAAAATCAATATTAACGATTGTTTAACTTGGGAAATCATATCCTGTCTTTAACTGGGTTAAAGAACCAATGTCATTTAAAACATGGTTCACGATAAACCTAAAATCTCATTCCATTCCATCAGCCTTCAACCGCAAATTAGCAAGTGAACAATTCCCTAAGTATTAACCCCGAAGGCCGAAACCAACATTAGATCAATACACAGGAAACAATTCAACTTAACTAATCTCCAGTTAGTTTCTGATTTTCTTAACTCCGTTGGGTCTAAGAACAGTATTATTAAAGATACCATTCACGACAACCAAAAATCACATTCCATTAATTATGGAATCTTCACAGAAAAACAAATCAATCTATAATCGATATCAATTTCCATATCCGACCAATAATATAAATGGAATAACGGCAACGCCTCTTAAATTCCATATGTATTAACGGTCTTCCTCCATAGAAGTTCACTTCGATTATTATCAATCGAATTCCATTTAATTCCGATTTAATATATTAAATTGGAAAACTTTACTTTGGAAAATCTCCTTTAAATCTTAATAAAAGATTTATAAACTCCAAATCACTTTTCACTGTAAATCTGGTTAACAAACGAATGTCGTTAAAAACACAGTTCACGACAAACCCAATTCACATTCTATCAGCCTCTAACCGTAAATTAGTAAGAGAACGATTCCCCAAGTGTTAACCCCGAAGGTCGAAACCAACATCAGATCAATACCCAGGAAACCATTCAACTTAACTAATCTCCAGTCAGTTTCTAATTTTCTTAACTCCATTGGGTTTAAGAACAATATTATTAAAGATACCATTCACGAGAAAACCAAAAATCCAATTTGATATTAAAATACAAGGCATTGAATAGAAAATATATCGTCTTATATTCAATATCAAATTCTGAAATCAACAAATATCGTATTGGAAATAACGATATATATATATATATATGTATATATCTTTCAAATTTCCATAACAATATCTTTATAATCATGAAATACAACATCAAAATATTCCGAAAACAATTTCTATTCAAATCCATTTCCAATTTATGTAACACCCCACGTCCGTTAATGTCACTAGAAAATGGAATGCATTATCTTTCATGGAGTATTATTAGTGTATAGAACGGGAAATAACAAGACAGATACATATATTGGTACTTGAAAATTTTAAAACAACTTTTATTGTAGCGGAGAAATAGTTTGATTACAACAACATCATAACCCAACAATAAAACCAAGTACACTTAATATCCATCTTGACAAAAAAAAATCTGAGTACATAAAGTAAAAAGCATAACCCCAACATAAGTAGCCATAGAAGAGATAAGCTGAACTTTACTTTCAACAATCCAAGCACTTCCAAAAGAGAGAGAAAGAGATCCAAATCAAGCTCCACTAGCACTAGTCCCACCCTGAGAACCTGGGGAGGGGGGGGGGGAGAAAAGAGGCGAAAACAAAGGTGGTCAGACATAAAGTCTGGCGAGTCCAATATCTTTAACAATATAATTATTAAAGTAATTAGGGTAAGGCATAAACTGATAAAATAAGGAATGACTGTGAACCAGGTGGGCATGACAAAATCAACAAGAGGAATAAGATAACGTTAATTGTGTTCCTAATCACTATAGGTTAGTTACTATACTGCACCAATACTAGTCACCCTAAAAGTTGATCCCGCCTACTGAACATAATAATGATAGTGGTAGTCCCGTGTACCCCTAACTGTCTTCATTGGTGCCGCCTACCCCTATCTCCACTAGTTGTACCCACTACCCCCATGCGATCGACTACCTAACTCGTAGATACCCGTACTAGCCCCATAATGTGGTGTATTACTCCCCAAAGTGGCAACCCGATACTACTCAAAGATGCACGGCTTATATCTACACAATACAACAACGTCTTATCTACCAGCCCAGGCCTACGCACGCACTTGACCCCGTTGGACTTGCATTGCCACCGCTACCCCATTTTGACCTCTTACAATCAAACCAAGTAAGCGTGTCCTGTCCTCGATCTAACACGAGCTCACAAAGATACTTAATGGGTTACTGGTATGAAAAGGGCCCCCATACTTGACACAAGCTTTCCACCAACGCTTGGTCTCCACAAGATTTCCCACTTAACACCTTCTTGTTCATGTCTTCTTACATGTTTCAACTTGGTTAAGTGTTTCTAATTGTATTTCACATGCCACCCATATCACCCACTTAACCCCATGTCCCACTACATGTTTATCTTGGTTAAGTGTTACTTAATTTATTATAACCGTAACCTGGTAAGACCTCCCACATTAGACTACCGTTTGCGGTTGCTGGATTTGCCGGGCGGGTCCGGGTAGTCTTATACCGCAAACGAGCTTAAACTCGTGTCTTTACAATTGTTATGCATTTAATTTATGCCTTTGACCTCTCACATTAGACTACCGTTTGTGGTTGATGGATTTTCTGGGTGGATCCAGGCAGTCTTATACCACAAACGAGTCTAACCTCGTTTCTTAGGCGTTTATTGTTACATAAAATTATTTAACCCCAATTTGAATTAATATCCCTATTCAAATTGTCAATAATTTCCAAATTAATCTATGTCCATAGTTGTCACATAAATTATGTCCATAATTTTCAAGTATTTAGATTATACCAATTAATGCCTCAAATTAATTATATGCCTTTTAAAGCCATTTTATGCCAATTCTCAATATGTGTATTTAATATTTTTCCAATGTCCCCACGCCGTTCGTACGTTTAATATGAAATAGTTAGGCTCGCAAATAGTCTATCTCATAAAAAGAAAGGAAACATCACAACTTGCATAACACATAAAATAGATCTAACTTGCAAATAAGATTTATAACATAAATTTGCATAGCCAATAACTTGCATAGGCGATGGACATATAGAACATAAATTTGCATAAACTATGTACTGCCATGGATCTAAATATAGATCTAAACATAAAATTGTGAACTTACATATATGACTATGGTTTTCATCTAAACTTGCATATGAATTTAAACATTTAAACTAATATCACATGTTTTACATATAAACTTGCATACATATATATACTTGATTCACATATAAACTTGTGTATAATTCGCCTACAGACTTGCATATGATTCACATACAATCTAGCATATGATTTACATCCAAACTCGCATATAAACTGATGTCATAAAATGAATAAAGTTAAATATATGTGATTGGTCATATGAAATAAATCCACCAACATAAGTTAACAAAACTATCATATGTTCTCAAACAGATGATAACAAAGTTAAGTAACGTCGCATGATTCAATAGGCATGTTCTCATAGTCTAAATTATAACTCATCATAATTAGTTTATTAATTATTTTGTGAAAGAAATTGTACTCACAAAGAGGGATTAGAGAAGAGAATAATTCGTTCGTCGTTTGTATTAGAATCCTGACTTGCAATTCCTAAGCTTTAAGAAGAAGTTGAACTATTCCAGCAGCATAAGGACATCTTTAACTTATTTTAATTAGGATTGAGGCAGCATAGCATTACAATGGTTTGGTGTGGAGAGAAAGTGAGGTTTGGGGTTTTTTAAATAGGTTAGGAGCCAAAGAATCTGTCCAGAAAACAAGCCCAGGTGCAAAATCCCGAATTTGCCTCGGATCTGACCAAATCAGGGGAGGTCGACCCCCAGGTCGACCTGTATAGGGGAGGTCGACCCCCTGGTCGACCTGGTCTGGGGCGGGAAAAATCCCGCCCATCCCACTTCTGTGTTTTCATTTGAATTTTGAATTTGAATTCAAGCTATTTTAATTTATTTAAATTCCTGAAATTCTGAAGGCCATAACTTCCTCATACAAAGTCTGTTTTATGAAAACTTGGACTCTATTCCAAGCAGAATTCCGAGACGAACGCAATGGCGTAACCCATTTCCCTTAATTCTTCTCTAAAAATTAAGTGTTCTTAAAATTTGTTAATTTTAATATTTAAAATTATGCGGTGTTACATTCTCCCCTCCTTAAAGGATTTCGCCCCCGAATTCTCCAAGTTAAGGAGAATGTATATCCTATATCCAATCATCCATCTACTCAACCATCAAACACAGGCATCCATTTTCCTTACAAGATTTCTAATGCCGTATGAACATATGCAAAAATTGTGTGTATATGTTCCTTATCCAATGCAAAATAAAGCGGTCCACTGATTCAATTGACCTCCTTAATGCAAATCATGATAGTTCCATGCATCCATTATGTATGCATAAGAATCCTAACTATACATATTATTTCTACATGTGTGCACAACCATTCATCAAAATGCAGCATCCATATGATAACACAACCATTATACATCCATTAATTTAAATATGCACACATATTTATATGCAATATGAAAGTGATTGAGCCGATCTAGTGCCTAATGTGTGTGTACATGCATCCATGAGCAACCACTAGCAACTACTTGCATCCATTTTCGTCTACCAAACATAACATGTCTCAAACACATGTTTACAACCATAGGGTTTTTCCTAACTAAAGATCGAAGATATCATCGCAAAGACATATTAAATGATAGGACAAGTATCAAAGTGGTAGAAAAAGAGAAGTTAAAAACATACCCTCAAAAAGGAAAGGGTACAGCGTACGCATCTTGTCTTCCGTCTCCCAAGTCGCGTCTCCTTGATCATCTCCCCATTGCACTTTGACTAACTTGACCTCTTTCTTGCGTAGCTTTTTGACCTCCGATCCGAAATGCGTGTAGGAGCTCGTCTAACCGTGGCATTTTGCTCTACTTCCACTTCTTTGAGCGTGCTCGGCTCCACCACTTCCGCCGTATCATGTAAACACTTACGCAAAAGCGAAACATGAAACACGTCGTGAACACCACTAAGCTTCTCTGGCAACTTTATTCTATACGCCATCTGCCCAATCCTCTCTATAATTGGAAAAAGTCCAAATAACCTCGGTGCCAACTTCCCTACTGATCCAAAACGGACTACGCTTCTCAACGGTGACACCTTCATAAAAACCATGTCCCCAACATAGAACTTAAGATCGGTTCGTCTCTTATCGGCGTATGACTTCTGTCGGTCCTGCGTCGTCTTCATTCGTCGTCGAATCAAGTCTATCTTCTCTGAAGTCTCCCTAATCATGTCGGGTCCAAGCAAAACCTTATCCGTAAATTCCCACCAACAAGTAGGTGATCAGCATGGTCGTCCATAAAGAGTCTCAAAAGGTGCCATGCCAATGCTAGCCTGGAAGCTGTTATTATAAGCGAACTCTACTAATGGAAGATGTTCTACCCATGTTCCCCCAAAGTCTAAGTTGCACAATCTCAAATGGTCTTCTAGAATCTGATTTACTCTCTCGGTCTGGTGGTCCGTTTGAGGGTGATAAGCGGTACTTAAGCAGAATTGTGTTCCAACCGCCTCTTGTAAGCTCTTCCAAAACTCGCTAGTGAAAATGGGATCTCTATCGCTCATAATGCTAGAGGGTATGCCATGCAGATGAACTATCTCTCAAAGGTAAACAGATGCTAACCACGCGGCGGTCCTCCTAGTTTTAACGGGAATAAAATTGGCACTTTTGGTAAGTCTGTCTATAACTACTCAAATCCCCGTATTACCCTTCCTTGATCTTGGCAACCCGTCTACAAAATCCATGGAAACACTTTCCCATTTCCACAACGGAATCTCTAAAGGGTGGAGCAAACCACTGGGCTTCTTTTGCCCTGCCTTGACTTGCTGGCACACCAAGCATCTAGAAACGAACTCAGCTACGTCCTTCTTCATTCCGGCCCAAAAGAAAACTCACTTCATATCCTTATACATCTTGTCACCACCGGGATGTATGGTCATCTTAGAGCGATGCGAGTCTTCGAGAATTGTCTTCCTCAAGCTCTCGTCTTGTGGCACGCAAAGTCTCACATCTCTATGCAACCAGCCTCTCTCATCTATAGCATATCTATTAAGATGACTCGAAGAGTCCACTCCTATAAGCTTTCCTACTATCTCAACCAACTATGGGTCATCTCGCTGTGCTTCTCCAACCCGACCCAAAAGTGTAGCTTGCACCTCTAGCGATGCCAAAAATCCGGGTACATAATCGACAGAGGGTCTGAAGTCAAAGGTAGATATATACTCTAAATCTGTCGCTCTACGAACAAAGGACTTAAATTCAACCTCTTTCTACTTAAGGCGTTAGCTACAACGTTACCTTTGCCAGGGGTATATGCGATCTCGAAATCGTAGGATGCTGAAAACTCCATCTACCTCTGTTGCCTCAAGTTTAGATCTTTCTGAGAGAACAAGTACTTTAGTGACTTATGGTCTGTATACAACTCAAACTTCTCGCCAAGCAAATAATGACGCCATGACTTAAGCGCAAAAACTATGGCAGCCAACTCTAAGTCGTGGGTAGGGAAATTCTTCTCGCGGACTTTTAGCTGCCTTCCACCATAGCATATCACTCTTCCCTCTTGCATTAAAACTACACTAAGCCCTGTCCCACAAGCATCGGTATATACTGTGAATGGCTTATTCCCATTTGGCAAAACTAAAGAATGAGCTGTCGTCAAAGCCCTCTTCAAACATTGGAAAGCATCGTCACAGTCAACATCCCATGAAAAAGTCAAGTTCTTCTTCGTCAACTGAGTAAGTGGGGCTGATATCTTCGCGAAGTCCTTAATGAACTTCCTATAATAACCAGCCAGCCCTAAAAAGCTTCTTACTTCTGTTGCATTCTTAGGAATCTTCCAATCTTGGATTGCCACCACCTTTGCAGGATCCACAGCTATCCCTTCCTTAGAGACCATATGTCCTAAGAACCTCACTTCTTTTCTCCAAAAGTGGCATTTGGAGAACTTAGCTTTGAGTTGATGTGCTCGTAGGGTCTCTAAGACTTCCCTAAGATGTAAGGCATGCTCTTCCTCGCTTCTAGAGAAAATCAAGATATTGTCCACAAAGACTACCACAAACTTGTTTAGAAACTCCCTAAACACCCTACTCATTAAGTCGACGAAGTATGCGGGTGCATTTGTCAAACCAAAAGGCATGACGAGCCACTCGAAGAAACTGTCAGGAGTTCTAAATGCAGTTTTATCTATGCTGTCTTCAGCCACCCTTAGTTGATGAAATCCTGTAGCCAAATCCAAGTGCGAGAAAACTGAAGCACCAACCAACTAATCGAATAAATCATCTATCCTCGGTAGTGGGTGTCTTTTCTTCTTTGTGAGCTTATTCATCTCTCTATATTCCATGCACAATCTAAGTGAACCATCAGCCTTCGTAGCAAAAATGACTGGAGCACCTCATTCCGAAATACTTCTTCTTATGAAGCCCTTCTCAAGCAACTCTTTCACTTGCTTACTGAGTTCTCTTCTCTCCCTCGGATCCATGTGGCACACTGGTAATGCAAATGGCTTTGCATTATCTACTAGGTATATACGAAAGTCTATCTCGCGCCTCGGTGGTAGACCTCGAACTTAATCGAAGAAGTCACCATATTCACGGACCACACGAACAGATTCCAAGTCATCGTTGGATGAGTCAAGAGATTCTAGGTAGCTAAGCATCACTGGTCCTCTAGGGTCACAAGAAATATCGAGGGTCTTTTCACAACGAGTCAACAATCTAACTACCTTTCTTTCACAGTCTAGGATGGCACTGTATCTGGCTAGCCAATTCATGCCTAGAATCAAGCCGTAGCCCATGAAGCCAAGAACGAAGGTGCTGCATTCAAACCCAACGCCAAAGATAGACACTCTCAAATCCCGACAAATATTGAAAGATTACCCGAACCACCAATAGGATTTGAGACTACTATGGGATCCGTAACTAGACTAGTATTTAGGTGCAGTGTTTCAACTAACGAAGCAGATATAAACGAGTGTGAAGCGCCAGAATCAAACAAAATACGAATAGGATGATCAAACAGAAAAACCAAACTTTCAACGGAAATGTTTCTACCTCTCTCCTATCCTGGTTCCATGAGAGCATGAACCTTCCCTCTTGCCTTCCCTGGTGCCATGAGAGCCTGAACCTGCCCTCCAGAAGTAGACCCTGTCCTCTTACCTTGCCCTTGTCTTCTCGGGCAATCTTTAATCAAATGTCCGGCCTCACCACAATTGAAACATCTAGTCTTCTTCTTCCTACAGTCCTTGCTCATATGGCCTGGCGTTCCACAATTAAAGCACCTTTTCTTTCCTTTGCTATTATTATCTTTACTACCTTTCTTAGGTTGCTGTTGTGATTTCTTTGGATCCCCTTTCTTCTCCGTTGCCTTATTAGCATTAGCACCTTTTTCTTCTTCATGCATAAGCGCCATGTCAACCAGTTTCTTGAAGGTAGCCCCCATAGAAATGTGGGTCATAGCCAACCCGTGTAGCGGCTCATTCAAACCTTTAACAAATCTCAGGGCCTTCTTATCAGGTGTGTTCACCAAGTCTAAGCTAAATCTCTCCAACTGATTGAACATGTTGACGTACTCCTTTACTGATAAATTCCCTTGCTTCAATGGCAAGAACCTCTCCATGTATAAATTCTTTTCTGCTCGTGAGAGAAATTTCATCTCGAACCTATGCCTAAATCCATCCATGTCTCCACCGGATGCTTTCCATTCGTAACCTCCCACCAAAACCAGGTTTCGTCCTTCATTAACCAAGCAGCTAATTGGACCTTCCTTCCATCTTCTATCTCGAAGATACCAAACAAATCTTCCACCTCTTTAAGCCAATTTCGAGCTTCAACAAACGTATCTGACCCGTGAAAAGGTTTCCCGCCCATTGCTCGAAATTCCTTGCATATCTTCGAAAAAGTATCAATGCGGGGAGGGGGAGGAGGAGGAGCGGCTGCAGCTGGGGGAGGAGGAACATCTGCTGGGGCTGCGGCGGTGGCCCTAGCCTCTAGATACCTTCTGCACTAGGCTGGTATCGGTATGCCCTCGGGTATCTCAGGTTTCCCAGACATGTTGAAAAAGAAAAAGGAAGAGATTCAAAATGGAGAATCAAAGGAAAGATATATGGCTCTTGGGGGTTATGTTTTTAAAATAAACTTTTCTCTTGGAAATACTCTCCATAAAACATATTTTTGAAAGTATTTCTTTATAAAATGCTTTTGAAAAACAGTTTTTCAAAATATCTTATCTGTTCTAGTAACCTTCAGCTCTGATACCATGTGTAACACCCCACGTCCATTAATGTCACTCACAAAGGGAATGCATTAAATTTCATGGAGTATTATTAGTGTATAGAACGGGATATAACAAGACAGATACATATATTGGTACTTGAAAATTTTAAAACAACTTTTATTGTAGCGGAGAAATAGTTTGATTACAAAAACATCATAACCCAACAATAAAACCAAGTACACTTAATATCCATCTTGAAAAATTGTTTTCTGAGTACATAAAGTAAAAAAGCATAACCCAAACATAAGTAGCCATAGAAGAGATAAGCTGAACTATATTTCAGCAATCCAAGCACTTCCAAAAGAGAGAGAAAGAGATTTTCAATATTACTAATATTTTATATAGCCTATATATATAATAAAAATGTGATTTTTTTTATCTTTCCAATAACTTATTCAACACATGAATTTATACTCAACACATGAATTTCTATTCAACACACGAATATAGTTTCAGCACATGAAAATAATTCTAACACATGAATATTATTGAAAATTTCGGCAGCATAACGGCAGGGTAGTTAAAACCGGCACCATCCCTAGTACGGCTCCTCGCTCTACCTTAAAACCTCGTGGTTTTTGACAATGGGGATTTTCAATATCTAGTTCGAACGCAGGTGAATTTTTCCATATACTAATCCTATTGGGATTTCAATCACAACCAATCATTTCAAATCAACCATTCATGATATTCACCAAATTTCACATCAACCAATAATCCAAACAATATCACAACCAATATATATATATATATATATATATATATATATATATATATATATATATTGTCCATGGTCTGTGGACGAGGGGAGTATATATATATTCGTATATAAATATATTTCGATTTCACTTCAATATCAATTTATCTCAATGCATATATTATTTTTACAATGCATATATAACTTATACATCGAACATACAACTTATACAACGCTTATACATGAGGTGTACAACGCTTATATAACTCATACATAAACTATATAATTTATACATCATTGTTTTCCATATCGTTTATAAATTAGAAATCTTACATTGGGTTCCACTCCACCAGAAATTGCAGAAAGCTCAGAAAATATGCGGTCTCTTTTAAAATGTAGAAGACGGCCACACGAGTCTATTCTCTCTTGTTTCACTAGATTTCGACTATATAGCAAAAAGATATGATTTTTAGAAGTTTGCAATGGTTTTAAATGTCGAAAACAGTTAAATATGGCCAAAGCCGTATACTACTTTTCAAACCTGTTCCAAACTAGGTTTTAGATTTTCAACCAAACCGTGAATCGATGTGAGGATTGGGCTGCGCAGCGTCGAAGGCCTACGTGAGGCGCACATGCACCGGAAATGGGGCCCACTTCGGTGGTCACAATCTATGGCGGCGGCGGTGGAAAGTCTCCGACTTTGGAGGCTTCAAACTCGATGAATACCAAACTAAAAATTACAAATCCTATATGGATTTAAAGAGGAGAAGGAGATCTTCAAAATGAATCAAGAATTACGCGATTTCATTTTGAAACCGAAGAGAAATCGAAGAGAGAAGTTCTCAACCCCTTTCCATCGTTCGCAACAGGTGTATCGGGGAGAGAGAAATTCAAACCATGAATGATGATTGGCCAGCCCCCTTTTTTAATTTATTTAATTCTTTAAAATCTGAAAATACCCCTTATCACATACGAACTCCAATTCAAACCCAACGACTGTCTCCCCTAGCTAATTACCCTCATTCCGAACACAATGGGATATGTTTCGTAGGCCCATTCGAATGTTTCAGTCAATTTTCCTTCAAATTAAAATATAAAATATTCAGTATTAGATTTGAACGTACATTTCAATTTGCCGGGGCCACATACTGAATCTAAAAATTCCCGAAAAATAAATCTAGCTATGTTTTGAAGATACGGTCCCAACAAAACTAGTTTCATCGAATTCTAAGACCGTTTGAAAAATGGCCATTTTCTAGTCGATTCAATTTAACTATAATTGACCAAAACACATTTTCCTTTGCCAAGCTCACATACTAACTTCAAAAATTATGAAATTTGAAACCTAGCAATAATTTCACATCCCGGATCCAACAAAAGCGGTTATGGCGAATTCTGTGGTCGTTTGCAAAATGTCAATTTTTAAGGGCTATATATTCTCTATAGCGACCTTTCTGAAAATTCATTTGGCCATAACTTTTGATTCCCGCAATGAAACTTCGATTCTTCAGATTCGTTAGAAAGATATTCACTAACAGATTTAAATATTTTTGGTTTCACTAAAATCCGTTTTATTTTGCACCCGGTATAGTCAGTCAAAGTTTGAATTCAAATTTTGAAACTACCGCGCCATTTCAGGCCATGTTTATAATTTAAGATAATTATATTTACTTTCAAATGTCGATTCAAACTTACTTTTCATCGTTATTATTTAAAATATTTATTTTAAATATTCAAAATCCACTAAAATAGCCAAATTAAAAATTTTAAACTGGCTTAGATTTTTCGGGTTGTTACATTAAATAGGTTAGGAGCCAAAGAATTTGTCTAGAAAACAAGTCCAGGTGCAAAATCTTGAATCTGCCTCGGATCTCACCAAATCGGGGGAGATCGACTCGTAAGTCGACCTGTATAGGGAGGTCGACCCCCTGGTCGACCTGGCCTAAGGCGGGAAAAATCCCGCCTAGCCCGCTTCTGTATTTTCATTTGAATTTTGAATTTGAATTTGAGCTGTTTTAATTTATTTAAATTCCTGAAATTCAGAAGGCCATAACTTCCACATATGAAGTCCGATTTACGAAAATTTGGACTCTATTTGAAACACCCCACCTCCGTTAGGGTCACTCTCAAGGGGAATGCCCTAATTTTGGTGGAGGTTTATAAGTATAAGTCACAGATATACAAGACATATATAAGAACACATATTTTTGAACAGCGGAAAAAAAACAGCAAACAGCTTTTATTTCATCAAAATACGTGTTCACAAAAACATACCATACTTGTCTTACAATTCTTCCAAAAACATAACATCTTCATAACTGTCTTGATTACATTATTAAAGAAGCATAAAGAAAACATAAATAAACTGCAAAAGTCCCATCATTGCTGCCCAAAGCCATAGTCCAAAACGGAAAAGATCCAAGCAATACATTCTTTCTCTTCAAGTTGGATGTGAAATCTGGTCAAGCTGCGGTATTCCCTCCCTGTGGACCTGGGGGGGGGGGGGAATGAAAGAAAAGAAGGCGAAAGAAAAGTAGAGTCAGACATAAAGCCTGAGTAAGTCTAGGACTATTCAGTCTATGAATAAAGTACTGGGTATGATAAGTATAAACTGGAAATGGGAAAGCACCATAAACTAAGTTAAGTTGTCTAGGGTCGAATATACTATCGTACCCCCAAATTAATCTCTGTACCCATTTCAACTAGTTCCCAACAGGCACCCCATAGTCAGGGTGAAGTGATCCATTTCTAATGATCGGCTCATACTCGCGTAGTTACATGTGTCTTACGGCCCCCGTTGTTGTAGTTACCTATGCTGGTCCCACCATGGGGTGTATCAAGTCCCATGGTGGCGGCCCGACACAATTCTAGAATGCACAGGTATGCTACTGGTGCCCAGTGCCTTATTTTTCTGCGCCGGAGTGTGTGCACGCCCGCACCCCGTTAGAACCTACACTGCCGCACCACCGCCGTCGATTTGACCTCTTACAGTCAGCCCAGTAATCGTGCCCCACCCTGCCAAGTTCAGGGTATCCTGATACACCTTGTAGGGTTACTGCTGAAAAGGGTCCCCCGCTACTAGGTTTTCTATTTCTAGCCAACATGCTAAGTTGGTTAAGTGTTTTATAAACCTAACCCCCAATCAGTGTGTATAGTTTAGCATGTTCCATTTTGATTAAGTATTAATATAATTTACTTAATCCTATCAATCCTGACTCAGCCTTAATTGTCTTATTAAAGCCTCGACCTCTCACATTAGACAGGTATTGTTGTGGCTGCCTGTTGCCGGTTGGGTCCGGGCAGTCTTACGCCACAACTCAGTCTAACCTCGGGTCCTTATTGGGCTCCGTGTTTAACCACCCACATTGGATAGGTATTGTTGTGACTACTGGACAGCCGGGCGGTTCCGGGCAGGTTTACATCACAACTCAATCCAACCTCGGATTAAACACATCGTATTTTCTACATTTACATATTTTGTCTCTTTTCTTTTTATATGTAAATATTTGCGGCCCATTATTCAAATTCATCTTTATTGATTAAAATTTATTTATGCCACTTAATTGTTTTTCAAGGTTGTTGGCATGCGTCAAACATGCCAACACATATGTTCTATATTTTAACCCAAACGTCATTACCCCCGTTTTACACGTTCGCTACAATGTAAGGTGTGTTGGGTTTAATATTTAAACCCAATTTAGCCATATGAAAAGGGGAGGCTTATAACAT
The DNA here is from genome assembly GCA_030737875.1 of Allium sativum. Classification (NCBI taxonomy): domain Eukaryota; kingdom Viridiplantae; phylum Streptophyta; class Magnoliopsida; order Asparagales; family Amaryllidaceae; genus Allium; species Allium sativum. The sequence continues at coordinate 772,263,291 of CM060924.1, read as the reverse complement.
GGTGTTTATAAGGTAACATGAAAAAAAGGGGAGTGTGAACGCATGAACTTGCAACGAACGATTCAATTAACATAAAGTAGGCACATGTGAACTTGCAATTGTAACACATATAATTTGGCATAAACAATACTTAAACATGAATCATTCTATTCATATAATCATGGCATAAACAATACTTTAACATGAATCATTCTATTCATATGATTATGGCATAAACAATACTTAAACATGAATCGTTCTATTCATATAATCATGGCATAAATAATACTTAAACATGAATCATTCTATTCATGTAATCATGGCATAAATAATACTTAAACATGAATCATTGTAAACTTGCACGATTGGGATGTAAATCTAACTTAATTGTGTCACATATATCACCATATGGTTTTGATAACAACTTAGGCCTAAAACATGTTTCAACTAGGCATAATACCAAACATAGTTTAGTCATGTTCATAAAGGTGCTTACTTTTGTTTTTAACACAAAAGTAGGATTTGCCAATTTCAACATAGATTTATATAAATCATAGTACTTAGCTTAGTCCAATTACACACTAAAAGTGATCATAAAAGTATGTACATCTTATTAGCACAACAACGAATCATATACTTGCATGAATTCCAAAAATTCCACAACATATGGTTGTCAACATAAATCATATACTTGTATGAATCCAATCGTATACCATAGCATTTCCAAATCGTTTAGAATCAAAATAACATACAAATATAGATTATTATCGCCACAATTCCATTTCGTTGTTAATTTCCAACGCAAATCACAAACTTACGAATATCCAATCGTATACCATAACATTCCCAAATCGTTAGAATCAAAATAACATACAAATATAGATTATTATCGCCACAATTCCATTTCGCATTTTACACAAATCAAACGCAATTAATTATTCATATCGGAATAGCACTCTACTTACAACGTATGACGAATCTTCAATTCAGGAATCTGAATTTGGACATGCTATCCTTTGTTGTAGGCGTTGTTTTGATTGATTTGACGTTGCTTTAAGCATTGAATTATCTCCTAATTGTCTCCCAATTTCTGACGGCTATCCTTAGTCTCTCTTCAACAGCATGACGGTCTCATCTCCATTTTAGTTTGTGTGAATTAGGGTTAGTCCTAGGTCCTTTTTATAGAGTTTGTGAGTTGATTTAGACCGTCGATGGTGCTTGGTTTAATAATAGCCGTTCGTTCAAAGGAGAGACCAACCAGGAGCTGACACCTAGCCCTAGTGACAAGGCAAGGCTCAGAAAATCGACCAAACACAGACTAGGCCAGCCAGGGTGGGCTGGGTTCGACCTGGCTCAGGGGCAAGGTCGACACCCCAGTCGACACCGTGTCGACTTGGCAGTCGACACGGGTTACCCAGGTCGACTGCCCAGTCGACCTGGCTAGCCCCAGGTCGACTGCCAAGTCGACCTGGGTGCCTTGGGCGGGAATTTTCCTACCCTGGCCAATTGGGCCCGATTTTTGAATTTTAAACTTGTTTTTCTGAGCTGTTTTCGTCTGTTTGAATTTTAAACTGAATCTGAAACTTCCTGAGGCCATAACTCCCTCATACGGAGTCCGTTTTACGCAAACTCGGATTCTATCTCAAGCAGAATTTCGAGACGAACGCAATGGCGTAACCCGTTTCCCTTAATTCTTTGATTTGAAATTAATTATACTTTAATTTGTGAATTTTACTGTTATAGAATACACAGGGTGTTACATTCTCCCCCACTTAAAAGGATTTCGTCCCCGAAATCTTTAAGTTCAGGAAGAATGTATATCCTAACATCCAAACATCCATCTACTCATCCATCAAACACGAGCATCCATTGTCCTTAAAAGACTTCTAATGCTTCATGATCATATGCGAAGTGTGTGTGTGTACATGTACTTATCTAATGCAAAATCAGGCGGTCTACTGGTTCAGTTGACCTCCTTAATGCAAATTATGTAAGTGCCATGAATCCATTTTGTATGCAAATTCTCCTATTCATGATTCTACATGAGTGCACAATCATTCATACAAATGCAACATCCATATGACAACACATTAAATTTCAACCATATGCGAATATAAATACATTTATGCATATGCAATATGAAGTGACTGAGCCGATCTAAAACCTAGATTGTGTGTGTATATGCAACCACGAGTAACCACTAGCAATCATTTGCAACCACTTGCAACCATCATCCATAACATGTTTCAATTACATGTTTTCATCCAAAGGGTTTCTAAAAGATAAGGTCGACGAAATATACCTAAAAGATAGATAAAAGTGCAACTTAAGGAAAAAGGAAAGATCAAAGACGTACCCTCGAAAAGAAAAGGGTAGGCTGCGCGTATTCTAGCTTCAGTTTCCCAAGTTGCATCTACTTCGGTGTCGCTCCACTGAACTTTGACGAGCTCGACCTCGCGGTTGCGTAGCTTCTTTACTTCTGTTCCTAATATGCGGGTTGGAACTTTCCTCATAGTTGCTACGCGTTCCACTTCAGCTTCTTCTAGGATATTTGGCTCTACCACTTCAGCAGACTCATGTAGACATTTTCGGAGATGTGAAACGTGAAAGACGTTGTGAACTCCGGCCAATTTTTCGAGTAGCTCTAATCTATAGGCCATTTTCCCAATTTTCTCGATGATAGGGAATGGTCCTACGAACCTTGGTGCTAGCTTTCCTGTGGTTCCAAAACGAACAACGTTCCTTAGCGGAGATACCATAAGAAAAACTCTGTCCCCAACCTCAAATTCAAGGTCGGTCCTCCTCTTGTCGGCGTAGGACTTTTGTCTATCTTGGGCCGTCTTCATCCTTCTTCGTATTAAGTCTACTTTCTCTGAAGTCTCTCGGATCATATCTGGTCCAATTATGAGCTTATCAGTAGTCTCCCACCAACAAGTGGGTGATCGGCATGGTCTTACATATAAAGCTTCGAAGGGCGCCATTCCGATGGTTGCTTGATAGCTGTTGTTGTAGGCAAATTCCACCAAAGGAAGGTGGTCTTCCCATGTCCCTCCGAAGTCAAGGACCCACAGTCTTAAAAGGTCCTCCAAAACTCTATTCACTCTTTCTGTTTGGCCGTCGGTTTGGGGATGATAGGCTGTGCTCAAGCATAACTGTGTGCCTACCGCTTCTTGCAAACTCCGCCAAAACTCACTTGTGAAGATAGGATCTCGGTCACTAACAATGCTGGATGGTCTTCCGTGGAGTCGAACGATTTCCTTGAGGTAAAGAGATGCTAGGGATGAGGCAGTTCTTTTACTTTTGACAGGTAAAAAGTGGGCGCTTTTAGTAAGCCTATCCACTATTACCCAAATGCTAGTGTTGCCTCTCCTAGACCTAGGCAGCCCATCGATGAAGTCCATTGAGATGCTATCCCACTTCCACTGCGGGACCTCTAGAGGATGGAGCAGACTGCCAGGCTTTTTATGTTCCGCTTTAACCTGTTGGCACACCATACACTTAGAAACGAAATCTGCCACGTCCTTCTTTATGCCGTTCCAAAAGAAAGTTCTCTTTATGTCCTTGTACATTTTATCCCTTCCTGGGTGTATCGTCATCTTGGAGTGATGTGCTTCCTCGAAACCTTCTTTACTAAATCCCTTGTCTGTGGGACGCATAGTCTTCCGTCTCGCCTTAGCCAACCCTTATCGTCGATGGAGTATCTGTTGAGGTGACTTGAAGTCTCACCCCTAATTAGCCTATCAATCGTTTCCACAAGCTGAGGGTCTTCGCGTTGTGCTGTCCCTATTGAGTCCACTAAAGTCGGGTGTACTTCGAGAGATGCCAGCAAGCCTGGTACAAAATCGGATGAGGGCATAAAGTCAAAACTGGCTATAAACTCTAGGCTTTGTCTTTCAACAAACAGCGGGCTTAGGGTCAGTTTCTTTCGGCTCAACGCGTCTGCCACTACGTTGCCTTTGCCCGAAGTGTAGGAGATCTCGAAATCATACGAGGCAAGAAACTCCATCCATCTCTGTTGCCTCAAGTTAAGGTCCTTCTACGAGAAAAGGTATTTCAACGATTTATGATCAGTGTAAAGTTCGAACTTCTCACCTAGGAGATAGTGTCGCCAAGACTTGAGTGCAAAGACGATGGCGGCTAACTCAAGATCGTGGGTCAGGTAGTTCTTTTCATGCACTTTCAATTGTCTCCCGCCATAAGCTACTAACCTCCCTTCTTGCACTAAGACAACACCTAGCCCTGTCCCACATGCATCTGTATAAACTGTGAACATCTTGCTCCCGTCTGGCAACGTTAAAACTGGGGCAGTTGTAAGAGCCCTTTTTAGTCGCTGGAAAGCAAACTCGCAATCCAAGTTCCAATTGAGCACTAGATTCTTCTTGGTCAACTTTGTGAGTGGAGCTGAGATTTTCGCAAAATCCCTTATGAAATTTCGATAGAAACCTGCCAGTCCTAGAAAACTTCGGACCTCAGTTGCATTCCTTAGTGTCTTCCAATCCTGTACCGCTACTACCTTAGCAGGGTCCACAGCTAACCCTTCTTTGGATACTATGTGCCCAAGGAACCTCACTTTTTCTCTCCAAAAGTGGCATTTGGAAAATTTGGCTTTTAGCTGATGGACTCGCAGAGTTTCCATGATTGCCCTCAAGTGCTGAGCGTGTTCCTCTTCACTCTTTGAGAAGATAAGGATATCGTCTACGAAGACCACTACAAACTTATTGAGGAAATCTCTGAATACCCTACTCATTAGGTCCACGAAGTAAGCAGGTGCGTTTGTCAAGCCGAAAGGCATGACAAGCCATTCAAAGAATCCATCTGGGGTTTTGAATGCCGTTTTATCGATGCTATCTTCAGCCACCCTTAGCTGATGAAAACCGGTCGCTAAATCGAGTTGGGAGAAGACAGACGCTCCTACAAGTTGATCAAACAGATCGTCAATTCTGGGGAGAGGGTGCCTATTCTTTTTCATTAGCTTGTTGAGCTCCCTATGGTCAACACATAGACGGAGTGAACCATCCGCCTTTGTAGCGAACACCACTGGAGCGCCCCATTCTAAAATGCTCCTCCTAATGAACCCCTTCTCTAGAAGCTCTTTAATCTGTTTACTGAGCTCTTTCCTTTCCCGTGGATCCATGTGTCTAACGGGCAACACAACGGCTTTGCATTATCTACAAGATATATGCAGAAGTCTATCTCCCGCTTCGGAGGCAAGCCCTTCTCCTCTTCGAAGACATCCGGATATTCCTGGACCACTCTAACTGATTGCAAATTTTCAACAGAGGCATCTAGCAATTCAAGATAACTAAGCATAACCGCATACGAGGGATTACAAGAAATTTCCAAAGTGTTGCCGAGCTGGGTCAGGAGCCTAACAACCCTTTTCTCACAATCAAGGATGGCCCTATTACTGGATAGCCAATCCATGCCCAAAATCAAACCATATCCCGAAAAGCCAAAAACAAAGGCACTTCATTTAAATTCTACGCTTAGAATAGAATTTTTCAATCCCAAACAGATCATAGACAAATGAGCCGGGCCCCCAATTGGGTTTGAAACAATTAAGGGGTCCTCTACCATACTAGTTTTTAGGTGCAGAGATTCTACTAAAGCAGACGAGATAAAGGAGTGTGATGCGCCAGAATCAAATAAAGTGCGAACGGGGTGATCATAAAGATAAACTACACTTTCTACAAAAGTATTTATACCTCGCTGTTGCAGAGGTGGCGCTTCTAGAACATGAACCTGTGCCCCTGAGGTGGATCCAGCCCTCTGCCCCCATCCTCGTTTCTTTGGGCAGTCCTTTGCCATGTGGCCTGTCTCACCGCAAGAAAAGCACCCGCCATTCATCTTGGCCTTCTTTTTCCGGCAATCTTTTACTAAGTGCCCCACTTTGCCACAGAAATTACACTTCCTCTTCTCTTTGTTGTCTTTCCCGCCCTTCTTAAAGTCTGTCTTCTTAGGCTGTAAACCCTCTTTCTTCCCTTGAGAGCTTTCTGCCTTTGTCTCCTTCTTGCCCTTATCCTCTTCGTTCAGCAATGCCATCTGTACTAGCCTTTCATATGTAGCTCCCATGGGTATATGGGTCATGGCCAAACTGTGTAATGGCTCATTCAACCCTTTGACAAAACGGAGAGCCTTCTTGTGCGGGGTGTTGACTAGGTCCAGTCCGAACCTAGCTAGCTCATCGAACTGATTAACATACTCTTTGACTGTCTTGTTCCCTTGCTTAAGAAATAAGAATTTTTCCAACTACAAACTCCTTTCCGCGTCTGAGAGAAATTTAGCCTCAAACCTTGCCCTAAAGTCCTCCCATGTTTCCACTGGTCTTTCTGCATTGGTGACTTCCCACCAGTAGGAAGCCTCACCTTTTAGTAGCCATACTGCCAGTTGTACTTTCTGCCTATCTTCTACCTCAAAGATGACGAATAAGTCCTCGGTTTCTTTCAGGCAATTTCTAGCTGCCACGAAGGACTCAGTTCCATGAAAATCTTTTCCTCCCATAGCTTTAAAATCATTACATATCTTAGCAAAAGTTTTTCCCCGTGGAGGAGGTGGAGGAAGAGGTGCTGCTGCAGCTGGATGATTTCCTGCAGCTGGGGGAGGAGGAACGGTAGGACCTGGCTCAGTGGTCCTTGCTTCTAAGAACCGTCTAAACCAACCAGGTATTGGCACACCCTCTGGCAAGTTTAGTTCTTCGGACATGCTGAAACAAAAAGGATAGATTCAAAACGAAGGATAAGAGATAGTACCTATGGCTTTGGGGGACTTTGCCTTTTTAAAATATAATATTTTATCCTTTAAAAATGCTTCTTTAAATTTTCTTTTGAAAATAAATTTTCAAAACTTTTTATCTTATCTGGTAAACCTATGCTCTGATACCAAGTGAAACACCCCACCTCCATTAGGGTCACTCTCAAGGGGTATGCCCTAATTTTGGTGGAGGTTTATAAGTATAAGTCACAGATATACAAGATAGATATAAGAACACATATTTTTGAACAACGGAAAAAAAACAACAAACATCTTTTATTTCTTCAAAATACGTGTTCACAAAAACATACCATACTTGTCTTACAATTCTTCCAAAAACATAACATCTTCATAACTATCTTGATTACATTATTAAAGAAGCATTAAGAAAACATAAATAAACTGCAAAAGTCCCATCATTGCTGCCCAAAGCCATAGTCCAAAACGGAAAAGATCCAAACAATACATTCTTTCTCTTCAAGCTGGATGTGAAATCTGGTCAAGCTGCGGTATTCCCTCCCTGTGGACCTGGGGGGGAAACGAAAGAAAAGAAGGCGAAAGAAAAGTAGAGTCAGACATAAAGCCTGAGTAAGTCTAGGACTATTCAGTCTATGAATAAAGAACTTGGTATGATAAGTATAAACTGGAAATGGGAAAGCACCATAAACTAAGTTAAGTTGTCTAGGGTCGAATATACTATCGTACCCCAAATTAATCTCTGTACCCATTTCAACTAGTTCCCAACAGGCACCCCATAGTCAGGGTGAAGTGATCCATTTCTGATGATCGGCTCCTACTCGCGTAGTTACATGTGTCTTATGGCCCTCGTTGTTGTACTTACCTATGCTGGTCCCACCATGGGGTGTATCAAGTCCCATGGTGGCGGCCCAACACAATTCTAGAATGCACAGGTATGCTACTGGTGCCCAGTGCCTTATTTTTCTGCGCCGGAGTGTGTGCACGCCCGCACCCCGTTAGAACCTACACTGCCGCACCACCGCCGTCGATTTGACCTCTTACAGTCAGCCCAGTAATCGTGCCCCACCCTGCCTAGTTCAGGGTATCCTGATACACCTTGTAGGGTTACTGCTGAAAAGTGTCCCCCGCTACTAGGTTTTCTATTTCTAGCCAACATGCTAAGTTGGTTAAGTGTTTTATAAACCTAACCCCCAATCAGTGTGTATAGTTTAGCATGTTCCATTTTGATTAAGTATTAATATAATTTACTTAATCCTATCAATCCTGACTCAGCCTTAATTGTCTTATTAAAGCCTCGACCTCTCACATTAGACAGGTATTGTTGTGGCTGCCTGTTGCCGGTTGGGTCCGGGCAGTCTTACGCCACAACTCAGTCTAACCTCGGGTCCTTATTGGGCTCCGTGTTTAACCACCCACATTGGATAGGTATTGTTGTGACTACTGGACAGCCGGGCGGTTCCGGGCAGGTTTACATCACAACTCAATCCAACCTCGGGTTAAACACATCGTATTTTCTACATTTACATATTTTGTCTCTTTTCTTTTTATATGTAAATATTTGAGGCCCATTATTCAAATTCATCTTTATTGATTAAAATTTATTTATGCCACTTAATTTTTTTCAAGGTTGTTGGCATGCGTCAAACATGCCAACACATATGTTCTATATTTTAACCCAAACGCCATTACCCCTGTTTTACACGTTCGCTACAATGTAAGGTGTGTTGGGTTTAATATTTAAACCCAATTTAGCCATATGAAAAGGGGAGGCTTATAACATGGTGTTTATAAGGTAACATGGAAAAAAGGGGAGTGTGAACGCATGAACTTGCAACGAACGATTCAATTAACATAAAGTAGGCACATGTGAACTTGCAATTGTAACAACATATAATTTGGCATAAACAATACTTAAACATGAATCATTCTATTCATATAATCATGGCATAAACAATACTTTAACATGAATCATTCTATTCATATGATTATGGCATAAACAATACTTAAACATGAATCGTTCTATTCATATAATCATGGCATAAATAATACTTAAACATGAATCATTCTATTCATGTAATCATGGCATAAATAATACTTAAACATGAATCATTGTAAACTTGCAATTGGGATGTAAATCTAACTTAATTGTGTCACATATATCACCATATGGTTTTGATAACAACTTAGGCCTAAAACATGTTTCAACTAGGCATAATACCAAACATAGTTTAGTCATGTTCATAAAGGTGCTTACTTTTGTTTTTAACACAAAAGTAGGATTTGCCAATTTCAACATAGATTTATATAAATCATAGTACTTAGCTTAGTCCAATTACACACTAAAAGTGATCATAAAAGTATGTACATCTTATTAGCACAACAACGAATCATATACTTGCATGAATTCCAAAAATTCCACAACATATGGTTGTCAACATAAATCATATACTTGTATGAATCCAATCGTATACCATAACATTTCCAAATCGTTTAGAATCAAAATAACATACAAATATAGATTATTATCGCCACAATTCCATTTCGTTGTATATTTCCAACGCAAATCACAAACTTGCAAATATCCAATCGTATACCATAACATTCCCAAATCGTTAGAATCAAAATAACATACAAATATAGATTATTATCGCCACAATTCCATTTCGCTTTTTACACAAATCAAACGCAATTAATTATTCATATCGGAATAGCACTCTACTTACAACGTATGACAAATCTTCAATTCAGGAATCTGAATTCTGAATTTGGAGATGCTATCCTTTGTTGTAGGCGTTGTTTTGATTGATTTGACGTTGCTTTAAGCTTTGAATTATCTCCTAATTGTCTACCAATTTCTGACGGCTATCCTTAGTCTCTCTTCAGCAGCATGACGGTTTCATCTCCATTTTAGTTTGTGTGAATTAGGGTTAGTCCTAGGTCCTTTTTATAGAGTTTGTGAGTTGATTTAGACCGTCGATGGAGCTTGGTTTAATAATAGTCGTTCGTTCAAAGGAGAGACCAACCAGGAGCTGACACCTAGCCCTAGTGACAAGGCAAGGCTCAGAAAATCGACCAAACACAGACTAGGCCAGCCAGGGTGGGCTGGGTTCGACCTGGCTCAGGGGCCAGGTCGACACCCCAGTCGACACCGTGTCGACTTGGCAGTCGACACGGGTTACCCAGGTCGACTGCCCAGTCGACCTGGCTAGCCCCAGGTCGACTGCCAAGTCGAACTGGGTGCCTTGGGCGGGAATTTTCCCGCACTGGTCTATTGGGCCCGATTTTTGAATTTTAAACTTGTTTTTCTGAGCTGTTTTCATCTGTTTGAATTTTAAACTGAATTCTGAAACTTTCGGGGGCCATAACTCCCTCATACGGAGTCCGTTTTACGCAAACTCGGACTCATTCTCAAGCAGAATTTCGAGATGAACGAATGGCGTATCCCGTTTCCCTTAATTATTAGATTTGAAATTAATTGTACTTTAATTTGTGAATTTTACTGTTATAGAATACATGGGGTGTTACACTATTCCAAGCAGAATTCCGAGACGAACACAATGGCATAACCCATTTCCCTTATTTCTTCTCCTAAAAATTAAGTGTTCTTAAAATTTGTTAATTTTAATATTTAAAATTATGGGGTGTTACAATTTGTATATTGGAAATTTTGGTTATTTTTAAAATCATTTCAAATGCAATTTATTTATTTAAAAAATATTTGGATTATAATTCTAGTTCATAACTAGTTCATTTCGATAAAAATCTACTTTTACCTTTTCAAAAATTGGATTTTTCATCCTAATCCTTTCCAAATCATTTCTTATGATTTTACACTAACTATTGATATTTTTATTAATTTTATCAAGGCCCGTACAGTCCTTTCCATAAACGGCCATCGAACTGCACTTACAACGACCTTTTCCAAATTTGATTTGGACATAATTCCAAATCCAACCATTAGATTTAAAATCTCTAATATTCGTTAGAAATCTCTTTTCAATATGAACCCAACGGTTCCTGTTTTAGGAGAATCCGACGATCGAATCTCCTGTAATGTCTGTTTGAAGTCAATGGTCGAATTTCGCGAACTGCCGCAGCACGGCGCGTTCTATTCAGGCCATAATATATAATATATATTATATATATTTCGTCTATTTCCATTTAAAACTTATTTTATAAATCGTTTTAAATTCGTTTTCAAAACGATTTCAACTTCATATTCAATTTCTAATCAAAAATTGAATATTCCATATCATCGATATATAAATGATAATATTTTCAAAACATTTGATTTTTAAATCAATTCCTTTTCGATATTCATTATAAAAATGAATAAAATCGATATAAATATCATTCACGTCAAAATGGCGTCAATCTAATCAATACGACTTTATATATATTTAAATATATTCATGTCCATCCCATATCGGACATCAAAATCAGATTTTGATTCTTTTACTAAATATTATTTTAAAATATTCATTATTTCAAAATATTCATTATTTTAAAATATTCTTTCTTTCTGAACTGGAATCAGGTACATTCAATTACCATATAATGTGATTTATATGGATTTCATGCACACATGTATACAAAAATAATCAAACACAGTCAACAATCATCCAACGTGCATTCTACACTGCATAAGCATCAAATATAAATACTTAACGTTTACAACAGCCTGTCAATCAATCGATCAACATACAACAAATTACTGGGATTAGTGTATGTCATATATCATCCCAATAAACGTGTGGGGTTTCAATCGACAAATACAGATTTATTTGTGCAGTTGGGCGATGTGTAAAATTTATCGTCCCAATCAATATCATTCAAGTGTGTGTACATAAACAGACCATCCGATTTGTTTATAAATATTTATTTTTTCCATATACACATTAAATTTTTTTTTACTATAAAATATTTTATTCCATTCCACATCACACAATAAAATTTCACAATACAATTAAACAAGCAAACAAGCCGTCCATAGTTTGTGGACGACAGGTGTTTGGTGCTGCTAGGCACCGTCTGCAACCTAGTATATATTTTAACTGGAAAATAAAATAAAAAGTGAGACGTTCTCACTGTTGGTTCCACTCTCTTATACTCTATTTCTGAACGGTTCAGATTTGCCCAAAATTCCAATGCGACCTTTTCCAGCTGTTCATAGTAAAATCGTATTTTTAATCCGATGTCTATACATTTTTAAAAATTGGTATTTCCATACCACTACTTCCTATGTATATAAATCAAAAATTTTATAGTGCCATCATATATATAAAGATCGAATTTTTATTTTGCTATTCAAATAAAAATTATATTTTTATATCACTTTTCCATATATAAAAAGTCATATCTTTATACGAATAATAACCCCAACTTTATATGATGTTTATATATAAAAAGAACACATTTTTATTTCGCCTTCATATTTATAAAAATCTCAACTTTTTATTTAGCTATATTTATATATCAGAAATCACATTTTCACATAACTAAAAGTCATGTTCTTATAAACTAAAAATCAGATTTTTATAACACTAAAAATCAAATCTTTATAAGTAAAAATCATACCTTTGTTCGCTACATATATAAAAATCATTTCTTTGTTCAAATAAAAAAATCATACCTTTGCTCAAATTAAAAATCAAACCTTTTATATGTAAAACAATGTATATTTATTTTCATACAAATCAGATTTTTAAATTGATAAAACTAAACAAAATAAGTTAAAAACTCACTGTTAATCAATCGGAGGAGGGAAGGGCATCGCTGGTGGCTGACGTGCGGACCGGAGGTGGCGGGGGAAGCTGTCAGCACCGACGGCGGTCTCTAGTGGTCGGGCAGCGCTGTCAGGGGTTTTCCCGTTCGTATGGAGGCGGGGCAGGTTTTAAATCGAGGAAGGTGGTCGTTGGAGGCCAGGGAGGTGGAGGGGAGGTCAGCCGCCGGCGTCGGAGGATTGGTGGCACGGCGATGGAACTCCAGGGTGGCGGGCGGCGTTCTGAATCAAGGCGTCGGGTTTTTTTTCTTCTAAAGATTTCTCTGCACAGTGGGTTAGGGTTATGAGGGAGAAAGGGGTGAGTTATTTTATATAAATATATATATTTTAATATTTATTTTAATTCCAAAAGGTTGACTTTTAATTCGAATACCAAATTAAGCCCAACGATTGTCGCCCCTAGCTAATTACCCCCATTCTGAACACAATGGAATATGTATTGTAAGCCAATTCGACTATTTCGATCAGTTTCCATCAAAATCAAAATATAAATCTATATATTGAATTTGAACGCGCATTTCAATTTACCGGGGCCACCTACGGATTCTAAAAATTCCAGAAAAACTATTTATAGCTTCATATTGACGATACGGTCCTAACAAAATAATTTCGTCAAATTTGAAGACTGTTTGAAAAATGACCATTTTTTGGTCGATCGAAATTGACTGAAACTGTTAAATCACATATTCTTTCGCCGCACTCACATATTGATTTTAAAAATTATGGAAATTTGAATCTTGAAATAATTTGACATCCCGAACAAAAGTGGTTTCGTCGAAAACGGAGGTCGTCTGCAAAATTTTCATTTTTAAGGGCCAAAATTCCATAACGACTATTATGAAATTTCAACTGGGCATAACTTTTTATCCCCGCTATGAAATTTCAATTTTTCGGATTCGTTGGAAAGATGTTTTCAAATTGATTATAATATTTTTGGTTTTTCTAAAATCCGGTTTATTTTGAATCCTGTACATTCATTTGAAATTGAATTTTCAAACTACCGCGCTATTTTCAATTCCTTTTATATTTAAAATAAAATATTTATACTCTAACGTCGACTCAAATAAACATAGACGTTCTAATTCTATTCAAAATAAATTTCTCATCGTTATTATTTAAAATAATTCATTTTAAATATCCAAAATTCTCTAAAATGGCCTAAAAAAAAAAAAAATTGGCTTAGATTTTCCGGGTTGTTACACGCTCCATATATAATATAAAATCAAAAACCGCATGGCGCTTATTAGAGATTGATTTCCAACATGACAAGGTATGGAACCACCTTCCGATAGTGTATCTCTAGAGGAAAATAAACTGGGTTCAACAAGAATGTCTTGCAACCCGGCCCACACATGGCTGAACATTCATTTAACTTGAGTGTATCGAGCATATTATCACCAACGGTTGTGATCTGCAACCGTTACCGAAAACATATAGCAACGAATAGAATAAGAAGCAAATGAATTTTCTCTAGATCAAGTAATAATACCCCTAATGGGAATGACCCACATGGCTATGATACCTGCCCGATTTCTGTCATTTCCTGGGTGATGAGGCTTGAGGTCACGATTATCTTTCAGCACTTCTTGCCATGAAACAACCCGTAACTTCCCCATGAAGGAAAGCACGGATAGTTTTGAGAACACGATAAATTAGAGCGCAGACGGAAGAACATTTCATTGTATATTACAACAATTCCATCAGAATACAAGAATATACAGAGTATAAATAAATATTACACAGAAATATCAAAGATTTAAATTACATTTAAATACATAGCAGCGGAAAATAATACAATACACAACTAGAAGAGATATACGGATACAAAACTTTCCGGATATCATTCCAGCTGTAAACCAGGATCCTGTGAATATTAATCTGCAAAACCAAAACTACTAGTTGCCCGTGTCAAAATAAGGGCACCCAGAGTTTAGGTCAAAACAATAAACTCCAGGTCAGTCATGTGACTGGTGTGAGAACTAAAACAGTTATTTATCTTTATTTTCAAAGTAAGGGAAATCAAGGGACCACGCCGTATAACACGGAATGGGTTTCCTCCCAAGAACACCAGTGCATAAAACAACAGCGCAATGCTAAATAAAGAAAAATGAAGCTATTATAAGACCCAGGTCCCATCACACAATGCAACGCAAGCCGGAGGATAGGGTTTTTACCTTATAATAGCCAAGAATGCTTGATACGTTGAAAACAAATCATTTGATACTATTATAAGTGAATAGTGTATAAAACAACTTCAAATCATAAGTATCAATCATAGGCGGCATAAGCGCCCCATCCCACTATGTCGCCATACTAGGCTCTACAGATAAAACCGCAAATGTCACGTATTTGGAAGTTGGATTTCCATCTACGAACCGAGGCAAAAGATAGTCCTCAACCGATTCGAGACTCTCTAGCCCGAGCCTCAGGGTCAGAGCGCATCGACCCTTGGATCGTCAGGGCCGGTCCACCGATGTGGATTAAAATGCCTGAACACTACGTTTCCCCGCCCTATGGGGCGTAAGTGAGCCAACGAATGACTCCATCGGACCCGGATCGTCCGATTAAACCGAGGCGCCTCGCAACAGCAACAACCACATAAGTCAAACTCGTCAAGGCGTGTAAAACCACTGACGCCACTTCTAACTAGAAAGAAACGCATGTCCTCCCTGAGGTCCTCTCCCGTTTTTGGTTCACAACCGGGGTGTGAGGCTCGCGAATCAACGTTACACAAAGCTATGCCACACAGGCCGTGCTTTGATCATCCACCACAAGACTCTGCTTTTCAATAGAAGCCTTGATCATATTGCCACTTAGGCATGCCACACAGGCAATTCACTCCATGCGTTTGATATCCATCGATATATAACCCCTGAGCTCGTACGTCTCAGAGAAGGGCGTTAAGCAAAAGAATAAATTCTCCGCCGCCAAACATATATATATTTAATAAAAATCAATCACACAGACTAAAATCCAATGTCAGACACACAGTCCATTTACAAGTCCGTTCTGGGTCTGAACGAAACCGGAGGCACCTAGTACCCCGCATATCCATCGATCTCCAAGTACGTCTGGATGATCACTAACTGTTTCCATCTTCTTGGGTGTATAGCCCAATCAATATCATCAGTAATCACCCAAACGACGTGAAGACCTCCGGTCTTCGGCCACCGTCTTCATCTTCGACACCACGTCGAATTAGTTATTCAGAATGGGATAAACCCGGTCTTTCTGAACAACTCGCGTATATATATATAATAAACACGTGTTACACAAACACAACATACGCCTCATTCCAATTCAGAATATTCCTTAGTTCAAATATTCTTATATTTTGGGAAAGGTTCCCATTAATTTTATCAAAGATAAATTCTTTAAATTTATTCTTTAATCTCCTTTGAATATCAATTCAAACTAGTCGGGATTAGCGAACCACACCGAAGTAATCATTTATTTTAATTTCCCAATCCTAACCTATTCATCCCATGAAGTAAAACATGTTATACTTCATATCTAACACCATGGTGTTATCGGTAAATTCAATTACCATTTCACGTTTAAATCTAATTAAAGATTTAACTATCGCCTGGAGCAAAACTGGTGATACTCCATTCTAACACCTTTTCAATCTAATTAAAGATTCATTAAAACTCCACTTAGTTCTAATCTTTAACTGGGTTAAAGAATCGGTGTCATTTAAATCACGGTTCACGATAAACCCAAAATCACATCCCATTAATTATCGGGTTAAAGAACAAGTGTTATTTAAAACACTGTTCACGATAAACCCAAAAATCAATACCAATTCAATTCCAGTTAAATATTACTTAATTGGTACACTTCATTAAATCTAAATAAAAAGATTTAATCTTTTCGCAACTGGGTTCAAGAACAGTGTTAATAAAGACACCATTCACGAAAAACCCAAATCACATTTGATATTAAATACGAGGCTCTGAATAGAAAATATATCGGCTTATATTCAATATCAAATTCTACGACCAACAAATATCGTATTGGAAATAACGATATATATACATATCTTTCAAATTTCTATAACAACATCTGTATGATCACGAAATCCAACATCGAAATATTCCAAAGACAATTTCGATTCAAATCCATTCCAATTCAATTATTGGAAATTCTGGTTATATTTCAAAACCATTTCAAACTCACTTTATTTATTTTTAAAAATAAATAAATTACTATTCTAGTTCAAAACTAGTTCATTTCGATAAAGATCTATTTTTATCTTTTCAAATATGGAGTTTTTCATCCCAATTCTTTCTAAATCATTTCTTATGATTTTACACAAATTATTACTATTTTTAATAATTTTATCAAGGCCCGTACAGTCGATTTCCATCAATGGCCATCGAACTGCACTTACAACGGCCTTTTCCAAATTTGATTTGGACATAATTCCAAATCCAACCGTTAGATTTCTAATTTCTAATATTCATTAGAAAGCTCTTTTCGATACGAACCCAACGGTTCCGGTTTTAGGAGAATCCGACGGTCGGATATTCCGCAATATCCATTCGAAGTCAATGGTCGAAATTCGCGAACTGCCGCGGCGCGGCGCGTTCTATTCAGGCCATTATATTATGTGTATAATATATACTTTGTCGATTTCCTTTCAGAACGAATTTTATAAATCGTTTTAAATTCATTTTCAAAACGGTTTCAACTTCATATTCAATTTCACATCAAAATTGAATATTCCAATATAAATTCGTTCTAAATTCATTTCAAATCGATTTCAATTCAAATTGATTTCTAATTCAATTTCAGTTCGTTTTCAATTCAATTCAATTTCAAATTCGAATTCATTTCTATTCAATTTCAATTCGAATTCATTTCTATTCAATTTCAATTCGTTTTCAATTCAATTCAATTTCAAATTTGAATTCATTTATATTCAATTTCAATTCGTTTTCAATTCAATTCAATTTCAAATTCGAATTCATTTATATTCAATTTCAATTCGAATTCATTTCTATTCAGTTTCAGTTCGAATTTCAATTCTTTTCAAAATATCAGATTTTGAAATCACTTTCGATATTCATTATAAAATGAATGAAATCGATATAAATATCGTTCACGTCAAAATGGCGTCAATCTAATCAACACGGCTTCATATATTTCTATTTTCAAATATTCTATTTCAAATATTTCTTTTTCAAATATTTCTATTCAAATATTTCTTTTTCAAATATTTCTATTCAAATATTTCTTTTTCAAATATTTCTATTAAAAACTGGAATGATGCCCAATCAATTACCATATAATGTTAATTATACGGATTTTCTACAACACATGTATACATCAATGATGACAAATAATCAACCATCATCCAAAGTGCATTCTACACTGTATAAGCATCAAATATAAATATTTAACTCTTATAACAGTCTGTCAATCAATCGATCGACATACAACTAATTATTGGGATTAGTGTATGTCATCCATCATCCCAATACCCGTGTAGGGTTTCAAACAATCAAACACAGATTTTATTTGTGCAGTTGGGTGATGTGTAAAATTTATCGTCGCAATCAATATCAGTCAAATGTGTGTATATAAACTGTAACAACCCGTATTTCAATAACATGTTAAAACGAGAATCAAGGCAGAATTTAATTTTAAATTCTGAATCAAGTTAAACGGGCTATGCCATTGCGTTCGTCTCGGAAAAATACGCGAAATAGAGTCTGAGTTTTCGAAAATCGGAGTCCGTATGACCCGATTAAGGCCCAACGAAGTTTTCAGAAAATTTCTAAGTAAAAACAGATTTCAAATTCAAACTTGAATTTGGAAAATTGGGCCAGTTGGGCCAGGCGGGAAAAATTCCCGCTACAGTACCCAAGTCGACAGCCCTGTCGACTTGGGAGTCGACTTGGTCTGACCAAGTCGACAGCCCTGTCGACTTGGCTGTCGACCTGGCTCAGACGAGCAGTCTTGCCTGGTGCACCTGTTTCTATCTTGGCTAGGTTTTTGGGCCTGGTTTGAAATCTGACGGTTCAGGTTGGTCCTAGGGTTAATCTAAGGGCCTAAAACTATCCTAATCTCTATAAAAAGACCCTAAACCTACCCCTAAACCCTCATTATTCACTCATGTAACTAAACTATGGCTAAATTTCTACTCTCATGGCCTCCACTCAACTATCCTAGCCTCAACTTCATTTCTATGAGAGGTTTCATGATCATGAGAGTGTTAGAGAGTCCCTATGTTAGTATGAGAGCTTCTCAAGTTGATTCCAAGGCCAAAGCTTTGATCTTTGTTCATAAAGATGGTGTTTTTGTTGATTTGGAGCATCCATCTTTGGGTTTTTGGGTGATGGCATGCATAGGCTTCATTACAAGCTTTAGTGTAATCGATTTAGGCCTTAATAGCAATGTAAGCCCTTCCCTACTCTTAGATATTAACCATGAAGTTAAATGTTCATGTTGCAAATTTGGGTTTGATCATTGAGTATGATTTATGCTATCATGTCATGCAAGTTTATGAAGTCATTATCTTGATCTTATGAGCTAAAAGCTACAACCTTTATGTTGAAATGTTGCATTATGCAACATGAGAACCTTCATAATCATTATGTCAACTTGCATATGAAGTCATAATCCTTATATGATGATATATGCGAGTTTCTAGCCATCATTCCATGTCTTTTGTCACCATGATTTGCTTATGTGCCAAGTTTGGGTTTATGCATGTTTTTGAGGCTTAAGAATGTAACATGCAAGCTAATGAACACATTTGTGCCTCATTTGCCACCATGATTAACTTGTGGCTTAATACCCATTTTTGTCATTCCTTTGCCAAGTCTCTTCTTTTAATCCATTACGTTGTTGCGAACGTATATGCGAGTTTAAAAGCGTTGGGTTATGTTATGGGTAATTTCTAATGACATGAAAATACAACTTGAAAACATGACTTGAAATATAACATGGAAGTTGACATGTAAGTATGCATAAAAACATAAGCTTGGGAATTTACCTATTAAGTTAGGTCTACCCTTTGGGAATTTACCTATTAAGTTAGGTCTACCCAAATGCTTGAAAAACTTGTAACATGTTTTGGAAACATGATGAACATGACACTTAGATAATATAAGTGTGGCCAACTCGAGGTTGGGTTGAGTTTGCAACGTAAAACTACGCGGAACCGACCGGCCTAACTAGTAGTTGCAAACAATAGGACCCAATGTGAGAAGTTGGTCATGTTGTGCTTGAACCCGAGGTTAGACCAAGTTATGGTGTAAAGCTACCCGGAACCGACCGGCTTAACTAGTAACCACAACAAAGTCTAATGTGAGAGGTTGGGGTGCATTAAGTAATTAATGTCACATGATAGGGTCAAGTTAATTTGATTAATGACTCTTAACCAAATATGACATGGATAAAGGGGTTAAGTAAATTGATTAGGCTAATGATACTTAACAAAACATGACAAGGTTGGGTAGGTTAAGTGATTTGATCTGCCTAATGACACTTAACCATTTTTATACGACTAGTTGACGGGGATTAAGTTAACCAATACTTAATCAATCCAACATGATAACTTGATAAGGTTAAGTGGGATCGGGTTTGATTTCTTAATGACACTTAACCATGCAAGATGATTAGGGGATGGGGTTAAGCCAACCTATACTTAACCAATCCGACTCGATAATTTGATGGGAGTAAGATAATCTTTGCTTAATCGATCAAGCAAGATAATCCGATAGGAATAAGGTAAGCTAGTACTTGACCAATTTGACTTGATAGGGTTAAGTCATGAGCCTCTGCGTACACTTAACCAACTTGTGGGACTAAGTCTTGAACTTAAATACTTAGCCAATCTTTGACGTGATTCGTGGGCGGGTTAAGTCATGGACTTGAATGATAACACTTAACCCAATAGACAAACCCTAGCTAGAAGAACTAGGTAGAAAACCGTGGTTAACCAAGGATAACGGGAAAGGAAGCTAAGTGGTAAACCTTAGTTAAGGGTAACTAAGTAATAATTCTTAGCTAAGGACATAGGACTAATTCTCAAAACGATGAGTAACCTGATACGGTAGGTCATCGCTTAGTATACGAGGGGGAGCAAGTTATCTGACTTGGATAAAAGCTCCAGCGCACTGGGTGCCGAAGTGGAAGCTTCGGGGGACGTGAGGATATTCTTGGGATCCCTCTGTGGGCTGCCAGGTAATTATACTAGGCCCATGAGAGGTTAAGGTCTGCGTTAGAAGGACCAAGAGTATGCCTTGGTTGCTATGCGAGCAACCTAAAGACTGGGATGGATTAGCGTGGAGTCGACGATTCTTGTTTTTGCCCTGGATAGCGCATCGCCGACTACCTACCATCTTTAGTCAATCGTGTACGTACGGAAAGGCAGGGAACCCCCAACAGACCATTTGCTTGCTATCGAGTCATGGGTGAGGTTGGCCCGTAGGAAAGTGGGCTATAGTGGGGCCGTGGAGTGGTTCTTATACATGATTTTTCTTGGATTGCCTTTCAGTAGTTGAGGGAGGGGTCACGTGGGACCATAGCCACGGGTACAAAAACAGACCTTGATATCTGCATCGGCAGACGATTTAAAGCTCCCGACCGAGTTCCGTATTTCTTGATTTGCCCTGGCACGGAACTCGGATGGCACATTGGGGAACATGTGCATCTAGACATGGAAAACGATTCATGATACATACGTGGGATCAAGGGCGCGGTTGACGGGTGGCGTAATCCCTAGTGGTCCTAGGTGGCCAAGACCCAAACCGAGACACGGAAACGTTCATTAGGTAGCATAATCCCTAGCGGCCCTAGGTGGCATAAATCCTAAGTGGACGCGCGATAGTTCATGGTAGGGAAACACAACTAGATCAAGGGTTGCAGTCCAAAACAACTTCAAGGATAAAACGTTTACATGGGAAAGTCCGTACGGCCTACGGCAAAGGACTGAACTTATTCATGGAAAGAAACATACGAGTTGGGAAAACCTACATATGCTATATGTTAGGTTGACATGGACCATTCCATGACATTGGGTAAGGGACATTCATTGTTAACACATGGCGCGGGTTGGGATACTAGTACGAGAGGTGCAGAGCAAATATACATATTAGAACCTGAGCGGATATACAGGATAGATGCCATGGGACGTTATACACGATAGATATCTTGGGATATTATACTTGATAGAAACCTGACAATGTGATACCTTGTTTTATCTTGACATGGTAGTTTATCATGACACCCTAGTTCCTCTGAGTTCAATAGTTCATCCTGTTATTTTGATTTAATTGACCTATCTTGTATCATGCTTATGTTCATCTCCGTTTCTCGTGACAGTTAACTTTACTAGTTTTTATATTAATAGTAGATAGGGCTTACTCAGTCTTTTTGACTGACCCGTTTTGTTTCGCCTCTTTTCTTCCGTTCCCCCCCCCCAGGTTACAGGGAGGAAACACTGCTGTTTAGTTCGGACTTCTTCTGCTTGAAGGTCATCATGGATGGCTTGGACTTTTCCAGGCTATGGCTACTTTACTGTTTTTACTTGGGGAATAATTTACGAAAAAAAATCTTTATGCTTCTTTACTATTGCAAGACAGGTTTTGATGTACTCTGATGTAAAAGGCTTTAGACCTTATGTATTCATGTTATGAAAGACTGATTTTACTTCCGCTATTTTATGTGTTCTGTCTTGTGATGTTTCTGTGCATGTTTACCAATAATGCCCCTCTAAAGCTAGTGCATTCCCTTGCGAGTGACCCTAGCGGAGGCGGGGTGTTACAATTTGGTATCAGAGCAGAAGGTTACCAGACTGGGCAAAAGTTTTTAAAGACCTTCTGAAAACTATTTGAAAATCGTTTATAAAGAAGCATTTTTCAAGAAAATTTTCTTTTAAAAAGAAAAAGGCTATTCCCCAGAGGCCATTAGCACTATCCTTGTTCCCTTGATTGAATCTCTTTTCCTTTCTTTTCTCCATCTGTAGTCACAGTGGTTTTAACTGCGAATAGTCTT
Source organism: Allium sativum (assembly GCA_030737875.1). Lineage (NCBI taxonomy): Eukaryota > Viridiplantae > Streptophyta > Magnoliopsida > Asparagales > Amaryllidaceae > Allium > Allium sativum. The sequence continues at coordinate 772,240,793 of CM060924.1, read as the reverse complement.
TTCTATCTACGAAAGCGCTTTCCATGCAATGGAGGTTGTTCTCGAGAGACCAGTGGCCGTGTTATAAGAAAGGATAATGAGAAAGAGGATAAAGGATACGAGTTTAAGGATGAGCAACTTGTTGGTATGGCTCAACCCAGAATGAGAGAGAACGATGAACAATGAAACCCATGACGATAGAGTACCTTTGGCATGGTGGAACGGGATGGATAGTTAAGTATCATGGGACAAGGACAAAATCATCGGGAGGGCAGTAGTATGCTCTCATTTCTAGGGTACCTCGGAAGGAGGGTAACGATCTTGTTAAAGGTTTAGCTTTTCTTCTCTATCATCCCGTTAGGACTTTGTTTTGATCATCGTAACATTTAAGTCTGCTTCGATAGTTGATTCTCTGCACCTTAAGTACTAGCGTAATAGAGAATCCCATTTTTGTCTCAAGTCCTGTGGAGAATCGGTCCATTTATTCATGACTTGTTTTGGATTTGAGAATGACATGCCTCGGTTATGGATGGATTCTAGGGATGAAGTGGTTATCCAGTAAGGGGTGCCATTCTCGGTTTTGGAAAGAGGGTAGTTAGACTCTCGACTCATCTTGGTGATACCCTCGAAGTCTCGTGTAACCCTTTTTGGGTTCTGTCATGGTTAGTTACCTAGAATCTCTTGATGCGTTTATCGGGAATCTCTGATCCGTTCGAATAGAATTCGCCGCTAAGGCGGATGGTTCGTTTCGATTATGCATGAGTTATGGGAATCACCCTAGTAAGAACTCGGGGCAACATGGATTGGCATTGGAAAACGAGATCCAGAATTCACTAGTGAATTTTGGGAGAGCTTGCATGAGTACGCAGATATGTTTGAGCCAAGCATACTAGGGAAAGGATAAGTGAAACGAGAGGCGACAGTGAAATGAGTTCCACTCACACCTTGGAAATAGGAATCAAGAAGCTACGAAATCACGAAGTTAAAGGACGGTCAAGGCACAAACGGAATTAAGCCCAAGGAAATACGACTTCTTTTTTTGAAAGTATATCCTTGATCCCTGTTTTCTGTAGAGCTTGCTTGTAGGCTACCTTTTGTGAATATCCTCTCGGTCCTATATTCTATTACAAACCCCGTAAGGAGTTTGTCTCGTTTATCTTCTCGACCCTGTTTCAGGGAATCCTAGGTAGAACCCTATGGATGTAAACATGTATTTGAAACATGTTATGATTGATATGGTTGCAAGTGGTTGCAAGTGGTTATTCGTGGATGCGCGAATATACATTAGACACTAGCTCGACTCGGTCACATTTCATATTGCATATGCACGAGTATTTATACTTGTTTATGGGTGAAATCGAATGTGTTATCATGCGGTTGTTGCATATGAATGAATGATTGTGCACGCATATAGTATCTATATGACGAGGACTATTTGCATACATGTTGGATTCATGGCACTATACATATTTTTGCATTAGAAAGATTACTCAGGCCTGATCATTAGCATTAGGAACATGTACACACACGTTTTGCATATATTCATACAGCATTAGAAATCATCTAAGGACAATGGTTGCTTGTGGATGATGTTTTGAGTAGATGGATGATGGATGGTAGGATATGTTCTTCCTAACTTAGAGATTTCGGGGACGAAATCCTAAAAGGTGGGGAGAATGTAACAACCCGTATTTCGATAACATGTTAAAACGAGAATCAAGGCAGAATTTAATTTTAAATTCTGAATCAAGTTAAATGGGCTATGCCATTGCGTTCGTCTCGGAAAAATACGCGAAATAGAGTCCGAGTTTTCGAAAATCGGAGTCCGTATGACCCGATTAAGGCCCAACGAAGTTTTCAGAAAATTTCTAAGTAAAAACAGATTTCAAATTCAAACTTGAATTTGGAAAATTGTGCCAGTTGGGCCAGGCGGGAAAAATTCCCGCCACAGTACCCAAGTCGACAGCCCTGTCGACTTGGCTGTCGACCTGGCTCAGACGAGCAGTCTTGCCTGGTGCACCTGTTTCTATCTTGGCTAGGTTTTTGGGCCAAGTTTGAAATCTGACGGTTCAGGTTGGTCCTAGGGTTAATCTAAGGGCCTAAAACTATCCTAATCTCTATAAAAAGACCCTAAACCTACCCCTAAACCCTCATTATTCACTCATGTAACTAAACTATGGCCAAATTTCTACTCTCATGGCCTCCACTCAACTATCCTAGCCTCCACTTCATTTCTATGAGAGGTTTCATGATCGTGAGAGTGTTAGAGAGTCCCTATGTTAGTATGAGAGCTTCTCAAGTTGATTCCAAGGCAAAAGCTTTGATCTTTGTTCATAAAGATGGTGTTTTTGTTGATTTGGAGCATCCATCTTTGGGTTTTTGGGTGATGGCATGCATAGGCTTCATTACAAGCTTTAGTGTAATCGATTTAGGCCTTAATAGCAATGTAAGCCCTTCCCTACTCTTAGATATTAACCATGAAGTTAAATGTTCATGTTGCAAATTTGGGTTTGATCATTGAGTATGATTTATGCTATCATGTCATGCAAGTTTATGAAGTCATTATCTTGATCTTATGAGCTAAAAGCTACAACCTTTATGTTGAAATGTTGCATTATGCAACATGAGAACCTTCATAATCATTATGTCAACTTGCATATGAAGTCATAATCCTTATATGATGATATATGCGAGTTTCTAGCCATCATTCCATGTCTTTTGTCACCATAATTCGCTTATGTGCCAAGTTTGGGTTTATGCATGTTTTTGAGGCTTAAGAATGTAACATGCAAGCTAATGAACACATTTGTGCCTCATTTGCCACCATGATTAACTTGTGGCTTAATACCCATTTTTGTCATTCCTTTGCCAAGTCTCTTCTTTTAATCCATTACGTTGTTGCGAACGTATATGCGAGTTTAAAAGCGTTGGGTTATGTTATGGGTAATTTCTAATGACATGAAAATACAACTTGAAAACATGACTTGAAATATAACATGGAAGTTGACATGTAAGTATGCATAAAAACATAAGCTTGGGAATTTACCTATTAAGTTAGGTCTACCCTTTGGGAATTTACCTATTAAGTTAGGTCTACCCAAATGCTTGAAAAACTTGTAACATGTTTTGGAAACATGATGAACATGACACTTAGATAATATAAGTGTGGCCAACTCGAGGTTGGGTTGAGTTTGCAACGTAAAACTACGCGGAACCGACCGGCCTAACTAGTAGTTGCAAACAATAGGACCCAATGTGAGAAGTTGGTCATGTTGTGCTTGAACCCGAGGTTAGACCAAGTTATGGTGTAAAGCTACCCGGAACCGACCGGCTTAACTAGTAACCACAACAAAGTCTAATGTGAGAGGTTGGGGTGCATTAAGTAATTAATGTCACATGATAGGGTCAAGTTAATTTGATTAATGACTCTTAACCAAATATGACATGGATAAAGGGGTTAAGTAAATTGATTAGGCTAATGATACTTAACAAAACATGACAAGGTTGGGTAGGTTAAGTGATTTGATCTGCCTAATGACACTTAACCATTTTTATACGACTAGTGGAAGGGGATTAAGTTAACCAATACTTAATCAATCCAACATGATAACTTGATAAGGTTAAGTGGGATCGGGTTTGATTTCTTAATGACACTTAACCATGCAAGATGATTAGGGGATGGGGTTAAGCCAACCTATACTTAACCAATCCGACTCGATAATTTGATGGGAGTAAGATAATCTATGCTTAATCGATCTAGCAAGATAATCCGATAGGATTAAGGTAAGCTAGTACTTGACCAATTTGACTTGATAGGGTTAAGTCATGTGCCTCTGGGTACACTTAACCAACTTGTGGGACTAAGTCTTGAACTTAAATACTTAGCCAATCTTTGACGTGATTCGTGGGCGGGTTAAGTCATGGACTTGAATGATAACACTTAACCCAATAGACAAACCCTAGCTAGAAGAACTAGGTAGAAAACCGTGGTTAATCAAGGATAACGGGAAAGGAAGCTAAGTGGTAAACCTTAGTTAAGGGTAACTAAGTAATAATTCTTAGCTAAGGACATAGGACTAATTCTCAAAACGATGAGTAACCTGATACGGTAGGTCATCGCTTAGTATACGAGGGGGAGCAAGTTATCTGACTTGGATAAAAGCTCCAGCGCACTGGGTGCCGAAGTGGAAGCTTCGGGGGACGTGAGGATATTCTTGGGATCCCTCTGTGGGCTGCCAAGTAATTATACTAGGCCCATGAGAGGTTAAGGTCTGCGTTAGAAGGACCAAGAGTATGCCTTGGTTGCTATGCGAGCAACCTAAAGACTGGGATGGATTAGCGTGGAGTCGACGATTCTTGTTTTTGCCCTGGATAGCGCATCGCCGACTACCTACCATCTTTAGTCAATCGTGTACGTACGGAAAGGCAGGGAACCCCCAACAGACCATGTGCTTGCTATCGAGTCATGGGTGAGGTTGGCCCGTAGGAAAGTGGGCTATAGTGGGGCCGTGGAGTGGTTCTTATACATGATTTTTCTTGGATTGCCTTTCAGTAGTTGAGGGAGGGGCACGTGGGACCATAGCCACGGGTACAAAAACAGACCTTGATATCTGCATCGGCAGACGATTTAAAGCTCCCGACCGAGTTCCGTATTTCTTGATTTGCCCTGGCACGGAACTCGAATGGCACATTGGGGAACATGTGCATCTAGACATGGAAAACGATTCACGATACATACGTGGGATCAAGGGCGCGGTTGACGGGTGGCGTAATCCCTAGTGGTCCTAGGTGGCTAAGACCCAAACCGAGACACGGAAACGTTCATTAGGTAGCATAATCCCTAGCGGCCCTAGGTGGCATAAATCCTAAGTGGACGCGCGATAGTTCATGGTAGGGAAACACAACTAGATCAAGGGTTGCAGTCCAAAACAACTTCAAGGATAAAACGTTTACATGGGAAAGTCCGTACGGCCTACGGCAAAGGACTGAACTTATTCATGGAAAGAAACATACGAGTTGGGAAAACCTACATATGCTATGTGTTAGGTTGACATGGACCATTCCATGACATTGGGCAAGGGACATTCATTGTTAACACATGGCGCGGGTTGGGATACTAGTACGAGAGGTGCAGAGCAAATATACATATTAGAACCTGAGCGGATATACAGGATAGATGCCTTGGGGCGTTATACGCGATAGATATCTTGGGATATTATACTTGATAGAAACCTGACAATGTGATACCTTGTTTTATCTTGACATGGTAGTTTATCACGACACCCTAGTTCCTCTGAGTTCAGTAGTTCATCCTGTTATTTTGATTTAATTGACCTATCTTGTATCATGCTTATGTTCATCTCAGTTTCTCATGACAGTTAACTTTACTAGTTTTTATATTAATAGTAGATTGGGCTTACTCAGTCTTTTTGACTGACCCATTTTGTTTCGCCTCTTTTCTTCCATTCCCCCCCAGGTTACACGGAGGAAACACTGCTGTTTAGTTCGGATTTCTTCTGCTTGAAGGTCATCATGGATGGCTTGGACTTTTCTTGGCTATGGCTACTTTACTGTTTTTACTTGGGGAATAATTTACGAAAAAAAATCTTTATGCTTCTTTACTATTGCAAGACAGGTTTTGATGTACTCTGATGTAAAAGGCTTTAGACCTTATGTATTCATGTTATGAAAGACTAATTTTACTTCCGCTATTTTATGTGTTCTGTCTTGTGATGTTTCTGTGCATGTTTACCAATAATGCCCCTCTAAAGCTAGTGCATTCCCTTGCGAGTGACCCTAGCGGAGGCGGGGTGTTACATAAACAAATCGTCCGATTTGTTTATTTTTATTTCCTTTCATTTACACGTTAAAAATTCTATTTTTAACTATAAAATATTTTCACCTATATAAATATTTTATTTCATTTCACATCACATCACACAATCAACTACACATCAAAATCAAACAATCAAGCATACAAGCCGTCCATGGTCTGTGGACGACGGGTGTCGGGTTCTACTAAACACCGTCTGCATCCTAGTATATATTTCAACTAGAAATAAAATTAAAAGTGAGAAGTTCTCACAGAGGGTTCCACTCCGCCGTGCTTTGCTGTTGAACTGCTGAACCGTCTAGATCGGTTGAAATGAACATTGTAGTCCTTTTCTCGCTGTTCAAATATAAAAATATTATTATTGCTTCATTCAATAGATAAAAATCATATTTTTAATTCACTACTAGTATATAAACTATATTTTTAACTTTTCTATATTATAAAAATTATATTTTTAACTTTCACATATAATAAAAATTATATTTTTAACTTCTCTATATAACAAAAATTATATTTTTAATACTCTACTATAATATAAAAATTATATTTTTTTATACTTTCAAATATCACTCCTTTTACATTGTAAAAATCACTTCTTTTTCTTTAGAAAAATCAAAGCTTTTTAACTTTAAAAAACACGCCTTTCATGAATTAAAAATCTATTCTTTCCTCGCTATAAAAATCAATTCTTCATCTAAATAAAATTCATATAATGAAACTGATTTTTATATTTTTAAACAAACCAAAAATCATATTTCTTTTTAAATCTAATCACTTTAAACCAACAAAAAAAATAAAAAAAATATAGAAAAAGTAAAGAGAACTCACGGGGTTTGGAGGTGGAGATGGCCGTGGTGGGCCCTGCACCGGCGGTAGGAGGTGCTGGAGGGTGGTTCAGTGTCGCGGAAGGGGGCTTGGGGGTGCTAGCGGCGGTCTCGGTGGGTTTGGGCTCGAGTTTCAGAAGAGGGAGAGAGTGGAGAGCGAGAAGGGGGCGTCGTGGTCAGGAGGGAGCGACGACGTGGAGGAAGAGGATGAGGTGGGGGCGGGTCAGCGTTCAGCACGGCGGCGCGAGGGTGAAAGGGGGCTCGCGGTCTTCGTTCGCAGAGAAGGCGAGAGGGAGGAAGAGGAGAAGGGGAAACGAAGGGGATGGAGGGGGGAGGCTTCACCGATGGCGGCGCTGGAGGTTGGGCCAGGCGGTGGCGTCGCGAGGCGGGGAGGGCATCGTGAATGAGAAGCGCGTTTTTTTTCTTTTTGATTTCTGAATTAGGTTTAGAGGGAAAAGGGGGAAGGATATATTTATATAATAATTTATATTTTATTTTATTTAAATTTTAAAAAGTAACTTTTTATTTCGAATTCGAAACGAGACCCACCGCCTGTCGTCCATAGCGTTTCACTCCCATTCCGAACACAATGTGATATGTATCGTAAGCTGAATCGATCATTTCGATCAGTTTTCGTCGGAATCAACATATAACTCTATATATTGAATTTGAACGTGCATTTCAATTTACTGGGGTCACATAATAACTCGAAAAATTCCAGAAAAATATTTTCTAGCTTTGTATTGACGATACGGTCTTAACAAAACTAGTTTCGTCAAATTCTGAGACCATTAGAAAAATGGCCATTTTCCAGTCGATTAAAATCAACTGAAACTGGTCAAACGCGTTTTCCTTTGCCACACTCACATATTGATTCGAAAAATTATGAAATTTGGAATCTAACAATTATTTGACATCACGGATCCAATAAAAGTTGTTTCATCGAAATCCGAGGTCGTTTGCGAAATTCCCATTTTTAAGGGCCTGAATTCCATAACGACTATTCAGAATTTTCAACTGGACATATCATTTGATTCCCGCAATGGAATCTTGATTTTTCGGATTCGTTGGAAAGATATTCCCAATTAGATTCCATTATTTTTGGTTTCACTAAAATCCGGATTGTTTTGCACCCGGTACATTCAATTGAAGTTTGAAATGGAATTATCGAACTACCATGCCATTTTCAATTCTATTTATAATTATATATAATTATTTATATTCTAACGACGACGTATATAATATATACGTTCTATTCTATTCAAAATAAATTTTCTCGTCGATATTATTTAAAATAATTCATTTTAAATGTTCAAACTTCGCTAAAAGTGCCAAAATAAAAATTTTAAATTGGCCCAGATTTCCGGGTTGTTACATGCCATCATTTACTTTGAATGCCACATCATCAGATCCTTCCATATATGTTGTCCTGGGACTGGACAAACCAAAGATACTATTCCATCAATCCATCTTGGGCAATTTCTAACTAGGATCAATAGAACAGCCCTTGCATTTTACTCCGTCTTCAATCATCTTTAGCATAAGTTGATTCATAATGCTTATGCCAATACGGAGTGGTTTTCAGATGTTAAACCTGATCCCGGTCTCTCCGTATTGACAACGAAGGTATAAAATAAAACTTTGATAGTTGGTGATTTAACTATCAAAGGAACATCCACACAACCAACGGTCCTATTTCCAAATGGAAATTCTATCGATCAGGCATCAAACAACACTGGGCACTTTTTATATTAATTCCTTATTATATTATCAAATCTAAATTCTCCATTTCCCTCTTCTAGATTCTTTCAAAATTCAATTGTCTTTCTCGATTCTTGGAAAAACATTTTCAATATCATAATTCCTTGATTCGAAAAAATCTCTTGTTCCAGTTAGAAAACATTTTCACGAATCCTTATTTCCAATATTTAGAAAATAAACTTTATTAATAATGGAAAATATTTCCATATTCCATTTATTAATTCCTCATTGACCAGTTCATTTCATTTTCTATGCATAGAAAATATCTCTCATTTTATTTATGGAAAACATTTCAAAATCCTTTAAATTAACCTGATATTATAAAACATCATTATTATAACTTAAACCTTTAATCATTTATTAACTAAAAATATTTCTAACCACTCCTCACTATCAAACCTTAACCATTCCTCCATCAATCATGAAGTCAATCAAGTTGGGATATAATTATCTCTCAGACCTTAATTGAACGACATTCTCAACTTTGAAATAGTCAAAGCTCACAACTTCAAACAAAACTTCGCTTATGCGACTCTCGGATTCAGTCTAAGAATCCACTTCTTTTACAAAAAATATTGATTATAACGATAGTGCTATAATCGTTGTTTTCAAACATTAATTATAATGGTAGCATTAAAATCGATGTTTAGATTTACAAAACATTTATTATAACAATAGCGTAATAATTGCTGTTTAGATTTATAAAACATTTATTATAACAACAGCGTTATAATCGTTGTTTAGATTTATAAAACATTTATTATAACAACAGCGTTATAATCGTTGTTTCCAAATATTTTGTTTATAAGAATATAAAACTTGTACTTATTAATTTCAATAAATAAATTAATAAGTAAATAAATAATTAATTACATTTGATTCAAACGAGAAGTAAAAATAACTAATTTCCTAAATTCGATATAATCGAATTCCAATAAATAACTCTCTCTCGAATAATCTATATTCGATTTATATTCCCGACTTCGAAATTTATCTACCATTTCAGGTTAATTCAAATTCTGAATTCACCTTTTGAATTTATCCCTTCTAAATCATTATCAAATTCCATTATACCCATTCGGTCTACAAAGCGTTATCACACTTTATTTTATATTCTGAATTTTGAACTAAAAACTCATCGTTTTCTTTTAAAACGATTGCCTATTTCCCTTTTCATTCAATTACCAATCTGGATTCATATTTCAAATCTAAATTCCCTTTAGAGATATTTCAATTGCAAAATATTGCCTTTAAACCATTATTCACTTTAACTGTGAATATATTTCTTTTATATACAATCAAATCTATTTGAATTTTATACTTGTAAATAACATTTCAAATCAAATTTCCGTTTGTAACGTCTATTTAGAATTTATTCATAGAAAAAATTATTTTAATTTCATCCATTTATAATCATGCTTATAATTTCCTTTATGTTCGCTAACTTCCATTTTCCATTACAAATATTGGTTCCTAACCTGATTCCACTTTTCCAATATAAATTCAAACTTGAATTTATATTTTACTTTATCTCAGGATAATATTTTACTAATTTATAAACATCATTTTACAAACAACTTCTTGTTTTATTTATTTAAACAAGTTTCTATTTTTAAGTCTATTCAAAATTTAAATTTCTATTTTGAAAAATAATTTCCTTTTTACATCTCAAATTCCTTTTCTACATTTGAAAATATTTATGGTATTTAAATATCAAAATTCTAGGATTAGTGTAATTCAAACACAACATAATCAACCATGTATTATATATCACAACATATAACATACTAAACGATAAACATTAATGTAAATATTGAGGAATCCAGTTGGATCCTCCAGCCAGTTTCCATGCATCCACAGATGTTAATCAACATCAATAATAGAAATTTCACATAAATATGACATGTCATAATAAACACGATCAATGATTTATATATAACTATATCAACCATTTCAACCAATTTTATCAACCATTCATCCAACAACCATCACACAATATAAAATTACTATAAATAAATTTAAAACTCGTTTATATAAAAATATAAACGAGGTAGAGTTAGTGAGTTTACTCACCTTGGTTGCAGTTGACGATTCTGCTTTTGTTTCGTTTTAAAATCAAATAGACATTCGATTTTATCACGAAGTTCCAGTCACTCTATTTTCAGTCACAGTAGCTCTACAACGTAGATCTCCTCGTTATGATTCCAACGTACTTTACTTATCCAATTCTAATCACAAACGAATTAGTTATAGGTATTATAATGTTTACTATGAATTAATTTAATTTGTAATTAATTAATAAATCATTAAACTTTTAATTACCATGATTAATGAAAATAAGATACCGTGACTTCCTGACTCCTTGAAACAACAATACCACAGTGTGCCAATCATGAAGCAACCCCGATCTAACTCCACCAAGGTTCTCTTCTAATTCCTTTTATAAAACTTTTTCCTCCTTTATACACAGTCTGCTCTTGTATCCCCTCCTGTTCGAATTTTTCCAACTCCTGTAACTGTTTATAGCCAAAAACCTTACCTCCCCTGTAATAACCCAGAAATGCGAGCCAGTTTAAAATTTTTATTTTGGTAATTTTAATGAAGTTTGAATATTTAAAATGAATTATTTTAAATAATAACGATGAGAAAATTTATTTTGAATAGAAATAGAACGTATATATTTATATACGTCGTCGTTAGAATATAATATTTATTTTAAATTATAAAAGGTATTGAAAATGGCGCGGTAGTTCGATAATTCGATTTCAAAGTTCAAATGAATGTACCGGGTGCAAAATAAACCGGATTTTAGAGAAACTGAAAATAATAGAATCTATTTGAGAATATCTTTCCAATAAATCCGAAAAATTGAAATTTCATAGCGGGGGTAAAAAGATATGTCCAGTTGAAAATTCTGAATTGTCACTATGGAATTCAGGCCCTTAAAAATAGGAATTTTGCAAACGACCTCGGATTTCGACGAAACCACTTTTGTTGGATCCGGGATGTAAGGTTATTGCTAGGTATCAAATTTCATAATTTTTCGATTCAATATGTGAGCGTGGAAAAGGAAAACGCGTTTGACCAGTTTCAATTGATTTTAATCGACTTGAAAATGGCCATTTTTCTAATGGTCTCAGAATTCGACGAAACTACTTTTGTTAGGACCTTATCGTCGATAAGAAGCTAGAAAATATTTTTCGGGAATTTTTAGAGCTTGTGTGTGGCCCTGGTAAATTGAAACGCTCACTCAAATTCAATATATAGAGTAATATGTTGATTTTGACGAAAACTGATCGAAAAGATCGACTCAGCTTACGATACATATCCCATTGTGTTCGGAATGGGGGTAATTAACTATGGGCGACAGTCGGTGGGTTTGATTTGGGGTTCGAATAAAAAGGTAACTTTTTTTGGGAATATAAAAATTAAATAAAAAAATATGCCCCCTTCTCTCCTTAAGTTGACCAATGCCCCCCTTTTTCACTTTTCATTTCCACGATCAGTTAAATAAGTAAAAAAAGAAACGAAGAAGGGGGAGGAGCCGCCGCTCCTACCAGCAGCGCCACCATGCGCCGCCACCAGGGCGGAGCCCCCTCTCCTCCTCGACCTCCGTTCTCCTCTCTTCCCCTCTTCTCAAGGCCGACGCGAACCAAAACCGCCCCCCTTTTCTTCCCTAGCGCCGCCAGCACCACCCCACTGTCCCAAAGCCACCGCGACCTCCCCAACTGTAACGACCCAGAAAATCTTAACCAATTAAAAATTTTTAAATTGGCTAAAATAATGGATCTTAAATATTTAAAAAAAAATATTTTAAATTATAGCAATGAAAAGTGAGTTTGAATCGACGTTTGAAAACGAATATAATTAATTATAATTATAAACAAGGTCTGAAATGGCATTGTAGTTTCAAAAATTAAATTCAAACTTTGTCAGACTGTACCGGGTGCAAAACAAAACGGATTTGAGTGAAACCAAAAATATTTAAATCTGTTAGTGAATACCTTTCTAACGAATTTGAAAAATAGAATTTTCATAGCGGAAAGCAAAAGTTATGGCAAAATGAATTTTCAGAAAGGTCGTTATGGAATTTATATAGCCCGTGAAATTGGCCATTTTGCATATGACCTCGGAATTCGACGAAACAATTTTTGTTGGATCTGGGATGCGAAGTTATTGCTAGGTTTCAAATTTCATAATTTTTGAAGCTAGTATGTGAGCGTGGCAAAGGAAAACGTGTTTTGGTCAATTATAGTTAAATTGGATCGACCAGAAATGGGCCTTTTTGCAAACGGTCTCAGAATTCGACGAAACTAGTTTTGTTGGGACCGTATCGTCAAAACATAGCCAGGTTTATTTTTCTGGTATTTTTCGAATCAGTTTGTGGCCCTGGCAAATTGAAATGTACGTTCAAATCGAATATTGAATGTTTTATATTTTAATTTGAAGGAAAACTGACTGAAACAGTCGAATGGGCTTACGAAACATATCCCATTGTGTTCGGAATGTGGGTAAAACGCTAGGGACGGCAGTCGTTGGGTTTAGATTGGTGGTCGTGTCAGAAAACCCCTTTAAAACCCACCGGCCAATCATAATTTTTATAAAAATAAAAAATAAAAAAATTCCTTTTCTCTCTCCCCGACGAACGAAGGAAACCCTTTGAAATCTTCCCCCTCATTTTCCGATCAATCCACGCCGAATTAGCTCGTGCCACAGTTGAACTTTTTGAAGATCTTCTCGAAATTTTCAAATCCATATAAAGTTTGGAATTTTTCGTGGCCTGTGGAGGGAGAATCGACATCCTGAAGTCGGTGACTTCAATTTGCCGCCGCCACCCCCTGGCACCACCGAGTGGGCCCCCACCACCACGCGCAGGCGCGCGTCTCCTCCCTCTTCGTCGCTGCACCGGCCGATCCTCCTATTGATTCACGGTTTGATCGAAAATTGCAAACGTAGTTTTGAACCTTTCAGCTGAGGTACGGCTTGTTTTATTTTCAACTGTTTTAACACCTTTAAACCGTTGCAAACTTTGAAAAATCATATCTTTTTGCTGTGTTGACGAAATTCAGTGAAACAAGAGACAGTGGACTCGTGTGGACGTATTCTACCTTCTAGAAGAGACCGAATATTTTTCTGAGCCTTCTGCTATTTTTGGTGGAGTGGAACCCAATGTGAGATTTCTAATTTATAAACGATATGGAAAACGATGATGTATAAATTATATAGTCGATGTATGGGTTATATAAGCGTTGTACACCTCATGTATAAGCGTTGTATAAGTTGTACGTTCGATGTATAAGTTATATATGCGTTGTAAAAAATTATATATGTGTTGAAATAGAAGTGAATTGCTATATATATATATATACATATATATATATATATATATATATATATATATATATATATATATATATATACGCCCCTCGTCCACAAACCATGGACGATATTTATTGGTTGTGATCGGTGTGAAAATTGATTGATTGCGAATGGTTGATTGGAATTGTTTGTGGTTGATATTGATTGATTGTGGTTGAAAAATACCCATTTGTGGTTGAGAAATATTTAGTTGAAACCACATAGGATTAGTTTGTAGAAATGAAATAAATATATACATGCCGCCTGCGTGCGAACTAGATGCATGATCCCTATTGTCAAAAACCGCGAGGTTTTAAGGTAGTTAGAGGAGCCGTACTAGGGACGGTCCCGGTTTTAACTACCCTGCCGTTATGCTGCCGAAATTTTGAATAATATTCATGTGTTTGAATTATTTTCATTTGCTGAAACTATATATATAAACCATAGAAAACCTTCATGTGTTGAATCGATATTCATTCGTTGAATTGAAATTCATGTGTTGAATGGTGTTCGTGTTTTAAATATAAAAATCACATTTTTATCTATATATATAAACTATAGAAAACCTTCATGTGTTGAATCGATATCCATTCGTTGAATTGAAATTCATGTGTTGAATGGTGTTCGTGTTTTAAATATAAAAATCACATTTTTATATATATATATAAAATATAGAAAACCTTCATGTGTTGAATCGATATTCATTCGTTGAATTGAAATTCATGTGTTGAATGGTATTCATATTTTGAAATAAATTGTTTTATAATAAAAACCACATTTTAATCGTCTATATGAATTATATAAAATAATCTCGTTTTGAAAGAAATTGTTTTATATTAAAAATCCTATTTTTATTACCTATATGAACTATATAAAATAATAGTGTTTTGAAATGAATTGTTTTACAATAAAAATCACATTTTTATTATATACATGAATTGTTAAATATAGTGAAATGTTGAAATAGAAGACAGTTTGATAAAAATATCATTTTTATCAAATGTATGAAAAGAATATAGCTTTGAAATCGAAGAATCGATATATATATATATATATATAGAATTAAAATATATTGAATAAAGACGCTGCAGTTCATATTTTGAAACCGTTATTTCAAACGATTATACCGGGAGATCCGACCATCGGATTTTCCTGAAATCGCAACCTTTGGGTTCGCTTTGGAAATATCTTTCAAACGGCACCAACTTTGTTAAAATCCAACGGTTGGATTGTCTGGAATGTTTAATTCAAATCTGAAGAAAAACAGCGCCAGAATCGATTTTATATATATATATATATATATATATATATATTTATTTATTTATTTATTTATTTAATCGAATAACGACGCTGTAGATCGTATTTTGAAATCGAAACTTGAAACGATTATACCGGGAGATCCGACCGTCGGAATTTCCCGAAACTGGAACCGTTGGATTCGTTTTGAAAAGATATTTCTAATGATGTAAATTTTGTGAAGATCCAACGGTTAGATTTTCAGATATGTGTAAATCAAATCTGAAGAAAAACGGCGCCACGGTCGCGTTATGGCCCGAAGCGTCGTTTTGAATAAATTGGCTATTTTAAAATAAATAAAAATAGCGAAAAATCGTTATAAAATATTATAAACGATATGGATGTGATTTAGAAATTAACTGAATGTTGGCTAAGTCGAATGGTTTCCTGGGTGTTGATCTGATGTTGGTTTCGGCCTTCGGGGTTAATATTTGGGAATTCGTTCTCTTACTGATTGACGGTTAGTGACTAATGAATTGAAACGATGCATGTGTATGTTAGTGTTGCACTTGTTTATTATATACGCGAGTTGCTCAGAAAGATCGGGTTCATCCCATTCTGAATAACTGAATCGACGATAAGAAATCGAAGATGAAGACGATGGTCGAAGACCGCAGATCTTCACCTCGTTTGGATGGTAACCGAGGTCCTGATTGGGAGGCATCCCGAAATATGGATAATGAGTGGTGATCGTCCAGACGTACGTGGTGATCAATGGGTTTGTGAGGTATTTAGTGTCTCCGGTTTCGTTCAGACCCAGAACAGACTAGCAAATGGACAGTGTGTTTGACATTGGAATTTATTATGTGTGATTGATAGCCATCAGTTGCACGGTGTGAATTGCCTGTGTGGCATGCTAAGATGCAGTGATCAGGGCTTCTGTTGAAAAGCAAAGTCTTGTGGTGATGATCAAAGCACTGCCTGTGTAGCGTAGCTTTGTGTATAACATGAAATTGCGAGCCTCACACCCCGGTATGAACCAGAAACGGGAGAAAGGACCTCAGGGAGGGCCTGCGTTTCCTCCTAGCTAGAAGTGGCGTCAGTGGTTTTACACGCCTTGACGAGTTTGACTTATGTGGTTGTTGCTGTTGCGAGGCGCCTCGGTTAGATCGGTCGATCTGGGTCCGATGGAGTCATTTGTTGGCTCGCTTACGCTCCAAAGGGCAGGGAAACGTAGTGTTCAGGCATAAGAATCCACCTCGGTGGACCGGCGCTGACGATCCAAGGCTTGCCTGCGCGCTTGCCTGAGACTTGGGCTAGGCAGTCTCGAATTCGGTAAGGACTATCTTTTGCCTTGGTTCATGACGGAAATCCAATTTCCAAATACGTGACTGTGCGTTTTTGATTGTATACCTATATATGGCGACATAGTGGTATGGGGCATTAATGCCGTCAATGATTGATAGTTATGATTTGAAATTGTTTTCAAAACATATAAACACTAGCAATAATATCAAATGCCTTTGTTTTATTCATATCAAGCATATTTTGGCCGTTATAAGGTAAAAACTCTATCCTCAGTTTGCGTTGCATTGTGTGATGGGAACTGAGTCTTATAATGGCTTCATTTTTATAAAAAGCATTGCGATGTTTAAAAAAATTATTTGTTTTAAAGCACTGGCAATCCAATGGAGTAAACCCGTTCCACGAAAGTGGCGTGGTCCTGTGATTAGCCATATTATAAATGTGTTGAGTGGATTTCTCATACCAGTCCCATGACTAACTCGTAGTTTGTTTCACCATCAAACTCGGGTGCCCCTTTTTCTACACGGGCAGCCTTGTATTCAGGTTTAGATGGCTTTATCCGGATAGCTGGCACTGAAGATGGATTCTATCATTTATCTATTTTATGTTGTTTAGCTCCTATTGTACATATTATGTTTGTTTTCCGCTGTAGACATTTATGTATAGCTGAACTGTATTTTTACTAAGTATGATCCTGTATACTGTGTAACTCTGATGATTACGTTTATCCAGTGTATTCTATTGTACATTATCTGATTTATTTAATTCTGTTCTGCTATTATCTGTTTCTGTGTTGTATTCCAAGGATTACCCTTGTCGCCATCAGTACGGGGTTTGGGGTCGTCTCATTTGGTATCAGAGCTTTGGTTAAGCTTAGTGCTGGAATATAACATAATAACGAACTCGTCAGAAATAGAACCAGTAGTGTTCTAGGACGGGTAACTCTATACAGATAGGATCAGTAATATCCTAGTATGAGTAAAGCAGAATGAAATTACACCTCGATAGACACATTTACATTTGAAGTATTTGTCTCTATATTTTGAAATATCTTTTCTGTTGACCTGACACTTTGTCTGCTAATTGCAGACGCACTAGAAAATGAGTGACAGGAACAGAAGAAATAATCGTATGGCTCGACCAGCTAATGAGCCAGTTGTGCTCCCACAGCCAGAATCAGATATAGAAGTTCTATTCAAGAGATTTCGAAATCTGGGTGGATCACCATTCTTAGGTAAAGAGTCCATTACGGAAACACAAGCTTGGATTCGTTCTACAGAGAAAATCTTTGAGGGTTTAAAGTTGAGAGACGATCAAAAAAGATTACTGGCGTCTTGGGCACTTAAAGAAGAAGCTTTGTTTTGGTGGGATTCAGTTGTTAAAGATAATCCAGAAGGTGATATCACCTGGGATAAATTCAAAGTGATTTTCTTAGCAAGATTTACTCCTCCCGAAGCAACCAAGCGATTATGTGACGAATTTTCTTATCTGATACAAGGTGATATGACCATCCCAGAATATCATAAGAAATTCAACGAACTTTCTCACTTTGCTCCTCATCTGATTCAAGATCCAAAGAGGAAGAATCTGAGATTTATTCATGGCCTGCAAAGAAAATATCAGAATAGTGTGATGAGGAATGTGAAACTTCCTTTCTCAGAAATTATTTATATGGCTTATCAGTATGAAGATCTCGACAAGAAAGGTATGTTACCTAACGAAGAAGGGGTCAGTTATAGTAATGAAGATGAGCCTGAAGATGATAATCCCGAGGCCAGTGCGATATCTGAGGTGAGTAAGAAGCCCAAAGTAAATCGAAAAAGGGCTAGACCTAAAAAGGAACTAGCAACGACGGCCACCTGCTCTAACTGCAAGAAACCAGGGCATTTGACCAGAAATTGTAAATCCTCGAAAAAACGAAAGGAGGATGGGTCTAAATCCAAGGGCAAGTTTCCTGTGACTCGAGAGTGCAATCTTTGTCATCAGACCGGCCATATAAAGCGAGATTGCTGGCTGTTAAAAAGACCAAAGAGGCTCAGGTAAATGAAGTGGCAGAAGTGCCTGTCTCCTCGTCTATTCAGGAAAGGCCAGATGTTTTAGAAGGCACGCTAACTGTCAAAGACATTCCTGTTAAAGTACTGTTTGACACTGGCGCGTCGCGGAGCTTTATTGCAAAGAATGCAGCTAAGAAGATGGATTTGAATTTGAAGAAGCTCAAGGAACCAATGACTGTCCAGAATCCGGTTGGAGGTTCCATTGATCTCAGTTGGGTTTGTGGAGTGCCGGTTTCTTTTTCTCGTTATCGGTTTCCTACCATCGCAGTCGTCATGAATTTTAAAGAGTTTGATCTTATCTTGGCGTTAGACTGGTTGACCAAATATGAAGCTGAAGTTAAATGCGCCGACAGAGTCGTAATGGCGAAGATAAAATCAGGTGATTACATAACCATTCCCTGTGAAGGTCAGAATGCTAATAGAAAAGACTTCTGGGCGGCTCTTGATGTTTCTCCTGCTCAAATGGAAAATGTCCCTGAAGTCACAGAGAATATTCCCGACCTAGTGAAAGATATTCCTGTCGTCAAAAACTATGCGGATGTGTTCGAAGAAGTTGTTCGCTTGCCTCCGCAGAGGGAAATAGATTTCAAGATTGCTTTGATTCTGAATGCAAGGCCGGTAGTTCATGCTATTCGAAGAATGTCCTTGAAAGAGAAAGAGGAATTAGACAATCAAACACGACAGCTCGTATGGAAGGGTCTGATCAGGCCTAGTTTCTCTGATTGGGGTGCAGCAGTGGTCTTTGTCCCAAAATCTGACGGTACTCTACGGCTATGTGTGGATTATCGTGATCTAAACAAACAGACAATAAAGAATACATATCCATTGCCGCGGATTTATGATCTGTTGGATCGATTAAATGGCACATAAGTATTTTCACGAATGGACCTAGCTACAGGTTTCCATCAACTTCGAATTGCCGAAGAGTGTGTTCCAATGACAGCATTCAGAGGTCCCGACTTATTCTACGAGTGGTTAGTAATGCCGTTCGGCTTATGTAACGCTCCAGCTTACTTCGTCGATCTGATGAATAGAGTTTTCAGAGGAGTTTTGAATAAATTTGTTCTGGTTTTCATTGACGATATTCTAATCTTCTCTAAATCAAAGGCCGAACATGAAAAACATTTGGAACAGGTTCTGGAAATCCTCAGAAGGAATGTTTTAAAAGCCAAACTATCCAAATGTATATTCTGGCAAGATGAAGTGAAATTTCTGGGCCATGTCGTATCGAAAGAAGGAATTGCTGTGGATCCAAGCAAAATCACAGCTATTCAGAATTGGAAACAGCCCAGTACCTCCACTGAAGTCCGCAGTTTTCTCGGATTGGCTAGCTATTACCGGAAGTTCGTTAAAAACATTTCGAAGATATCTGGTCTTTTAACGAAGCTTACGAAGAAGCACTCTAAATTCAAATGGACTCTAGAAAGTGAGGAGGCTTTTGAAGAGCTAAAGTTAAGATTAACCACAGCTCCAGTGTTAACCATCATTGACGGCAATCAGGATTTAAAAGTCTGGACTGATGCTTCTAGAGAAGGCCTTGGCACAGTGTTAATGCAAAGGGGCTAAGTGATTGCTTATGCTAGCCGTCAGCTGAAGCCGCACGAGAAGAACTACGTAACTCATGATCTTGAGTTATTGGCTATAGTATTCGCTTTGAAAATCTGGAGACAATATCTTCTGGGTGAGAGATTTGAACTGTTTATAGATCACCAGTCGTTGAAGTATCTGTTCACCCAGAAAGACTTGAATCTGAGGCAGCAACGTTGGCTGGAGTTTCTTGCAGCATATGATTTTGAGATTATATACACTCCAGGGAAAGCCAATGTCGTGGCCGATGCGTTAAGCCGAAAGAATGAAATGATCGCCAGTTTTATTATCACGACTTCACAGATAGATAAAATATCTACTCTTTAGAAGGATGATCACTTCATTCTGAAGATCAGAGAGATAATTCAACAAGGCGAACCCTCGAGTTTTCAAATTGATAATGATGGGATTCTAAGGCTCAAAGGTCGAATCTGTGTCCCTAACTTTCCTGAGCTCCGAAAGGAAGTACTGGATGAATGCCATAAGTCAAAACTTAGTATCCATTCGGGAGTAAGCAAAATGTATAATGACATCAAACGCACTTTCTAGTGGAAGTCGATGAAGAGCGACATTTCTTTATATGTTAGTCGATGCCCTACTTGCCAGTTAGTCAAGAGCGACCAACAAAAAACTTGCTGGATTATTGCAACCGCTAGACGTTCCTGGCTGGAAGTGGGAACATATTTCCATGGACTTCATTGATAGTTTGCCAAGACCAAGAAAAGAAAATGACAGTATTTGGGTGATCGTAGATCGTTTCATGAAGACCGCCCATTTCATACCTGTTAGATCAAACAGAACTACTCAGAGTCTGGCGCAGATATATTTCAAGGAAATAGTTAGACTACATGGAGTGCCGCTCAGTATAGTCAGTGATAGAGACACAATATTCACTAGCAAATTTTGGGAGGCATTTCAAGTCGAGCTGGGAACGAAGTTGAACTTGAGCACTGCATATCATCCTCAGATAGACGGTCAGACTGAGAGGGTGAATCGTATTTTAGAAGATCTATTGCGGGCTTGTGTTCTAGATTTCGGGGGGATCATGGGAAGACCATCTGCATTTGGCTGAATTCTCATATAACAACAGCTACCAGGCGAGCCTGACAATGTCATCATTCGAAGCATTGTATGGTAGGCCGTGCCGATCTCCTGCTTGTTGGGTCGAACCCGGTAATAGACTTGTGTTGGGGCCAGATATGATCCGAGAAGCTGCCGACAAAGTCGACTTTATTAAGAAACGATTACTGGCCGCTCAAAGCCGACAAAAGAGCCATGCCGATAGAAGAAGAAGAGATATATCATTTGCTGTGGGCGACTATGTATATTTGAAAGTATCGCCGATGAGAGGAGTTATCCGGTTTGGTAAAACTAGAAAGTTGGCGTCCAAATTCATTGGTCCGTTTCCTATTCTGGAATGGATCGGAACTCTCGCTTATAGGGTTAAATTGCCTGATTGGTTGCCTGGAGTTCATGATGTATTTCACATATCTCAACTTCGAAAGCACGTTCATGATCCAGACTTGATCGTGGAAGAAGCAGCTCAGCAGGATACTGAAATTACTCCAGAATTAGCTGTGAGAAGAGAGCCGCTAAAGATTATCGGCAAAGAAACCAAAGAGCTGAGCAACAAGAAGGTTCACTTAGTCAAAGTGCAATGGAGTGGAGAGCATTCAGAGAGCCTATCCTAGATGCCGAGTGGATATCTCTGATTGACTCCGATGCAAGGTACATTTACCATACTTTGCATTACCAATCAGTTCTCTACTTTGTTGTTAGTTTCTTTCCATGGATGTGCACTTTTAATTCTATAATCTACTTAATTTAAAAAGAGTGTATGAATTAATTTGTATGCTTTTGAAAAGTTAAAAACGATTTGATTGTTGTTTGTGTTGTGTGATAGTAAATTAGATTATTTAAATTATTGAAACGATAGTTAATTTAATTAATAAGGGAATGAATGGTAGGATTTATTCGATTAACTCACACATTGAATTGATTAGAAAATAGATAGAAATATATACATGTGTATTTTATATATTTGAACAGGTAAATGGATTAGCTGTTGAGTAAAGATTTTATTTACGTGCCCGACAAATAGGTAAACCTTAATGAGTTGGATGCGAAATATTATTATATCAGCTCCTGTGAATGCCATTGGATGCGGAGTGCTGGTTATTCTGTGTGAAATAATAAATATCGCCATAGGATAGTAACAATTAATTTTGAACTACACCGCATGGCATACTTCTGATGATAGGCATACTTCATCATATACCACATAAGCATTTGGAGCTTGTGTGACGAGGTGGAAGATTTACCATACGAGCGAGAAGCTTGTATGGCGATGACTATATTTTACAGGTTGAACTGATGACTGATATGAACTATTTAAATTGTAACGGTTAAATTGCCAGATTAATTAAAACCCCACACGGGTCTGGATTTGACAATAATCACGTCTCTCTAGTTATTAGATACGGCACATGGACTATTTATTTCCCACACGGAACGAGGTGACGAGGATTTATCCTCTGGAGCATTTAAAATACACACTCCCTCAGGCTTTGACAGGGTGACGAGAATTTATTCTCTGGAGTTATTATCAATACACGCTCCCCTGTAAACACCAGAATATATCACTATAAATACGTGTATGCTTATTAGGATTTATTGGGTACCTAATACGGCCCAATAAATTTCCAAACCTCTCCCCGTACAAAGGAGGTTATGGCGAAATTTTTCGAAAATTCCGGGTGTTAGCCAAATTTTTGAAGAATTTGAAAATTCTCAGAAACTGAAAAGTTGGAGGATTGAAGCCAGATCGAACGTAGAGTTGATTAATCAAACCACTTTCGACTTTGTTCCTTTTTGGGGACGAAAAGTTTTAAGTGGGGGAGATTGTAACGACCCAGAAAATCTGAACCAATTTAAATTTTTTAAATTGACTAAAATAATGGATTTTAAATATTTAAAAAAAAAAAATTAAATTATAGCAATGAAAAGTGAGTTTGAATCGACGTTTGAAAACGAATATAATTAAATATAATTACAAACAAGGCCTGAAATGGCGCTGTAGTTTCAAAAATTCAATTCAAACTTGGTCAGACTGTACTGGGTGCAAAACAAAACGGATTTGAGTGAAACCAAAAATATTTAAATCTGTTAGTGAATGCCTTTCTAAGAATTTGAAAAATCGAATTTTCATAGCAGAAAGAAAAAGTTATGGTCAAATGAATTTTCAGAAAGGTCGTTATGGAATTTATATAGCCCGTGAAATTGGCCATTTTGCATACGACCTTGGAATTCGACGAAACCACTTTTGTTGGATCCGGGATGTGAAGTTATTGCTAGGTTTCAAATTTCATAATTTTTGAAGCTAGTATGTGAGCGTGGAAAAGGAAAACGTGTTTTGGTCAATTACAGTTAAATTGGATCGACCAGAAATGGGCCTTTTTGCAAACGGTCTCAGAATTCGACGAAACTAGTTTTGTTGGGACTGTATCGTCAAAACATAGCCAGGTTTATTTTTCTGGAATTTTTCGAATCAATTTGTGGCCTTGGCAAATTGAAATGTACGTTCAAATCGAATATTGAATGTTTTATATTTTAATTTGAAGGAAAACTGACTAAAACAGTCGAATGGGCTTACGAAGCATATCCCATTGTGTTCGGAATGGGGGTAAAACGCTAGGGACGATAGTCTTTAGGTTTAGATTGGTGGTCGTGTCAGAAAACCTCTTCAAAACCCACCGGCCAATCATAATTTTTATTAAAAAAAAATTCCTTTTCTCTCTCCCCGACGAACGACGGAAACCCTTTGAAATCTTCCTCCTCATTTTTCGATCAATCCACGCCGAATTAGCTCGTGCCACAGTTGAACTTTTTGAAGATCTTCTCGAGATCTTCAAATCCATATAAAGTTTGGAATTTTTCGTGGCATGTGGAGGGAGAATCGACGTCCTGAAGTCGGCGACTTCAATTCGCCATCGCCGCCGCCTGGCACCACCGAGTGGGCCCCCACCACTACGCGCATGCGCGCGTCTCCTCCCTCTTCGTCGCTGCACCGGCCGATCCTCCTATCGATTCACAGTTTGATCGAAAATTGCAAACCTAGTTCTGAACTTTTCAGCTGAGGTACGGCTTGTTTTATTTTCAACTGTTTTAACACCTTTAAACCGTTGCAAACTTTGAAAAATCTGATCTTTTTGTTGTGTTGACGAAATTCAGTGAAACAAGAGACAGTGGACTCGTGTGGACGTCTTCTACCTTCTAGAAGAGACCGCATATTTTTCTGAGCCTTCTGCTATTTTTGGTGGAGTGGAACCCAATGTGAGATTTCTAATTTATAAACGATATGGAAAATGATGATGTATAAATTATATAGTCGATGTATGGGTTATATAAGCCTTGTAAACCTCATGTATAAGCGTTGTATAAGTTGTACGTTCGATGTATAAGTTATATATGCGTTGTAAAAAATTATATATGTGTTGAAATAGAAGTGAATTGCTATATATATATATATATATATATATATATATATATATATATATATATATACACGCCCCTCGTCCACAAACCATGGACGATATTTATTGGTTGTGATTGGTGTGAAAATTGATTGATAGCGAATGGTTGATTGGAATTGTTTGTGGTTGATATTGATTGATTGTGGTTGAAAAATACCCATTTGTGGTTGAGAAATATTTGGTTGAAACCACATAGGATTAGTTTGTGGAAATGAAATAAATATATACATGCCGCCTGCGTGCGAACTAGATGCATGATCCCCATTGTCAAAAACCGCGAGGTTTTAAGGTAGAGCGAGGAGCCGTACTAGGGACGGTCCCCGTTTTAACTACCCTGCTGTTATACTGCCGAAATTTTGAATAATACTCATATGTTTGAATTATTTTCATTTGCTGAAACTATATATATAAACCATAGAAAACCTTCATGTTATGAATCGATATTCATTCATTGAATTGAAATTCATGTGTTGAATGGTGTTCGTGTTTTAAATAAAAAATCACATTTTTATCTATATATATAAACTACAGAAAACCTTCATGTATTGAATCGATATTCATTCATTGAATTGAAATTCATGTGTTGAATGGTGTTCGTGTTTTAAATATAAAAATCACATTTTTATCTATATATATAAACTATAGAAAACCTTCATGTGTTGAATCGATATTCATTTGTTGAATTGAAATTCATGTGTTGAATGGTATTCATATTTTGAAATAAATTGTTTTATAATAAAAATCACATTTTTATCGTCTAAATGAATTATATAAAATAATCTCGTTTTGAAAGAAATTGTTTTATAATAAAAATCCTATTTTTATTACGTATATGAACTATATAAAATAATAGTGTTTTGAAATGAATTGTTTTACAATAAAAATCACATTTTTATTATATACATGAATTGTTAAATATAGTGAAGTGTTGAAATAGAAGACAGTTAGATAAAAATATCATTTTTATCAAATGTATGAAAAGAATATAGATTTGAAATCGAAGAATCGATATATATATATAAATAGAATTAAAATATATCGAATAACGACGTTGCAGTTCGTATTTTGAAACCATGATTTCAAACGATTATACCGGGAGATCTGACCATCGGATTTTCCTGAAATCGCAACCGTTGGGTTTGCTTTGGAAATATCTTTCCAACGGCACCAACTTTGTAAAAATCCAACGGTTGGATTGTCTGTAATGTTTAATTCAAATCTGAAGAAAAACAGCGCCAGGATCGATTATATTTATATATATATAAATATAATTATATTTAATCGAATAACGACGCTGCAGTTCGTATTTTGAAATCGAAACTTGAAACGATTATACCGGGAGATCCGACCGTCGGAATTTCCCGAAACAGGAACCATTGGATTCGTTTTGAAAAGATCTTTCTAATGATGTAAATTTTGTGAAGATCCAATGGTTAGATTTTCAGATATATGTAAATCAAATCTAAAGAAAAACAGTGCCACGGTTGCGTTATGGCCCGAAGCGTCGTTTTGAATAAATTGGCTATTTTAAAATAAATAAAAATAGCGATAAATCGTTATAAAATATTATTAACGATATGGATGTGATTTAGAAATTAACTGAAGGTTGGCTAAGTCGAATGGTTTCCTGGGTGTTGATCTGATGTTGGTTTCGGCCTTCGGGGTTAATATTTGGGAAATCGTTCTCTTACTGATTGACGGTTAGTGACTAATGAATTGAAATGATGCGTGTGTATGTTAGTATTGCACTTGTTTATTATATACGTGAGTTGCTCAGAAAGACCGAGTTCATCCCATTCTGAATAACTGAATCGACGATAAGAAATCGAAGATGAAGACGATGGTCGAAGACCGGAGATCTTCACCTCGTTTGGATGGTAACCGAGGTCCTGATTGGGAGGCATCCCGAAATATGGATAATGAGTGGTGATCGTCCAGACGTACGTGGTGATCGATGGGTTTGCGAGGTATTTAGTGCCTCCGGTTTCATTCAGACCCAAAACGGACTAGCAAATGGACAGTGTGTTTGACATTGGTATTTATTCTGTGTGATTGATAGCCATCAGTTGCACAATGTGAATTGCCTATGTGGCATTCTAAGATGCAGTGATCAGGGCTTCTGTTGAAAAGCAAAGTCTTGTGGTAATGATCAAAGCACCGCCTGTGTGGCGTAGCTTTGTGTATAACGTGAAATCGCGAGCCTCACACCCCGGTATGAACCAGAAACGGGAGAAAGGACCTCATGGAGGGCCTGCGTTTCATCCTAGCTAGAAGTGGCGTCAGTGGTTTTACACGCCCTGACGAGTTTGACTTATGTGGTTGTTGCTGTTGCGAGGCGCCTCGGTTAGATCGGACGATCCGGGTCCGATGGAGTCATTTGTTGGCACGCTTACGCCCCAAAGGGCGGGGAAACGTAGTGTTCAGGCATAATAATCCACCTCGGTGGACCAGCCCTAACGATCCAAGGCTTGCCTGAGACTCGGGCTATGTAATGACCCGGATCCTTATGGGTTAATTTTTGAATATTTAATATTTAATTTAAATATTAATTTGATAAATTAAATGAATATTTATATTAAGTTATCAGTTTAATAATCAATTTTGATTTAATATCGAATATATTAAAATAACAGAATGCGAAGATGGACTTAGTTGAATTCAAATTTTAATTTGAATTGAAAACGGTTCAAATAATTAATATGAAATTTTAACGGTAATAATATTTAATTATTATCAAGGAGAACAAATATTTTGAAATTTAAATTATATCAATTTAAATTAATATCCTCTACAGGCAATCGAATTAGACTTCGTGACATATCCCAATGTGTCCGGAATAGGGGTTTTACCCTAGAATTGACAGTTGTTGGGTTCAGAAAAGAGTTCGAAATCAAAGGCTATTTAAAGTTTTAAGGATACAGTTTTAAATTTAAAACAAATAAAAATACTTGACTCTTATATGGCCACATCTTCCTTTGTCTTCCACAAACTCCTCACGGCTAGAAATTGAAAACACGTTCCTCTTCAACTCCACAAAATAAATGGCCTCACTGTTCGAATTTAAAGCCACACCTTCCTTCTATAAAATCGCAAGCTCCCCTAATTCCCTTTCTTTGTTCTTCTGCTTCAAAACGAAAACCGCGAGTCCTCACAAATCAAAACCCATAGTTATTCCCTTTTCCTCCAGAAATCAAAGTCCCCTAAAAACCACGACTTTGCCCTATACGAAAATCAAAACCGCCAAGACAGTGGAGCTCGAAATCGAACTAGTGACGAGCAGAGTATCGATCTTTGATTCTGAAATTCGATTTGGCGAAAGGCGAGCTTAGATTTTGGCTCATGGTTTCTGTTTGCAGCTCGAGGTGATCTGGTGCTTTCGAAGTGGTTGCGACGCGTTCTAGGAATGAGGTCGAGTGATGATTTATGGTGATGAGAATTTGGGAGTTCCGTCAATTTATCATTTAGCGACACTGCTAGGTTATTGCAGTCTCTGGAGAAGCTCGAAGGGGAAGAAGGTGGAGTTTGATGGTTGTTGCTTGAGGACGGTGCTATCTTTGATGGCAAGTGGAAGTGTTGAGTTGAGAAGTTGGGAGAATTCTAGTGTAGTGTTGGGCTCGAGAGTATGGTGTGGTGTTCGGTGATGGACTCGAGGCATGGTCATCGAGTTGTTGTAGTGAAAGATGATTTCAATATGGAGAAGGTAATATTTATTTATTTTTAAATAAAATTAATGATAGTTTAATTTACCTAAATTTAGTTATAAGTTTGGTGAAATCTATAACTACTTTATACGCTATCAGGTTAAATGAAACACTTTACATTGAAATTGTATGGATAAGGCAAAGCAATCCAAGTTGAAATTGGAGTCTGTGGGGTTAACTGGAACTTTCAATTCAATTAAACACTTGTTTAATTAAATGGGGAAATAATCGTTGTTTCGACGAAGAAATCTCGGTGAGTAAATCTCACTCACCTTAATTAGAATTATTTTTATATCGTTAAAAATAACTGTTTGTTGCTTGTTGATGATTTCTGGTTTGTTTAAAATATAAATTAATTATTTAGGGTTGACTATTATATATATATTGGGTTGATTGATTGGATTGATTCCCGCAGTCTCATTAGCGGATGCCCGCAGTTTCATAGCGGATGATTACCCTATACGCCCCACTCTATGATTAGTGGATGACCTTCATACCGCGATATCCTGCCACGAAGCAGGATGGGTATTACTATGTTGACTAACGTCTGTGGATGCAGGAAAACAGGTTGGACGAATCCAACTGGATTCCTCAAAAATATATTATCTGTTGTTGTTTGTTTGATTTCATATATATTCATATATGATGTGTTAAAAATCAAATGATTGAAAATTGGTTGATTTAATTGTTTAAATATCACTGGGGCTTGGGATATTGATTTATAAATGAAAATAAGGGTATTTGAGATTTAAAAAGTGAATTCTATTTTTATAAATAGAATTTGAATTTTTAATGAACTATAGAAAATATTAACTTGTTTTGAAGATATATAAAACAAGTATTGAATTTATAAACTTTTTTTATAAATGAAAAGGTGAGTTTTGAATCGAATTTATAAACTCTGTTTATAAAGGAAAATATTGTATTTGAATTGAATTTATAAACTTTGTTTATAAATGAAAAGGTGGGTTTTGTATTGAATTTATAAACTCTGTTTATAAAGTTAAAAATGCGATATTTTTATTATATGTAAAAGAATAAAAATCGAAATTTATATAGGTAAAGAGAAAACAAAGATTTGATTTTTATAAAGTAGAAGTAATAAAAAAATTATTTCTATATAGTAGAGATAATAAAAAATATAATTTTTATAATATTGAAAGGTTAAAAATATAATTTTTATAATATAGAAAGGTTAAAAATATAATTTTTATACTAATGGCATATTAAAAATACAATTTTTATATTATATGGATAGTAAAGATTAATTCTTTATATTTGAAAAGACAAAATCTTTATATTTGAAAAGGCGAAATCTTTATATTTGAAAAGACGAAATGTTTATATTTGAAAAGACGAAATCTTTATATTTGAAAAGGCAAAATCTTTACATAGAGAATAGCGTGATAAAAATATAATCTTTATTATATGAACATCGATGTAAAAATAGAATTTTATCTATATAGTAGCGATGTAAAAATAGAATTTTTTATATACATAGCAACAATATAAAAATGTGATTTTTATATATGTAGTGGCTACGGGCAACGAAAGTGGCAAAAGGCGAGAACAGCGATGACTTCTACATAAGAAGAGTCGTGGTATTGGATTAGCTAGTCGGTGAGAACTTCTCTCTTTAAATTTTCTTTTTCTAGTTAAAATATATACTAGGATGCAGATGGTGCTTAGCAGCACCCGACACCCGTCATCCACAGACCATGGACGGCTTGTATGCTTGTTTGATGGGTTGTGAAATTTGTTTGTGATGTTGATGTGAAATCGATAATAAAATGTAGATGGTTGAAATAAATTAATTATCGTTAAAAATTTAATTTTTAACGTGAATGTGAATAAATAAATATTCATTTACAAACCGGACGGTTTGTTGATGTACACCTATTTGAAGGATATTGATTGGGATGATAAATTTTACACATCGCCCAACTGCACAAATAAAATCTGTGTTTGATTGTTTGAAACCCCTCACGGGTATTGGGATGATATATGACATACACTAATCCCAACAATTATTTGTATATCGGTCGATTGATTGACAGGCTGTGTAAGCGTTAATTATTTATATTTGATGCTTATGCAGTTGTGTGGTGCACTTTGGATGATGGTTGATAATTTATCGTTGCGATTATATACATGTGTTGTATGGAATCCATATAATTAACATTATATGGTGATTGATTGGGCCTCATTCCAATTGGGAAAATAAAGAATATTATAAAATATAGATTCATGTGTTGAATAGAAATGCTTATGTGTTGAGAAAATTCATGTGTTGAAACTTATCGTGTGTTGAGTAAAATATTTTAACAATAAATTTTACATCTTTATCATATTTAAGATTAGAAACTACTTTACGGTGGGAGTCTAATTAAAAATCAAACGATAGATACCATAATTTTATAAAATATATTGCATAACAAAAATAGTCGTGTGTTGACAGTACTCATGTGTTGAGATTAGTCATGTGTTGAAGGAAATATGTATTCATGTGTTGAATAGAATAAATATTCATTTGTTGAATAGAATAACGAATTTAGTGAAATATACAAAGCCGTGTTGATTAGAGATGCGCCATTTTGACGTGAGCGATATTTATATCGATTATATTCGTTTTTAAAATAATTATAGAAAAAGAAGTGATTTCAAAATATAACGTTTTGAAAATATTATCATTTATATAGTAATGATATGAAATATTCAATTTTGATTTGAAATTGAATATAGAGTTGAAATGGTTTTGAAAACGAATTTAAAACGATTTATAAAATACGTTTTAAAAAGGTAATCGACGAAATATATATAATATATATATATTATATATATAATGGCCTGAATAGAACGCGCCGCGCCACGGTAGTTCGTGAATTTCGACCATTGACTTCGAACGGACATTACGGGAGATCCGACCGTCGGATTCTCCTAAAACTGGAACCGCTGGGTTTGTATCGAAAAGAGCTTTCCAATGAATATTAGAAATTTGAAATCTAACAGTTGGATTTGGAATTATGTCCAAATCAAATTTGGAAAAGGTCGTTGTAAGTGCAGTTCGATGGCCGTTGATGGAAATTGATTGTACGGGCCTTGATAAAATTATTAAAAAAATTAATAATTTGTGTAAAATCATAATATGTGAATTGGAAAGAACTGGGATGAAAAATTCCACATTTGAAAGGATAAAAATAGATTTTTATCGAAATGAACTAGTTTTGAACTAGAATTAAAATCAATTTATTTTTGAAATAAATAAATTGAATTTGAAAGTGGTTTCAAAAATAATCAGAATTTTCAATAATTGAATTGGAAGTGATTTGAATCGAAATTGTCTTTGGAATATTTCGATGTTGGATTCTGTGATTATATAGATATTGTTATGAGAATTTGAAAGATATATTTATATCGTTATTTCCAATATGATATTTGTTGGTTTCAGAATTTGATATTGAATATAAGCCGGTATATTTTCTATTCAGAGCCTTGTATTTAATATCAAATGTGATTTGGGTTTGTCGTGAATCGTGTTTTATGTGACATTGGTTCTTTAACCCAGTTAAAGACAAGATATTTATTTTTGAGAAGATTAAAACTAAGTGGATTTTTATTGAATCTGTAATTAAATTGAAATGTGAATTGATAATTTAAATTATCAAAATTGGAAATTGGTCGAGAATGGAGTATCACCAGTTTTACTCCAAAGCAATAGTTAAATCTTTAATTAGATTTGAACGTGAAATGGTAATTACCTTTACCGATAACACCGTGGTGTTAGATATGGAGTATTACCAGTTTTGCTCCATGGGATGAATAGTTTGGGATTGGGAAATAAAATAAATAATTACTTCGGTGTGGTTCGCTAATCCCGACTAGTTTGGAAAACCATGATATGGTTTGAAATGATATCCAATGGAAGATTAAAGAATAAATTCAGAAGAATTTATCTTTGATAAAATTAATGGGAACCTTTCCCTAAGAATGTAATTTTGTGAATAAAAGAATATTCTGAATTGGAATGAGGCGTTTGTTGTGCTTGTGTAACATTTGTTTATCATATACGGGGGTTATTCAGAAAGGCCGGGTTTATACCCATTCTGAATAACCGATTCGACGAGATGTCGAAGATGAAGACGGTGGTTGAAGATCGTAAGTCTTCACATCGTTTGGGTGATTACTGATGATCTCAATTGGGTTGTACACCCCAGATGAGGGAAACAGTTGGTGATCGTCCAGACGTACCTGGAGATCGATGGATATGCGAGGAAAGTGCCTCCGGTTTCGTTCAGACCCAGAACGAACTTGTAAATGGACTGTGTGTCTGACATTGGATTTTATTCTGTGTTGATTGATTTCTATTAAATATACATCTGTTTGGCGGTGGAGAATTTATTCTCTTGCTTAACGCCCTTCTCTGAGACGTACGAGCTCAGAGGTTGTATATCGATGGACATCAATCGCATGGAGTGAATTGCCTGTGTGGCACGCGTAAGTGGCAAATGATCAAGGCTTCTGTTAAAAAGCAAAGTCTTGTGGTTGATGATCAAAGCACGGCCGGTGTGGCACAGCTTTGTGTATAGCGTGAATTCGCGAGCCTCACACCTCGGTATGAGTCAAAAACGGGATAGTGACTGCAGGGAGAGCACGACGTTTCTTTCTAACTAGTGGTGGTGTCAGTGACCTACCAGCCCTGACATTTATATAATTTTCACCCATGTGGTTGCTGGAATGCGAGGCGTCTCGGATATAGGTCTGTAAGGACCGGGAAACGTGTGCTCAGGAATTGCCAGTCCTCAAAAGTAAGAGAGGACCGGCCCTGAAGATCAAAGGATTGCTATGTGCGGTCCTGAGACATTTGCTAGAGTGTCTCGAACAGAGAGGAGCATGCCCCTTTCCTCGACTCATGATGGAATCCAATTTCCGATACGTGATAATTCGGTTTTATTTGTAGAACCTAGTATGGCGACATAGTGGTATGGATCATTCATGCCGCCTATGATTGATATCTATGATTGATATTTATGATTGAAATTGTTTTGACACTATACACTTTAGTAATATCAAATTAATGTGTTTTAAACGTATTAAGCATGCTTTGGCTATTATAAGGTAAAAACCCTATCCTCCTGCTTGCGTTGCATTGTGTGATGGGACCTAGGTCTTATAACAGCTTCATTTTTCTTTATTTAGCATTACGCTGTTTGTTTTATGCACTGGTTCCTAGGAGGAAACCCGTTCCGTGTTATACGGCGTGGTCTCTTGATTTACCGAACTTTAAAAATAAAGATTTCTAACTGTTTTAGTTCTCACACCAGTCACATGATTGATCTGGATTTTATTGTTTTAACCTAAACTCTGGGTGCCCCTATTTTCTACACGGGCAGCTAGTAGTTTTGGTTTTGCAGATTTATATTCACAGGATCCTGATTTACAACTGGAACGATGCTCGGAAAGCTCTGTATCCGTGTATCACCTTCAGTTTTGTTTTGTACATTTTTCCGCTGCTATGTAATTTATTGTAATCTCTGATATTTATCGAATGTATATTTATTCATACTCTGTATATTCTTGTATTCTGATGGAATTGTTGTAATTAACAATGAAATGTTCTTCTGTTTGCGTTCTATTTTGTCTTGTCCTCAACGCAATCCGTGCTTTCCTTCACGGGGAAGTTCGGGTCGTGTCAGTTTGGTATCAGAGCCTTGGTTTACAAAGCTTGAGAACAAGACGCATTAGAACCATACGAATGAATTCATCAGATATTGGATTAGTAATATCCAATTAGAATGACACATTAGAGATGGGATCAGTAGTATCCTAGAACGAGTGTGAAGAGTATATTTTTCAAATGAAAACAATTTTGTTTTGAAATTTAAATCGTTTTATACGTATTTGAATATTTATTTATATTGAATTTGGACAATCCAATAAATAAAGATTTCGCATATACGCGTCATGAACGTATATTCGAAGTTTTAATATACTAGATAGATATAGAATCACATTCTAGACACCCGGGGATAATTCTGGTGATGTATGGAAATCATCAATATTTATATTCGTGTTTCGAAGGTGTGATATCTACATGTTTCCATTAGACTGGTGTGAGAACCAAAACTAGATAGGTTTATTGTTGTGATTTGGCATCAAAAACATGATTTTTGACTATATATCAAAATTATGAATTTGGAATTCTAATTTACTAATTGATTGATGGTTATATTGTTTGTTTATTTGTTTAATAATTTTGAACCATTTAGCCTAATAGAATCGAATATTGAATTGTATCGAAAATTAGTCGCAATTGCATGCATATACATGTACTTACATTGAACAGGTCATAGCAAGGAGGCTAGAGCAGAGAAATAAAATTGTTTGCCCTACAAATAGGTACATGTTTACCAAAATTTACTGTTTTGTTTGGGTGATGATGATTATATGAGCCGATTGGCTAGCCGCTTGGCTTTTTCTTTTTGATTGAAGAAGGCCATGGGAGGCTATATGAAATATCCCGAATTCCCCGGTGCATGGGAGGTTATGGCGAATTTTTTCGAAAATTTAGGGTGTTAGCCAAATTTTTCAAAATTTGAAAAGTTCTTAGAAACTGAAAAGTTGAAGAACTTAAGCTGTAGTGAAAACACTAGAAGTTGAATTGATTTGTTAAACAACTTTTGGCTTCGTTCCTTTTCGGAGACGAAAAGTTTTAAGTGGGGGAGAATGTAACAACCCGGAAATGCGAGCCAGTTTAAAATTTTTATTCTGGCAATTTTAATGAAGTTTGAATATTTAAAATGAATTATTTTAAATAATAACGATGAGAAAATTTATTTTGAATAGAAATAGAACGTATATATTTATATACGTCGTCATTAGAATATATTATTTATTTTAAATTATAAAATGAATTGAAAATGGCGCGGTAGTTCGATAATTCGATTTCAAAGTTCAAATGAATGTACCGAGTGCAAAATAAACCAGATTTTAGTGAAACTGAAAATAATAGAATCTATTTGAGAATATCTTTCCAACGAATCCAAAAAATTGAAATTTCATAGCGGGGGTAAAAAGATATGTCTAGTTGAAAATTCTGAATAGTCGTTATGGAATTCAAGCCCTTAAAAATAGGAATTTTGCAAACAACCTCGGATTTTGACGAAACCACTTTTGTTGGATCCGGGATGTAAGGTTATTGCTAGGTTTCAAATTTCATTATTTTATGATTCAATATGTGAGCGTGGCAAAGGAAAATGCGTTTGACGAGTTTTAGTGGATTTTAATCGACTGGCAAATGGCCATTTTTCTAACGGTCTCAGAATTCGATGAAAGTAGTTTTGTTAGGACTGTATCGTCGATACGAAGCTAGAAAACATTTTTCGGGAATTTTTAGAGCTCGTGTGTGGCCCTGGTAAATTGAAATGCGCACTCAAATTCAATATATAGAGTTATATGTTGATTTTGATGAAAACTGATTGAAACGATCGAATCAGCTTACGATACATATCCCATCATGTTCGGAATGGGGGTAATTAGCTATGGGCGATAGTCGGTGGGTTTGATTTGGGGTTCGAATAAAAAGGTAACTTTTTTTTGGGAATATGAAAATTAAATAAAAAAATATGCCCACCCTTCTCTCCTTACGTTGACCAACGCCCCTCCTTTTTCACTTTTCATTTCCATGATCAGTTAAATAAAAAAAGAAACGAAGAAGGGGGAGGAGCCGCCGCTCCTCCCAACAGCGCCGCCATGCGCCGCCGCCGCCCGGGCGGAGCCCCCTCTCCTCCTCGACCTCCGTTCTCCTCTCTTCCCCTCTTCTCAAGGCCACCGCGAACCAAAACCGCCCCCCTTTTCTTCCCTAGCGCCGCCAGCACCACCCCACTGTCCCAGAGCCACCACGACCTCCCCAGCGAGCCTCCTACACCTAGCCAGCGCCGATGGTGGGCCTCTAGCGTTAAAGACTCGATTTTTACACAAAAAGTGAGTTTTTAATTTTTTTTTAATTTATTTAGGTCGATAAAAATCTGATTTCATACGTAATGTTTATATTAGTAAGACTAGATTTTTATCCATATAAAGATGAAAAGTTATGATTTTTAGTGATAGAAACGATATGATTTTCTTGACAAGAAGAATAGAGTTTTACCAAAAGAAAAACTATATCTTTAAAGTATAAAGATTATATTTTTAAAGTTAAAAAGGCGATATTTTTATTATATGTAAAAGAATAAAAATCGAATTTTATATAGGTAAAGAGAAAACAAAAATTTGATTTTTATAAAGTAGAAGTAATAAAAATATTATTTTTATATAGTAGAGATAATAAAAAATATAGTTTTTATAATATAGAAAGGTTAAAAATATAATTTTTATAATATAGAAAGGTTAAAAATATAATTTTTATACTAGTGGCATATTAAAAATATGTTTTTTATATTATATGGATAGTAAAGATTAAATCTTTATATTTGAAAAGACGAAATCTTTATATTTGAAAAGGCGAAATCTTTATATTTGAAAAGACGAAATCTTTATATTTGAAAAGGCGAAATCTTTATATAGAGAATAACATGATAAAAATATAATCTTTATTACATGAACATCGATGTAAAAATAAAATTTTATCTATATAGTAGCGATGTAAAAATAGAATTTTTTATATACATAGCAACAATATAAAAATGTGATTTTTATATATGTAGTGGCTACGGGCAACGAAAGTGGCAAAAGGCGAGAACAGCGATGACTTCTACATAAGAAGAGTCATGGTATTGGATTAGCTAGTCGGTGAGAACTTCTCACTTTAAATTTTCTTTTTCTAGTTAAAATATATACTAGGATGCAGACGGTGCTTAGCAGCACCCGACACCCGTCGTCCACAGACCATGGACGGTTTGTATGCTTGTTTGATGTGTTGTGAAATTTGTTTGTGATGTTGATGTGAAATCGGTAATAAAATGTAGATGGTTGAAATAAATTATTTATCGTTAAAAATATAATTTTTAACGTGAATGTGAATAAATAAATATTCATTTACAAACCGGACGGTTTGTTGATGTAAACCTATTTGAAGGATATTGATTGGGATGATAAATTTTACACATCGCCCAACTGCACAAATAAAATCTGTGTTTGATTGTTTGAAACCCCTCACGGGTATTGGGATGATATATGGCATACACTAATCCCAATAATTAGTTATATGTCGATCGATTGATTAACAGACTGTGTAAGCGTTAATTATTTATATTTGATGCTTATGTAGTTGTGTGGTGCACTTTGGATGATGGTTGATAATTTATCGTTGCGATTATATACATGTGTTTTATGGAATCCATATAATTAACAATATATGGTGATTGAGTGGGCCTCATTCCAATTGGGAAAATAAAGAATATTATAAAATATAGATTCATGTGTTGAATAGAATAAATAGTCATGTGTCGACGATGCTCATGTGTTGAGAAAATTCATGTGTTAAAACTTATTGTGTGTTGAGTAAAATATTTTAACAATAAAATTTACTTCTTTATCATATTTAAGATTAGAAACTACTTTACGGTTGGAGTCTAATTAAAAATCTAACGATAGATACCATAATTTTATAAAATAAATTGCATAGCAAAAATAGTCGTGTGTTGACAGTACTCATGTGTTGAGATTAGTCATGTGTTGAAGGGAATATGTATTCATGTGTTGAATAGAATAAATATTCATTTGTTGAATAGAATAACCAATTTAGTGAAATAAATAAAGCCGTGTTGATTAGAGATGCACCATTTTGACATGAGCGATATTTATATCGATTATTTTGTTTTTAAAATAATTATAGAAAAAGAAGTGATTTCAAAATATAACGTTTTGAAAATATTATCATTTATATAGTAATGATATGAAATATTCAATTTTGATTTGAAATTGAATATAGAGTTGAAATGGTTTTGAAAATGAATTTAAAATGATTTATAAAATAAGTTTTAATAAGGAAATCAACGAAATATATATAATATATATATAATGGCCTGAATAGAATGCGCCGCGCCACGGTAGTTCGTGAGTTTCGACCATTGACTTCGAACGGACATTACGGGAGATCTGACCGTCGGATTCTCCTAAAACCAGAACCGTTGGGTTCGTATCGAAAAGATTTTTCCAATGAATATTATAAATTTGAAATTTAATGGTTGGATTTGGAATTATATCCAAATCAAATTTGGAAAAGGTCGTTGTAAGTGCAGTTCGATGGCCGTTGATGGAAATCGACTGTATGGGCCTTGATAAAATTATTAAAAATATTAATAATTTGTGTAAAATCATAATATGTGAATTGGAAATAACTGGGATGAAAAATTCCACATTTGAATGGATAAAAATAGATTTTTATTGAAATGAACTATTTTTGAACTAGAATTAAAATCAATTTATTTTTGAAATAAATAAATTAAATTTGAAAGTGGTTTCAAAAATAATCAGAATTTCCAATAATTGAATTGGAAGTGATTTGAATCGAAATTGTCTTTGGAATATTTCGATGTTGGATTCTGTGATTATATAGATATTGTTATGAGAATTTGAAAGATATATTTATATCGTTATTTCCAATATGATATTTGTTGGTTTCAGAATTTGATATTGAATATAAGCCGGTATATTTTCTATTCAGAGCCTTGTATTTAATATCAAATGTGATTTGGGTTTGTCGTGAATCGTGTTTTGAAACACCCCACCTCCGTTAGGGTCACTCTCAAAGGGAATGCCCTAATTTTGGTGGAGGTTTATAAGTATAAGTCACAGATACACAAGACAGATATAAATACACATATTTTTGAATAGCGGAAAACAACAGCAATTTTTATTTCAACAAAATACGTGTTACACAAACCATGTCATAATTGTCTTACAATACTTCCAAAAACCATTACATTTTCATAACTGTCTTGATTTCATAACTTAAAGAAGCATAAAAACAAAAGTAAACTGCATAAGTCCCCATAGTTGCAATCCAAAGCCATAGTCCAAAACGAAAGAGATCCAAGCAATACATTCTTTCTCTTCAAGCTGGATGTGAAAACTGGTCAAGCTGCGGTATTCCCTCCCTGTGGACTTGGGGGGGAACGAAAGAAAAGAATACGATAGAAAAGTAGAGTCAGACATAAAGCCTGAGTAAGTCTAGGACTATTCAGTCTATGAATAAAGAACTGGGCATGATAAGTATAAACTGGAAATGGGAAAGCACCATAAACTAAGTTAAGTTGTCTAGAGTCGAATATACTTATCGTACCCTATATTAATCTCTGCATCCATATAAACTAGTTCCCAACAGGCACCCCATAATCAGGGTGAAGTGATCCGTTTCTAATGATCGGCTCCTACTCGCATAGTTACATGTGTCTTCCGGCCCCCGATGTTGTAGTTACATATGCTGGTCCCACCATGGGGTGTATCAAGTCCCATGGTGGCGGCCCGACACAATTCTAGAATGCACAGGTATACTACTGGTGCCCAGTGCCTTATTTTTCTTCGCCGAAGTGTGTGCACGCCCGCACCCTGTTAGAACCTACACTGCTGCACCATCGCCGTCGATTTGACCTCTTACAGTCAGCCCAGTAATCGTGCCCCACCCTGCCTAGTTCAGGGTATCCTGATACACCTTGTAGGGTTACTGCTGAAAAGGGTCCCCCACTACTAGGTTTTCTATTTCTAGCCAACATGCTAAGTTGGTTAAGAGTTTTGTAAACCTAACCCCCAATCAGTCTGTATAGTTTAGCATGTTCCATTTTTGATTAAGTATTAATTCAATTTACTTAATCCTACCAATCCTGACTCAGCCTTAATTGTCTTATTAAAGCCTCGACCTCTCACATTAGACAGATATTGTTGTGGCTGCCTGTTGCCGGTTGGGTCCGGGCAGTCTTATGCCACAACTCAGTTTAACCTCGGGTCCTTATTGGGCTCCGTGTTTAACCACCCACATTGGATAGGTATTGTTGTGACTAATGGACAGCCGGGCGGTTCCGGGCAGGTTTACATCACAACTCAATCCAACCTCGGGTTAAACACATCGTATTTTCTAAATTTACATATTTTGTCTCTTTTCTTTGTATATGTAAATATTTGCGGCCCATTATTCAAATTCATCTTTATTGGGTAAAATTAATTTACACCACTTAATTGTTTTTCAAGGTCGTTGGCATGCGTCAAACATGCCAACACATATGTTCTATATTTTAACCCAAACGTCATTACCCCCGTTTTATACGTTCGCTACAATATAACATATGTTGGGTTTAACATTTAAACCCAACTTAGCCACATGAAAAAGGGGAGGCTTAGAACATGGTGTTTATATATTCTAAGTAACATAAAAGGGGAGTGTGAACGCATGAACTTGCAACATAGCGAACTAATTAACATAAATTTGGCACTTGTGAACTTGCATTGTAATAGCATATAATCATGGCATAAACATACCTAAACATGAAATCATGGTTTTTGATCTATTCATATAATCATGGCATAAACATACCTAAACATGAAATCATGGTTTTTGATCTATTAATATAATCATGGCATAAATATACCTAAACATGAAATCATGGTTTTTAATCTATTCATGCAAACTTGCAATTGGAATGTAAATCTAACTTAGCTATGTGTCACATATATTATCATATGATTTTGATAACAATATAGGCCTAAAACATGTTTTTCAATTAGGCATAACACCAAACATAGTCTAGTCATTTTCATAGAGTCAACACAAGTTCACAAAGATGCTTACTTTTGTCTCTAATACAAAAGTATGGTTTTACACTTGAATCATGATGCCAATTCCAACATAAATTCACATAAATCATAATAACCAAATGGATCCAACTACACTAAAAGTGATTATAATATATATTATGTTGGCATAATAGTGAATCATATACTTGCATGAATCTCAAATAAACTACCACAAACATGTAGTTGTTAACTTTCAACATGAATCACATACTTGCAAATATCCAATCGTTATACCACAACATCCCAAATCGTTTAGAATCAAAGCAACATACAAATATGAATTATTATCACCACAAATCAAATACAATTCTATTTCTCATTTTACACAAATCAAAACACAATTATTTATTCACATCGGAATAGCACTCTACTTACAACGTATGACGAATCTTCAATTCAGGAATCTGAATTCTGAATTTGGAGATGCTATCCTTTGTTGTAGGCGTTGTTTTGATTTAGTTGTCGTTTCTTTAAGCTGTTGAATTGTCTCCTAATCGTCTCTCAATTTTTGACGGCTATTTCTATTCCTTCCTCAGCAGCATGACGGTCTCATTCTTATTTTTGTTTGTATGAATTAGGTGGAGTCTTAGGTCCTTTTTATAGAGTCTGTGAATTGATTAGGACCGTCGATGGAGCTTGGATTAATATTAGCCATTCGTTTGAAGGAGAGACCAATCAGGAGCTGACACCTAGCCCTAGTGACAAGGCAAGGCTCAGGTACTCGGCTAAGCACAGACCAGGCCAGCCAGGGGGCTGGGTTCGGCCTGGCTCAGGGGCCAGGTCGACTCCGCAGTCGACCCCCAGGTCGACTCTAGAGTCGACCTGGCCTGGGGCAGGTCGACCCCCAGGTCGACTTCCAGGTCAACCTGGCTTGGCAGGTCGACCCTAGGGTCGACCCCCAGGTCGACCTGGTGGGTTGGGCGGGAACTTTTCCCGCCTACTCTGATTGGACTGAAATTCAAATCTGTTTTCGAAATTTGAATTTTCCGAAACTTCATCGGGCCATAATTTGGTCATACGGGCTCCGTTTTTCGAAAATTTGGACTCTATTTCGCGTATTTTTCCGAGACGAACGCAATGGCACAGCCCGTTTCTCTTGATTCATATTTTAAAATTTAATTCTTCCTTGATTCATGTTATTCAAAAATACGGGTTGTTACATTCTCCCCACCTTAAAGGATTTCGTCCCCGAAATCTTCATGTTAGGAAGAACATATCCTACAATCCATCATCCATCTACTCAAAACATCATCCACGAGCAGTCATTGTCCTTAAAAGATTCTAAATGCTGTATGAACATATGCAAAGGTGTGTGTATATGTACTTATCTAATGCAAAATCATTCGGTCTACTGATTCAGTTGACCTCCTTAATGCAAATTATGTAAGTGTCATGAATCCATTATGTATGCAAAATTTTCCTATTCATGATTCTACATGAGTGCACAATCACTCATATATAAATGCAACATCCATATGACAACACATTACACTTCAACCATATACGAATATAAATATATATATGCATATGCAGTATGAAGTGACTGAGCCGATCTAAAACCTAGATTGTGTTTGTATGTGCAACCGCGAGCAACCACTAGCAATCACTTGCAACCACTTGCAACCATCATCCATAACATGTTTCAATTACATGTTTTCAACCAAAGAGTTTCTACCTAAAAGATAAGGTTGAGGAGATATACCTAAAAAGATAAATAAAAGTGCGACTTAAGGAAAAAGAAAGATAAAAAATGTACCCTCGAAAAGAAAAGGATAGGCTGAGCGTATTCTAGCTTCATTTTCCTAAGTTGCGTCCTCCTCGGTGTCGTTCCACTGAACTTTGACGAGCTTGACTTCGCGGTTGCGTAGCTTTTTCACTTCAGTCCCTAAGATGCGGGTTGGAACTTTCCTCACGGTTGCTTTGCGTTCCACTTCAGCTTCTTCTAGGATATTTGGCTCTACCACTTCAACAGATTCATGTAGACATTTTCGGAGGTGCGAAACGTGAAAGACGTTGTGAACTCCGGCCAGCTTTTCGGGTAGCTCTAATATATAGGCCATTTCCCCAATTTTCTCGATAATAGGAAATGGTCCTATGAACCTTGGTGCTAGCTTTCCTGTGGTTCCAAAACGAACAACGTTCCTTAGTGGAGATAACTTAAGAAAAACTCTGTCCCCAACCTCAAATTCAAGGTCGGTCCTCCTCTTGTCGGCGTAGGATTTTTGTCT
This sequence comes from Allium sativum, assembly GCA_030737875.1. NCBI lineage: Eukaryota > Viridiplantae > Streptophyta > Magnoliopsida > Asparagales > Amaryllidaceae > Allium > Allium sativum. The sequence continues at coordinate 772,197,609 of CM060924.1, read as the reverse complement.
GTCTTGGGCTGTCTTCATTCTTCTCCGTATCAAGTCTACTTTTTATGAAGTCTCTCGGATCATATCTGGTCCAAGTATGAGCTTGTCAGTAGACTCCCACCAATAAGTGGGCGATCGGCACGGTCTTCCATATAAAGCTTCGAAGGGCGCCATTCCGATGGTTGCTTGGTAGCTGTTGTTGTAGGTAAATTCCACCAAAGGAAGATGGTCTTCCCACGTCCCTCCGAAGTCAAGGACGTACAGTCTTAAAAGGTCCTCCAAAACTGTGTTCACTCTTTCTGTCTGGCCGTCGGTCTGGGGATGATAGGCTGTGCTCAAGCATAACTGTTTGCCTACCGCTTCTTGTAGACTCCGCCAAAACTCACTTGTGAAGATAGGGTCTCGGTCACTAACAATGCTGGATGGTATTCCATGGAGTCGAACAATTTCCTTGAGATAAAGAGATGCTAGGGATGAGGCAGTTCTTTTACTCTTGACAGTGAAAAAGTGGGCGCTTTTAGTAAGCCTATCCACTATTACCCAAATGCTAGTGTTGCCTCTTCTAGACCTAGGCAGCCCATCAATGAAGTCCATTGATATGCTATCCCACTTCCACTGCGGGACCTCTAGAGGATGGAGCAAACCGCCAGGCATTTTCTGTTCCGCCTTAACCTGTTGGCACACCATACACTTAGAAATGAAATCTGCCACGTCCTTCCTCATGCCGTTCCAAAAGAAAGTTCTCTTTTTGTCCTTGTACATTTTATCCCCGCCTGGATGTATCATCATCTTGGAGTGATGTGCTTCCTCGAGAACCTTCCTTACTAAATCCCTTGTCTGTGGGACGCATAGTCTTCCGTCTCGCCTTTGCCAACCCTTATCGTCGATGGAGTATCTGTTGAGGTGACTTGAAGTCTCACCCCTAATTAGCGTATCAATCGTTTCCACAAGCTGAGGGTCTTCGCGTTGTGCTGTCCCTATTGAGTCCACTAAATTCGGGCGTACTTCGAGAGATGCTAGCAAGCCCGGTACAAAATCGGAGGAGGGCCTAAAGTCAAAGCTGGCAATAAACTCTAGGCTTTGTCTTTCAACAAATAGCGGGCTTAGGGTCAGTTTCTTTCGGCTTAATGCGTCTGCCACTACGTTGCCTTTGCCCGGAGTGTAGGAGATCTCGAAATTGTACGAGGCAAGAAACTCCATCCATCTCTGTTGCCTCAAGTTAAGATCTTTCTGCGAGAAAAGATATTTCAACGATTTATGGTTAGTGTAAAGTTCGAACTTCTCACCTAGGAGATAGTGTCGCCAAGACTTGAGTGCAAAGACGATGGCAGCCAACTCAAGATCGTGGGTCGGGTAGTTCTTTTCGTGCACTTTCAACTGTCTTCCGCCATAAGCTACTACCCTTCCTTCTTGCATTAAGACATCGCCTAGTCCTGTCCAACATGCATCTGTATAAACTGTGAACATCTTGCTTCCATCTGGCAACGTCAAAACTGGGGCTGTTGTAAGAGCCCTTTTCAGTCGTTGGAAAGCAAACTCGCAATCCAAGTCCCAATTGAACACTAGATTCTTCTTTGTCAGCCTTGTGAGCGAAGCTGATATTTTTGCAAAATCTCTGATGAATTTCCGATAGAAGCCTGCTAGCCCGAGAAAGCTTCGGACTTCTGTTGCGTTCTTTGGTTTCTTCCAGTCCTGCACCGCTACTACCTTAGCCGGGTCTACACCTAACCCTTCTTTGGATATTATGTGCCCAAGAAACCTTACTTCCTCTCTCCAAAAGTGGCATTTGGAGAATTTGGCTTTTAGCTGATGGACTCGCAGAGTTTCCATGATTGCCCTTAGGTGCTGAGCATGCTCTTCTTCACTCTTTGAGAAGATCAAGATATCGTCTACGAAGACCACTACGAACTTATTGAGGAAATCTCTGAACACCCTACTCATTAGGTCCACGAAGTAAGCGGGTGTGTTTGTCAAGCCAAAAGGCATGACAAGCCATTCAAAGAAGTCGTCCGGGGTTCTGAATGCCGTTTTATCGATGCTATCTTCAGCCACCCTTAGCCGATGAAAACCGGTCGCCAAATCGAGTTGGGAGAAAACAGACGCTCCTACAAGCTGATCAAACAGATCGTCAATTCTGGGGAGAGGGTGCCTATTCTTTTTCGTTAGCTTGTTGAGCTCCCTAGAGTCAACACATAGACGGAGTGAACCATCCGCCTTTGTAGCGAACACCACTGGAGCGCCCCATTCTGAAATGCTCCTTCTAATGAACCTCTTCTCTAGAAGCTCTTTAATCTGTTTACTGAGCTCCTTCCTTTCTCGTGGAGCCATGTGTCTAATGGGCAATGCAACGGGCTTTGCATAATCTACAAGATATATGCGGAAGTCTATCTCCCGCTTCGGAGGCAAGCCCTTCACCTCTTCGAAGACATCCGGATATTCCCGGACCACTCTAACCGATTGCGAACTTTCAACAGAGGCATCTAGCGATTCAAGGTAACTAAGCATAACCGCATACGGGGGATTACAAGTAATTTCCAGAGTGTTACCAAGTTGGGTCAGAAGCCTAACCACCCTTTTCTCACAATCCAGGACGGCACCATTACTGGATAGCCAATCCAAGCCCAAAATCAAACCATATCCCGAGAAGCCCAAAACAAAGGCACTACATCTAAATTCTACGCTCAGAATAGAAATTTTCAATCCCACACAGATCATGGACAAATGAGCTGGGCCCCCAATTGGGTTTGAAACAATTAAGGGGTCCTTTACCATACTAGTTTCTAGGTGCAGAGATTCTACTAAAGGAGATGAGATAAAGGAGTGTGATGCGCCAGAATCAAATAAAATGCGAACTGGGTGATCATAAAGATAAACTACACTTTCTAGAGAAGTATTTATACCTCGCTGTTGCAGAGGTGGCGCTTCTAGCACATGAACCTGTGCCCCTGAGGTGGATCCAGCCCTCTGCCCCTGCCCTCGTTTCTTTGGGCAATCCTTAGCCATATGGCCTGTTTCACCGCAAGAAAGGCACCCACCATTCATCTTGGCCTTCTTTTTCCGGCAATCTTTCACCAAGTGCCCCACTTTGCCACAGAAATTACACTTCCTCTTCTCTTTGTTGTCTTTCCCGCCCTTCTTAAAGTCTGTCTTCTTAGGCTGTAAACCCTCTTTCTTCACTTGAGAGCTTTCTGCCTTTGTCTCCTTCTTGCCCTTATCCTCTTCGTTCAGCAATGCCATCTGCACAAACCTTTCATACGTAGCTCCCATGGGTATATGGGTCATGGCCAAACTGTGTAATGGCTCATTCAACCCCTTGACAAAGCGGAGAGCCTTCTTGTGCGGGGTGTTGACTAGGTCCAGTCTGAACCTAGCCAGCTGATCGAACTGATTAACATACTCTTTGACTGTCATATTCCCTTGCTTAAGAAATAAGAATTTTTCCAACTGAAGACTCCTTTCAGCTTCTGAGAGAAATTTAGCTTCAAACCTTGCCCTAAAGTCCTCCCATGTTTCCACTGGTATTTCTGCATTGGTGACTTCCCACCAGTAGGAAGCCTCGCCTTTAAGTAGCCATACTGCCAGTTGTACCTTCTGCCTATCTTCTACCTCAAAGATGACGAATAAGTCCTCGGTTTCCTTCAGCCAATTCCTGGCTGCCACGAAGGACTCGGTTCCATGAAAGTCCTTTCCTCCCATAGCTTTAAAATCTTTACATATCTTAGCAAAAGTATTACCCTGCAGAGGAGGTGGAGGAAGAGGTGCTGCTGCTGCTGGATGATTTCCCGCAGCTGGGGGAGGAGGAACGGTAGGACCTGGCTGAGTGGCCCTCGCTTCTAAGAATCGTCTAAACCAACCAGGTATTGGTACACCCTCTGGCAAGTTTAGTTCTTCGGACATGTTGAAACAAAAAGGGTAGATTCAAAACGAAGGATAAAAGATAGTACCTATGGCTTTGGGGGACTTTGCCTTTTTAAAATAAAATAACATTTTATCTTCAAAAATGCTTCTTTAAATTTTCTTTCGAAAATAAATTTTCAAAACTTTTTATCTTATCTGGTAAACCTATGCTCTGATACCAAGTAAAACACCCCACCTCCATTATGGTCACTCTCAAAGGGAATGCCCTAATTTTGGTGAAGGTTTATAAGTATAAGTCACAGATACACAAGACAGATATAAATACACATATTTTTGAACAGCGGAAAACAACAGCAATTTTTATTTCAACAAAATACGTGTTACACAAACCATGCCATAATTGTCTTACAATACATCCAAAAACCATTATATTTTCATAACTATATTGATTTCATAACTTAAAGAAGCATAAAAACTAAAGTAAACTGCATAAGTCCCCATAGTTACAATCCAAAGCCATAGTCCAAAGCGAAAGAGATCCAAGCAATACATTCTTTCTCTTCAAGCTGGATGTGAAAACTGGTCAAGCTGCGATATTCCCTCCCTGTGGACCTGGGGGGGGGGGGGACGAAAGAAAAGAATACGATAGAAAAGTAGAGTCAGACATAAAGCCTGAGTAAGTCTAGGACTATTCAGTCTATGAATAAAGAACTCGGCATGATAAGCATAAACTGGAAATGGAAAAGCACCGTAAACTAAGTTAAGTTGTCTAGAGTCGAATATACTTATCGTACCCAATATTAATCTCTGCATCCATATAAACTAGTTCCCAACAGGCACCCCATAATCAGGGTGAAGTGATCCGTTTCTAATGATCGGCTCCTACTCGCATAGTTACATGTGTCTTACGGCCCCCGATGTTGTAGTTACCTATGCTGGTCCCACCATGGGGTGTATCAAGTCCCATGGTGGCGGCACGACACAATTCTAGAATGCACAAGTATACTTCTGGTGCCCAGTGCCTTATTTTTCTACGCCAGAGTGTGTGCACGCCCGCACCCCGTTAGAACCTACACTGCTGCACCACCGCCGTCGATTTGACCTCTTACAGTCAGCCCAGTAATCGTGCCCCACCCTGCCTAGTTCAGGGTATCCTGATACACCTTGTAGGGTTACTGCTGAAAAGGGTCCCCCGCTACTAGGTTTTCTATTTCTAGCCAACATGCTAAGTTGGTTAAGTGTTTTGTAAACCTAACCCCCAATCAGTCTGTATAGTTTAGCATGTTCCATTTTTGATTAAGTATTAATTCAATTTACTTAATCCTACTAATCCTGACTCAGCCTTAATTGTCTTATTAAAGCCTCGACCTCTCACATTAGACAGATATTGTTGTGGCTGCCTGTTGCCGGTTGGGTCCGGGAAGTCTTACGCCACAACTCAGTTTAACCTCGGGTCCTTATTGGGCTCCGTGTTTAACCACCCACATTGGATAGGTATTGTTGTGACTACTGGACAACCGGGCGGTTCCGGGTAGGTTTACATCACAACTCAATCCAACCTCGGGTTAAACACATCGTATTTTCTAAATTTACATATTTTGTCTCTTTTCTTTTTATATGTAAATATTTGTGGCCCATTATTCAAATTCATCTTTATTGGGTAAAATTAATTTACACCACTTAATTGGTTTTCAAGGTCATTAGCATGCGTCAAACATGCCAACACATATGTTCTATATTTTAACCCAAATGTCATTACCCCCGTTTTTTACGTTCGCTACAATATAACATATGTTGGTTTAAAATTTAAACCCAACTTAGCCACATGAAAAAAGGGAGGCTTAGAACATGGTGTTTATATATTCGAAGTAACATAAAAGGGGAGTGTGAACGCATGAACTTGCAACATAGCGAACCAATTAACATAAATTTGGCACTTGTGAACTTGCATTGTAATAGCATATAATCATGGCATAAACATACCTAAACATGAAATCATGGTTTTTGATCTATTCATATAATCATGGCATAAACATACCTAAACATAAAATCATGGTTTTTGATCTATTCATATAATCATGGCATAAATATACCTAAACATGAAATCATGGTTTTTAATCTATTCATGCAAACTTGCAATTGGAATGTAAATCTAACTTAGCTATGTGTCACATATATTATCATATGATTTTGATAACAATATAGGCCTAAAACATGTTTTTCAATTAGGCATAACACCAAACATAGTCGAGTCATGTTCATAGAGTCAACACAAGTTCACAAAGATGCTTACTTTTGTCTCTAATACAAAAGTATGGTTTTACACTTGAATCATGATGCCAATTCCAACATAAATTCACATAATTCATAATACCCAAATGGATCCAACTACACTAAAAGTGATTATAATATATATTATGTTGGCATAATAGTGAATCATATACTTGCAAGAATCTCAAATAAACTACCACAAACATGTAGTTGTTAACTTTCAACATGAATCACATACTTGTAAATATCCAATCGTTATACCACAACATCCCAAATCGTTTAGAATCAAAGCAACATACAAATATGAATTATTATCACCACAAATCAAATACAATTCTATTTCTCATTTTACACAAATCAAAACACAATTATTTATTCACATCGGAATGGCACTCTACTTACAACGTATGGCGAATCTTCAATTCAGGAATCTGAATTCTGAATTTGGAGATGCTATCCTTTGTTGTAGGCGTTGTTTTGATTTTTTGTCGTTGCTTTAAGCTTTTGAATTGTCTCCTAATCGTCTCTCAATTTTTGATGGCTATTTCTATTCCTTCCTCAGCAGCATGACGTTCTCATTCTTATTTTTGTTTGTATGAATTAGGTGGAGTCTTAGGTCCTTTTTATAAAGTCTGTGAATTGATTAGGACCGTCGATGGAGCTTGGATTAATATTAGCCATTCATTTGAAGGAGAGACCAATCAGGAGCTGACACTTAGCCCTAGTGACAAGGCAAGGCTTAGGAATTCGGCTAAGCACAGACCAGGCCAGCCAGGGGGGCTGGGTTCGACCTGGCTCAGGGGCCAGGTCGACTCTAGAGTCGACCCGGCCTGGGGCAGGTCGACCCTCAGGTCGACTCCCAGGTCGACCTGGCCTGGCAGGTCGACCCTAGGGTCGACCCCCAGGTCGACCTGGTGGGTTGGGCGGGAACTTTTCCCGCCTACTCTGATTGGGCTGAAATTCAAATCTGTTTTCGAAATTTGAATTTTCTGAAACTTCATCGGGCCATAATTTGGTCATACGGGCTCCGTTTTTCAAAAACTCAGACTCTATTTCGTGTATTTTTCCGAGACGAACGCAATGGCACAGCCCGTTTCTCTTGATTCATATTTTAAAATTTAATTCTTCCTTGATTCATGTTATTCAAAAATACGGGTTGTTACATGTTTTATGTGACATTGGTTCTTTAACCCAATTAAAGACAAGATATTGATTTTTGAGAAGATTAAAACTAATTGGAATTTTAATGAATCTGTAATCAAATTGAAATGTGAATTGATAATTTAAATTATCAAAATTGGAAACTGATCGAGAATGGAGTATCACCAGTTTTACTCCAAAGCGATAGTTAAATCTTTAATTAGATTTGAACGTGAAATTGTAATTAACTAAACCGATAACACCGTGGTGTTAGATATGGAGTATTACCAGTTTTGCTCCATGGGATGAATAGGTTGGGATTGGGAAATAAAATAAATAATTACTTCGGTGTGGTTCGCTAATCCCGACTAGTTTGGAAAACCATGATATGGTTTGAAATGATATCCAATGGAAGATTAAAGAATAAATTTAGAAGAATTTATCTTTGATAAAATTAATGGGAACCTTTCCCTAAGAATGTAATTTTGTGAATAAAAGAATATTCTGAATTGGAATGAGGCGTTTGTTGTGCTTGTGTAACATTTGTTTATCATATATGGGGGTTATTCAGAAAGGCCGGGTTTATACCCATTCTGAATAACCGATTCGACGAGATGTCGAAGATGAAGACGGTGGTTGAAGATCGGAAGTCTTCACATCGTTTGGGTGATTACTGATGATCTCAATTGGGCTGTACACCCAAGATGAGGGAAACAGTTGGTGATCGTCCAGACGTACCTGGAGATCGATGGATATGCGAGGAAAGTGCCTCCGGTTTCGTTCAGACCCAGAACGAACTTGTAAATGGACTGTGTGTCTGACATTGGATTTTATTCTGTGTTGATTGATCTCTATTAAATATACATCTGTTTGGCGGCGGAGAATTTATTCTCTTGCTTAACGCCCTTCTCTGAGACGTACGAGCTCAGAGGTTGTATATCGATGGACATCAATCGCATGGAGTGAATTGCCTGTGTGGCACGCGTAAGTGGAAAATGATCATGGCTTCTGTTAAAAAGCAAAGTCTTGTGGTTGATGATCAAAGCACGGCCGGTGTGGCACAGCTTTGTGTATAGCGTGAATTCGCGAGCCTCACACCTCGGTATGAGTCAAAAACGGGATAGTGACTGCAGGGAGAGCACGACGTTTCTTTCTAACTAGTGTTGGTGTCAGTGACCTACCAGCCCTGACATTTATATACTTTTCACCCATGTGGTTGCTGGAATGCGAGGCGTCTCGGATATAGGTCTGTAAGGACCGGGAAACGTGTGCTCAGGAATTGCCAGTCCTCAAAAGTAAGAGAGGACCGACCCTGAAGATCCAAGGATTGCTATGTGCGGTCCTGAGACATTTGCTAGAGTGTCTCAAACAGAGAGGAGCATGCCCCTTTCCTCGACTCATGATGGAATCCAATTTCCGATACGTGATAATTCGGTTTTATTTGTAGAACCTAGTATGGCGACATAGTGGTATGGGTCATTCATGCCGCCTATGATTGATATTTATGATTGAAATTGTTTTGACACTATACACTTATAGTAATATCAAATTAATGTGTTTTAAACGTATCAAGCATGCTTTGGCTATTATAAGGTAAAAACCCTATCCTCCGGCTTGCGTTGCATTGTGTGATGGGACCTGGGTCTTATAATAGCTTCGTTTTCTTTATTTAGCATTGCGCTGCTTGTTTTATGCAGTGGTATTCCTGGGAGGAAACCCGTTCCGTGTTATACAACGTTGTCTCTTGATTTACCGAACTTTAAAAATAAAGATTTATAACTGTTTTAGTTCTCACACCAGTCACATGACTCACCTGGAGTTTATTGTTTTAACCTAAACTCTGGGTGCCCCTATTTTCTACACGGGCAGCTAGTAGTTTTGGTTTTGCAGATTTACATTCATAGGATCCTGATTTACAACTGGAACGATGCTCGGAAAGCTTTGTATCCGTGTATCACCTTCAGTTGTGTTTTGTATATTTTTCCGCTGCTATGTAATTTATTGTAATATCTGATATTTATCGAATGTATATTTATTCATACTCTGTATATTCTTGTATTCTGATGGAATTGTTGTAATTAACAATGAAATGTTCTTCTGTTTGCGTTTTATTTTGTCTTGTCCTCAACGCAATCTATGCTTTCCATCACGGGGAAGTTCGGGTAGTGTCATCCCCTTTAATCACTACCCCCACCGCGTAACACTTAAATTTTTTGTTAACCTTTGTTCCCTTTATAGCTAAAACTGTATGCTCCAGATCAACAAGATACCATGATGCCATTTACAGTCATTTACAGATCTCGTACGCTCCCCATTCAACGCACTTCAGTGATTTTCACAAGTTTTGGAACCCAACTCCTAATCACTAATCATCTCTTAAGTCCTTCAACTGGCTGTTCTTCAACACAATAATTAAAGTAACACCAATGCAGACGTCCTACCAAAAACCATGAATTCGATAAACTTGTTCAAAACAAGTTAAACCTATCATCACTATTATCATACCTCGCGAGTCAGGAATCATCTTCTAAAATCAAGCCCCCTCACAGTTCAATCTCAACACTTCATAAAAGCCAAGACATGCGACTTCCTACACAATGCTCTGGGCATTTAAATCTGAACACACTCCCTCCTTAATCCCACTGCTTCAACAAAAGTTTCCTAATGCTGTAAATTCACCAAAGAAGAAAAATAAGATTACTTCTTTTTCTTCCAAGTCACAGGAATAACTCGGTGTCATTCCGGTTAAAAACGCAGAACAGTCCACCTTTCACCAATCGCTCCTACCCAAAAACTCCACCAGCCTAACACTTAAGTCTGACGTCACTCACCCCATTGAAAGCGCATCTGCAAATCTTCTTCCTCTTATACTATAACTCCTATTCCAGGTGACATACGCACTACAATGCATCCCACTAGACATGGATGCCGGAAACTATGATCACCCGAAAACCCACTTCGGTTCCCCCTCCTTCCAAGCATCGCCCCATAAAATCGAGGTCACCATCTTGCATCGTACCTCAGACCCAGTCACACACAAAGAAAAAAGGCATGACACAAATCATATCAGAAATCCACCTAAAATCGCGAGCAAGTGCAAAACGAAGCCACAAACACCACCGTAGCATTCAGTTCCTCAATTGATGCACAAAAATTCACAAAAATTGATGAACCCTAATTCACTTTATAAAAATGACAGCAGCCAAAAAGGGATCGAAGTAAACAAGGTTAGTACCGATGGAAAGAGCGAACTATGAGGAGCTCGAATATATGAGTTTTGGGGACTTCTTTGATTTGGGATAATTTTCTGGAATAGATGTTCTCTTTGTTTCGTTTTGCTGGAAGACATATTGATATGAGGACGGGCTGAATAGTATTTAGGGATTTTGACAGTGAAGCACGACCGAATATATTAGTAGAGAATATATTATTTAATTTGATTTTTGCTCTGATCGTTTTCCTTTTTGCCTGAAGAAGAAAATGTTGTCCCGGAAGAAAAGAATGCATACAGTAGTATTTAAAAGGGAAAGATGGTTTGGTAGGCACGACTTCTGAAATGTGGAGAGCACGGAATTGAAAAAGAAACCGTGGATAACACGCTATCCGTAGATTTCAATGTAAGGCACTATACATGTTAAGGCTGCATGAGTTTTAGATTGGCATGATTTTTTAGTAGGAATTATTTTAATTTATGGTTAATGCAAACACACATTATTCGTATATATATATATATATATATATATATATATATATATATATATCGTGTGCAAAGCACGGGCCGTTCACCAGTATATGTTTGTTACAGTTAACGCGGTACCGACTAGGAAGAATTTAGTTCATTTAGCGTTACAGACAAAAATCAAAATACTATCGTGTCAAGCGATGTGTCATAATCCCAAATATATAACAATATCGACAAGTTTGTCTATACCGTGATATCTCAAAACGCTGATATCGGGTGCAAAATCCTTCAATTAAAAAGTTGCTTATTTTTCAAAATAAAAATAAAGAAAAACTCTAAAAATTAAATTATAACTTTGCCTTGAAAATCTTGCCAAAATAATATATTTTGGATTTTTATAAAATTAATTTCATTAAATTCCTATATCGTTTGGAAATTAAATCAAACCAATCTCCAATTAACAAATAGCTTCAAAATAATCTAATTTGAATTTTAAACTAAATATTTCCATATTTAATTTAAAACGATATCCAATTTTAATTAAAAATCCATTTGCTTATAAAATAAATCGTTATATTTTTAATAACGAATTCCATAGCGACTATTTGAAAATTCGATTTGGATACAAAACAAAATTTACAATATGAAATCTTGGTTTTTTTCTCTTCCATCAGAAAAATATAATCAAATAAGTCCTAACGATTCTTGTTTCAAAGAAATCTAACTTATATTGGCTAATGTATATCCAATTGAAGTTTAAAACAGAATACTACGAACTCACGTGACACTACAAGCTCGTTTTAAATTATATTATAAAGTATACTTTTAAATATCGTTTTATTAAATAAATTACTTATAAATTTCTATATATAATTCAAATAAAATATTTAAAACAAATTTAAATATTCATAAATCAACAGCTAAAAATCTGTGTCGTTACAATTAGAGGACAGGCGTTGTAGGAGATCTGTTGCACAGTAGGTGCTGAGCAATTTAAAGCATTGTAGTGACTTGATGGGAGTGATCAAATTACATTTTTCCGATGGCAATGCTGTTTAGGAGGAGAGAGAAGTGTTTGGGCAAGAGTGTGTGGCCATTCAGAGATTTTCTATGTCGATTTGTCAAGTAATTCGCAAGCAACAAGGTATACGGTTACTACAAAATTCAATTATAGAGAATAATTAATTTAGTTGTATTCATTAGTTGTTAAATCAAAATTTAAATAAATATTTAATCGTTAAATCAAAATTTAAATAAATATTTAATCGTTAAATAAAAATATGTAATTGTTGGTGAATAAATCATTCAAGATGATTCATGGCTGAGACGATTGGAATTAAACAGGGTATTCAACAAAGGAAAAATCGAGGTGAGTTAAACTCACTCAGATAAATTATTGGGAGCTATTTTTAGTAGTTCAAATTTAATTGACTGCCTGTTGGACGATAAATTGATTGATATAAAGTGATAATTCTATATATATAATATTACATAATAATATTGGTGATTGGTGATTGGTGATTGGATAATTCCCGCAGTACCCTTAGCGGATGCCCGCAGTACCATTAGCGGATGATTTCCCTATGCGCCCCACAATTTATATAGTGGATGACCTTCAATATGCGATATCCTGCCTCTAAGCAGGATGGGTATTATTATTGTTAACTAAAATCTGTGGATGTAGGAAAAACAGGTTCGAGGAATCCGCAATACTTATTTATTATTTTCACATATATGCTGTTATATGATATGATAAACTAAAATGGTGTGTGACATGTTTTGGATGTGTATTGAAATTGGACCTTGATCGAATATCAAAATAGTATATGAATTTTAAAAGAGAATTGAAAATATAAAAGAGTTTAAAGTAAAAATTTATTTTCAAATAGAATTATTAATTTAGAAACCGAATTATAAATGGAATGGAATAGTTAAGATTTGTTTTTAACAAATAAGACGACAAGTTGATTTTATGAACAATATTTATAAAGAGGTGAATTATTATTATTATCAGAGAATTCAGAAAATATAATATGAGTATGAAGACAAAGAGAAATTGGGTTTAAAATCGGTATTGCTAATGGATTTGAATTTTCCAAGTTCAATGCAAATTATAAATTAGATTATATGAAATAAATCTAATAATAGAAGTGATAATAGAATTGAAATTTAAAACTAACAAGTTTGGAATCAAATCGATAAATTTAGTCAAGAATGGATTTGTATTAAAGGTTATTATTCACGGGTGAGGTGAATAGGGGTAGAAGTAAATATTTGGCAGATTAGAATTTTTGAAAGGAAGTTAGAAAGGGTTTTTAAATTATAAATAATAGTTGAATTGGAGATGAACTAATTTGAGTAATATAATATGCATTATATTAAAGGATTTTATATACGGGTTATTAATAGTAAATATTATAAGTAAGAATTTTAAAAGTTATATATGAATATTTTGAATAAAAGTTAGAATAGACATAAATGAACCTATTGAAATAAAACTAGAATGGAAAAAAGTTTTAAACATGTATAGATGTTTGAAAAAGATTAATTAATGGAATAAAGGTGTGAGATAGAACCTGGTTTACAAATGTTAAAACAAAACTGATTTGGTTAATAAAAATATATCGTTATAAGGAAATCATGTTTTCCATTTTTAAAAATGAATAATGTTAGCAAACATTTTGTAAAGTATATTTACAAGTAAAATATTTTTAAGTTGAGATAAATATTGTAATGTTACGATTTTTGATAGACTTAGTTAAATAATGAACATTATTGAATTATTATAAAATGGGATTAAATTAAAATAATAACAAAGTTAAGTAACTGTAATCTAAGACCTGTATATAGATATATAAAGGCGTACATATGTATATGGGTCAAAGAAAATGAATGTGACGGCCTAGAATTTCGCTCGATCCCAATCAGTCGTTAAATTGATTTAGACCGTTCGAAACCCCTGATCGTTTTGAGAACACGACAAAATAGAATGCAGACGGAAGAACATTTCATTGTTATTACAACAATTCCATCAGAATACAAGAATATACAGAGTATGAATGAATAAATTACATTCGATAAATATCAGAGATTACAATAAATTACATTGCAGCAGAAAATAATACAAAGCACAACTGAAGGTGATATACGGATACAGAGCTTTCCGGATATCATTCCAGCTGTAAACCAGGATCCTGTGAATATAAATCTGCAAAACCAAAACTACTAGCTGCCCGTGTCGAAAATAGGGGCACCCAGAGTTTACGTTAAAACAATAAACTCCAGGTCAGTCATGTGACTGGTGTGAGAACTAAAACAGTTATTTAAAACATTACTTTAAAAGAGAGTAATTCAAGGGACCACGCCGTATAACACAGAACGGGTTTCCTCCCAAGAATACCAGTGCATATAAATAAACAACGCAATGCTTTTCGAAAAATGAAGCTATTATAAGACCCAGGTCCCATCACACAATGCAACGCAAGCCGGAGGATAGGATTTTCCCTTATAATAGCCAAACATTCTTGGTACGTTTAAAAAACAAATCATTTGATACTATAATAAGTGTATAGTGTCAAAACAATTTCAATCATAAATATAAATCATAGACGGCATGGGTACCATCTATCATGTCGCCATACTAGTTCTACAATTAAAAACGCAATACACGTATTGGAAATTGGATTTCCGTCATGAGTCGAGGCAAGGGGCAAGATCCTCTCCGCGTTCGAGACACTCTAGCAAATGTCTCAGGACTACACACTCTGGGCAATCCTGGATTCGGCTGGGCCGGTCCTCACTTACGTTAGAGGATTAGTTATGCCTGAACACACGTTTCCCGGTCCTTACAGACCTATAATCGAGGCGCCTCATCCAACAACCACAAGGGTGAAAAGTATATAAATGTCAGGGCTGGTAAGTCACTGACACCACCATAGCTAGAAAGAAACGTCGTGCTCTCCCTGCAGTCCGTATCCCATTTTTAACTCATACCGAGGTGTGAGGCTCGCGAATTCACGTTATACACAAAGCTGCCACGTAGGCCGTGCTTTGATCATCAACCACAAGACTTTGCTTTTCAACAGAAGCCTTGATCCATGCAACTCAGCGTGCCACACAGGCAATTCATGCCATGCGATTGATATCTATCGATATATAACCTCTAAGCTTGTACGTCTCAGAGAAGGGCGTTAAGCAAGAGAATAAATTCTCCGCCGCCAAAAAGATATATATTTAATAGAAATCAATCAACACAGAATAAAATCCAATGTCAGACACACAATCCATTTACAAGTCCGTTCTGGGTCTGAACGAAATCGGAGGCACTTTCCTCGCATATCCATCCATCGCCAAGTACGTCTGGACGACCACCAACTATTTCCATCCTCTTGGGTGTACAGCCCAATCAGGATCATCAGTAATCATTTAAACGATGTGAAGACTTCCGGTCTTCGACCACCGTCTTCATCTTCGACATATCGTCTAATCGGTTATTCAGAATGGGTATAAACCCGGACTTTCCGAACAACCCGCGTATATTAAAAACGAACGTTACACAAACACAACATACGCCTCATTCCAATCCAGAATATTCTTTTATTCCCAAAATCACATTCCTAGAGGAAAGGTTCCCATTAATTTTATCCAAGATAAATTCTTTAAAATTTATCCTTTAATCTTCCTTTGGATGTCATTTTAAACCAAATTATGGTTTTCTAAACTAGTTGAGATTAGCGAACCGTACCGAAGTAATTATTTATTTTATTTCCCAATCCCAACCTATTCATCCCATGAAGCAAAACTGGTGATACTCCATATCTAATACCACGGTGTTATCAGTAAAATTAATTACCATTTCACGCTCAAATCTGATTAAAGATTTAACTATCGCTTTGGAGCAAAACTGGTGATACTCCATTCTCGCTCACTTTCTATATTTGATAATTTAAATTATCAATTCACATCTCAATCTAATTGCAGATTCGTTAAAATTCATTTTACTGGGTTAAAGAACTAATATCATTTAAAACACAGTTCACGATAAACCCAAATCACATTCTATTTATTAGCGGGTTAAAGAACAAGTGTTATTTAAAACACTGTTCACGATAAACCCACAAATCAATTCTAATTCAATTCCAATCAAATATATTAGAAATTTCCTATTATTTAAAACCCCTTTTTAAATCTAATTTATTTATTTAAAAATAATTGGGTTTTAAATTTAGTTCAAAACTAGTTCATTTCGATAAAAATCCATTTTTATCTTTTCAAATATGCAGTTTTACATCCCAATTTTTCCCAAATCATTTCTTATGATTTTACACAAATTATTGATATTTTTAATAATTTTATCAAGGCCCGTACAGTCGATTTCCATCAACGGCCATCGAACTGCACTTACAGCGACCTTTTTCAAATTTGATTTGGATGTATCTCCAAATCCAAACGTTAGATTTCAAATTTCTAATATTCGTTAGAAAGCTCTTTTCGATACGACCCCAACGGTTCCGGTTTTAGGAGAATCCGACGGTCGGATCTCCTGTAATGGCCGTTCGAAGTTAATGGTCGAAATTCGCGAACTGCCGCGGCGCGGCGCGTTCTATTCAGGCCATTATATTATATATATAATATATATAATAAGTATTTCGTCGATTTCTATTTAAAACAAATCATATAAATAGTTTTGAATTCGTTTCAAAAACATTTTCAACTTCCATTTCAATTCAAATCAAAATTAAATTTTGACTTATAAATTCGTTTTAAAATTCATTTCTATTCAATTCAAATTTCAATTCAATTTGAATTCATTTCAAATTGATTTTTACTTCTATTTCAATTCGTTTTCAATTCAATTTAATTCGCATTCGTTTTCTATTCAATTCAATTCAAATTGGTTTTCTATTCAATTCAATTCAAATTGGTTTTCTATTCAATTCAATTCAAATTGGTTTTCTATTCAAATCAAATTCGTTTTCTATTCAATTCAGTTCGAATTCGTTTTCTTTTCAATTCAATTCAATTCGAATTCGTTTTCTTTTCAATTCAATTCGAATTCGTTTTTTTTTCAATTCAATTCAAATTCGTTTTCTTTTCAATTCAATTCGAATTCGTTTTCTTTTTAATTCAATTCGAATTCGTTTTCTTTTCAAATCAATTCGAATTCATTTTCTTTTCAATTCAATTCGAATTCATTTTATTTTCAATTCAATTCGAATTCGTTTTCTATTCAAATCAAATTCATTTTCTTTTCAATTCAAATTTCGTTTTAAATTCAAAAACGAATATAATCGATATAAATATCGTTCACGTCAAAATAGCGCATCACTAATCAACACGGCTTTATATTCCACAAATGCATCTATATTTCTTTCAATACACGACTCTATATCTTTGACAACACACGACTAATCTCAACGAATGAGTACTGTCCACATGTGACTATTTTTGTTATTTAATATATTTTATGAAAATTAAGGTATCTATCGTTTGATATTAAATCAGACTCCAACCGTAAATTAGTAAGAGAACGATTCCCTGAATATTAACCCCGAAGGCCGAAACCAACATCAGATTAATATCCAGGAGACCACTCATCTTATCTATTTTCCAGTTAGTTTCTAATTTTATATATGATAAAGATGTAAATTTTATTGTTAAAATATTTCATTCAACACATGACTAATCTCAACGGATGAGTACAGTCAACACATGAACCTTTATTTTATAATATTCTTTATCTTCTAAATTGGAATGAGGCCCAACCAATTACCATATAAAGTTAATTATATGGATTCCATACTATACATGTATACAATAGCAACGATAAATAATCAACCATCATCCAAAGTGCACTACACTGTATAAGCATCAAATATAAATCTCTAACGCTTATAACAGCCTGTCAATCAATCGATCGACATATTTAATCAATTAGGATGAGTGAACTTCAAATTTCATCCCAACACCCGTGTGGGGTTTCAAATCAACAAACACAGATTTTTATTTGTGCAGTTGGGCGATGTGTAAAATTTATCGACCCAATCAATGTCCTTCAAATAGGTGTACATAAACAAACCGTCTGGTTTGTAAATGAATATTTATTTATTCACATTCATGTTAAAAATTATATTTTTAACGATAAAATATTTTATTTCAACACATGAATTTTTATTCAGTTCATTTATCTAATAAGATGATATCTTTATTTTTCTAACTTATTTTAGAAAATTTCGGCGGCATAACGGCACGACACTAGAAACAGGACAAGGCCTAGCCTTATCCCCGGTCTAGTGAAGACCCACGCCATTCACACATCAATCAAATCAATTTCATTTCACCAAACAATTCAATTCAACTAAATAAACTAACCAACTACACATCCAAACAATTTAACAAACAAGCCATCCATGGTCTGTGGATGACGGGTGTCGGGTGCTACTAAACACCGTCTGCATCCTAGTATATATATATATATAACTAGAAAAAGAAATTGAAGAGTGAGAAGTTCTCACCAATAGCTATTCCAACTTCACGCCACTTCAAATGTAGAAGTCTTCGTCGTTCTCGCCTTTCATCACTTTCGCCGCCCTTAGCCACTACATATGTAAAAATCACATTTTCACTTCGCTATTCAATATATAAAAATCGAATTTTTACTTCGCTATACAATATATAAAAATCGAATTTTTACTTCGCTATTCAATATATAAAAATCGAGTTTTTACTTCGCTATTCAATATATAAAAATCGAATTTTTACTTCGCTATTATATAGATAAAAATTCTATTTTTACAACGCTACTATATAGATAAAAATTCTATTTTTACAACGGTATTCATATAATAAAGATTATATTTTTATATCGCTATTTTCTATATAAAAATTTCGCTTTTTCTATTTTAAAAGATTTCGCCTTTTCTATTTTAAAAATCTAATCTTTTCTATTTTAAAAATCTAATCTTTTCTATTCTAAAAATCTAATATTTTCTATTTTAAAAATCTAATCTTTTCTCAAAAATCTGTTCTTTTACTTAAATATATATATATATATATATATATATATATATTCCATAAATCTATGCTAAGTTCAGAAAAGAAAAGAATCAAAATAAAATAAAATGAAAGCTTACAACGTCGATTGGAGGAAGGAGGGGGGCTAACGGGTTAGGGTTTGGGTCTGGGTCTCGTTCGAGGGCTGTAGCGGATTGGGCGTTGCGGTGGCCGTGGGGCTGCGCTCCAGCGAGGGAGGGGGGGCTCACGGGTTTTGGATCTGGAAGGGGGTTTCGACGAGGGTTTAAATGGGGGTAGGGCGCGGTCTTCAAATCGTAAAGGGGAGAGAGGAGCGAGACGCGAGGGCGAGGGGGAGTCTGCCGGAGATCGACGACGGCAGGGGGGGTCCTCCGGGGGTGGCGGCCTTGATCGCGCGAGGGGGCTCCGTCGGTCTTTTTTTTTATTTGAACGGTCAACGCTTCTGAAAGGAGGGAGAGAGAGTATATAGGAGGGAATTTATAATTATATTATATTTAATTTAATTTTATCTCCAAAAAGCAACTTATATTTTCGAACTCGAAACGAGGCCCACCGCCTGTCGTCTCTAGCATTTTACCCCCATTCCGAACACAATGGGATATGCCATGTAGGCCAATTTGACTGTTACGGTCGGTTTTCGTTAAAATCAACATATAACCCTATATATTGAATTTGAACGCGCATTTCAATTTACCGGGGTTACATACTAACTCTTTAAATCCCATAAAAATATTTTCTAGCTTCATATTAACGATACGGTCCTAACAAAACTAGTTTCGTCGAATTCCGAGACCGTTGGGAAAATGGCCATTTTCCAATCGATTAAAATCAACTAAAACTGATCAAACGCGTTTTCCTTTGCCACACTCACATATTGATTCCAAAAGTTATGAAATTTGGAATCTAGTAATAATTTGACACTGCGGATCCAACAAAAGTGGTTTCGTCGAAATCTGAGTTCTTTTGCAAAATTGCCATTTTTAAGGGCCTGAATTCCATAGCGACTATTCAGAATTTTCAACTGGACATATCTTTTGATTCCTGTTATGAAATTTCGATTGGTCGGATTCGTTGGAAAGATATTCTAAAATAGATCCCAGTATTTTTGGTTTCACTAAAATCCGGATTGTTTTGCACCCGGTACATTCAATTGAAGTTTGAAATCGAATTATCGAACTACCACGCCATTTTCAATTCTATTTATAATTATATATAAATATTTATATTCTAACGACGACGTATATAATATATATGTTCGAATTATATTCAAAATAAATTTGTCGTTGATATTATTTAAAATAATCTGTTTTAAATATTCAAAATTCATTAAAATTGCCAAAATAAAAATTTTAAACTGGCTCAGAATTTCCGGGTTATTACAATCTCCCCCACTTAAAACTTTTCATCCCCGAAAAGGAACAAAGTCGAAAGTGGTTTGATTAATCAACTCTACGTTCGATCTGGCTTCCATTCTCCAACTTTTCAGTTTTTGAGAATTTTCAAATTTTCAAAAATTTGGCTAACACCCTAAATTTTCGAAAAATTTCGCCATAATCTCCCCTGCACCGGGAGCCACGGGAAAATCCCGTAATTGCCATATAGGCCCTCTGATCTCAAAAAGAAAAAGAAAGGCCAAGCGGCTAGCCAATAGGCTGATAAAATCATCATCACCCAAACAAAACAGTAAACTATATAGTAAACATGTACCTATTTGTCGGGCAAACAAATTTTATTCTCTGCCCTAGCCTCCTTGCTATGACCTGTTCAATGTAAGTACATGTATATGCAAGCAAATGCGACTAATTTTCAATACAGTTCAATGTTTGATACAACTAGGCTAAATGGTTCAAAATTATCAAACAAATAAACAAACAACACAAACATCAATCAATTAGTGAATTTAACGTTTCAAATTCATAATTTTGATACATATACTAAAAATCTTGTTTTTGATGCCAATTCACAACAATGTATTCTAGCTATATTTTCTTGTTTTGGTTCTCACACCAGTCTAATGGAAACATATAGAAATCAAACCTTCGAAACACAAACATAAGTTCTGATGATGATCGATCAATCATCAGAACCATCTCCGGGTGTCTAGAATGTGATTCTATATTTATCCAGTATATTAAAACTTCGAATATACGTTCATGACGCGTATACGCGAAATCTTTATATATTGGATTGTCCAAATTCAACATAAATAAATATTCAAATACGTATAATATGGTTTAAATTTTCAAAACAAGATTGTTTTCAATTGAAAAAAATACTCTTCACACTCGTTCTAGGATACTACTGATCCCATTTCTAACGAGTCATTCTAATTGGATATTACTAATCCAATATCTGATGAATTCTTTCGTATGTTTCTAATGTGTCTTGTTCTCGAGCTCTGTAAAACAAAGCTCTGATACCAAATTGTGACGGCCTGGAATTTCGCTCGATCCGAATTAGTCGTTAAACCGATTTAGACCGTTCGAAACCCCTGATCGTTTTGAGAACACGACAAAATAGAATGCAGACAGAAGAACATTTCATTGCTATTACAACAATTCCATCAGAATACAAAAATATACAGAGTATGAATGAATAAATTACATTCGATAAATATCAGAGATTACAATAAATTACATAGCAGCGGAAAATAATACAAACACAACTAAAGGTGATATACGGATACAGAGCTTTCCGGATATCATTCCAGCTGTAAACCAGGATCTTGTGAATATAAATCTGCAAAACCAAAACTACTAGCTGCACGTGTCGAAAATAGGGGCACCCAGAGTTTAGGTTAAAACAATAAACTCCAGGTCAGTCATGTGACTGGTGTGAGAACTAAAACAGTTATTTAAAACATTACTTTAAAAGAGAGTAATTCAAGGGACCACGCCATATAACACGGAACGGGTTTCCTTCCAAGAATACCAGTGCATATAAATAAACAACGCAATGCTTTTCAAAAAATGAAGCTATTATAAGACCCAGGTCCCATCACACAATGCAACGCAAGCCGGAGGATAGGGTTTTCCCTTATAATAGCCAAACATGCTTGGTATGTTTAAAAAACAAATCATTTGATACTATTATAAGTGTATAGTGTCAAAACAATTTCAATCATAAATATAAATCATAGACGGAATGGGTACCATCTATCATGTCGCCATACTAGTTCTACAATTAAAACCGCAATACACGTATTGGAAATTGGATTTCCGTCATGAGTCGAGGCAAGGGGCAAGATCCTCTCCACGTTCGAGACACTCTAGCAAATGTCTCATGACTACACACTCTGGGCAATCCTGGATTCGGCTGGGCCGGTCCTCACTTACGTTAGAGGATTAGTTATGCCTGAACACACGTTTCCCGGTCCTTACAGACCTATAATCGAGGCGCCTCATCCAACAACCACAAGGGTGAAAAGTATATAAATGTCAGGGCTGGTAAGTCACTGACACCACCATGGCTAGAAAGAAACGTCGTGCTCTCCCTGCAGTCCGTATCCCATTTTTAACACATACCGAGGTGTGAGGCTCGTGAATTCACGTTATACACAAAGCTGCTACGTAGGCCGTGCTTTGATCATCAACCACAAGACTTTGCTTTTCAACAGAAGCCTTGATCCATGCAACTCAGCATGCCACACAGGCAATTCATGCCATGCGATTGATATCTATCGATATATAACCTCTAAGCTCGCACGTCTCAGAGAACGGCGTTAAGCAAGAGAATAAATTCTCCGCCGCCAAACAGATATATATTTAACAGAAATCAATCAACACAGAATAAAATCCAATGTCAGACACACAATCCATTTATAAGTCCGTTCTGGGTCTGAACGAAACCGGAGGCACTTTCCTCGCATATCCATCCATCTCCAAGTACGTCTGGACGACCACCAACTATTTCCATCCTCTTGGGTGTACAGCCCAATCAGGATCATCAGTAATCATCCAAACGATGTGAAGACTTCCAGTCTTCGACCACCGTCTTCATCTTCGACATATCGTTGAATCGGTTATTCAGAATGGGTATAAACCCGGACTTTCCGAACAACCCGCGTATATTAAAAACGAACGTTACACAAACACAACATACGCCTCATTCCAATCCAGAATATTCTTTTATTCCCAAAATCACATTCCTAGGGGAAAGGTTCCCATTAATTTTATCCAATATAAATTCTTTAAAATTTATCCTTTAATCTTCCTTTGGATGTCATTTCAAACCAAATTATGGTTTTCTAAACTAGTCGAGATTAGCGAACCGTACCGAAGTAATTATTTATTTTATTTCCCAATCCCAACCTATTCATCCCATGAAGCAAAACTGGTGATACTCCATATCTAATACCACGGTGTTATCGGTAAAATTAATTACCATTTCACGTTCAAATCTGATTAAAGATTTAACTATCGCTTTGGAGCAAAACTGGTGATACTCCATTCTCGCTCACTTTCTATATTTGATAATTTAAATTATCAATTCACATCTCAATCTAATTGCAGATTCGTTAAAACTCATTTTACTGGGTTAAAGAGCTAATGTCATTTAAAACACAGTTCACGATAAACCCAAATCACATTCTATTTATTAGCGGGTTAAAGAACAAGTGTTATTTAAAACACTATTCACGATAAACCCACAAATCAATTCTAATTCAATTCCAATCAAATATATTAGAAATTTCCGATTATTTAAATCACCTTTTTAAATCTAATTTATTTATTTAAAAATAATTGGGTTTTAAATTTAGTTCAAAACTAGTTCATTTCGATAAAAATCCATTTTTATCTTTTCAAATATGGAGTTTTACATCCCAATTTTTCCCAAATCATTTCTTATGATTTTACACAAATTATTGATATTTTTAATAATTTTATCAAGGCCCGTACAGTCGATTTCCATCAACGGCCACCGAACTGCACTTACAGCGACCTTTTTCAAATTTGATTTGGATGTATCTACAAATCCAACCGTTAGATTTCAAATTTCTAATATTCGTTAGAAATCTCTTTTCGATACGAACCCAACGGTTCCTGTTTTAGGAGAATCCGACGGTCGGATCCCCCGTAATGTCCGTTCGTAGTTTATGGTCGAAATTCGCGAACTGCCGCGGCGCGGCGCGTTCTATTCAGGCCATTATATTATATATATAATATATATAATAAATATTTCGTCGATTTCTATTTAAAACGAATTATATAAATAGTTTTGAATTCGTTTCAAAAACATTTTAAACTTCCATTTCAATTCGAATCAAAATTAAATTTTGACTTATAAATTCGTTTTAAAATTCATTTCTATTCAATTCAAATTTCAATTCAATTTGAATTCATTTCAAATTGATTTTTACTACTATTTCAATTCGTTTTCAATTCAATTTAATTCGCATTCATTTTCTATTCAGTTCAATTCAAATTGGTTTTTATTCAATTCAATTCAAATTGGTTTTCTATTCAATTCAATTCAAATTGGTTTTCTATTCAAATTAAATTCGTTTTCTATTCAATTCTGTTCGAATTCGTTTTCTTTTCAATTCAATTCGAATTCGTTTTCTTTTCAATTCAATTCGAATTCGTTTTCTTTTCAATTCAATTCGAATTCGTTTTCTTTTCAATTCAATTCGAATTCGTTTTCTTTTCAAATCAATTCGAATTCGTTTTCTTTTCAATTCAATTCGAATTCGTTTTCTATTCAAATCAAATTCGTTTTCTTTTCAATTCAAATTTCGTTTTAAATTCAAAAACGGATATAATCGATATAAATATCGTTCACATCAAAATAGCGCATCACTAATCAACACGACTTTATATTCCACAAATGGATCTATATTTCTTTCAATACACGACTCTATATCTTTGTCAACACACGACTAATCTCAACGAATGAGTACTGTCCACGTGTGACT
This sequence comes from Allium sativum, assembly GCA_030737875.1. NCBI lineage: Eukaryota > Viridiplantae > Streptophyta > Magnoliopsida > Asparagales > Amaryllidaceae > Allium > Allium sativum. Next base: position 772,172,734 of record CM060924.1, on the reverse strand, counting down.
ATTTTTGTTATTTAATATATTTTATGAAAATTAAGGTATCTATCCTTTGATATTAAATCAGACTCCAACCGTAAATTAGTAAGAGAACGATTCCCTGAATATTAACCCCGAAGGCCGAAACCAACATCAGATTAATATCCAGGATACCACTCATCTTATCTATTTTCCAGTTAGTTTCTAATTTTATATATGATAAAATGTAAATTTTATTGTTAAAATATTTCGTTCAACACATGATTAATCTCAATGGATGAGTACAGTCAACACATGAACCTTTATTTTATAATATTCTTTATCTTCTAAATTGGAATGAGGCCCAACCAATTACCATATGAAGTTAATTATATGGATTCCATACTACACATGTATACAATAGCAACGATAAATAATCAACCATCATCCAAAGTGCACTACACTGTATAAGCATCAAATATAAATCTTTAACGCTTATAACAGCCTGTCGATCAATCGATCGACATATTTAATCAATTAGGATGAGTGAACTTCAAATTTCATCCCAACACCTGTGTGGGGTTTCAAATCAACAAACACAGATTTTTATTTGTGCAGTTGGGCGATGTGTAAAATTTATCGACCCAATCAATGTCCTTCAAATAGGTGTACATAAACAAACCGTCTGGTTTGTAAATGAATATTTATTTATTCACATTCACGTTAAAAATTACATTTTTAATGATAAAACATTTTATTTCAACACATGAATTTTTATTCAGTTCATTTATCAAATAAGATGATATCTTTATTTTTCTAACTTATTTTAGAAAATTTCGGCGGCATAACGGCACGATACTAGAAACGGGACAAAGCCTAGCATTATCTGCGGTCTAGTGAAGGCCCATGCCATTCACACATCAATCAAATCAATTTCATTTCACCAAACAATTCAATTCAACTAAATAAATTAACCAACTACACATCCAAACAATTTAACAAACAAGCCATCCATGGTCTGTGGATGACGGGTGTCGGGTGCTACTAAACACCGTCTGCATCCTAGTATATATATATATATATATATATATATAACTAGAAAAAGAAATTGAAGAGTGATAAGTTCTCACTAATAGCTATTCCAACTTCACGCCACTTCAAATGTAGAAGTCTTCGTCGTTCTCGCCTTTCATCACTTTCGCCGCCCTTAGCCACTACATATGTTAAAATCACATTTTCACTTCACTATTCAATATATAAAAATCGAATTTTTACTTCGCTATTCAATATATAAAAATCGAATTTTTACTTCGCTATTCAATATATAAAAATCGAATTTTTACTTCGCTATTCAATATATAAAAATCGAATTTTTACTTCGCTATTATATAGATAAAAATTCTATTTTTACAACGCTACTATATAGATAAAAATTCTATTTTTACAACGGTATTCATATAATAAAGATTATATTTTTATATCGCTATTTTCTATATAAAAATTTTGCTTTTTCTATTTTAAAAGATTTCGCCTTTTCTATTTTAAAAATCTAATCTTTTCTACTTTAAAAATCTAATATTTTCTATTTTATCTGTTCTTTTACTTAAATATATATGTATATATATATATTCCATAAATCTATGCTAAGTTCAAAAAAGAAAAGAATCAAAATAAAATAAAATGAAAGCTTACAGCATCGATTGGAGGAAGGAGGGGGGGCTAACGGGTTAGGGTTTGGGTCTCGTTCGAGGGCTGTAGCGGATTGGAGGGGGTCGGATTGGGCGGTGCGGTGGCCGTGGGGCTGCGCTCCAACGAGGGATGGGGGGCTCACGGGTTTTGGATCTAGAAGGGGGTTTCGACGAGGGTTTAAATGGGGGTAGGGAGCGGTCTTCAAATCGTAAAGGGGAGAGAGGAGCGAGACGCGAGGGCGAGTCTGCCGGAGATCGACGGCGGGGGGGTCCTCCGGGGGTGGCGGCGTTGATCGCGCGAGGGGGCTCCGTCGGTCTTTTTTTTTTTTTGAACGGTCAACGCTTCTGAAAGGAGGGAGAGAGAGTATATAGGAGGGAATTTATAATTATATTATATTTAATTTAATTTTATCTCCAAAAAGCAACTTATATTTTCGAACTCGAAACGAGGCCCACTGCCTGTCGTCCCTAGCATTTTACCCTCATTCCGAACACAATGGGATATGCCACGTAGGCCAATTTGACCGTTACGGTCGGTTTTCGTTAAAATCATCATATTACTCTATATATTGAATTTGAATGCGCATTTCAATTTACCGGGGTTACATACTAACTCTATAAATCCCATAAAAATATTTACTAGCTTCGTATTGACGATACGGTCCTAACAAACTAGTTTCGTCGAATTCTGAGACCGTTGGGAAAATGGCCATTTTCCAGTCGATTAAAATCAACTGAAACTGGTCAAACGCGTTTTCCTTTGCCACACTCACATATTGATTCAAAAAGTTATGAAATTTGGAATCTAGCAATAATTTGACACTGCAGATTCAACAAAAGTGGTTTCGTCGAAATCTGAGGTCGTTTGCAAAATTGCCATTTTTAAGGGCCTGAATTCCATAGCGACTATTCAGAATTTTCAACTGGACATATCTTTTGATTCCCGTTATGAAATTTCGATTGGTCGGATTCGTTGGAAAGATATTCTAAAATAGATCCCAGTATTTTTGGTTTCACTAAAATCCGGATTGTTTTGCACCCGGTACATTCAACTGAAGTTTGAAATCGAATTATCGAACTACCGCGCCATTTTCAATTCTATTTATAATTATATATAAATATTTATATTCTAACGACGACGTATATTGTATATACGTTCGAATTATATTCAAAATAAATTTCTCGTCGATATTATTTAAAATAATCTATTTTAAATATTCAAAATAAATTAAAATTGCCAAAATAAAATTTTTAAACTGGCTCAGAATTTCCGGGTTATTACAATGAATATATGTATATTTTGGGATTATATCTTAGAATTTGATTCTTTATTTCTTAAGGAAATTTAGATAATCTTTTATAATAAAATTGTATGCATCCAGTTGAGACGGACATATGTTCATAACAAATACAATTTGTGTGTATAAGGTGTATAGCTGAACTGTACACAAAATAAAAATGATGATTTCACTTTTAACCCAAACGGACACCATAATAAGGACAGAGCTTGGCTGCATATATAAACAAACAAAAAGGAGTTAATAATTTATATGATTATACATTAGGAGAGGGCGAAAATCTAAGAAAAGAAGTGGCTGCATCTATGTCTATTTATATCTAAACAAAGTAGTACAACATTTAATGTGATTATACATTTGAAAATCAAAGAGATATTTTTGCCTCAATTATGTATGCTAATTTCTAAGCATAAAGTACAATATTTTAATAAGATATGTCATATTGGAAAAAATTGCAAGTGGATGGGCTATCTAACCTAGCTAAAACACCATAGTATTGTAGCTAAAAGAAATGAAAACAACATTTAACCCATTTTATATTGTCAATCAAGCTAAAACATTTTGGCAGCATTCATTCAACTGATTTGGCCATTGGAAAAGATACAACATTTCTAGAAACTGACAAAAGGGACATGGTTGCATATATATATAAGGGATGTTTTGTATGCAGACCATGCATTCTCTCAACAACCAAATCAAACAGGGCTAAAGCTAAAGAAAAAATGTGTTTTCAAACATCTCATCTGTAGTGAAGATCCACGGCAAAAAATTAATGAGGGTGTACTATTTTAATGGTTAACTTGCCTATAAATACAGCCGTAAACCCACATCTTTCTCATGCATAAACAAGTTGAATGAGAGATCAAACAAGCAACAGATTTTAAGAAATAGAGGAGAGAAAACATAGTGAGTAAACCTATTTCTCTGTTTACAATTTATGTTCTTGTAGATAAGCAATATATAAGTGTTGCATGAATATTGTTGATGGGTACATTATCAATTAATTTAATCATTGTCCTCTGTTGTGAGATTTAAACACCCTCAATGCATATTAGCAAAACCTGTAAACAAAACACAGAAGAACCATACACTGTTATACTTCAACCTGCAACTTGAACATTAGTATGTGAGTAAACTCTTATATTTTTACACTGTTAAATTTTTCTTTGATGATTATTAAATGATTACTGGTTGTTAAGCTTGTTTGTATGTTTATAAGCATAATACACTACGTAAAACAACGATACATTGATCAGTTGTGAGCATTAAATAGTGATAACACTTAAATAAATTGATGTGTATGGAACATGAAAAAATTACACTCTTTTAGCTAAATTTTTATATATAACATAAATCCAACAAGAAATATAGTTTGGTGAAGGATATGCGAATCCCCGGGGTGTGCGTACACGCACCGATGCACTGTTGTGTACCAGGGGTATTCCATAGGCTTAGAAGGAAAACAATTTTTTTAATAAGACTAATATAAATACTAATGCATGGGACAAGTTCGGTTTGAATGATGAAAATCTGGTAGAATTTCGGGTGGCCGAATTTAGTTTGGTAGTGAAACAAGTAAGCAATTTGGGTTTTGTACAAATGATTAGAATGGGGGTAATAAGAAGTATAATGTATGTGCATGTGCAGTTGTGCACTGCGTGCATTTTGGAGTGCCAGTGGACATTAGAAGGGGGAGCATGGGACATTGGCATATGGAAATGAAAAGAAAGAGAGAGAGAGAGAGGGAGCTTATTAGGATAAAGGGACCACGGTGGCGACTAGGCTAATGGCAGTACATTGGCAAGCAAAATGGAGGAAAAGAGAGTGGGAGGAATGTCTGGTCAAGTGGGGAGTGCTACTGTCATTTAGTTTGCCACCGAGTATTGATTCTTATCGTTTGTGCCAAGGCCGATATGATCCGATACATCAATTTCTTTTGTAGGTGGATCCAATTCCTCTTCCGTAACAGAAATTTGATCAATGTGATTGTCTTCATCAGAATCTCTACGAGAACAACAAATAATTTGGAAGCTTTTTCTTGTGGTTTTGAATCTCTATAGTCTAAACACTAGGAAGTCTTACTATTAACCTACTGCTCACATTGTGCCATGGCTAAGTTACTACTAGTATTCAATGATTTACTAACCAACATGTCAACTTGATTATGTATTAAAGGGTAGCAAGGACCCCTGAGCTATGAACTACTGTTATCAATCAATTCCTGTTGTAAAGATTTGATACTGTCTATTTCCACAATATTCTCAATTACCAGATTTTTGTTCACCCCACACATTGAATCTTTATTGTTGCTTGCCTTCTCATTTTTATCTGGCGCATTGTCTTATATCCTGCTTTTCTAGAGCGGCACCTAGTTAGTGCATCAATTCTCCTAACTATTTTCATAGTGCATCATTTTTTCTTGAAGTCTCATATTGTTTGAAGTCCTCCTACAACATACAACAAAAATCAAATAAAAGAAAACCCATTTTATTTAAGAAGGAACAAGGTGTGTGATAAGTTCATGATAGTATATATTTGTGGGATAGTATTCAGTGTGCCATATGAAGTCACGCAAATACTAGGAGAAATGGTAGATGTGATAATAAGTAATTTAAGCAAGCAAAGCTTGAAATAAATACATATAAATATGATGATACAATGGCTTCATATTTGTAGAAATGGACGTTTTAACAAGGAACCATGGCAGCTCCTGGTCCTATTGATATGATACTTTGACCCCTTCAATTCTAGTTAAGAATACAAAGATAAAAATTCAATAGAAGAGAAGTAATGGAAGGTGATTCATGACGTTTGCAAATGGAATTGAGCCTCGTTTTCCTGATAGAGTTACACGCGAAATGATGTAGTGCGGTTGCAGCATGGCCATTTAAAAAATGAAAGAAGAGAGGAATTAAGTAACAGCAGGAAAAGGGAGTGAACACGTGGGGGCTAGGGGAAAATGGTAAAGGAATTGGGCCAAGATTAAAAGAGAAAAATAAACATAAAGGAGGGTTCGGGCCAGTTAGGCCAACACTAATGTAAACAAAATATATTAAATAAGATAAAAAGAAGAACATGGGCCGAACAAGGATGGCCTGATCAAAAGTCACGTAAAGATTTAAGGATAGAGAAAAGGGGGAAATAAGATAAGAAATTAAATAAAATAGAGATAATTTTATAACTTAATTTGCTGGTTGTTGAAATAAACAACGATTTACAAAAATGAAGTGAAACAAAAGTATTGATTTCAAAACGAAGTAGTAATTATGGAACCAAAAGTTTGTCTTGAATTATAACTTAAATTGTGTTTAATTTAAGTAATGATCAACTCATTTGTTTTGAGTAATTTAAATAAACAGGAAAGTAAGGAAAGAAATGTAAGGAATAAAATATTGAAGTAAGGAAGAAATGGATTTTTAATCAAATATATATATATATATGTTTAACTAAATAAGTATACATATATAATATAAATATATGTACAAATGAGATAAATATTCGATGACTCGATTATAGACCCATATAGAAAGAAGAACCCGGTTTGTTCAATTTTATGAATATAATTATACAGTTTAACAAAAAAATAATTGTTGCAATTAATGAACTAATAGTATTGTGTGAAGCACGTGCCTTCTAGTTAGATAATTAAATGATGTGTGTGCAGTTGTTTATTTACAAATATAAGAAACTCATAGTCAAATACCCGAATTATAAACAATATAGAAAGATCCGATTGTGTTTGGTCAAAGTTATTAAAAGATTATATGATCGATTTAATATATATGCAAAGGCTTGGAATGATAGAAATTTGATTGACTATATATCTTATTTGTATTGAGCCAAGGAAGTTAAAATATTGAATTGTTATTCAATCAATTTAAGTTGATTATTGGTTTCCTTTAAAGTAAGGAATATTTTGTAATAAAATGAAGTTTTTATATAAATCAGTTTCCTTAAATATCATATGACTTTAAAAGACATACTATGATCGTTTCGAAGAGTCCGGAATTTATATTCCACTTCGATTCGATTTATACGTTGCATATCATAGATTTTTTAAGATAATTGAATACGAAGTTATGCAAGGGCTATTTTGTTTTACAGAATAGTGCCTTCGGTTTGTCCAAATCCAGGACAACTTGTATGGTCGGATGTCTGACAATGTATATCTATCAGATCTTATACATTGACTTTTCGTAAGTGTATTTTGTTGGTGGCGGAGGAATTCGTTTCTCTTTGCTTTATGCCCGCAATTTATTTGGAAAAATAAATGAGTGTTCTGACAGATATGATGATGTGGAATCTGAAGTGATTGAAGAAGTGATCTGTCAAAAAGGTAAACGTGACCTCAAGCCTCACACCAGGAAATGACAAAAATCGGGCAGGCAGCATGGCTAGTTGGGTCACACCCAAGTAGGGTGTATTATCACCATCTAGAGAAATTTCTTTTTGTCTTCTTAATCTCCTTTTTCGTTGTTGTAGCATTCGGTAGCGTTTGCTGATATGGGGTGATAATACATTCGCTACACTCAAGCTAAATGAGTAGGCGGTCATGTGTAGCCGGGTTGCAAGACGTTCTTGTTGAAACCAAGTGTATCCCCTCTACAGTACACTGATCGGTAGGTAGTCCCATAACTTGTCATAGTTGGAATCCAATCTCCAATAAGCACCCGTAGTTTTTGATTTTATATTATATATGTGGAGCATGAGATGCAAGCGTTCCGCTAGATGGTTATTTATTTGATAAAAACTATTATAATATCAGATGACTTTGATATCAAAAATGTTTTGGGTTATAGTAAGGTAAAAAAACGTCCATGTTTATGTGTGGGCCGGTCTTACTATTATCTTTTCTTTCGAAAGTTTTTCGAACCTTAAATCAATCTACTCTCATAAGAGAATAACATGTTCTGTGTTAAGAATTGATCAATTGAACCGTTTTAAATTTTTTTACTCACACCAGTCCCCTGACTGACCCAGGGTTCATTTTTCTATGTTTTCATAAACTCTTGGGTACTCGTAACAATTGTTATGAGTAGACAAGTGATCCAGGTGATGGATGGAATATTTTGGACTTGGGATTCAGGAACCAACTTAGTAACTCTTTCTATATCTATGTATCCAGTTTATATGATGTATTGGGCCAGTATCACATATGATGTTGCATTCTAATGATGAAACTATGATGTAACAGACTCTGATATGTAATATATTAAGTGACACCATATTTTGTTAAATTCCGCTGTGAGATTCTGATGTCCTTCTTTATCTTCTATTCTAATAAGTTCTATCTTATCTTTCTCATCCTCTTATTTCTTTCTATTAAAGATTTGAATTTTCGTCCACGTTGGGTTGAATGTGTAGGATATTAGTCAGCTCCAATGGGTATGGATTTACGGGCCTTTACATTTGGTATCAGAGCACAAGGTTTAGTGAAATACCTAGGCTCTGGGTGAGTATTAAGAGAGCGTATTTTTAATTTTAAACTATATTTATAAACTTAGTATAGATCAACTTAAGTTATCGACTTGAGTCACTTTTAAATTATCTCTCGATCAAGTAAAAGATTGGATAATAAAAATTCAAGTTATAACTAGAAGGAGTTAAATGATAGGATCAACCTAAGGATAAGGTAAATAGAGTTAAGTTGAATTAAATTTAGAATACCATCCAGTGAATAAAATTGATTTTTCCTAGTAATAAAAACCAGACTTGAGTTACTAATTAAATATGAACTCATGAGAGTTAAGTAAACAGGTTTTGTAATAAAACCAGATTTTTGAAATTTTTAATTAAATAAGAAGTCCATCCAAAAGGTGTGATAAGTAGTTATGGATGTGTGTTTGACATTAATTAAAACTAAAATCTATTCGTCACACTTTAATTTTGGGGATGAAATTCTTTTAAAGGGGGTGGATTGTAATGTCCCGATTTTTGATCGACTTTGTTAAATAATGAACATTGATGAATTATTATAAAATGGGATTAAATTAAAACAATAACAAAGTTAAGTAACTTTAATCTAAAACCTGTATATAGATATGTAAAGGTGTACATATGTATATGTATCAAAGAAAATGAAGATATGTATATTTTGGGATTATATCTTAGAATTTGATTCTTTATTTCTTAAGGAAATTTAGATAATCTTTTATTATAAAATTATATGCATCCAGTTAAGATGGACATATGTTCATAACAAATACCATTTGTGTGTATAAGGTGTATAACTGAACCGCACACAAAATAAAAATGATGATTTCACTTTTAACCCAAATGGCCACCATAATAAGGACAGAGCTTGGCTGCATATGTAAACAAACAAAAAGGAGTTAATAATTTATATGATTATACATTAGGAAAGGGTGAAAATCTAAGAAAAGAAGTGACTGCATCTATGTCTATTTATATCTAAACACAGTAGTACAACATTTAATGTGATTATACATTTGAAAATCAAAGAGATATTTTTGCCTCAATTATGTATGCTAACTTCTAAGCATAAAGTACAATATTTTAATAGGATATGTCATACTGGAAAAAATTGCAACTAGATGGGCTATCTAACCTAGCTAAAACACCATAGTATTGCATCTAAAAGAAATGAAAACAAAACTTAACCCATTTTATATTGTCAACCAAGCTAAAACATTTCAGCAACATTCATTCAATTGATTTGGCCATTGGAAAAGATACAACATTTCTAGAAACCGACAAAAGGGACATGGCTTTATATATATAAGGCATGTTTTGTATGCATACCATGCATTGTCTCAGCAACCAAATCAAACAGGGATAAAGCTAAAGCCAAAATGTTTTTTTTCAAACATCCCATCTATAGAGAAGATCCGCGAAAAACAATTAATGAGGGTGTATTATTTTAATGGTTAACTTGCCTATATATACAGCTGTAAACCCACATCTTTCTCACGCAAAAACAAGTTGAATGAGAGATCAAACAAGTAGCAGATTTTAAGAAACAGAGGAGTGCAAACATAGTGAGTAAACCCATTTCTCTGTTTAGAATTTCTGTTCTTATAGATAAGCAATATAAAAGGGTTTGCATGAATATTGCCGATAGGTATATTATCAATTTATTTAATCATTGTCCTCTATTGTGAGATTTAAACACCCCCAATGCATATTAGCAAAACTTGTAAACAAAACACATAAGAACCATAAACCTGTTATACTTCAATCTGCAACTTGAACATTAGTATGTGAGTAAACTCTTATATTTTTACTCTGTTAAATTTTACTTTGATGATTATTAAATGATTACTGGTTGTTAAGCTTGTATGTATGTTTGTAAGCATAATACACTACCTAAAACACCAATACATTGATCAGTTGTGAGCATTAAATAGTGATAACACTTAAATAAATTGGTGTGTATGGAACATGAGAAAATTACACTCTATTAGCTAAATTTTTATATATAATATAAATCCAACAAGAAATAGAGTTTGGTGAAGGGTATGCGAAGCCCCGGGGTATGCGTACGCGCACCGGTGCACTGTTGTGTACCAGGGGTATTCCAGTAGTCTTAGAAGGAAAACAATTTTTTTAATAAGACTAATATAAATACTAACGCATGAGGCAAGTTCGGTTTGAATGACGAAAATCCGGTAGAAGTTCGGGTAGCCGAACCTGAGTTTGGTAATGAAACGGGTTATGTACAAAAGATTAGAATGGGGTAATAACCAGTATAATGTATGTGCATTTTCACTTGTGCACTGCGTGCATTTTGGAGTGCCAATGGACATTAGAAGGGGGAGCATGCGACATTGGCAGAGGGAAATTAAAAAAAGAAAGAGAGAGAGGGAGATTATCAGGTTAAAGAGACCACGGTGGCGACTGGGTTAATGGCAGTACATTGGCAAGCAACAAGGAGGTGGAGAGAGTGGGAGAACAGTCTGGTCAAGAGGGGAGTGCAACTGTCATTTAGTTTGCCACCAAGTATTGATTCTTATCGTTTGTGCCATGGTCGATATGATCCGATACATCAATTTCTTTTGTAGGTGGATCCAATTCCTCTTTCGTAACGGAAATTTGATCAATGTGATTTTCTTCGTCAGAATCTCTACGAGAACAACAAAAAATTTGGAAGCTTTTTCTTGTGGTTTGGAATATCTATAGTCTAAACCCTAGGAAGTCTTACTATTAACCTACTGGTTACATTGTGCCATGGCCGAGTTACTACTAGTATTCAATGATTTACTAACCAACATGTCAACTTGATTATGTATTAAAGGGTTGCAAGGACCCCCGAGCTATGAATTACTGCTATCAATTTGTTCCTGTTATAAAGATTTGATACTGGCTATTTCCAAAATATTCTCGATTACCAGATTTTTGTTCACCCTACACATTGAATCTTTAATGTTGCTTGCCTCCTCATTTCTATCTGGCGCATTGTTTTAATATTCTGTTTTTCTAGAGCGGCACCTAGTTAGTGCATCAAATCTCCTTACTATTTTCATGGTGCATCATTGCATCCTGAAGTCTCATATCGTCTGAAGTCCTCCTACAACATACAGCAAAAATCTAATAAAAGAAAACCCACTTTATTTAAGAAGGAACAAGGTGTGTGATAAGTTCATGATAGTATATGTAACAACCCGCAAAAATCAGGACCAATTTAAAATTTTATTTTATAAAATTTTAATGAATTTTGACAATATAAAATAATTTATTTAAATAATAATGATCACAAGTTTGATTTAAATCGAAGTTAGAATGAATGACGTAATTTTAATTAACAACAGAGTTAGAAATAGCGCGGTAGTTTGAAAAGTCAAACTTGAACTTTGACTGACCGTACAGGATGCAAAATTTAACGCATTTTAGTGAAACCAAAAATATTAGAATCTATTTAAAAATATCTTTCCAACGAATCCGAAAAATTGAAATTTCATAGCGGAAATCAAAAGTTATGGCCAATTCAATATTTAGAAAGGTCGCTATGAAATTTATAAAGGTCAAAATGCTACTTTTTGCATACGAAGGAATTTGAACTCGAAACCACTTCCATTGAGTTCAAAATGATGTTTCTACATTGAAAAACAGTAAACACTTATATATTTTGAGTTGCGGGATTTATTTGTTTAAAAATATATTTTTAATATTAAATATATTAGCCTTAAAAATAGTCATTTTTCAAACGACCTCGGTTTTCGACGAAATCACTTTTGTTGGAACCGGAATGTCAAATTATTGCTAGGTTTCAATTTTCAGAATTTTTCGAATTAATATGTGAGCGTGGCGAAATAAAATGTGTTTTGACTATTTACAGTTAAATTTGAACGCCTTAAAAATAGCCATTTTTCAAACAGTCTCAGAATTCGACGAAAATAATTTTGTTGGATTCGTATCGTCATAAGAAAGCTAAAAATATTTTTTTTAGAATTTTCTGAGGTCGTATGTGACCCCGGCATATTTAAATGTACGGTAGAAATTAAATAATTAATTTAATATTGTATTTTCAAGTAAAACCGAAAAAAAACTGTTGTATATTCGGAATTGGACCTTGGGACATAGCCCATCGCGTTCAGAAGGCCTCAAAATGTTAAGATCGACAGTAAGCAGGCCCAAATCCGAGAAAGTCCAAAAATCCACTTTATTTCACGAAATTCGGAATTAAATATTAAAATATTATTAAATCCGAAAACCCTAACCCTAATTTTGGCCAGCCGCCATGTCCAAACCGAAGGTCAGAAATCACCCAAATTCAAACGCTAATATTTCTCAATCCGTTCAACGAAAATTGACGTTTGACCTACCAAATCGAAGAGAATTCAGAGGGCTACAAATCTATACGGTTAAGATCGGATTTTGGTGCACGGATTTCGCGAATTTCGTCCGAGAAGGGGCTGCGGTTTTTATTGGTTTGCGGGCCCTAGGAGAGGTCGAGTTCGACGGGGTTGATGGTGTAGGTGGCTCTTGGCATGGCGGTCGCGGTGGTGGTGTTGGATCGGCGAATAGAGGCTTCTAGAGGGGTGCGATTTTGGCATTGGAAAGGGGGTTTGGGTTCGGTGGTATACGACGGGTTGGAGAGGAAGAGAAGGTCCGATTTTTCATATTATTTTATTAATTAAATATTTAAATTGTCCAATCTTTGAAATTCAATAACTTCTTCACACGAGGTCCGTTTGACAAACCGTAAATTGCGTTGGAATCACAAAATTAAGAGCTTCGCGTTGGCGCAGACCGCAGCTGAAACGGAGACAGTTGATTTCCAGCCAAATTTCAAGGTGAGAATTCAAATTTTCATTATTTAATTTATTATTAAATTATTTTCTTGCTCTAAAATAATTGTGTGATGATGTTAATTCAGATCTGAAATGTTGTATGTAAATAAATGGTTGATGGTTGCTTGTGGTGTGTTTATTGTTCATGTTATGATTAGATCCACCTTTAAATTGCATATATTATTGAGTTTCAATTGCGGTTGGAAAATTAAATCTAAATTTAGATTTAAAAACATATTTTATTTAGATCTAGACGTTCTGATTTATTTTATATTATTAAAATATATTATTTTCATTTTTCTGAAATGAACAATAGAAGTTAAACGACAAACAAATATTTATTTTTATTTGCTGATTTAACAATGGAATTTGGTCGACAAATAAATATTTATTTTTATTTGTTGACCTTATAATAGAAATTGGCACAACGAATAAAATATATCTTCATTTGTTTACATTAAAGAGAATGGATCAAGAAAAGATATATTTTTTAATGTGAATTTGTTTACATAAAAAAAAAGAATGATTAAAAAGAATATATTTTAATATGAGGTTGTTTCATTAAAAAAGAATGAAAACAAAAGATTTCATTTTTTTTATGTAAAAATAGTTTTCAATCAAAAGTCATAATTTATTTCTCATTTTGATGTCAATAAAAGTAGCAACATTAAAAATCTCATTTTTAATGTAATATTATTTCAATAAATGAAATTACATTAAAATGTTATTTTTAATACAATAAGTGTTTTCAATAAAAAGAAGCAATGTAAAAAGATCATATTTTTATGTGTCCATTGTTTTCAATAGAAGGACTTTGCATAAAAAAATCACATTTTTAATGTGATTTAGATTTCATTGTAAAGATGAAGATAAAATGGATTTTATTTTTATTTTTATTTTCATTTTTGACAATGGAAAGTTTATAAATTAAAATTGCATTTTTATTGAAATTTTGTTCACTGTAATGAATAGAAAAGATCGCATCCATATGTGTAATGAGGGGAAAAAAAATTATTACATTTATATGTAATGAAAAATGAACAGAAAAGGATTACATTTTTAATGTAATCAAAGATTAAGAATCACATTTTGGTTTACATATCATATGTAAATTAAAATTCATTTTAGAAGTAAAACTTTTGTTTACCTTTTTATGTAAATAAAAAAAAAAACATGTTTTGGAAATCACAATGTTCGTTTACATTTTTATATGTAAATAAGAAATTATTTTCAGAAGTTACATTATATTTGTAATTATATTTTGTAAATAAAAAGTTGTTCTTTATTTTGCATTCACCAATGCAAAGGTATATTGAAAATAAAATTATTCTTTTATTTGCATTTACCAATGTAAATATACATTAAAAATAAACTTGTTCTTTTGTTTGCATCTAAAAATGCAAATATATATTTAAAAATGAAACTTGTTCTCTTATTTGTATTTACGAATACAAATATATATATATATTAAAGTAAAATTTATTCTTTTATTTGCATTCACGTATGCAAATTCATTTTGAAAAATGAACGAACCTTTTTATTTGTGTTCCCAAACACAAATACATTATAGAAAATGAATGATCCTTTATGTTTGTGTTCTCAAACACAAATATAACATAGAAAATTAAAATGGTCTTTTTATTTGTGTTCTTAAACACAAATAAAACATTAAAAATAAAAGAACATTTTTTTTGTGTTCTCCAACACAAATATAACATGATTTTAAAGTAGTACATTTTTATTTTTATTTGCATTTTCAATGCAAATATTTCATGAAATCAAAAATTCACATTTTTGTTAACATTTCATAATGTAAATAATACAAGAAAAAAATTACATTTTTGTTTGCATTCTACAATGCAAACGAAATGTAGAAAATAGAATATGCATTTTTATTTGCATTCTATCATGCAAATAAAACAAAGGAGATAAAATTACATTTTTGTTTGTAACTTCAGTTGCAAACAAACAAGAAATAAAAATTACATTTTGTTGCAAATTTAGATGCAAACAAATTTATTAAAAACAAATGTTACATTTTTGTTGCATGTTTTAAATGTGAACAAAGCATTAAAATAAAAGTTACATTTTTAATTATTTATTTACTTCACTTGATGTAAATAAACATAAAATAAAGAGTTGTTCTTTTATTTACATTTCTTGATGTAAATAAAACTAGAAATTTAATATTACACTTTTATTTGCTTTACTCAACGCAAATAAAACAAGGGAATAAAAGAAATATTTTCATTTGCAATCCTTAATGCAAATAAATTATGAAATGAAAAAGTTACAGTTTTTTTATTTACATTCCTCTATGTAAATAAACATCAAATAAAAAGGTTGAATCTTTATTTGCATTCTCTATTGCAAATAAAGCATGAAATGAATAGTTATATTTTGTGTTATTATTTATATCCCCTATTACAAATGGAATTAAAAGATTACATTTTTCTTTTCATTTATTTACAATGAAAGAAATTGAAATAAAGATTATATTTTTATCATCATTTTTGATGCGATAAAAGAATAGAAATAAAGATTACATTTTTATTGACATTTTACATGCGATAAAAAGAACAGGAATAAAAGAGATATTTTTATCATCGTGTTATATATTGTGTATTACACTGCCATAGACAAGTTACCTGACTTGTTTATGTGATTGGGTCGATAATTTTCACACATCGCCCAAGTGCACAAATAATTTATTATTTGTTTGTTGGTTGAAACCCCACACGGGTGTTGGGATGAAAATTAACATACACTAATCCCAATATTTAGTTGTATGTTGATCGTTAGATCGACAGGCTGCGATGAGCGTTATTATTTAATTTTAACGCTTACGCAGTGGAATTTACACTTTGGATGAAATGGATGATTTGATGATTATATTGTTATTGTCATATATATGATGTGTGTGAAATCCATATAATCCAAATTATATGGTAAATGATTGAGTCGCATTTCGATTCAGATGATCTTTTAAATAAGAATATTCTTACACTAGAAATTCTTTTTATAAAGGATATATTTTCATAAAAAGGATATTTTAGTTAAATATATTTTTAAAATAAAGAATATGTGTAAAAGATAAGAATATGTAATATGAAGAATACTTTCCAATTAGAATCTTTTGTATAAATAGTATTTTAATGATTATTTTAAAATATTTTTTTTATAACAAATTAATATTTAAAGGGAAATCCTTTAATTAAGATTATTGGAATTTGCAATTATATTTCATGATATGAGATACATTGAGATGTGAAGTGGATTTATCGTGGACGGTGCTTTTAAATGACATTTGTCCTTTAATCCAATTTACATCGAAATTATTATTTGGAATTAAGTGGAAATTCTATTGGTAATAATCGAGATGGGCTTCTGTAATAGAAGACCGATATTATATATGGAATTTAAGAGGCTTTGCCCTTATTCCATGTATATTGTTAGTCCGATACAGAAATACACATCGATTATGTATTAATTGATTTCTGTGGAATTCCATATTTTGGAAATTGATTTATAGGTTTATCGTGAACTGTGTTTTAAATGACACGAGTTCTTTAACCCGTTTAAAAGAAGATTTATTCTTTAAAATAAATAATCTTGTGAAAATGATTTTTGATATTAAATCAAAATTAGGATTTTTAATAAATCTTTTAAGGAAGATTTATGATTAAATTTATTAATTTATCTTTGATAAAATTAATGAGAATCTTTTAATATGAATATCTTATTAAAAGAATATTCTGAGTGGGAAATGTGGTGTAATGTGTGATTTTCCAATATTTGATTTTTAATCACAAAATACGCGAGTTATTCAGAAAGACCGGGTTTAACCCATTCTGAATAATCATCACGACGATCAAGAGTCGAAGATGAAGTCGGTGGTAGAAGACCGAAGGTTTTCACATCGTTGGGATGATGATGACTGGTATCTTGAATTGGGACTGTACATTCCAAGGCAAGGTATTTGGTAATGATCGTCCAAACGTATTTGGAGATCGACGGACACGTTGTTTCGCTCAGACCCAGAGCGGACTTGTAAATGGATTGCGTGTCTGACATTGTATTCTTTTTTACTGTATTTGTTGAACGCTACTGATTATATATTTCTGTTTGGTGGTGGAGAATTTGTTCTTCACTTAACCCCCTTCTCTAAGACGTATGAGCTTAGAGGTTATATATATATTGGTAGATGATCAATGATATGGTAGAGTCTGACAATGTGGCATGCTAAGATGCAATTGATCAAGGCTTTGTTGAAAAGAAGGCCTTGTGGTTGATGATCAAAGCACAGTCTATTTAGGCATAGCTTATTGTATATCGTGACTTCGCGAGCCTCACAGCCCGGTAGAGTCTAAAACGGGAGAAGGGAACGCAGGGAGTGCACACGTTTTCTTTCTAGCTAGAATGGTGCCAGGGACCTACCAGCGCTGGCATTTATTCATTGTGGTTATTGGATTTTTCGAGGCCTCGGGTTTATGCGGTCGCCACTGGCCGTAGTATAGGTCCAAAAGGACTGGGGAGCGTGTGTTCAGGCATAACTAATCCACAAAAGTAAGTGTGGACCGGCCCTGCAGGATCCAAGGGTTGGACAGAGTACCAATCCTGGGGCATTGCTAGAGTGTCTCGAATCGGTAAGGATCTCCTCCCTAGCCTTGACTCAGATGGAAACCCAAATTTCCAATACGACATCACGCGGTTTTGATTGTATACCTATATATGGCGACATAGTGGGATGGGGCACTCATGCCGTCTAGGATTGATATATTTACTTTGATGTATTTCAAATTGGTTGCACACTATTATTATATAATACCGTGTTTATCGTATCAAGCATCTTTTGATCATTATAAGGTAAAACGCTATCCTCCGGTTTGCGTTGCATTGTGTGATGGGACTTGGGTCTTATAATGGTTTCATTTTTCAGAAAAAGCATTGCGCTATTTTGACGATTTACTTTAGTCATGCACTGGCAATCCAATGGAGTAAACCCGTTCCGCGTTAGCTGCGTGGTCCTGTGATTAGCCTTATTATTAATTAAGATTAGTTTAAGAATTCTCACACCAGTCCCACGACTGACCTGTAGTTTGTTTCACTTTGCAAACTCGGGTGCCCTCTTTCCACACGGGCAGTCGAGTAGCTTATTTGACAGATATATAAAACAAGATCCTGGATTGAAGACTGAAGCTGTGGCCATAATGTTGACAGCCTTCCACTGAGATTAGTTCCGCTGCGATGTATTCATTTTTTGTAATTTATTCTTCCGCTGTAATTTTATTCCCATGTACTCTGATATATATATTCTGTACTCTGATGTAACATTTATTATAGTGTTATAAAAGTCTTCTGTTATCTGTTGTAATGTGTTGTATGCCCAAAGTTAAAGTATTCGTAGGTTTCCACTTTTTGGGTCAGACCTGTGTGGTTTATGGTCGATCCAAAGGGCGGGGATTTGCGGGTCTTTACAGTATATATTTGTGGGATAGCATTCAGTATGCCATGCGAAGTCACGCAAATACTAGGAGAAACAGTAGATGCGATAATAAGTAATTTAAGCAAACAAAGTTTGAATTGGATACATATAAATTGGATGATACAATGGCTTCGTATCTGTAGAAATGGACGTTTTAACAAGGAACCATGGCAGCTCCTGGTCCTATTGATATGGTATTTTAACCCCTTCAGTTCCAGTTAAGAAGGCAGGGATAAAAATTCAATAGAAGAGAAGTAATGGAAGATGATTCATGATGTTTTCAAATGGAACTGAGCTTCGTTTTCCTGATAGAGTTACACATGAAATGATGTAGTGTAGTTGCAACATGGCCATCTAACAAATGAAAGAAAAGAGGAATTAAGTAACAGCAGGAAAAGGGAGTGAAATGCGTGGAGGCTAGGGGAAAATGGTAAAGGAATTGGGCCAAAAGACGCTCGGCCAAGATTAGAAGAGAAAAAAATAATAGAAAGGAGGGTTCGGGCAAGTTGGGCCAACACTAATGTAAACAAAATATATTAAATAAGATAAAAAGAAGAACATGGGCCAAACAAGGATGGCCTGATCAAAGCCACGTACATATTTAAGGATAGAGAAATGGAGGAAATAAGATAAGAAATGAAATAAATTAGAGATAATTGTAAAACTTAATTTGCTTGTTGTTGAAATAAACGACGATTTATAAAAATAAATGAGACAAAAGTATTGGTTTCAAAACGAAGTAGTAATTATGGAACCAAAAGTTTGTCTTGAATTATAACTTAAATTGTATTTAATTTAAGTAATGATCAACTCATTTGTTTTGAGTAATTTAAATAAATAGGAAAGTAAGGAAAGAAATGTAGGAAATAAAATATGGAAGTAAGGAAGAAATGAATTTTTAATCAAATATATACATATATTTAAATAAATAAGTATATACATATAATATAAATATATGTACAAATGAGATAAATATTCGATGACTCGACTATGGACCCATACAGAAAGAAGAACCCGATTTGTTGAATTTTATGAATATAATTATATAGTTTAACAACAAAATAATTGTTGCAATTAACGAACTAATATAACTGTGCGAAGCACGTGCCTTCTAGTTAAATAATTAAATGATGTGTATGCAGTTGTTTATTTACAAATATAAGAAAGTCATAGTCAAATACCTGGATTATAAATAATACAGAAAGATCCGATTCTGTTTGGTCAAAGTTATTAAAAGAATATATGATCAAATTAATATATATGCAAAAGCTTGGAATGATAGAAATTTGATTGACTATTTGTCTTATTTATATTGAGCCAAGGAAGTTAAAATATTGAATTGTTATTCAATCGATTTAAGTTGATTATTGGTTTCCTTTAAAGCAAGGAATATTTTGTAATAAAATAAATATTTTATATAAATCAGTTTCCCTAAACATCATATGACTTTAAAAGACATACGCTGATCGTTTCGAAGAGTCTAGAATTTATATTCCACTTCGATTCGATTTGTACATTGCGTATCAGAGATTATTGAAGATAACTGAAGACGGAGTTATGCAAAGGTTATTTTGTTTTATAGAACAGTGCCTTCAGTTTGTCCAAACATAGGACAACTTGTATGGTCGGATGTCTGACAACATATATCTATTAGATCTACCACATTGACTTTTCGAAAGTATATTACGTTGATGGCAGAGGAATCTGTTTCTCTTAGCTTTATGCCCGCAATATATTTGGAAAAATAAATGAGTGTTCTAACAGATATGACAACGTGGCATCCAAAGAGATTGAAGAAGTGATCTGTCAAAAAGGTAAACGTGACTTCAAGCCTCACAACCAGGAAATGACAAAAATCGGGCAGGCAGCATGGCTAGTTGGGTCGCACCCAAGCAGTGTGTATTATCACTATCTAGATAAATTCCTTTTTGTCTTCTTAATCTCCTTTTTCGTTGCTGCAACATTCGGTAGCGGTTGCTGATCCTAACCGTGGGGTGGTAATACATTCACTACACTTAAGTTGAATGAGTGGGCGGTCATGTGTGGCCGGGTTGCAAGACGTTCTTGTTGAACCCCAGTGTATCCCCTCTAGAGTACACTGATCGGTAGGTGGTACCATACCTTTTCATAGTTGGAATCCAATCTCCCATAAGCACCCGCGGTTTTTGATTTTATATTATATATGTGGAGCGTTAGATGCAAGCGTTCCGCTAGATGGTTATTTATTTGATAAAAACTATTATAATATCAGATGAATTTGATATCAAAAATGTTTTGGGTTATAGTAAGGTAAAAACCGTCCATGTTTATGTGTGGGATGGTGTTACTATTTTCTTTTCTTTCGAAAGGTTTTCAAATGTTAAATCAATCTATTCTCATTTGAGAATAACTTGTTCTATGTTAAGAATTGATCATTTGTGACGTTTTAAAATTATTTACTCACACTAGTCCCCTGACTAACTCAGAGTTTGTTTTTTTGTGTTTTCATAAACTCTTGGGTACTCATAACAATTGTTATGAGTAGACAAGTGATCCAGGTGATGGATGGAATCTTTTGGAGTATTTTGGACTTGGGATTCAGGTACCAACTTAGTAACACTTTCTATATCTAAGTATCCAGTTTATATGATGTATTGGGCCAGTATCACGTATGATTTTGTATTCTAATGATGTACTATGATGTAACAGACTCTGATATGTAATATATTAAGTGATATTATATTTTCTTAAATTCCGCTATGAGATTCTGATGTCCTTCTTGTTCTTCTATTCAAATAAGTTCTATCTTATCTTTCTCATCCTCTTATTTCTTTCTATTAAAGATCTGTATTTCGTACACGTTGGGTTGAATGTGTAGGATATTAGTCAGCTCAAATGGGTACGGTTTTACGAGCCTTTACAAATATCTCGTTAATAAATTATTAATATTTGGAATTTCTATTCGTTAGAAATTAAGAAGTAAAGTTAAAGGAAATTAGAAATTACCTAGGGATTAGTCGAGATGAATATTTTTCTGAGTATCGACCTGGTGTTGTTTCGGCCTTCGGGGTTGATATTCAGTAAGTAATTCAGTTACTAGTTTATGGTTATGGACTAATGGCTAAGATGAGAAGTGCATTCTAAAGGTATTTAAAATAAACGGTTTGAATATTCTTATACTAATATAAGAAGATTAATGTGTGTTTTAGTGTTGGGAAAATTGAGAAGTTTATTTAACGAATGATTTGATTAAAGAGGCAAATATTGAATCAATAAATTCAATTTTCTTTTATGGATGAATGGTTGTTTTATTTGATAGTTAAATAACCAACTTCCAAATCTGGCCTATACGATTGTTGGTATGGAAAGACCAAGATCGAATTTATATTCGAAAACCATTTCGATAGCAAATTGGTAAAACTTTTGAATATACCCGACGCTGATCGAGATGGAGTATTTGAACATCGTGGATATTTATAAAATGGTAGAATTACTGAAAATCTCGGGTTTAGCGACCGGAGATATACTGTAATCCTGTCGTGGTTGAAATCTGCGGACTGCAAGGACTACTCGCTGCTGATCTATAGGGTGGTACCTAGGATGTGGTAGGATGGTACCTTCGGTTCATCCTGGTCCTGGATGACTTGTACGGACGAATGTCTGACGGAGTATTTCTTAGAAATTACGTACGTTGATTCTTACAAACGTAATTCTGTTAGTGATGGAGAAGGATGTACGCCTTCTCTCAGCTTAACGACCAGAGTATTTTTGTGAACGTCAAATAGTGATTTGATAGATCTGACAATGTGACGTTCAAAGTGAATTGTGATAGGGTGTTCTAAAGGTAGTGTTAAAACTCAAACCTCACAACTGGAAAATGACAAAAATCGGGCAGGTAGCATGGCTAAGTGGGTCTCTCCCATTAGGGTGTATTGTCACCATCTAGAGAATATTCATATTTGTTACTTTTTTTATTTATGTATCTCCCGGGAACGGTTATGCTGGTATACCAACCGTAAGTTGACAAGACATTCGATACACTCAAGAGAAATGAGTGGTCGGTCATGTGTGGCTGAGTCGCAAGATGTTCTTATTGAACTCCAATGTATCTCCTCTAGAGTACACTATCGGAAGGTGGTTCCATACCTTGTTATAGTCAGAAATCCATTCTCCAATAAGCGGCCGCGGTTTTTGATTTTATATTATATATGTAGAGAGATGCAAACATTCTACTAGATGATTATTTATTTGATTTAGGCATTATTATAATATTATAAAAGTATATTATTTCACAAACGTTTTGGGTTATCGTAAGGTAAAAACTGTCCGTGTTTATGTATGGATTGGTCTTACGATTATCATTTTCTTTCGAAAGAATTGTTAACGTAAAATCAAGTTGGATGATACCAATAATTTAGAGAGCTTTTCTCACGCTGGATCACCAGACTGACCTGTTGCGTTTGAAATGCTCGGGCCAATCCGAGTTGTACAGGTCCAGGATAAGATACGAATTCCAGAATACGAGCTGGAAGAGTTCAGACTTATGATACGTATATAGAAATTATTCCGATGTGTATTAAAAATGAGGACAAACTGTTATAACTATCCAGATGTGATGAATGTCTACTATACTCTGATAAGTGTAAGCATTGTTTTAAGTTTTTGAATAAAGATTTATTTATGTATTATATTTTATTCCGCTGCGATGTGAGACTGTGTATTACTGTTTTTCTTCTTACTTCTATTATTAACCTTTTTTTCTTTCTATTTCTCATCCTCTTATTTCTTTCTATTAGCTTTCTAGGATTTAGGTACTTGAATTTGGACATGGGATGTATTCGTATCTGAATTCGAGAGTCGTAATTTCATGGACGCTGCAGTTGGTATCAGAGCAATGTTTTAGGAATAACCTGGGCTCTATGGTATAACTCGTTATAGATGGGGTTAGTAATACCCTAGGTTGAGTTCGAGTGTATACACGTGTGTATATATATATATATATATATATATATATATATATATATATGAGAGCGTATTTGTAAATTTTATAAAAATATTTTGTATTGTGTTATTTGATCGGTTCAATTTTGAACTGGTGACTAATACAGTATTGTTTTGTAAAGAGGGAAAATGAAATAATTTTGGCCAAAGTATATTTTTGTTAATAAAAGAAATAGTTTTCTTAAATTATATTGGTATTGGAGTGTTGGATTGTTTAAATGAAATTCAAATGGAATTTTGGAGTCGGAATGATTAACACAACCAGAAGATGAAGTAAATGATTTTTTTCGCAATAAAAATCAAAACTTGGGTATAAATTAGAAGCTAAGGAAAACAAATTCCGATATAAATAAATGGATTGAAACTTGTTTGGAAAATAATTTAAATAGATTTGGATTGAAACCATATTAAACTAAAACGGATTATTAAATCAATATGGAATGAAAATGCTTGAATTCAAGTTGATACATCAATAAATTAAATATTGATAATATTAATAAAGCTCGACACATATCGTTTAAATATGTCGATTGAAATAAAAAGTGAAATAAATGAATCCAATGAATATAATAGTATGTAACTTAGAAGAATAAGTCAAATTGAGGTTGACTAAAATTGAATTTAAATTTGAACTCAAATGTAAATGGACTTGTATATTAAAATTAAAAACATGGAACTTTGATTATAAATAAACACAACTTGTTTATAAGCAAATGTATATACATTTAAATATGAAGGTTTAAAATTATCATGAGTTGAGCAAAATAACAAGTTAGGGGATGAATTGGTGAATTAGAAGTAAAAAGGAAAATTGTTTATAATTAGTTAGAAATACAGGTGTATATGATTGAGCAGGTTTATTGAATAGAAAGCGAGTGTGAGAAATATTATGCTCGACAAAAAGGTACATGTTTAATTTGATATGGGATTTTATGATCCTATTTGGCAAGCCACTTGGCTTTTTGATTTTCTTTTTGACTGAAGAGGGCCCGTAGAGGCATTTTGTAGTTGTACTGATTAGCTCGTACAAAGGAGGTGCTGGCGAAATTTTTCGAAAATTTAGGGATTTAGAAAAAATTTCAACAGTTTTGAAAATTTTTGTTAACAAAAAATTAATGTTCAAATGGAAATTAAAGTTAAGAATTTTTGAGTGAACTAAGGAGTTAGTTATGTAGTAAGAATGTTTAGGTGAGTGTCGAGTTGCATAGGTGGATTGTGGAAAGTTAATGAGATATAGTTGTTTTACCTACTTAGTAATTTCGGGGACGAAATTCTTTTAAGGGGAAAGGAATGTAACATCCCGTATTTTTAACACTGAAGTTTGGATATTTAATTCAGTTTATATAATAGTAATAATTTATTTTTTATTTGAATCGATTTATATTCAGTTGAATTTAATTATAAATCGTTAGTTTAAACAAGTACTTTTTTCCATACGATCGATTGGGGCTTCGAAACCCGTTTCGGTGAGTTCAGAGGTATTACCCTAGAAATGCTTTTCATTGCGTTTAAAGAGGAGTTAAAATTGACGCGATACTTTAATTAAATAGGTTTACAATGGTTCGAATTTATTTAGGGTTCCTTACGGAAATTCCTTCCTCCCTAAGCAAAACTAATTTCCTTCTACGTTAAGCTTGACCAGGTACAGTACAAAGTCTTCTTCTTTAACTTCACGATCTCTTCATTCACTTCACCGTGTACCCTTGTTCCCTTCCTTCAACGCGAAGGAAAGCATGATTTAATGGGTCCTGTACTTCTGGTTCCCTTCTCATATATAAATTTAGCCACCACAGACCTTATTTCTTTCATTTTGGAATACAAACAAAATCAATTAAAATCCCTTGCCATTTCCGTTCTTTCCTTTTCACAGTTAAATCCCAAATCATCCCTCTGAAAAACAAAAAGGGAATCAAAATGAAAATTATAAATCAAATTGCGATAAAAGTCTGAAGCACAACACCTCCGAATTTCTGAAACTCGATTAAACGCCTGAAGCTACTCGCAATTTAAAAGGTGGTGACGGTGATTTTTGGTACGATGCGATGGACATGGTCATCGAGATTTCAGAAAGTTCAGCAAAATAAATAATGCAATGTTGAATATCGAACTGGAGCAGCTTGAAGGGATCAACGTTGGAAGTCGACGATGGTTATGAGGTAGTTCGAATCACTTATGGGTGAATCAATGCTAGTTTGAAGAGGAATCTGAGGTCAGTGCTTTGAACACTGAACTGTGATGAAACTGCGTGTGTACGGGGTTCAATGGAGTAGCAAATAAGGAGTTCGATGGTTGGTTTGTGGGTCTCAGCCGTGATTGAAAAGGGAGAATCATGTCTGGATAGTGGTGATAGAGTTGGTAGGGCAAGATAGTGTTCGACGGTGAGATTTGCTGTGTATTTTTATTTTGGGAAGATGAAAGCTCAGCTGTGACTGAATGAGGCTGATTTCAGTGGGAGATATGTATGTTGTCCATGTTTATGTTTTGAGGAATTTGACAGTGGGAAAATGGTACATTCAATGCACCAATAATAAACTATGTTACGATGTTTATTTTAGGATATGGAGGATGACAGTTAGGTGACCAAAATGGTGGAACGAAATGTTTGATGGATGGTAAATCTGGTAAAGGTGTTAGTGGTTGGAAGAAGAATGCGCACTGACTTGGGCTAAGTTTGGCTATGAGTTCAGTATGTGATATTTATTTGGATGATGAAGATTAGGGGACTGGCGTTGTAGGAGATCTATTGCACAGTAGGTGCTGAGCAGTTTAAAGCATTGTAGTGGCTTTGGGGGAGTGATCAAATTACCTTGGTCCGATGGCGATGCTATTTAGGAGGACAGCGAAGTGTTTGGGCAAAGGTTCGAAACAGTGTGAGGCCATTCAGGGATTTTCTATGCCGACTAGTCAAGTAATTCGCAAGCAACAAGGTATACGGTTACTTCCAAAATTTAATTACAGAGAATAATTAATTTAGTTATATTCGTTAGTTGTTAAATCAAAATTTAAATAAATATTTAATCGTTAAATAAAAATATATAATCGTAGGTGAATAAATCATTCAAGATGATTCGTAGCTGAGACAATTGGAATTAAACAGGGTATTCAGCAAAGGAAAAATCGAGGTGAGTTAAACTCACTCAGATAAATTATTGGGAGCTAGTTTTAATAGTTCAAATTTTATTGACTGCCTGTTGGATGATAAATTGATTGATATAAAGTGATAATACTATATATATAATATTATATAATAATACTGGTGATTGGTGATTGGATAATTCCCGCAGTACCATTAGCGGATGCCCGCAGTACCATTAGCGGATGATTTCCCTATGCGCCCCACAATATATATGGTGGGTGATCTTCTATACGGCGATATCCTGCTTTGAAGCAAGATGGGTATTATTATTGTTGACTAACATCAGTGGATGCAGGAAAAACAGGTTAGAGGAATCCAGCTGGATTCCTCAACACTTATTTATTATTTTCACATATATGTTGTTATATGATATGATTGATAACCTACAATGGTATGTGACATGTTTTGGATGTGTATTGACATTGGACATTGATTTTTGATATTTTTGAATATCAAAATAATATATGGATTTTAAAAGAGAATTGAAAATATAAAAGTTTAAAGTAAATTTTATTTTCAAATAGAAATACTTATTTAGAAACCGAATTATAAATGGAATGGAACCGTTAAGATTTATTTTTAAAAAATAAGACGACAAGTTGATTTTATGAACAATATTTATAAAGAAGTGAATTATTATTATTAGAGAATTCAGAAAATATAATATGAGTATGAAGATAAAGGGAATTTGGGTTAGAAATCGGTATTGTTAATGGATTTGAATTTTCCAAGTTCAATGGAAATTATAAATTAGATTATATGAAATAAATCTAATAATAGAAGTGATAATAGAATTGAAACTTGAAACTGACAAGTTTGGAATCAAATCGACAAATTTAGTAAAGAATGGATTTGTATTAGAGGTTATTATTCACAGGTGAGGTGAATAGGTGTTGAAGAAAATATTTGGCAAATGAGAATTTTTGAAAGGAAGTTAGAAAGAGTTTTTAAATTATAAATAATAGTTGAATTGGAGATGAACTATTTGAGTAATATAATATGGATTATATTAAAAGATTTTATATATGGGTTATTAATAGTAAATATTATTAGTAAGAATTTGTAAAAGTTATATATGAATATTTTGAATAGAAGTTAGAATAGACGTAAATGAAGCTATTGAAATAAAACTAGAATGGAAAGAAGTTTTAAACATATATAGATATTTGAAAAATATTAATTAATGGAATAAAGACGTGAGATAGAACCTGGTTTACAAACGTTAAAACAAAATTGATTTGGTTAATAAAAATATATCGTTATAAGAAAATCTTGTTTTCCGTTTTAAAAAATGAATAATGTTAGCAAACATTTTGTAAAGTATATTTATAAGTAAAATATTTTTAAGTTGAGATAAATATCTCTTAAGAAATTATTAATATTTGGAATTTCTATTCGTTAGAAATTTAGAAGTAAATTTAAAGGAAATTAGAAATTAACTGGGGATTAGTCGAGATGAAAAGTTTTCTGAGTATCGACCTGATGTTGGTTTTGGCCTTCGGGGTTGATATTTAGGAAGTTATTCACTTACTAGTTTATGGTTATGGACTAATGGCCAAGATGAGAAGTGCATTCTAAAAGTATTTAAAATAGAAGATTTGAATATTCATATACTAATATAAGAAGAGAAATGTGTGTTTCAGCATTGGGAAAATTGAGAAGTTTATTTAACGAATGATTTAATTAAAGAGGCAAATATTGAATAAATAAATTCAATTTTCTTTTATGGATGAATGGTTGTTTTATTTGATAGTTAAATAACTAACTATCAAATCTGGCCTATATGATTGTTGGTACGGAAAGACCGGGATCGAATTTATATTCGAAAACCATTCCGACCAGCAAATACGTAAAACATTGAATATACCAGACACTGATCGAGATGGAGTATTTGAAGACTGTGGATGCTTATAAAACAGTAGAATTACTGAAAATCTCAGATTTAGCGATTGGAGATATACTGTAGTCCTGTCGTGGTTGAAATCTACGGATTGCAAGGACAATTCGCTACTGATCTATAGGGTGATACCTAGAATGTGTAGGAGGGTACCTTTGGTTCATTCTGGTCGTAATGAATTGTATGGACGATTGTCTGACAGAGTATTTCTTAAAAATTACATACGTTGATTCTTTCAGACGTAATTCTGTTAGTAGAGGAGAAGGCTATACACCTTCTCTTAGCTTAACAACCAGAGTATTTTTGTGAACATCAATTAGTGATTTGATAGAACTAACAATGTGTCGTTCAAAGTGAATTTGATAGGGTATTCTAAAGGTAGTGTTAAACCTCAAACCTCACAATCGGATAATGACAAAAATCGGGCAGGCAGCATGGTTAAGTGGGTCGCTCCCATTAGGGTGTATTGTCACCATCTAGAGAATATTCATATTCGTTACTTCTTTTAATTCTGTATCTCCCGGGAATGGTTATGTTGGTAAACCAATCGTAAGGTGACAAGACATTTGATACACTCAAGAGAAATGAGTGGTCGGTCATGTGTGGCTGAGTTGCAAGATGTTCTTGTTGAACTCCAGTGTATCTCCTCTAGGGTACACTGATCAGAAGGTGGTTCCATACCTTGTTATAGTAAGAAATCCATTCTCCAATAAACGCCCGCGGTTTTTGATTTTATATTATATACGTAGAACGTGAGATGCAAACGTTCTACTAGTTGATTATTTATTTGATTTAGACATTATTGTAATATCAGAAAAGGATAATATTTCAAAGGGGTATTTAGTTTGAAGGACAAGTTTCAAAAAAAAAATTATATCAAAGGAAAACTAAGTTTCATAATTAAATTAAGGACAAAGGCCAGATTTTATTATGCAACATAAAATTCACTTTAACTCTCATTACTAATGAATTAATTTATGATATAAAAAACAATCCTCAAAAATGAAAGAAAAAATATGATTTTAAAATTATTTTAGTCAGTTTATGTTATTATAAACAAATAAAAATAATCAGTTTGGAAAGCTAAATGAGTATAGCTGTATAACTTAAAAATATAGCTTTATATTGTATCATCCAGATACTGAATTAAGTCATTTTAAAGCTAATATCATTTACACCATAAAAAAGCTATACCGTAAATAACGAAGCTATATGCATTTAGCTTTTCATCCAGAATTTTATAATATTTCTGGTTCTTCCATATTTACAACATAAAAACATTTCATAATTAATTTTTATTATTTTTTAATCTTATAATCATAGAAAAATATTTTTATATTAATTTTTATTATTTGTGAAATTGCAACACATGTCCTTAGTTTAAAATATTTGGACTTTTTCCAATTAAAACATGAAAGTAGTCCTTAATTTACATAGCCAAAGTCGCTTGTCCTTCGATATAATTTTTTTCTAAAATGTGTCCTTGAAACAAATATCCACCATTTCAAAAATGTTTTGGGTTATCGTAAAGTAAAAACCGTCCGTGTTTATGTATGGATTGGTCTTACGATTATCATTTTCTTTCGAAAGGATTTTTAACGTAAAATCAAGTTGGATGATACCAATAATTTAGAGAGTTTTTTCTCATGTTGGTTCACCGGACTGGCCTGTTGCGTTTGAAATGCTCGGGCTAGTCCAAGTTGTACAGGTTCAGGATAAGATACGAATTCGAGAAGACGAGCTAGAAGAGTGCAGACTTATGATACGTATATAGAAATTATTGCTATGTGTGACAAATGAGGACAGACTGTTATAACTGTCCAGATGTGATGAATGTCTAATATACTCTTATAAGTGTAAGTATTGTTTTAAGTTTTTCAATAAAGTTTATTTATGTATTATATTTTTTCCGCTACGATGTGAGACTATGTATTATTGCTCTTCTTCTTTCTTCTATTCTTAACCTTCTTTCTTTCTATTTCTCATCCTCTTATTTCTTTCTATTAGTTTTCTGGGATTTCGATACTTTAATTTGGACATAGGATTTATTAGTATCTGAATTCGAGAGTCGTAATTTGGACATGGAGAATCCTCACCTATACAACCTTCTGTCCTGGATAAGGTATAATGGAGCTTTGTGCAATATCTTCCTTCACTTTGCCGGCTCTTTTGGATGTGTTCCATTGAGGATATACTCCTTGATTGGAGTCATCCAGGACACAGGTTCTTCAACAGCACCCATAATCCATTCGACTGGAATTATACCTAGTAACTGTGCATCCGAGGAACTGGCATTCTTGATGAGAAAGTCTGCTTTCGAATTCTCTTCCCTAGGAATATGAGATATAGTGTAGAAGTCAAGGTTGTTAAGAAGTTCCAAAGCTTTGGTAAGATAAGCAGGAAGGTTTCCAAGTTTGGTTTGGAATTCCTTTAGGACTTGTCATACTACCAGCTGTGAGTCGCTAAGGATTTGCAAGGTTTTTAGATTCAATTCCTTTGCCAGTTTTAGACCTGCGATTGATGCTTCATATTTGGCTTCATTGCTAGTTGACAGAAACTCCAATCTTAAAGCGTAGCATAAGGAATGACCTTCTGGAGTTTCTAGGACAATTCCGGCCCTTGAGCAGTAATCATTTCTGGATCCATCGATGGATAGCTTCCAACTAGTCACCACCTCCATTGGTTCTTCTGTTTCCTCTCCCTTATCCATGAAATCGGCAATGAAATACGCTAAAGCCTGCCCATTAATAGCTCTTCGAGGGTGACAAGTGATGTCATATTGACTGAGCTATATGTTCCACTTTAATAACCTTCCCGAAGTTTCTGGGCAAAAGAGAACTTGTCTTAGCGATTAATCGGTGAGAATCATTATAGCATGGGATTCGAAATAAGGCCTTAGCTTTTTCGAGGCGATGAGCAGACAATACGCAATTTTTTCCAACTTCGGATAGTTTAATTCTACCCCAGTGAGCCTTTTACTGATGTAATAAATTAGTCATTGGAACTTGGCATCGTCTCGAACTAGCGCGACACTTAAGGCATGAGACGAGACAACCAAATATAGGAATAGCTCCTCTCCATCTTTAGGATTAGAAAGCATCGGTGGTGATTCCATGCGCTTGACTAAATCTTCGAAGGCTATTTGGCATTCAGGAGTCCATTGGAAATCTTTCTTTCCTTCAAAGCATCGAAGAGTGGAATGCACTGATCCCTTGCATTAGAAATAAATCGGTTAAGTGCAGCTACTTTCCCATTCAAGCTTTGAAACTCTCTCTTTGTCCTTGGAGCATGCAATTCCCGTTACGCTATGACTTGAGAAGGATTTGCTTCAATGCCTCTGGAGTTGACCATGAATCCGAGAAACTTTCCTAACGCAACTCCGAATGAACATTTAAGCGGATTGAGCTTCATTACATACTTTCTGCGGATATAAAACATTTCAGCCAGGTTTTCAAGAAGTTCCTTGGCCTAATTTGACTTTACCAACATATAATCCACGTAGACTTCCACTGTGTTTCCGATTTGAGATTTGAACATGGAATTCACAAGGCGCTGGTATTTTGCTCCTGCATTTTTTAATTTGAACAGCATTACTTTATAGCAATACAAGCCTCTATCTATTATGAAACTTGCGTTCTCTTCATCTGGCTTATGCATCATGATCTGATTGTACCCAGAGTATGCATCCATGAAAGATAACAACTCATGCCCTGCCATCGCGTCAACAAGTCGATCAATTCTAGGTAATGGGAAACTGTCTTTGGTACATTCCTTGTTGAGATCCGTACAGTCTATGCACACTCTCCACTTGCCATTTGATTTTTTAACAAGAACTAGATTAGAAACCCAATCGGGATATGTAGATTCTCGTTTGAAATTATTCTTGAGTAACCTATCTACGTTTTCTTTTAATGCCACACATCTTTCAAATCCTTGAATTCATCTTTTTTTTACAGGAGTTAAACTAGGATTAATATTCAACTTATACACAATTACATCAGGTGATATTCCACAAATATCGGAATGCATCCAGGCGAAAGCATCTAAATTTGCCTTTAGAAACAAGATTAAATCTTTCTGCAGTTTTAGGCCTAGCTGAGAACCTATTTTAAAGACTTGGTCGTGATCTTTATCATGCACCGAGATGGAGATTATGGCTCCAGCTGGCGCTACTTTTTCTTCCCCCACACTGGCTTTTCTTGGATCGATCTCTTTCTGAGCTCCACTATGTTCTCCAGTGTGAGGTCCTCGCCCTAATTGCTGTAAGGGGAGGAAATTATGCGAAGCGGAGGCTCCACATCCTTGTTCATTTCTTTCTTCCTAGCTTCGACAAGCTCTGCCATGTAACATTCTCTCGCTGCCTGTTGGTCTCCTTTAATTACGCTGACTCTTTTTTGGGTAGGGAATTTCATCGTTAGGCACCACAGAGCCATCATTATTCTAAAGGCTGCGAGGGTTGGTCTTCCAAGCAAGGCGTTATATGCTGAAATCTCATCGACTATGGAAAAATATTGGTTCATGGCAACCTTCTTTTTTGCTTCTCCGAGTTTGACAAGAAAGCTGATGATGCCAATTGATTGAGTGTGTTACCCAATGAATCCGTGAATCTTATTTTGGCAAGCCTTCGCATCATCCATGGAAAGGTTCATCATATTGAATGCATTATTGAAAAGGACATTGACGGAGGCCTCGCTGTCAAACAAGACTCTTTTGACTATGGCCGGACCCAAACCGATGGTAATCACCATTGGATCTACCGTTGGTGTTAGCAATCCATCTAAGTCTCTTTCTTTAAACACGATATCATCCCATGGGGTCTTTGGCATCTTTGCCGAGAAATCTTCATTCATAATCATGAGTTCTTCTCCTTTAGAAAGGGTCTTCATCCCATTTGTGTACTTCACAATGTCCTCCCAGCTTCTTCCAACTGGATGAGGCCCTCCTAAAATGGTATTGATGATTAGCCTTGGGATGACATCAACCGGGGCGTTTTCATTCTGTCTAGGTTGTCCCATAGATGTCCCTTGTCCTTGAGTGGTCTCAGTGTTCTGTGGATTCTTTGTATACTGTTGAAGCCTGTTCGTCCTTATCAATTCCTCAATAAGGTTTTTCAGATGTCTACATTCATTTGTATTGTCGCCCGGTTGGTTATGAAACCGGCAGAAACTTCCTGACTTTATCGCGACATCACTGACTTTTGCTGGCTTTGGTGTTGGATACTCTTCACTATCTTTAGTTGCCATGAAGATGTTTTCTATGGTATCGTTTAAAGGAGTCAGTTCTGAATTTTTAAAGAAACGGAATTTCTTGTTGGCTCGGTTATCTTTTTGATCATTACCCATTTTCTGACCACCCGTATTCTTCTGGTCGCATTCTGCATCATTACCTTTCTTTTCGGCCTGTGCGCTACTTTCGAGAACATCCATGGCATAGGTTGGATCTTCATCCACACCTATGTATTCCTCAGCTTTGTCGAGCAGTTTCTCAAGCGTACTTGGCTTCTTCTTTTTAATCCACCGTCCAAGCTTGGTCCTTTGTTCATGGCTCCTTTTAAAGCCATCAAAGCCAAATGAGGCTCATAGTTCCCAACCTTGGCTGCGTCAGTATTGAAGCGGGTGAGAAAAGCTCTAAAGGGTTCTTCTGGCCTTTTTTTAAGCTCGTTCAGCTCCATGACATCCCTTACCTCCGTAATTTAAAGCCAAAACTGCTCTCTGAATAGCTTGGCCAAGGTAGCAAAATCATCTACAAACTTGGTTGGTAGCTTTGGGAACCAAAGTGAGGCAACCCCTTCAAGGTAAGTTGGAAAGTACAAGCATTTCAATTCGTCTGTTGCACGTGTTCCATCCATATGTTGATCATATTTGAATAAGAACACGTTGGGATCACTAGTCCTATTATAAGCTTGCACCGTAGGAGGTTTGAGTATGGAGCCATCTTGATCCTCTCCATGAGTGGAGTTTTGGTAGGAGCAAACCACCACTCCTTTTCATCATCTTGCTTTCTCGAGCTTTTCTCCATTATTTTGCGCACCATTTCTGATATGCGCTCTTCTTCGTTGAGCTGGTGCATGGGGAGGACGCCATCATCCTTGCCGAATATTTGCCTAAGAAAACGGTCACGGTTCAGATTCCGGGGCCCTGGGCCTCACGCTTGGGAGGCTCCCCTTTGGTGGTTCCGAGCGCTTGTCAAGAGTGCCTTATCGGTGTGGTTACACGTAGGTGGGTTAGCTTCTTTACGCTGAGGATCGTTAGGAGTTGCTACTTCTTGGACATAATTTCCTCGATTTGGACTTGAAGAGGAGGAACCTGCATTTTCTGTATAATCAGTTTGAGCAGACTTAGCACAAGCGACATTCATGGTAACTTTTGATGTAGCAACCTGCATGGCAAACATAGACTCAAGCTTCTTTATTATGGCATTATTTGCAATGACCATTTGGCTTGTTAAACCCGCAATAAATTCATCCAACTCCCTTCTCGTTATAGTCGTTCTAGCCTTAGAAGTTTCTCCCACTTCGTATTGGTTGGTGAGCGAAGTAATTTTTTGGCGGCATTGTCAATTTCCTCGATAGTTTTACTAGTAGTCTTCTTCGATTGTCTACCCATGACTTCGTACAAGGACTCGACTTTGTAAGAAAGCTCGTTGATTGGCTTAGAATGTAGTCTAGTAAGATTTACGTAGAGGTAGACTTAGAACCTTAGTGCAAGGCATTCAACATTGTGAGAGAATGTGAGGGAAGATGATGCGATTGCGGCCCCACGGTAGGCGCCAAATATTGATTCCAAAATTGGAAAGAACACCAAAGGTAGTAAAAAGTACTTGTGACGACCCCATTCCCGATAAGACGGTGGCAAGGGTAATCTTTGGAATATAATACATAAACAGATAATAACAAAACAGAAATAAATAAATACACCAGATAATGTACAATAGAATACACTGGATAAATATCATCATCAGAGTTACACAGTATATAGGATCATACTTAGTACAAAGTACAGTTCGGCTTTACATAAATGTCTACTGCGGAAAAGAAAACATAATGTGTACAACAGGAGCTGAACAGCATAAAAAGAGATAAATGATAGAATCCATCTTCAGCTCCAGCTATCCAGAAAGAGCCTGCCAAAACCTGAATACAAGGCTGCCCGTGTAGAAAAAGGGGCACCCGAGTTTGCAAGTGAAACAAACTACGAGTCAGTCATGGGACTGGTATGAGAAGTCTACTCAACACATTATTAAATATGGCAAATCACAGGACCACGCCACTTTTGCGGAACGGGTTTACTCCATTGGATTGCCAGTGCTTTAAAACAAATAGATCTTTTAAACATTGCAATGCTTTTTATAAAAATGAAGCCATTATAAGACTCAGTTCCCATCACACAATGCAACACACACCAGAGGATAGAGTTTTACCTTATAATGGCCAAAATATGCTTGATACGAGCAAAACAAATCATTTGATATTATTTCTAGTGTATATATGTTTCAAAAACAATTTCAATCATAACTATCAATCATAGGCGGCATTAATGCCCCATACCACTATGTCGCAATATATAGGTATACAAACAAAACTGTACGATGTTGTATTTGGAAGTTGGATTTCCGTCATGAACCGAGGCAAAAGATAGTCCTCACCGAATTCGAGACTCTCTAGCCCGAGCCTCAAGCTACAGCCGCAACTGCACCTAGGAGCCACAGGGTCGGTCCACCGTTGTGGATTAAAATGCCTGAACACTGCGTTTCCTCGCCCTTTGGGGCGTAAATGAGCCCAATGACTCCATCGGTCCCGGATCGACCGATATATCCGAGGCGCCTCGCAACAGCAATAACCACACAGGTGAAAAGTATATAAATGTCAGGGCTGGTTGGTCACTAACACCACCCTAGCTAGAAAGAAACACATGTCCTCCCTGGATCCTTCTCCCGTTTCTGGTCCATCCCGGGGTGTGAGGCTCGCGAATTCACGTTATACACAAAGCTATGCCACACAGGCTGTGCTTTGATCATCAACCACAAGACTTTGCTTTTCAACAGAAACCTTGATCATCTATCACTTAAGCGTGCCACATAGGCAATTCACCCCGTGCGACTGATTTCTATCGATATATAACCTCTGGGCTCGTACGTCTCAGAGAAGGGCGTTAAGCAAGAGAATAAATTCTCCGCCACCAAACAGATATATATATAATAGAGATCAATCAGCACAGAACAAAATCCAATGTTAGACACACAGTCCATTTACACGTTCGTTCTAGGTCTGAACGAAGCCGGAGGCACTCAATACCTCACATATCTGTACAATCAACAAGTACGTCCGGGTGGCTACTACTTCAACCCCGTCAAGGTAGCTACTCCTATCATGAGCATCAGTAGCACCCCTCCATTCGACGTGAAGATTATCGGTCTTGCACCATCTTCATATCTTCGACCTTCAATCGTCGGTCAATCATTTGAAATGAGAATTAACTCGGCCTTTTCAAATAACTCACGTATATTTAGAATTTAAAATCAATTTATTTCAATGGTTAAATCATTCGACAACACCAATTTTGTTCTTTAATGTAATTTCCACACCAAACACATTCAACCATCAAATATCAAATAAATCGAGCAAATTCAGTTTATTTCCATTCCATATCATTTATAATATCTTATCACGATTTATCGCTATTTTTATTTATTTTAAAAATAGCTATTTCATTAAAACGACATTTCAGGCCATAACGCGGCCGTGGCGCTGTTTTTCTCCAGATTTGATTTACACATATATGAAAATCTAACCGTTGGATCTTCACAAAATTTATCTCATTAGAAAGATCTTTTCTAAACGAGTCCAACGGTTTCAGTTTTGGGAAAATCCGACGGTCGGATCTCCCACACTAATTATTTGAAGTTATGATTTCAAAATACGAACTGCAGCGTCGTTATTCGATTTAATTTAATTATATATATATATATACATATAATCGATTCTGGCGCTGTTTTTCTCCAGGTTTGAATTAAACATTCTAGACAATCCAACCATTCGATATTTACAAAATTGGTGCCGTTGGAAAGATATTTCCAAGGCGAAACCAATGGTTGTGGTTTCGGGAAAATCCGATGGTCGGATCTCCCGCACTAATCGTTTGAAATCACGGTTTCAAAATACGAACTGCAGCTTCGTTATTCGATATATTATAATTATATATATTTCTATATATTTCATTCTTCGATTTCAAAACCATTTTCACTTCGCACTATCGATAAAAATGATATTTTTATCTAACAGACATTTATTCCAACACTTCACTATTTTCAACAATTCATGTATATAATAAAAATGAAATTTTAATTGTAAAACAATTTATTTCAAAACACGACTATTTTATATAGTTCGTATAGATGATGAAAATATGATTTTTATTATAAAACAATTTATTTCAAAACACGATTATTTTTCAACACATGAATTTCTATTCAACACATGAATTTCTATTCAACACATGAATATTATTGAAAATTTCGGCTGCAAAACGGCAGGGTAGTTAAAACCGGGACCGTCCCTAGTACGGCTCCTTGCTCTACCTTAAAACCTCGCGGTTTTTGACAATGGGGATCATGCATCTAGTTCGCACGCAGGCGGCATGTATATTTATTTCATTTCCACAAACTAATCCTATGTGGTTTCAACCAAATATTTCTCAACCACAAATGGGTATTTTTCAACCACAATCAACCAATATCAACCACAAACAATTATAATCAATTATTCACTATCAACCAAATTTCACACCAATCACAAACAATAAATATCGTCCATGGTCTGTGGACATGGGGAGTATATATATATATAATTATATTTCGATTCACCTCAATTCATTTCAACGCACATACAATTTTTACAACGCATATATAACTTATACATCGAACATACAACTTATACAACGCTTATACATGAGATGTACAACGCTTATATAACTCATACATCGACTATATAATTTATACATCGTTGTTTTCTATATCGTTTATAATATTAGAAATCTCACATTAGGTTCCACTCCACCAAAAATTGCAGAAGGCTCAGAAAAATATGCAGTCTCTTCTAAAATGTTGAAGACGTCCTCACGGTCCCGGTGTCTCTTGTTTCATTGGATTTCGACAAGGAACGAAAAAGATATGATTTTTACAAGTTTGCAACACTTAAAAGTGTAAAAATCAATTCAAAATTATCAAAACTGCTACCTTTCTTGTTGGTTCAAAACTAGGGTTCGGAACCTCGTCAGATCCGTCGAGCTACAGGATGATCGGAGCGCATGACGTCGACGGCCTTGGAGTTAGCTTTCCGGCGCCACCAGGGATGCCCAGGTCGACGGCGAGGTGGCGGAGCTAGCCGGCATTGAACGGGGCAACTTCGGGCGCGCGATTCGAGGCACACACGCGATGATACGATCCCCAACCAGTATGGATCTGAAGTACTCGAGCTCCACTACAAAATCTTCCACAGGGGCGATGGGTTATATTGCTTGGATTGAGTGGAATCAAAGCGGGAAGGGAGAAAGGCCTCTTCGTCGTTGATCGCAGTGGGGAAGAGAGAGAAGCTACGGGGAGAGAAATGATTTGATTGGCCAGGATTTTTTTTAATTTATATATTTTTAAATTCTCAAAAATACCCCTGGCCACACATGAACTCGAATTCAAAGTCAACGACTGTCGTCCCTAGCTAATTACCCCCATCCCGGACATAATGGGATATGTTTCGTAGGCCCATTCGACTGTTTCAGTCAGTTTTCCTTCAAATTAAAATATATAACATTCAATATTCAATTTGAACGTACATTTCAATTTGCCAGGGCCATTAACTGATTCGAAAAATTCCAGAAAAATAAATCTAGTTATGTTTTGACGATAAGGTCCCAACAAAACTAGTTTCGTTGAATTCTGAGACCGTTTACAAAAAGGCTCATTTCTGGTCGATCCAATTTAACTGTAATTGACCAAAACACGTTTTCCTTTGTCACTCTCACATACTAGCTTCAAAAATTATGAAATTTGAAAACTAGCAATAACTTCACATTCCGGATATAACACCCCGAAAATTCTATAACTGTGAAATTAACAAATTAAAGTATAATTAATTTCAAATCAAAGAACTAAGGGAAACGGGATACGCCATTGCGTTCGTCTCGGAAAAATACGCGAAATAGAGTCCGAGTTTTCGAAAAACGGAGTCCGTATGAAGAAGATATGGCCTTCGGAAGTTTTTGAATTAAATTTAAAATTCAAACAGAATAAAATAATTAAAAATCGGGCCCAATGGGCCAGGGCGGATAAAAACCCGCCTAGGCCACCCAGGTCGACTGGGCTGTCGACCTGGGCTACCCATGTCGACAGGGCTGTCGACAGCCCTGTCGACAGGGGTGTCGACCTGGTCGAGCCCAGTCAACCTGGCTGGCCAGGTCTGTGTTTGGTCGAATTTCTGTGGTCTGCTTTGTCATTAGGGCTAGGTGGCGGGTTCTAATTGGTCTCTCTATCTAATGAATGGCTACGATCTAACCTAGCAACATCAATGGTCCTAATCAATTCCTAACCTCTATATAAACAACCCTAGACTAAACCCTAATCTATTCATTCAAATTAAGAACATAGCCGCCATGTTGCTGAGGAACGACTAAGAGTAGCCGCCAACTAGAGAGAGAATTAGGAAGAAAGTTCTAAAGCCTAAAGCAATTCAAGCAACCTAAAGCCAATCAATTCAACAAAGGAATCATATCTCTTAATTAGAGAATTCGCCGCAACCATTGTAAGTAGAGTATTACTTTGGTATGAATAAACAACTGTATTGATTTGTATGCTTGAATTGGGATAATAAAGTAGTTCATATTTGTGCAAAATTATGTTATTCATTATAAAGAACTACATGCGGTAGTTCTATGCAAGTATACGTTTGGAATATTGCGCAAATTATGTAATCTATGTTGAAGCTACATGTATGTAGTTGATTAAAATTCATGCAAGTTTGGGGCTTTGTTATATTGTCATCATGATGTATATTTTTGTGCATAAATCATTTTGCAAGTAATTGAAACAAGTTTGGTTGTTATAGTTCATAAGAAACTATGTTGGAATTTTGACACCATAATCCATGTATTAAGTCATGCTTTTGCAAACTTATGAATATGGCTAGGCTATGAATGATATTTGGCATAATTGAAATCCATGATTAAGTCTATCTTGTTTACAAGAATTATATGATGACATATGTGAGACATGGCTAGGTTAGACTCAAAAATCCCTTTTTGCAAGTTTAAAGCAAACACCATGATTAGGAATATTTATGCATAAGTATATTTATACTATCGTTATGTGATTAGACTTAAACCATAATTAAGTTGATCTATGCTTTTGTGTTAGTAACAAAGTATCCCCTTTGTAAACATGTAGAAACCTTATGAGCATAACTTGTTTATGTTTGTTATTATGCCATGCTTATGTTTGACATTATGCCATGTTTATGCTAGAAATATTTATGCCATGCTTATGTTTGACATTATGCCATATTTATGCTAGAAATATTTATGCCATGCTTATGTTTGACATTATGCCATGCTTATGCTAGAAATATTTATGCCATGCTTATGTTTGACATTATGCATAAATAAGAATATAGGTTCATGTTGCAGTTAAACCTATGCAAGTTCACATGCTTTGATTCATGTCACCTATGTTACCACTATGCAAGTACACCAGTTTCTATTTTGTATTTCCAACGTCGTATTGCAAGTTCATGCGCTCACATTCCCCTCTTTGTGTATGTAATTACGCTTTAAGCCTCCCCTTTTCGCATGGCTAAATTGGGCTTTAAAAGGCTGAGCCCAATATATATAAACGGACGTGTAAAACGGGGGAAAATAACGTTGGGTTAAAATTAATTAATGAATGAAAATATAAAATAGAAGGGCCCAAATTCAAGTATGGGTAGGGCCCATGGTTGGTGTAACCTTTACACCATTAACTTAATAATGGGCCGCAAATATTTACATATAAGAAATAAAGAGGAATGACAAAATATGTAAATGTAGAACATACGATGTGTTTAACCCGAGGTTGGATTGAGTTGTGATGTAAACCTGCCCGGAACCGCCCGGCTGTCCAGTAGTCACAACAATACCTATCCAATGTGGGAGGTTAAACATGGAGCCCAATAAGGACCCGAGGTTAGACTGAGTTGTGGCGTAAGACTGCCCGGAACCAACCGGCAACAGGCAGCCACAACAATACCTGTCTAATGTGAGAGGTCAGGGCCTTAATAAGACAATTAAGGCTGAGTCAGGATTGTTAGGATTAAGTAAACTAAAGACTTAATCAAAATGGAACATGCTAAACTAAACGGACTGGTGGGGGTTAGGTTAGAAAACACTTAACCAACTTAGCATGTTGGCTAGAGATAGAAAACCTAGTAACGGGGGACCCTTTTCAGCAGTAACCCTAAAAGGTGTATCAGGATACCCTGAAACTAGGCAGGGTGGGGCACGATTACTGGGCTGATTGTAAGAGGTCAAAGCGACGGCGGTGGTGTAGCAGTGTAGGTTCTAACGGGGTGCGGGCGTGCACACACTCCGGCGCAGAAAAATAAGGCACTGGACACCAGTAGCATACCTGTGCATTCTAAGGTTGTGTCGGGCCGCCGCCATGGGACTTGATACACCCCATGTTGGGACCAGCATAGGTAACTACAACATCGGGGGCCGTAAGACACATGTAACTATGCGAGTAGGAGCCGATCATCATAGAATGGATCACATCACCCTGATTATGGGGTGCAAAATTGGAAACTAGTTTATATGGGTTCAGAGATTAACATGGGGTACGATAGTATATTCGACCCTAGACAACTTAACCAAGTTTATTGTGCTTGCCCACTTCTTGTTTATACTTATCATACCCAGTTCTTTATTCATAGACAAAATAGTACTAGACTTACTCAGGCTTTATGTCTGACTCTATTTTTCTTTCGTCTTCTTTCTTCCGTTCCCCCCCCCCCCAGGTCCTCAGGGAGGGAACACAGCAGCTTGATCAGCCTTGACATCCAGCTTGAAGTAGAGAAATGTGTTGCTTGGACTTTCCTGTTTTGAACTATGGCTTTGGACAATCCACTTTGGGCCTTTTGCAGTTTATCTATGTTTTATTTATGCTTCTTTAAATAATGTACTCAAGACAGATTATGAAAGTGTTATGTTATGTTTTTGGAAAGGATGTTGTTGTAACACGTATTTGACTTTGTGAAATAAAGTTTGTTGTTCTTCCGCTGTTTACAAATATGTGTTCTTTTATCTGTCTTGTATATCTGTGACTTGTACTTATAAACCTCCACCAAAATTAGGGCATTCCCTTTGAGAGTGACCCTAACGGAGGTGGGGTGTTTCACTTGGTATCAGAGCCAGGTTTACCAGATAAGATAAAAAGTTTTGAAAAATTGTTTTCCAAAAGGAAATTTAAAGAAGCATT
Source organism: Allium sativum (assembly GCA_030737875.1). Classification (NCBI taxonomy): domain Eukaryota; kingdom Viridiplantae; phylum Streptophyta; class Magnoliopsida; order Asparagales; family Amaryllidaceae; genus Allium; species Allium sativum. Next base: position 772,129,552 of record CM060924.1, on the reverse strand, counting down.
TTTAAAAGAAAAATATTATTTTATTCTAAAAAGGCAAAGTCCACTCCCCAAAGCCATAGGTACTATCTCTTATCCTTCGTTTTGAATCTATCCTTTTTGTTTCAGCATGTCCCAAGAACTTAACTTGCCGGAAGGGGTGCCAATACCTGGTTGGTTTAGACGGTTCTTAGAAGCAAGGGCCACTCAGCCAGGTCCTACCATTCCTCCTCCCCCAGCGGAAGGAAATCACCCAGCCGCAGCGGCACCTTTTCCTCCACCTCCTCCTCGGGGAAACACGTTTGCTAAGATATGTAAAGATTTTAAAGCTATGGGAGGAAGGGATTTCCATGGAACTGAGTCCTTCGTAGCAGCTAGAAATTGGCTGAAAGAAATGGAGGACCTATTCATCATCTTTGAGGTAGAAGATAGACAAAAAGTACAGTTGGCAGTGTGGCTATTGAAGGGTGAGGCTTCCTACTGGTGGGAAGTCACTAATGCTGAAAGACCAGTGGAGACATGGGAGGACTTTAGGGCAAGGTTTGAGACCAAATTTCTCTCAGATGCAGAAAGAAGTTTGCAGTTGGAAAAATTCTTATTTCTTAAGCAAGGGGACAAGACAGTCAGAGAGTATGTGAATCAGTTCGATGAGCTGGCTAGGTTTGGGCTTGACCTAGTCAATACCCCGCACAAGAAGGCTCTCCGTTTCGTCAAAGGGTTGAATGAGCCATTACACAGTCTGGCCATGACCCATATACCCATGGGAGCCACGTATGAAAGATTGGTGCAAATGGCATTGCTAAATGAAGAGGATAAGGGCAAGAAGAAAGAGGGTTTGCAGCCCAAGAAGACAGACTTTAAGAAGGGCGGGAAAGGCAACAAAGAGAAGAGGAAGTGCAATTTCTGTGGCAAAGTGGGGCACTTAGTAAAGGACTGCCGGAAAAAGAAGGCCAAGGAAAATGGTGGGTGCTTTTCTTGCGGTGAGACGGGCCATAGGGCTAAGGACTGCCCAAAGAAACGAGGACAGGGGCAGAGGGCTGGATCCACCCCAGGGGCACAGGTCCATGTGCTAGAAGCGCCACCTCTGCAACAGCGAGGTATAAATACTTCTGTAGAAAGTGTAGTTTATCTTTATGATCACCCCGTTCGCACTTTATTTGATTCTGGCGCATCACACTCCTTTATCTCGTCTGCTTTAGTAGAATCTCTGCACCTAGAAACTAGTATGGTAGAGGACCCCTTAATTGTTTCAAACCCAATTGGGGGCCCAACTCATTTGTCTATGATTTGTGTGGGATTGAAAATTTCTATTCTAAGTGTAGAATTTCAATGTAGTGCCTTTGTTTTGGGCTTTTCGGGGTATGGTTTGATTTTGGGTATGGATTGGCTATCCAGTAATGGGGCCATCCTTGATTGTGAGAAAAGGGTTGTTAGGCTCCTAATCCAGTTCGGTAATACTTTGGAAATTTCTTATAATCCCTCGTATGCGGTTATGCTTAGTAATCTTGAATCGCTAGATGCCTCTGTTGAAAATTTGCAATCAGTTAGAGTGGTCCGGGAATATCCGGATGTCTTCGAAGAGGTGAAGGGCTTGCCTCCGAAGCGGGAAATAGACTTCCGCATATATCTTGTAGATAATGCAAAGCCCGTTGCATTGCCCGTTAGACATATGGCTCCACGAGAAAGGAAAGAGCTCAGTAAACAGATTAAAGAGCTTCTAGAAAAGGGGTTCATTAGGAGAAGCATTTCAGAATGGGGCGCTCCGGTGGTGTTCGCTACAAAGGCGGATGGTTCACTCCGTCTATGTGTTGACTATAGGGAGCTCAACAAGCTAACGAAAAAGAATAGGCACCCTCTCCCTAGAATTGACGATTTATTTGACCAGCTTGTAGGAGCGTCTGTTTTCTCCCAACTCAATTTAGCAACCGGTTTTCATCAGCTAAGGGTGGCTGAAGATAGCATCGATAAAACGACATTCAGAACCCCAGACGGTTTCTTTGAATGGCTTGTCATGCCTTTCGGCTTGACAAATGCACCTGCTTACTTCGTGGACCTGATGAGTAGGGTATTTAGAGATTTCCTCAAAAATTCGTAGTGGTCTTCGTAGATGATATCCTTATCTTCTCAAAGAGTGAAGAGGGACATGCTCAACACTTAAGGGCAATCATGGAAACTTTGCGAGTCCATCAACTAAAAGCCAAATTCTCCAAATGCCACTTTTGGAGAGAAGAGGTGAGGTTCCTTGGGCACATAGTATCCAAACAAGGGTTAGCGGTGGACCCTGCTAAGGTAGTAGCGGTACAGGATTGCGAAAATCTCAGCTCCGCTCACGAAATTGACTAAGAAGAATCTAGTGTTTAATTGGGATTTGGATTGCGAGTTTGCTTTCCAACGACTAAAAAGGGCTCTCACAACAGCCCCAGTTTTGACGCTGCCAGATGGGAGCAAGATGTTCACTGTTTATACGGATGCATGTGGGACAGGGCTAGGCGCCGTCTTAATGCAAGAAGGAAGGGTAGTAGCTTATGGCGGGAGGCAGTTGAAAGCGCACGAAAAGAACTACCCAACCCACGATCTTGAGTTAGCCGCCATCGTCTTTGCACTCAAGTCTTGGCGACACTATCTCCTAGGTGAGAAGTTCGAACTTTACACTGACCATAAATCGTTGAAATATCTTTTCTCGCAGAAGGATCTTAACTTGAGGCAACAAAGATGGATGGAGTTTCTTGCCTCGTACGATTTCGAAATCTCCTACACTCCGGGCAAAGGCAACGTAGTGGCAGACGCATTGAGCCGAAAGAAATTGACCCTAAGCCCGTTGTTTGTTGAAAGACAAAGCCTAGAGTTTATAGCCAGCTTCGACTTTAGGCCTTCCTCTGATTTCGTACCAGGCTTGCTAGCATCTCTCGAAGTGCGCCCAACTTTAGTGGATTCAGTAGGGACAGCACAACGCGAAGACCCTCAACTTGTGGAAATAATTGATAGGCTAATTAGGGGTGAGACTTCAAGTCACCTCAGCAGATACTCCATCGACGATAAGGGTTTGCTGAGGCGAGACGGAAGACTATGCGTCCCACAGACAAAAGATTTAGTAAAGAAGGTTCTAGAGGAAGCACATCATTCCAAGATGACAATACACCCAGGCGGAGATAAAATGTACAAAGACATAAAAAGGACTTTCTTCTGGAACGGCATGAAAAAGGACGTGGCAGAGTTCGTTTCTAAGTGTATGGTGTGTCAACAGGTTAAGGCGGAACAGAAAAAGCCTGGCGGACTACTACATCCTCTGGAGGTCCCGCAGTGGAAGTGGGATAGCATCTCAATGGACTTCATCGATGGGCTGCCTAGGTCTAGGAGAGGCAACACTAGCATTTGGGTAATAGTGGATAGGCTTACTAAAAGCGCCCACTTTTTACCTGTCAAAAGTAAAAGAACTGCCTCATCCCTAGCATCACTTTACCTTAAGGAAATCGTTCGACTCCATGGGATACCATCTAGCATCGTTAGTGACCGAGACCCCATCTTCACCAGCAAGTTTTGGCGGAGTCTGCAAGAAGCAGTAGGAACGCAGTTATGCTTGAGCACAGCCTATCATCCCCAAACCGACGGCCAAACAGAGAGAGTGAACAGAGTTTTGGAAGACCTTTTAAGACTATGCGTCCTTGACTTCGGAGGGACATGGGAAGACCACCTTCCTTTGGTGGAATTTGCCTACAACAACAGCTATCAAGCAACCATCGGAATGGCGCCCTTCGAAGCTTTATATGGAAGACCGTGCCGATCGCCCACTTGTTGGTGGGAGTCTAATGATAAGCTCATACTTGGACCAGATATGACCCGAGAGACTTCAGAGAAAGTAGACTTAATACGAAGAAGGATGAAGACGGCCTAAGACAGACAAAAGTCCTATGCTGACAAGAGGAGGACCGACCTTGAATTTGAGGTTGGAGACAGAGTTTTTCTCAAGGTATCACCACTAAGAAACGTTGTCTGTTTTGGAACCACAGGAAAGCTAGCACCAAGGTTCGTAGGGCCGTTCCCTATTATCGAGAAGATTGGGAAAATGGCCTATAGATTAGAGCTACCCGAGAAGTTGGCTGGAGTCCACAACGTTTTTCACGTTTCACATCTCCGAAAATGTCTTCATGAGTCCGCTGAAGTGGTAGAGCCAAATATCCTCGAAGAGGCCGAAGTGGAGCGCGAAGCAACCATAAGAAAAGTTCCAACCCGCATCTTAGGAACGGAAGTAAAGAAGCTACGCAACCGCGAAGTCAAGCTCGTCAAAGTTCAATGGAGCGACGCCGAGGGAGACGCGACTTGGGAAACTGAGGCTAGAATCCGTACAGCCTACCCTTTTCTGTTCGAGGGTACATCCTTGATCTTTCATTTTTCCTTAAGTTGCGCTTTTATCTATCTTTTTAGGTATATTTCCTCGACCGTATCTTTTAGGTAGAAATCTTTTTGGATGGAAACATGTAGTTGAAACATGTTATGGATGATGGTTGCAAGTGGTTGCAAGTGGTTGCTCGTGGTTGCATATACACACACAATCTAGGTTTTAGATCGGCTCAGTCACTTCATATTGCATATGCATATATGTTTGCATTCGTATATGGTTGAACTATAATGTGTTGTCATATGGATGTTGCATTTGTATTGAATGATTGTGCACTCATGTAGGATCAAGAATAGGGAAGTTTGCCTACATAATGGATTCATGGCACTTACATAATTCGCATTAAGGAGGTCAACTGAATCAGTAGACCGCCTGATTTTGCATTAGATAAGTTCATATACACACACTTCGCATATGATCATGAAGCATTAGAAGTCTTTTAAGGACAATGGATGCAAGTGTTTGATGGATGAGTAGATGGATGATTGGATGTTAGGATATACATTCCTCCTAACTTGAAGATTTCGGGGACGAAATCCTTTTAAGTGGGGGAGAATGTAACACCCCGAAAATTCTATAACTGTGAAATTAACAAATTAAAGTATAATTAATTTCAAATCAAAGAACTAAGGGAAACGGGATAAGCCACTGCGTTCGTCTCGGAAAAATACGCGAAATAGAGTCCGAGTTTTCGAAAAACGGAGTCCGTATGAAGAAGATATGGCCTTCGGAAGTTTTTGAATTAAATTTAAAATTCAAACAGAATAAAATAATTAAAAATCAGGCCCAATGGGCCAGGTTGGATAAAAACCCGCCTAGGCCACCCAGGTCGACTGGGCTGTCGACCTGGGCTACCCATGTCGACAGGGCTGTCGACAGCCCTGTCGACAGGGGTGTCGACCTGGTCGAGCCCAGTCAACCTGGCTGGCCAGGTCTGTGTTTGGTCGAATTTCTGTGGTCTTCTTTGTCATTAGGGCTAGGTGGCGGGTTCTAATTGGTCTCTCTATCTAATGAATGGCTACGATCTAACCTAGCAACATCAATGGTCCTAATCAATTCCTAACCTCTATATAAACAACCCTAGACTAAACCCTAATCTATTCATTCAAATTAAGAACATAGCCGCCATGTTGCTGAGGAACGACTAAGAGTAGCCGCCAACTAGAGAGAGAATTAGGAAGAAAGTTCTAAAGCCTAAAGCAATTCAAGCAACCTAAAGCCAATCAATTCAACAAAGGAATCATATCTCTTAATTAGAGAATTCGCCGCAACCATTGTAAGTAGAGTATTACTTTGGTATGAATAAACAACTGTATTGATTTGTATGCTTGAATTGGGATAATAAAGTAGTTCATATTTGTGCAAAATTATGTTATTCATTATAAAGAACTACATGCGGTAGTTCTATGCAAGTATACGTTTGGAATATTGCGCAAATTATGTAATCTATGTTGAAGCTACATGTATGTAGTTGATTAAAATTCATGCAAGTTTGGGGCTTTGTTATTATGTCATCATGATGTGTATTTTTGTGCATAAATCATTTTGCAAGTAATTGAAACAAGTTTGGTTGTTATAGTTCATAAGAAACTATGTTGGAATTTTGACACCATAATCCATGTATTAAGTCATGCTTTTGCAAACTTATGAATATGGCTAGGCTATGAATGATATTTGGCATAATTGAAATCCATGATTAAGTCTATCTTGTTTACAAGAATTATATGATGACATATGTGAGACATGGCTAGGTTAGACTCAAAAATCCCTTTTTGCAAGTTTAAAGCAAACACCATGATTAGGAATATTTATGCATAAGTATATTTATACTATCGTTATGTGATTAGACTTAAACCATAATTAAGTTGATCTATGCTTTTGTGTTAGTAACAAAGTATCCCCTTTGTAAACATGTAGAAACCTTATGAGCATAACTTGTTTATGTTTGTTATTATGCCATGCTTATGTTTGACATTATGCCATGTTTATGCTAGAAATATTTATGCCATGCTTATGTTTGACATTATGCCATGTTTATGCTAGAAATATTTATGCCATGCTTATGTTTGACATTATGCCATGCTTATGCTAGAAATATTTATGCCATGCTTATGTTTGACATTATGCATAAATAAGAATATAGGTTCATGTTGCAGTTAAACCTATGCAAGTTCACATGCTTTGATTCATGTCACCTATGTTACCACTATGCAAGTACACCAGTTTCTATTTTGTATTTCCAACGTCGTATTGCAAGTTCATGCGCTCACATTCCCCTCTTTGTGTATGTAATTACGCTTTAAGCCTCCCCTTTTCGCATGGCTAAATTGGGCTTTAAAAGGCTGAGCCCAATATATATAAATGGACGTGTAAAACGGGGGAAAATAACGTTGGGTTAAAATTAATTAATGAATGAAAATATAAAATAGAAGGGCCCAAATTCAAGTATGGGTTGGGCCCATGGTTGGTGTAACCTTTACACCATTAACTTAATAATGGACCGCAAATATTTACATATAAGAAATAAAGAGGAATGACAAAATATGTAAATGTAGAACATACGATGTGTTTAACCCGAGGTTGGATTGAGTTGTGATGTAAACCTGCCCGGAACCGCCCGGCTGTCCAGTAGTCACAACAATACCTATCCAATGTGGGAGGTTAAACATGGAGCCCAATAAGGACCCGAGGTTAGACTGAGTTGTGGCGTAAGACTGCCCGGAACCAACCGGCAACAGGCAGCCACAACAATACCTGTCTAATGTGAGAGGTCAGGGCCTTAATAAGACAATTAAGGCTGAGTCAGGATTGTTAGGATTAAGTAAACTAAAGACTTAATCAAAATGGAACATGCTAAACTAAACGGACTGGTGGGGGTTAGGTTAGAAAACACTTAACCAACTTAGCATGTTGGCTAGAGATAGAAAACCTAGTAACGGGGGACCCTTTGCAGCAGTAACCCTAAAAGGTGTATCAGGATACCCTGAACTAGGCAGGGTGGGGCACGATTACTGGGCTGATTGTAAGAGGTTAAAGCGACGGCGGTGGTGTAGCAGTGTAGGTTCTAACGGGGTGCGGGCGTGCACACACTCCGGCGCAGAAAAATAAGGCACTGGACACCAGTAGCATACCTGTGCATTCTAAGGTTGTGTCGGGCCGCCGCCATGGGACTTGATACAACCCATGGTGGGACCAGCATAGGTAACTACAACATCGGGGGCCGTAAGACACATGTAACTATGCGAGTAGGAGCCGATCATCATAGAATGGATCACATCACCCTGATTATGGGGTGCAAAATTGGAAACTAGTTTATATGGGTTCAGAGATTAACATGGGGTACGATAGTATATTCGACCCTAGACAACTTAACCAAGTTTATTGTGCTTGCCCACTTCTTGTTTATACTTATCATACCCAGTTCTTTATTCATAGACAAAATAGTACTAGACTTACTCAGGCTTTATGTCTGACTCTATTTTTCTTTCATCTTCTTTCTTCCGTTCCCCCCCCCCCAGGTCCTCAGGGAGGGAACACAGCAGCTTGATCAGCCTTGACATCCAGCTTGAAGTAGAGAAATGTATTGCTTGGACTTTCCTGTTTTGAACTATGGCTTTGGACAATCCACTTTGGGGCTTTTGCAGTTTATCTATGTTTTATTTATGCTTCTTTAAATAATGTACTCAAGACAGATTATGAAAGTGTTATGTTATGTTTTTGGAAAGGATGTTGTTGTAACACGTATTTGACTTTGTGAAATAAAGTTTGTTGTTCTTCCGCTGTTTACAAATATGTGTTCTTTTATCTGTCTTGTATATCTGTGACTTGTACTTATAAACCTCCACCAAAATTAGGGCATTCCCTTTGAGAGTGACCCTAACGGAGGTGGGGTGTTTCACTGGATCCAACAAAAGTGATTTCGTCGAATTTCGAGGTCGTATGCAAAATGGCCAATTTCACGGGCTATATAAATTCCATAGTGACCTTTCTGAAAATTCATTTGGCCATAACTTTTGCTTTCCGCTATGAAAATTCGGTTTTTCTGATTCGTTAGAAAGGTATTCACTAACAGATTTAAATATTTTTGGTTTCACTCAAATCCGTTTTGTTTTGCACCCGATACAGTCCGACAAAGTTTGAATTAAATTTTTCAAACTACAGCGCCATTTCAGGCCTTTTTTATAATTAGAATTAATTATATTCGATTTCAATTGTCGATTCAACTGACTTTTCATCTCTATTATTTAAAATATTTATTTAAAATCCATTATTTTAGCCAATTTAAAAATTTTAAATTGGTTCAGATTTTCCGGGTCGTTACAGTACTTCTCAGAATGCTAAACAGAAAAGTGAAGCCATAAAATAATAGAAAGGTAAGTACGAGACATAAAATTTTATAATGGTTCGATCAAACTCGATCTACATCCACTTTGGAACCATTCTCATTACTTTCACAATGGTTACAATACATACAATAATTTCAACTACATTCATCTTTTCAACCTCTCAAATTATCCAACGAGATCTCTAAGGACTAATAAAAGAAGAAGAGGAGAAGCCTTTGGAGAGTAAAAATTCGATGGTAGATCTATGAGCTTTCAGGAGATAAAGAGATTCCGATGAATATCATGGTGAATTGAATGGATAATCTTCCTTGAGTGATCTTGATTAGATGTTAGGATAGCTTGAATTGGTGGAAAATCAACTTGGGTAGCCCTTTAGGGTCCTAAAATTCGGTCCGCATTAATGAGGCGTTCATCCCCTATTTATAGGAGTGAGGAGGAGCCAAGTTATGATGTCCAGGACAATGGTCGGTCCGGAAATTATTTACGGAAAATGCCACCGGTTGGTTGTATACAGCTGTTGATAGCTGTCAACGAGAACCGAAAATTCTATACCAGAACTGACTGGTCGGTACCCTTTTCCTCAAAGACACTGCCTGTTTCTGAATCATAACCGATCAGTCTCACGCCTTCCTGATCGACCGGTATGGTAGTAACTGACCACTGTGCACCACTTTAGAACCGACTGACTGTCTTGAAAGTTGATTAAGCCAAGGAGTTTCCAGACCATCTGTTGTGTATGCTGACTTAACCAAAGAGCTTCCCAACCGACTGGTAGTATTGTGTGCTGATTATTGGGGGCTTCCAGAGAGGATATTGACCGATCGACGCCAATGCTTCAGGCCGATTGGTTGTAGATTGAACCAGAAACTCCTATTCTTTCCCCGTATTTCGATCCATCAATGCATGTGCGATTTTTGAGGAGTAAACAATAGCCATACCAATACTGGACTGATAACTATTATTATATGCAAACTCAACCAAATGCAAATGGTCATCCCATGAACCTCCAAAATCCAATATACAAGCTCTCAAGAGATCCTATAATACACGATTCACCCTCCCTGTTTGACCGTCGGTTTGGGGATGGTACGCGATACTGAGATGTAAGTCTGACCCTAAAGCCTCTTGTAAGCTCTTCCAAAACCCACTAGTAAATACTGGGTCTCGATCACTCACGATACCTTTAGGTACTCCATGAAATCTCACTACCCACTTCATATACAGTTTCGCTAACTTAGTTGTCATTCTATTCGACTTGATGGGTATAAACCTTGCACATTTGGTCAATCGATCCATAATCACCCAAATATTTCCATTAACTGATCTAGTCCTTGGCAAACCGTTAATGAAATCCATTGAGACTTATTCCCATTTCCATTTGGGAATTTCCAAAGGTTGAAGCAAGCCACTAGGCTTCTTTTACTCGGCATTAACTAATTGGAAATTCATGCACTTGGATATAAATTCCTAACATCTCTCTTCATCCCTTCCCAGTAGTAGGTCTGCTTCATGTCTTGATACATTTTGTTACCACCAGGATGTATAGTCAGTTTTAAGTGATGACATTCTCTAAGCACTTCATCTCTCAATCCATTAACATTGGGTACAACCAGTCTACCATTTTTTCGAAGCCATCCTTCTCGATCAAGTCCATACTTGTTCGTTTCCTCACCGTCGATACCCGTCTCTACCTTGTAGATGATTTCCAATAAGTTAGGATCGTCCCTCTGACTGGAGCCGATCCGCTCAATCAAAGTGGGTCTGATCGTAAAACTTGCTAGCATCTCTGGGTCTAATTCGCACTTAGGCCTGAAATCATACCCCGCGATATACTCCAGTTGCTTCCATTCCAGAAACATAACCCCCAAACTGGCATGTCTCCTACTCAATGCATCAGCTACCGCATTTCCCTTTCTAGGTGTGTATGCGATATTAAAATTATACGAAGCCAAGAATTCTAACCATCACTGCTGATGAAGATTTAAATCCTTGTGAGAGAAATGATAATGACTAGTGATTGGTAAACAACTTGAATATTTCTCCCAAGAGATAGTGTCTCCACATCTTTAACGCGAACACGATCGCTACTAATTCCAAATCATGGGTAGGATATCTTTTCTCATGTGGTTTCAGTTGCTGACTAGCATAAGCTACAAGCCTACCTCCTTGCATCAGTACAACACCAAGTCCGGTACCACAGGCATCCGTGTATATCGTCATCTCTTCGTTCCCTTTAGGAATAATTAACACGGATGTGCACGTTAACTTCACATTTAGACTCTCAAATGCATACTCATGCCTTTCGTCCTATACGAAAGATTGATTTTTCTTAGCCAACTGAGTTAACGGTGCCGCTATCTTGGAGAAGTCTTGAATAAACTTACGATAATATCTAGCCAACCCCAAGAAACTCCTCACATCCGTTGCATTCTTGGGCATAGACCAATCTTGCACCGTAGCCACCTTCGTAGGATCCATGGCAATACCATTTTCTGAAACAACGTGGCCCAAGAATCTCACTTCCCTCCTCCAGAAGTGACATTTAGAAAATTTCGTGTAACGACCCAAGGATTTTCGGCCTCAAAAATCGACATAAATACCTTACCACGACTTATGCCGACCTTCCAAACACTGAAAACACCAGAACGTTTATAGAAAAAAAATTAGAGGGTGAAATAAGAGAGAAAGAAATATTAGGATAGAAGAAGGAGAAGAACCAACACAGAGTCTGACATCGCAGCGGAACAAAATATAATTCAGAAATAAATCTTTATTGAGAGCTTTTGAAAATATTTACAATATCAGAGTACATCAACATCTCTGGACAGTTATAATAATCTGTCCTCATATACACAACGGAATAAATACTAGATATCATTCGTCTGAACATCTCCAGCTCGTTTCTGGACTTCTCGGTACCTGCTAACCTGAACCTGTACACCCCGTGCTAACCAGAGCATTTTCAAAACACCGGGTCAGTATGGTGAACCAGAGTGAGAAAAACTCGCATAGCATTAAGGGTGTCACACAACTTGATTTTAAAGTCAAAATCCCTTCAAAAGAAAAAGATAATCATAAGACCAAATCCACACACAAATACAGACGACTTTTACCTTACGATAACCCAAAACAGTTTTCGAAATCAATATCTTTTCTGATATTATAATAATGTCTAAATACAAGTAAATATCAATCTAGTGGAACGCTTGCATCTCATGCTCCACGTATATATATACAATCAAAAAACACATGAGCAAATTGGAGATTGGATTCCAATCATGACAAGGTATAGGACCACCTGCCGATGGTGTATCTCTAGAGGCGAATACACTGGGTTCAACAAGAACGTCATGCAACCCGGCCCTCACATGACCGACCACTCATTTCGCTTGAGTGTATCGAATGTATATCACCAACGGTTGAACTCAAACCACCGTTTCCCGAAAAGGGATGACATCGAAATAGATTAAAGAATGAAATGGATTTTTCTCTAGATAGGTGATTATACACTCTAATTGGAGCGACCCACATAGCCATGCTACCTGCACAATTTTGTCATTTCCTGGTTGATGAGGCTTGAGGTCAGAACACATCTGGTCATCATGCACTTTGAATGCCACATCGTCAGATCCGTCAAATCACTAATTGACGTCCACAAATATACTATGGGTTTTAAATAAGGGCCATTCTTCGTCACCAACTCGGTATATTTGTAAAAATCAACGTATGCGGTTTTAAGGAAATACTTCGTCAGATATCCATCCAGACAAGTCATCCAGGAACAGGATGAACCGAAGGTACTCTCCTACTGCATCCAATATAGGAATCACCCCATGGATCAGTAGCGATAGTCCTTACAATCCACAGTTTCAACCACGACAGAACCCCAGTATATCTCCGGGTCGAATCAGAGATTGTAAGTGGTTCTTCCGCTTTATGAAGGTCTACGGTCTTCACATGATCCATCTCGATCGTCGCTCGATCTCTTCTATATTTTTTCCATATTTGTTGGTCGAAATGGTTTTTGAATATACATTCGATCCCGATCTTTCCATACCAACAATCATAAAGGTCAGACTTGATAGTCGGTTATTTAACTATCAAGTAAACATCCATGAAATCATAAAAATAGATTTATTGGTCTGGTACTCAGCATGACTTGGCTTTTTAAATTTATCGCCCCATCTCCTTTTAATTCCGTTATTAGGTAAAATATCATCTCATGTCATTTCCAATACTTTGGAAATCTTTACATACATTCTTGTCATTACCAACTAGTATTACCCTTGCATAGTCCCACAACCGATCAAGTTGGGGTATTTTAATTACCTCTCAGACCTTGATCAACAACGTTTCTTATCTTCAGGTGAATAAGAGTTGTAATTCAAGAACTGATATTAAACACATCTCACTCGTTAAAATATCGCTTTACAGTATTCTTTATCTTTTGGAAATTTCTTTTTAAATATAATTAATATTGCTTAATTTGTTATTTAAATAATTCCTTATTAAACATTACTCTATTTACTCTCGACTTATTCTAATGACTTTGTTTCACAAACAAAATTACAAATCCTATTTCCAACCTTGTTTACCCAGCTCAAAACCAACCCCTTTTTCAATCCCCTTTTCAATCAGGAAATTCCCTTTTAATCCGTTGATTCAACTTAATATAATTATCAAGTATTTCCAATATAAAACAATGCTTTAACTCACATTCCATTTATAAACCTTGTTTAAAAATCCCAGGTTTAATATAAACCCTTTATATCTCCATCTCCCTTTACTTAATTCAAATGTTAAGTAAAACTTTTCATTTAAACTAGGTGTTTGATTAGACCTCTTTATTGCTTCATTTTAAGACTCAAGCTCAAATAAGGAAAACCCATCCCTAGCCCTTTTCCAACACTTGTCCATATTTCATTGCAAACTTGGTTACTTAAATATATTTCATTCAATTAACAACTCAACATTTATCATTTCAAATCAATTCACTCCTTTATTTACTAGAATTTCCTTTTTAAATCTTACTAGGATTAACAAATTATTCATTTAGTTATTTCACTAATTTAAAGTCTAACATAGTTTAAATGGTCGATCCATAAAACACGATTATCCTTCTAACCAATTCCAGTTAACTCCTCCTTTAAATTAATTAAAATATAATTAATTTAAATAACTCCATTCAACTGTCCATCTAACGCGATTAATCAAGTTCTTAACCACTAGGTTATTACTTTTCATTTGCTTTATAATTCTTATTAACGTAAGAATTTGTTTTCTAAAACCATCTCATAATTCCTTATAACTTTAAATAACTAATATTTATCTCCTTTTTTAAATAACCTTTCAATGTAGTAACTTTCAAAACCTATCTTTGTTTAAGATATATTCATAACTTAAATATTATCGATTCACTATCGATAAAACCCATATTTTAAAAATTGATTGATTTATAGGCCAGTTAATGCCAATTACCCCACCATACTACCCATTGGTTACTATCAGAACAAATGTTGAAATAAGGTTCAACAATCAATAATAATCAATCATTTCTTTCTATTTGACTGATATAATGATTACCAGTCAATTAACAACCAATTCAAAGTATTCAAACATTTCATGCAAGTTTATAAACATGACCAATCAAGGGAAATTATTTATTCGGGTCAAATCAAAATGATTGGTATTTTCCTGAAATTAAACGGCCGTTTAACTTCGGTAGTTGAGTCAACAATAACTATATTCAACTAGCAAACGGTCAACCACTAACAACCAGAACACGCAAAATAAAAACCCAATTTATATAAAATATAAATGGGAAGAGCTGAGCGAGTTTAACTCACCTAGATGTGAATCTGTCGAGAAATAGTCTGTTTTAGTCAAATTAAGCCGACATTTAATTCAACAAAAATTTCCAGTTGTTCCCAATCTTGACAAACTCTGCTCCATCTCGATGTTCTCGTCTCTACGGTCCCAATGATACCGACCGCGCTTGAATCTGATAATATATGCGCACGATATGAATTTTTGAAGTAATTTGAGTACTAAAACATGAATTTGTATTTAAATTTATTCAGGCCTTTACCTTTAACCCTTCGGCCCAACACCACTACCCGGTCCCCTTTTAAAACACTACTCCATTCCCCTTTTGATCATTTCCGCCACCTCCATCCATTTACTTCAAACCGAAATAAAGAAAAACCCTAAATGGTTTAATCGGATTCTCCAGCAAATCGTGTTTGTCTTCGTCGTAACCACTTCTCGTCGCTACCCTCTTCGGTTTACCCTTCGATCCTCTTCTTCCGATCTGTTCGGCGAACCGTAAGCAAACCCCCCTCAACATCGATCATCCCTTGGACCTCCCAGATCCACTGCAGACGAACCACGAGCCGACGTCAAACTCCTATTGAACCTTACGCCTTCAACCCGAACTTTGGTTTACGGCTTCAACAGGAGCCGAAAGCTAAGTTTTCTTTTTACTCGATTTTAATTTCTGTAATGTTTTTGTTTTTTTTTGGTTTTTCTTTTTCGAATGGGTTGAATTGGATGGAAACATACTGTGTGAATGTGTGTATTTATAGTTGCGGTTTGATTTTAGATGAGAACACTGTCTTTCATTGGCTACAAATTGTTATGTCAATCAATATTCGAATCTGTAATTTAGATTTTGGTTCGGATCTTTGGTATAGGATTTTCAGACGGGTTCGGAATGGATTTTGATTGAACTGTAAATTAGATAGGACTGACTATGAATTATTGATTCGAATCAAAGATGTGATTTCCATTTTTAAATATAAGTAAACAGTGATTTAAAATGTGAGGTTTCCTGTAAATATAAAGGTTGTTCGACTTGGTAAATATTTGAATCAGAGATTTTCTGAACTGTACATTGGATTTTCTGTATAGGTTATTTGATTTTGTCTAGATTTGGTGTATATAAACATATTAATCTATCAATTCCTTTTGGCTGTGCATGTACTATTTTTGGGCCATCCCAACACTTGTTCTTTAGGTTATTTATTTCACTGTTCTTGAAAGAACAAAACATGGAAAAATAGTTGAAATGAATATATATATATATATATATTTATTTATTTCAGTTGTTAGCTGTGTATAGTCTATTTTATTCATTTCCTATGCAAATCCCTTTATGCATAATTCTCACTGTTTATATGAGTATAGTAGCTGTGCCTACTCTGTTCATCAACTGTTCATTTACAGTCTTGATGGAGGAAACATGCTGTTTATACAATTTGAAAGGATACATTCTTTAACTATGTATTGTCCTGTCTTTCTAGCTACTCATGATCTTCCCTTAGGCTGTTTAGAATATTTTTATTTTTATTTTCTTTTGCTGTTCACTTGATTATACATATTTTTGTTTTCTCATATTGATTTTCTTTTAGTTGTTCATTGTACAGGATTGATGTTTACATATCTGTTTCCAGTTCGGCAATGCCTTGTCTTATCTCTTCTAGTTATTCTAACCCTACTCTATAGCTATTTATTTTTCCTTTCTTAGCGGTTTATTACTATCATGAATCATCCCTTTTAATGGGTTTTTTTCTTCTTCGTAGATCAAAGTTGATCGAGATGGATTTTCTGATTCTCAAAAGGGCTGCTAATATTAAACAATGAATCTTTTCTTGTATTGCACAAATAATGTTATGTATTTTTTTTCATTCCAGCTAGTCTCTGTACAAACAAAAATATATGTATCTATCTATATATTGTTTTTTTCTTTGTATTTCATATGTTTACAAATAATGCATGGATATGTGTCTTGATTTGGTGTATTAACACTTCAAGTTTGAATGTTGTAAGTATTTCAGTTTTGCTTATGTTTAAGCGCCCTCTTTGTTTGTTGAACCAGTGTGGTGAGAATATGCATTCATGTTTTATCGTATTGCCATATCGAGTGAAATGCTCATGGTATATATATATATATATATATATATATATATATAGGAATTTGTATTGAAAATGTCATACGCGGGCGTCAAGTTTATTATTTTAAACCTTATATAATCTTCATTTAATATAAATTATATTTTGAACGACTAAATTTAGCGATAGATTAATATCAACGTATTTATTTAAACCAACATCTTCAATTTCAAATGGTATAGAATTTAAAATCACAACATTAAAAAATCTGGTTTTAAATAATATTCTATTTATACAAAAATCCCTTTTAGAAATAAATAAATCATTTATAATTTAAAAACGATTCCATAACGACTATTTGAAAATTTAAATTGGACGTAACTTGAAATCTATAAGTTGAAATTTTGATTTTTCACTTTCACTAGAAAAACATAATCGAACCAGTTCAAACATGTCTCGTTTCACAAAAATCTGACTTATATCGGATCCTGTATATCAAATCAAATTCAAATCGAAAATTTCGAACTACCATGACGTTTCGAGCTCGTTTTTAATTAATATATAAATATATAGATTCAAACTCTATTTTAAATAAATGAATTCGATTAAAAATACATTATATTTCAAATAAAATATATAAACTGATTTAAATATTCGTATTTAAATAGCCGAAAAATCTGGGACGTTACATTCTTCCCCCCTTAAAATAATTTCGTCCTCGAAATTGCAAAGTAAGAAGAATATTTCGAACCATATTATTTTTAAAATCATTACTACTTGAATTAAATTCAAACTAATTTCGAACTCTAAAAATTTTCTAAAACTTTGCTAGCATCTCCTCCGCATGGCTTGATCGGTACGACTACCACTGCCACTCTGGGCCTCAACTTCTTTAAAATCCAAATGGCAATCCACTTTATTTGAATCCCAATTTATTTATCCAATAAATTTTTAAATCCCAAATTTATTAGAATTCATTCAATTTGAATTCATTCTTTACTTGATTTTACTTAACCAGGTTCAGTTTCGCTTTCATGCCCTATTCAATTGATGAATTGGTTTTCTAATGGGTTCAACTTTATTTCAAATTTCAATTTTAATTTCAAATCAAATCAATCAGAACAAACAAACAACCCATATTACTATAATATGGAAAATAAATTCCTTTTTCTATATAAAATATACATTGGGTAAAATTATTTCATTTACCCTTTTTATAAAACAATATTGTATCCATTCGCTAGTTCAACGCTTCTCAACACTTGAACCAGTCAAATAGCACAATACAAAACATTTATATATAAAATCTTACAAATACGCCCTCATATACATACACTCGACTCAATCTAGGGTGTTACTAACCCCATCTCTATTGAGTTACGCCACAGAGCCAAGGTTACTACTCAACCAATAGCTCTGATACCACTGTAACGATCCAAGGATTTTCGGCCCCGAAAATCGACAAAAATACCTGACCATGACTTATGTTGACCTTCCAAACACCGAAAACACTGGAACGTTTATAGAAAGAAATTAGAGGGTGAGATAAGAGAGAAAGAAATATTAGAATAGAAGAAGGAGAAGAACCAACACAGAGTCTCACATCGCAGCGAAACAAAATATAATTCAATAATAAATCTTTATTGAGAGCTTTTGAAAATACTTACAATATCAGAGTACATCAACGTCTCTGGATAGTTATAATAATCTGTCCTCATATACACAGTGGAATAAATACTAGATATCATTCGTCTGAACATCTCCAGCTCGTTTCAGGACTTCCCAGTACCAGCTAAGCTGAATCTGTACACCCCGGGCTAACCCGAGCATTTTCAAAACACCGAGTCAGTCTGGTGAACCAGAGTGGGAAAAACTCGCACAGCATTAAGGGTGTCACACAACTTGATTTTAAAGTCAAAATCCCTTTGAAAGAAAAAGATAATTGTAAGACCAAATCCACACACAAATACGGACGGCTTTTACCTTACGATAACCAAAAACAGTTTTCGAAATCAATATCTTTTCTGATATTATATTAATGTCTAAATACAAGTAAATATCAATCTAGTGGAACGCTTTCATCTCACGCTCCACGTATATATATATACAATCAAAAACCGCAGACGCTTATTGGAGATTGGATTCCAACCATGACAAGGTATGGGACCACCTGCCGATTGTGTATCTCTAGAGGCGAACACACTGGGTTCAACAAGAACGTCTTGCAACCCGGCCCACACATGAGCGACCACTCATTTCGCTTGAGTGTATCGAATGTATATCACCAACGGTTGGACACAAACCACCGTTTCCCGAAAAAGGACAGCATCGAAATAGATTAAAGAATGAAATGGATTTTTCCCTAGATAGGTGATTATACACTCTAATGGGAGAAACCCACATAGCCATGCTGCCTACACGATTTTTCTCATTTCCTGGTTGATGAGGCTTGAGGTCAGAACACATCTGGTCATCATGCACTTTGAATGCCACATCGTCAGATCAGTCAAATCACTAATTGACGTCCACAAATATACTCTGGGTTTTAAAGAAGGGCCATTCTTCGCCACTAACTCGGTATATTTGTAAAAATCGACATACGTGGTTTTAAGGAAATACTCCGTCAGACATTCGTCCATACAAGTCATCCAGGAATAGGATGAACCGAAGGTACTCTCCTACTGCATCCAATATAGGAATCACCCCATGGATCAGTAGCGATAGTCCTTGCAATCCACAGTTTCTACCACGACAGAACCCCAGTATATCTCTGGGTCGAATCATAGATTGTAAGTGGTTCTTCTGCTTTATGAAGGTCTATGGTCTTCAAATGCTCCATCTCGATCGTCGCTTGATCTCTTCTATATTTTTTTCCGTATTTGTTGGTCGGAATGGTTTTCGAATATACGTTCGATCCCGGTCTTTCCATACCAACAATCGTAAAGGTCAGACTTGATAGTCTGTTATTTAGCTATCAAGTAAACATCCATGAAATCATAAAAATAGATTTATTGGTCTGGTACTCAGCATCACTTGGCTTTTTAACTTTTTCGCCCTATCTCCTATTAATTCCGTTATTAGGTAAAATATCATCTCATATCATTTCCACTACTTTGGAAATCTTAACATACATTCTTACCATTACCAACTAGTATTACCCTTGGATAGTCCCGCAGCCGATCAAGTTGGGGTATTTTAATTACCTCTCAGACCTTGATCAACAACGTTTCTTATCTTCAGGTAAATAAGAGTTGTAATTCAAGAACCGATATTAAACACATCTCACTCGTTAAAATATTGCTTTACAATATTCTTTATCTTTTGGAAATTTCATTTTAAATATAATTAATATTGCTTAATTTGTTATTTGAATAATTCCTTATTAAACATTACTCTGTTTACTCTCGACTTATTCAAATGACTTCGTTTCACAAACTAAATTACAAATCCTATTTCCAACCTTGTTTACCCAGCTCAAAACCAACCACTTTTTCAATCCCCTTTTCATTCAGGAAATTCCCTTTTAATCCATTGATTCAACTTAATAGAATTACTAAGTATTTCCAATATAAAACAATGCTTTAACTCATATTCCATTTATAAACCTTGTTTAAAAATCGCAGGTTTAATATAAACCCGTTATATCTCCATCTCACTTTACTTAATTCAAATGTTAAGTAAAAAAATTCGTTTAAACTAGGTGTTCGATTAGACCTCTTTATTGCTTCATTTTAAGACTCAAGCTCAAATAAGGAAAACCCATCCCTAGCCCTTTTCCAACACTTGTCCATATTTCATTGCAAACTTGGTTACTTAAAATATATTTCATTCAATTAACAACTCAACATTTATCATTTCAAATCAATTCACTCCTTTATTTACTAGAATTTCCTTTTTAAATCTTACTAGGATTAACCAATTATTCATTTAGTTATTCCACTAATTTAAAGTCTAACTAGGTTTAAATGGTCGATCCACAAAACACGATTATCCTTCTAACCAATTCCAGTTAACTCCTCCTTTAAATTAATTAAAATATAATTAATTTAAATAACTCCATTCAAATGTCCATCTAACGCGATTAATCAAGTTCTTAACTACTAGATTATTACTTTTCATTCGCTTTATAATTCTTATTAACGTAAGAATTTGTTTTCTAAAACCATCTCATAATTCCTTATAACTTTAAATTATTAATATTTGTCTCCCTATTTAAATAACCTTTCAATGTAGTAACTTTCAAAACCTATCTTTGTTAAAGATATATTCATAACTTAAATATTATCGCTTCACTGTCGATAAAACCCATATTTTATAAATCGATTGATTTATAGGCCAGGTGATGCCAATTACCCCACCATACTATCCATTGATTACTATCAGAACAAATGTTGAAATAAGGTTCAACAATCAATAATAATCAATCATTTCTTTCTATTTGACTGATATAATGATTACCAATCAACTAACAGCCAATTCAAAGCATTCAAACAATTCAAGCATGTTTATAAACATGACAAATCAAGGGAAATTATTTATTTGGGTCCAATCAAAATGATTACTATTTTCCTGAAATTAAACGATAGTTTAATTTCAGTGGTTGAGTCAACAATAACTATACTTAACTAGCAAACGACCAACCACTAACAACCAGAACACGAAAATAAAAACCCAATTTATATAAAATATAAATGGGAAGAGCTGAGTGAGTTTAACTCACCTGGATTTGAGTCTATCGAGAAATAGTCTGTTTTAGTCAAATTTAACCGACGTTTAATTCAACTAAAATTTCCAGTTGTTCCCGATCTTGACCAACTCTGCTCCATCTCGAAGTTCTCATCTCTACGGTCCTAATGAGACCGACCGCACTAAAATATGATAACGTATGCGCACGATATGAATTTATGAAGTAATTTGAGTACTTAAACATGAATTTATATTTAAATTTATTCGGGCCTTTACCTTTAACCCTTCGGCCCAACACCACTACCCGGTCCCCTTTTAAAACCCTACTCCATTCCCCTTTTGACCATTTCTGCCGCCTCCATCCATTTACTCCAGACCGAAATAATGATAAACCCTAAATGGTGTAATTGAATTCTCCAGCAAATCGTGTTTGTCTTCGTTGCAACCACTTCTCGTCGCTACCCTCTTTGGTCTTCCCTTCGATCCCCTTCTTTCGATCTGTTCAGCGAACCCTAAGCAAACCCCCCTCAACGTCGATCATCTCCTGGACCTCCCAGATCCACTACAGACGAACCACGAGCCAACTTCAAACTCCTATTGAACTTTACGCCTTCAACCCGAACTTTGGTTTACAGTTTCAACAGGAACCAAAAGCTAAGTTTTCTTTTTACTCGATTTTAATTTCTGTAATGTTTTGATTTTATTTTTTTGGTTTTTCTTTTTCGAATAGGTTGAATAGGATGGAAACATACTGTGTGAATGTGTGTATTTATTGTTGCGGTTTGATTTTAGATGAGAAAACTGTCTTTCATTGGCTACGAATTGTTATGTCAATCAATATTCGAATCAGTAATTTAGATTTTGGTTCGGATCTTTGGTATAGGATTTTCAGATCGGATTGAAATGGATTTTAATCGAGTTGTAATTTAGATAGGACTGACTATGAATTGTAGATTCGAATCAGAGATGTGATTTCCATTTTTAAATATAAGTAAACAGTGATTTAAAATGTGAGATTTCCTGTAAATATAAAGGCTATTCGACTTGGTAAATATTTGAATTAGAGATTTTCTGAACTGTACATTGGATTTTCAGTATAGGTTATTTTATTTTGTATAGATTTGGGGTATATAAACATATAAATCTATCAATTCCTCTTAGCTGTGCATGTAATATTTTTGGGCCATCCCTACACTTGTTCTTAAGGTTATTTATTTCACTGTTCTTGAAAGAACTAGACATGGAAAAATAGTTGATATATATATATATATATATATATATATATATTTCAGCTGTTAGCTGTGTACAGTCTGTTTTACTCATTTCCTATGCAAATGACCTTATGCATACTTCTCACTATTTATATTAGTATAGTAGCTGTGCCTACTCTGTTCATCAACTGTTCATTTACAGTCTTGATGGAGGAAACATGTTGTTCATACAATTTGAAAGGATACATTCTTTAACTATGTATTGTCCTGTCTTTCTAGCTGCTCATGATCTTCCCTTAGGCTGTTTAGCAAATTTTTATTTTTATTTTCTTTTGCTGTTCACTTGATTATACATATTTTTGTTTTCTCATATTGATTTTCTTTTAGTTGTTCATTGTACAAGATTGATGTTTACATATTTGTTTCCAGTTCGGCAATGCCTTGTCTTATCTCTTCTAGCTATTCTAACCCTACTCTATAGCTATTTATTTTCCTTTCTTAGCTGTTTATTACTGTCATGAATCATCCCTTTTAATGTGTTTTTTTCCCTTCTTCACAGATCAAAGTTGATCGAGATGGATTTACTGATTCTCAAAAGGGCTGCTGATATTAAATAATGAATCATTTCTTGTATTGCACAAATAATGTTATGTATTTTTTTTCATTCCAGCTAGTCTCTTTACAAACAAAAATATATGTATCTATCTATATATTGTTTTTTTCATTGTATTTCATATGTGTACAAATAATGCATGGATATGTGTCTTGATTTGGTGTATTAACACTTCAAGTTTGAATGTTGTAAGTATTTCAGTTTTGCTTATGTTTAAGCGCCCTCTTTGTTTGTTGAACCAGTGTGGTGAGAATATGCATTCATGTTTTATCGTTTTGCCGTATCGAGTGAAATGCTGCCGGTGTATACATACATACATACATATATATATCTAGGAATTTGTATTGAAAATGTCATACACGGGCTTCAAGTTTATTATTTTAAACCTCATATAATCTTCATTTAATATAAATTATATTTTGAACGACAAAATTTAACGATAAATTAATATCAACGCATTTATTTAAACCAACATCCTTAATTTCAAATGTTATAGAATTTAAAATCACAACATTAAAAATTCTGGTTTTAAATAATATTCTGTTTATACAAAAATCCCTTTTATAAATAAATAAATTGTTTATAATTTAAAAATGATTCCATAGCGACTATTTGAAAAATTAAATTGGACGTAACTTGAAATCTATAAGCTGAAATTTTGATTTTTCTCTTTCACTAGAAAAATATAATCGAACCGGTTCAAACTTGTCTCGTTTCACAGAAATCCAACTTATATTGGATCCTGTATATCAAATCAAAGTTCAAATCAAAAATTTCGAACTACCGCGATGTTTCGAGCTTGTTTTTAATTAATATATAAATATATAGATTCAAACTCTATTTTGGATAAATAAATTCAATTAAAAATCCATTATATTTCAAATAAAATATATAAACTGATTTAAATATTCGAATTTTAATAGCCGAAAAATCTGGGACGTTACATTTTGCTTTCAATTCGTGTTTACTCAACACCTCCATCACTGTCCTCAAACCTTGCTTGTGTTCTTCCTCTGTCCTTGAGTAAATCAAGATATCGTCGACGAACACAAGAATAAAATTATTTAATTGATCTGTGAAACCCCTATTCGTAAGATCCACAAAATATATGGGTGCATTGGTCAACTCGAATGGCATGACCAACCACTCATAGAATCCAGATGGCATTCAAAATTTCGTTTTAGGTATACTTTCTGCTGCTACCCAGAGCTAATGAAATCATGTCACGAGATCCAACTGGGAAAACACTCTCGTCCCATTCAATTGATCTAAAAAATCATCTATCCGTGGAAGAGGATATGAAACGACCTGAACTTCCCCGTGAAGGAAAGCCCGGATTGATTTGAGAACACGACAAATTGGAACCCAAACAGAAGAACATTTCATTGTATATTACAACAATTCCACCAGAATACAAAAATATACAGAGTATGAATAAATATTACATAGAAAATATCAGAGATTTAAATTACATTTAAATACATCGCAGCGGAAAAACAATACAAAGCACAACTGAAAACAGATACATGGATATAGAGATTTCCGAATACCGGTTTAGCTGTAAATCAGGATACTATGAATATAAATCTGCAAAACCAAAACTATTAGCTGCCCGTGTCGAAAATAAGGGCACCCAGAGTTTAGGTTAAAACAATAAACTCCAGGTCAGTCACGTGACTGGTGTGAGAACTAAAACAGTTATTAATCTTTATTTTAAAGTTAGGTAAATCAAGGGACCACGCCGTATAACATGGAACGGGTTTCCTCCCAAGAATACCAGTGCAAAAACAATAGCGCAATGCTAAATAAAGAATAATGAAGCTATTATAAGACCCAGGTCCCATCACAGAATGCAACACAAGCCGGAGGATAGGGTTTTACCTTATAATAGCCAAAGAATGCATGATACGCTAAATTTTATCTTTTATTATTATATAAGTGTATAGTGTCAAAACAATTTCAATCATAAGTATCAATCATAGACGGCATAAGTGCCCCATACCACTATGTCGCCATATATAGGTTCTATAATCAAAACCGCAATGTCTTTTATTGGAAATTGAATTTCCATCGTGAACCAAGGCAAGGGATCGCCCTCACCGCTTTGAGACAATCTAGCCCATGTCTCAGGATCAGAACGCTTCAACCCTTGGATCGTTATGGTCGGTCCACCGATGTGGATTAAAATGCCTGAACACTGCGTTTCCCCGCCCTATGGGGCGTAAATGAGCCAACAAATGACTCCATCGGTTCCGGATCGACCGATATATCTGAGGCGCCTTGCATTCCAACAACAACATAAGTCAAACTCGTTAGGGCGTGTAAAACCATTGACGCCATTTCTTGCTAGAAAGAAACGCATGCTCTCCTTGAAGTCCTCTCCTATTTCTGGTTCACAACCGGGGTGTGAGGCTCGCGAATTAACGCTACACAAAGCTGTGCCACACAGGCTGTGCTTTGATCATCAACCACAAGATTTTGCTTTTCAACAGAAGCCTTGATTATTTGCATCTTAGCATGCCACACAGGAAAACCACTCTGTGCAACCGATATCCATCAATCACATAGAATGATATCGAATGTCAGACACACAGTCCATTTACAAGTCCGTTCTAGGTCTGAACGAAACCGGATGCACCTTGTACCTCGCATATCCATCGATCTCCAAGTACGTCTGGACGATCACCAACTGATTCCCTCCTCTTGGGTGTACAGCCCAATCAAGATCATCAGTAATTATCCAGATGATGTTAAAGACCTCTGGTCTTCGACCATGGTCTTCATCCTCGACATATCGTTGAATCAGTTATTCAGAATGGGATAAACCCAGTCTTTCTGAATAACTCGCGTATATACTAAACAAGTGTTACACAAACACAACATACGCCTCATTCCATTTCAGAATATTCCTTTATTCAAATATTCTTATACTTTGGGAAAGGTTCCCATTAATTTTATCAAAGATAAATTCCTTAAATTTATTCTTTAATTTTCCTTTGAATATCAATCCAAACGAAATTATTGTTTATCCAAACTAGTCGGGATTAACGAACCTTACTGAAGTAATTATTTGTTTTAATTTCCCAATCCCAACATATTCATCCCATGAAGTAAAACTGGTAATACTTCATATCTAACACCACGGTGTTATCGGTAAATTCAATTACATTTCACGTTCAAATCTATTTAAAGATTTAACTATCGCCAGGAGCAAAACTGGTGATACTCCATTCTCGGCCGTTTCAATCTAATTAAAGATTCATTAAAACTCCACTCGGTTTTAATCTTCCCAAAAATGACTATCAATGATTATTTAACTTGGGAAACCATATCCTATCTTTAACTGGGTTAAAGGACCAATGCCATTTAAAACACAGTTCACTATAAACCCAAAATCACATTCCATTAATTATCGGGTTAAAGAATAGGCGTTATTTAAAACACCGTTCACAGTAAACCCAAATATCAATTCAAATTCAATTCCAATTAAATACCATTTAATTGGTATACTCCATTGAATCTAAATAAAAAGATTTAATCTTTTTCTCAACTGGGTTTAAGAACAGTATTAATGAAGACACCATTCACGACAAACCCAAATCCCATTTGATATTAAATACAAGGCTCTGAATAGTAAATATATCGGCCTATATTCAATATCAAATTCTATGACCAACAAATATCGTACTAGAAATGACGATATAAATATATCTTTCAAATTTCCATAACAATATCTGTATAATCACGAAATCCAACATCGAAATATTCCGAAGACAATATCGATTCAAATCCATTTCCACTTTATATATTGGAAATTCTGGTTATTTTCAAAACCATTTCAAATCCACTTTATTTATTTTAAAAATAAATGGGATTATAATTCTAGTTCAAAATTAGTTCATTTCAATAAAAAACTATTTTTATCTTTTCAAATATGGAATTTTTCATCCAAATTCTTTCCAAATCATTTCTTATGATTTTACACAAATTATTACTATTTTTAATAATTTTTATCAAGGCCCGTACAGTCAATTTCCATCAACAGCCATTAAACTGCACTTACGGCAACCTTTTCCAAATTTGATTTGGACATAATTCCAAATCTAACCATTAGATTTAAATCTCTAATATTCATTAGAAAGATCCTTTCGATATGAACCCAACGGTTCCGGTTTTAGGAGAATCCGACAGTCGGATCTCCCGTAATGTCCATTCGAAGTTAATGGTTGAAAATCGCGAACTGCAGCAGCGCGGCGCGTTCTATTCAGGCCATCGTATATATATAATACATATATTATATATATTTCATCGATTTCCTTTCAAAACGCATTTTATAAATCGTTTTAAATTCGTTTTCAAAATGATTTCAACTTCCTTTTCAATTTCAAATCAAAATTGAATATTCCATATCATCGATATACAAATGATAATATTTTCAAAGCATTAGATTTTGAAATCAATTCCTTTTCGATATTCATTATAAAAATGAATAAAGTCGATATAGATATCGTTCACGTCAGAATGGCGTCAATCTAATCAATATGGCTATATATATTTCAATAACTTCGTTATTCCATTCAACAAATGAGTATTTTCTTCAACGCATGAATATATATTTTTATTCAACATATGAATATTTATTCTATTCAACACATAAATATTTATTCTATTCAACACATGAATTTATTTTTTTATTCAACACATGAATATTTTTATTTTATTCAACACATGAATTAATTCTATTCAACACATGAATTTTCTTTTATAATATTCCTTATTTTTCCTAATTGGAATGAGGCCCAATCAATTACCATATAATGTTAATTATATGGAGCAACGATAAATCATCAACCATCATCCAAAGTGCACCACACAACTGCATAAGCATTAGATATAAATAATTAACGCTTACACAGTCTGCAAACCCATCGATTGACATACGACTAAACAATCGGGATTAGTGTACGTCAAATATCATCCTAATACCCGTGTGGGGTTTCAAATCAATCAAACGCATATTTTATTTGTGCAGTTGGGCGATGCGTAAAATTTATCGTCCTAATATATGTCAGTCAAATAGGTATACATAAACAAATCGTTCTAATTTGTAAACGAATATCTATTTTATTCACATCAACGTTAAAAATTATATTTTTAAATAAAAAATAATTTATATCATTCCACATCACAACAATCAACTTTCACAACACATCAATCCAACAAACGAGTCATCCATGGTCTGTGGACGACGAGTGTCGGGTGGTACTAAGCACCGTCTGCATCCTATTATATATTTCAAACTAGAAATAAAAATAAAAGTGAGGAGTTCTCACCAAGAAGCTAAACCAAACGCCGTGAATCTTCATATGTAGGAAATTTCCGTCGTGTTCCCAACGAGATCTGTTTCACGCGGTATATGTTAAAAATCATATTTTTAACAATGCTACTTTCTATATAAATATTATATTTTTATAATGCTACTTTCTATATAAAGATTATATTTTTATTTTGTTAAAAACCGAATCTTTATGTAGTTAAAAATCGAGTCCTTACATAGTTAAAAGTCCAAACTTTATATGCTACATATATATATAAATCATATTTTTTTTTTCTTTCTAGATAATAAAAATCATATTTTTACTTATCTAACTTCAGGTTAAAAATTCTATTTTTACTAATCTAGCTTCATGGTAAAAATTCTATTTTTACTAATCAAGCTTCATGGTAAAAATTCTATTTTTACTAATCTAGCTTTATGGTAAAAATTCTATTTTTATAAATTAGTTCTCTTTATAAAAATCATATTTTTATTATCTCTATAATATAAAAATCAAAATTTTATTATCTCTATAATATAAAAATCATATTTTCATTATCTCTACTTTCAAAATGAAAATCTATTTTTTTCCACAATGAAAAATCTATTTTTTCTCCTATTAAAAATCCAATCTCTATTTACATAAAATCTCAATGCTGTTATAAATATGAAAAAACCGATTTATACATATATATATAAAACTAATTACGTGAAAAAAAAATAAAAGAATTAATAAAAACTCACATTTTTTTCCAAAAATTGATGCTTTGTCGAAGGGGGGTTTCACGTCGGAGGAGGGGTCTGAGGTGCGGGGGAAGTGGCGGCTGGGTGGTGGAAGGTCGAGGGGGGTGAAGCTCAGGTGGCGGTGGGCCATAGTCGCGGGTTTTGGGAGCTAAATGGGTTGGGGTTTTACTGTGCGAAGGGGAGGTGAGAGAGGGAGAGGAGGATCGGAGCTAGGGAGGACGACTACCTGAGGCGGCGACGGCGACCCGGTGGAGTGGAGGGGTGGGTTGGGGGATCGACGGGGTGTTAGGTTTTTTTCTTATTTCTTTTCTGAAGTCAACGAGAGAGGGGGGGTTAAGGTATATAAATATAAATATTATTTAATTTAAATAATTTATTTTCCAAAAAGGAGATTTTAAATTAGAACCCCAAACGAACTCCAACGACCGTCACTCCTGGCGTATTACCCCCATTCCGAACACAATGGGATATGTTCGGTAAGCCAATTTGATCGTTTCGAACAGTTTTTGTCAAAATCAAAATATAAATCTATTTATTGAATTCGAACGCGCATTTCAATTTACCGGGGCCACATATGGACTCTAAAAATTCCAAAAAAATTATTTCTAGCTTCGTATTGACGATACGGTCCTAACAAAACTAATTTCGTCAAATTCTAAGACCGATTGAAAAATGACCATTTTCTGGTCGATCGAAATGGACTAAAACTATTCAAACACGTTTTCCTTTGCCACGCTCACATATTGATTCAAAAAATTATGAATTTTGGAATCTAGTAATAATTCGACATCCCAGATCCAACAAAAGTGGTTTCGTCGAAAACAGAGGTTGTTTGCAAAATTTCCATTTTTAAGGGTTATATTTTCCATAGCGACTATTATGAATTTTCAACTGGGCATAACTTTTTATCCCCGCTATGAAGTTTCAAGTTTTCGGATTCATTGGAAAGATATTCTTAAATAGATTCTAATATTTCTAGTTTCACTAAAATCCGGTTTATTTTGAATCCTGTACATTCATTTGAAATTTGAAATCGAATTTTCGAACTACCGCGCCATTTTCAATTCCTTTTAAAATTAAAATAAATTATTTATATTCTAACGACGATCTATATAAATATATACATTTGAATTCTATTCTAAATAAATTTCTCATCGTCATTATTTAAAATAAATCATTTTAAATATCCAAAATTCATTAAAATAGCCAAAATAAAAAATTTAAATTGGCTTAGATTTCTGGGTTATTACAATCTCTCCCACTTAAAACTTTTCGTCCCCGAAAAGGAATGAAGCCGAAAGTTGTTTTACAAACCAACTCAACTTTCATTATTTTCATTATGGCTTAAGTTCTTCAACTTTTCAGTTTCTAAGAACTTTTCAAATTTTTCAAAAATTTGGCTAACACCCTAAATTTTCGAAAAATTTCGCCATAACCACCCCTGCACCGAGAGCTACGGGATATTTCAAATAGCCTCCCATGGCCCTCACCAATCCAAAAAGAAAAGGAAATAGCCAAGCGGCTAGCCAATCAGCTCATAAAATCTTCAAAACCCAAGGAATACAATAAACATGTACCTATTTGTCGGGCAAACAATTTTATTCCTCTTCTCTAGCTTCCTTACTATGACCTGTTCAATGTAAGTACATGTACAAGCATGCAAATGCGATAAATTTTCAATACAATCCACTATTGGGTTATATTTGGCTAAAGGTTCAACATTTAATTAATCAAACAATAATCAGACAACATAACCAGCAATCATTTCGTTGATTATATTTCCAATCACATAATTTTAATACATATCCAAAAAATCAGATTTTTGATGCCAAATCACAATAATAAGCCCTATCTAGCTTTGGTTCTCACACCAGTCAATTGGAAATATTTAGAAATCCCACTTTCGAAACTCGAATATAAATATTGATGATGTCATGACAATTATCAGTACCATCTCCGGGCGACTAGAGTGTGATTCTATATCTACCCAGTATATAAAAACTTCAAATACACGCGGATCAGACGTAAACGCAAAATCTTTATATACTGGATTGTCCAAATTCAATACAAATAAATATTCAAATACGTTGAATAAGGTTTAAATTTTCAAAACAAAACTTGTGTTCAATTTTATTTTTCAAAACAACACTCTTTACACTCGTTCTAGGATACTACTGATCCTATTTCTAACGAGCCATTCTCATTGGATATTACTAATCCAATCTCTGATGAATTCTTTCGTTTGGTTCTAACGTGTATTGTTCTCGAGCTCTGTAAACCAAAGCTCTGATACCAAAATGAAACGACCCGAACTTCCCCTGAAGGAAAGCCCGGATTGAGTTGAGGACACGACAAACTGGAACCCAAACAGAAGAACATTTCATTGTATATTACAATAATTCCATCAGAATACAAGAATATACAGAGTATGAATAAATATTACACAGAAAATATCAGAGTTTTAAATTATATTTAAATACATCGCAGCGGAAAAACAATACAAAGCACAACTGAAAACAGATACATGGATACAGAGCTTTCCGAATACCGCTTCAGTTGTAAATCATGATCCTGTGAATATAAATATGCAAAACCAAAACTACTAGCTGCCCGTGTCGAAAATAAGGGCACCCAGAGTTTAGGTTAAAACAATACTCCAGGTCAATCAAGTGACGGGTGTGAGAACTAGAACAGTTATTAACCTTTATTTTAAAGTTAGGTAAATCAAGGGACCACGCCGTATAACATGGAACGGGTTTCCTCCCAAGAATACCAGTGCATAAAACAATAGCGCAATGCCAAATAAAGAACAATGAAGCTATTATAAGACCCAGGTCCCATCACACAATGCAATACAAGCCATAGGATAGGGTTTTACCTTATAATAGCCGAAGAATGCTTGATACGCTAAATTTCATCTTTTATTATTACTATAAGTGTATAGTGTCAAAACAATTTCAATCATAAGTATCAATCATAGA
Organism: Allium sativum; assembly: GCA_030737875.1. Lineage (NCBI taxonomy): Eukaryota > Viridiplantae > Streptophyta > Magnoliopsida > Asparagales > Amaryllidaceae > Allium > Allium sativum. Next base: position 772,097,392 of record CM060924.1, on the reverse strand, counting down.
TGGCATAAGTGCCCCCATACCACTAGGTCGCCATATATAGGTTCTACAATCAAAACCGCAATGTCTCGTATTGGAAATTGGATTTCCATCGTGAACCAAGGCAAGGGATTGTCCTCACCACTTCGAGACAATCTAGCCCATGTCTCAGGATCAGAACGCATCGACCCTTGGATCGTTAGGGCCGGTCCACCGATTTCGTTAATTGGTATACCATTTAATTGGTATACTCCATTGAATCTAAATAAAAAGATTTAATCTTTTTCTCAACTGGGTTTAAGAACAGTGTTAATGAAGACACCATTCACGACAAACCCAAATCCCATTTGATATTAAATACAAGGCTCTAAATAGAAAATATATCGGCTTATATTCAATATCAAATTCTATGACCAACAAATATCGTATTGAAAATAATGATATAAATATATCTTTCAAATTTCCATAACAATATCTGTATAATCACGAAATCCAACATCGAAATATTCCAAAGACAATTTCGATTCAAATCTATTTCCACTTTATATATTGGAAATTCTGGTTATTTTTAAAACCATTTCAATTCCACTTTATTTATTTTAAAAATAAATGGGATTATAATTCTAGTTCAAGACTAGTTCATTTCGATAAAAATCTATTTTATCTTTTCAAATATAAAAATTTTCATCCCAATTCTTTCCAAATCATTTCTTATGATTTTACACAAATTATTACTATTTTTAATAATTTTTATCAAGGCCTGTACAGTCGATTTCCATCAACGGCCATCGAACTGCACTTACAACAACCTTTTCCAAATTTAATTTGGACATAATTCCAAGTCCAACCGTTAGATTTCAAATCTCTAATATTCGTTGGAAAGCGCTTTTCGATACGAACCCAATGGTTCTGGTTTTAGGAGAATCCGACTATCGGATCTCCCGTAATGTCCATTCGAAGTTAATTGTCGAAATTCACGAACTATCGCAGCGCGCCGCGTTCTACTCAGGCCATCATATATATATATATATAATATTATATATATTTCATCGATTTCCTTTCAAAACGCATTTTATAAATCGTTTTTAATTCGTTTTCAAAACGATTTCAACTACCTATTCAATTTCAAATCAATATTGAATATTCCATATCATCGATATACAAATGATAATATTTTCAAAGCATTAGACTTTGAAATCAATTCCTTTTGGATATACATTATAAAAATGAATAAAATTGATATACATATCGTTCACCTCAGAATGGCGTCAATCTAATCAACACGACTATATATATTTCAATAACTTCGTTATTCTGTTCAACAAATGAGTATTTCTTCAACACATGAATATATATTTTTATTCAACACCTGAATATTTATTCTATTCAACACATGAATTTATTTTTTTATTCAACACATGAATATTTTTATTTTATTCAACACATGAATATTAATTATATTCAACACATGAATTTTTATTCAGTTCAACACATGAATTTTCTTTTATAATATCCCCTATTTTTCCCAATTGGAATTAGGCCAAATCAATTACCATATTATGTTAGTTATATGGATTCCCTACAACACATGTATATAATAGCAACGATAAATCATCAACCATCATCCAGAGGGCACCACACAACTGCATAAGCATTAGATATAAATAATTAACGCTTACACAGTCTGTCAACCCATCAATTGACATACAACTAAACAATCGGGGTTAGTGTACGTCAAATATCATCCGAATACCCATGTGGGGTTTCAAATCAGTCAAACACATATTTTATTTGTTCAGTTGGGCGATGTGTAAAATTTATCGTCCCAATCTATATCAGTCAAATAGGTGTACATAAACAAATCGTTCTGATTTGTAAATGAATATCTATTTTATTCACATCAACGTTAAAAATTATATTTTTAACTATAAAATATTTTATTCCATTCCACATCACAACAATCAACTTTCTCAACACATCAATCCAACAAACAATTCATCCATGGTCTGTGGACGACGGGTGTCGGGTGCTGCTAAGCACCGTCTGCATCCTAGTATATATTTCAAACTAGAAATAAAAATAAAAGTGAGGAGTTCTCACCAAAAAGCTAAACCAAACGCCGCGACTCTTCATATGTAGGAAATCTTCGACGTGTTCCCTACGAGATCCGTTTCACAGGGTATATCTTAAAAATCATATTTTTAACAACGCTGCTTTCTATATAAAGATTATATTTTTATAATGCTACTTTCTATATAAAGATTATATTTTTATTTCGTTAAAAACCGAATCTTTATATAGTTAAAAATCGAGTCTTTACATAGTTAAAAGTCGAACCTTTATATGCTACATATATATATAAAAATCATATTTTTATTTCTCTTTCTAGATAATAAAAATCATATTTTTACTTATCTTACTTCAGGGCAGAAATTCTATTTTTACTAATCTAGCTTCATGGTAAAAACTCTATTTTTACTAATCTAGCTTCATGGTAAAAATTCTATTTTTATAAATTAGTTCTCTTTATAAAAATCATATTTTTATTATCTCTACTTTCAAAATGAAAATCTAATTTTTTCCACGATGAAAAATCTATTTTTTCTCCTATTAAAAATCCAATCTCTATTTACATAAAATCTCAATGCTATTTTATATATAGAAAAACTGATTTATACATATATATAACTAATTACATGAAAAATAAAATAAAAGAATTAATAAAAACTCACATTTTTTTTTGCTGCTTTGTCGGGGGGGGGGGGGGGGGTTCACGTCAGAGGAGGTGCCTGAGGTGCGGGGGAAGTGGCGGCTGGGTGGTGGAAGGTCGAGGGGGGTGAAGCTTAGGTGGCGGTAGGCCATAGTTGTGGGTTTTGGGAGCTAAATGGGTTTGGGTTTTACTGTGCGAAGTGGAGGTGAGAGAGGGAGCGTAGGATTGGAGCTGGGGAGGGAGGCTACCTGAGGCGGCGACGGCGACACGGTGGAGTGGAGGGGTGGGTTTGGGGGATCGACGGGGCGTTAGGTTTTTTTTCTTATTTCTTTTCTGAAGTCAACGAGAGAGAGGGGGGTTAAGGTATATAAATATAAATATTATTTAATTTAAATAATTTATTTTCCAAAAAGGAGATTTTGAATTCGAACCCAAAACGAACTCAAACGACTATCATCGCTAGCGTATTACCCCCATTCCGAACACAATGGGATATGTCCGGTAAGCCAATTTGATCGTTTCGACCAGTTTTCGTCAAAATCAAAATATAAATCTATATATTGAATTCGAACGCGCATTTCAATTTACCGGGGCCACATACAAACTCTAAAAATTCCAGAAAAATTATTTCTAGCTTCGTATTGACGATACGGTCCTAACAAAACTAATTTTGTCAAATTCCGAGACCGTTTGAAAAATGGTCATTTTCTGGTCGATCGAAACTGACTAAAACTGTTCAAACATGTTTTCCTTTGCCACGCTCACATATTAATTTAGAAAATTATGAATTTTGGAATCTAGCAATAATTCGACATCTTGGATCCAACAAAAGTGTTTTCGTCCAAAACAGAGGTCATTTGCAAAATTTCCATTTATAAGGGCTATATTTTCCATAGCAACTATTCTGAATTTTCATCTGGGCATAAATTTTTATCCCCGTTATGAAATTTCAATTTTTCGGATTCGTTGGAAAGATATTCTCAAATAGATTCTAATATTTTTTGTTTCGCTAAAATCCAGTTTATTTTGAATCCTGTACATTCATTTGAAATTTGAAATCGAACTTACAGACTACCGCACCATTTCAATTCCTTTTAAAATTAAAATAAATTATCTATATTCTAACAACAATCTATATAAATATATACGTTCAAATTCTATTCTAAATAAATCTCTCGTCATCATTATTTAAAATAAATCGTTTTAAATATCCAAAATTCATTAAAATAGCCAAAATAAAAGTTTTAATTTGGCTCAGATTTCCGGGTTATTAAAGGATACTTATTCTTCCTAGTCACCTTGCTCAACTGGTGGTAGTCCACACATAAGCAAAGGGAATCATCGGCCTTAGTAGCAAATACAACTGGTGCTCCCCACTCAGAAACACTTCTTCGGATAAATCCCTTCTTCGAAAGATCTCTTACTTGCACCTCGAGCTCTCGCTTCTCCCTTGGCGCCATACGACGAAGTGGCATCACTACAGGTCTGGCATCTTTCACTAAATCAATCTGAAACTCGATCTCTCGGGGTGGGGGAAGTCCGGTCATTTCCCTGAAGATGTCCAATACTCGCCAGCAATAGGCACATCCAATAACTCATCATGCGGGATGTCGAGGGAATTTAGAAAACTAGCCATCACCCCATCACCAGGTAGGCCACCCAATACCACCCTACGCCCATCATCCGCTCTAATGGTCATCGAAGACCCCTCACAATCTACCACCACCCCATACCTTTGGAGCCAATCGACTCCCAAAATAATGGCAAACCCAGTAAAGCCCAAAACAAAGCAATCACAAGCAAACATACATCCATGACTCGTGAGGCCAACTTATGTCAAATCATACTACGACTAGTTGAACCACCGATCAGGTTCGTTACAACTAAAGATCTATCGACAATCACGGGTTCCAATTCCAACCTGTCTACCAGGTCACTAGACACGAAGGAATGGGAAGCCCCGGTATCAAAAAATACTCGAGCATACCTTGAATAACGACACCCTTTCCCTTCTCTGCCGCAGTTGGGGCATTCGACGAAGAAGGAACATCGTTGATGGAATATGCTTTCACGATCTGCTTCTCTTTAGAAGATTGTGGACATTTATCCTTATGATGTCCTACTTGGCCATAGTTGAAGCACTTCTGGTACGCTGGCTTTGCTCGACAATCTTTGGCATTATGGCCCATTTTGCCACAGCTACAACACTCGATATCTTTATTATCCCTCATTTTTTGACCATCCTTGGTTTGGTTCTGTTTCCTCTTATTCTGGGAATTCTTCTTGCCTTCACCGCTTGCTTGCTGCTTTGGCTCTCCTCCAGATATAATAGCAACCTCGGTCTTTGACTTAGGGTAAAGGCTTTCTGATCTAATTGCTTTCCCCATAATAGATTTGAATGTCTCATCGATGTGGTTTATAAGTCTTTCACCAAGTACTCATTTAGGCCAGTTATGAACTTCTCGTTCTTCTTCTCGGAAGTATTGATAAGAGACAATCCATATTTCGATAAAGTATCGAATTCAACAATATATTCCGGGACTGCCCTACCATTCTGCTTAAGCTCCAAAAAATTCCTAAAGAATTCTGATTTTTGAGCAGTTGGAATAAACTTGTCACTGAAGCGAGTCTTAAACTGATCCCAAGATACTTGATCCTTGGGAGTTGCTGCTTTAATAGCATTCCACCAATTCATAGCCTATCCTTTAAATTGATGCGATGCTAACTTTCTCTTCATTGCATCCTCGATCCCCAAATCCTCGAAGATGTGCTCACAACTATCAAGCCAATCTTGAACCTCCGTAGCCAATTTCGTTCCGTGGAACGGCTCCCCACCATGACTATTATAATCCATGCTAAGCTTGACGAAATCGGCTCTAGGCGCCTGCACTACTGCACCACCACCGTTAGTAGCATTAGGAACTGCTCCCTGAGCATCCCTAAGCATCTCTCGCATGAAGGCAGTAAACATCGTCCTTAGGTCAGGGACATCTCCATTGTTGGCCCCTAAACCCGTACTCCTCATATTTCGGCTCATTATCTAATCTGTAAAGAGAAAACGATTAGCCATCTCCTTAATGGTGCCAGTGCAGTGCGACTTCATCCTTAGATGTACTAATAGTATATATATAGTTTTGAAAAACAAAATATCATAAATACGCGCTCTCATATACGTATAATATCTCTCCTTTATGTCTCCCCCTATATTAAACTACGCAACCTAGGCTCTGATACCAAGTCCTCCCCCCTCCCCCCTGGCACTAGCCAACATTTCCCTTGGAATGCGCTGTGCCAATGCCCAACTAGCACAGGACGGTCATCAAAAGAAAGGGATCTGAAACTATAAATCATTAAGAACCTATAGTATATATCTCACAAAGCATGGAGTAAAATATAATAATAACATAACTTGATATAAAACAGGCGAGACAGTGCATAAGCTGAAAACTAAACCACATCCATCAGAGTAGTGGAATACAAAATACAACTTATAATCCGAACCATTATTACAACTTCAAAATACTATCTGTAAAGAAAAATATAAAAGGTACACTACTAATGCCCAAAGTAGTGACCAGTAACAACACAGCGAGAATATATGTAGATAGTACATGGAAGCCTCATGCTCGTCTTCGGACAGCTACTCATGCATATCAACTAACCTGCCTCTAGTCTGCTCGTTTAGGAGCACCCAGCGTAATAAGAAGAGACATAAAATTCTAGGTCAGACAAAAGTCTGGTATGAGCGATAGCAGCAAAATAGAACAATAACATGTATAAATAATCATACCAGACCTGGACCTGCAACCAAAGAGTTAGCACAACAAGATGTATAGTACTCTAAGGTAACCCTAACATATAGTGCAAAAATAGGAGTGTGCGTGTCATAGTGATGACAAACATCAAACATAGCAATCATTCTCACATCTCTCACTCAATGCATAAATGATACGATATCCACCACTTTGGTCACCAGAACTAATGGGGCCATGACGGAGTCCTACCCCTTCCAACTATCACTACGACCACTTTGCCCTTGGGGGCCCTAATGGAGTCCGACTCCATATATAACAACCCGAACTTCCCCATGAAGGAAAGCATGGATTGCTTTGAGGACAAGACCAATCAGAATGCAAACAGAAGAACATTTCATTGCTTATTACAACAATTCCATCAGAATACAAGAATATCACAGAGTATGAATCAATATTACACATTTGACAAATATCAGAGATTTAAATTACATTTAAATACATAGCAGCGGAAAAATAATACAAAACATAACTGAAATAAATACGCGGACACAGAGCTTTCCGAATATCACTTCAGCTATAAACCAGGATCCTGTGAATATAAATCTGCAAAACCCAACTACTAGCTGCCCGTGCAGAAAATAAGGGCACCCAGAGTTTAGGTTAAAACAATAAACTCCAGGTCAGTCATGTGACTGGTGTGAGAACTAAAATAGTTATTAATCTTTATTTTTAAAGTTAGGTAAATCAAGGGACCACGCCGTATAACACAGAACGGGTTTCCTCCTAAGAATACCAGTGCATAAAACAAACATCGCAATGTTAAATAAAGAAAAATGAAGCTATGATAAGACCAGGTCCCATTACACAATGCAACACAAGCCGGAGGATAGGGTTTTACCTTATAATAGCCAAAGAATGCTTGATACGCTAAATTTCATCTTTTATTATTACTATAAGTGTATAGTGTCAAAACAATTTCAATCATAAGTATCAATCATAGACGGCATGGGTACCATACATCATGTCGCCATACTAGGCTCTACAAATAAAACCGCAAAGGTCGTATTGGAAATTGGATTTCCATCATGAGTCGAGGCAAGGGGCAAGCTCCTCTCCGTTCGAGACACTCTAGCAAATGTCTCAGGACCACACACAGCGATCCTTGGATCCTCCAAGGCCTGTCCTCTCTTTCTTTTGAAGATTGACAATTCCTGAACACACGTTTCCCGGTCCTATAAACCTATATCCGAGGCGCCTCGCATCCAACAACCACACAGGTAAAAAGTATATAAATGTCAAGGCTGGTAGGTCACTGACATCACCCAAAGCTAGAAAGAAACGTCTTGCACTCCTTGGGTCCTTTTCCCGTTTTTGACTCATGCCGAGGTGTGAGGCTCGCAAATAAACGTATACACAAAGCTATGCCACATAGGTCGTGCTTTGATCATTAACCACAAGACTTTGCTTTTCAATAGAAGCCTTGATCATTTGCCACTTAGGCATGCCACACAGGCAATTCATGCCATGCGATTGATATCCATCAATATATAACCTCTAAGCTCGTACGTCTTAGAGAAGGGCCTTAAGCAGGAGAATAAATTCTCCGCCACCAAACATAAATATATTTAATAGAGATCAGTCACACAGAGTAAAATCCAATGTCAAACACACAGTCCATTTACGAGTTCGTTCTGGGTATGAACGAAATCGGAGGAACCTTATTCCTCGCATATCCATCGATCTCCAAGTACGTGTGGACGATCACCAACTGATTCCCTCCTCTTGGGTGTACAGCCCAATCAAGATCATCAATAATCATCCAAACAATGTGAAGACCTCCGATCTTCAACCACCATCTTCATCTTCGACTTATCGTCGAATCGGTTATTCAGAATGGGTATAAACCCGGCCTTCCCGAATAATCCGCGTATATAATAATAAACAAGTGTTACACAAACACAACTTATGCCTCATTCCAATTCAGAATAATCTTTGATTCAAATATTCACATTCTTAGGGAAAGATTCCCATTAATTTTATCAAAGATAAATTCTTCTACATTTATTCTTTAATCTTCCTTTGAATATCTTTTCAAACCATATCATGGTTTTCCAAACTAGTCGAGATTAGCGAACAACACCGAAGTAATCATTTACTTTATTTCCCAATCCCGACCTATTCATCCCATGGAGAAAAACTGGTAATACTCCATATCTAACACCACGGTGTTATCGGTAAATATTAATTACCATTTCACGTTCAAATCTAATTAAAGATTTAACTATCGCTTTGGAGCAAAACTAGTGATACTCCATTCTCGATCATTTCAATCTAATTAAAGATCCATTAAAACTCCACTTAGTTTTAATCTTCCCAAAAATCAATATCCTGTCTTTACTGAGTAAAAGAACCAATGTCATCTAAAACACGGTTCACGATAAACCCAAAATCACATTCTATTGTTAATTGGGTTAAAGAACAAGTGTTATTCAAAACACCGCTCACGATAAACCCCAAAAACCAATTTAAATTCAATTCCAATTAAATACTAATTAACTGGACAATTTCACTAAATCTTAATTAAAAGATTTATTCTTTTTCTAAACTGGGTTCAAGAACAGTGTTATTTAAGACATCATTCACGACGAACCGAAAATCCCATTTGATATTAAATAGAAGGCTCTGAATAGAAAATATATCGGCTTATATTCAATATCAAATTCTGAAACCAACAAATATCGTATTGGAAATAACGATATAAATGTATCTTTCAAATTTCCACAACCATATATGTATAATCACGAAATCCAACTTCGAAATATTCCGAAGATAATTTTGATTCAAATCCATTCCAATTCACGTATTGGAAATTCTGATTATTTTTAAAACCACTTCAAACCCAATTTATTTATTCAAAAATATTGGATTTTAATTCTAGTTCATAACTAGTTCATTTCGATAAAAATATATTTTTATCCTTACAAGTGTGGAATTTTTCATCCCAGTTCTTTCCAATTCATATATTATGATTTTACACAAATTATTAATATTTTTAATAATTTTATCAAGGCCCGTTCAGTCGATTTCAAATAACGATTGTCGAACTGCACTTACAGCGAACTTTTCCAAATTTGATTTGGACATAATTCCAAATCCAACCATTATATTTCAAATTTCTAATATTCATTGGAAAGAACTTTTCGATATGAACTCAACGGTTCCGGTTTCAGGAGAATCCGACGGTCGGATCTCCCACAATATCAATTCGAATCAATGGTTGAAATTCGCGAACTACTGCGGCGCGGCGCGTTCTATTCAGGCCATTTAATATATATAATATTTATATTATATATATTTCGTCGATTTCAATTCAAAACGTATTTTATAAATCGTTTAAAATTCGTTTTCAAAACAATTTCAACTTCATATTCAATTTTTAAATCAAAACTGAATATTCCATATCATTAACATATAAATGATAATATTTTCAAAACATTATATTTTGAAATCACTTCCTTTTCTATATTCATTATAAAAACGAATATAATCGATATAAATATCGTTCGCATCGAAATGGCGCATCTCTAATCAACACGACTTTATATATTTCAATAACTTCGTTATTCTATTCAACAAATGAATATTTATTCTATTCAACACATGAATCTATATTTCTTTCGACACATGAATATTTATTTTTGTTTCAACACATGAACATCGTCAAATTATTTAATATATTTTATAAAATTATGATTTCTATCGTTTAATTCTTGATCAGATTCCAACCGTAAATTAGTAAGAGAACGATTCCCTAAGTATTAACCCCGAAGGCCGAAACCAACATCAGATCAATAACCAGGAGACCACTCATCTTATCTATTTTCCAATTAGTTTCTAATTTTATATATAATAAAGATGTAAATTTTATTGTTAAAATATTTCGTTCAACACATGATAAGTTTCAACACATGAATATTCTCAACACATGAGCATCGTCAACACATGACTATTTATTCTATTCAACACATGAATCTTTATATTATAATATTCTTTATTTTCCCAATTGGAATGAGGCCCAATAAATTACTGTACAATGTTAATTATATGGATTCCATACAACACATGTATATAATAGCAACGATAAATAATCAACCATCATCCAAAGTGCACCACACAACTGCATAAGCATTAAACATAAATAATTAACGCTTACACAGTCTGTCAACCTTTCGATTAACATACAACTAAACAATTGGGATTAGCGTACGTCAAATATCATCCCAACACCCGTGTGGGGTTTCAATCCACAAACATAGATTTTTATTTGTGTTGTTGAGCGATGTGTAAAATTTATCGTCCCAATCAATATCCTTCAAATAGGTGTACATAAACAAACCGTCTGGTTTGTAAATGAATATTTATTTATTCACATTCACGTTGAAAATTATATTTTTAACAATAATTAATTTATTTCAACACATGAATGTTTTATTATCCATTTCACATCAGCATCACAAACAAATTTCACAACACATCAAACAAGCATACAAGTCGTCCATGGTCTGTGGACGACGAGTGTCGGGTGCTGCTAAGCACCGTTCACATCCTAGTATATAATTTAACTAGAAAATAAGATTTAATGTGAGAAGTTCTCACCGACAAGCTAAACCAATACACCGTGACTCTTCATATGTAGAAATCTTCGTCGCTCGCCTTTTGTCAATTTCATTGTCCGTAGCCACTACATATATAAAAATCACATTTTTATATTGTTGCTATGTATATAAAAACCACATTTTTATATCACTATATATGGATAAAAATCACATTTTTATACCGCTACTATATAGATAAAATTTCTATTTTTATACCGCTACTATAGATAAAAATTCTATTTTTATACCGCTACTATATAAATAAAAATTCTATTTTTATACTGCTACTATATACATAAAAATCACATTTTTATACCGTTACTATATGGATAAAAATTCTATTTTTATGCCGCTATTATATAGATAAAAATTCTATTTTTATACCGCTACTATATAGATAAAAAATCTAGTTTTATACCGCTACTATATAGATAAAAATTCTATTTTTATACCGGTGTTCATATAATATAGATCATATTTTATCATGCTAACTTCATAATAAAAATTATATTTTTATTGCTTCATTCCAATAAATAAAAATCACATTTCATTTATGATTCATATATTTTTACAATGCTCTTTCTTATATAAAAATTATATTTTTATATTTCTACTTCTTATATAAAGATCAAAATTTTCTTCCACTTGATATATAAAAATCAAATTTTTACTAATGATAGAATATAAAATCGTACTCTTATTCTTTTTATACTATAAAAATCGTATTTTTATTCTTCACATATGATAAAAATCATATTTTTATTCTTCTAAAACTAATTTCATATCTTTACAGGTCTAAAAAAATCGTATCTTTATACGATTAAGAATCTAATCTTCTCGTTATTAAAAAAACCTTACCTTCTCAAAAGCAAAAATCAAATCTATTTATAATTAAACATCTTAACTTTCCTTATATAAAAATCTGAACTTTTCACCTTAAAATTCTGAGCTTTTCACATGTAGTAAAATCATATAAAAATAATGTTTTAATCTATGAAATAAAATAAAATAAAACAAATTAAAAGGACTCACTGTTTTTGAAGAGGAAGGAGGGCTGGGAGTTTTGCGTCACTCAGGAGGGGGAAGAGGCCGGATCGAGGTGGCATAGTGGGCTAAGGGGGGCTCGGCGGTTTTGGGTAGGGTTGGGGCTTGTGTCAGGCTAGGGGGCGTGGCTTCTGGTAGGGGAGAGAAGGGGATAGAGAGGGGTCGTAGAGAGTGGAGCGGCGGTTCGTGGAGGAGAGCGCCATCGCGCTGGTGGCGGCATGGAGGAGGCCACGCGCCCGTCTTCCCTTTTTTTTCTTCTGAAAATCGATTTGGTAAAAAAACGGGGAGGGGGGGTGGGCTGTTTGACTAAGCAAGGAGAGAGAGAAGGGTAGTTTTATATAATTAATTTATTAATTTATTCCAAATAAAAGTCCCTTTTTATTTGAAATCCAAATCGAACCCAACGACTGTCGCCCTTAGTTAATTACCCCCATTCTGAACACAATGGGATATGTATCGTTAGCCAGTTCGGCTGTTTCGATCAGCTTCCGTTGAAATTAAAATATAAATCTATATATAATGAATTTGAACGCACATTTCAATTTACTGGGGCCACATACGAACTATAAAAATTCCCAAAAAATATTTTCTAGCTTCGTATTAACGATACAGTTCTAAAAAAGCAAATTTCATCAAATTCCGAGACCGTTTGAAAAATGGCCATTTTCCAGTCGATTAAAATCAACTAACTGGTCAAATGCGCTTTCCTTTCCCACACTCACATATTGATTCGAAAAATTACAAATTTTGGAATCTAGCAATAACTTAACATCACGGATCCAAAAAAAGTGGTTTCGTCGAAAACCAAGGTCGTTTGCAAAATTTTCATTTTTAAGGACCAGAATTCCATAGCGACTATTCTGAATTTTCAACTGGACATAACTTTTGATTCCCGCTATGAAATTTCAATTTTTCGGATTCGTTGGAAAAATATTTTCAATTAGATTCAAATATTTCTTGTTTTGCTAAAATCCTGTTTATTTTGAGTCCTGTACATTCATTTGAAATTTGAAATCGAATTTTCGAACTATCGCGCCATTTTGAATTCCCTTTATAATTATAAATAATTATTTATATTCTAACGACGATTCAAATAAATATATACATTCGAATTCTATTCAAAATAAATTTCTCGTCGTAATTATTTAAAATAATTCATTTTAAATATTCAAAATTCATTAAAATTGCCAAAATAAAAATTTTAAATTGGCTCAGATTTCCGGGTTGTTACACCATACAACATCTGACCCCACCGCACTGGTCCACTGTCAATGCCCCCTCCCTCAGTAGTGAAACAAAGTTACAGAAATCGATAACCCCTTTGCACAAGTCCCGCAACAAAGTCCAACTTTAGAAGTAAATACGTTGGTTCCCATCTGGATCCTGAGTAATACCATCCCACTTGGACTTCCTTTGCATCTCGGGTTTTCAGTCTTCTCCGGTTTGGTTTGGTCCCCAATCGGTTCATGGTACTCCACTTTTCGCGTCGTGACACTCTTCCAGGGTCGGATGGGTTCGTGGTTCCCTCCCCTTGGCGGTTCAGTTAGTGATGAACATTCGGGTTGGGTCGATCTCCTTCACTGGTTTCGTGATGCATCCTTTAGATCGGGTCGTGCTCTTCGGTTCAAGATTGGTTCAGGCTCGTGGATGCATCTTCTCCTGGTCGGTTCATGGCCAATGCCCTAGGGTGCTTCACGGTTCGGGCTGATCGGGTCGGGCCATCTCACTGGGTCAGTCGTGATGCCTAGGTCACGAGCCGATGGTCACGAGTCGCACCCTGTCCGATCCGAATTCCTGGGCTCCTTTCTACAAGCCACTTTCACCACACGACGACATTTTCAACCATTCTAACTTTATTAAACAATCATGAACCATACCAAACAGTAGGAGCATCATATAGAATCAATCAAAAGCATTAAAACATCAATCATATGAGATATTTAGTATCAAACATACCCAAATCCACGGTTTTCCCCTTAACCATGTTTTAACAATAGGATTAGCAAAATTAATCCAAATTAACCCAAATTTTTATCAGTGACATAAATAATATTTTAGAATTTCCACATATTTTTCCTTATTTTGCTAAGTCATAATTTTTCTAATTATCACTAATCACACCTAATTAGCCGTAATTAGTGTAAAAACATGCAAATCACTCACCTTAGCCATAAATAAATCATAGATCTAAAAACTCCACTAATTTGGCATAGATTCCTATATGTAGCAGTAGCTCTATCTCTAATTTGATGCTAATTTTAGTGATAAAAAAGTGATTAGGGAGTGATTTAGAAGATGGAGGCCATTGTTAGGGTTAGAGGAATGTTTGTGGCGGCTAGGAAAATGGAAAGAAACCATTCTCTACCTCCTTTCAGCCCTCCCATAACCCTAATCCCATAATGGATTATGGGCCTAGCTGCTACTCAAACTATTAAGCCCAATTAGGCTGTTTTCCATCTTCAAATCTTATTTCAGCCATATCTCCCAAACGGTAAGTCCGTTTGGTTAATGTGACCACTCTAAGGAATGTTAAACCATCATCCGGATCTAATGGAAATTTTTTCAGTTCAAAAATCCATACAAATCAAAACTTATAGGCAAAACAAGATTCGACAGGTGCAAAACAGTCATTTAAAATTCAATAAGAATCGTGAATGTGGGAAATAACCCCAGTAGTCGATTCCCAAAGTTACACGACTATATGACTTCATATGAAAATAAAATAAATATTATACGATCCTCCAATATGTAGAATGCGTGTCATTACATACCCCTCTCTAGGGTTAATCTAGATCCAACACGCGTTTACTTTCTATGATGATTCCAAGAGCTGGAATTATATTCATATAGAGTGCATGAGCTCCGAAGCTCTTCCTAACATGGTCGATGATTCTCTTTGGCTAGATGACCCTTTAGTTTCTTGTGACCCTTTGCTTGGCTTGGACCTTTGAAAGAAGACACCTCCGGTCCTTTCGAATGGATTATGGCATAGCTGTTATCAACCTAGGATCTCACCTAGGGGCTCGTTTCGTCATTCTTTGACGCTGATTTGATTGAAAACTTCCTCTCAGTGATTGATGCTAGGAGATGGTCTCTTTTGATTCCTTTGAAAGGGTGATTCACTTATCGGAGTGTAACACCCCACATTTTTAATTGAACAATAAAAAGAGAATTTGATAAGTTTTCAGAATTTGTTCATGGAACTAGCGTCAATGCGTCTGTGGCGATTTTCTGATCAATTTAGACCAATGATTTGCTGAAAATGAATTTAAAATGAAAAGTTTATCTTTATATGAAATATTACAACAAACATGAAAAGAGGATATAATAAGAACACTTAAAAGAACAATGACCACCATTGTTTTTAGTCTTGTGAACAAAAGCATATGTAGTCCAATTGGTAAAGACAGTTCTCTCCCAAGTAAGTGGTGCAAGTTTGAGTCCTGCTGGCACGATACTTTAATTTTAGAGGGACTGTGAGACGACCCCAAACCCCATACTAACGGCGGCAAGGGTAATCCTTGGAATATAACACATAAACAGATAACAGCAGAACATGATTAAATGAATACACCAGATAATGAACAAATAATATACTGGATAAACATAAACATCAGAGTTACGCAGTATACAGGATCATACTTAGAACAAATACAGTTCAGCTGTAAATAAATGTCTACAGCGGAAATAAATATAATATGTACAATAGGAGCTAAACAGCATAAAAAGAGATAAATGATAGAATCCATCTTCAGCTCCAGCTATCCAGAGAAAGCCAGCTAAACCTGAACACAAGGCTGCCCGTGTAGAAAAAGGGGCACCCGAGTTTGAAAGTGAAACAAACTACGAGTCAGTCATGGGACTGATATGAGAAATCTACTCAACACATTTAAAATATGGCTAATCACAGGACCACGCCACTTTCGTGGAACAGGTTTACTCCATTGGATTGCTAGTGCTTTAAAACAAGTCATTCTTTTAAACATCGCAATGCTTTTTATAAAAATGAAGCCATTATAAGACTCAATTCCCATCACACAATGCAACGCAAACCGGAGGATAGAGTATTACCTTATAATAGCCAAAATATACTTGATACGAATAAAACAAAAGCATTGGATATTATTACTAGTGTTTACATGTTTCAAAAACAATTTCGAATCATAACTACCAATCATAGACGGCATAGGTACCATATATCATGTCGCCATATATATATATATATATATATATATATATATATATATATATATATATATACACAATCAAAACCGCACGATGTCATATTTGGAAATTGGATTTCCGTCATGAACCAAGGCAAAAGATAGTCCTTACCGACTTCGAGACGCTCTAGCCCGTGTCTCAGGATCAGAGCTCGAGTGACCCTAGGATCGTCAGGGCCGGTCCACCGACGTGGATTAAAATGCCTGAACACTGCGTTTCCCCGCCCTATGGGGCGTCAATGAGCCAACGAATGACTTCATCGGCCCCGGATCGTCCGATCTAACTGAGGCGCCTCACAACAGTAACAACCACATAAGTCAAACTCGTCAAGGCGTGTAAAACCACAGACGCCACTTCTAACTAGAAGGAAACGCATGCCCTCCCTGGTGTCCTCTCCCGTTTCTGGTTCATACCGAGGTGTGAGGCTCGTGATTTCATGTTATACACAAAGCTACGCTACACAGGCGGTGCTTTGATCATCACCACAAGACTTTGCTTTTCAATAGAAGCCCTGATCACTGCATCTTAGCATGCTACACAGGCAATTCACACCGTGCAACTGATGGCTACCAATCACACAGAATAAATTCCAATGTTTGACACACTGTTCATTTGCAAGTCCGTTCTGGGTCTGAACGAAACCGGATGCACTATATACCTCGCAAACCCATCGATCACTACGTACGTCTGGACGATCACCACTCATTATCCATATTTCGGGATGCTTCCCAATCAGGACCTCGGTTACCATCCAAACGAGGTGATTATCTCCGGTCTTCGACCACCGCCTTCATCTTCGATTTCTTATCGTCGATTCAGTTATTCAAAATGGGATAAACCCGGTCTTTCTAAGCAACTCGCGTATATAATGATCAAGTGCTACACAAACATACATACGCATCATTTCAATTCATTAGTCACTAACCGTCAATCAGTAAGAGAACGATTTCCCAAATATTAACCCCGAAGGCCGAAACCAACATCAGATCAATACCAAAGAAACCATTCGACTTAGCCAACCTTCAGTTGGTTTCTATATTTCACATCCATATCGTTTATAATATTTTATAATGATTTATCGCTATTTTTATTTATTTTAAAATAGCCAATTTATTCAAAACGACGCTTCGGGCCATAACGTGACCATGGTGCTGTTTTTCTTCAGATTTGATTTACACATATCTGAAAATCTAATCGTTGGATCTTCACAAAATTTACATCATTAGAAAGATCTTTTCAAAACGAATCCAACGGTTCCAGTTTTCGGAAAATCCGACGGTCGGATCTCCTGGTATAATCGTTTGAAGTTTTGATTTCAAAATACGAACTGCAGCGTCGTTATTCGATTTAATATAATTATATATATATATATAAAATCGATTCTGGCGCTATTTTTCTTCAGATTTGAATTAAACATTCCAGACAATCCAACCGTTGGATTTTTACAAAGTTGGTGTCATTGGAAAGATATTTCCAAAGCGAACCCAACGGTTGCGGTTTCAGGAAAATCCGATGGTCGGATCTCCCGCACTAATCGTTTGAAATCACGTTTTCAAAATACGAACTGCAGCTTCGTTATTCGATATATTTTAATTCTATTTATATATATATATATCGATTCTTCGATTTCAAAGCTATATTCTTTTGATATATTTGATAAAAATTACATTTTTATCCAATTGTCTTTTATTTCAACACTTCGCTATTTTTAACAACTCATGTATATAATAAAAATGTGATTTTTATTGTAAAACAATTCATTTCAAAACACGATTATTTTATATAGTTCATATAGGTAATAAAAATAGGATTTTTATTATATAACAATTTATTTCAAAACAAGATCATTTTGTATAGTTCATATCGATGATAAAAATAGGATTTTTATTATAAAACAATTTCTTTCAAAACAAGATTATTTTATATAGTTCATATCGATGATAAAAATAGGATTTTTATTATAAAACAATTTATTTCAAAATATGAATACCATTCAACACGTGAATTTCAATTCAACGAATGAATTTTCATTCAACACATGAAGGTTTTCTATAGTTTGTATATATCGAAAAGGGTGATTTTTATATTTGAAACACGAATACCATTCAACGCATGAATTTCAATTCAACGAATGAATTTCTATTCAACACATGAAGGTTTTCTATAGTTTGTATATATCGATATAAAGGTGATTTTTATATTTAAAAACACGAATACCATTCAACACATGAATTCTATTCAACGAATGAATTTCAATTCAACACATGAAGGTTTTCTATTCAACGAATAAATATAGTTTCAACAAATGAAAATAATTCTAACACATGAATATTATTCAAAATTTCGGCAGCATAACGGCATGGTAGTTAAAACCGGGACCGTCCCTAGTACGGCTCCTTGCTCTACCTTAAAGCCTCGCAGTTTTTGACAATGGGGAATCATGCATCTAGTTCGCATGCAGGCGGCATGTATATTTTTTTCATTTCCACAAACTAATCCTATGTGGTTTCAAACAAATATTTCTCAACCACAAACGGGTATTTTTCAACCACAATAAATCAATTTCAACCACAAACAATTCCAATCAACCATTCGCTATCAATCAATTTTCACACCACTCACAACCAATAAATATCGTCCATGGTTTGTGGACGAGGGGCGTATATATATATATATATATATATATATATATATATATATATATATATATAGCATTTCACTTCTATTTCAACACATATATAATTTTTACAACGCATATACAACTTATACATCGAACGTACAACTTATACAACGCTTATACAAGAGGTGTACAACGCTTATATAACTCATACATCGACTATATAATTTATACATCGTCGTTTTCCATATCGTTTATAAATTAGAAATCTCACATTGGGTTCCACTCCACCAAAAATAGCAGAAGGCTCAGAAAAATATGCGGTCTCTTATAGAATATAGAAGATGTCCACATGAGTCCACTATCTCTTGTTTCACTGAATTTCATCAACACACGAAAAAGATATGATTTTTCAAAGTTTGCAACAGTTTTAAACGGTTAAAAACAGCTTTAATTAAATAGTCGTACCTCTCAGCTGAAAGGTTCAAAACTAGGTTTCAGATTTTCAGCCAAACCGTGAATCGATGCGAGGATCGGGCTGCGCAGTGTCGAAGGCCTACGTAAGGCGCACGTGCACCAAGGAGGGGAGCCAATTCGATCAACTCAGGTGGCGGCGGCGGCTCTTTAAAGACGTCGACTTCTCGGCGTCCGTTCTCCCAAAATACACAATGAAAAAATCGAAACCAGGTATGGATTTGAAGAGCTCGGGAAGATCTTCAAAAACTTCAACTGTGGCATGAGCTAATTCGGCGTGGATTGATCGGAAAATGAGGGGGAAGGTTTTGAACTATTGCAGCCGTCGATCGCGTTTTAATCGGGGAGAGAGAAAAATATCTGGGCTAATGATAATTTTTTTTATATTTATAAATTTTTAAAATCCAAAAATACCCTCTTTCACCCACGAACACCAATTCAAACCCAACGACTGTCATCCCTAGCATTTTACCCCCATTCCAAACACAATGGGATATGTTTCGTAGGCCCATTCGACTGTTTCAGTCAGATTTCTTACAAATTAAAGTATAAAACATTCAATATTCGATTTGAACGTACATTTCAATTTTCCAGGGCCACAAACTGATTCGAAAAATTCCAGAAAAATAAATATGGCTATGTTTTGACGATACGGTCCCAACAAAACTAGTTTCGTCGAATTCTGAGAACGTTTGCAAAAAGGCCCATTTCTGGCCGATCCAATTTAACTGTAATTGATCAAAACACATTTTCCTTTGCCACGCTCACATACTAGCTTCAAAATTTATGAAATTTGAAACCTAGCAATAACTTCACATCCCGGATGCAACAAAAGTGGTTTCGTCGAATTCCGAGGTCGTTTGCAAAATGGCCAATTTCACGGGCTTTATAATTTCCATGGCGACCTTTCTGAAAATTCATTTGGCCATAACTTTTGCATCCCGCTATGAAACTTTGATTTTTCAGATTCATTAGAAAGGTATTCACTAACAGATTTAAATATTTTTGGTTTCACTCCAATCCGTTTTGTTTTGCACCTGGTACAGTTAGTCAAAGTTTGAATTCAAATTTTGAAACTACCACGCCATTTCAGGCCTTGTTTATAATTCAAAGTAATTATATTTATTTTCAAATGTCGATTCAAACTCACTTTTCATTGCTATTATTTAAAATATTTATAATCCACTATTTTTGCCAATTTAAAATTTTTAAATTGGTTCAGATTTTCCGGGTCGTTACAGACGGCTAAAGAAATGCATATTCTACGAGAAAACTATGTATAAATGTACATACAAGGAAAATTATACACGTAGGTAAGTATAAATATATATATATGTATGTATACATGCATATGTGTATATGTGTGTAAAATATATACATATAAACAAGAATTTAAAATAAACCTGCAATAAAAATGGGTAAGAAATAAATGACGGCATAACACCGTTTGAATTTTGAATAGAAATAAAGATTGAGCGTATATATATACGCATAAATTTAAATGTTGAAATAAAAATGCAAGTTAAGAGAAGAAAGTAATAAATGCATAACAAATGAATATGGACAAGGAATTAGCTACATTTAAAATTAGAATGCATTAAAAGGAATAAAACATCGAATTGATAGCGTTATTAATTACATAAATTGAGCAGCTATTAGCGAACAAGGAATTGAAAGGTTGCATGCGCATATACTCGCATTAATTCAAAATTTGATATTAGACATGTGTTATAAACGGTAAATATTAATTCATATAAGTTATATTAAGAAATAAAATGACCGTTAAAACATAACATTAAATTTAATGCTAATCAAAAGATTAACTTGGTAGAAAACACATTAAGGACCCAAGAGATGCGTCGACCCAAGCCTCACATGGGTTGACCCATGTGTTGACCTTAGGGTCGACCCACCCGGGCCAGATCTATTTTGTATATGATGTGTTTTTCTAATTTAAACAGCTTGGATTTTGTATTGGAATAGAGTGTTCTATACACCTATAAATAGACAAGCAGGGCCTAGCTTTCAACTCGTATTTTCTGAGACGACGCCATGGTTCTAACATTTTATTTCCTCTTCGGACCTTTTAAAAATTAGAAAATTAGATTTGGGAAATTCTAATTCAAGATTTGAAGATGAAGAATGTAAGTTACCACATAGGTGTTCAGATTTCTTATCAACGTGAGGTAAGTCCCGCGAATCTGATTTATTTAAGTTTCTTTCATTCTTTCCTTCTTCTTTTAGTATCAAAATTTAAATATGTGGTTGTTTTTATACTAGATTCAGTTAGGAAGACTACGAAATCACAGATCTGAATCAGATTCAAGGATTGGAAAGCTGCTAGCTGAGTGGATTTAAAATTATACCTTTTGAATAATGGTATATTTACCATTTACATTCCCCATTATACTTAACATGTTAAATAACTGTAACTTGTGGTAATTGCGACATGATTTATTTTTAAGTATGTTAAGAATAGGCTATTGTACAAATATATTCTATTCATCTTCTATTTGGATTAAGAATTAGTATAATACTAAAATTGTGGAATATATAACAAAGGTGAATATGTTACAGAAAATGTTGTTTAATGACAATTTGGATATATTGTAAATCAAATTATAGTGAAACTGGAAATAATAGAAAAGGAATAGATGTGCCTATTTGTAAGGAAATTTTACAGTGATTTGGAAATGGTAAATAACATCTAACTTAGAAAATATAAAGGGGAAATTAGTAGTGGATTGGGTTAGATGGATTTGGGAAAAATTGATACATCTCTATAATGGTAAAATTACCGAGAACGTAGTTGCAAGAAAAGGGAAGGTGTAACAACCCGCAAAATCGGAACCAATTTAAATTTTTTAATTTGGCTATTTTAGTGGATTTTGAATATTTAAAATAAATTATTTAAAAAAATAACGAGGAAAAGCCTATTTGAATCAATGTTTGAAAATAAATATATTTATTTTAATTATAAACAAGGCCTGAAATGGCGCGACAGTTTGAAAATTTGAATTCGAACTTTGACTGACTATATAGGGTGCAAAATAAAACGGATTTTAGTGAAACCAAAAATATTTAAATTTGCTTATGAATATCTTTCTAACGAATCTGAAAAATCAAAATTTCATAGCGGGAATCAAAAGTTATGGCCAAATGAATTTTCAGAAAGGTCGCTATAGAGTTTATATAGCCCTTGAAAATGGTCATTTTGCAAATGACCTCCGTTTTCGACGAAACCACTTATTTTGGATCTGGGATGTCAAATTATTGCTAGGTTTCAAATTCCACAATTTTTGAAGTTAATATGTGAGCGTGGAAAAGAAAATGTGTTTGGTTGATTTCAGTCAAATTGCATCTACCAAAAAATGGCCATTTTTCAAACGTTCTCAGAATTCAACGAAATCAGTTTGTTGGGACCGTATCGTCAAAACATAGCTAGATTTATTTTTTTGAAATTTTTAGGGTCGGTATGTGGCCCTGGCAAATTGAAATGTACGTTCAAATCAAATATTGAATGTTTTATATTTTAATTTGAAGAAAACCTAACTGAAACAGTCGAATGGGCCTACGAAACATATTCCATTGTGTTCGGAGTGGAGGTATTTAGCTAGGGGCAACAGTCATTGGGTTTGAAATGGAGTTCCTACCGAGAAACACTAATTTTTGAAAATAAAAGAATTAAAAATATAAATATAAATAATCGGCCAATGAAAATTCTCCATTTCACTTTATCCTTCCGTTCAAAGCCCGTAACCCCACTCTCATGAACGGTGGCAGTTCTTCCTTGCTTCTCTCCTCGTTTTCTCTTGAATCTCTCAATAAAATTCAACACTCCTGTTGGGGTTTTGTAGAGGGTCCTCCAGGCTTTAAATCGATATAAACCCCGCCCCTTCTCGTTAAGTATTTCGTCAAGATCGAGCCCTCAAAGTTGCTCGCTATGGAGAGCTGCCATGATCTGGATCCGCCACCGAACGCCATCGCACCACCCTTTGCAGGTGCGGCCATCCTTCCCCTACGACGTGGTACCACTCGATTACAACCTAGTGCTATGGATTTGGATTAAAATCTAAACCTAGTTTTGAGTGATTAACTGAAAGGTACACCTGTTTTATTTTTAACAGTTTTAACACCATAAAACAGTCGCAAATTTGATCAAACTTATAAAAATCGTTTCTTTTTTCTATGTTGTCGAAATCCAGGGAAACAAGAGACAGTGGACTCGTGTGGACGTCTTCTATATTCTAGAAGAGACCGGATATTTTTCTGTGCCTTCTACTATTTTTGGAGGAGTGGAACCCAATGTGAGATTTCTGAATTATAAACGATATGGAATGACGATGTATAAATTATATGGTCGATGTATGAGTTATATAAGCGTTGTACGCATCATGTATAAGCATTATATAAGTTGTATGTGCGATGTAAAAGTTATATATGCGTTGTAAAAATCATATATGCGTTGAAATGATATTGAAATATATTGAAATGAAATCGAACTATATTCATATACGTATATATATATATATACTGCCCTCGTCCACAGACCATGGATGATATATATTGGTTGTGATATTGTTTTGATTTGGTTGATGTGAAATTTGGTGAATATCATGAATGGTTGATTTGAAATGATTGATTGTGGTTAAAATCCCGACAGGATTAGTATATGGGAAATTTCGTTTGCGTACGAACTAGATTATTGAAATCCCCATTGTCAAAAGCTGCGAGGCTTTAAGGTAGAGCGAGGAGCCATACTAGGGACGGTACCAGTTTTAACTACCCTGCCGTTATGCTGCCGAAATTTTCTGAAATATTCCTGTGTTTGATTTATATTCACGTATTGAAATATATTCAGGTGTTGGAAAATATTCATTTTTCGAATAAAATGGTTTGAACGATAAAAATAACATTTTATCAAGTGTATGGAATAAAATGGTTTGAACGATAAAAATAACATTTTTATCTAATATATGGAATAAAATGGTTTGAACGATAAAAATAACATTTTTATCAAATGTATGGAATAAAATGGTTTGAATGATAAAATTGACATTTTTATCGAATGTTTGAAATAAATTGCTTTACAAATAAAAATCACATTTTTGTAATATATATAAATCGCTAAAAATCTTCATTTTTGAAGTAATTTGTTTTTCCCAATAAAAATCACATTTATATCATCTATATGAAGTATATAAAATAGTCATCTTTGAAATAAATTGTTTTGGCAATGAAAATCACATTTTTACTACATATACGAATTGTTAAAAATAGTCATATGTTGAAATAAATATCTGTTTGATAAAAATATCATTTTTATCACATATATGAGTTGAAATAGTTTTTGAAATCAAAGAATGGATTATATTTATATATATATAATTAAAATAAATCAAATATCTTTCGAACAAAAACCGTTGGGTTTGCAGTTTTCATTTTGAAATTGTGATTTCAAATGATTGTACCGAGAGATCCGAACGTCGGATTTTCCCGAAACCAAAACCGTTGGGTTTGCTTTGGAAATATCTTTCGAATGACACCAACTTTGCAAAGATCCAACGGTTGGATTGTCTGAAATGTTTAATTCAAATCTAAATGAAAAAAGCGCCGGAATGGAATATATATATATATATATATATATATATATATATAATTAAAATAAATCGAGTAACGAAGCTGCAGTTCGTATTTTGAAATCGTAACTTCAAACGATTGTACCGCGAGATCCGACCGTCGGATTTTCCAAAAACTTGAACCGTTGGATTCGTTTTAAAAAGATCTAACGATTAGATTTTCAAATATGTGTAAATCAAATCTGAAGAAAAACAGCGCCATGGCCGCATTATGGCCTGAAGCATCGTTTGAATAAATTGGCTATTTATTAATAAATAAAAATAGCGCAAAATCGTGATAAAACATTATAAACGATATGGAATGGAAATAAACTGAATTTACTCGGTTTATTGGATATTTGATGGTTGAATGTGTTTGACGTGAAAATTACATTAACGAACTGAATTATGGACGTCGAATAATTTAACCATTGAAATGAATTGATTTGAATTCTAAATATACGTGGATTATTTGAAAAGGCCGAGTTAATTCTCATTTCAAATAATTGATTGACGGTTAGAAGTCGAAGATATGAAGATGGTGCAAGACCGATGATCTTCAGGTCGGATGGATTGCTACTGATGCCTTGGATGGGAGTTTCTTCCCTGAAGAGGTCACAGTGGTGGTCGTCTGGACGTACTTGTTGATCGTTCAGATGTGCGAGGAATAAAGATCCTCCGGTTTCGTTTAGACCCAGAACGGAATGTAAATGGATGTGTGTCTGATGTTATAGATTGACAACATGGCATACAGAGATGCTGTGATCAAAGCTTTTGTTGAAAAGCAGAGCTTTGTGGTTGATGATCAAAGCAGGGCTTTGAATAGCTAGCTTTGTATTTAGCGTTGATTCGCGAGCCTCACACCTCGGTATGGACCAAAAACGGGAGAGGATTGCAAGTAAGCATGCGTTTCCTTCTTGCTCGGAGTGGTGTTTTGGGTTTGACACGCCCGGGCATTTTACTTATGTGGACGATGGATAGCGAGGCGCCTCGGTTAGTCCGGTCTCTTCGGAGCCGATGGTCTGGTCGGGATATGACCAGTTTGACGCCCCATAGGGCGGGGAAACGCAGTGTTCAAGCATTTTAATCCACTTTGTATGGACCGGCCCTGAAGATCCAAGGTGCAGTTGTGGTTGTTCCTGAGACACGGACTAGAGCGTCTCAATGCGGTAAGGGCGATCCCTTGCCTTGGTTCATGACAGAAATCCAATTTCCAAATACGACATCGTGCGGTTTTGATTGTATACCTATATATGGCGACATGATATATGGTACCCATGCCGTCTATGATTGATACTTATGATTGAAATTGTTTTTGAAATATATAAACACTAGTAATAATATCAAATGCTTCGTATCAAGCATATTTTGGCCATTATAAGATAAAACTCTATCCTCCGGTTTGCGTTGCATTGTATGATGGGAACTGAGTCTTATAATGGCTTAATTTTTATAAAAAGCATTGCGATGTTCAAATGATTTACTTGTTTTAAAACACTGGCAATTCAATGGAGTAAACCCATTCCGCGTTAGCGGCGTGGTCCTGTGATTGGTCTAATTATAAAATAAGTTAAGTAGATTTCTCATACCAGTCCCATGACTGACTCGTAGTTTGTTTCACTTTCAAACTCGGGTGCCCTGTTCTCTACATGGGCAACCTTGTATCCAGGTTTTAGCAGGCTCTTTCTAGATAGCTAGAGCTAGTTTCTATCACTTCTTTCTTTTTATGCTGCTCTGCTCCTGTTGTACATATTATGTTTTGATTCCGTTGTAGGCATTTTATGTAAAGCTGAACTATATTTTGTACTAAGTATGATCCTGTATACTGTGTAATTCTGATGATTATGTTTATCCAGTGTATTTTATTGTACATTATCTGGTGTATTTATTTATTTCTGTTCTGCTGTTATCTGTTTATGTTTTATATTCCAAAGAGTACCCTTGCCACTATGGAACGGGGTTTGGGGACGTCACATCGTGGGTATCAGAGCTTTGGTTAAGCTTAGTTATGGAATATAACATATTAACGAACTCGTCAGAAATAGAACCAGTAGCGTTCTAAGACGGATCACTCATTTCAACCCTGATAGATGCATATACATTTAAATATATGTCTCTATGCTTTAAAAATACCTTTTCTTTTGGCCTAACACTTTGTCTGCTATTTGCAGACATTGTAAAATGAGTGGCAGAAGTAGAAGAGGTGGGTCAGAACCAGATATTGAGGGTCTATTAATTAAGTATCGAAATCTGGGTAGAATACCGTTCTTGGGCAATGAATCTATTATTCAAACACAAGCCTGGATGTGTTCTACTGAGAAAATCTTTGAAGGTTCAAAGCTGAGAGATGATCAGAAAATATTACTGACATCTTGGGCACTCAAAGACGAAGCTTTAATTTGGTGGGATACTGTCAAGAAGGTGATATCACCTGGGATAGATTCAAAGAAATTTTCAATGAGAGATTTATTCCTCTAGAAGCAACTAAGCGGTTAAGTGATGAATTCTACTATCTGATTCAAGTGATATGACTATCACAGAATATCATAAGAAATTCAATGAACTTTCTTGTTTTGCCCCGCATCTAATCCAAAATCCAAAGATGAAGAATCTGAGGTTTATTAACAGCCTTCAAAGAAAGTACCAAAGTAGTGTAACTGCACATGTGCAACAATTTTTTTCTGAAATGATACACATAGCTTATCAGTATGAAGATCTAGATAAGAAAGGTCTTTTGGGCGATGAAGAGGAAGTCGGTACAAGCAACAAAAGTAAATTCAAAGCAGATAGCACTGAGACAAGTTTGCAGCCAAATGCTAGTATACAGCCTGAGATAAGTACGATGTCTGGGGTCAAAAAAAAGCCTAAAGCCAATAGGAAAAGGTTAAATGTGAGAAAGGACAAGTAACAACTGCCACCTGCTCTAACTGTAATCGGAAAGAGCATTTGGCGATAAACTGTGGACCCTTGAAGAAATGAATTAAGGATAAATTTTAATCTAAAGGAAATTTTCAAGAGAACGGGAGATGCAATCTTTGCCATCAGGCTGGTCATGTAAAGCAGGATTGTCGGCTATTAAAGAAACCTAAAATAGTACAAGTGAATGAAGTGACAGAAACTCCAGCACCCTCAACTAGTCAGGGAAGGCCAAATGTTTAAAAGGCACGCTTAATGTCAATAACATTCCAGTTAAAGTACTATTTGATACAGGTGCGTCGCGAAGCTTTAGTGCAAGAAACGCGGTTAAGAAACTGCATTTGAAACTGAAAAAGATTAAAGCACCCATGATTGACCATAATCCGGTTGGGGTTCCCTAGATTTTAGTTGGATTTGTGGGGTGACTGTTTCTTTTTCCTGTTATCGGTTCCCTACTATCTCGATCGTCATGAATTTCACAGAATTTGATATTATTTTGGGATTGGATTGGTTAACCAAATATGAAGCGGAAGTTAACTGTGCAGAAAGAGTTGTTAAAGTTAAAACAAAGCTAGGTTATATAACCATTCCATGTGAAGGTTCGAATTCAAATAGAAAAGATATTTGGGCAGCACTGGATGTTTCTC
Organism: Allium sativum; assembly: GCA_030737875.1. Classification (NCBI taxonomy): domain Eukaryota; kingdom Viridiplantae; phylum Streptophyta; class Magnoliopsida; order Asparagales; family Amaryllidaceae; genus Allium; species Allium sativum. The sequence goes on along the minus strand of CM060924.1, from coordinate 772,068,756 downwards.
TTGCTTAATTAGAACCTGTTCCTGTCATTTCGGAGAATATTCCGGTCGTGAAGGACTATGCGGATGTGTTCGAAGAAGTTGTTAGCTTACCTCCGCGTAGAGAAATTGATTTCAAAATCTCTTTAATTCCGAATGCAAGGCTAGTAGTTCACGCTATTCGAAGAATGACCTTGAAAGAAAAAGAAGAGTTAGACCGTCAAACTCGACAGCTTGTGTGGAAAGGTCTGATCAGACCTAGTTTCTCAGATTGGGGAGAAGCGGTGGTGTTTTTCCCAAAGTTAGATGGTACTCTCAGACTGTGTGTGGATTATCGTGACTTGAACAAGCATACGTTAAAGAATAAATATCCATTGTCGCGGATTGATGATTTATTGGATCGATTGAAGGTTGCACAAGTATTTTCACGAATGGGCCTAGCTACAGGTTTCCATCAGCTTCGTATTGCCGAAGAGTGTGTTCCTTTGACAGCATTCAGAGGTCCAGACTTATTCTACGAGTGGTTAGTAATGTCGTTCGGCTTATGTAACGCTCCAGCTTATTTTGTCGATCTAATGAGTAGAGTATTCAGAGAGGTATTGAATAAATTTGTACTGGTTTTCATTGATGACATATTGATCTTCTCTAAGTCAGAGAGCGAGCATGAAAAACATTTGGAACAAGTGTTAGAAATTCTCAGAAAGAATGTTTTAAAAGCTAAATTTTCCAAATGTATATGTTGGCAAGAAGTCAATTTTCTTTGTCACGTTGTATCGAAGGAAGGAATTTCTATGGATCCCAATAAGATCACTACTATTCAGAATTGGAAACAGCCTCGTACACCCATAGAGGTCTGAAGTTTTCTCGGATTTGCCAGTTATTATCGGAAGTTCGTTAAGAATTTTTCGAAGACATCTAGTTCCTTAACAAAGCTTAATAAGAAACGTTCCAGATTCAATTGGACTCCAGAATGTGAGGCGGGTTTCCAAGAGCTGAAGTTAAAATTGACAACTGCACCAGTGTTAACAATAATCGATGGCAATCAAGACTTGAAAGTCTAGACAGACGCTTCTAAAGAAGGTCTTGGTGCAATATTAGTGCAAAGAGGCCAAGTAGTTGCTTATGCTAGCCGTCAATTGAAGCCACATGAAAAGAATTATGCAACTCACGATCTTGAATTGTTAGCCATCGTGTTTGCTATGAAAATCTGGAGGCATTACCTATTGGGTGAGAAATTTGAATTATATACTGATCATCAATCATTGAAATATTTGTTCACCCAGAAGGATCTAAATATGAGGCAGCAATGTCGGTTAGAATTTCTCGCGGCATATGATCTAGATATTTTATATACTCCGGGGAAAGCCAATGTTGTAGCTGATGCGCTCAGCAGAAAGAATGTAATCATCGCCAGTCTTATCATCATGCCTTCATTGATGGATAACATATCTTCTCTTCAGAAAGATGATCACTTCATTCAGAAGATCAGAGAGAGAATTCAGGAAGGCGAGCCCTCGAGTTTTCAGATTGATAACGAGGGGATACTAAGGTTAAAGAGTCGTATTTGTGTTCCAAACATTAATGAACTCCGGAGAGAAGTTGTAATAACCCGGAAATGCGAGCCAGTTTAAAATTATTATTTTGACAATTTTTGCGAAGTTTGAACATTTAAAATGAATTATTTTAAATTATATCGACGAGAAATTTATTTTGAATAGAATTGAACGTATATATTTATACGCGTCGTCGTTAGAATATAAATAATTATATATAATTATAAAAGGAATTGAAAATGGCGCGGTAGTTCGATAATTCGATTTCAAACTTAAATTGAATGTACCGGGTGCAAAATAAACCGGATTTTAGCGAAACCGAAAATAAAAGGATCTATTTGGGAATATCTTTCCAACGAATCCGAAAAATCGAAATTTCATAGTGGGATGTCCAGTTGAAAATTCTGAATAGTCGCTATGGAATTCAGGTCCTTAAAAATGGAAATTTTGCAAACGACCTCAGATTTCGACGAAACCACTTTTGTTGGGTCCGTGATGTCAAGTTATTGCTAGATTCCAAATTTCATAATTTTTCGAATCAATATGTGAGCGTGGCAAAGGAAAACGTGTTTGACCAGTTTAAGTTGATTTTAATCGACTGGAAAATGGCCATTTTTCAAATGGACTCAGAATTCGACGAAACTAGTTTTGTTAGGACCATATCGTCAATACAAAGCCAGAAAATATTATTCAGGAATTTTTAGAGTTAGTATGCGACCCCGATAAATTGAAATGCGCGTTCAAATTTAATGTATAGAGTTATATGTTGATTTTAACTAAAACTGATCGAAACAGTCGAATCAGCTTACGATACATATCCCATTGTGTTCGGAATGGGGGTAATTAGCTAGGGACGACAGGCGGTGGGTCTCGTTTCGGATTCGTATGAAAACGTTGCTTTTTAAAATTATATTATATTATATTATATATATATATATATATTGCACTTAGACCCCCCCTCTCTTCTTTTCTTCCCCGACAGTTCATTTGAAAAAAAAAACCTAGCTACTATCGCCGCCGCCACACAAGGCGTCGCGCCACCCTCGCGCCCTCCCCCTCTTCCCGATCCGCCTCCGCCTCGCTTCTATCTCCACCTCCCTGCGCTTGCTTCTCCCTCCTCTGCTGAATTGAACCGACGTCGATACCCCTCCCTTCCGCGTCTCCCCCATCCCCTTCCTCCTCTTCTGACCCAATCCGACTCCGCCCCCTCTCTTCCTTCTTCTTCCTTCTGCGATGCAGTGAAACCCCCGACCCCCTGCGACGCGCTGAAACCCCTTCCCCTCTTCTAAAAAAAAACCAATGTAAGTTCCTATTTTTATATTTATTTATTATTATAGTAAAACTGAATTTTATGTATGATAGAAATGAATTTTTTTTTTATTCATCAAAGTTAGAATTTTTAATCATCAAAATTAGGATTTTTAATCATCAAAGATAGGATTTTTATTTGTTTTAAAGTTAGATTTTTATATAATAAGAAAGTTTATATTTTTATGTTAGGAAAGTTTATATTTTAATAATATAAATATTCGATATTGAATATGGTAAAGATTCGAGATTTTGAATATATTAAAAATTTGATTTTGAATATAGTGAGGATTTGATTTTTATATAAACAAAAGGAATGATTTTGCAAAATAAAAGTTGTGATTTTTATATTACAGAAAGGTTAAAAATATAATTTTTATATAGTAGGAATAATAAAAATATAATTTTTATATAAGTAGTGTATTGAAAATAGAATTTCTATCTATATAGTAGCGATGTAAAAATAGAATTTTTATCCATATGGAGTGATTATAAAAATATGATTTTTAAATTGAAAGTGAACAAATAAAAATGTGATTTTTATTTTAAAGACAACAGTATAAAATTGTGATTTTATATATGTAGTGGCTACGGGCAAAGAAAGTGACAAGAGGCGAGAACGGCGAAGATTTTCTACATTAGAAGAGTCATGGCGTTTGGATTAGCTTTGGTGAGAACTTCTCACTCTAAATTTCTTTTTCTAGTTATATATATTTACTAGGATGCAGGCGGTGTTTAGTAGCACCCGACACCCGTCATCCACAGACCATGGATGGCTTGTTTGTTTGATTGATGTGTGGTGAAAATTGTTTGTGATGTTGATATGAAATAGATAATAAAATATATTCATAGGTTGAATAAAATAATTTGGTCGTTAAAAATATAATTTTTAACGTGAATGCGAATAAGTAAATATTCATTTACAAACCGGACGGTTTGTTTATGTACACCTATTTGAAGGACATTGACTGGGACGATAAATTTTACACATCGCCCAACCGCACAAATAAAAATCTATGTTTGTTGATTTGAAACCCCACACGGGTATTGGGATAAAATACGACATACACTAATCCCAATAATTAGTTGTTTGTCGATCGATTGATTGACAGGTTGTTATAAGCGTTAGATATCTATATTTGATGCTTATACAGTGTAGTGCACTTTGGATGATGGTTGATTATTTATCGTTGCTATTATATACATGTGTTGTATGGAATCCATATAGTTAACGCTATATGGTGATTGATTGGGCCTCATTCCAATTTAGAAAATAAAGAATATTATAAAATAACGGTTCATGTGTTGACAGTACTCATTCGTTGAGATTAGTCATGTGTTGAACGAAATATTTTAACAATAAAATTTACATCTTTATCTTTATAAAATAAAGGTTCATGTGTTGACAGTACTCATCCGTTGAGATTAGTCATGTGTTGAACGAAATATTTTAACAATAAAATTTACATCTTTATCATATATAAAATTAGAAATTAACTGGAAAATAGATAAGATGAGTGGTCTCCTGGATGTTGATCTGATGTTGGTTTCGGCCTTCGGGGTTAATATTTAGGGAATCGTTCTTTTACTTGTTTACGGTTGGAGTCTGATTTGATATCAAACGATAGATACCATAATTTTTATAAATTATATTAAATAACAAAAACAGTCATACGTGGACAGTACTCCTTCGTAGAGATTAGTCATGTGTTGACAAAAATAAAGATTCATATATTAAATAGAATAAATATTCATTTGTTGAATAGAATAACGGAATTATTGAAATATATAAAGCCGTGTTGATTAGAGATGCGCTATTTTGACGCGAACGATATTTATACCGATTATATTCGTTTTTATAATTGAATTGAATATATAACGAATTTGAATTGAATTGAATATAAAACAAATTCGAATTGTATTGAAAACGAATTGAAATAGAATAAAAAAATCGATTTGAAATGAATTCAAATTGAATTGAAATTTGAATTGAATTGAATTTATAAGGGAAGATTCAATTTTGATTTGAATTTGAAATGCAAGTAGAAATTGTTTTTAAAACGAATTTAAACTATTTATAAAGTTTTTTTTAAACAGAAATCGACGAAATATATATTGTATATATTATATATATAATATAATGGCCTGAATATAAAGCACCGCGCCGCGGCAGTTCGTAAATTTCGACCATTGACTTCGAACGGACATTACGGGAGATCCGACCGTCGGATTCTCCTAAAACCGGAACCGTTGGGTTCATATCGAAAAGAGCTTTCTAACGAATATTAGAAATTTGAAATCTAACGGTTGGATTTGGAGATACGTCCAAATCAAATTTGGAAAAGGTCGTTGTAAGTGCAGTTCGATGGCCGTTGATGGAAATCGATTGTACGTGCCTTGATAAAATTATTAAAAATATCAATAATTTGTATAAAATCATAAGAAATGATTTGGGAAAAATTGTGATGAAAAACTCCATATTTCAAAAGATAAAAATAGATTTTTATCGAAATGAACTAGTTTGAACTGAAATTAAAACCCATTTATTTTTAAATAAATAAATTGGATTTGAAATGGGTTTTAAATAAAATTGATCAGTAGGTTTATCGTGAACAGTGTTTTAAATAACACTTGTTCTTTAACCCGATAATAAATAGAATGTGATTTGGGTTTATCATGAACTGTGTTTTAATTGACATTAGTTCTTTAACCTAGTAAAAGGAATTTTAATTAATCTGTAATTAGATTGAAATGTGAATTGATAATGAAAATTATCAAATTTAGAAAGTGAGCGAGAATGGAGTATCACCAGTTTTGCTCCAAAGTGATAGTTAAATCTTTAATTAGATTTGAACGTGAAATGGTAATTAGTTTTACCGATAACACCGTGGTGTTAGATACGAAGTATTACCAGTTTTGCTTCATGGGATGAATAGGTTGGGATTGGGAAATAAAATAAATAATTACTTCGGTGTGGTTCGCTAATCCCGACTAGTTTGGAAAACCTTAACATGGTTTGAAATAACATCCAAAGGAAGATTAAAGAATAAATTTTAAAGAATTTATCTTTGATAAAATTAATGGGAACCTTTCCCTAAGAATTGACATTTAGAAACTAGCTGTATGTTAGTTAAGAAGAATGGTTTCCTGGGTATTGATCTGATGTTGGTTTCGGCCTTCGGGGTTAATATTTGGGGAATTGCTCTCTTACTGGTTTACGGTTAGTGACTAATGAATTGGAATGAGGCGTATGTTGTGTTTGTGTAACATTTGTTTTTAATATACGTGGGTTGTTCGGAAAGGCCGGGTTTATACCCATTCTGGATAACCGATTCGACGATAAGTCGAAGATGATGACGGTGGTCGAAGACTGAAAGTCTTCACATCGTTTGGGTAATTACTGATGATCCTGATTGGGCTGTACACCCAAGAGGATGGAAATAGTCGGTGGTCGTCCAGACGTACTTGGAGATCGATGGATATGCAAGGAAAGTGCCTCCGGTTTCGTTTAGACCCAGAACAAACTTGTAAATGGATTGTGTGTCTGACATTGGATTTTATTCTGTGTTGATTGATTTCTGTGAAATATATATCTGTTTGGCGGCGGAAAATTTATTCTCTTGCTTAATGCCCTTCTCTGAGACGTACGAGCTTAGAGGTTATATATCGATAAATATCAATCGCATGGCATGAATTGCCTGTGTGGCACACTGAGTTGCATGGATCAAGGCTTCTGTTGAAAAGCAAAGTCTTGTGGTTGATGATCAAAGCACGGCCTACGTGGCAGCTTTGTGTATAACATGAATTCACGAGCCTCACACCTCGGTATGAGTTAAAAACGGATAAGGACTGTAGGGAGAGCACGACGTTTCTTTCTAGCTTTGGTGGTGTCAGTGACTTACCAGCCCTGACATTTATATACTTTTCACCTATGTGGTTGTTGGATGAGGCGCCTCGATTTTAGGTCTGTAAGGACCGGGAAACGTGTGTTCAGGAATTGCCAATCCTCAAACGTAAGAGAGGACCGGCCCTAAAGCATCCAGGGGTTACCCAGAGTGTGTAGTCCCGAGGCATTTGCTAGAGTGTCTCGAAGCGGAGAGGAGCTTTCCCCTTGCCTCGACTCATGACGGAAATCCAATTTCCAATACGTGTATTTCGATTTTATTTGTAGAGCCTAGTATGGCGACATGATAGATGGTATCCATGCCGCCTAGGATTGATATTTATGATTGAAATTGTTTTGACGCTATACACTTATTATAGTATCAAATGATTTGTTTTTAAAACGTACCAAGCATGTTTGGCTATTATAAGGGAAAACCCTATCCTCCGGCTTGCGTTGCATTGTGTGATGGGACCTGGGTCTTATAATAGCTTAATTTTTCGAAAAAGCATTGCGTTGTTTATTCTATGCACTGGTATTCTTGGGAGGAAACCCGTTCCATGTTATACGGCGTGGTCCCTTGAATTACTCTCTTTTAAAGTAAAGCTTTAAATAACTGTTTCAGTTCTCACACCAGTCACATGACTGACCTGGAGTTTATTGTTTTAACCTAAACTCTGGGTGCCCTTATTTTCGACACGGGCAGCTAGTAGTTTTGGTTTTTGCAGATTTATATTCACAGGATCCTGGTTAACAGCTGGAATGATATCCGGAAAGCTCTGTATCCGTATATCACCTTCAGTTGTGCTTTGTATTATTTTCCGCTGCTATGTAATTTATTATAATCTCTGATATTTATCGAATGTAATTTATTCATTTATACTCTGTATATTCTTGTATCTAATGGAATTGTTGTAATAACAATGAAATATTCTTCCGTCTGCGTTCATTTGTGTGTTGTTCTCAAAGTATCCGCTCTTTCGTTCACGGGGAAGTTACGGGTCACTACATTTGGTATAAGAGCTTTGGTTTACAGAGCTCGAGAACAAGACACATTAGGACCATACGAAAGAATTCATTAGATATTGGATTAGTAATATCCAATTAGAATGACTCGTTAGAGATGGGATCAGTAGTATCGTAGAACGAGTGTGAAGAGTATATTTTTCAAATGAAAACAATTTTGTTTTGAAATTTAAATCGTTTTACACGTATTTGAATAATTTATTTATATTGATTTGGACAATCGAGTATATAAAGATTTTGCATATACGCGTCATGAACGTATATTCGAAGTTTTAATATACTGGATAGATATAGAATCACATTCTAGTCGCCCGGAGATGATACTGATGATAGCACGTGCATCACCAGTATTTATGTTCGTGTTTCGAAGGTGTGATATCTATATACTTCCATTAGACTGGTGTGAGAACCAAAACTTACATATATTTATTTGTTGTGATTTGACATCAAAAACATGATTTTTGACTATATATCAAATTTATGAATTTGAAACGTTAATCCACTAATTGATTGATGTTTGTGTTGTTTGTTTAGTTGTTTGATAATTTTTGAACCATTATGCCTAATAGAATCAAATATTGAACTGTATTGAAAATTGGTCGCATTTGCTTGCATATACATGTACTTCCATTGAACAGGTCATAGCAAGGAGGCTAGAGCCGAGAATAAAATTTGTTTGCCCGACAAATAAGTACATGTTTACTATATAATTTACTGTTTTGTTTGGGTGATGATGATTTTATGAGCCGATTGGCTAGCCGCGTGGCTTTTTCTTTTTCTTTTTGAGATCAGAAGGCCTATATGGCAATTTTGGGATTTTCCTGTGGCTCCCGGTGCAGGGGAGGTTATGGCGAAATTTTTCAAAAATTTAGGGTGTTAGCCAAATTTTTGAAAATTTTGAATATTCTCAAAAAATGAAAAGTTGGAGAATGGAAGCCAGATCGAACGTAGAGCTGATTAATCAAACCACTTTCGGCTTTGTTCCTTTTCGGGGACGAAAAGTTTTAAGTGGGGGAGATTGTAATAACCCGGAAATGCGAGCCAGTTTAAAATTTTTATTTTGGCAGTTGTAGCGAAGTTTGAACATTTAAAATGAATTATTTTAAATAATATCGACGAGAAATTTATTTTGAATAGAATCGAACGTATATATTTATATGCATCGTCGTTAGAATATAAATAATTATATATAATTATAAAAGGAATTGAAAATGGCGCGGTAGTTCGATAATTCAATTTCAAACTTAAATTGAATGTACCAGGTGCAAAATAAACTGGATTTTAGCGAAACCGAAAATAATAGGATCTATTTGGGAATATCTTTCCAACGAATCCGGAAAATCGAAATTTCATAGCGGGAATCAAAAGATATGTCCAGTTGATAATTCTGAATAGTCGTTATGGAATTCAGGTCCTTAAAAATGGAAATTTTGCAAACGACCTCGGATTTCGACAAAACAACTTTTGTTGGGTCTGTGATATCAAGTTATTGCTAGATTCCAAATTTCATAATTTTTCGAATCAATATGTGAGCGTGGCAAAGGAAAACGCGTTTAACCAGTTTCAGTTGATTTTAATCGACTGGAAAATGGCCATTTTTCAAACGGTCTAAGAATTCGACGGAACTAGTTTTGTTAGGACCGTATCGTCAATACAAAGCCAGAAAATATTATTCGGGAATTTTTAGAGTTAGTATGCGACCCCAATAAATTGAAATGCGCGTTCAAATTCAATGTATAGAGTTATATGTTGATTTTAACGAAAACTGATCGAAACAGTCGAATCAGCTTACGATACATATCCCATTGTGTTCGGAATGGGGGTAATTAGCTAGGGACGACAGGCGGTGGGTCTCGTTTCGGATTCGTATGAAAAAGTTGCTTTTTAAAATTAAAATATATTATATTATATATATATATATAAATTACACTTAGACCCCCCCTCTCTTCTTTTCTTCCCCGACAGTTCATTTGAAACAAAAAAAAGAAAAAAACCTAGCTACTATCGCCGCGGCCACTCAGGGCGTCGCGCCGCCCTCGCGCCCTCCCCCTCTTCCCGATTCGCTTCCGCCTCGCTTTTATCTCCTCCTCCCTGCGCTTGCTTCTCCCTCCTCTGCTGAATTGAACCGCCGCCGATACCCCTCCCTTCCGCGTCTCCTCCATCCCCTTCCTCCTCCTCTAACCCAATCCGACTCCGCCCCCTCTCTTCCTTCTTCTTCCTTCTGCGATGCAGTGAAACCCCCGACCCCCTGCGACGCGCTGAAACCCCTTCCCCTCTTCTAAAAAAAACCAATGTAAGTTCCTATTTTTATATTTATTTATTATTATAGTAAAACTGAATTTTATGTATGATAGAAATGAATTTGATTTTTTTTATTCATCAAAGTTAGAATTTTTAATCATCAAAATTAGGATTTTTAATCATCAAAGATAGGATTTTTATTTATTTTAAAGTTAGATTTTTATATAATAAGAAAGTTTATATTTTTATGTTAGGAAAGTTTATATTTTAATAATATAAATATTCGATCTTGAATATGGTAAAGATTCGATTTTGAATATAGTAAAGATTCGATTTTGAATATATTAAAATTTTGATTTTGAATATAGTGAGGATTTGATTTTTATATAAACAAAAGGAATGATTTTGCAAAATAAAAGTTGTGATTTTTATATTACAGAAAGGTTAAAAATATAATTTTTATATAGTAGGAATAATAAAAATATAATTTTTATATAAGTAGTGTATTGAAAATAGAATTTTTATCTATATAGTAGAGATGTAAAAATAGAATTTTTATCCATATGGAGTGATTATAAAAATATGATTTTTAAATTGAAAGTGAACAAATAAAAATGTGATTTTTATTTCAAATACAACAGTATAAAATTGTGATTTTTATATATGTAGTGGCTACGGGTAAAGAAAGTGACAAGAGGCGAGAACGGCGGAGATTTTCTACATTAGAAGAGTCGTGGCGTTTGGATTAGCTTTGGTGAGAACTTCTCACTCTAAATTTCTTTTTCTAGTTATATATATATACTAGGATGCAGACGGTGTTTAGCAGCACCCGACACCTGTCATCCACAGACCATGGATGGCTTGTTTGTTTGATTGATGTGTGGTGAAAATTGTTTGTGATGTTGATATGAAATAGATAATAAAATATATTCATATGTTGAATAAAATGATTTGGTCGTTGAAAATATAATTTTTAACGTGAATGCGAATAAATAAATATTCATTTACAAACCGGACGATTTGTTTATGTACACCTATTTGAAGGACATTGACTGGGACGATAAATTTTACACATCGCCCAACCGCACATATAAAAATCTGTGTTTGTTGATTTGAAACCCCACACGGGTATTGGGATAAAATATGACATACACTAATCCCAATAATTAGTTGTTTGTCGATCGATTGATTGACGGGCTGTTATAAGCGTTAGATATCTATATTTGATGCTTATACAGTGTAGTGCACTTTGGATGATGGTTGATTATTTATCGTTGCTATTATATACATGTGTTGTATGGAATCCATATAGTTAACGCTATATGGTGATTGATTGGGCCTCATTCCAATTTAGAAAATAAAGAATATTATAAAATAAAGGTTCATGTGTTGACAGTACTCATTCGTTGAGATTAGTCATGTGTTGAACGAAATATTTTAACAATAAAATTTACATCTTTATCTTTATAAAATAAAGGTTCATGTGTTGACAGTACTCATCCGTTGAGATTAGTCATGTGTTGAACGAAATATTTTAACAATAAAATTTACATCTTTATCATATATAAAATTAGAAATTAACAGGAAAATAGATAAGATGAGTGGTCTCCTGGATGTTGATCTGACGTTGGTTTCGGCCTTCGGGGTTAATATTTAGGGAATCGTTCTCTTACTAGTTTACGGTTGGAGTCTAATTTGATATCAAACGATAGATACCATAATTTTTATAAATTATATTAAATAACAAAAATAGTCACACGTGGACAGTACTCCTTCGTTGAGATTAGTCATGTGTTGAAAAAATATAGATTCATGTATTAAATAGAATAAATATTCATTTGTTGAATAGAATAATGGAATTATTGAAATATATAAAGCCGTGTTGATTAGAGATGCGCTATTTTGACGCGAACGATATTTATACCAATTATATTCGTTTTTATAACTGAATTGAATATATAACGAATTTGAATTGAATATAAAACGAATTCGAATTGAATTGAAAACGAATTGAAATAGAATAAAAAATCGTTTTGAAATGAATTCAAATTGAATTGAAATTTGAACTGAATTGAATTGAATTTAAAACGAATTTATAAGGAAAGATTCAATTTTGATTTGAATTTGAAATGGAAGTAGAAATTGTTTTTAAAACGAATTTAAACTATTTATAAATTTTGTTTTAAACAAAAATCGACGAAATATATATTGTATATATTATATATATATAATATAATGGCCTGAATAGAACGCGCCGCGCCGCGGCAGTTCGTAAATTTCGACCATTGACTTCGAATGGACATTACGGGAGATTCGACCGTCGGATTCTCCTAAAACCGGAACCGTTGGGTTCATATCGAAAAGAGCTTTCTAATGAATATTAGAAATTTGAAATCTAACGGTTGGATTTGGAGATATGTCCAAATCAAATTTGGAAAAGGTCACTGTAAGTGCAGTTCGATGGCCGTTGAGGGAATTCAACTGTACGTGCCTTGATAAAATTATTAAAAATATCAATAATTTGTATAAAATCATAAGAAATGATTTGGGAAAAATTAGGATGAAAAACTCCATATTTGAAAAGATAAAAATAGATTTTTATCGAAATGAACTAGTTTGAACTAAAATTAAAACCCATTTATTTTTAAATAAAAAAATTGGATTTGAAATGAGTTTTAAATAGAATTGATCTGTGGGTTTATCGTGAACAGTGTTTTAAATAACACTTGTTCTTTAACCCGATAATAAATAGAATGTGATTTGGGTTTATCGTGAACTGTGTTTTAATTGACATTAGTTCTTTAACCCAGTAAAAGGAGTTTTAATTAATCTGTAATTAGATTGAAATGTGAATTGATAATGAAAATTATCAAATTTGGAAAGTGAGCGAGAATGGAGTATCACCAGTTTTGCTCCAAAGCGATAGTTAAATCTTTAATTAGATTTGAACGTGAAATGGTAATTAGTTTTACCGATAACACCGTGGTGTTAGATACGAAGTATTACCAGTTTTGCTTCATGGGATGAATAGGTTGGGATTGGGAAATAAAATAAATAATTACTTCGGTGTGGTTCGCTAATCCCGACTAGTTTGGAAAACCTTAACATGGTTTGGAATAACATCCAAAGGAAGATTAAAGAATTTATCTTTGATAAAATTAATGGGAACCTTTCCCTAAGAATTGAAATTTAGAAACTAGCTGTATGTTAGTTAAGAAGAATGGTTTCCTGGGTATTGATCTGATGTTGGTTTCGGCCTTCGGGGTTAATATTTGGGGAATTTCTCTCTTACTGGTTTACGGTTATGACTAATGAATTAGAATGAGGCGTATGTTGTGTTTGTGTAACATTTGTTTTTAATATACGCGGGTTGTTCGGAAAGGCCGGGTTTATACCCATTCTGAATAACCGATTCGACGATAAGTCGAAGATGATGACGGTGGTCGAAGACCGGAAGTCTTCACATCGTTTGGATAATTATTGATGATCCTGATTGGGCTGTACACCCAAGAGGATGGAAATAGTCGGTGGTCGTCCAGACGTACTTGGAGATCGATGGATATGCGAGGAAAGTGCCTCCGGTTTCGTTCAGACCCAGAACGAACTTGTAAATGTATTGTGTGTCTGACATTGGATTTTATTCTGTGTTGATTGATTTCTATTAAATATATATCTGTTTGGCGGCGGAGAATTTATTCTTTTGCTTAATGCCCTTCTCTGAGACGTACGAGCTTAGAGGTTATATATCGATAGATATCAATCGCATGGCATGAATTGCCTGTGTGGCACGCTGAGTTGCATGGATCAAGGCTTCTGTTGAAAAGCAAAGTCTTGTGGTTGATGATCAAAGCATGGCCTACGTGGCAGCTTTGTGTATAACGTGAATTCACGAGCCTCACACCTCGGTATGAGTTAAAAACGGGATAAGGACTGCAGGAAGAGCACGACGTTTCTTTCTAGCTTTGGTGGTGTCAGTGACTTACCAGCCCTGACATTTATACACTTTTCACCTATGTGGTTGTTGGATGAGGCACCTCGATTTTAGGTCTGTAAGGACCGGGAAACGTGTGTTCAGGAATTGCCAATCCTCAAACGTAAGAGAGGACCGGCCCTAAAGCATCCAGGGGTTACCCAGAGTGTGTAGTCCCGAGGCATTTGCTAGAGTGTCTCGAAGCGGAGAGGAGCTTGCCCCTTGCCTCGACTCATGACGGAAATCCAATTTCCAATACATGTATTTCGATTTTATTTGTAGAGCCTAGTATGGCGACATGATAGATGGTACCCATGCCGCCTAGGATTGATATTTATGATTGAAATTGTTTTGACGCTATACACTTATTATAGTATCAAATGATTTGTTTTTAAAACGTACCAAGCATGTTTGGCTATTATAAGGGAAAACCCTATCCTCCGGCTTACGTTGCATTGTGTGATGGGACCTGGGTCTTATAATAGCTTCATTTTTCGAAAAAGCATTGCGCTGTTTATTCTATGCACTGGTATTCTTGGGAGGAAACCCGTTCCGTGTTATACGGCGTGGTCCCTTGAATTAATCTCTTTTAAAGTAAAGCTTTAAATAACTGTTTTAGTTCTCACACCAGTCACATGACTGACCTGGAGTTTATTGTTTTAACCTAAACTCTGGGTACCCTTATTTTCGACACGGGCAGCTAGTAGTTTTGGTTTTTGCAGATTTATATTCACAGGATCCTGGTTTACAGCTGGAATGATATCCGGAAAGCTCTGTATCCGTATATCACCTTCAGTCGTGCTTTGTATTATTTTCCGCTGCTATGTAATTTATTGTAATCTCTGATATTTATCGAATGTAATTTATTCATTTATACTCTGTATATTCTTGTATCTGATGAAATTGTTGTAATAACAATGAAATGTTCTTCCGTCTGCGTTCATTTGTGTGTTGTTCTCAAAGTATCCGCTCTTTCCTTCACAGGGAAGTTACGGGTCACTACAGAAGTATTGGATGAATGTCACAAAGCCAAACTTAGTATCCATCCAGGAGTAAGCAAGATGTATAATGATATCAAACGCACTTTCTGTTAAAGATCTATGAAACAAGACATTTCTTTATACGTTAGCCAGTGTTCCACTTGTCAACAAGTCAAAAGCGATCAACAGAAACTCGCCGGATTGTTGCAACCGTTGGAAATTCCAGGTGGGAAGTGGGAACAACTTTCTATGGATTTCATAGATGGTTTACCAAGAACCAAGAAAGGAAATGACAGTATTTGGGTGATCGTAGATCGTCTCACGAAGACCGCCCATTTCATACCTGTCAGATCGAATAGAACCGCTCAGAGTTTGGCGCAAATTTATTTTAAAGAAATTGTTAAACTCCATGGAGTTCCCATGAGTATCGTTTGTGATCGTGACCCGATATTTGCTAGTAAATTCTGGGAAGCATTCCAAGCGAAATTGGGAACGAAACTGAACTTTAGCACCGCTTATCATCCTCAAACAGCTGGTCAAACTGAGAGGGTGAACCGCATTCTTGAAGATTTATTGCGGGCTTATGTTATTGATTTTGGCGGATCATGGGAAGACCACTTGCATTTGGTTGAGTTCTCACACAAAAACAGCTACCAAGCGAGCCTGACAATGTCTCCAATGGAAGCATTGTATGGTAGGCCGTGCAGATCCCCTGCTTGTTGGGTTGAACCTAGTAATAGACTTGTATTGGCGCTGGATATGATTCGTGAAGCTGTAGACAAAGTCGATTTCATTAAGAAACAATTACTAGCCGCTTAAAGCCGACAGAAGTGCTATGCGGATAAGAGAAGAAGAGATTTATCATTCGTTGTTGGTGACTATGTGTATTTGAAGGTATCTCCGATGAGAGGAGTAGTCTGGTTCGGTAAAACAGGGAAATTGGCGCCCAAATTTATTGTTCTGTTTCCTGTTATAGAACGGATTGGAACTCTCGCTTATATGGTTCAATTACTAGACTGGTTGCTTGGAGTACATGATGTGTTTCACATATCTCAACTTTGAAAGCATGTGCATGATCAAGACTTGATCGTGGAAGAAGCTGCGCAATGGGATTTGGAAATTACTCCAGAATTGGCTGTGAGAAGAGAGCCGCTAAAGATTATTGGCAAAGAAACTAGGGAACTGAGGGACAAGAAGGTTCACTTAATCAAATTGCAATGGAGTGGAGATCCGCGAGACTGTACTTGGGAAACTGAGGAGAGCATTAAGAAAGCATATCCCAAATGCAGGGTGGATATCTCTGATTAACTCTAGTGCAAGGTACATTTACCATACTTTGCATTTCCGTATTATTTTCTACTTGGTTGTTGTTTTCTTTTCATGGATGTAAACTTTTTAATTATATAGACTAAATGATTTTAAAAAGGGTATATGAATTAATTACTATATATTTAAAAAGGTTAAAAATAAATTGATTGTTGTTGTGTGGAGTGATTGTTAGTTTAAACTAAATCACATTGAAATAATAAAATCAATAAGAGCATGAAGGGTAAATTTATGCAATTGAGTCAAATATTGAACTGATTTGAAAATAAATAGAAATATATACATGTGCATTATATATGTTTGAACAGGTAAATGGATTTACTGTTGAGTAAAGAATGTATTTGGGTGCCCGACAAATAGGTAAACCTTAATGAGTTGGATGCACAATTTTATTATTATATCAACTCCTGTGAATGCCATTGGATGCAGAGCGCTAGTTGTTCTATGTGTAATAATAAACGTCGCCATAGGATAGTAACAATTAATTTTCAACTACATTACATGGCATACTTCTTGAAGATAGCATACTTCATCATATACCACATAAGCATTTGGAGCTTGTGTGACGAGGTTGAAGATTTACCATACGAGCGAGAGGCTTGTATGGCGATGACTATATATTATAGGTCGAACAGAAGACTGACATGGACTATATAAAATGTAACGGTAAATTGCCAGATTAATAAAAAAAACCCACACGGGTCTGGAGATGACAATAAACACGTCTCTCTGGTCATTAAGGCACAAAAACCATTTATAGGGTGACGAGAATTTACTCTCTGGAGTTATGATCTATACACACTCCCCTGTGGACACCGGAATATATCACTATAAATGTGTGCATGCTTATTAGGATTTATTGGGTACCTAATACGGCCCAATAAATTCCCAAACCCCTCCCCGTACAAAGGAGGTTATGGCGAAATTTTTCGAGAATTTAGGGTGTTAGCCAAATTTTTGAAGAATTAGAAAATTCTTAGAAACTGAAAAGTTGAAGAATGAAAGCCAGAATGAAAGTTGAGTTGGTTAATTAAACAACTTTCGACTTCGTTCCTTTTCGGGGACGAAAAGATTTTAAGTGAGGGAGATTGTAACAACCCGGAAAATCAAAACCAATTTAAAAAAGTTAATTTGGCTATTTTAGTGGATTTTGAATGTTTAAAATAAATTATTTTAAAAAAATAACAATGAAAAGCCTATTTGAATCGATGCTTGAAAATAAATATATTTATTTTAATTATAAACAAGGCCTAAAATGGCGCGGCAGTATGAAAATTTGAATTCGAACTTTGACTGACTGTACCAGGTGCAAAATAAAACAGATTTTAGTGAAACCAAAAATATTTAAATCTACTTCTGAATATCTTTCTAACGAATCTGAAAAATCAAAATTTCTTAGCGGGAATCAAAAGTTATGGCCAAATGAATTTTCAGAAAGGTCGCTATGGAGTTTATATAGCCCTTGAAAAAGGCCATTTTGCAAACAACCTCCGTTTTCGACGAAACCACTTTTGTTGGATCCGAGATGTCAAATTATTGCTAGGTTTAAAATTCCATAATTTTTGAAGTTAATATGTGAGCGTGGCAAAGGAAAATGTGTTTGGTTGATTTTAGTTAAATTGGATCGACCAGAAAATGGCCATTTTTCAAACGGTCTCAGAATTCGATGAAATCAGTTTTGTTGGGACTGTATCGTCAAAACATTGCTAGATTTATTTTTCTGGAATTTTTGGGGTCGGTATGTGGCCCCGGCAAATTGAAATGTTCGTTCAAATCAAATATTAAATGATCTATAGTTTAATTTGATGAAAAACTGACTGAAACAGTCGAATGGGCCTACGAAACATATTCCATTGTGTTCGGAATAAGGGTATTTAGCTAGGGGCGATAGTCGCTGGGTTTGAAATTGAGTTCGTAAGGAGAAGCACTAATTTTTGAAGATAAAATAAATAAAAATAAAAATAAAAATAATCGGCCAATGAAAATTCTCCATTTCACTTTATTGTTCAGCTCAAAACCCGTAATCCCAATCTCATGAACGACTGCAGCTCTTCCTTGCTTCTCTCCTCGTTTTCTCTTGAATCTCTCAATAAAATTCAACGCTCCTGTTGGGGTTTTTGTAGAGGGTCCTCCAGGCTTTAAATCCATATAAACCCCGCCCTTTCTCGTTATCGTCATGATCGAGCCCTCAAAGTTGCTCGCTTTGGAGCACCGCCGTGATCTGGATCCGCCAGCGAACGCCATTGCACCACCCGGCGCAGGTGCGACCATCCTCCCCCTACGACATGGTACCACTCGATTACAACCTAGTGCTATGGATTTGGATTAAAATCTAAACCTAGTTTTGAGTGATTAACTAAAAGGTATGGCTGTTTTATTTTTAACAGTTTTAACACCATAAAACCGTCACAAAGTTGATCAAAATTATAAAAATCATATCTTTTTTCTATTTTGTCGAAATCCAGTGAAACAAGAGACAGTGGACTTATGTGGACGTCTTCTATATTCTAGTAGAGACCGGATATTTTTCTGAGCCTTATACAATTTTTAGAGGAGTGGAACCCAATGTGAGATTTATGAATTATAAACGATATGGAATGACGATGTATAAATTATATGGTCGATGTATGAGTTATATAAGCCTTGTACACATCATGTATAAGCATTGTATAAGTTGTATGTGCGATGTATAAGTTATATATGCATTGTAAAAATCATATATGCGTTGAAATGATATTGAAATGAAATCGAAATATATTTATATACGTATATATATATACACACACACACACACACTCCCCTCATCCACAGACCATGAACGATATATATTGGTTGTGATATTATTTGGATTTGGTTGATGTGAAATTTGGTGAATATCATGAGTGGTTGATTTGAAATGATTGATTGGGGTTAAAATCCCAATAGGATTAGTATATGGGAAATTTTGCTTGCATACGAACTAGATTATTGAAATCCCCATTGTCAAAAGCTGCGAGGCTTTAAGGTAGAGCGAGGAACCGTACTAGGGACGGTGCCGGTTTTAACTACCCTGCCGTTATGCTGCCTAATTTTTTTGAAATATTCCTTAGTCTGATTTATATTCATGTATTGAAATATATTGAAGTGTTGGAAAATATTCATTTTTGGAATAAAATGGTTTAAACGATAAAAATAACATTTTTATCAAATGTATGGAATAAAATAGTTTGAACGATAAAAATAACATTTTTATCAAATGTATGGAATAAAATGGTTTGAACGATAAAAATGACATTTTTATCAAATGTTTGGAATAAATTGCTTTACAAATAAAAATCACATTTTTATAATATATATAAATCGCTAAAAATCTTCATTTTTGAAGTAAATTGTTTTTCCCAATAAAAATCACATTTATATCATCTATATGAAGTATATAAAATAGTCGTGTTTGAAATAAATTGTTTTGGCAACAAAAATCACATTTTTACTACATATACAAATTGTTAAAAATAGTCATATGTTGAAATAAATATCTGTTTGATAAAAATATCATTTTTATCACATATATGAGTTGAAATGGTTTTCGAAATCGTAGAATGGTGTAACAACCCGGAAAATCTAAGCCAGTTAAATTTTTTCAATTTGGCTATTTTAATGGATTTTTAATATTTAAAATAAATTATTTTAAATAATAACGACTAAAAGTATGTTCGAATCGATGTTTGAAAATAAATATAATTATTTTAAATTATAAACAAGGCCTGAAATCGCGCTGCAGTTTCGAAATTTGAATTCAAACTTGAATGACTATACCGGGTGCAAAATAAAACGGATTTTAGTATAAACAAAAATGTTTAAATCTAATAGTGATTATCTTTCTAACGAATCTGAAAAATTAAAGTTTCATAGCGGGAATCAATAGTTATGGCCAAATGAATTTTCAGAAAGATCGCTATAGAGAATATATAGCCTGTGAAAATAGACATTTTGCAAACAAACTCAGAATTCGACGAAACCACTTTTGTTGGGTCCGGGGTGTTAAATTATTGCTAGGTTTCAAATTCCATAATTTTTGAAGTTAATATGTGAGTGTGGCGAAGGAAAATGTGTTTGGTCAGTTTCAATTAAATTGGATCAACCAGAAAATGGCCATTTTTCAAACGGTCTCAGAATTCGAAGAAACTAGTTTTGTTGGGACCGTATCGTCAAAACAAAGCAAGATTTATTTTTCGGGAATTTTTAGAATCAGTATGTGGCCCCGGCAAATTGAAATGTACGTTCAAATCGAATATTGAATGTTTTATATTTTAATTTGAAGGAAAACCGACTGAAACATTCGAATGGGCCTTCGAAACATATCCCATTGTGTTCAGAATGGGGGTATTTAGCTAGAGACGACAATCATTGGGTTTGGATTGGAGTTCGTATGAGATAAGGGTATTTTAGAAATTTAAAAATATATAAATTAAATAAAAAAATCTGATTGGGCCTCACTTTTTCTCTCTCTCCTCGGATCTGAGAAAACCTGATACTCCCCTCGCGATATACGGTGGCAGTAGCTCCTTCTTACTCTCCTCGTTTTTCTCCTCCACCACGCAATAAAATCAAGAGCTCCAGTTGAACTTTTTGAAGTGCTCTCTCTCCTCTTCAAATCAATACCCATTGGAGATTTCTTTCGTGGCCTATAGCGTTCGAATCGAGCTCGGGAAGTCCCGAACTTCAAACCGCGGCCGCCCCTACCCTGATGCATCGAATTGGACCCCACCACCGCGCGTGGGTGCGCAACTCCTCCCTCTTCGACGTGGTGTTGGCCGATCCTCCTATAGCGCAGCGGATTGGAAGATAAATGCAAACCTAGTTTTGAACGATTATTGAGAGGTAACGGCTGTTTTTATTTTAAACAGTTTATAGCACTTTAAAACGCTACGGTTTATGATTTCACTGTAAAAATCATATCTTTCTCGTATGTAGTCTGAATCCAGTGAAACAAGAGACAGTGGACTCATGTGGACGTCTTCTACATTCTAGAAGAGACCGTATATTTTTCTGAGCCTTCTACAATTTTTGGTGGAGTGGAATCCAATGTGAGATTTCTAAATTATAAACGATATGGAAAACAATGATGTATAAATTATATAGTCGATGTATGAGTTATATAAGCCTTGTACACCTAATGTATAAACATTGTATAAGTTGTATGTTCGATGTATAAGTTATATATGCGTTGTAAAAAGTGATATATGTGTTGTAATAAATTGAAATGATATTGAAGTGAAATCGAAATATATTTATATACGAATATGTATATACACTCCCCTCGTCCACAGACCATGGACGATATATATTGGTTGTGATATTGTTTGGATTATTGGTTGTTGTGAAATTTGGTGAATATCATGAATGGTTGATTTGAAATGATTGACGGTGACTGAAATCCCAATAGGATTAGTATATGGGAAAATTCGTCTACGTACGAACTAGATATTGAAAATCCCCACTGTCAAAAACCGCGAGGTTTTAAGGTAGAGCGAGGAGTCGTACTAGGGACAGTGCCGGTTTTAACTACCCTGTCATTATGCTGCCGAAATTTTCAATAATATTCATGTGTTAGAATAATTTTCATGTGTTGAAACTAAATTCATGTGTTGAATAGAAATTCATGTGTTGAATGAAGTTCATGTGTTGAATAAATTCTTTGAAAGATAAAAATAACATTTTTATTATATATATAGACTATAAAAAATATTAGTATTTTAAATAAATTGTTTTAACGCCAAAAATAACATTTTTACCTTATGTATGAACTATATAATATAATTGTGTTTTGAAATAAATTGTTTTACAATAAAAATCACATTTTTATTATATATATAAACTATAGAAAATATTCATGTGTTGAATAAAGGACTAGAACGATAAAAATCATATTTTTATCGTATGTGTGAAGCCGAAATCATTCATGTGTTGAATATATAGATTGAACAATAAAATCTACATTTTTATTGTGATTATAAAGTGTTAAAAATAGTGATGTGTTGAAATAAATATCTGTTGGATAAAAAATATCATTTTTTTCAAATATATGAAGTGAATATAGTTTTGAAATCGAAGAATGAATTATATATATATATATATAATAAATCGAATAACGAAGCTGTAGTTCGTGTTTTGAAACCGTGATTTCAAACGATTAGTGTGGGAGACCGACCGTCGGATTTTCCCGAAACCGAAACCGTTGGGTTCGCTTTGGAAATATCTTTCCAACGACACCCACTTTGTGAAAATCCAACGGTTGGATTGTCTGGAATGTTTAATTCAAATCTAAAGAAAAACAGTGCCAGAATCGAATATATATATATATATATATAATTAAATTAAATCGAATAACGATGCTGCAGTACGTATTTTGAAATTGCAACTTCAAACGATTAGTGCTGGAGATCCGACTGTCGGATTTTCCCAAAACTAAAACCGTTGGATTCGTTTTGAAAAGATCTTTCTAATGATATAAAATTTGTGAAGATCCATTGGTTAGATTTTCAGATATGTGTAAATCAAATCTGAAGAAAAACAGCGCCAAGGTCGCGTTATGGCCTGAAGCGTCGTTTGAATGAATTGGCTATTCGATAAATAGTGATAAAATATTATGAACGATATGGAATTGAAATAAACTGAATTTGCTCGATTTATATGATATTTGATGGTTGAATGTGTTTGGCATGAAAAATACATTAAAGGACATAATTAGTGATGTCGAATAATTTAACCATTGAAATGAATTGATTTGAAATTCTAAATATACGTGAATTATTTGAAAAGGCCAAGTTAATTCTCATTTCAAATAATTGATCGACGATTGAAAGTCGAAGATATGAAGACGGTGCAAGACCGATGATCTGCACGTCGAATGGAGGGGTGCTACTGATGCTTATGATGGGAGTAGCTACCTTGAAGGGGCTGAAGTAGTAGCCGTCCGGACGTACTTGTTGATTGTACGGATATGCGAGGTATAGAGTGCCTCCAGTTTCGTTCATACCCCGAACGAACTTGTAAATGGACTGTGTGTCTGACGTTGGATTTTGTTCTGTGCTAATTGATCTCTATTAAATATATATCTGTTTGGCGGCAGAGAATTTATTCTCTTGCTTAACGCCCTTCTCTAAGACGTACGAACTCAGAGGTTATATATCGATAGAAATCAGTCGTATGAAGTGAATTGCCTGTGTGGCATGCCTAAGTGGAAGACGATCAAGGCTTCTGTTGAAAAGCAAAGTCTTGTGGTTGATGATCAAAGCACGACCTGTGTGGCATAGCTTTGTGTATAACGTGAATTCGTGAACCTCACACTCCGGTATGGACCAGAAACGGGAGAAGGATCAAGGGAGGACATTCGTTTCTTTCTAGCTAGGGTGGTGGTAGTGACCTACCAGGCCTGACATTTATATTATTTTCATCTGTGTGGTTGTTGCTATTACGAGGCACCTCGGATATATCGGTGACTATGTGGAGTTGATGGAGTCGTAGGACTCATTTATGCCCCCAAAGGGCGGGGAAACACAGTGTTCAGGTATTTTAATCCACGTCGGTGGACCGGCCCTGTGGCTCCTAGGTGCAGTTGCGGCTGTAGCCTGAGACTCGGGCTAGACAGTCTCGAATTCAGTAAGGACTATCTTTTGCCTTGGTTCATGACAGAAATCCAATTTCCAAATACGACACCGTGCGGTTTTGATTGTGTGTGTGTGTGTGTGTGTGTGTGTATATATATATATATATATATATATATATATATATATATATATATATGGCGACATGATATATGGTACCCATGCCGTCTATGTTTCATAGTTATGATTGAAATTGTTTTTGAAACATATATACACTAGCAATAATATCAAATGATTTGTTTTGCTCGTATCAAGCATATTTTGGCCATTATAAGGTAAAACTCTATCCTCTGGTTCGTGTTGCATTCTGTGATGGGAACGGAGTCTTATAATGGCTTCATTTTTTATAAAAGGCATTGCGATGTTTAAAAGATTTACTAGTTTTAAAGCACTGGCAATCCAATGGAGTAAACCCGTTCCACGAAAGTGGCGTGGTCCTGTGATTAGCCATATTGTAGAATATGTTAAGTAGATTTCTCATACCAGTCCCATGACTGACTCATAGTTTGTTTCACTTGCAAACTTGGGTGCCCCTTTTCTACACGGGCAGCCTTGTATTCAAGTTTTAGCTGGCTCTTTCTGGATAGCTGGAGCTGAAGATGGATTCTATCATTTATCTCTTTTTATGCTGTTCAGCTCCTGTTGTACATATTATGGTTTTTTTTTCCGCGGTAGACATTTATGTATAGCTGAACTGTATTTGTACTAAGTATGATCCTGTATAATGTGTAACTTTGATTATTATGTTTATCCAATGTATTCTATTGTACATTATCTGGTGTATTTATTTATTTCTATTCTGCTCTTATCTGTTTATGTGTTATATTCCAAAGATTAACCTTGCCACCGTCGCACGGGAAAGGGGGTCGTCACAAATGGATTATATATATATAATTAAAATAAATCAAATAACGAAGCTGTAGTTCGTATTTTGAAACCGTGATTTCAAATGATGGTACCAGGAGATCCGACCATCGGATTTTTCCAAAACCGAAACCGTTGGTTTTGCATTGGAAATATCTTTCCAACGACACCAACTTTGCAAAGATACAACGGTTGGATTGTTTGGAATGTTTAATTCAAATCTGAATGAAAACAGCACCAGAATGGGATATATATATAATTAAAATAAATCGAATAACGAAGCTATAGTTCGTAATTTGAAATCGTAACTTCAAATGATTGTACCGGGAGATCCGGCAGTCTGATTTTCCCAAAACTAGAACCATTGGATTCGTTTTGTAAAGATCTTTCTAATGATATAAAATTTGTAAAGATCCAATGGTTATATTTTTTAGATATGTGTAAATCAAATTTGAAGAAAAAACAGTGCCATGGCCGCATTATGGCCTGAAGCGTCGTTTGAAGAAATTGGGTATTTTTAAATAAATAAAAATAGTGCTAAATCATGATATAACATTATAAACAATATGGAATGGAAATAAACTGAATTTACTCGGTTTATTGGATATTTGATGGTTAAATGTGTTTGATGTGAAAATTACGTTAACGAACTGAATTATGGATGTCAAATAATTTAACCATTGAAATGAATTGATTTGAATTCTAAATATACGTGGATTATTTGAAAAGGACAAGTTAATTCTCATTTCAAATAATTGATCGATGGTTAGAAGTCGAAGATATGAAGACGGTGCAAGACCGATGATCTTCAGGTCGGATGGATGGCTACTGATGCCTTGAATGGGAGTTTCTGCCCTAAAGGGGTCATAGTGGTGGTCGTCCGGACGTACTTGTTGATCGTTCGGATGTGCGAGGAATAAAGATCCTCCGGTTTCGTTTAGACCAAGAACGGACTGTAAATGGATGTGTGTCTGACATTGTAGATTGACAACATGGCATACAGAGATGCTGTGATCAAAGCTTTTGTTGAAAAGCAGAGCTTTGTGGTTGATTATCAAAGCATGGCTTTTAATAGCTAGCTTTGTGTTTAGAGTTGATTCGCGAGCCTCACACCTTGATATGAACCAGAAACGGGAGAGGACTGCAAGGAGAGCATGCGTTTCCTTCTAGCTCGGCGTGGTGTTTTGGGTTTGACACGCTCGGGCATTTTACTTATGTGGATGATGGATAGCGAGGCGCCTCGGTTAGTTCGGTCTCTTCGGAGCCGATGGTCTGGTCGGGATATGACCAGTTTGATGCCTCATAGGACGGGGAAACGTAGTGTTCAGGAATTTTAATCCACCCCTGTGGACCGGCCCTGAAGATCCAAGGTGCAGTTGCGGCTGTTCCTAAGACACGGGCTAGAGTGTCTCGACGCGGTAAGGACGATCCCTTGCCTTGGTTCATGACGGAAATCCAATTTCCAAATACGACATCGTGTGGTTTTGATTGTATACCTATATATAGCGACATTATATGTAACACCCCACCTCCGTTAAGGTCACTTACAAAGGGAATGCCTTAACTTTGGTGGAGCATTTTAGTAAACAAAACAGAAACTTACAAGACAGATAAAACAATACTTGAAAATTTTATAACTTTATTACAACAGAAACCGAAATAAGCTTGGTTACATCCTTTCAAATCACAATATCAGAATTCAAGTACAAAATATCAGTCTTGTACAAAAGCCTTCAGAATGCATAGTTTAAAATCATAATCCCCACAGAAGAAGACAATCCATACTTTAAGCACTTCAAGCAGAAGAAATCTGTATCAAGCTAGAGTATTCCCTTCTACAAAACCTTGGGGGAGAAACGGAAGAAAGGAGGCAAAACAACAAGGGTCAGACAAAAAGTCTGGCAAGTCTAGTGATTTTCAGTTATGAACAGATAATAATAACATGACATGAAAATAAAACTGGATGAGAGATAACCGTAACAGGTGTAACAGATATAACAGAAGAACAGAATGATATAAGCTATTGCTTTACACTTCTCTGCACTAATACTAGTATAACAGGATTAGGTGTCACCCTAATGTCTAAACTGAAACAGAAACGGGTACAGAATAATTTCCATAGAAGAGAATTCTAGTAATGGGCCTTTACCACCCCAACAGAAACAGACAGAAGCAGAATGCTGATAATGGGCCTTTACCACCCGAACAGAAACAGACAGAAACAGAATATTAATAATGGGCCTTTACCACCCGAACAGAAACAGTCAGATTAATCCCTACGGAAACAGAATGTAGAATTAGGTGTACACTAGTAATTGGGCCTTTACCACCCGAACAGAAACAGTCAGATTAATCCCTACGGAAACAGAATATAGAATTAGGTGTACACAAGTAATTGGGCCTTTACCACCCGAACAGACGGTACCACGCAGAAATAGACGGGTGTTGCCACCCAACAGAAACAGACGGTACCAACAGAAACAAACAGAACTTAGTGTACCCTAAAACCCTACCCCAAGCGATCGGCTCCCTAAACATAAATACCCTGTGTCGGCCCCACAGTAGGGTGTATCACTCCCTAAAGTGACAACCAATTGGCACAGACCTATTTACAGATGTCATGGCGTCTTACATCCTCAGAGGCAGACAGGGATCCATGCACGCACATGACTCGGTTGGAACGCACCATCAACACCCCTCGCCATTATCAGAATGAAGCACTTATAATTAGTTCAGTAAGCGAGCCCGGACCCTACCTACTGTTGGGTCAAAGTTTTGATACCAGAAAGGGTTACTGACTAATATGGGTCCCAAACAACAGATGACACAAGTAAATTCCCTCCTAACCTTGTGTCCCCAGACTAACAGATTTCAGATTAACTTGTTTACAAGTTCAGACATACAGAGATCAGATTTACTAGTTCACAGATCAGAAAATCAAATCAATAAGTTTTCAGACTAACTGATCAGATATACGGATTTAACAGATTTACAGATTTGTCTAACTTTGCAATTGGGCCTACTGATTCATGGAACAGATTAATTAAATTCATCAGTCTAGTGGGTTTAATTCTATCCGCCCAACACGTTTTAGACATCATATTTATCTCAGATTTTCATTAATTAAATATTAATGCCCAGACCTCTCACATTAGACTGACAGTTTGCGGCTACTGGTTAGGCCGGTTGGTTCCGGGTAGATTTCCGCCGCAAACTGAGTCTAACCTCGGGTTTCTAGCACGTTATGACTAACTTCTCACATTAGAACCTATTGTTTGCGGCCACTGGATGTGACGGGCGGTTCCGGGCAGAATTACGCCGCAAACTCATTCTAACCTCGAGTTAGACATGTTTATCTTTGCGGCCAATTAATTAATAATTTACCATTTTTGCCCACGCCTAATATACATGTCAATTATTCATAGCTAATTCAGATTATGTCAACAACAGACTAATTATATCAACTTAACAGATATAGCAGATAACAGATTTTGCAGATTAGGCGACTTAACGGATTTAGTAGATTAAGCAAACTAGCAGATAACAGATTAGGCATCTCAACAGATTTAGCAGTTTAGGCATCTCAACAGATTTTGCAGTTTAGGCATCTCAACAGATTTAGTTTAGCAGATTTGGCATTTTCAGCAGACTCAGCAGATGACAGATTTGGCAGATGAACAGATCTAGCAGACAAGGCAGTAGAGCAGAACTAGCAGATTAAGCAATATAACAGAACTAGCAGATTAGGCAAATATAGCAGAACTAGCAAATTAGGCAAACAGATTTAATCATTCCTTAAAGTTTCACAAACATATTTTGCCTAATTATAAATTTGGCCTAAGTTTGCATGCCTAAATAGTTGTCATGATTCACACTATGATCATATACCCCACGTTTGCATTGAATTTACATGTCACAGATTATTCTCATAATTTACATGTCCCAATTTAGTTCAACTTGCCTAGTACAAAAGATTCACATATAAATTATACCAAATATGGCCATCGATTTCAATGCATGTCATATATTCAAAAATCTCTTACTTAGGTGTTATCCACATTTGATAGTTATCAAATCTTAATATAGATCTCCACACCTAAGTCATATTCTCTTTCAAATCATGAATTGTTATATAAACAATATGCCCAACAATCTAGTTATAACAGATCTTAATTCAAAATATGCGTTATGTCCAATGTCTCAAGTCACATGTTAACATACCATGGTTCCTCTTCTTCCAATTCACAGAATATGCATAGATCTAAATCTAGTTTACAACCTATGTCCTTTTTCTTAAATCAGTCACAGATTAGCCATGCCCAGTTATGCCACATTCATTATTTGTCCCAAACATTTTAGCATTCGTGCGTTAATCTCTTAGGAGATTGGCGCAGGCTCGTAGTAGCCTGGCTATAGAACAGAAAGAAGAAGAGATACAGAATAAAATAGATCAGAACAGAACATACACCATCTCAAATTCAGATTTACAATCATGTCACAATTATGATTAAAGTTTATATCGGAAAATAACTGCACTTGCCTTGTTTGGATTAAAGAAAGAACTTTAATTGTTGTAGAATCGTTGCAGAAGCTTTAATCTCTAGTTTGAATTGGGTTGCTTAGGTTGATGTTGATTAGCTTCTAGTTTTGATTCCAGCAGAGTAGCAACGCCATTTTTATTTTTATTTAGAACAGAGGCAGAATAGAAGCAGAATAGAATTGTGTGTAGAGAAGGCTAGGTTTGGGGCTATTTAAATAGGTTTAGGCAGACGAATGTAGGTAGAAAACGAGACCAGATACATAAGAATGCACCCAGGCCCAAAACCAGGTTCGGGGACCAGGTCGACCCCCAGGTCGACTGCCCAGTCGACCTGGTCGGGGGGGGGGGAGGGTGGTCGACTGCCCAGTCGACTCCCTAGTTGACCTGGTCGAGGGGGGTCGACTACCCAGTCGACTCCCCAGTCGACCTGGGTCCTGGGCGGGAAATTTCCCGCCCAGCCCGCTTCTGGGTTTGAATTCGAATTTCGAGCTGTTTTCGATTCTGAAAATTCCTGAAACTTCGGAGTGTCATATCTCCCTCATACGTTCTCCGATTCTTGCAAACTCGGATTCGTTTCCAAGCAGAATTCCGAGATGAACGCAATGGCGCAACCCATTTCCCTTGATTCTTATTTTAAAAATTAATTATCTTCTGATTTGTTACTTATACTTTCACAGAAAATACGGGGTGTTACATTCTCCCCTCCTTAAAGGATTTCGTCCCCGAAATCTTCAAGTTAAGAAGAATGTGTCCTACCATCCAACATCCATCTACTCAATCATCAATCACTGGCGTCCATTGTACTTAGAAACTTCTAATGTTGTATGAAAATATGCAAAAGTGTGTGTATATGTTCCTTATCTAATGCAAAGATCAGGCAGTCCACTGATTCAGTTGACCTCCTTAATGCGAATTATGCCAGTGCCATGAGTCCAACATGTATGCAATTTTCCTACTCAATACATATCATTTCTATATGAGTGCATAACCATTCAGTCATATGCAAGATCCATGTGCTGAGTCAATCATTTTGCATCCACAAAAATTGAAAAATGCTCACACATCCATATGCAGTACGAGAGTGTTTTCGAGCCGATCTAGTGCCTAGTGTGTGTTTATGCATCCACGAGCAACCACTAGCAACCACTTGCATCCACTTGCAACCATCAAACATAACATGTCTCAAACACATGTTTACACCCATTAGTTTCTACCTAAAGTTCGAAGATTCGATCAATAGGATACAGTCGAATGATGGAAGCGAGTACAGATAAAACAAAAACTTGGTTTCCATTTGACCTTGGTTGAGAGACAAATTCCCTAAGTATCCGCCCCGAAGACCGAGATCAACATCAGATTGATGCCCAAAGGATTACCCTCTTTAGACAATGTCAAAACTGGAAATCATAACCTTTTCAGAAATATCCAGATGCTTACAGACTACTAGTACAGATCAGATTATCGAATGATTCTCAGAAAACTAAGCATGGGAAAATCCCACTATATCCCTCAAAACCCAGAATGTATACATTACAATCGACTTGATGCCTAACACAGATACCCCTAACCTATTACCAATAGATGAGTCATAACCCTTATGGGTCTGAGTCTACAGCGGAATCAGAAACAATACTAGTATTGAAGTGCAGAGTATCGATTACAGAATCAAAATGCCAGAATCAGAAAGAGTGTTAACTCAATAATCAGATAAAAAAATTTAACCTTCTACTTAAATTTTCTTATTTCTACCCTATCTACCAGTCCCTTGAGCATTCGCCTGTCCTCCAGAAGTGGGTTCTGTCCTCTGCCCTTGCCCTCGTTTCTTCGGGCAGTCCCTAGTGAAGTGTCCCATCTCACCATAGTTGAAGCAAGTGCCCTTCCTTTTTCTGCAATCCTTGTTCAGATGAGTCGAGCTTCCACAAGTAAAGCACTTTTTCCCCTTCTTATCTTCAGACTTCTCATCCTTCTTTTGTGTTTCCTTTTTGGGCCATGCTTTCTTATTCTATGGTTCTTCCTTCTTTGTCTCTTTCGGGCCCTTGTCTTCCTCGTGCAGTAGTGCCATGTCCACCAATTTCTCGTAAGTCGCTCCCATGGGTACATGGGTCATGGCTAGGCTGTTCAGTGGCTCGTTCAATCCTTTAACAAAGCGGAGAGCCTTTTTATGCTGAGTGTTGACTAAATCCAATCCGAACCTAGCCAGTTGGTTGAACTGGTTGATGTATTCCTTGACCGTCATGCTTCGTTGCTTAAGAGATAAGAACTTTTCCAGTTGTAGACTTCGTTCAGCTTGCGAGAGGAATTTTGTCTTAAACCTTGTTCTGAAATCCATCCATGTTTCAACTGGCCTCTCGGCGTTAGTGACTTCCCACCAATAGGAAGCTTCGTCTTTGAGCAACCATACCGCCAACTGTACCTTCTGCCTATTGTCCACCTCGAAGATAACGAATAGATCCTCAGTTTCTTTGAGCCAGTTCCTCGCTTCTACAAATGATTCAGTTTCCTTGAAATCCTTCCCACCCATGGCCCTAAAATCTCTACAGATCTTTGAGAAAGCAATTGCACGAGGAGGGGGCGGAGGAGGGGGATCATTGGCTGGACCTGCGGCGGCGGTCCCAGCCTCAAGATATTGACGAAACCAACTGGGTACATTGTGATAACCCCATACTTCCACTGGGTGAAAGTAAGGAATAATCATATGGAATACAACATAAATATAACAATATATATCACTGATACAACATAGCAGAGGAAACCATAGAATAATAACATCATAGCAGCGGAAATATAATGTCATCAACCACAGAATCCCAACAGTCACAGAATTCCAAGTTTTTACATCAAGTTTGCAGAAATTGAAATAAGTTCCAACTCCCAAAATAAGCAACACGAAATGAAACAAGTTTAATGTCTGAAATTAAAGAGAGAAAAATGCAATAGAAGTAAATGATAGATGTCTTCAAGCTCCAAGTCATCACCTCTCCACAAAAGCAAATCTAAGCAGCTCCAAAGAAAAGACTCCAAGCAAAGGATGAACCTGTTTACTTGGCTGCCCGTGTAGAGAAGAGGGCACCCGAGTTTGAAAAAAGATGAAACAAACTACAGGTCAGTCGTGGGACTGGTGTGAGAATTCTTAACTAATATACTAATAATAATATGGCAAATCCAAAGACCACGCCGCTAATGCGGAACGAATTTATTTCAATGGATTGCCGTGCATAATTTTAAAAGTGTCAAAACAAGCAGATAAATAAATCGTGCAACAACGCAATGCTTTTTAGAAAAATGGAATCGCCATAAGACTCAAGTCCCATCACACAATGCAACGCACACCAGAGGATAGAGTTTTCCCTTATGGTGATTAAACATGCTAAATACGGCAAATACGGGTTTAATATTATTATTAGTATATATAACAAAACATTTCAAAATAAATGTATCAATCCTAGGAAGCATAGGTACCATATGCTATGCCTCCGTACTAGTAATACAATCAAATCCATAGGGTCGTGTTTGGAATTTGGATTTCCATCTGAGTCAAGGCTAGAGAGGAGTTCCTTACCGATTCGACACACTCTAGCCAATGTCTCAGGATTCCCCGCAGAGAACCCTTGGATCCTACAGAGCCGGTCCATGCTTGCGGTTTGTGGATTAGTTATTCCTGAACACATGTTTCCCGATCCTATGGGACCTATCATCCGAGGCGCCTCATTCCATCATCCACATAAGTAAAATGTCTGGGCTCCATACCATGACACCACTTCTAGCTAGAAAGAAACATGCTGCTCTCCCTACGTTCCCTTCTCCCGTTTTAGACTCCGCCGGTGTGTGAGGCTCGTGAAGTCACGCTATACACAAAGCTATGCCTAAGCAGGCTATGCTTTGATCATCCCACAAGGCCTGCTTTTCAACAAAGCCTTGATCATATGCATCTTAGCATGCCACATCGTCAATCCATACCATATCATTGATTTCTGCCAACATATAACCTCTGAGCTCGTACGTCTCAGAGAAGGGTGTAAAACACCAAACAGATATATGTTTAGTAGAGATCAATAGATACAGTATAAAGGAGTACAACGCCAGACATGCAATCCATTTATACGCTTATGCTCTGGGTCTGAGCGAAAGCCAAATCCGTTCAATCGACATGTTCGTTTGGGCAATGACCATGACCTTGAATTGGGAGCAAATCAATTCAAAGCCTCAATCTCCTGAGGGGAAGATTGACGGTCTTCATTCGTCATCTTCTACTTCAATCCTTAACGTCGTTTGATTATTTGGAATGAGATTAACTCGGCCTTTCCAAATAATCTTCATATATATATATATATATAATGAAAATTCTTCCTTATCGTTATTTTTAATTTATAACGATTATTTCCTATTTTTATTTAATTAAAAATAATTAAATCCTTAATTACCGACGATTCAGGTCAATGTCGATTCTGGCGCTGTTTTCAATCGCTTTTGATTTTCATATATCTCGAAATCTAACCGTTGGATTTTGACGTAGTATATATCGTTGGAAATATTTTTCCAAGGCGGTCCTAACGGTTTCAGTTTCAATAAAATCCGACGGTCGGGTCTTCTTGTATAGTCGTTCAAAGATATGATTTTAAAAACTCGAACTACCGCGCTCGATTCGTTTAATTTTAATTATATTTATATATTAATATATAAACATAAACCGTTTAATTCTTTATTCTTATGTATATTTTCATTCTTTATCCTTTCATCCCTTCATTTACAGGAAAATGTAAATCATAAATGATTGATGAATTCTTCCCTTTTATTTCTTTAATTTCTTTAATTTACGGAAAAATGTAAATTATATTTCATCGTCCAATTCCTTCTTTTAATCTCACCTTTACACGTAAAATGTAATTTATAATTCATCGTCCTTAATTACATATAAAAATATAAATTTTATTTACAATGTAAATCCTACTTCTTATTTACATTATAAAAATGTAATCTTTATTTATACAATGTAAATTCATACATTCACTTCATAGAATAAAATGAAATTTCATTCATGCGGGTTAAACTCATTCATAAATAACATAATAAAATGTAATTTACTTCATGTGGACTAATTTCAGTCATAAATTACATAATAAAATGTAATTTATTTCATGCGGTGGGAATTCATTCGTAAATCACATATAAAAATGTAATTTATTTCATACGATGAAAATTCATTCATAAATTACGTATA
This sequence comes from Allium sativum, assembly GCA_030737875.1. Lineage (NCBI taxonomy): Eukaryota > Viridiplantae > Streptophyta > Magnoliopsida > Asparagales > Amaryllidaceae > Allium > Allium sativum. The sequence continues at coordinate 772,034,225 of CM060924.1, read as the reverse complement.
AAAATGTAATTTACTTTATACGATCTAAATTCCTTTAAATTACCTTATAAAATAATGTAACTTATCCCACGGTCAATTCTCTTTTTATTAACATTATAAATAATGTCAATTATCCTACGGTGTCATTCTTTTATATTAACATTACAAATAATGTTAATTTCCTACGGTATAAAATTCTTTTATATTAACATTATAAATAATGTTAATTTCCTACGGTATAAAATTCTTTTATATTAACATTAAAAATAATGTTAATTTCATACAGTGTAAATCCCCTTTTATTATTTAAAAATAATAATGTAAAATTATCCTACGTTGTAATTACGATTTAATTTACATTAAAAATAATGTAAAATGTACATACGGTGAAATTCATATATATTTACATAAAAAAAATGTAAATTCCACATACGGTGAACTTTCTATATATACATTAAGAAAATTTTAAATTCTACATACGGTGAAATTTCTATTATACTTACATTAAGAAAAATGTAAATTTCACATACGGTGAAATTCTTATATATTTACATTAAAAAAATGTAAATTTTCATTCTTGTCACATTTTTATTTAATTTGCATTAAACAAAATGTAAACTTCCATTCTCTAATTACAATATAAAATCCATTCTTCTTTACAATGTAAAATTAACTCTTTAATTACAATGTAAAGTCCATTCTTTTTATTACATTAAAAATAATGTAAATCTTCTTACGGTTAAATTCCTATTTAATATTAACATTAAAGATGTTAATGAGAACCTACGGTTAAATTTACTATTTAATTTACATTGAAAATAATGTAAATTTATCCATGCGGTGGAATTTTTTTTTTTCATGTCATCGCAAATTCTAATAAAAAAAATGTAAATTTCATGTCGTGGCTAATTCTAATTTTAATTTACATAATAAAATGTAAATTTCATGTCATCGCAAATTATAAAATGTAAATTTCATGTCATCGCAAATTCTAATTTTAATTTACATAATAAAATGTAAATTTCATGTCATCGCAAATTCTAATATTAATTTACATAATAAAATGTAAATTTCATGTCATCCCATCAACAACAACATTCAAATAACCCAACAGGTCTAAATCTAACAATTCACATCAAAATAATATACAGGGTGATATTTATGTTGGCATATGACAAATCAACGAGGCATGATTCAATAAAATTAACAAATAATTTATTCTAATTAATCAATAAATTCAGATCTAATATTTAGATATGCTGATCTAACATCATACTGTATGAACGATTCAGATCCATATTTAATATATCACGACATAGCAGATCTATTAATAAACATTTTTTTTATAACAAAGGATTAATAATTAAATAAATTAAATTAAATTAAAAATAAATTCTCACCGAGGCTGGATCTGAAATGAATTGTCAACTTGGATCAGGTCTTGTGTTTGAATTCAAAACGATTTCGGATCTGAAAGATTTTGCATTCAAGTTCATATGAATAATTAAAAATCAGCCTTTAACAACAGACATAGCGACACTAAAAAGCGTGACAAAATCTGAAATCATTTTTACCTCAAATTTTCAGTTTTGGGTTCAAAACTTTGGTTCAATCTTGCAGGAGTTGTGGTTGATGGTTTCCAGAATGGGTAGCGTGATGTCGAAGGGCTTGGAAGAGGGGATGTTCGGCCAGAGGAGGGGGGAGTGCGGCGGCGGCATGTGGGGCCCAGGGGGTGCGACAGCGGCTGCTTTGAAGGGTCGGGGCGGCTTCGACAGGGCACGGGGACGGCTGATTCTGGTATAGATTCGAAGAGCTCGGGAAGAGCTTCGAAACGGGTATTCGTATGAATGTTTTCGTTGAGAGGAGGGGGAGAAATCGAAGCTCAAAGATTTGAGCTTTTATGGGTTTCGGCGGTGGAAAATAACGGAGGAAGAAGAAGGAGACACGACCAATTTATAATATTATTTTATTAGGGTTAATCAATTATTATTTAATTAGCCCGTTTAAGCCCGTTTTGGTCCGAACTCCAATTCAGGCCAACGACTGTCGTACATACCATTTAGCCCCCATTCCGGACTCATCTGGACCTGTCCCGTTAGCCCAAACTGTCATCTTGGCCTCCGTTTTTCAGTCTTAAAATTTAATTCCTTTATTTCTAATTTTTCCGTACAAATAATTTTACCGGGACTACATACTAACTCCGAAAAATCCCGAAAAATTATTTTTGGCTTTCTTATGTCAATACGGTCCTAACAAAATGTATTTCATCGTATTCTGAGACTGTTTGCAAAATGGATAGTTTTCAGTCAATTAATTTTGACCGAAATTGACCAAACACAGTTTCTTTTACCACGCTCACATACTAGCTTCAAAAATCATGTAATTTGAAACCTAGCAATAATTTTACATTGTGGACCCAACAAAAGTGGTTTCGTTGAATTCCGAGGTCGTATGCAAAATGCCGATTTTCAAGGGCGATATATTTTCAATATCGACCTTTCTGAAAATTCATTTGGCCATAACTTTTGATTTCTGCTATGAAACTTTGATTTTTCATATTCGTCAGAAAGATATTCAATAACAAATTTAAATATTTTTGGTTTCGTCAAAATCCTGTTTAATTTGCATCCTGTGTATTCAATCAAAGTTCAGGTTTGACTTTTCCGACTACCTTCCTATTTCTAATTCTTTATGTAATTTATTTGAATATAACTGCATTAACTTTGCTCACAATAAATTTCCATTCATTTTTATTTGAAATAATTTATTTTAAATATTTAAACACCCCTAAAATCCCCAAAATGAAAATTTTAAATTGACCCCAAATTCCAGGTTGTTACATACATGAACACCCTCTGGTATCTCAGATGCTTCAGACTTGCTGAAACGAAAAAGGAAAGGTTCAATACAAAAAGGACCGAAGGAAAGATATATGGCTCTTGGGGATCATGTTTTTCAAAATAAGCTTTATTTTTGAAAATACTTCCTTTCAAAACCTTTTTGAAAATAGTTTTCAAAAACTTTACCCAATCTGGTAACCTTCAGCTCTGTTACCAAGTGTAACACCCCACCTCCGTTAAGGTCACTCGCAAAGGGAATGCCTTAACTTTGGTGGAGCATTTTAGTAAACAGAACAGAAACTTACAAGACAGATAAAACAGTACTTGAAAAATTTATAACTTTATTACAACAGAAACCGAAATAAGCTTGGTTACATCCTTTCAAATCACAATATCAGAATTCAAGTACAAAATATCAGTCTTGTACAAAAGCCTTCAGAATGCATAGTTTAAAATCATAATCCCCACAGAAGAAGACAAGCCATACTTTAAGCACTTCAAGTAGAAGAAATCTGGATCAAGCTAGAGTATTCCCTTCTATAAAACCTGGGGGGAGAAACGGAAGAAAGGAGGCGAAACAACAAGGGTCAGACAAAAAGTCTGGCAAGTCCAGTGATTTTCAGTTATGAACAGATAATGTAACACCCCACCTCCGCCAGGGTGGCTCTTGCAAGCACTCTGACTTTGGAGGGGCGTTTGAATCAGGTAAACATGCATAATGATATATCAAGGCAGAACAAGAACATATGTATATATGTAAACAGAGTAAATAACATAGATAAAACAGCGGAAGATTTCAAACCATTTCAAAACAAGTCTGGTGCAACATAATGTCAACTTTCCAAATACACAAGTCTAGATAAAAACAACATTACTGAAAAACTGAAATACATAAGTTCTATCCCCAAAATAAGTGATAACCATAGCTAGCTTCATGTCAAGACCGTACATGAGCTAAAATCCCACAAGCAAGCGATCAGAAAATCCAAGCTAAGCTCCAATATTCCCACCCTGAGAACCTGGGGGGGGGGGGGGGGAAACGGAAGAAAAGAGGCGAAAGAAAAACAGGTCAGTCAAAAAGACTGAGTAAGCCCTACTACAATCAATGTAAACTGATAAAGTTAACTGACATGAGAAGCAGGGATGAACATAAGGATAACCACATACTAGCATGATGATTAACTAACAAGGTAGATAAAGGTGTCATCGCATAATTAGGTTTAAGGTTTTTGCACCACAGGTGTACTAGCAAGCTAACATGACTTGAATAAACAAGTACTGATCCCTTGGCCCAAGCTTTGGCCCAATAACATGAAGTGACCATAATACGAGGTCCAATAACGTGAAGTGACCCTAATACGAGGTCCAATAACATGAAGTGACCCTAATACGAGGTCCAATAACATGAAATGACCCTAATATGAGGTCCAATAACATGAAATGACCCTAATACGAGGTCCAACCAAATGGTCTAGTCGATCGGCTCCCTATAAGCCTAACTCGTCACGTGTTGGTGTCAATACGGCCCAAACATAATTGTAGTCAGACTGTGCCGGGTCCACCCTTCGGGTGTATCAAACCCTAGGGTGTAAACCCCTGGACACCATAAACATAAGTGCACAGTCTCGATCTACTAGTACCCGTGCATGTTTTCTCCGGCTACGGACTACGTGCACGACCATAGTCCGTCCGGAACTACACCGGCGTACCACTCTGCCGTCGTTTTTGGTCACTTACCTCAAGTCCAGTAATCGTGCCCCCTCCCTAGCCTAGTCCCTAGGGTCTTAATGATACAAACTTGGGATTACTGCTGGAGTGGACCCCCATTGCTAGGATTTTCTAGTGGGTTAAGTACGATTTAACCCTCTTGCTAATCATGGATTAACTTGGTTAAGTGTAACGATGAGTTCACGACTTAACCCTGATTAATCTACCAAACCCAAATTGGTTAAGTATTAAGTGGACCATGACTTAACCCTAATCATGAGGCATTAATTAATTTAATGTTCCTTAACCTCTCACATTAGACCTTGTTGTGGTTACTAGTTAAGCCGGGCGGGTCCGGGTAGCTTTACACCACAACTTGGTCTAACCTCGGGTTCAAGGTACAACATGACCAACTTCTCACATTGGGTCCTATTGTTTGTAGCAACTAGTTAAGCCGGTCGGTTCCGGTTAGTTTTACGCTACAAACTCAACCCAACCTCGAGTTGGTCACACTTATATTTTCTAAGTGTCATGTCCATTATGTTTCCAAAACATATTACAAGTTTTCAAGCATTTGGGTAGACCTAACTTAATAGGTAAATTCCCAATGGGTAGACCTAACTTAATAGGTAAATTCCCAATCTTATGTTTTTATGTCTTTTAAGTTTACCCAACCCCAAACGCAATCCCATCGCTTACATATCGCAATAGCGCATAAAGGATAGAAAGAGGGAACTTGGCATAATCATGACATAAAGGTGTTGAAGCCACAAGTTTAACATGGTGGCATATGAAATGTACATATGTTCATATACTTGCATATTGCATCATTAGGCCTCAAAAGCATGCATAAAACCAAACTTAGCATATTGGTGATACATGGCGATAAATGACATGTAGAAATGGCCATAAGTTCGCATTTAGCCTCACATGCAAGTTATCATAAGAGATATGATAACTTACATGTTGCCAAAATGCAACCTTTAGCATAAAGCTTGAAGCTTTATGTTCATATACTCAAGGTAAGCTTGCATAACATGATAACATGAACAAAATGATCAACCCAAACTTGCATAACATAACTTGCATATCATATGACAAACTTGCATATCAAACTTGCATAACATAACATGATCAAACTTGCATATCATAACATGACAAACTTGCATAACCTAACATGATAAACTTGCATATCATAACATGGCAAACTTGCATAGCATAACATGGTAAACTTGCATATCATAACATATCAAACATGCATAACATGACATAGTAAACTTGCATATCATGGCAAACTTGCATATCATAATGATCAACCAAACTTGCATCATTCATTTAACTTTAGAGTTTAAATATGAAAGTAGAAAAGGGCTTACAATGCTAATGAAGACACAAAAATATATATAGATTGAGACAAAGCCCTTATGCAATCAAATAAACCCGAAATGCAAGCTCCAATAGAAAAACCCTTGAGCAAAAATGATCAAAACCCTTGCTTTATGATGTAAATATGGAAACTTGACTTGAATGCAAGCTAATGACACTCATACAAGCTTGAAAACACTTGTATGCATGGAAAATCTCTCATAGAAATAACTTAGAATTTTATGAAGAGAGTGGAGGCCATGAGAGGAATGATTTTGCCATAGTTTAGTTGTAGGGTTGAATAATGATGATTTAGGGTTAGGTTAGGGGCTTATTTATAGAGATTAGGATTAGTTCTAGCCTTAGGATTAAACCCTAATTCCAATCTCAACCATTAAAACCGAATCTGGCCTCCAAACTCAACACAACTCCCAAAATGGTGCACCAGGCAAAACTGCCCGGCTGAGCCAAGTCGACACCCAAGTCGACAGAGCTGTCGACTTGGGCCTAACCATGTCGACTGCCCAGTCGACAGGGCTGTCGACATGGGTGGTCTGGTGGGAAATTTCCCACCTGCGCCCAACTGCCCTAATTTCCAAATTCAAACTTGAATTTGAAATCTGTTTTTACTTTGAAATTTTCTGAAAACTTCGTTGGGCCTTAATCGGGTTATACGGACTCCGATTTTCGAAAACTCGGACTCTATTTCGCGTATTTTTCCGAGACGAACGCAACGGCATAGCCCGTTTCCCTTGATTCAGATTTATAAATTAAAGTCTACCTCGATTTATGTTATAACAGGTTATTGAAAATATGGGTTGTTACAGATAATAATAACATGACATGAAAATAAAACTGGATGAGAGATAACCGTAATAGGTGTAACAGATATAACAGAAGAACAGAATGATATAAGCTATTGCTTTACATTTCTCTGCACTAATACTATTATAATAGGATTAGGTGTCACCCTAATGTCTAAACTGAAATAGAAACGGGTACAGAATAATTTCCACAGAAGAGAATGCTAGTAATGGGCCTTTACCACCCCAACAGAAACAGACAGAAGCAGAATGCTGATAATGGACCTTTACCACCCGAACAGAAACAGACAGAAACAGAATATTAATAATGGGCCTTTACCACCCAAACAGAAACAGTCAGATTAATCCCTACGGAAACAGAATGTAGAATTAGGTGTACACTAGTAATTGGGCCTTTACCACCCGAACAGAAAAAGTCAGATTAATCCCTACGGAAACAGAATGTAGAATTAGGTGTACACTAGTAATTGGGCCTTTACCACCCGAACAGACGGTACCACGCAGAAACAGACGGGTGTTGCCACCCAACAGAAAAAGACGGTACCAACAGAAACAAACAGAACTTAGTGTACCCTAAAACCCTACCCCAAGCGATCGGCTCCCTAAACATAAATACCCTGTGTTGGCCCCACAGTAGGGTGTATCACTCCCTAAAGTGACAACCAATTGGCACAGACCTATTTACAGATGTCATGGCGTCTTACATCCTCAGAGGCAGACCGGGATCCATGCACGCACATGACTCGGTTAGAACGCATCATCAACACCCCTCGCCATTATCAGAATGAACCACTTATAATTAGTTCAGTAAGCGTGCCCGGACCCTACCTACTGTTGGGTCAAAGTTTTGATACCAGAAAGGGTTACTGACTAATATGGGTCCCAAACAACAGATGACACAAGTAAATTCCCTCCTAACCTTGTGTCCCCAGACTAACAGATTTCAGATTAACTTGTTTACAAGTTCAGACATACAGAGATTAGATTTACTAGTTCACAGATCAGAAAATCAAATCAACAAGTTTTCAGACTAACTGATCATATATACAGATTTAACAGATTTATCTAACTTTGCAATTGGGCCTATAGATTCACGGAACAGATTAATTAAATTCATCAGTCTAGTGGGTTTAATCCTATCCGCCCAACACGTTTTAGACATCATATTTATCTCAGATTTTCATTAATTAAATATTAATGCCTAGACCTCTCACATTAGACTGACAGTTTGCGGCTACTGGTTAGGCCGGTTGGTTCCGGGCAGATTTCTGCCGCAAACTGAGTCTAACCTCGGGTTTCAAGCACGTTATGACTAACTTCTCACATTAGAACCTATTGTTTGCGGCCACTGGATGTGCCGGGCGGTTCCGGGCAGAATTACGCCGCAAACTCATTCTAACCTCGAGTTAGCCATGTTTATCTTTGCGGCCAATTAATTAATAATTTACCATTTTTGCCCACGCCTAATATACATGCCAATTATTCATAGCTAATTCAGATTATGTCAATAACAGACTAATTATATCAACTTAACAGATATAGCAGATAACAGATTTTGCAGATTAGGCGACTGAACGGATTTAGCAGATTAAGCAAACTAGCAGATTTAGCAGATAACAGATTAGGCATCTCAACGGATTTAGCAGTTTAGGCATCTCAACAGATTTAGCAGTTTAGGCATCTCAACAGATTTAGTTTAGCAGATTTGGCATTTTCAGCAGACTCAACAGATGATAGATTTGGCAGATGAACAGATCTACCAGACTAGGCAGTAGAGCAGAACTAGCAGATTAAGCAATATAACAGAACTAGCAGATTAGGCAAATATAGCAGAACTAGCAAATTAGGCAAACAGATTTAATCATTCCTTAAAGTTTCACAAACATATCTTGCCTAATTATAAATTTGGCCTAAGTTTGCATGCCTAAATAGTTGTCATGATTCACACTATGATCATATACCCCACGTTTGCATTGAATTTACATGTCACAGATTATGGTCATAATTTACATGTCCCAATTTAGTTCAACTTGCCTAGTACAAAAGATTCACATATAAATTATACCAAATATAGCCATCGATTTCAATGCATGTCATATATTAAAAAATCTCCTACTTAGGTGTTATCCACATTTGATAGTTATCAAATCTTAATATAGATCTCCACACCTAAGTCATATTCTCTTTCAAATCATGAATTGTTATATAAACAATATGCCCAACAATCTAGTTATAACAGATCTTAATTTAAAATATGCGTTATGTCCAATGTCTCAAGTCACATGTTAACATACCATGGTTCCTCTTCTTTCAATTCACAGAATATGCATAGATCTAAATCTAGTTTACAACCTATGTCCTTTTTCTTAAATCAGTCGCAGATTAGCCATGTCCAATTATGCCACATTCTTTATTTGTCCCAAACATTTTAGCGTTCGTGCGTTAATCTCTTAGGAGATTGGCGCAGGCTCGTAGTAGCCTGGCTGTAGAACAGAAAGAAGAAGAGATACAGAATAAAATAGATCAGAACAGAACATACACCATCTCAAATTCAGATTTACAATCATGTCACAATTATGATTAAAGTTTATATCGGAAAATAACTGCACTTGCCTTGGTTGGATTAAAGAAAGAACTTTAATTGTTGTAGAACCGTTGCAGAAGCTTTAATCTCTAGTTTGAATTGGGTTGCTTAGGTTGATGTTGATTAGCTTCTAGTTTTGATTCCAGCAGAGTAGCGACGCCATTTTTATTTTTATTTAGAACAGAGGCAGAATAGAATTGTGTGTAGAGAAGGCTAGGTTTGGGGCTGTTTAAGTAGGTTTAGGCAGACGAATCTAGGCAGAAAACGAGACCAGATACATAAGAATGCACCCAGGCCCAAAACCAGGTTCGGGGACCAGGTCGACCCCCAGGTCGACTGCCCAGTCGACCTGGTCGAGGGGGGCCGACTACCCAGTCGACATGGGTCGCCCGCTTCTGCGTTTGAATTTGAATTTCGAGCTGTTTTCGATTCTGAAAATTCTTGAAACTTCGGAGGGTCATATCTCCCTCATACGGTCTCCGATTCTTGCAAACTCGGATTCGTTTCCCAGCAGAATTCCGAGACGAACGCAATGGCGCAACCCGTTTCCCTTGATTCTTATTTTAAAAATTAATTATCTTCTGATTTGTTACTTATACGTTCACAGAAAATTTGTGGTGTTACATTATATATGGTACCCATGCCGTCTATGATTGATACTTATGATTATAATTGTTATTGAAACATATAAACACTAGTAATAATATCAAATGCTTTTGTTTTATTCGTATCAAGCATATTTTAGCCATTATAAGATAAAACTCTATCCTCCCGTTTGCGTTGCATTATGTGATCGGGACTGAGTCTTATAATGGCTTCATTTTTATAAAAAGCATTGCGATGTTTAAATGATTTACTTCTTTTAAAGCACTGGCAATCCAATGGAGTAAACCCGTTCCGCGTTAGCGGCATGGTCCTATGATTGGCCTAATTATAAAATAAGTTAAGTAGATTTCTCATACCAGTCCCATGACTGACTCGTAGTTTGTCTCACTTTCAAACTCGGGTGCCCTATTTTCTACACGGGAAGCCTTGTATTCAGGTTTTAGCAGGGTCTTTCTGGATAGCTGGAGCTGAAGCTGGATTCTATTACTTCTTTCTTTTTATGCTATTCAACTCCTGTTGTACATATTATGATTTGGTTCCGCTGTATACATTTTATGTAAAGCCGAACTGTATTTTGTACTAAGTATGATCCTGTATACTGTGTAACTCTGATGATTATGTTTATCCAGTGTATTCTATTGTACATTATCTGGTGTATTTATTTATTTCTGTTCTGCTGTTATCTGTTTATGTGTTATATTCCAAAGATTACCCTTGCCACCGTGGCTACGGATCTTGATTGATGTGCGTGCAATACAGTAAACCAATTAGCTAAACCAATAACAGCTAAGAAGAGAAGGAGAAGAATTTTATTCCAAAAGAATAATTACAAAATAAACCCTATTGTCATTACAAATGAAGGAGTTACAGTGTATTTATATATGCTATGGCAAAGACTAAGTGGCCAATTACACAATGTGGGACAAAATCCCTTTTCCAAAATAACAAATAAACCAATTAGCTAAATGTGAACGTGTGTGAATAGATTTGCAATTGTCATAGCTTGCGGGCATCAAATGGCATCAATTTCAATTGTTTTGAGCATGAATGAGAACTTCATATCATCCAAGACAAGAGATCTTTATGAAAAGCGTTGAATCTTGACTTTAAAATATGTAGCAGAAGGTGGTTGAACAACAACATTTCTTTAGGTCATCAAGCTTCAATCCAGCTCTAAAATTCAACATTCTTCTTGGATCAATTCTTCAATCTTTTCAACAATTAAGCGCATCAATCCATTCATCCTATATAATCAGGAAACACAACTATAAATACACAATATCAATTATTTTAAAGATAAAACAAGATAAATAAGAAGATAAAATATACGCATTTACGTGTATATCAAATACCCCCTCATTTATCTTTTTATTTGTCCTCGAATAAACTAAACTAAGGTATGTCACGCTTTCTTAGGAAACATGATTGCATTTAGCGTATGCAACAAGCCGTTAAACTCCTATGTGTCCATAGTAGGACAAGTGTTATCTCGTGAGGGTTTTCAGTGGGCACTACCCAAAGAATCCAAATCGTCTTATGTATGCGGATTGATCAGACAATATATTTAAGGTTTTCCAAATGCCCCGTCTTCTTCTTTCCCGATCAACGAGAATTTTCAAATGAACAACTCTTTTCTTTATCCACTGATCCTTGGTTCATTGACATTATCAACTACTTAGTCACCAAGAAGACTCCTTCTTTTTGTTCCAAGCAGGATAAACAAAAATTCTTTTCCTAAGTGAAACATTTTTTCTAGGATGACCTTTATCTTTTCAAATATTGTCCTGACCAAATCATCCGAAGGTGTGTTCCCGACATTGAAACTCGCAGTGTCCTCTCTTTCTGTCACGACCAAGCCTATGATGATCACTTCGGTCCTAAAAAGACAGCCGAAAAGGTGCTGCAATCGGGTTTCTACTGGCCCAACCTTTTCAAAGATGCTTATGAATTTTGCAAAAATTGTGATCATTGTCAATTCTTAGTGAAAATTGGCAAATGAAATATGATGCGCCTAAAACCCATTCAAGAAGTCGAAATTTTTGATGTTTAGGTTATAGACTTCATGGGACCCTTCCTTAATTCTTTTGGGAACCTTTACAATCTCTTAGTTGTCGGTTACGTTTCTAAATGGGTTCAAGCTGTTCCATGCAAAACAAACGATAATAAGGTTTTTGTGCGCTTCTTGAAAGAAAACATCTTTTCTAGGTTTGGCACACCTTGCATAATAATCAGCGACAACGGAACACACTTCTGTAATCGTTCTTTTGAAGCCCTCATGAGAAAGTATTCGATAAACCACAAGTTATCCACTCCTTACCATCCTCAAACTTGTGGGCATGTTGAAGTATCAAATAGGCAGGTTGAAGTATCAATTAGGAAGATTAAGCATATCCTTGAGAAAAATGTGAATTGAAATCGCAAAGATCGGTCCCAAAAGTTAACCGACGCTCTTTGGGCGTACGCACCACTTTCAAAACAAACTTGAGTATGTCCCCTTATCGGTTGATTTTTGGTAAGCCATGTCACTTGCCAGTTGAACTAGAACATATGGCATTATAAGGAATAAAAAACCCTAAATCTTGACTTAGAGCAAGCAGGTGAACTTAGGAGGCTTTAACTTAATGAACTTGATGAAACTCAAAATGATGCCTATGAAAAAGAATGAATTTATAAGGACAAAACGAAAGTTTATCATGGTAAATCAATTTTACGTAAAACTTTCATGCTAGGTCAAAAAGTTCTGTTGTATGACTCAAAATTGCATTTATTTCTAGGTAAATTAAAATATAGATGGACAGGACCTTACATTGTACGGACCATGTAACACCCCGTAATTCTGTAACACTAAGATTCACAAATCAAGGCAGAATTAAAATTAAAATTCAAAATCAAGGGAAACGGGCTGTGCCATTGCGTTCGTCTCGGAATTCTTCATGACAACGAGTTCGAGTTTTGCGAGAATCGGAAGATATGACCCTCCGAAGTTTCAGGAATTTTCAGAACAGAAAACAGCTCGAAATTCAAATTTGAAATTATAATTCAAACCCAGAAGCGGGCTGGGCGGGAAAATTCCCGCCCTGGACCCAGGTCGACTAGTGAGTCGACTGGGTAGTCGACCCCCCCTGACCAGGTCGACTGCCTAGTCGACCTGGGTGTCGACCTGGGTACAGAAACCCACTTTTGGGCCTGGGTGCATTCTGATGTACCTGGTCTCGTTTTCTGCCTAGGTTCGTCCGCCTAATCCTATATAAACAGCCTTGGTCTCCTTCTCTATTCACAATTCTTTTCTATCCTTATGCTGCCTCTGAGAAAATGTATAAACAAATAAAATAATATATAAAATAAATCAAGACGAGGAAATGCTGCTCAAGACTTTCAAGAGGAGATTCATAACAAGCTAGGATTCAAGTGAAGATTCAAACGACTTCAACGACTGTTTTTCTACGATAATCTCTGTAAGTCGGTTACTTTTTAGATTTGAACGTTTTCTCTGTTCGTTACATGAAATTAAAGGAATAAAAGAATATTCCAAATCTTTCTATTCGAATCAGTGCTTATATCTTTGGACCTAATTAAGAACTGTTATGATTCGATGACCGATAAGACTGTGACTATGAAACTATGGACCTTAAAACCATATGCCTCTTTGACTATGAACATTGCCTATGACTATGAACACTGCCTATGACTGTGACTCATGACTATGAGAATTATTTCCTTGACTATGAACACAAGCCTATGCCTTTGATTAGGAAACACAACTATTGCCTATGACATAACAAGAACGGCTGTGATTAAACACCTATGATTCATGACTAGGAAAGTGTTGCTTAAGTTTTGTGACTGTGAAATTGGGTCTAAACCTGATTTTCTATTCTATCTATTCTTGGTTTTCTTTGGTTTTAGATCTTGGGAATTTACCTATTAAGTTAGGTCTACCCATGTTCTTGAACCTACGTCGTTATTCAACCCTTTTTATGTCATAAGATTTCCAGACCTATAGGCCTTTGGTGTTTTAGATCAATTTCAGTGAAATTCGTTAGGTCTGTAATTAGTAAATTATCATTTAATGCCAGTTATTATGTCTATCTTTTTCATAGCATCTTTGGTTCATTCCCTATTTTCTACGAATCTAGATTTATCTATAATCTAGATTGAATCACGATTATACGAACGGTGGGAATACGATTTGGGCAAAATATGAAATTTACTAAAAACGTAGTTATATACTTGGAAATTGGCATAAGTTGGGAACATGTATTATGGCATGTTCATAGAAATGCAAATTGGATAAATTTGACATGAATTATAGGATGTGTAATTTGAATCTAGTAATGACTTGTAAATCTAGCATTTACATGAATTGTGAACTAGAATAATAAGTCTAGTTTGATATGAACTGTAATTAGAATGTTAAATCAGAATTGGATTAGCTAATTTGGCATGATAGTATATTGGCATAATTTTGAAATTGGCCATAATTGGGAGTACTTGTCAGGTTTAGCAAAATCATGGTTCGTGACACTTAATTTGGTATAGTTTACATACCAAAAAGCATAAATATGATATAAAGGGGAAAATGGGCCATAAGAATAAATGTTGACAGTTTACATTAAAAGAGTAATTAGGAAATAAGTAAATTAGGAATGATTTACTTATAGAATTTGTCCTAAATGAGGAAATGTAAATTTAGACAAATTAAAGGTTTATTAACGACATCTCTTTTAATAATACGCCAGAAAGTTCTAGGGTGACAGAGAGGATAATGTCTAGGCTTGGGTTTGGAAAATACAAGTATCCTGCTCTCTCTGGCTATCCCTAACTGATCCGACGGACGGGATGGTTACTTTCAAAACCTGTTTGAAAATTAATCAAAACCCTTTTGAACTTAGAAAAACACGAATATGCTTAACCCGAGGTTAGACTGAGTTGCGATGTAAACCTGCCCGGAACCAACCGGCACATCCAATAATCGCAACAATATCTGTCTAGTGTGAGTGGTAGCGGCTTTACTTTATTTAGTTAAAGCTAGAACAAGAATGGTAGGGTTAAGTTAATTAAGTCACTTAACCAATTCAACATGATAACCAGACCAGTGGGTAGGGTTAGGTTCATACAGACACGTAACACAGTTAAGCTATAATAGGAGGGTTAAGTCCATAGGAACACTTAACCAACATAACACAGTTAAGCTAGAATGGGAGGGCTAAGTCCATAGGGACAATTAACCAACTTAACATGGTAACAAGACAAGATTTGTAGGGGTTAAGTAACTAAGAGAACACTTAGCCAAATTAACATGTTAACTAGACTAGAAGGTGGGGTTAAGTAAAGTTAATACACTTAGCCAAATTGACATGTTAACTAGACTAGAGGTTGGGGTTAAGTAAAATTTAATACACTTAGCCAATTTGATATGTTAGCCGGACTAGACCGTAGGGTTAAGTAAACTTGAACACTTAACCATCAGATTGTGATAAAGGAATAGGGTTAAGTCTAAAGCATGAAGGGATAATACTTAACCATTAATAACATGTTAGTTAAAACAGACGGGCAAGGTTAAGTTAAAAAGGAACACTTAACCAGTTTAACAGGATAAATGAAGAGGGTTAAGTTAGCTTGAATTGACTAATGACACTTAACTAATCCAAATTGACGGGAGAGAGAACTAAGTAGTAAACCTTAGTTAAAAGGAGCTAAGTAGTAAACCTTAGTTAAGAAAACAACGATTCTGGAAACTAAGTGGTAAACCTTAGTTAGTGAAACTAAGTAGTAATCCTTAGTATAATACGGGAAGGAGCGAATGTCCGTCTGAGTAAAAAGAAGGCTCCAACGAATTAGGTTACGAAGCCCGAGGTTTCGAGGGGACGTGAGGGTACTCTTGGTATCCCTCTGTGAGGCTGCAGATGATCCTCCTAGGCTCACAGAGGTTAATGTCTGCGTTAGAAGAACCAGGGGTATGCCATGGTTGCAATATATGGCAACCTAAAGACCAGGATGGACCAGCGTGATTCGGCGAGAAAACGGTAGCCCTGTGAGAGAAACTCTTCGTCTACCATCCATCTTGAGTCAGTCGAGATACGTGAAGCGGAAAGGCGGAGAAGTCCAAAAGACCATATACTTGCTATCTAGTTATGGGTGAGGATGGCCATAGGTTAGTGGGGCATAGGGGGCCTGCGTATAGTTCTCATTTTTCAAGGTGTGTCATTAGTTGAGGGAGGGGTCGAGTGGGACCATAACCACTAGAATAAAAACAGACCTTAGCATCTGCATCGGCAGATATCTGAAAGCTCCCGGCCGAGTTCTGTGTTTCTTGATTTGCCCTGCCATAGGATTCGGGCCGCACATTACATGACATGTGCATCTAGAAAAGCGATAACGATTCGCGATACATGTGTGGGAAAGTCTAGGGACATATACCACTCTAGGTAGTATATCCTAGACTAGGGGGCATCGTTCGTCAGGTAGCATAATCCCAAGTTGGACTAGGTGGCATAAACCCTGAATCAGACAAGCGTTCAGCAGATAGCGTAAACTCTAGTTGAATCTAGAAAGCACTTGATAGAAAACCCTAGATTAGATCTAGGTAATAAATAATAAATGTATGCCTGAAGGCAATGGAAACTACAGGGATTGGGATCACGTTATCATTACTAGTTGGGACACTAGTTAGGTGGTGCAGAGATATAGAAACCAGTATAACAAGGAAATAGCTAAGCGGCGAAAGTATTAGAGCATATCCAGTTTATCTTATCTTAGCATATCTTGTGTTAATCTTGTCTAACCTTGTTGACCCTATCATCATGGTGTTATCTTGTATTCAGTTAATTCATGTCGTTTTGTTTTTCCATGTTCACATGCTAGAAGTTACTGAACTTACTCAGGCTTTATGTCTGACTCTGTTTTTCTTTCGTCTTCTTTTCTTCCGTTCCCCCCCCCCCACCAGGTAGTAAAGGAGGGAATAGTATAGCTCAGGTTAAGTTGGATTGTCACTCTCTCCCAGCTTGGAGATTTGTCGAAGTTTTGCTTGGATTCTCTTTTCAGATGTTATGGCTGGCTCTTGCTACATTGGGGAATATAAATGTTGTGTTATGCTTCTTTATTTTGTAAGATAGATGATACTCTGATATTATAAAGAAATCGTTGTGCAAACTATTTTATCAATAAAGCAAAGTTTTATTTTCCGCTGTTTAATTTCTGTCTGTCTTGTAATTTATCTGCATCTTTTACCTTAAAATGCTCCACAGAACTTAGTGCATTCCCTTTGTGAGTGACACTAACGGATGTGGGGTGTTACACGTGGTATCAGAGCTGAAGGTTACCAGATCAGATAAAAGATTTGAAAAATTATTTTCAAAACGGTTTTAAAAGAAGCATTTTCAAGAGAAAAGATTTGTTTTAAAGGCATATTCCCCAAAGCCATACGCACTATCTTCTCTTCCTCTGTTTGAATTCTTGTCTCCTTCTTTCTTGAGTCTCTGGGGCTCTTGGCTTTCTGGGAGGTAACCTTATCGATGGGCGAAGTCGCGCCTGGCTTCCATCCATAGCCGTAGTTGTTTCACCTACGGCCAGTTTTCTTTCAAGCTTATATGGTTTTCTGTAAGATGGAAGCAGCTTTTGAGAGATTTGTCAACATGGCTACACACGGAAGGGGATGAGGAGTTTGGCTAAGGAGCACAACCCCAGGATGAGGAATTCATGGATGTAGATTTAGCTCACGAAGGAGGAAGAAATTATAAAACCTAAGACAAGAGGAAGTATCTTTACTAGGGTATGATAGGGCATATAATTAAGGACAAGGGCAAGAACAAGGAACAAGATTTTCAGAAGGGCAAGTTCATACTTTCACCACCAAGCGTACCTAGGAGAAAGATAGTAAAGTTCTGTTGGAAGAGTCTGGTTTTGCTGTTCGTACTCTTTCCTTTGGTTTTAGCGCTTCGCATTTGTTCATATCCACTACCATAGTTGAGTCTCTACACCATAATACTTGTATAGTAGAAAGATCCCACTAGAGTCTCAAATCCAATTGGTGGTCCGACCAGTTTATTTTTGGTTAGTAGGGATTTGAGAATAGCTATCTAGTTTACTTATATCATCTCGCGTAGATCATCTAAATTCGGAGGAGATATTCCTTGGGTGCTTGTCTGATATTGGTTTAGGCCTTTGGGGCTTGTACTTGAGGAATGTCGAGTTCGACTAGGATCGTTTGCGTGAGAGATGAATAGTTGTGGCAGGCACTCTAAGAAGCACGTAGTGACCTTTCGACCCTTATAGTTATGGCATGATGGATAAGCTAAGAGGAGAGACCTCTGATCATTCTATTATATACACTCAGTATCATGGTTGACATTTGTTTATTCTGGAAATGGAGGTCTGAAACTTCACAATCGTGAAGTTAAATTAGTTAAGATACAGTGGAGTAAAGCTCAAGAAGGCTAGATACTAGCATCATACCCTTTTCCCTTAAGGGTGCATCCTTGATTTCTTTTAGGAGCTTTACGCATAATTGTTTCTCTCTTTCCAAAGTATATCCTTTAGGTCGTATCATCGATCCTTAGGTAGAAGCCAATGGATGTAAACATGTATTTGAAACATGTTATGGTTGATGGTTGCAAGTGGTTACTAATAGTTGCTCGTGAATGCATATGCATACGTATTAGGCACTAGATCAGTTCGGACGCTTTCATATTGCATTTACAGATATGTATTTGTTTGTAAGTTGAACTTGATATGTTATCATATGGATGTTGCATATGGATGAATGGTTGTGCACGCATGTAGTATTTATATAACCAGGGATGCTTACATACATGATTGGACGCATGGCACTGACATGATTCGCATTAAGGAGGTCAACTGAATCAGTAGACCGCCTGATTTTGCATTAGATAAAGAAATATACACACACTATGCTTATGAACATGAAAGCATTAGAAATCTTTTAAGGACAATGAATGCCTGTGATTGAATGGTTGAGTAGATGGGTGATTGGATGGTATGACACATTCTTCCTAACTTGAAGATTTCGGGGGCGAAATCCTTTTAAGTGGGGAGAATGTAACACCCCGTAATTCTGTAACACTAAGATTCACAAATCAAGGCAGAATTAAAATTTAAAATCAAAATCAAGGGAAATGGGCTGCGTCATTGCGTTCGTCTCGGAATTCTACATGAAAACGAGTCTGAGTTTGCGAGAATCGGAGTCCGAATGAAGGAGATA
The DNA here is from genome assembly GCA_030737875.1 of Allium sativum. NCBI lineage: Eukaryota > Viridiplantae > Streptophyta > Magnoliopsida > Asparagales > Amaryllidaceae > Allium > Allium sativum. The sequence continues at coordinate 772,015,100 of CM060924.1, read as the reverse complement.
TGAGCCTCCGAAGTTTCAGGAATTTTCAGAACAGAAAACAGCTCGAAATTCGAATTCGAAATTCGAAATTCGAATTCAAACCCAAAAGCGGGCTGGGCGGGAAAATTCCCGCCCAGGACCCAGGTCGACTGGGGAGTCAACTGGGTAGTCAACCCCACCTGACTAGGTCGACTGCCTAGTCGACTTGGGTGTCGACCTGGGTACAGAAACCCACTTTTGGGCTTGCGTGCATTCCGATGTACCTGGTCTCGTTTTCTGCCTAGGTTCGTCCGCCTAATCCTATATAAACAGCCTTGGTCTCCTTTTCTATTCACAATTCTTTTCTATCCTTATGCTGCCTCTGAGAAAATGTATAAATAAATAAAATAATATATAAAATAAATCAAGACGAGGAAATGCTGCTCAAGACTTTCAAGAGGAGATTCAAAACAAGCTAGGATTCAAGTGAAGATTCAAACGACTTCAACGACTGTTTTTCTACGATAATCTCTGTAAGTCGGTTACTTTTAGATTTGAACGTTTTCTCTGTTCGTTACATGAAATTAAAGGAATAAAAGAATATGCCAAATCTTTCTATTCGAATCAGTGCTTATATTTTGGACCTAATTAAGAACTGTTATGATTCGATGACCGATAAGACTGTAAATATGAAACTATGGACCTATGCCTCTTTGACTATGAAAATTGCCTATGACTATGAACACTGCTTATGACTGTGACTCATGACTATGAGAATTATTTCCTTGACTATGAACACAAGCCTATGCCTTTGATTAGGAAACACAACTATTTCCAATGACATAACAAGAACAGCTGTGATTAAACACCTATGATTCATGACTGGGAAAGTGTTGCTTAAGTTTTGTGACTGTGAAATTGGGTCTAAACCTGATTTTCTATTCTGTCTATTCTTGGTTTTCTTTGGTTTTAGATCTTGGTAATTTATCTATTAAGTTAGGTCTACCCATGTTCTTGAACCTACGTCGTTATTCAACCCTTTTTGTGTCATAAGATTTTCAGACCTATAGGCCTTCGGTGTTTTAGATCAATTTCAATGAAATTCGTTAGGTCTGTAATTAGTAAATTATCATTTTATGCCAGTTATTATGTCTATCTTTTTCATAGCATCTTTGGTTCATTCCCTATTTTCTACAAATCTAGATTTATCTATAATCTAGATTGAATCACGATTATACGAACGGTGGGAATACGATTTGGGCAAAATATGAAATTTACTAAAAAAAACATAGTTATAAACTTGGAAATTGGCATAAATTGGGAACATGTATTATGGCATGTTCATAGAAATGCAAATTGGATAAATTTGACATGAATTATAGGATGTGTAATTTGAATCTAGTATTGACTTGTAAATCTAGCATTTACATGAATTGTGAACTAGAATAATAAGTCTAGTTTGATATGAACTGTAATTAGAATGTTAAATCAGAATTGGATTAGCTAATTTGGCATGATAGTATATTGGCATAAATTTGAAATTGGCTATAATTGGGAGTACTTATCAGGTTTAGCAAAATCATGGTTAGTGACACTTAATTTGGTATAATTTACATACCAAAAAGCATAAATATGATATAAAGGGGAAGATGGGCCATAAGAATAAATGTTGACAGTTTACATTAAAAGAGTAATTAGGAAATAAGTAAATTAGAAATGATTTACTTATAGAAGTTGTCCTAAATGAGGAAATGTAAATTTAGACAAATTAAAGGTTTATTAACGACATCTCTTTTAATAATACGCCAGAAAGTTCTAGGGTGACAGAGAGGATAGTGTCTAGGCTTGGGTTTGGAAAATACAAGTTTCCTGCTCTCCCTGGCTATCCCTAACTGATCCGATGACGGGATGGTTACTTTCAAAACCTGATTTGAAAATTAATCAAAACCCTTTTGAACTTAGAAAAACACGAATATGCCTAGCCCGAGGTTAGACAGAGTTGCGATGTAAACCTGCCCGGAACCAACCGGCACATCCAGTAATCGCAACAATATCTGTCTAATGTGAGTGGTAGCGGCTTTAATATATTTAGTTAAAGCTAGAACAAGAATGGTAGGGTTAAGTTAACTAAGACACTTAACCAATTCAACATGATAACCAGACCAGTGGGTGGGGTTAGGTTCATACAGACACTTAACACAGTTAAGCTAGAATGGGAGGGTTAACACCATAGGAACACTTAACCAACTTAACACAGTTAAGCTAGAATGGGAGGGCTAAGTCCATAGGGACACTTAACCAACTTAACATGCTAACAAGACAAGATTTGTAGGGTTTAAGTATCTAAGAGAACACTTAGCAAAATTAACATGTTAACTAGAATAGAAGGTGGGGTTAAGTAAAGTTAATACACTTAGCCAAATTGACATGTTAACTAGACTAGAGGTTGGGGTTAAGTAAAATTTAATACACTTAGCCAATTTGATATGTTAGCCGGACTAGACCGTAGGGTTAAGTAAACTTGAACACTTAACCATCAGATTGTGATAAAGGAATAGGGTTAAGTCTAAAACATGAAGGGATAATACTTAACCATTAATAACATGTTAGTTAAAACAGAGGGGCAAGGTTAAGTTAAAAAGGAACACTTAACCAGTTTAACAGGATAAATGAAGAGGGTTAAGTTAGCTTGAATTGACTAATGACACTTAACCAATCCAAATTGACGGGAGAGGGAACTAAGTAGTAAACCTTAGTTAAAAGGAGCTAAGTAGTAAACCTTAGTTAAGAAAACAACGATTCTGGAAACTAAGTGGTAAACCTTAGTTAGTAAAACTAAGTAGTAATCCTTAGTATAACACGGGAAGGAGCGAATGTCCGTCTGAGTAAAAAGAAGGCTCCAACGAATTGGGTTACGAAGCCCGAGGCTTCGAGGGGACGTGAGGGTACTCTTGGTATCCCTCTGTGAGGCTGCAGATGATCATCCTAGGCTCACAGAGGTTAAGGTCTGCGTTAGAAGAACCAGGGGTATGCCTTGGTTATAATATATGGCAACCTAAAGACTAGGATGGACCAGCGTGATTCGGCGAGAAAACGGTAGCCCTGTGATAGCAACTCGTCGTCTACCATCCATCTTGAGTCAGTCGAGATACGTGAAGCGGAAAGGCAGAGAACTCCAAAAGACCATATACTTGCTATCTAGTTATGGGTGAGGATGGCCATAGGTTAGTAGGGGCATAGGGGGCCTGCGTACAGTTCTCATTTTTCAAGGTGTGCCTTTCAATAGTTGAGGGAGGGGTTGAGTGGGACCATAGCCACTGGAATAAAAACAGACCTTAGCATCTGCATCGGCAGATATCTGAAAGCTCCCGACCGAGTTCTGTGTTTCTTGATTTGCCCTGCCACAGGACTCGGGCCGCACATTACAGGACATGTGCATCTAGACAAGCGATAACGATTCGCGATACATGTGTGGGAAAGTCTAGGAACATATACCACTCTAGGTAGTGTGTCCTAGACTAGGGGGCATCGTTCGTCGGGTAGCATAATCCCTAGTTGGACTAGGTGGCATAAACCCTGAATCAGACAAGCGTTCAGCAGATAGCGTAAACTCTAGCTGAATCTAGAAAGCACTTGATAGAAAACCCTAGATTAGATGTAGGTAATAAATAATAAATGTATGCCTGAAGGCAATGGAAACTACAGGGATTGGGATCACGTTATCGTTACTAGTTGGGACACTGGTTAGGTGGCATAAAAGTATTAGAGCATATCCAGTTTATCTTATCTTAGCATATCTTGTGTTAATCTTGTCTAACCTTGTTGACCCTATCATCATGGTGTTATCTTGTATTCAGTTAATTCATGTTGTTTTGTTTTTCCATGTTCACATGCTAGAAGTTACTGAACTTACTCAGGCTTTATGTCTGACTCTGTTTTTCTTTCGTCTTCTTTTCTTCCGTTCCCCCCCCCCCCCCATGTAGTAAAGGAGGGAATAGTATAGCTCAGGTTAAGTTGGATTGTCACTCTCTCCCAGCTTGGAGATTTGTCGAAGTTTTGCTTGGATTCTCTTTTCAGATGCTATGGCTGGCTCTTGCTACATTGGGGAATATAAATGTTGTTTTATGCTTCTTTATTTTGTAAGACAGATGATACTCTGATATTATAAAGAAATTGTTGTACAAACTATTTTATCAATAAAGCAAAGTTTTATTTTCCGCTGTTTAATTTTTGTCTGTCTTGTAATTTATCTGCATCTTTTACCTTAAAATGCTCCACAGAACTTAGTGCATTCCCTTTGTGAGTGACACTAACGGATGTGGGGTGTTTCAGACCGTATTTCCGTATGGTGCGGTAGAAATCGAGAATCCAATTGATGGATCATCTTATAAGGTCAATGGTCAACGACTTAAACCTTACTTGGAACCAATACCCAACCAAGAGGAAGAGCTCATGGTCTTCCATGAGTCACATTACATTCGGTAAGACGAACTAACCCTCTTTTGTACATATGTAAATATTTTTTTCTCCCTTTCACTAAGATATGTCTGATTAACGACTGTGAGGACATTGTCACACTTAAGTGTAGGGGGGAATTTACATTACATCAGCAATCAAATTTTATGAACTAGGTCACTCGTTGAACAAGGATTAACTTAGAATTCATAAATAACACCTTGGTTCTTGTTTGATAAGTTGAATTGTTGGGTGATGGGAATGAACATTATTTATTCATTGAGTTGTAATATGTCTTTTTAAGATGCTAGCTTGAGACTGTGCAGATGTTAGTCGTGTTCTGGAGTTAGCGTGTCAACCCTTGTTATACATGTTAGAATGTGCAAGTAAGAATGATCAAAAAAATCATGAAATAAAAATGACTTTGGACCTATATTTGTTGGATTTCTGAGTTTGTTTTCATGCATAATAATTTTTCTCACTCAAATTTTCAAACTAGTAAGTTCTAAAGTCCACTTGGCCCAATTAAGGAGAAATGACTCATTGTAGCATTCTTCTTTGATACCCCCACATTATTCAGACCTAAGTTTTAGTCGATTTACATCCATGTTTCGACAAGTTTTCTTATATTGTTATACTTAAGAAACTTTTATTTTCAAAGGTTAAAAATGTCACTTTGATACCAATATTACACTACCTACTCCGTATTTGTTTTAAGGTTAGATAACCATATAACACATCTTATTTTATATGGGTTATCTATCTTACGAAACTTTGCTTATCATTACTTTCAACTTGTTATATAACATCAATCCAGACTTGTGCGTTGAGTTAGGGTTATAGAAGTAGAGTAACTAGGGAACAAAACTTTCCTTTCATGATGTGTTGGTTATGATTCGCTTAGTAGAGGAGGAATCAAATGAAATAATATACGATATCATTCCGTTCTATCTTCACTCATCATTCATCATGAAAAAGAAAAAAGGAAGAAAAAAGAAAGAAAAGAAAAAATGCGATGAGGAGAAAATATCTCAAAATAAAATAGTTATCCATCATTCTTGACTATAATACATTCATTTCCATTCCATCCACATCCATCATACCGTACTTAGAAGCGAGGTTTGTAGTTGAAGGGATGAAAGGAAACAAAAATTTTCGTATATGTCTTAGTATTACTTTATCTTTTGTAGCTTGAAATTCAACTAATGCACTAGCCCTCTTATCTATAACATTTTTAGAACTCATAAAATTCTCCTTCATCTATGCACAACTCACATCCAGTACGTTACAGTTACACTGGTGCAAAATTATTCAAAAAATAATAAAAATAAATGATTGGGTGCACATTTTTGATGTGTAGAACTTTGGTTGACACGACATTCTTAACTTTCAAGGCAATTACAGTGTTATCAAGGAATTACGATTCAGCTTGAAAATTTTTGTTCATTTTTGCACCAGTAATGGGATGGACAATTTAGGACTAAATCGTTATTATTGAAGTTAGGTAAAGTCCTTGGAATTTGAAAGACTTAAATATATTGTTTGATTAATCCGCGTACATAAGATGCTTTGGATTTTGTGGGTAGTATCTGCTGAAAACCCACATGAGATAACACTAGTCTTACTAGGGACACCTAGGGGTTTAATGGCCTATTGCATACACTAAATGCAATTGTGTTTCCTACGAAAGTGTGACATATCTTAGTTTAGTTTATTCGAGGAGGAATAAAAAGATAAGTGTGGGGGTATTTAATATACACGTAAATGTGTATATTTTTTCCGCTTATTTATCTTGTTTTATCTTCAAAATAATTGATACTGTGTATTTATAGTTGAGTTTCTAGATTATTTATGATGAATGGATTAATGCACTTAATTGTGGAAAAGCTTGAAGAATTGATGCAAGAAGAGTGTTGAATTTTAGAGCTGGATTGAAGCTTGAAGACCTAAAGAAATGTTGCAGTTCAACCACTTCTACTGCATATTTTAAAGTCAAGATTCAATGTTTTTCATAAAGATCGCTTGTCTCGGATGATATGGAGTTCTCATTCATGCTCAAAACAATTGAAATTGATGCTATTTGATGCCTGCAAGCTATAACAGTTGCAAATCCATTCACACGCGTTCACATTTAGCTAATTGGTTTATTTGTTATTTTGGAAAAGGGCTTTTGTCCCATATTGTGTAATTGGCCACTTAGTCTTGGTCATAACAACTATAAATACACTGTATCTCCTTCATTTGTAATGACATTGGGTTTTATTCTGTAACTCTTCTTTGGCATAAAACTATTCTTCTCCTTCTCTTCTTAGTTGTTCTTTTATTTTATTTATGTTATGTTATTTATTTTCTTCTTCCCTATTTCTTATTTAACTATGTCCACCTAATCCCCTTTAATTAAGGGGTGATGACGCTTAGATTAGGTTTAGTATGAATGACATAGCCAAAAAGGATTAGGACTTTATTTATATAGATCTAAATCTAAACAAGGGTTAGATCCAATCCTTCATACTCTGTGTCATTTAAGAGCTATGCTCCTTTACATGGTATATTTGAGTTCGATCTAACGCTTATCGGATTCAGATCTGACTTTTAGGGTTTTAGAAATAAAATAGTGAATCTTTCCTGATAGCCAATGGTTGTTTATGAGCTTAGCTCCTGCACAGGCTATACTTGTCGTTATTCACATATTTGTTTCTAGAAACCTAATTATCATTGATTCATGTTTGTGATTGAAACATGAATTAGATCTGTATTAATATATTTAATTATTAATCCATATTAATCTAGTTTATGTCATTGCTTCCTAATTGATTTTGTTTATTATTAAAAACTCTTTTTTTTGTTATTTTAAAACAATCAAACTTCTGGAATAACTTGATTGGATTTATTATTTTAAATAAATTTGGTCCTTGAGTTCGACACCCTTTACAACAACCCTTATTGTTTAGGAAAGCCGAACGAATTTAACAGTTGTTTATAATTGTTTAATTTGTTCGCAAACAGTTTGTCCTAGAGACAGGTGGAAATTATAACTTGGATTGTAATAAATAAAAAGGAACTTACTAATAAATCTTAGTAAAGAGAACTAAGTTAATAAATAGATAACAAAAAGAGGTTGTGATAATGAGGTTATGATTAAACAAGAAAGAATTAAGTAGGCTTATTATTATTAGACTTATAATTGGACATTGAAGTTTAATAAAAGAAATTAATAATAAGCGGAAGCCCACTCTGACGGCATAGGGCTAAATAAAGAAAGTAAGCAATCAATTGGAAGCTAATGAACCTAGTAACTTGAAATTAAATGAAAATGTGAGTAATCAAGTTAATTGGCCGCCTGATGAGATAAAGCAAGCACTAAAATGAAAGATTAAAGGTAGAATCTAATAACACGTTAGTGTAATGCATTTGGACCGGTCCGCTTGTACGAAGGTGAAGAACCCAATGGGGTAGATCATTGAGGAGTCTCGAGACAAGGGAGGAGTATCTCTTTATGATTATTCTGCCTGGTTATTCTGCTAGTTATTCTATTTGTTTACCTGTGGGACTAGAAGGAAGCACGCGGCTTCCGAGGGACCTGGTAGGATACTCTGTGGTGGTCCTCTTTTGCGGTGTATGCTCAGGCTGTACTCGTAGAGGTTGGGTCTGCGCGGTACCACTCGGTGAGTGTACCTTGACTACAACTGTAGCTTGGCAGTCAAAAGGTTATGGCGGATGGCGTTGGGTTATTCGGCGATTGCCTCGGGAAGAGGCTAGGTCACAATCAATACAGGATAGTAATCGCTGGGTACCTATCATCGGAAGTCAGTGGGATGTGGAAAGACTAGAGCTAAACCAAGATACCATCGACCTTCCACTATCGAGACGTTGGTTGTGGGACATGCCAAATTGGACGTTATATTGTTTTCTAGGGGCATGCCACTTAGCTCTTGATGTAGTCTTTCACTAGTTGATGGAGGAGCCAGGGTGGGACCATAGCCACTATGAAAATGCAGACCATACTTGGATATCTTTATTATAGGCCTCACAAGGCGGACCTTTACAGATATGAAAAGCTCCCGACCGAATTTTGTGCATTGGATGTTGCTTTATTACGGGACTCGGAGTACAGTAGACAGTACATATGTGTGAGGGTCTAGATACATGCACTGGGTGGTGTATCATAGATGGTAGGGCATTACTCCGTGTTGAGACTTGATTCGACCGAGGAGTTCAGAGATGACGAATCTGTATGCTTACGTGGCATAGCGATGGTAGTTCTATGAGATTACATGGTGTAATGATATAGATTTTCCCTATGTGATTTGTCGCAAATGGATGTTGTATACACTTACGTGGCGTGATGGCGGAGACCGTACGAGGAGGGTACTATGGAAGTAACTTAAGATGTGGGGTTTAGCTACATGTATACTATATTAGGTTAATATACTGGGGAGTAGATGAGTACGACGTGAGTATAGACCCTCGAGTGTTGTCAACCCAAATAACCTAATTATTAAGAAAACACAACTGAATGATACATGTATCGTTATTTTAGAATGTATAATTTTTCCATTCACCAAAACTTTGTGTTCTAACCCCTTCCTCGTAACATACTCACAGGTCAGGTTTATGGCAGAGATTTGATAGCCTTGGATACTAGTTAGACTGTATTACTACTTTGGTAAGGCTATATATGGTTATATTATATTTTATCTATTCCATTATTATCGATCTCTGATATATTTATTAGCTATGTCTTTTCTACAGGATACCAGACAAGCCAACCTGAGCTTTGATATATTGGGATTTTTGAGAAAAAAAGTCAGTTTGTCGAAATTTGGGTTGTTACATATGGTATCAGGGCTTAGGTTTAGGATTCCTGTATAGATGGTGAGTGAACGTATTTGTATTTTTATAAATTATTAATATATTATATATATACACCTAGATCCCTTAAGTAACCCACTAAATAGGGAGAGCGACATATGGAAAGAGTTGGGATATCAGTTATGTACACTAAAATGTTTATGAAAATTTGAGATCCTTAGGTGGTTTGGGTGAAAAGTGTACAATGTGTTTTTAATGGGAAAAGAAGGATCGCATATGTTAGTATCTGAAATGTTAGTATTTTGGATTAGTGGGTTTGGCAGTTGAGCCTTATAAATTAGGAAAGAAAATAGATTGGGAATATATATATATATATATTTGAGAGAAATGACTTTGTGTGAATAATTTAGAGAGGTCTAAGTAAGTTAGAAACCCACTTTGAGTCTAGCCCCATTATAAACTTTTAAGAACTTGAAATTTTAAAAGCTTTTGGGTGGTAGTTTATGGTGTTTTTCAAGTTTTGACCTTAAAAGTTTACAATTTAAAGTATGTACTGGCTAAATATTGTAAAAACAATTTTTGAAACAATTGAGGTATTTTCGACATTAAAAAAAAATGTAAGTAACATATTTGAAAAGCACATATTGGGTTTTGGAAAAAAAGGGTATATTTTTAAAACGGTGATTTCTTATGAATTTTTTGTCTATAATGAATTCTTTCAGAAAAATGTGTACATTAAAGGGCATGTATAGCTCGCTTGTTTTAAAGTATGGAAGAACTAAATAACAAAACATATAAAGGATTGCATTTTGTCAAAACTAAAAAATTTCACTAAGGAAAATTTTGAAAATCTCTATTATTTTGACATGGATTTTTGACAATTGTTTTGACATAAACTTTGGTGGGTGGACAAAATAAGTTGAAAAAGAACTTTAGAATAGAGTAGATGTTTGGGGTAAGTTTAGAAATTTACACCTTGTTGTAAGTAATTGAACTGGCATAGTAAAATGAATGGTTGTGAAATTAATTGAGTAATAGTTGTCTTTGTCTACTCCAGTTTTTATGGTCTGAAAAAAAATTGTATTTTTTTTATGAGATGTCACATGTTATGGTTTGGTAATAATAAATTTTAATGAAGAAAAATAAAGTTTTGAATCCTTTAATATTTGGAAGGAAAATGAAATTATGAGGCCAAACCACGTTTTTAAATCATGAAGTAGGTAAGGATTAGTACCTAGGAAAGATAGGGAAATTTTTTGAGGCTATAAAGTAAATTGCAAGAATTAGAAGGCTTATTTAAAATTAAACTTAGATCTGTGGATTAAGTTAAGCTAAGAAAAAGTAGTGACTTAACTAAAAGAAAACCAATAACGCTGACAACTGCAAAAGCAAAGCAACAAATATGACAATTGGGAAAAGTGGAAAATTTGAGTGAAATAGGAAAAAAAAGATGGATTTTCCGAAGTAAGTTGGAAAAGAAAAAGAAAATTTACTTATGTGACACTAGTACCAAATATGTCCGTTGCATTGCCTCCATTGCATTAGTTGTCCTTTCAACCGATGCAAATAATGTTATTTTCATCGGACTTTGAGCAGTTAATGCAAATAGACCAAAGCAAATAGCATTATTTGCATCGGTTATCTTTACAACAGATGCAAATAACATTATTTGCATAAATTTCTAGGAATCGATGCAAGTAAACTGATGCAAATAATGTTATTCACATCGGCCGTCAACAACCGATACAATTGCACCAAAGCAAATATTATTACCTGCATAGTTATTTAAGAACCGATGCAAATGCACCAAAGAAAATAATATTATTTGCATCAGTTTCTTAGGAACCGAAGCAAATGTAAATTATTTTAATCAGAGAAAAGGCACATATTGATAATGTTAAACAATAGCGTGCATATATAATTGTTTATAATTTGTTAAAATTAATGATTACTAATAAATAACAAAAAGTAATAGGTAATAATCAATAAATTAGAAGTAAACTAGTAAATTTTATTTAATAAACTAGAAATAAATAATAATTTATAAAGTAGAAGTAAAATAGTTAATTATAGCTAATAAACTGCAAATTAGTAAAAAATAGCTAATAAACTTAAAATAAATAATAATTACAAAAATAATTAATAATTAATTTTCAGTATATAATACCTACTTAATAATACTTAGCAATTAAAAATTATTATTCATTAACACCATTAAATAATTAATAATTGATTATAATTTTCGATAAATACTTTTAAGTAATTAAGCAGTATTTGAACAAGTAATTATTAATTAATACTTACGTTTAATACTTATTAAATAAGTTAATAATTATTAGTATAATTATACACGAGTTAAGATTAATAATTAATAATTAATATTTAGATTTTTATATATTAATGTAACTATTTAATGTTTTTTAAAATTGATAATTTTAATGTTTAATTATTAATAATTACTAAATTATAATTAATATTTATTTTCATTTCATAATTAATATTTATAATTAATGATTAATAACATAAAATTAAAATTAATTAATAATTAGTAATATATTATACTAAATAATAGTTTATGTTTAATTATAATTTTTATTATTTAATTTAATTATTATAATTTAATAGTTAATAATAATATTTAATTTACTATAATATTATATTTTATAATTGATGATCTATAATTAAAATATAAGAAGTAAACTTTAACAGTTAATTTCTAATAGTTAATAGTTAAATTACTATTAAATAATTAAGACAAATATTTGATAAATTAATTGGTACATAAAAATTAATAATTAAGAAGTAATATTTGTTATTTAGTATTTTCTAGTTATTAATTTTTTTTATTATTTTCAAAAAATAAAGATTAAAATTTTCTAAATTAAATTTAAAAATATTCATAAACACAGGGAAGAACAATTCTGAAACTTTATCAAAACTAGAAAAATATAATAATAATAATCTACTAGTTTACTCATACACAAATGGTGTGTTTGCGGTAAGTGGAAGGGGGTATTTTAGGGGGGGGTTTAGAGGGGAATTTTAGCATTGAATTTTAGCGGAAAATGCGTTTGTAGCTTTAAGCGGACCATCTAAGCTGATCATTTTTTTAACAACCCAGTTTTTGGACCAGTTTTATATTCTATAATATATAGATTATGTTGATAATTTAATTAAATAAATGAGATTTATATATCTGGTAAATATTAGGAGAAATTCCAAGAATATATTTATATTTTAAAATTTTGTAATCAATGTGTGTATATATATAATACAATAATTAATATTTATTATCTTATTGTATATTTTTATTTATTAGTTTATTTCATGTGAATATAGATTTCTTAAGTAAAATTAAAAGGGAAATTTAACTATTTTACATAAAAGGTGAAGAAGATAAATTGTGAATTTACTTGAATTTATCATAAGATATTACTTATATAAATTGTTGAATTATTTCTTGTAAAAGGAAATACACGTATATATGATCACTCAATATATTCATTAATCTGATATGTTGGTAAGGTTAAACTCATTTAAGTTAGAATAATAATTATTAAATAATTATGTGTGTGTGTATTTACTTGTTTATGTATATAAAATCAGGTATTTGTTGTATTAACAAATCTTTGTTGCATTTAAGAACTTGTTTTAACTTATGTAGTTATAACATAACTTAATGTAACTAATGAAGATATATGCACATAGAACAGAATCTACTTGAAGTCAAATATTACTTACTTCATATGTAAGCATATATAGGACCTGCATTTACATTCATAAGAAGGGATGGTATCAATTCAAATTTAGATAGCCAGTACTAGGCTTGTATGTAGGAAAGAAAGAAGGCCTGTTGTTTCAAATAACATATATGTAACCATCCTAGCTGCCCTTTCCATCAAATTAAAAGCTGCCAAAAAACTCATTTCCATCGAGCTGAAAGGACATAGATTAATCTTTGCTTTATAGCTAAGGTTAGAATTGAAAGTACACATACAGGAGCAAATGTGACAGTAAAAAACATGTGTGGCCGAATTTCTTAAGATCAAAGTTATAGCCATTTAAGGGGATTATGCATCATACTTCACTTCACTGTTGCATTTACAACCTGCACATCAAACTGTGAAACATGTATACCTCAATACATAGCTAAACATATAAATGGCCATAGCCTCGAAGATGTAGTAGAATAGAGACTTAGCAAGATTCCTTTTCAATCAAATATCACCTCTTTTAAAAGCTGCTGAAATCTACACTGCTTGCCTAAATGCCTAGACTACCAAAGTCATACCCATCTATAACTACACATAAGAACTCTACAATTCACACATCAGTTTTCCGGAAATAAAATGAAAACAAATAATGAGTAAATGGTAGAAAACAGTGTAAAAACAGAGAGGAACAAGAATAAAAACTGAGATTTTAACTATGTGCAAAGCTTGAGGAAAACTATAGCAAGGCAATGAAGTATATTTAAAACTGGAAACCAGTAGCATGAAGGACCTGGAAATATTTGGCAAGACAGTGGACTGTAATATGGTGAGTAAATACTTAAAATTATATATATATATATATATATATATATATATATATATATATGTGTGTGTGTGTGTATGTATGTATGTATATGTATATGTATATGTATATATATATATATATATATATATATATATATATATATATATATATATATATGGTGGGGAAAGCTTGTTAATGGCAACAGGCGATTTTGCCTGCTTTCGTCCTGCGTGGGTTTTTTCCCCAGATAAACATCCGATTTCCAATTTACACCTTTTTCTACACACAAACTTCAATGAGATTTCCTCTCGTTGATAAGCCTTCTGTTATTTCATCATATTTCTACGATTAAAATCAGATTTGGGGAGTTTTAATCCAGATCTGAGTCTCCCAAATCGTTGTTTTCAATTCACAATTACAGATCTCACTACATGAGTCCATCTACTTTTTCGTATCAAATCCAAAGACCTAATCGTGGACCCCGTTACTGTTATTCCTTCAACGCTTCGTTTGGACGCAAGGGAAGAGGGGATTTGGTCTTGAGTATGGAGGGTCAAGCCACCAAGGATATGGGTTTCGACATTGTTGGCGCTACAGATTTACTATCAGTTCCATTTTCTACTTCGAAGGCCATAACTCCCGTTTTCTTCTTCGAAGGCCAGCGGTGGTGTTGGGGTAAGTATTACAAATTTTAGATTAGGAAGTGAGCGAATTTGTCTTGAGTTTGGGTTTGATTACAAAAGAAATCACTGTGTAACAGCCCACATTTTACGTATCAGATAATATATATTTGTTTTATTCTCTAAGGGTTGGATCATTCTCATCTTTTAATATGTTGTTTATGGGGATGTGAGACATGTCTATATTTATTACTGACTTTGTTTGTGACCATTTTGCCCCTGTCAACCGTGCACAGGGCATAACTTTTGACCCAGGTCAAATCAGAGGATGACCTATTCCATTGGAAAGGAATTGATGATTGCCTTTCCGTAGAGTGGTTACATTAAGGATTTGGCTCAGCGATTGAGGAGAAATCGCTATTTTAAGGTTTTTCAGTTGGCTATTTAGGTTTTGGAGCCTTAGCGGAATCCTATAAATAGGGGTGAGAGTGAAGGGAAAAGGCTTACTTTTTCCCATTCTCTCATTTGAAGGCATTTGATCTCCTTCTTCCTCCTACACCCTTCCACCATTAAAAATCCAAATCTAAGGGAGGAAATCGAAGATCTACGCCATCCAAGGCAAGATCTACATCATTTCAAAGGCAAATTCATCGGATCGAGGGGTTTGATTCGGAGTGCTCGCTGTCCGGATTCTTTTTTCTATCATTTTAGATTGTTTCGGCAAATCGGTGAATGATTTACATCTCTCACTTGAATGAAATGAAGTATATGAGTGTTTGTGCATGTTTCTCATCAAATTGAGATGTTTTACCATAGATTTACACCATTATAAGTTCATTTTCATATGCATCACTCTATGATCTAATCTAACAAGTTTTACTCATTAATTTCATGTCATTTTACATGTTTACATTCATTAGTTCTCTCATTTTGATCATATGTTCATTATAATGGTTTTTAGGTGAGATTTACATCATTTTTGTGGTAATCGCCATATTCATGTGGTTGGTAATGTTACGATATGTTTATGATTGTGTTTGATGATTTTGGTTGAGTTGGTTTCGTCGGATTCGCCGTCTGGCGAAGTTTTGGTCGAAATCGGAATTGAATAGCAATATGCAGGAACTGGCTCGACCATAGATTGAATCGGTCAAAAATTGGCTCGATTAGGAGTTGGCTCCGCCATAAGTTGAATCGGCCAGAAGTCGGATTGAAACGAAGTTGGATCAGATAGGAGTGGATCAGATCAGGTCATATTCGAATCGGGTCATATTTGGACCGGGTCATATTCAGATCGGGTCATATTTGGATCGGGTCGGTCATATAGATGATTGTATCGGGTCAGTCGTGTTGGTTGGATCAGTCGAATTTGAAGCTAGAAGGGCGCTGGATTGGGTCGGCCAAGTTTGGATCGGATCGGTCTGAAAGAGGGTAGATCGGTCATGTTTTTAGCAGCGCTTTTAAACGCTGTGGTTGATAGTGATGATGCTATGGTTTGTTTCCAACCGGGTTATTTTCTGAAAAAGTACGTTTTTCAGGTACGACTCAGATTTAGAGAAAAGGTCTGAAAAAATATTTTTCGGGTGTAACAGCCCGAACCCTAGCCGCAGTGCAGTGGTGTAATTGGCTGGGTGATGATGTGACTTCGAAGTAAATTCAAATAGGAAGGTTCGAAGTGTTTAATGTGTTCATTGATCAAGGTGGAACAATGAATGAGGTGGCAACTCAAAGGTTGTGAGTTGGTGGATAATGGTTGCTCAAGAAGGTCGCTTGAGCAGTAAATAGCCGTCCAGGTTGGACGACTAGAGATATTGAAGGCCGAGAGATTATCATTGTCGTAAGTTCTAGCAGGCTCAAAGCAGGGGTACGATGGGGGCACCCAATAGACCAGAAGGTTGCTGGTCGAGTACCTTGGGTATCGTTGAAAGGCCTAGTTGTCAAGGTTGGACATTGTCAAGGTTGGACATATGGAGTTTATGCTAGAACTGGGGTTACCATTAGCCTTTGACATATGGCAAGGTTGGCCGTCATACGATTAGCGGTGGTCTCAAAGAAGGATTGGCGGTGATAGCTAGAGTTAGTCATGGATGACTGGTTGTTCTGTTTGTACTATCTCACATAGATTATCCAAAGTCAAGGGAGATGTTCTTTGAGTGCTTAACTATTGTTGGTTTAGGCCTTTGAGGAGAGTACTTGGGGAATGTTAAACTTGATTAGGCTTGTCTGTGTGAGACTTATATAATCTGGATGTTATGAGTGTTTTCCATGATTGAATGAGTGTTCTGATTTCTATGGATGAACGGTTGAATTGTTATTGTAAAGGCTATCAGTGTCCGATGTGGGGAAGATAAGGTTGAGTTCTTCTCTGGTGTCGTGGGTAGACTATTATGTTTCTCTATCTTTCTCGTACACTTTATTGTTGAAGTTTATTAGCTGTTTTATCGCTCACTAAGAATGTTGTCTGACTCAAGGTTTTATGTTTCCTTTTATTACCTTGGGCTGTTCATCCGGTTGTGGATGGGCGGACTAAGTAGCAGGTGACAGGTGATGCTTTAGTGAGGACGATGGTGCTGATCGGTGGCGAGCAGGAGGCTCACATACCAGTTTTACTACTATGTAATAATTGGGTTTCCGCTGTTTGCTTTTCTGAATAATATAGTGTAGCAACTTTGTGTAAACACTATTTCCAAGTTTGTGGATATTACTTTCTGGTTGTATGAAAGTCTTGTGTTTCTGCTTCACTATTACTACCTGTTGTATATGTTCTATTATATTTTATCCTTGCGCTGTGAGTTTACGACAGGTTCCGCTTGTGGTTACCTACCCTAATGATCGTCCATGACTGCCTTGCACACCTTTTAGTGCATTATTTCTTTTGTATAGTGCGGGAGTTATGGGCGGTCGTCACATTTGGTATCAGAGGTCTGGTCAACGATTTTTGGCCAAAGTTCAAGGACGTAATCACGTATGAGGGACGTACTTGTGGATTTCAGTTGGATGCTTACTACATATATATTAGCATATATGGTAGTAACGGTTGTTTTCCTTTAGCAGTTTTTCTTGAAGTGGATAATTGTTCTAAATTACAAATTTAGAATGAGTAGACGAGAAACAAGATGCACTGCTAGGGGAGCCAATACTAGAGGGGGAAATGGTGGTGAACCTAATTACCCGGCCATGTTTGAAGCCATGGCAGAAGCAATTATGCGAAGGGTACCTGCTCCAGTGGCGGCAACGGTAGATGATGGTGTGCGAGTTCCTAGAGTAGTAGCAAAGCTGTGCAAGGACTTTACATCTCTAGGGGGTAAACCATTCAAGGGAACTGAACTAGCTGAAGAGGTTCATAGGTGGATGGATTCTTGTGTTCGAATCTTTGGAGACCTGGGTATCGAGGATGCAATAAAGAGAAAACTTGCATCAAGGCAACTGCAGAGTAGGGCCATGGAATGGTGGAATTCTGTTACACTCGAGACTCCAGAGGTAGAAATTTCATGGGAGCTATTCCAAGCTAAGTTTGAAGCAAAGTTTATCTCCACAGCTCAGAAATCTTCTCTATTCAAGAAGTTCGTAGAGATGAAATAGAATGGTCGTTCTGTTGTTGACTATATTTTTGATTTCGAAGCCTTGTCTAGATATGCTCGTTCATACATTGATACACCATATCAGAAGATCGAGAAGTTTGTCTTGGGTTTGGATGCTTATATCGGAAAATCGTTAGTGGAACATCTTGATGATTCATTTGAAAAGATTGTGGAAAAAGCTACTCGTCATGAGAGCTTGTTTCCTAAGGAAGTAAATATTGTCACTGCAACCAAAGAGGCTCAGAAACCACATCAGGGTGGTAATAATAAGAAGAGGAAGCAGCAACAACAAAAAGGAAAAGATGGTCAAAAGAAGCCCAAGAGTGAGGTGGTTTACTTTAACTGCCACTAGAAAGGCCATTATGCTAGTGAGTGCAAGAATCCCAAAGCTGAGAAGAATTGCATCAAATGTGGAAAGCCTGGGCATGAGAAGAAAGATTGTCCGGAATCAGCTAAGGGCAAGCGGATTGTGAAGGCATATGCTTTGGAAGCTATATCATCTTCTTCAAGAGCTCCTACTGTAGAGGAGAAGGGAAAGGGTGTCATGGTGCAAGGTATTCTTTCTGTTAATGGTGTTTCAGTTCGTGTTCTTTTCAATACTGGAACGTCACATTCCTTAATTTGCAATAAGCTTGTGTGTCTCTTGGGTTTGGAACTTGAGATTTGTGATAGACCCTTCGTAGTGACTAATCCAATTGGGGGTTCGTCAAATCTTTGCATGATATGTCGAGGTCTAGTGTTGTCGAGTCATGGTTGCTCTTTTGTGTGTAATTGCTTTGTTCTTAACTTCGCTGGGATTGGGATCATCTTGGACATGGATTGGCTCAAGAGGTATGCGGCAAGGGTGAATTGCGAGAAGCTAGAGGTGAGGGTCAGGGATGTGGAAGGGCGAAATGTGTTGATTAGATGAAAGTGCGAAGACGGGGTCTTTGTGAGTTATCTATATTCGCTTGGGAGTCCACAAGAAGACCTATCATCAGTGTTGATTGCTAATGAGTATGTAGATGTCTTTGACGAGGTCAAAGGGTAGCCGCCACATCGTGAGATTGAGTTTAGGATCGATTTGGTCGAGGGTGCTAGACCAATCGTTATGCCTCTTAGGCGGATGGCGCCTAGGGAAAAACAAGAGTTAAAGGTGCAAGTTCGTGACCTTTTGGGAAAAGGATTCATTCGGAGGAGTGTTTTCGAGTGGGGTGCAATAGTCATATTTGCAACCAAGGAGTATGGCTCGTTAAGATTGTGTGTAGACTATCGTGAGCTGAACAAGGTGACTAAGAAGAACAAGTATCCGTTGCCAAGGATTGATGACTTGTTCGATCAGCTTCACAAAGCCAAAGTGTTCTCAGATGGATTTGGCTAAGGGATTTCACCAGTTGAGCGTGGCTAAGGATAGTGTGCCAAAGATTACTTTTAGGACACCATCCGGTTTCTTCGAATGGTTGGTGATGCCATTCGGGTTGACTAACGCACCAGCGTATTTTGTGAATCTTATGAATAGAGTATTCAGAGACCAGTTGAATAAGTTTATGCTTGTGTTCGTGGATGATATTCTGGTTTACTCCAGAAATGAGGAAGAACATAAGACACACTTGACAGTTGTGTTAGAGATCTTGCGGAAGCATCAGCTTAAGGCTAAGTTCTCAAAGTGTCACTTCTGGAAGGATGAAGTGAGGTTCTTAGGTCATGTAGTTTCTGGAAAAGGGATAGCGGTTGACCACACTAAAGTTGCAGTAATCCAGGACTGGGATAGACCTAAGAATGCGACGGATGTTCGTAGTTTCCTTGGGTTGGCAGGATATTACTGACGGTTTATCAAGGATTTCTCCACTGTAGCTACACCGTTGACATGATTGACGAAGAAGAACTAAGTGTTCACATGGGATGCAAAGTGTGAACAAGCATTTGGAAACCTTAAGGAGAGATTGACGAGTGCACCTGTGTTGACCATTTCAAGTGGAAATGAAGAGATGGTGGTATATACCGATGCATGTGGTAGTGGACTTGGAGCAGTGCTAATGCAGAAGGATAAGATTGTGGCCTATGCGAGTCTACAGCTGAAGCCGCATGAGAAGAATTACCCAACTCATGATTTGGAGTTGGCGGTGATTGTGTTTGATCTAAAGATGTGGAGACATTACCTGTTGGGAGTTCGATTCGAGTTGTTTACAGATCACAAGTCGTTGAAGTACCTTTTCTCCTAAAAGGATTTGAATCTTCGGCAGCAAAGATGGTTAGAGTTTCTGGCATCATATGATTTTGGCATAGCCTATACTCCAGGCAAGGGTAATGCAGTTGCAGATGCGTTAAGTCAAAGACACGCAAGGTTGGGAGCGATGTTTTCGGAATGAAAGAGCCTCGAGTACTTGGCAAGGTTCGATTTCAGGCCAAGGTGTGAGTTGGAACCTGAAATGTTGGCGAGCTTGTCGAAAAGACCTACTCTTATCGAAAGGATTGGCGAAAGCCAAAAGAAGGATGCGAAGATTGTTGGGTTTATTCAGAAACTGGAACCAGAATATAAAGAGTTCGAGGTCGATCGAGAAGGTTGGCTTCGAAAGCAAGGGCAATTAGTTGTTCCTGATATTGACAGATTGAGGGATGAGGTTCTAAGAGAATGTCATCACTCGAAGCTGACAATTCATCGCAGCGGAAATAAGATGTATCAGGACATGAAGAGAGTCTACTACTGGGAAGGGATGAAGCGAGATATTGGAAAGTTCATTTCCAATTGTATGAACTATTAGTTTGTGAAAGCTGAACAGAAGAAGCCGAGTGGTTTACTTCAGCCATTGGAAGTTCCTACGTGGAAGTTGGAGCAGGTATCGATGGATTTTATCGATGGACTACCTAGAACCAGGGCAGGAAATGAAAGGATTTGTGTCATCGTTGATCGTTTGACCAAAAGTGTGAGATTCATTCCTGTCAAGTCGACTAGGACGGCATCGAAATTGGCTGAACTTTATGTGAAATGGATAGTTCGATTCCATGGTGTCCCAAAGAGTATAGTGAGTGACCGAGATCCATTATTCATGAGTGGATTTTGGAAAAGTTTGCAAGAAGCTTTGGGAACCGAATTGTGTTTGAGTACGGCATATCATCCCCAAACTGATGGTCAGACCGAGAGAGTCAATCGAGTTTTGGAAGATCTTATGAGGGCTTGTGTGTTAGACTTCAGAGGATCATGGGAAGACCATCTAAATCTAGTCGAGTTTACATATAATAATAGCTACCAATCTAGCATTGGGATGGCACCATACGAAGCATTGTATGGAAGGTCGTGCAATTCTCCTGCATGTTGGCTAGAAACTGGAGATAAGTTGGTACTTGGGCCTGAGATGATTAGAGAAACCTCGGATTTTATGAAGATAGTTCGGCAACGAAATAAGGCAGCCTAGGACCGTTAGAAGAGTTATGCTGACAAGCGTCGTAAGGACTTGGAATTCGACGTGGGCGATATGGTTTTCGTGAAAGCATTGTCGCTAAAGCACATGGTTAGATTTGGTAAGAAAGGAAAGTTAGCTCCAAGGTTTGTTGGACCATTTCCGATAGTCGAGCGCATTGGAAAGCTCGCATATAGATTGGAGTTACCCGAGAAGATGTCGATTGTGCATAATGTGTTCCATGTGTTGTTTCTACAGAAATTCGTGCATCATTCAAATATAGTGGTATCTCCATAGCAGTACGAAGACTTAGAGACCGTAGTTTCGAGACCTCGTAAGCCACTTTGTGTTGTGGGGAATGACACAAAACACCTTAGGAGGAAGACGGTTAAGCTAAAGGTGCAATGGAGTGAGGATGGAGACGATTGTACATGGGAGACGGAAGAGAGCATGAGAGTGACTCATCCATAACTCTTCGTCGGTAGGAACCTTTGATATCGTATCTTCGTTATGTCGTTGTATCTTGTTGTTGATTATTAGAATTCAGCGTGCTAGGACAAGGCTATGGATGAATGGCTTTATGGACGCTAGTTTGGATGATAGAATTGGCTTTTCATGGATGATAGGCATACGGAATCGTTGCGATTACTTGGGTTTGTTTGGAATTTCGTGGGCGAAATTCTTAAGGGGGGAGAATGTAACAGCCCGTATTTTACGTATCGGAAGATTGTAAAATATATTTGTTTTATTCTCTAAGGGTTGGATCATTCTCATCTTTTAATATGTTGTTTATGGGGATGTGAGACATGTCCATAATTTTTACCGACATTGTTTGTGACCATTTTTCCCCTGTCAGCCTTGTACAGGGCATAACTTTTGACTTAGGTCAAATCAGAGGGTAAGACCTATGCCATTGGAATGGAATTGATGATTGCCTTTCTGTAGAGTGGTTACATTAAGGATTTGGCTCAGCGGTTTGGGAGAAATCACCGTTTAAAGGTTTTTCAGTTGGTTATTCAGGTTTTGCAGCCTTAGTGGAATCCTATAAATAGGGGGTGAAAGTGGAGGGAAAATGTTTACTTTTTTCCATTCTCTCATTTGAAGGCATTTGTTCTCCTTCTTCCTCCTACACCTTTCCACCATTAAAAATCCAAATTTAAGGTAGGAAATTGAAGATCTACGCCGTCCAAGGCAAGATCTACATCATTTCAAAGGCAAATTCATTGGATTGAGGGGTTTGATTTGGAGTGCTCGCTGTCCGGATTCTTATTTCTATCGTTTTATATTTTTTTCGGCAAATCGGTGAGTGATTTACATCTCTCACATGAATGCAATGAAGTATATGAGTGTTTGTGCATATTTTTCATCAAATTGGGATGTTTTACCATAGATTTACACCATTATAAGTTCATTTTCATATGCATCACCCTATGATTTAATCTAACAAGTTTTACTCGTTAATTTCATGTCATTTTACATGTTTATGTTCGTTAGATCTCTCATTTTGATCATATATTCATTTTAATGGTTTTTGGGTGAGATATACATCATTTTTGTGCTAATCATCATATTCATGTGGTTAGTAATGTTATGATATGTTTATGATTGTGTTTGATGATTTTGGTTGAGTTGATTTCGTCGAATTCATCGTTTGGCGAAGTTTTGGTCGAAATCGGAGTTGAATTGCAATATGCAGGAATTGGCTCGGCCATAGATTGAACCGGCCAGAAATTGGCTCAATCAGGTGTTGGCTCGGCCAAAGGTTGAATCGGCAAGAAGTCGGATTGAAATGAAGTTGGATCGGACAGGAGTGGATCGGATCGGGTCATATTCGGATCGGGTCATATTCGGATCGGGTCATATTCAGACCGGGTCATATTTGGATCAGGTCGATCATATAGGTGATTGGATCTGGTCGATCGTGTTGGTTGGATCGGTCGAGTTTGAAGCCAGAAGGGCGCTGGATCGGGTCGGTCTAGTTTGGATTGGATCGGTCTGAAAAAGGGCAGATCGAACATGTTTTTAGCAGCGCTTTTAAACGCCGTGGTTGATAGTGACGATGCTATGGTTTGTTTCCAACAGGGTTATTTTCTGAAAAAGTACGTTTTTCAGGTACGAATCAGATTTGGAGAAAAGGTCTGAAAAAATATTCTTTGTGGGCAACCCCCCAAATCCTAGCCACAGCGCAGTGGTGTAATTGGCTCGGTGATGTGACTTCGAAGTAAATTCAAGTAGGAAGGTTCGAAGTGTTGAATGTGTTTGTTGATCAAGGTGGAACAACGAATGAGGTGGAAACTCAAAGGTTGTGAGTTGGTGGATATGGTTGCTTGAGAAGGTCGCTTGAGCAGTAAATAGCTGAGGTTGGACGACTAGAGATAATGAAGGCCGAGAGATTACCATTGTCGAAAGTTCTAGCAGGCTCAAAGCAGGGGTACGATGGGGGCACCTAATAGACCGAAAGGTTGCTGGTCGAGTACCTTGGTTATCGTTGAAAGGCCTAGTTGTCAAGGTTGGATATTGTCAAGGTTGGACATAAGGAGTTTGTGCTAGAACTGGGGTTACCATTAGCCCTTGACATATGGCAAGGTTGGTCGTCATAAGATTAACGGTGGTTTCAAAGCAGGATTAGCGGTGATAGCTAGAGTCAGTCATGGATGATTGGTTGTTCTGTTTGTACTATCTCACATAGATTGTCCAAAGTCGAGGAAGATGTTCTCTGAGTGCTTAAGTGATATTGGTTTAGGCCTCTAGGGAGAGTACTTGGGGAATGTTAAACTCGATTAGGGTTGTCTGTGTGAGACTTATATAATCTGGATGTTATGAGTGTTTTCCATGATTGAATTAGTGTTCTGGTTTCTATGGATGAATAGTTGAATTGTTATTGTAAAGGCTATCACTGTCCAATGTGTAGAAGATAAGGTTGAGTTCTTCTCTGGTGTTGTGGGTAGACTAGTATGTTTATCTATCCTTTCTCACACACTTTATTGTTGAAGTTTTTAGTTGTTTTATCGCTCACTAAGAATGTTGTCTGACTTAAGGTTTTATGTTTCCTCTTACTATCGTGGGTTGTTCATCCGGTTGTGGATGGGCAGACTAAGTAGCAGGTGACAGGTGATGCTTTAGTGAGGACGATGGTACTGATCGGTGGCGAGCAGGAGGCTCATGAACCAGTTTTGCTACTATCTAATAATTGGTTTTCCGCTGTTTGCTTTTCTAAATAATGTAGTGAGGCAACTTTGTATAAACACTATTTCCAAGTTTGTGAATATTAATTTCTAGTTGTATGAAAGTCTTGTGTTTTTGCAGCACTATTACTACCTGTTGTTTATGTTTTATTATATTTTGTCCTTGCACTGTGAGTTTATGACAGGTACCGCTTGTGTTTACCTACCCTGATGATCGTCCATGACTGCCTTGCACACCATTCAGTGCATTATTTCTTTTGTATAGTGCGGGGGTTATGGGCGGTCATCACACACTGCGTTCGATTGACAGAATTTTATTGATGGATTTACTGGATTTGTCAACTGCGTCTTTCCAAAAGTTAGTGTATACGAAATCGTTTTTTAGATCTGGATGTTAAATTTTTATATTGTGCTTTTTGGTTCCATTACTTAATTTGGATCCTTTCGATGCTAATGGATTAAGACTCCAACTTAATATTGAAAAAACTGGTATCAGGTTTACACTGGGCCTAAATATTGGCTTAATGTTGGATTTATATACGAATTGGATTCAGATCTTCATCCTTAAAATACTGTTGGATATTTGATTCACTGAGTACAGCAGTATCAGGTTTAGAGATGTGTAATTTGCTAATTATTTGAGAAGCGGTTTACATATCTGTGCTTTGAACCCTACTTCTATTGGGTTAGCAGTTGTTTCACAATCGAGTACTGTGTACTGCCGTACATGATGGTTTGTTATGCCGATCTCTTTTTGATGTATTTTGGAAATATATGTAAGCCCAGGAGTTGGAGTCAGATGTTGCGAGCTTCTTCAAACGTGGTTTGTAATTGCTTCGATACAGCTTATTGGTACGAAATTTAAGAAGATAGGAATGGAAAATTGGCAGTTTATGTGTGGAGAGATTTTCTAGTTTGATTTCTATTTGATATATTTAGTTATGATCTAATGGGCTGTAATTGTGTAAAGAACGTGAAGTATGTGAGAAGTGCAGGTCGAACACTTGCTGCAGTAGGACTCTCTGACCTCCTCATGGGTCTTATTTTCATTTTTATTCTATCAAATTTATGCGTAATTAGATTTTCATATGTGTAATTCAGGTTAGAGTGCTAACCTTGCTATGTATTTTTTTAGTTAATAAAGCATAATAATTTTCATATATATATTGATGCATACATTTGATGTTTAACATCACGGAATTTTAACGATTTAATAATTAATTTATTTAATTATTTTAATATAACGGTTTGGGAATTTAATTTGTTTAAATTAATATATAATAAATGAGACAAAAGATTTAATTTTCGAAAATGTTGGGAAATGGTTAAAAGGCAGTATTGTGTAAGTTGGATAATATACGATATTTATTTTAGTTTATATTCGAGTTATATTAACGAATACATTATTTAAACGGAACTTAAACGTATTAATTACAATATAATTATAATCGAGCTCGTAATGTCGTGGTAGTTCATAATTTAACGTATTGAACTTCAACTGAGTGTACAGGGTTCGTTATTAATTGGATTTTCCCGAAACAAGAAACAACTGAATCTATTTAACTGTATTTTTCTAATTGAAGTGAAAAATCGAGATTTCAGCTTATAGATTGTAAGTTATGTCCAAATCGAAGTCGTTGTGGAACGTTTATAAGCCATAACGATATATTTAATTATGATTAAATATTGACTTCAAATTTGGACAAGATATTTGAGATGTAGTTATAATTTAATTTTTGGAGTTTTACTATAATTTTTTATTTGGAAAATAAGCTACTTTTGATTTGGAGTATTTTACACCCTATATTAGCATTTTGGAGTATCACTAAATAGGCCCGGTCCTTTGCCTAAGCGAGAGAAGCAATGGCTTAGGGCACCCGATAAAGTAGGGCACCATCTCATCGATAAAATTCCAGAAGAAAAATTAATTCGCATTCAGCAAATCACCAAACCGAATCACCAAATCACGAAGCTAAAATCGAAATTAGAAAATTCACAAACGACGCTGAAATTGAAATCAGAAAATTCACAAACGACGCTGAAACCCAAATCAGAAAATTCACAAACGACGGTGATCCAAATCGCAATCCTTCAAGCAGAGCGTAGGCAAAGGTTGAAAGGCACGCAAAACAGTTTTTTGTTAGAAATGAAGCCGAAGTGGAATTGCCAGGATCTTATTCTTAGGGTAAGTAATTCACTAGTTTGAATAATTGGATTAATGGATTTTATGTTTTAGAATTAATTGTATGTATTATCCATATTACTCTGATTTTATGTTTTAGCACTCAGCAAATATTGGTTTACCCTTTTTTTAGACTCAGCGATTTCAGTTTTAGCGAATATATTGGGAAAAAAACACACACAGTATTTCAATGATACAGGAGATATTACTTCTACAGGGATATAATGAATTTCATGTATACATAATTATAAACATCAAATGAATTTGATTAGTCTTCCATTCTTAATAACCAGAGCATGATCTAGTGATTGTATGCAGGTTGCCTTCATTTTCAATGTTGTTGTCTTTGATATGTTTGTTCTATAAATTAGGCTCCTCGAGTAATTCAGTTTCTTTTGATTTATTTAGTATTCTTCTTCATTTTTTATCTTGTTATTTTAAAACAATATAAATTGTTTTGATGTAATACATTAGCTTATGTAAAAGGGTCACATTTTCATTTTTCGCTTTGGGTACTAAAAGTCCCAGGACCGGCCCTGTCACTAAATGAATTTACTAGTCTATATCATTATATTTTCAAGATCGTGGCACATTACTCAACACGATGGTATTATTAGTTTTGTCGATAGTGGTCTGTACGGATTTTTACACAACGAGGTACGCTATTCCTTAGCTAAGAAGTGTTATATATATATATATATATATATATATATATAGCATTGTTCCATTTCATAATAACCGCTTCATAGATCTCTTTCCAGTACAAAATACGAACGAATCGAACTCCAAATCGTTTCAATCTTCTACATCTGAGTACGTCAACTTCATTCTCAAACATCGCAACCAAGGATTTCGTGATTTTACCTTCAAATCAATTCTTCAAGTCGCCTCACTGAAGATCAAGCCAACAGTGGACAACGTGAGATCTGGCGAAATCGTTTTACACGCGACACTCAGTGCCATATCCCCTCCGTCCTCCAACCGATCTTCTTTAATCTGAATCGTTGCTTGACTGAGTTTTGATTTGTCAAGTTAAAACGTTTTATTTGTAATGAATTGTGCAATTCAGAGAGATTCACAGAATTTTGGGTTGGTTTTTTTGTACTGGAACCGTAGATCTAATATTTATCAGAATAGTTAAGCGTGAAACCCATTTTACACTTCTAGATGAAGTAAAACGAGACATCTGGTTTTAAGACATTACTATCTTCCTGTATATCTTTCTCTGATTCGATATGCTTTTTCGGATGGGAGTTAATTGAAGACTTAGATATGGAGTTTTTCATAGAAAACTGTTTTACACTTTATGGTGTAAACGAGCCATTGTTTAATCTCATCTGCAAACTTGTTTACACGTTCGGATTTCAGATATTATTGGGTGTAAATCAAAGCGTTTTGTTATGCACTAGTTTAGATACTACTGGTGATCTGTCCTTCAGTGTCAAACAAATTTCTGAATTTTGGTTTAAGATCTAGTAAAACTGATTGCAATACCGATCCTCACGACCTTGGTCATTATTCACAAATGTTGCCCAGCCTCATGTCTACTAGATTAAGATCGGTGAAAATTGTTATCGGCTTATACATGAGTGAGATTACGTCCATTTTTCAGATATATGTTTATATATATATTATGATAGCTGCTGGTTATATGATCTGCATTTTATGGAAGTTAAAATGATTGGCACTGCGTTGAGTTTCACATTTGGTCCCAAGAGATAAAACGTTATGTGGTCAGTTGGTGCTAAAAGTTGGGAGTGGTTTTCATCTTGGCAGTTTTCCACGTATATTTTTAGAACATGGGATGATGGTATAGTTACTTGGGTGTGAAAGATGGAAGGACTTCAGCAGTTTATGGTATATTACTTGCGTGAAATATGGAAGAACTTCTGCAGTTTGCTAGATGCAAGAGGAAGTGTAAGAATATGCACAATAATGTGGGACCGGAACAAAGAAGATCTCATGGGTCTTGCTTTTTATTTGTATTTCATTACTGTTTGTCGTTAATTTATGTTTTTCATGTTTTCTTTCTATTTTCTGTTTGTTAAAGCAAGTCAGTATGCTAACTTGATTATGTACTGTTATTTCAACATTTAATAAAAGCGTATCATATATATATATATATATATATATATATTCAGTCAGGTCTCATGTACACTTCAAGCCACCCCTTACATCCCATTCAATGCACATCAATACTGAACATACCAATGCCAAATCTCTTAAGTAAGGATATATATATATAAAAATATTATAATATTGTTTCCTTTTCCTTCACAACTAAGAAGTCGTTGTATATATATACTCCCACGCGAGACTTCCTCTCTTTTTTTAGTCATCAGTTAATAAAAATCCATAGCCGAAAAGTCCCAGGGCATTCAAAATTTAACAACAAATGACACTCTTTGAAATATATATATATATATATACACACACACATACACATGAAGTTGTTGTAGCATTCGTAGGCACGTTGGCTGAGACCGTAGGCACTAGTGGGGTGCGATTTGAGCCTCCTGGGCATAGCGGAGTGGCACCAATGGGGGTTGAGCCACCAAAGAATAGGATAGTGCGGAGGGGTCCAAAAGCTTGGAAATGGGGTTGGGTTTTCTATTGTTTGGAGAGGGCATGTTTATGGAGTATGTGGCGTGTGTACTGGGTATTTAAAAGTGGAGAGGAAAAAAGAAACCGCACTGTCATTTTTTATTTCTCTGGTCATATGTACACCAATACGCAGTAGAAAAGTGAAAAGAGGGTTGGATGTACTGCATTTATAATAGAAGAAGCGGGAGGAATATGAGTAACGTGAAGGATATTGGTATTGGTGATGCAGTTGTTTCCCAGGTTGCGTGTGTTGTGAATGGGAGAATGGGGGTAAGTAAGGAGCTGTTGCAGTTTTTAAAACAAAGGAGAATGATCCTATAACATTCAACGTGGAGGAGACGGACGTGCACATATGGGAGGAGGCCAATGAGCTTAGGAGAGGTTAGATTAGTTGGAAGAGGATGAGTTCGATGGTGGAATTAGTTTTTTAAACAGTGTAACAATGAGAGAGAATGGTTGGAGTAATATTTGGCAATGATGTTCGTAGTATATACACGTCAAGCTCGCCAGTTATAGGTGGAAGAAGGTATACAGTCGCGTGGATCTGGGTTCCAACGAACGAGAAGATGGGTCGCGGTTTGAAATGTGAAGCCCAATTAAAAAAAGAAGAGAAACGCATGGGATGGAATCGGATGGAATGGCCTAATGCAAGCAATGTATGAGAGGAGCTGACGTATGGAATGTTATTTTTAAAAGCTAATATTGTTCACCCATATTAAAACAATGATAATTATATAAAAGGAATTATGATATGTGTGGAGTTGGTGAGGAAAAGACAGACTAAAAAGAATGAACGCTGGAATTATTCGGCAATAGCAATGGAAATTTGTGAAGCAGCGGTTTTATTATAAAGCAACAAGAAGACGCGGTTATAACAATAAAATAGGGTGTTGGGCCGGCAATTTATAAGGTGAGGTCCAATATATATTCTACTAATAAAATAGAGATGTTTGAATAACATTGACCTGAAATAATTGGTATATAAATACCGTAAAATATATTCGAATATATTAGAAAGAAAATTTGGGGTTTTAAAAAGGAATTTCTATTTTTAAATAGAAATAGAATTTTGATTAGTTAGAATATAATAACTTGTTTTTGGTTATATAAAAACAAGTAATCTGATTTTTAAACGATATTTATAAATGCAGCAAAATGATTATTGTTTAATAGTTTTAAAAATATAAATTCAAGAAAAGAATTTATTTAAAAAGGAAAATGGAAATCATTTAGAAAGAATACGATGGAATTATTTCGATATTCAAAATGGGAATAGAATTGAAACAAATCAATAAGGACTTGTAATTTAAATTTGACGATGTCGAATGTTATTAAAATGATTTATCCTTATAAATTATATATTATATAATTTAGTAATTGGCAAGATAGTTAATATTTGCTTTAAAACAAATAATTAGTAATTAAATAGGTAATCAAGATTAAGTTATAAACTTGATATTTATTTAACAGGATGTTGATTTATAAATGGAGTATATAGAGTGAAATACGAATATGAATTTATATAAGAACCAGACAAATGGGATATTAAACTGTAATGGATATTTAAATCAAGATTTGATTTAATAAAATGAGTTTTTATTGTAAAGAAATAATATTCACATTTTAAAGTGAATAATGATTTAAAAGCAAACGTTTTGCAGATTAAAATTGGAGTTAAGGAAATTAAAAACTGACTAGAGACTAGTTAAGTTGAACGGCTTTCTAGGTATTGAACTGATGTTGGTTTCAGTCTTCGGGGTTAATACTTAGGGAGTTGTTCTCTTATTGGTTTATGATTAGGTACTGATGGATAATGATGCGTGAATAAGGTATGGAAATGTTTTCTAGTGTTAATGACGTGTATTTTCGAAATAGGGGAATATAAAGAGTTGTGAATATGTGGAATCGTTTTCCAAGAAAATCGTGAGAAGTAAAATGGGTTTTAAGAAATAAATGAGAAATTGGAAAATGAAATGATGATTGATCAGTAAGATTTGCATTTGGAAATATGACTGTTGTTTGTCTACATGTTTTCCTTTGACAGTTAAATAACCATATATCAAAGTTTTTGGCCATTTCCATTGTCAATACGGAGAGACCGAGATCAGATTTATTATCTGAAAACCACTCCATATGGGCATTATTGTTTCGAATCAAATATATTGAAGACAATTGAAGACGGAGTTTATGCAAGGGTTATTCTAGTGATCCTGGGTATAAATTGCCTAAGATGGATTTACAGAATAATTTCTTTGGGTTGTCCAGTCCCAGGACAACGTGTATGGATGAATGTCTGATAGAGTATATCTAATAGATCGTGTAAGTTGATCTCTTCAAACGTATTTATGTTTGGTGGTGGAGAAACTCGTTTCTATTAGCTTTATACTACCGATATTTTTGGAGAAATCAATTTGAAATTTAGTGGGTATGATGATGTGACATTCAAAGTGGATGAAGCGTAAAAAGACACGTTATAATCTCAAGCCTCATCAACCGAGAAATGACAAAAAATCGGTCTGGCAGCATGGCTAAGTGGGTAGCGCCCAAGTACGGTATATTGTCACCATCTAGAGAATATTCATATTTGTTACTTCTTTCGCTTCTATATCTCCCGGGAATGGTTATGTTGGTATACCAACCGTACGGTGATGATATATTTGGAACATTCAAGCGAAATAAGTGGCCGGTCATGTGTGGCCGAGTTACAAGATGTTCTTGTTGAACTCCAGTGTATCGCTTCTAGAGTACACTGATTGGAAGGTGGTTCCATACCTTGTCAGAGTTGGAAATCCATTCCCCAATAAGATCCCACGGTTTTGATTGTAAATTATATATGTAGAACGTAAGATGAAAGCGGTCCGCTAGATTGCTAAGTACTTGTATTAGACAATATTATAATATCAGAATAGTATTGATTTTTGAAAAATGTTTTGGGTTATCGTAAGGTAAAAACAATCCGTGTTTATGTGTGGATCGATCTTACAATTATCAAATTCCCTGAAAAGGATTTTTTGAAAAGTTCAACCGAAATGATTAGAGTTTACTCACACCAATCACATGACCAACCCAGAGTTTATTTTGTTTTTTCCTAAACTCTTGGGTGCCCAAATTTGCACTGGCAGTCAAGTAGTCGGGATTTTAAGATATAATTGGAGGAGCTTGGAGCAGGAGGCTTCAGTGTTAGATATATATAAAGTTTATTTCTGGTGTGATATTTATGTGATGTACTCGGATAATGGTATGTATTACAAGTTATAGTTTTGTATTTCAAAAATTATTATACAATATATTTTATCCGTTCCGCTGTGAGATTCATATTTATTCTGATTGTGACCTTTTTCTTCTTCTATTCTAACTTTCTTTCTTTCTATTTCTCACCTTCTAACTTCTTTCTATTAATGATCTGGTATTTCCGATGCTTGAATAGTTGATATGGTGTTTTATGTCGATTTTCAGTGTTGAAATTCCGTGGTTGTTACAGTTGTATCAGAGTTAAAGGTTAAGTGATTATCTTGGCTCTGTGGCATAACTTAGTAGAGATGGGATTAGTAATATCCTAAATTGAGTTTGAGTGTGTATATATATATATATATATATATATATATGTATATATACGAGTGAACGTATTTGTAGATTGTATAAAAATGATTTTATATTATGGAGATTTATTGGTTGAGTGGATTATGAATCCTAGTCGATAGTGGGGAACCACAATATCGATAGGGATTTCCAAACACTCGAATACGATGTATCGACACAGTATGTTTTGAAAAGAAGGGTAAATGAAATAATTTTACCCAAATTATATTTTGATATAAAAGAAGTATATATCTGGGGATTATTAATATATTGAATGTGTTGGTTGTGATTATAATCGAATAAGATTATAAATGGGTTAGTTATAAATAACCAACCCAAATTCATATAAGATAAAGTATGAAGAATTAAATCTGAATTTAAAACAGATTTGGAATTAAAACTCTGGAAAGTTGAAAAGGTGTTTGAAATTGAATTTTGAATTGAATATAAGGAAATTTTAAGATCCTGGGTAAATTTGGAAATGTTTTAAGGAATATTTTGAAGTGATTTCAGAATGAAAGTGTTTAAAAAAAATAAGTTTTGAAAGTGATACAGTGTTGAACTCACTTCGATGGCTAGGAAATAACCTTGATGATGAATCGCGACATCATTAGTGTTCATTTTTGAGTATCTAAGTGACAGATTACTACCAAAGATATTGTTTTTGAATTGTTTTGAGAAAATAAGTTGGTTGGAAATTCAAATGTTTTGAATTATTATTATTATTATATATGATTTCAAAATAATTTGAAATAAAACCCAAGGACTTGAAATTCTAAAATTAAAAATTTAACTTATGAAGCTAAACAAATTGAAATGGTAAAAGTGAGTAAATAAATTGAGATATTTTAACTTAAACTAAGTTAAATAAAATTAGATGGATTAGAGATAATCTGGAATGGAAATTGAATTGATAAGTTAAGAAAGTGGAATATGAGTTTGAATGGAATTGGCTTGGTTATAAGCAAATGGTTTGGTTCGAGAATGAGATATCATTTGGGAATGCATTGTTATATGTTGAAGTGATAACAAATAAAAGAGATAGAGTTGAATGCCCCACAAAAAGTTACGAGTTTATATATTATTCCAATATGAGATTTATGAGCCAATTTGGCAAGCCACTTGGCTGTTTGATTTTCTTTTGGATTGGAGAAGGCCCAGAGAGGCGAGCCGTAGTTGTACCGATTGAGCCGTACAAAGGAGACACTGGCGATTTTTTTTTGGAAATTTAGGCGTTAGAAATTTTTCAGAATTTTCGGGAATTACCGTTAGTAAGAAATAAATTAATAATTTAATTGGAAATAATTAGTTAAGTTTAAAATGGAGTTAAGAAGTGAAATAAAAGATTTTTAACCTGTTCATAATATGGTCTGTAGCATTTTTCCTACCTTAGTAATTTCAGGGACAAAATTCTTTTAAGAGGGAAGGAATGTAATGTCCTGAAATTTCCTACCTCATTTGGATCTAAACACATCAAATACTTGTATCCCTCTGAATTAGCTTCAAGTAGAGCTATCGTTTGGTCCAATCGGCCTTACTGTTTGAAAGTTATGTCTGTTTCCGTGAACGCATGCAGAAATATGAAAAAACATGGATTTTGGAATTTTTGAAGATCGGTTCATGAGCACCCCCGGGGGCGGTTCGTGACCACCCCCTAAGGGCGGTTCGTGAGCACCCCCTGGGGGCGGTTCGTGACCACCATCTGGGGTCGGTTCGTGACCACCCCCTGAGGGCGGTTCGTGATCATGACCCGGCCTGACCATCACCATCACCATCACGACCATTACCAGCTCACCACCCCGGCTCACGAACCGCGACCAGGACTCGCTACTACGTGTGCAGATTTTGACCTATTCTCGAGGCTATGATCGCTCCTACTTTCCTAGATCGGATGCCACGTGTCCTACCATGACCTGAACACCATATGGGCTCTCCTACAACTATAAATACACCTTTAGAGGGCATTTACAGTGGACTTTTGGCACATCCTTGTCCATGGCTGTCATGGCCAACACTTCTCCATGAATGACCACCATCTTCCTCAATAAAAATTAATGAATTCAGAGAGAATTATTCATTAGATTCAAGTGATTGAGAGACAATATTTATTGTAATTGTAACCTATGAGTGAAATGAGAAAATATGAAGTGGATGTAGGCTCGTTAACGCCGAACCACTATAAAAATCATGTTGCTTTTTCTCTTAATTTTCAGTTATTTCTTCACATCCTACGCTCTAAATATGACAATTTGGGTGTTAGGACCGTTTTTTGGTCTTACATTTTGGTGCTTTCACTGAGAAATGACTGACTTTCAAGCATCGAAGTTCATTGAAGGGAGATCTGTATCTAACTTAAACAAATCGTGGAATATTCAGATGTATAGCCCTTCACGGCTCAAATCTACATAATCTCCATCCGGTTTAGTGTCTTGAAGAATGAAGAAACCTGCTCAGATGACCTACCTCGCGGTTCACGTCGAATAGAGCAAACAGGGATTGTGTTGGTGTCAGGAGCGGCTCGTGAGTCTTTCCCACAATTCCATTCGTGCACCTCTTTTTGTCCTACTCGTGATGATGCAGCTCCTAATCTTACACGTGACTAGAAGACCCAAATATCATAAAAAGGGTTCATGAATTGGTCATTATTTCATGCGCAGGGATGGGGTCGTGCTTTCCCAGTCGTGAAAACCACTTACTGGAAATCCCACTCACACCTTCCCTCATCTTCACCTTTGGATAGCTCAAAGTCCTCCCACGAAACTAACGATGGGGTCGGGTCACTGAACCATGACCCGAACAGATGCTTGTACTCCGTCCTATACGAGAATCGCCAGAGAAATCTGCTCCACCAATTAATACTTCATGCAAATGAAGTTCTTCTCAAAATCATTACTCTCAGCTTCACACTTGAATACCAAAACGCATGAATGCAATGGATTTTAAAGTCAACGTATGGACCGCCAACCTGCAACGCCTAATCGTGTATACAAAAGAAAAGATTGACACACCTCTTGTTTTAAGGGCATGGACTTGGACTATTCAGTATGTGATAGTACAAAAGATAGAAACTGCTTGAAGCCGGATCATGCATGGTTCAATGTTGCACCGTTCACAATGCAAACATATGGTGCCACGTGGCCACACGTGAATGAGTGAAGTTTTGTATAAAATATGGGATGTTGTTCCCTTATATGATCACGAGTGTGTACCTCTAATCAGTATGTTATCCACTCGTTAGATCTTGGTAGCTTCCTGAACTCGCACGGATCATGAAGATTTCTCCAGTTATTCATTGAATTTGAAAGTGGGTACATACGTGGACATGACTAACTGGGGTAACAGCATTATAACTTAGTAACGGTGCATGCGTGGACAACATATTTGAAGAGCGAACCAAACTTGCATGCTTGTTCATGAGAAAATCATACAAAAATTATTACACTTGGTACCGCAGGAGCGGTTCGTGAGCACGAACTAACTGATGGTTATGCACCTTTATGTCACTTTTTTGTATGTAATCACGAATCGAAGTTCTGCATCCCGTTGTCAGAAGTATATATCACAAATCGAAGAGATATCTAGACCACCATCCAAAGAGATGCACTCAACCCGCTCGACCCGGTTTCAAAGAGCTACCACGACCCGGAGTGACCTCTTCAACCCGAAGCGAAGATGAGAATATGTGGACACCGCGATTCATGGGGATGACCACGACCCGATCTCAGGATGTACCCACGAACTGTAGATGCATCACGAACCGACACCCACGACCTCGAAAATGAATGACGAACAAGGGTTACGACCCGACCTGGAAAAGTGATAGTTTTCATGAAAATACAATTTGCTGATCATTTCAGAAAAGGCTCCATCTTCCAAAATCAAAAAAATCATGCGGTGCCCACATTTTTGACCTAACTGGCTAGATCGATCGCCGCCGGGACTGGCGCCCCGGACCCCCACCCGCGCTGCGCCCAGACTCGCTGACGGCTTGCCTTCGGCTCGGAACATGGCTCGCCTTCGGCTCAGAATATGTTTTGGTCTACATTTATGACCGACGTTTATCAACCAAGATTCGGTAGATGTTCTGAGGATATCAACAACAAATTGGCGATGACTTAGATTCTTCCCATAGCCATAGCACCTATTTACTGATGTTATTCAATGTGGGGAACTATTGGAAAGATTCGGCATGTGGGCTATGACAATATACGGGATAATGATTATCTCATAGCACCCTCCTCTCCTGGAACATAGGTGGTGTATAGATTTCACCAATGCAACTGATGATTTCACCTGAACGAGTAGTGATCATCTGATTTGTGCGACTTAAACATGTCCAATCGGCGGAGTCCTGAATGACGGTTATGTGGAGCAGTCCGGACATTATCCCATAC
The DNA here is from genome assembly GCA_030737875.1 of Allium sativum. Taxonomy (NCBI): domain Eukaryota; kingdom Viridiplantae; phylum Streptophyta; class Magnoliopsida; order Asparagales; family Amaryllidaceae; genus Allium; species Allium sativum. The sequence goes on along the minus strand of CM060924.1, from coordinate 771,977,835 downwards.
CAAAAAGCAACTAAAAATTCTCATACTACCAAGTTACCCATCACTTCTATGATGCGATGGATGACATATGTCCTGCGGTGCACTCCCTGAAGGGCTTAGCATACTTTGGGTCACAGAGTTAGGAATCAGTTAAACCACCACATGACATCATTGGACATATGGATCCTTGTCCGGATGATAGCAACCTGACACTCACCAGCCATCATACGACCTTGGTCAAGAGATGAGAACTCAAGATCAAAACAAATATGAATTAGTCATTATCTCTTTACTTTTTGCTTCCGTTGTGGCAAAATGCATGAACATTACTTAAAGCTTTGCAAGCTGTGCTATGTTTCCAAGCATATCCGACTAAGGTCTAGATCAACCAGATCCAACAGAATTCAGAATCTACATTGCACCCTAGTGTCTATTGATGAAATCCCCAACCAAATCTGGAGTTGGAATGGTCCGTAGTGACTAAATTACTAGGAGAACATGCTATTTGACTAAATGGAATATGCTAAGAAACAGAGATGGAGTGAAATCCAAAAACGCTTCCACTCCTGATGAGATGGAGTGTGAAGGAGGCATGGGCTTAGCAAGCAAAGAAGCCATCGCAAAAAGAATTGCCCGATGATCGGCCCGAAGGCATATATCCTAGAGAGGATGAAGATTCGGGATATAGGAGGGTGACACCTAATGAAGCAACGACCCGAGGACTAAAATGATTGTTTATAGCTTGTTGATTGCTTCGACAAAACCCCGCCACTATTTCCAAATTCGCCTGATTGTAGTACACACTGATTGGCCACTACGACAGGCCCTACAGTGACCCGAGGCATTAGGAAGATTGCTCGAGCGAAACAACGAGCTGAACCATTTTGATCTCAATTCCCTCCTAATGAAATCCACATGGGGCAAGCATTAGCTGAATCCATCGTCCAGTTCACCATTCCCAGAGAGGATGTACTAGGTAAAGAAGATGACCCCTTAAAATAAAGAATGAAAACAAGCACTGGAAGCTGTACACAAATGATGCAAAGAATGATTGGCGGTCCGACATCAGAGTTGAATAGATAACCCCCGAGGGACGGCTCGAAAGGAATTCCAGGCGAAGGAACTGTAACCCGCATCTTACCTAGAACCGGTAGAAGAGCTGTTGGATGAATTGGAACGTTACAACACATCTCATGTCCCATGAACAGAAAATCAAAAGGCGAATAATTTGGCCAAGTAAGAAAGTTTCGACAACCCAGAAGAGATGGAGATGGTGTTGGTCAAGACACTATAAAATCCTACCGTTGATCAGATGGAAGTTGATTCAGTGTTGGAGACTGAACCTGGAAGAGAGTCATGGATAAATCCATGATAAATTTCCTGCAGCACGGAATGCATCTAGCAAGGAGAAGTGAAAGGCGTGCTATCGTTCTTTATGCAAGTCGACACTGCTTATTTTCCCTGGAAGGTTGTCCCAAGAGAGACACCAACGAGTCCCATTGCTGAGTTCATCGCCTCAAATGATTCAGTAAAATCATTAATCAGCCATCCGTTAGATGGGAGATGTACACCAATGAAACATCTAATGAGCGAAGCTTTAGAATTAGAAAGTAACGATTCACACTTCCACTCCTTTTATTTGCCAAGTAACTCGTTCCCCAAACACTGGGGGAAACTAGAGATTTGAGCATGAATCTCTCAAGATTACATCATCTAAATTCGAAGCTGATACATTACGAGTTTGCATGGCCGATTTCCTTAGTCTTGCTTGAAGGTTAGCAAGTTGAAGTTTAGAACGCTTACGCCTCAATGATGATTGATTGTCTATGCACCAAGCCTTGTCCTCAATATGGGATCGAAGGCATATCAGCAAATCGATGAGATACGACTATCTAACCGGCAACAATATCCTATTTTCTAGCATAGAAAGTGCAAAAGTTTCTATAAGCGTAAATCCATTGTCCTCATTCCAATTGCCATCCTAACACCAATGTGATGGTGTGCTGCCATTAGCTGTATAGTCGTGACTTCCCGACACTCTATCCTTACCCGCAGCATGGTGGCAAAAAGGAGATTCAAAGGAGATGCGACCTCATCACTCGCTTATGATATTTACCTAACCGCCTTTGCCATCTCAAGACCCCGATCAAGGTCTATACATTCTTGGGACTGCCGCCACTCAATAATTTAAAAAGATGTTCGTCATCAGCTTAAGATTCTGGCAGCCGTCCCCTGGCAGAGACAGGATAAGGCAGAATTAATCGGCAAAGAACATGCAATGCCATTTCCGCTTCAAATGATATTCAGCCCTTTAATAGGATTATTCTTTAACTATGACTCTTATATTTGCATGCTTTATGATTTATTGATATAATGAACTCATAGAATTAATATGTGGATGGTATAGGTACCCCGAATTTGATACTGATCAGATTTCTAACACTCGCATATGGAATTATGGAATAGAACCATAACGAGCTCGACTGAACTACTCGTCTACAAAGCCACGCCCTCTGTCTAAGTTGTATAGCTTAAGGTGAATCCGAGATGACCATCCAACCCTTGACTCATACGTGGAAGAACATGAAACAATTGTGCATCAATCACTGAATTGCAAATTCGGAGTCCGACTCCTGATGAACGCGGTGTGACCGTCTATATGGCTCGATCCTATCCTCGAAACCACCAGATTACATGAATCCCGATAGGGGGCAATAGTTCCCATTGATATCCTTACCTTTCAATCATGAAATTTCCTTCTACGTGCCTCTTGAGTTATTGACATGACTAATTCGTGCGATATGAGTGATGCAGGTACCCGGAGTTTGGTGCCAACCACTCCTCCCATAGATTGCTAGGAGGAAAGCAAAGCCTTAGCAAACGTTTCCTAACTATTTGACTGATTGATGCTAATCCTCAGAATTTGGATAGAAATATAAACCTAGGATGAGTGTGACCCGACCACTTATCCCAAAAGCTCCATTCGCTAGAGTGAAGCATGGAGTATGGACTAGAACTGAGTTCAAGAATGACACTCGAAACGGCAGAGTACCACTTTTTGAATTAGAATGTAGAAGGAATGTCGGGGTAAGCAATATGACTGTTCGCCTGAACCACTCTAACTCTCCAGATGCGAGAGAGAGTATAAAGGACGAGAAATGACGTCCACCACTCTAACTCTCCAAATGCGAGAGAGAGTATAAAGGACGAGAAGATAACGTCCACAAGGCATGAAAATGCACCATGATTAAAGACCACCTTGACAACACTCTATCCCACTGAAGGATCGGAAGAGTATAAAGGTGCTAGAGACTTAGCGCCCCTAGAACTCCTGCCCCGCTGAAGGATCAGTGAGCAGACTAAGAACCGAGCTCGAACTCTAACCCGCTGAAGGATTGGGAGAGTATAAAGTTGCTAGACACTTAGCGCCACAAGAACTCTTACCCCGCTGAAGGATCGGGAGAGTATAAAGGCATGATGACACATGCCACTCAAGGGCTCCTATTCTGTTACACGACTGGGAAAAAGAATGAAAGCTGAGCCCGAATCCTCCATGTCCGGACATGGGGGCAACATAGTTATGGTACTAATCAATCCTCAACAAGCCCAAGCCAGGCACTAAGTCAATGATTGATTGGGGGCATACCCATACATACATACTACTTTACATTTTCATTTATAGCTACATTAATAACTTATAATGTTTCACGAACTATTTGCTTATGGAATGTTCGCAGGTGCAGGATAATGCGAAAGAAACAAAGTTTCATTTACCAAGTGCGAGTTCGTAGAAGAAAGCTAAACAAAACGCGAGGGCCGCACTCGCAACAACAATAACAGACCAGCAGAAAGCAACTAAAGGGGGCATGTGCAGGAGACTGACACCAATGCCCAATGCTAAACTACCTACGCAACTCAAAGCGGTGACCGAAAGGAAGCCTTGAGAGTGAATTATTCAATGACATGTCATGCGACTTAATACTCGCGACTGGTAAGGACCCGGTGAAGCCCTGGGATTTTTGGATTTCTATCCGGCCTTAACACGATCCTGAGTGGTCGTTGGTTTTCCGATCGTAATACGATCTGGCTCGATCGTGGCACTCAGGATTAAAGATTTCCCTAACTATCCAGAATATGCCTCCCTTCGTCTAAATTTGAAAGGGAATTGATCCAACCATCTGTCTTATGCCGTTACCCCTGAATTGGTGGCATAACCTTTGAAAATATTCACAAATGGCATAGCTTACATGCTTGTATTTAACTTATGTTGTGATCTTTACAGGCCCCTTGAGGACCACGAAACGAATGCAGAGAGAATGTTCATTTGCTAATCCAAACTTAAATCCAGACTGCAAAGTTCAAATAACGTTGGGCATATCCTATGTAGCAATTAGGGCCTGGATATGAGATAAGACATTAGCACGGACCGAGTACCAACATATCGATTTTCACCCAACTCTGACTCATGATGCGAAGAGGGAGTATGAAATACATGGATTTGAAGTCTACTACTCAGAACAAACCCCCGAGGATGGGGGCACGGAATATGAGCCTTAGGCAACGTAGTTCAACTACTCGATGCCTATATTCAGAATTGAATAATAGAAGACTAATTGACGGCTACTGCTCATGTGGAACCAAGAAGCCAGAGGCTGATCCTCACCTATTTTAAGATTTCACGCTGGGGGCACCAGCGCTGAATTGGAAGGCCGAGCAACAATCATCAATTCGCTGGAAATGATATAATTGAAGTTCAAGTAGTGACAAATTCGGCCCAGTCAGATAACAACCATCATCTCAGGTTGAACATGAACCCATCAGCAGGCATGCAGCTTGCGGCTTCAATTCAGAACGTCATAGATGGAAACATGGGCAATGGAACGGCTACCTACAACATCCTAGATGAGAGTGCAAGAACCGTAACAAACTCAGGTCATGCATGACCAACTTTAGCTCCAACTCGAATAGACACTCATGTGACATTTCACACTCAGCTTCAAGAAAAAACACAACAATTCAAAGAATAGGAACCCGGTCGGGTCGAATAACTCACACCATAAACCGGGGGCAATATCGATGTGGAAACAAGAAATCAGCAAAGACCCTATTTGTAATCTCAGACTCGACGCTATGGGCACCAGTACCGATCTTGGCAATAGGCAGTAGCTCCTTGGTGGCAATCTACTCGCAAGTTTGATTCGGCGTCTCCTGAGAGGCGGCACTTCTAAAGATAGTAGGGATAACGACAATCACAACCCTTTCACGTGGGACATTAGGATCATTTGTTACTCCCCCAGACCTCAAGATTTCTCTGCAATGACATTTGCACAGTAGCTTTGATGAATTCCTATGATAAGAAGATGCTAACGTCACGACAAAAAATCTCGATGCTTTTATGATAAAGGATGGAGCACCATATGACTCCCGAACTGATAAGGATAGAGAAAAAACCCTGGAAGTGAATGATGAGAATGTGCAGTTCCAAAGAGAATCTATATCACTTATCAGGCCCACGACCTTATTTGTCAAGCTCAATTGAACCGATCATGACAAAGAGACTCAACAAGATAATGATGACCATTTCAGATTATGTTGAAGTATGAACGGAGGGGCTCGACTAATCCGCCTACATTTTTGACGAGCTTACTCATCTCCGTGATTGATCCGATAAGAGTACTAATGTTAACTAACACTGAATGAGTAAATTCCCGCCTTTTGATTAAAGGGAAGGGATGATATCAAAGCAAATGTGATTCAACCGTTCGCGTGTACAACTCGAACTCTTGCTGATTCAAGAGAGCACAGGACAACTTGGGTCAACTAGAATTGCTGAACTTGCAACTCAGCTACGACCTGAATCAACTTCAGAGAGTATAAAAGCTTAAAGACCGTATGCCCCATTAACTTAGCTCAACCCTACTGGTGCTGTGGGAACGAGTTCTAACTTTGCTTGTCCTCCGATGGCACTGAGAGCACAAGTGTCGATTCGTAGACTAACTATGAAGACAATCCTGGCATGGAATAAGATTTAAAACATGTATGTTATACCTCCGGAGTATGACCTGGTTCGTCTTCCCCGACCAAGTGAGCTAGCTTATGGATCAAACGTGGAATTAAAGACTCAAACTACACCGGATGTAAGGTGTGACAAACTTCTATACTGCTTTATGATTGTGACAGGCGCTGGTTCACATTATTTTGACAACGTCCCTCACTGATTAGTATGTGATCAGCAGATTATGAAACAATCCAGGACGCCTGTGGATTCCTTAAAATATGGCCCAATGCAACCATGGATCTCTGATTTTTCATTGGCTTGATCCGGAGTGATCATGGATTTTGGGTTCCTTACTATTATGATTCAATGCGATTTTAAGATCCTGGATCATTATCAAGATATTCCAAACTTGAGCACAAATGACAAATTCATAAGATGATTCTGGTGTGCTCCATCCCAACAGTCCAGATGTTAGCTCAGACCCAAAGTTTCTTACATCGCCCCATGACTTAGATGGCTACTTCATACATAGACTCATATATAAGAGAAAGTATGACTCGACAACATGCTTAGCTTAAGTAGAATGACGACGGTGTTCGACAACGACCTGTGCGTGTAGAATCATACTCGGGAGCCAACGATCTAATGTGATTTTTGATGAATGAATCAGACCTCTTGATTCGACAAGTCTTAAACAATTACTTGATCATCTCGAATACTTCTTCCATAAATCTTGGTCTGGCTAGCTCCAATGGAGGCAATGCAACATATGGATAAAGCTTTCTCAAGAATAAATAACGTTTCAAAGAGATTTAGCTCAACACATTCAAAGCACATCCCATCTGCGATAAGATGTACTTTGGGGGAAAAAATGTTAGCCTGCTTTGTGACCAGGAAACCCAAAGCAAATACCATGTTAACACACTTTTTGGCAAATGCTGTCACATATGGAATCTCTAGATAACATCACTCTCCGGCATTGGAAGCATTGTCAGAAGACACAGGGCAGTTTGGTCAAAATCACAACATCAGTATAAACTGGACCGAAACTCCTATTAAACAACCTCATTTGGATCTAAAGACATCAAATACTTATAGCCCTCTGAATTAGCTTCAAGTTGAGCTTTCATTTGATTCAATCGGCCTTACGGTTTGAAAGTTATGTCCGTTTCCGTGAACGCATGCAGAAATACGGAAAAACATGGATTTTGGTATTTTTGAAGACCGATTCGTGAGCACCCCCGGGGGGCGGTTCGTGACCACCCCCTGGGGGCGGTTCGTGAGCACCCCTGGGGGCAGTTCGTGACCACCCTCTGGGTTCGGTTCGTGACCACTTCCTGAGGGCGGCTCGTGATCATGACCCGACCTGACCATCACAATCACGACCATTACCAGCTCACCACCCCGGCTCACGAACCGCGACCAAGACCCGCTACTACACATGTAGATTTTGACCTATTCTCGAGGCTATGATCGCTCCTACTTTCCCGGATCGGGTGTCACATGTCCTACCACGACCTGATCAACATATGGGCTCTCCTACAGCTATAAATACACCTTCAGAGGGCATTTTCAGGGGACTTTTGGCACCTCCTTGTCCATGGCTGTCATGGCCAACACTTCTCCATGAATAACCACCATCTTCCTCAATAAAAATCAATGAATTCAGAGAGAATTATTCATTAGATTCAAGTGATTGAGAGACAATATTTATTGTAATTGTAATCTATGAGTGAAATGAGAAAATATGAAGTGGATGTAAGCTCGTTAAAGCCGAACCACTATAAAAATCTTATTATCTTGCTTTTTCTCTTAATTTTTATTTATTTCTTCACATCATCCTACGCTCTAAATATGACAATTTGGGTGTTAGGACCTTTTTTTGCTCTAACAATAATAAGTGGGATAATATATTTAATTTTCGAAAATGTTGGGAAATGGTTAAAAGGCAGTATTATGTAATTTGGATAATATACAATATTTATTTTATTTTATATTCGAGTTATAATAACGAATATATTATTTAAACGAAACTTGAACGTATTAATTATAATATAATTATAATCAAGCTTGTAATTTGGTGGTACTTCATAACTTAACGTATTGAACTTCAATTGAGTGTGTAGGGTTCGTTATTAATTGGATTTTTCAAAACAAGAAACATTTGAATCTAATTAACTGTAGTTTTCTAATGGAAGTGAAAAATTGAGATTTTGGCTTATAGATTGTAAGTTATGTCCAAATCGAATTTTCAAATAGTCGCTATGAAACGTTTATAAACTATAACGATATATTTAAATATAATTAACTCTTGACTTCGAATTTGGACAAGATATTTGAGACGTAGTTATAATTTAATTTTAATTTTTAAAATTTTACTGCAGTTTTTAATTTGGAAAATAAGCTACTTTTTATTTGGAGTATTTTACACCCTATATCAGCATTTTGGGGTATCAAAAAATGAATTAACCAGTCTATATTATTATATTCTCAAGATCGTGGTACTTTCCCCAACACGACGGTATTATTAGTTTTGTCGATAGTGGTCCATAAGTGAATGGAGTTTTGCACAACGAGTTACGCTATTCCTTAGCTAAGAAGTTATATATATATATATATATATATATATATATATATATATTCAATCAAGTCTCGTGTACACTTCAAGCCACCCCTTATGCCCCATTCAATGCACATCAATACTGAGTTTACCAATGCCTTAGCTCTTAAGTAAGGATATATATATATATATTAGAATATTGTTTCCTTTTCCTTCACAACTAAGAAATCCTTGTATATATATACTCCCACACGAGGCATCCTCTCTATCTTTAGTCATCGGCTAATAAAAACCCACAGCCGAAAGGTCCTATAGCATTCAAAATTTAACAGCAAATCACAACCTTCAAAAAAAATATGAAGCTGCTGAAGCATTTGTAGGCAAGTTGGCCGAGACCGCGACGCACTAGTGGGGTGCGATTAGAGCCTCATGGGCATAGCGGAGTGGCGCAGATGGGGGTTGAGCTACCAAAGAATAGGATAGCGCGGAGGGGTCCAGAAGATTGGAAATGGGGTTGGATTTTCTAATTTTTGGAGTGGGCATGTTTGTGGAGTATGTTGCATGTGTACTGGGTATTTAAAAGTGGAGAGAAAAAAAGAAGCCGCACTATCATTTTTTTTCTCTGGTCATATGTACACCAAAATGCAGTAGTAAAATGAAAAGGGAGTGGGCTGTACTGCATGTATAGTAGAAGAAGAGGGAGGAGTATAAGTAATATGAAGGATACTGGTAATGCGGTTGTCTCCCAATTTGCGTGTGTTGTGAATGGGAGAATTGGGTAAGGAGATGTTGCGGTTTTTAAAACGAAGGAGAAAAGTCCTGTAGCATTCAACGTGGAGGAGACAGATGAGCACATATGGGAAGAGGCCAACGAGCTTAAGATAGCTCAGAACAGTTGGAAGAGGAGGAGTTCAAAGGTGGAATTAATTTTGTAAACAATGGAACGATGAGAGAGAATGGTTGGTGTAATATTTGGAAATGATCTTCGTAGTATGTACACGACAAGCTCGCCAGTTATAGGTGGAAGAAGGTACACTGTAGCGTGGATCTGGGTTCCAACGAACGAGAATGGGCCGCAGTTTGAAATGTGAAGCCCAATTAAAAAAGAAGAGAAATGTATGGGATGGAATCAGATGGAATGGCCTAATGCAGGCAACGTATGGGATGTTATTTCACCCGTATAAAAAAATGATAATTATATAAAAGGAATTATGGTATGTGTGGAGTTGGTTGGGAAGAGACAGACTAAGGAGAATGAACGGTGGAATGATTTGGCAATGGCGGTGGAAAAATGCGAAGCAGCGGTTTTATTATAAAGGAAGAAGAAGATGCTATTATAACAGTAAAACAGGGTGTTGGGCTGACAATTTATAAGTTGGGGTCCAATATATATTCTAATAATATAAGTTAAATTTTATTTAATTATATATATGTATGTATGTATGTATGTATGTATATGCATACAAACTTGTTAAGATCATATTTCATTCATGCGTTGTCAGAATTTCGAACGGTTCATCAAGATGAAATCGTATGGACATAGACTACGTACTGGAGTTGGTCCGGTGTGATTTGGAACTTGTTTGGATTTATGGCAAAATAAAATGCCTGACTAGTTAACCGATCGTTAATCATTTTTAACGATTTACGACCAAGGAGAGTAACCTCACTAACTCTGTCCAGTTTTATAATTTTATAAACGTTATTTAATATTGATAAAAACAATTGAATGCCTTATGTGATGATTTTTTGGATGATTTGCTCATAAATTGGTTGAATAATATATATATAGTTATACCTATATGTCGTTAATTTAATACAGATTATATTTATTTTTTTATTTTAGATTTAATCTGAAACTGATATTATTCATGTTGGTTAACATCTGTGGACGCAGGGAAACAGGTTGGATAAATCCAACTGGATTCATTCCTTAACAATTATTGTTGTTATTCATATATTTTATTATATGATGTGATAAATAGTTTGGGATTAATTATTATGTGATTGAGATGTTTGAATAACATTGACCTGAAATAATTGGTATATAAATACTGTAAAATATATTCGAATATATTGGAAATGAAATTTGGGGTTTTAAAAAGGAATTTCTATTTTTAAATAGAAATAGAATTTTGATTAGTTAGAATATAATAAGTTGTTTTTGGTTATATAAAAACAAGTAATTTGATTTTTAAACGATATTTATAAACGAAGCAAAACGATTATTATTTAATAGTTTTAAAAATATAAATTCAAGAAAAGAATTTATTTAAAAGGAAAATGGTAATCGTTTAGAAAGAAAACGACGAAATTATTTCGATATTCGAAATGGGAATAGAATTGAAACAAATCAATAAGGATTTGTAATTTAAATTTGTCAATGTCGAATGTTATTAAAATGATTTATTCTTATAAATTATATATTATATAATTCAGTAATTGGCAAGATAGTTAATATTTGCTTTTAAACAAATAATTAGTAATTAAATAGGTAATCGAGATTGTTATAAACTTGATATTTATTTAACAGGAAGTTGATTTATAAATGGAGTATATGGAGTGAAATACGAATATAAATTTATATAAGAACTAGAAAGATGGGATATTAAATTGTAACGGATATTTAAATCAAGATTTGATTTAATAAAATGAGTTTGTTTTTTGTAAAGAAATAATACACACATTTTAAAGTGAATAATGAATTAAAATCAAACGTTTTGCAGATTAAAAATGGAGTTTAGGAAAGTAAAAACTTTCTGGAGACTAGTTAAGTTGAACGACTTTCTGGGTTTTGAACTGATGTTGGTTTCGGCCTTTGGGGTTAATACCTAAAAACGATGAATGTTAGATATGGAATACTACCAGTTTTTCTCTATGGAATGAATAGGTTGGGATTGAAATAAATAGAATGAATGATTACTTCGGTAAAGCTCGATAATCCCAACTAGATTTGTAAACTTTAATTTGGCTTGAGGTTGTGAAAAGATATAACCAAATCTTTTGCTATGGTATTTAAAGAAAGATTTAAACAAGAAGTTTAAATGAATTAAATTTTTGATAAGATCAATGGGAATCTTTCCCAAAGATATGAATATTTGAATAAAAGAATATTCCAGATTTGAATGAAGCGTATGATGTGTTTATATTTCACATGGTTATAAGATGCGCAAGTTATTCAGAAAAACCGGGTTTAACCCATTCTGAATAACTGTTATAGTGATTAAAAGTCGAAGATAATGAAGACAGTGCAAGACCGACAATTTTCACATCGAATGGATTGCTACTTATGCGCTTGATTAGAGTTGCTACCTTAAAGGGGTTATAATGGTAGTTGTTTAGATGTACTTGTTGATTGTTCGGATATGCGAGGGCCTCTCTCCTGTATTGGACATATGGACGAGGAATAAGGTACCTCCTGTTTTGTTCAGACCCAGAATGGACTTGTGAATGGATTGTGTATGACATTCTATTGTGTGCTATATTCGTTGATCTCTGCTAAATATATATCTGTTTGGTGGCAGAGAATTTATTCTCTTACTTAACACCCTTCTCTGAGACGTACAAGCTTAGAGGTTATATATTGGCAGAAATCAATGGTATGGTATGCATTGACAATATGGCATGCTAAGATACAAATGATTAAGGCTTTTGTTGAAAAGAAGGGCTTGTGGATGGTGATCAAAGCACAACTTTAAGTAGCATAGATTTGTGTATAGCATTAATTCGCGAGCCTCACACCTCGGTATGAGTCCGAAACGGGATAAAGGGGACAAGGAGTGCATACATTTCTTTTTAGCTGGAAGTTTTGTCATGGCATGGAGCCCAGACATTTTTACTTATGTGGATGATGGATTGCGGAGCGCCTCGGATGTAAAGCCGACTAAAAGGCTCGAGTGACAGGTATGATAGGACCGGAAAAAGTATTGTTTAGGAATATCCAACCCACAAACGTTAGGTGTGGACCGGCCTTGCAGGATCCAAGGGTTGCCCATAGGTGTGATTGTAACAACAAGGAATTTCGCTCGATCCGAATCGATCGCTAAACCGACCAAGACCGTTCGAAACCCCTGATTGTTTTGAGAACATGACGAATCAGAACGCAAATAGAAGAACATTTCATTGCTATTACAACAATTTCCATCAGAGTACAAGAATATATAGAGTATGAATAAATATTACACATTTGATAAATATCAGAGATTTAAATTATATTTAAATACATAGCAAACGAAAAATAATACAAAGCACAACTGAAAGAAATACACGGATATAGAGCTTTCTGAGTATCATTCCAGCTATAAACCAGGATCCTGTGAATATAAATCTGCAAAACCCAACCACTAGCTGCCCATGCGGAAAATAAGGGCACCCAGAGTTTAGGTTAAAACAATAAACTCCAGGTCAGTCATGTGACTAGTGTGAGAACTAAAATAGTTATTAATCTTTATTTTAAAGTTAGGTAAATCAAGTGACCACGCCGTATAACACGGAACGGGTTTCCTCCCAAGAATACCAGTGCATAAAACAAACAGCGCAATGCTAAATAGAAAAAAAATGAAGCTATTATAAGACCCAGGTCCCATCACACAATGCAACGCAAGCCAGAGGATAGGTTTATACCTTATAATAGCTACAGAATGCTTGATAAACTAAATTTCATCTTTTATTATTACTATAAGTGTATAGTTTCAAAACAATTTCAATCATAAGTATCAGTCATAGACGGCATGGGTACCATATATCATGTCGTCAATACTAGGCTCTACAATCAAAACCGAAATATCACGTATTGAAAATTGGATTTCCGTCATGAGTTGAGGCAAGGGGCAAGCTCCTCTCCATTCGAGACACTCTAGCAAATGTCTTAGGACCACATACAGCGATCCTTGGAACCTCCAAGGCCGGTTCTCTCTTACTTTTGAGGATTAGTATTCCTGAACACACGTTACACAAACACAACATACACCTCATTCCAATTCAGATTATTCTTTTATTCAAATATTCACATTCTTAGGGAAAGATTCCCATTAATTTTATCAAAGATAAATTCTTCTAAATTTATTCTTTAATCTTCCTTTGGATATCATTTCAAACCATGTTAAGGTTTTCCAAACTAGTCGGGACTAACGAACCACACCGACGTAATTATTTATTTTATTTCCTAATACCAACCTATTCATCCCATAGAGAAAAACTGGTGATACTCCATATCTAACACCACGGTGTTATCGGTAAATATTAATTACCATTTCACTTTCAAATCTAATCAAAGATTTAACTATCGCTTTGGAGCAAAACTGGTGATACTCCATTCTCGATCACTTTAATCTAATTAAAGATTCATTAAAACTCCACTTAGTTTTAATCTTCCCAAAAATCAATATTCTGTCTTTAACTGGGTTAAAGAACCAATGTCATCTAAAACACGGTTCACGATAAACCCAAAATCACATTCCATTGTTAATCGGGTTAAAGAACATGTGTTATTTAAAACACCACTCACGATAAACCCCAAAAACCAATTTAAATTCAATTGCAATTAAATACCAATTAACTGGACAATTTCACTAAATCTTAATTAAAAGATTTATTCTTTTCTAAACTGGGTTCAAGAACAGTGTTATTTAGGACACCATTCGAACCCAAAATCCCATTTGATATTAAATACAAGGCTCTGAATAGAAAATATATCGGCTTATATTCAATATTAAATTCTGAAACCAACAAATATCTTATTGGAAATAACGATATAAATATATCTTTCAAATTTCCACAGCCATATCTGTATAATCACGAAATCCAACATCGAAATATTCCGAAGATAATTTCGATTCAAATCCGTTCCAATTCGTATATTGGAAATTCTGATTATTTTTAAAACCACTTCAAATCCAATTTATTTATTCAAAAATATTGGATTATAATTCTAGTTCATAACTAGTTCATTTCGATAAAAATATATTTTTACCCTTTTTAATTATGGTATTTTTCATCCCAGTTCCTTCTAAATCATTTATTATGATTTTACACAAATTATTGATATTTTTAATAATTTTATCAAGGCTCGTACAGTCGATTTCCAATAACGTTCGTCAAACTGCACTTACAACGACCTTTTCCAAATTTGATTTGGAATTAATTCCAAATCTATTTGTTAGATTTCAAATTTCTAATATTCTCTGGAAAGCTCTTTTCGATACGAACCCAACGGTACCGGTTTCAGGAGAATCCGACGGTCGGATCTCCCGTAACATCAACTCGAAGTAAATGGTCGAAATTCGTGAACTGCCGCGGCGCGACGCGTTCTATTCAGGCCATTTAATATATATAATATATGTATTATATATATATTACGTCGATTTCAATTCTAAAAGTATTTTATAAATCGTTTAAATTCGTTTTCAAAACAATTTCAACTTCATATTCAATTTTAAATCAAAATTGAATATTCTATATCATTAATATATAAATGATAATATTTTCAAAATATTATATTTGAAATCACTTCCTTTTCTATATTCATTATAAAAACGAATATAATCGATATAAATATCATTCGTGTCAAAATGGCGCATATCTAATCAACATGGCTTTATATATTTCAATCACTTCGTTATTCTATTCAACAAATGAATATTTTCTTCAACACATGAATATATATTTTATTCAACACATGAATGGTTCCAACACATGAATATTCTCAACACATGAGTATAGTCAACACATGACTATTTTTTTATTCAACACATGAATATAATTTATTTTCTAAATTGGAATGTGACCCACTCAATTACCATATAATGTTATTTATATAGATTCTGTACAACACATGTATATAATAGCAATGATAAATAATCAACCATCGTCCAAAGTGCACTACACAACTGCATAAGCATTAAATATAAATAATTAACGCTTACATAGTCTGTCAACCAATCGATCGACATACAACTAAATAATTGGGATTAGTGTACGCCAAATATCATCCCAACACCCGTGTGGGGTTTCAAATCAACAAACACTGAACATTATTTGTGTAGTTGGGCGATATGTAATATTCATCGTCCCAAACAATATCCTTCAAATGGGTGTACATAAACAAATCGTTCGATTTGTAAATGAATATTTATTTATTCACATTCACGTTAAATTTATATTTTTAATGATAAATAATTTATTTCAACACGTGAATATATTTCCCTCTATTCTACATCACAATCAATTTTCACAACAAAATCAAACAATTCGTCCATGGTCTATGGACGACGGGCGTCGGGTGCTGCTAAGCACCGTCTGCATCTAAGTATATATTTTTAACTAGAAAACAAGAACTAAAGTGAGATGTTCTCACCTTGTGGTTCCACTCCACCATTATCTATTTCTGAACGGTATGGATTCCGTTTTGATTTCTGTCGATACCATCGCTATCTTTTCCCGCTGTTCACATTAAAAATCACATTTTTACAACGGCATTTCATACATAAGAATCATATATTTTTATCGCTTCATTCCAATAAATAAAATCATATTTTTATTTTTACTTCATATATTTTTACAACGCTTCTTTCTATATAAAAATTATATTTTTATATTTCTACTTCTTATATAAAGATCGAATTTTTATTTTGCTTCATATATAAAAATCCCACATTTCTATGTATAAAAATATCGCCTTTACAATGATAAAAATATCGCCTTTACAATAATAAAAATATCGCCTTTCTATATAAAAAAACATAAAATATAATATTTTCATCGCTACTTCATATATAAAAATCGAATTTTTACTACTCTACATAAATAAAAATCATATTTTTATCTCTTCTATTTAATAAAATTATAATTTTATTATCTCTGTAATATAAAAATCATATTTTTATATCTTCTATATAAATAAAAATCAAATCTATATGCCGCTATCATACATATAAAAATCATAACATTTTATATCCTAAAAATCATATCTTTTATAATTTAAAAATCGTGTTTTTATTTATGCCATGTATATATATTAAAGATCCGATTTTATAATGATATTTAGAATCAAAATTGAAAACAAAATTACTGTAAATAAAATAAAAGATAGAACTCACAGTTTTCGGGTGGAGGAGGGGCTGAGTAGGTTGCGCAAGGTCGGAGAGGTGGTGGTGGGTGGCTTGGTAGTCGGCGGCGGTGGAATGGGGAGGAGGCGCGGCTAGGGTTTGCTCAATTTGGGGATTATCGAAGGGAGGGGGCGACAGGGTGTTGGTTGCGGCTCAGGGAGCTTCGGCGACGCGAGGTGGGTCCGGAGGAGGCGGGCAACGGCGACAATAGGAGCGTGGCGGAGGCGGAAATAAAGGGAAGTCGGTAGCGGGTTTGAATATCGGTTTTTTTTGAATGATGGTGTTAAGTGAGAGAGTGGGGTGAGGATAATAATATATATTTTATTTTGTTTTATTTCAAAAAGGTGGATTTCTGTACGAACTCCAATTCACCTCTAATGACAGTCGCCCCTAGCTAATTACCACCATTCCGAACACAATGGGATATGTATCGTAAGCCAGTTCCACTGTTTTGATCAGTTTTCATCAAAATTAAAATATAAATCAATATATTTAATTTTGAACGCACATTTTGATTTACCATGGCCACATACTGACTCTAAAAATTCCAGAAAAATTATTTCTAGCTTCGTACTGACGATACGGTCCTAACAAAACTAATTTCGCCAAATTCCGAGACCGTCTGAAAAATGGCCATTTTCTGGTCGATCGAAATTGACTGAAACTGTTAAAACACGTTTAACTTTGCCATGCTCACATATTGACTTCAAAAATTATGAATTTTGGAATCTAGTAATAACTTGACATTCCGGATCCAACAAAAGTAGTTTCATTGAAAACCGAGGTCGTTTTCAAAATTTCCATTTTTAAGGGCCAGAATTCCATAGTGACTATTCTGAATTTTCAACTGGACATAACTTTTTATTCCCACTATGAAATTTTGATTTTTCAGATTCGTTGGAAAGATATTCTCAATTATATTCTAATATTTTTGGTTTCGCTAAAATCCGGTTTATTTTGAATCCTGTGCATTCATTTGAAATTTGAAATCGAATTTTCAAACTACCGCGCCATTTCCAATTCCTTTTATGATTAAAAATAAATATTTATATTCTAACAACGATTCAAATAAATATATACGTTCTATTTCTATTCAAAATAAATTTCTCGTCATTAATATTTAAAATAATTCATTTTAAATATTCAAAATTCACTAAAATCGCCAAAATAAATTTTCTAAATTGGCTCTGATTTCCGGGTTATTACAATCTCCCCCACTTAAAACTTTTCGTCCCCGAAAAGGAACGATGTTGAAAGTTGTTTAACTAATCAACTCAACTTTCATTATTTTCATTATGGTTTAAGTTCTTCAACTTTTCAGTTTCTAAGAACTTTACAAATTCTTCAAAAATTTGGCTAACACCCTAAATTTTCGAATTTTTTTGCCATAACCTCCCCTGCACCGGGAGCTTGGGGATATTTCAAATAGCCTCTGTAACGACTCGGAAAATCTGAACCAGTTTGAAAATTTTAAATTGGCTATTTTGTGGATTTTAATTATTTAAAATAAATTTTTAAATAATAACGACGAAAAGTAAGTTGGAATCGACGTTTGAAAATAAATATAATTAATTATAATTATAAACAGGGCCTGAAATGGTGCGGTAGTTTCAAAAATTGAATTCAAACTTTGACCGACTGTACCGGGTGCAAATTAAAAGGATTTTGGTGAAACCAAAAATATTTAAATCTGTTAGTGAATATCTTTCTAACGATTCTGAAAAATCAAAGTTTCGTAGCGGGAAGCAAAAGTTATGGCCAAATGAATTTTCAGAAAGGTCGCTATAAAGTTTTTATAGCCCGTGAAAATGGCCATTTTGTAAACGACCTCAGAATTCGACGAAACCACTTTTGTTGGATCTGGGATGTCAAATTATTGCTAGGGTTTCAAATTTCATAATTTTTGAAGCTAGTATGTGAGTGTGGCAAAGGAAAATGTGTTTGGTCGATTTGTGTTAAATTGGATCGACCAGAAAAGGGCCATTTTTCAAACGGTCTCAGAATTCGACGAAACTAGTTTTGTTGGGACCACATCGTCAAAACATAGCTAGATTTATTTTTCGGGAATTTTTAGAATCAATATGTGGCCCCGGCAAATTGAAATGTATGTTCAAATTAAATATTGAATGTTTTATATTTTAATTTGAAGGAAAACTGACTGAAACAGTTGAATGGGCCTTCGAAACATATCCCATTGTGTTTGGAATGGGGGTATTTAGCTGCGGATGACAGTCTTGGGTTTGGATTAGTGTTCGTGTGTGACAAGGGGTATTTTCGGATTTTTAAAATTTATAAATATAAAAAAATCATTGGTCAATGCTTTTTCTCTCTCCCCGATATACATAGACGCACGGCGGTAAACCCTTCAATCTTTCCCGTCCACTTTCCGACCAAACCAAGCAAAATCAGTCCCCCCTCCAGTTGAAGATTTTGAAGAGCTCGAGATGAGCTTCAAATCCATATGAAGTTTGGATTTTTTTGTGACCTATAGAGCTCGAATTGAGCCAGGGAAGTTCGGACATTCGAACCACCGCCGTCGTCAGCTCCGACCACCGAGTGGGCCCCACCGCCGTGCGCAGGTGCACCGCTCCTCCCCCTCCGACGCTGCAAAGGCCGATTGACGAATAGCTACACGGATTCGAAGAAAAATCGAAACCTAGTTTCGAACCCTTCAGCTGAGGTACGGCTGATTTAATTATAAACTATATTATAGCACTTTAAAGCGCTACGGTTTTTGATTTCACTGTAAAAATCATATCTTTTTCGTTTCTTGACGAAATTCAGTGAAACAAGAGACAGTGACTCGTGTGGACGTCTTCTACATTCTAGAAGAGACCGCATATTTTTCTGAGCCTCCTGCTATTTTTGGTGGTGTGGAACGCAATGTGAGATTTCTGAATTATAAACGATATGGAAAACAACGATGTATAAATTATATAGTTGATGTATGAGTTATATAAGCGTTGTACACCTCATGTATAAGCGTTGTATTAAGTTGTACGTTCGATGTATAAGTTATATATGCATTGTAAAAATTATATATTTGTTGAAATAGAAGTGAAATACTAATATAAATATATATACGCCCTTCGTCCACAAACCATGGACGATGTTTATTGATCGTGATTGGTGTGAAAATTGGTTGATACCGAATGGTTGATTAGAATTGTTTGTGGTTGAGATTGATTGATTGTGGTTGAAAAATACCCGTTTGTGGTTGAGAATTATTTGGTTGAAACCACATAGGATTAGTTTGTGGAAAAGAAAGAAAAAAATATACATGCCGCCTGCGTGCAAACTAGATGCATGAAATCCCCATTGTCAAAAGCTGCGAGGCTTTAAGGTAGAGCGAGGAGCCGTACTAGGGACGACCCCGGTTTTAACTACCCTGTCGTTATGCTGCCGAAATTTTCAATAATATTCATGTGTTAGAATTATTATCATGTGTTGAAATTATATTCGTGTGTTGAATAGAAAACATTAATGTATTGAATAGAAATTCATTCGTTGAATAGAAATTCATGTGTTGAGTGGTATTCGTGTTTTAAATAAATTGTTTTAACAATAAAAATCACATTTTTACTTTATATATACGAACTATAGAAAACATTCATGTGTTGAATAGAAATTCATTCGTTGAATAGAAATTCATGTGTTGAATGGTATTCGTGTTTTAAATAAATTGTTTTAACAATAAAAAAAATCACATTTTTACTTTATATATACGAACTATTGAAAACATTCATGTGTTGAATAGAAATTCATTCGTTGAATAGAAATTCATGTGTTGAATGGTATTCGTGTTTGAAATAAATTGTTTTATAATAAAAATCATATTTTTAACATCTATATGAACTATATAAAATAATCATGTTTTGAAATAAATTGTTTTATAATAAAAATCATATTTTTATCATCTATATGAACTATATAAAATAGTCTTGTTTTGAAATAAATTATTTTGCAATAAAAATCAAATTTTTATTATATACATGAATTGTTAAAAATAGTGAAGTGTCGAAATAAATGTCGGTTGGATAGAAATATCATTTTTATCAAATGTATGAAAAGAAAATAGTTTTGTAATCGAAGAATCGATTATATTTATATAAATCTATAAATATAATTGAAATATATCGAATAACGAAGCTGCAGTTTGTGTTTTGAAACCGTGATTTCAAATGATTAGTGCGGGAGATCCGACCATCGGATTTTCCCAAAACCGAAACCGTTGGGTTCGCTTTGGAAATATCTTTCCAACGACACCAACTTTGTGAAGATCCGACGGTTGGATTGTCTGGAATGTTTAATTCAAATCTGAGGAAAAACAGTGCCAGAATCAATTATATATATATATATATATATATATATATATATATGTATGTATAATTAAATTAAATCGAATAACGACGTTGCAGTTCGTATTTTGAAATCGAAACTTCAAACGATTGTACCGGGAGATCCGACCGTCGGATTTTCCCAAAACTGGAACCATGGAATTCGTTTTGAAAAGATCTTTCTAAGGATATAAAATTTGTGAAGATCCAACGATTAGAATTTCAGATATATGTAAATCAAATCTGAAGAAAAACAGCGCCATGACCGTGTTATGGCCTGAAGCGTCATTTAAATGAAATGGCTATTTTTAAATAAATAAAAATAGCGATAAATCGTTATAAAATATTATAAACGATATGGAATGTGAAATTTAGAAACTAACTGAAGGATAGCTAAGTCGAATGGTTTCCTGGGTTTTGATCTAATGTTGGTTTCGGCCTTCGGGGTTAATATTTGGGTAATCGTTCTCTTACTGATTTACGGTTAGTGACTAATGAATTGGAATAAGGCGTATGTCGTGCTTGTGTAGCACTTATTTATTATATACCTGAGTTGTTCAGAAAGACCGGGTTTATCCCATTCTGAATAACTGAATCGACAATAAGAAGTCGAAGACGAAGACGGTGGTTGAAGACTGGAGATCTTCACCTCGGTTGGATGGTAACTGATGTCCTGATTGGGAGGCATCCCGAAATATGGATAATGAGTGGTGATCGTCCAGACGTACGTGGAGATCGATGGGTATGCGAGGTATATAGTGTCTCCGGTTTCGTTCAGACCCAGAACGGACTTGTAAATGGACTGTGTGTCTGACATTGGAATTCATTCTGTGTGATTAATAGCCATCAATTGCATGGTGTAAATTGCCTGTGTGGCATGCTAAGATGCAATGATTAAGGCTTCTGTTGAAAAGCAAAGTTTTGTGGTTGATGATCAAAGCACCGCCTGTGTGGCGTAGCTTTGTGTATAATGTGAATTCGCGAGCCTCACACCCCGGTATGAACCAGAAACGGGAGAGGACATCATGGAGGGCATGCGTTTCCTTCAAGCTAGAGGTGGTGTCAGTGCTTAAACTGGTTGACATTTATATTATTTTCACCTGTGTGGTTGTTGCTATTGCGAGGCGCCTCGGATATATCGGTGACTGTGTGAAGCCGATAGAGCCATTCGTTGGCTCATTGACGCCCCAAAGGGCGGGGAAACGCAGTGTTCAGGCATTTTAATCCACATCGGTGGACTAGCCTTACGATCCAAGGGTCGATGCATTCTGATCCTGAGACACGGTCTAGAGCGTCTCGAATTCGGTAAGGACTATCTTTTGCCTTGGTTCATGACGGAAATCCAATTTCCAAATACGTAAGTGTGCAGTTTTGATTGTATACCTATATATGGCTACATGGTATATGGTACCCATGCCGTCTATGATTGATATTTATGATTGTTTTATGAAATTAGAAACTAACTGGAAACGAGCTAAGACGGATGGTTTCCTGGGTATTGGTCCGATGTTGGTTACAGCCTTCGGGGTTAATACCTAGGGAACCATTCTATTACTATTTTACAGTTGGAGTCTGATTAAGAATTCTTTTGTTTTATTCATGTCAAGCATATTTTGGCCATTATAAGGTAAAACTCTATCCTCCGGTTTGCGTTGCATTGAGTGATGGGAACTGAGTCATATAATGGCTTCATTTTTATAAAAAGCATTGCGATGTTTAAATGATTGACTTGTTTTAAAGCACTGGTCATCCAATGGAGAAAACCCGTTCCGCGAAAGTGGCGTGGTCCTGTGATTAGCCATATTATAAAATGTGTTAAGTAGATTTCTCGTACCAGTCTCATGACTGACTCGTAGTTTGTTTCACCTACAAACTCGGGTGCCCTTATTTCTACACGGGCAGCCTTGTCTTCAGGTTTTAGCAGGCTCTTTCTGGATAGCTGGAGCTGAAGATGGATTATATCATTTATCTCTTTTTATGTTGTTCAGCTCCTATTGTTCATATTATGTTTGTTTTCCACTTTAGACATTTATGTATAGCTAAACTATATTTGTACTTAGTATGATCTGTATACTGTGTAACTCTGATGATTACTTTTATCCAGTGTATTATTTGTGCATTATCTGTTGTATTTATTTAATTTGTACTGACATTATCTGTTTATGTGTTATATTCCAAAGACTACCCTTGCCGCCGTAGTGCGGGGTTCGGGTCGTCTCATTTTGGTATCAGAGCTTTGGTTAAGCTTAGTTTTGGAATATAACATATTAACGAACTCGTCAGAAATTGAACCAGTAGTGTTCTGGACGGGTGACTCATTACAGATAGGATCAGCAATATCCTAGTATGAGTAAAGAAGAATGAAATACACCCCGATAGACACATTTACATTCAAGTATATGCTTCTATGTTTTAAAATACCTTTTCTGTCGACCTGACACTTGATCTGCTATTTGCAGAAGTACTAGAAAATGAGTGTCAGAAACAGAAGGAATGCAGAACAAGATCTAGAGGCTCTATTTAAGAGATATCGAAATTTGGGTGGAGCACAATTCTTGGGCAATGAATCGATTATTCAAACTCAAGCTTGGATGAGTTCTGTTGAAAGAATTTTTGAGCGTTTCCAGCTGAGAGATGATCAGAAAAGATTAGTAGCATCTTGGGCACTCAAAGAAGAAGCTTTAATATGGTGGGAAACTATCATCAAGGAAACTCCAGAAGGTGATATCACCTGCGATAGATTCAAAGAGATTTTCCTAGAAAGATTTACTCCTCCTGAAGCCACTGAGCGGTTATGTAATGAATTCTCTTTTCTGATACAAGGAGATATGACCATTCCAGAATATCATAAGAAATTCAATGAACTTTCTCACTTTGCCCTGCATCTAATTCAAAATCCGAAGAGGAAGAATCTGAGGTTTATTCATGGCCTGCAAAGAAAATACCAGAATAAAGTAATGGGGCATGTGAAGCTTCCTTTTTCGGAAATGATTTACATGGCTTATCAGTATGAAGATCTCCATAAGAAAGGTATGTTGCACGACGAAGAGGAAGTCAGTCCGAGTAACAAAGAAGAGTCAGAAACTGATAATCCTGAGGCCAGTACGATGCCTAAGGTCAATAAGAAGCCCCGAGCCAAGAGGAAAAGGGTTGTCGGAGAAAGTATCAGTAACGACTGCAATATGCAATAACTGCAAGGAACTAGGACATGTGTCGATAAACTGTGGCCCCTTGAAGAAACGAAAGAAGGATAAATTTAAATCCAGGGACAAGTTTCGAGAGAATAGAAAATGCAGTCAATGCCATCAGACTGGTCATCTTAAAAAGGATTGCCGGCTATTTAAGAAATCCAAAGCAGTGCATGTAAATGAAGTAGCAGAAACTTATGAGCCCTCAGCTAGTCAGGGAAGGCCTGATGTTTTAGAAGGCATGCTTAATGTCAAAAACATTCCACTTAAAGTACTGTTTGATACAGGCGCGTCACGAAGCTTTATTGCAAAGAATTGCAGTTAAGAAGTTGGATTTGAAATTGAAAAAGCTCAAAGAACCCATCATTGTCCATAATCCGGTTGGGGGTTCCCTCGATCTCAGTTGGGTTTGTGCGGTGCCTGTCTCTTTTTCCTGTTATAAGTTCCCTACCATCTCTATCGTCATGAATTTTACTGAATTCGATCTTATTTTGGGAATGGATTGGTTAACCAAATATGAAGCAGAGGTTAGATGCGCCGACAGAGTTGGTAGGGCAAAGATTAAATCAGGGAATTATATAACCATACCATGCGAAGGCCCGAATTCAAATAGAAAAGACTTTTGGTCAGCTCTTAATGTTTCTCCTGCTCAAATAGAAATTATCCCAGTAGTCACAGAGAATGTTCCCGACCACATAAAAGATATTCCTGTCGTCAAGAATTATGCGGATGTGTTCGAAGAAGTTGTTAGCTTACCTCTGCAGAGAGAAATTGATTTCTTAATTGCTTTAATCCCGAATACAAGGCCACTTGTTCACGCTATTCGAAGAATGACCTTGAAAGAGAAAGAGGAATTAGACAATCAAACTCGATAGCTTGTATGGAAGGGTTTGATCAGGCCTAGTTTCTCTGATTGGGGAGCAGCAGTGGTGTTTGTCCCAAAGTCTGACGGTACTCTGCGACTATGTGTGGATTATCGTGACTTGAATAAGCAGACAATAAATAACAAATATCCATTGCCGCGAATCGATGATTTATAGGACCGTCTGAATGGAGCACAAGTATTTTCAAGGATGGACCTAGCTACAGGTTTCCATCAGCTTCGTATTGCAGAAGAGTGTGTTCCTATGACAGCACTCAGAGGTACAGACTTATTCTACAAGTGGTTAGTAATGCCGTTCGGCTTATGTAACTCTCCTGCATACTTCGTCGATTTAATGAATAGAGTGTTCAGAGGAGTCTTGAATAAGTTTGTTTCGTTTTTTATTGACGATATTCTAATCTTCTCTAAGTCAAAGGCCGAACATGAAAAGCATTTGGAGCAAGTTCTAGAAATTCTGAGAAAGAATGTATTGAAAGCTAAACTTTCCAAATATATATTCTGGCAAGATGAAGTAAAGTTTCTTGGCCATGTCATATCAAAAGAGGGAATTGTTGTGGATCCAAGTGAAATCACCTCTATTCAAAATTGGAAACAGCCTAGTACTCACAAAGAAGTCCGAAGTTTTCTTGGATTGGCTAGTTATTACCAGAAGTTCGTTAAATATTTTTTGAAGATATCTAGTCACTTAACGAAGCTTACAAAGAAGCACTCAAAATTCAAGTGGACTCCAGAATGTGAGGAGGCTTTTGAGGAGCTAAAGTTAAGATTAACAACGGCTCCAGTGTTAAAGATAATAGATGGCAATCAGGACTTGAAAGTCTGGACAGATGCCTCTAGAGAAGGCCTTGGTGCAGTATTAATGCAAAGAGGTCAAGTTGTTGCTTATGCTAGCCGCCAGCTGAAGCCTCATGAAAAGAATTATGTCACTCATGATCTTGAGTTGTTGGCTATCGTATTTGCTTTGAAAATCTGGAGACATTACCTTTTGGGTGAGAAGTTCGAATTGTATACGGATCATCAGTCGCTAAAGTATCTGTTCACCCAGAAAGACTTGAATCTGAGACAGCAACGTTGGCTAGAGTTCCTTGCAGCATATGATTTTGAGATTCTATACACTCCAGGGAAAACCAATGTCATGGCCGATGCGCTAAGTCGAAAGAATGCAATAATCGCCAGCTTTATTATTACGACTTCATTGATTGATAAAATCTCTGCTCTTTAGAAGGATGATCACTTCATTCAAATGATCATAGAAAGAATACAGAAAGGCGAACACTTGAGTTTCCAGATTGATGACCAAGGGATTCTACGGCTAAAGGGTCGAATTTGTGTTCCTAACATTTCTGAGCTCCGAAAGGAAGTACTGGATGAATGCCACAAGTCAAAACTTAGTATCCATCCAAGAGTAAGCAAAATGTATAATGACATCAAACACACTTTCTGGTGGAGGTCGATGAAGAGAGACATTTCTTTATATGTCAGTCGATGCTCTACTTGCCAGCTAGTCAAAAGCGACCAATAGAAACTTGCTGGATTGTTGCAACCGCTGGACGTTCCAGGTTGGAAGTGGGAACATATTTTCATGGACTTCATAGATGGTTTGCCCAGAACCAGAAAAGGAAATGACAGTATTTGGGTGATCATAGATCGCTTCACGAAGACCGCCCATTTCATACCTGTCAGATCGAACAGAACTGCTCAGAGTCTAGCGCAGGTATATTTCAAGGAAATAGTTAGGCTACATGGAGTGCCGCTCAGTATAGTTAGTGATAGAGATCCAATATTTACTAACAAATTATGGGAGGCATTTCAAGTAGAACTGGGAACGAAGCTGAACTTGAGCACCGCTTATCATCCTCAGACAGATGGTCAGACTGAGAGGGTGAATCATATACTAGAAGATTTATTACGGGCTTGTGTTATTGATTTCGGTGGATCATGGGAAGACCATTTACATTTGGCGGAGTTTTCATACAACAATAGCTACCAAACAAGCCTGACAATGTCACCATTCGAAGCATTGTATGGTAGACCGTGCCGATCTCCTGCGTGTTGGGTCGAACCTGGTAATAGGCTTGTATTGGGACCTGATATGATCCGCGAAGCTGCAGACAAAGTCGATTTCGTTAAGAAACGATTACTCGCCGCTCAAAGCCGACAGAAGAGTTATACTGATTCGAGAAGAAGGGATTTGGCTTTTTCTATTGGTGATTATGTGTATCTAAGGGTTTCTCCAATGAGGGGAGTGTTTCGATTTGGCAAAACTGGGAAGTTGGCGCCCAGATTTATTGGTCCATTCCATATTCTTGAACGGATTGGAACCCTCGCTTATAGAATTCAATTACCAGATTGGTTGCCTAGAGTGCATGATGTATTTCACATATCTCAACTTCGAAAGCACGTTCATGATCCAGACTTGATCGTGGAAGAAGCAGCACAACAGGATATTGAAATTACTCCAGAATTGGCTGTGAGAAGAGAGCCGCTAAAGATTATCGGCAAAGAAACCAAAGAACTGAGGAACAAGAAGGTTCACTTAGTCAGAGTGCAATGGAGTGGAGATCCGCGAGATTGTACTTGGGAAACAGAGGAAATTATTAACAAAACCTATCCTAAGTGCAGGGTGGATATCTCTGATTGACTCTGGTGCAAGGTACATCTACCATATTTTGCATTTCCATTCTATTCTTTACTTTGCTGTTGTTTTTCTTTGCATTGATGTAAACTTTTTAATTATATAGTCAGAATGTTTTCAAAAGAGTACATGAATTAATTTGTATGATTTTGAAAAGTTAAAAACAAATTGCTTGTTATTTGTGTTGTGTGATAGTGGATATGGTTAATTAAATTATTAGAATGATAGTTAATTTAATCAATAAGAGAATAAATGGTAGAATTTATTCGATTAAATCACACATGGAACTGAGTTAGAAATAGATAGAAATATATATATGTGCATTATATATGTTTCAATAGGTAAATGGATTAGCTGTTGAGTAAAGAATTTATTTGCGTGCCCGACAAATAGGTAAACCTTAATGAGTTGGATGCCAAATATTATTATATCAACTCCTGTGAATGCCATTGGATGCGGAGTGCTGGTTGTTCTGTGTGTAATAATGAACATCGCCATAGGATAGTAACAATTAATTTTGAACTACACTACATGGCATACTTCTTGAAGATAGGCATACTTCATCATATACCACATAAGCATTTGGAGCTTGTGTGACGAGGTTGAAGATTTACCATACGAGCGAGAGGCTTGTATGGCGATGACGATATATTACGGGTTGAACGGATAACTGATATGGACTATGTAAAATGTAATGGTAAATTGCCAGATTAATAAAAACCCCATATGCGTCTGGAGATGACAATAAACACGTCTCCCTGGTCATTAAGGCACAAAAACCATTTATAGGGTGACGAGAATTTATTCTCTGGAGTTATGATCTATACACACTCCCCTGTGGACACCGGAATATATCACTATAAGTATGTGCATTCTTATTAGGATTTATTGGGTACCTAATATGGCCTAATAAATTTCCAAACCCCTCCCCGTATAAAGGAGGTTATGGCGAATTTTTTCGGAAATTTAGGGTGTTAGCCAAATTTTTGAAGAATTTGAAAATTCTCAGAAACTAAAAAGTTGGAGAATGGAAGCCAGATTGAACGTAGAGTTGATTAATCAAACCACTTTCGACTTTGTTCCTTTTCGGGGACAAAAAGTTTTAAGTGGGGGAGATTGTAACGACCCGGAAAATCTGAACCAGTTTGAAAATTTTAAATTGGCTATTTTGGTAGATTTATTTATTTAAAATAAATATTTTAAATAATAACGACGAAAAGTAAGTTTGAATCGACGTTTGAAAGTAAATATAATTAATTCTAATTATAAACAAGGCCTGAAATGGCGCGGTAGTTTCAAAAATTGAATTCAAACTTTGACTGACTGTACCGAGTGCAAATTAAAACGGATTTTAGTGAAACCAAAAATATTTAAATCTATTA
Source organism: Allium sativum (assembly GCA_030737875.1). Lineage (NCBI taxonomy): Eukaryota > Viridiplantae > Streptophyta > Magnoliopsida > Asparagales > Amaryllidaceae > Allium > Allium sativum. Next base: position 771,948,768 of record CM060924.1, on the reverse strand, counting down.
GTGAATATATTTCTAACTAATCTGAAAAATCGAAGTTTCGTAGCGAGAAGCAAAAGTTAAGGCCAAATGAATTTTCAGAAAGGTCGCTATAGAGTTTATATGGCCCGTGAAAATGGCCATTTTGCAAATGACCTCAGAATTCGACGAAACCACTTTTGTTGGATCCGGGATGTCAAATTATTTCTAGGTTTCAAATTTCATAATTTTTGAAGCTAGTATGTGAGCGTGGCAAAGGAAAATGTGTTTGGTCGATTTCTATTAAATTGGATCGACCAGAAAAGGGCCATTTTTCAAACGGTCTCATAATTCGACGAAACTAGTTTTGTTGGGACTGTATCATCAAAACATAGCTAGATTTATTTTTCGGGAATTTTTAGAATCAATATGTGGCCCCGGCAAGTTGAAATGTACGTTCAAATTAAATATTGAATGTTTTATATTTTAATTTGAAGGAAAACTGACTAGAACAGTCGAATGGGCCTTCGAAACGTATCCCGTTGTGTTCAGAATGGGGGTATTTAGCTAGGAATGACAGTGGTTGGGTTTGGATAGGTGTTCATGTGTGACAAGGGGTATTTTCGGATTTTTAAAATTTATAAATATAAAAAAAAATCATTGGTCAATGCTTTTTCTCTCTCCTCGATATACATCGACGCACGGCGATAAACCATTCAATCTTTCCCATCCACTTTCCGACCAAACCAAGAAACATCAGTCCCTCCTCCAGTTGAAGATTTTGAAGAGCTCTAGACGAGCTTCATATCCATATGAAGTTTGGATTTTTTCGTGACCTATAGAGCTCGAATCGAGCCAGGGAAGTTCGGACGTTCAAACCGCCGCCGCCATCAGCTCCGACCACCGAGTGGGCCCTACTGCCGTGCGCAGGTGCGCCGTTCCTCCCCCTCCGACGCTGCAAAGGCCAATCGACGAATAGCTACACGGATTCGAAGAAAAATCGAAACCTAGTTTCGAACCCTTCAGCTGAGGTATGGCTGATTTAATTATAAACAATATTATAGCACTTTAAAGCGCTATGGTTTTTGATTTCATAGTAAAAATCATATCATTTTCGTTTCTTGATGAAATTCAGTGAAACAAGAGACAGTGGACTCGTGTGGACGTCTTCTACATTCTAGAAGAGACCACATATTTTTCTGAGCCTCCTGCTATTTTTGGTGGAGTGGAAACCAATATGAGATTTCTGAATTATAAACGATATGGAAAACGACGATGTATAACTTATATAGTCAATATATGAGTTATATAAGCGTTGTACACCTCATGTATAAGTGTTGTATTAGTTGTACATTCGTTGTATAAGTTATATATGCGTTGTAAAAATTATATATGTTTTGAAATAGAAGTGAAATACTTATATAAACAAATATATATATATATATATATATATATATATATATATATATATATATATATACGCCCCTCGTCCACAAACCATGGACGATATTTATTGATTGTGATTGGTGTGAAAATTGGTTGATAGCGAATGGTTGATTAGAATTGTTTGTGGTTGAGATTGATCGATTGTGGTTGAAAACACCTGTTTCTGGTTGAGAATTATTTCATTGAAACCACATAGGATTAGTTTGTGGAAAAGAAAGAAAAAAATATACATGCCGCCTGCGTGCAAACTAGATGCATGAAATCCACATTGTCAAAAGCTGCGAGGCTTTAAGGTAGAGCGAGGAGCCATACTAGGGACGACCCCGGTTTTAACTACCCTGCCGTTATGCTGCCGAAATTTTCAATAATATTCATGTGTTAGAATTATTTTCATGTGTTGAAACTATATTCATGTGTTGAATATAAAACATTCATATGTTGAATAGAAACTCATTCGTTGAATAGAAATTCATGTGTTGAATGGTATTCGTATTTTAAATAGATTGTTTTAACAATAAAAATCACATTTTTACTTTATATATACGAACTATAGAAAACATTCATGTGTTGAATAGAATTCATTCGTTGAATAGAAATTCATGTGTTGAATGGTATTCGTGTTTTAAATAAATGGTTTAATAATAAAAAAATCACATTTTTACTTTATATATACGAACTATTGAAAACATTCATGTGTTGAATAGAAATTCATTCGTTGAATAGAAATTCATGTGTTGAATGGTATTAGTGTTTGAAATAAATTGTTTTATAATAAAAATCATATTTTTATCATCTATATGAACTATATAAAATAGTCGTGTTTTGAAATAAATTGTTTTATAATAAAAATCATATTTTTATCATCTATGTGAACTACAGAAAATAGTCGTGTTTTGAAATAAATTGGTTTGCAATAAAAATCACATTTTTATTATATACATGAATTGTTAAAAATAGTGAAGTATCGAAATAAATGTCGGTTGGATAGAAATATCATTTTTATCAAATGTATGAAAAGAAAATAGTTTTGTAATCGAAGAATCGATTATATATATACATATATAATTGAAATATATCGAATAACGAAGCTGCAGTTCGTGTTTTGAAACTGTGATTTCAAACGATTAGTGCGGGAGATCCGACCATCGGATTTTCCCAAAACCAAAACCGTTGGGTTCACTTTGGAAATATCTTTCCAAAGACACCAACTTTGTGAAGATCCAACAGTTGGATTGTCTGGAATGTTTAATTCAACTTTGAGGAAAAACAGCGCCAGAATCGATTATATATATATATATAATTAAATTAAATCGAATAACGACGCTCAGTTCGTATTATGAAATCAAAACTTCAAACGATTGTACCGGGAGATCCGACCATCGAATTTTCCCAAAACTAGAACCATGGGATTCGTTTTGAAAAGATCTTTCTAAGGATATAAAATTTGTGAAGATCCAACGGTTAGAATTTTAGATATGTGTAAATCAAATCTGAAGAAAAACAGCGCCACGACCGCGTTATGGCCTAAAGCGTCGTTTGAATGAAATGGCTATTTTTAAATAAATAAAAATAGCAATAAATCGTTATAAAATATTATAAACGACATGGAATGTGAAATTTAGAAACTAACTGAAGGTTAGCTAAGTCGAATGGTTTCCTGGGTTTTGATCTGATGTTGGTTTCGGCCTTCAGGGTTAATATTTGGGAAATCGTTCGCTTACTGATTTATGGTTAGTGACTAATGAATTGGAATAAAGCGTATGTCGTGTTTGTGTAGCACTTATTTATTATATACGCGAGTTGCTCAGAAAGATCGGGTTTATCCCATTCTTAATAACTGAATCGACGATAAGAAGTCGAAGATGATGACGGTGGTTGAAGACCGAAGATCTTCACCTCGGTTGGATGGTAACTGATGTACTGATTGGGAGGCATCCCGAAATATGAATAATGAGTGGTGATCGTCTAGACGTACGTGGATATTGATGGGTATGCGAGGTATATAGTGCCTCCGGTTTCGTTCAGACCTAGAAAGGACTTGTAGATGGACTGTGTGTCTGACATTGGAATTCATTCTGTGTGATTGATAGCCATCAGTTGCATGGTGTAAATTGCCTGTGTGGTATGCTAAGATGCAGTGATCAAGGGTTCTGTTGAAAAGCAAAGTTTTGTGGTTGATGATCAAAGCACTGCCTGTATGATGTAGCTTTGTGTATAATGTGAATTCGCGAGCCTCACACCCCAGTATGAACCAGAAACGGGAGAGGACATCAAGGAGGGCATGTGTTTCCTTCTAGCTAGAGGTGGTGTCAGTGCTTAAACTGGCTAACATTTATATTATTTTCACCTGTGTGGTTGTTGCTATTGCGAGGCGCCTCAGATATATCGGTGACTATGTGAAGCCGATGGAGCCATTCGTTGGCTCATTGACGCCCCAAAGGGCGGGGAAACGCAGTGTTCAGGCATTTTAATCCGCATCAGTGGACCGGCCCTGACGATCCAAGGGTTGATGCGTTCTGATCCTGAGACACGGGCTAGAGCGTCTCGAATTCGGTAAGGACTATCTTTTGCCTTGGTTCATGATGGAAATCCAATTTCCAAATACGTGACTGTGCAGTTTTGATTGTATACCTATATATGGCGACATGATATATGGTACCCATGCCGTTTATGATTGATATTTATGATTTTTTGATGAAATTAGAAACTAACTGGAAACGAGCTAAGATGGATGGTTTCCTGGGTATTGGTCTGATGTTGGTTTCGGCCTTCGGGGTTAATACCTAGGGAATCGTTCTCTTACTATTTTACAGTTGGAGTCTAATTAAGAATTCTTTTGTTTTATTCGTATCAAGCATATTTTGGCCATTATAAGGTAAAACTTTATCCTCCGGTTTGCGTTGCATTGTGTGATGGGAACTGAGTCTTATAATGGCTTCATTTTTATAAAAAGCATTGCGATGTTTAAAAGATTGACTTATTTTAAAGCACTGGCAATCCAATGGAGAAAACCCATTCCGCGAAAGTGGCGTGGTCCTGTGATTAGCCATATTATAAAATGTGTTAAGTAGATTTCTCATACCAGTCCCATGACTGACTCGTAGTTTGTTTCACCTGCAAACTCGGGTGCCCTTATTTCTACATTGGCAGCCTTGTCTTCAGGTTTTAGCAGGCTCTTTCTGAATAGCTGGAGCTGAAGATGGATTCTATCATTTATCTCTTTTTATGTTGTTCAGCTCCTATTGTACATATTATGTTTGTTTTCCGCTGTAGACATTTATGTATAACTGAACTGTATTCGTACTATGTATGATCCTGTATACAGTGTAACTCTGATGATTACTTTTATTCAGTGTATTATTTGTTCATTATCTGGTGTATTTATTTAATTCTGTTCTGCCATTATCTGTTTATGCGTTATATTCCAAAGACTACCCTTGTCGCCGTAGTGCGGGGTTCGGGTCGTCTCAGCCTCCCATGGCCCTCACAATCCAAAAGAAAAAGCTAAGTGGCTAGCCAATCGGCTCATAAAATCATCAAATCCCCAAGAAATACAATAAACATGTACCTATTTGTCGGGAAAACAATTTTATTCCTCTTCTCTAGCCTCCTTGCTATGACATGTTCAATGCATATACAGTATATTCATGCAATTTCAAACAATTTTCAATTCAGTTCAATATTTGGTTCAATTTGGCATAAATGGTTAAAATTTTTAATAAATGAAACCAATAATCAAACAACACAATCAGCAATCAATTAGTGGATTATCGTTTCAAATTCATAATTTGTTATATATACTAAAATCATGTTTTTGATGCCAATTTACAACAATAAACCCTATCTAGTTTTGGTTCTCACACCAGTCTAATGGAAATATATAGATATCACACCTTTGGCACTCGAACATCAACTCTTATGACGATGCATCAATCATTAGAATCATATCCGAGCGACTAGAGTGTGATTCTATATCTATCCAGTATATTAAAACCTTTAATATACGATCATGCCGCATATATGCAAAATCTCTATATACTTGATTGTCCAAATTCAATACAAATAAAATATTCAAATGCGTACAAAATGGTTTAAATTTAAAAAAAAAAAAAATCAAATTCTTATTTCAAAAAATTTCACTCTTTACACTCGTTCTAGGAAACTACTGATCCCATCTCTAACGAGTCATTCTCATTAGATATTACTAATCCAATCTCTGATGAATTCTTTCGTTTGGTTCTAATGTGTCTTGTTCTCAAACTTTGTAAACCAAAGCTCTGATACCAACTATAACAACAGGGAATTTCGCTCGATCCGAATCAATCGTTAAACCGACCAAGACTGTTTGAATCCCATGATTGTTTTGAGAACACGACGAATCAGAACGGAAACAGGAGAACATTTCATTGCTATTACAACAATTTCCATCAGAGTACAAAAATATACAGAGTATGAATAAATATTACACATTTGATAAATATCGGAGATTTAAATTACATTTAAATACATAGTAGCGGAAAAATAATACAAAGCACAACTGAAAGAAATACATGGATACAGAGCTTTCCGAGTATCATTCCAGGGAGCCTGTGAATATAAATGTGCAAAACCCAACCACTAGCTGCCCGTGTGGAAAATAAGGGCACCCAGAGTTTAGGTTAAAACAATAATCTCCAGGTCAGTCATGTGACTGGTGTGATAACTAAAACAATTATTAATCTTTATTTTAAAGTTAGGTAAATCAAGGGACCACGCTGTATAACACGGAACGAGTTTCCTCCCAAGAATACCAGTGCATAAAACAAACAGCGCAATGCTAAATAAAGAAAAATGAAGCTATTATAAGACCTAGGTCCCATCACACAATGCAACGCAAGTCGGAGGATAGGGTTTTACCTTATAATAGCCAAAGAATGCTTGATATGCTAAATTTCATCATTTATTATTACTGTAAGTGTATAGTGTCAAAACAATTTCAATCATAAGTATCAATCATAGATGGCATGGGTACCATATATCATGTCGCCAATACTAGGCACTACAATCAAAACCGAAATATCACGTATTGGAAATTGGATTTCCGTCATGATTCGAGGCAAGAGGCAAGCTCCTCTCCATTCGAGACACTCTAGCAAATGTCTCAGGACCACACATAGCGGGCCGGTCCTCTCTTACTTTTGAGGATTAATATTCCTGAACACACGTTTCCCGGTCCTATAGGACCTATATCCGAGGCGCCTCTCATCCAACAACCACACGGGTAAAAAGCATATAAATGTCAGGGCTGGTAGGTCACTGACATCACCCATAGCTAGAAAGAAACGTCATGCGCTCCTTGGGTCCTTATCCTGTTTTTGACTCATACTGAGGTGTGAGGCTCGTGAATTAACGCTATACACAAAGCTGTGCTACATAGGCCGTGCTTTGATCATCAACCACAAGACTTTGCTTTTCAACATAAGCCTTGATCATTTGCCACTTAGGCATGGCACACAGGCAATGCATGTCATGTGATTGATATCCATCAAAATATAACCTCTGAGCTCGTACGTCTCAGAGAAGGGCGTTAAACAAGAGAATAAATTCTCCGCCACCAAACAGATATATATTTAATAAAAATCAATCACATAGAATAAAATCCAATGTCAGACACACAGTCCATTTACAAGTTCGTTCTGGGTCTGAACGAAACCGGAGGAACCTTATTCCTCGCATATCCATCGATCACCAAGTACGTTTGGACGATCACCAAATGACTCCCTCCTCTTGGGTGTACAACCCAGTTAAGATCATCAGTAATCATCCAAACGATGTGAAGACCTCTGGTCTTCAACCACCGTCTTCAACGTCGACTTATCATCGAATTAGTTATTCAGAATGGGCATAAACCCGACCTTTCCGAATAACCCACGTATGCAATAAAAAAATGTTACACAAACACAACATACTTGTAACAACCCGTATTTTCAATAACCTGTTATAACATAAATTGAGGCAGGATTTAATTCTATAATCTGAATCAAGGGAAACGGGCTATGCCATTGCGTTCGTCTCGGAAAAATACGCGAAATAGAGTCTGAGTTTTCGAAAATCGGAGTCCGTATGAAGAAGATATGGACGAACGAAGTTTGGCAGAAAAACCCGAACACTAGCCAGAATGCACTGGCGCACTTGTGAAGTGCGCCAACACAATAAATGCACTGGCGCACTTGTGAAGTGCGCCAATACATTTTTACACTGGCGCACTTGGGAAGTGCGCCCGTGTCGAGCCAGAAAACCTGCACAGTTTCTAGAGAGTTCTGTGGTTGGGTGCACCAGTTTGGGGTTTGGGCTTGGTCTTAGGGCTGGTTTCTGGAAGGCTCCGAAATCTAAGGGTCCTAATCTAATTTAGGGTTAATCTAAGGGCCTAAAACACTAGCCTAATCTATAAATAAGACCCTAACCTACCCTAAATCATTCATTATTCATTCTAGCAACTAAACTATGTCAAAATCAAACCTCTCATGGCCTCCACTCTCTCTTCATAAATTCCTAAATCAAATTTTTAAGAGATTTCCATGCATACAAGTGTATTTAGGCTTGTATGATCCTCTTTAGCTTGCATTAAAGCCTTGTTTCTCTATTGGCATCATAAAGAAGGAGTCTTGATCAAGTTTGCTTGCATTTTTGGGGTTTAATTAGTTGCATAAGGGGTTTCTTACATTTGCTAAACTCATTTGAGTCCGCATAAGCATTGTAAGCCCTATTCCTTTCATACTTGAACTTTAAAGTTAAATGTATGATATGCAAGTTTTCTATCATATGTTATGCAAGCTTTAGTATGCAAGTATGATATGCAAGTTGCCATATGTCATGCAAGTTTTATTATGCAAGTATGATATGCAAGTTGTCATATGCTATGCAAGTTTTGTATGCAAGTTGATATGCAAGTTTATCATGTTGTAATATGCAAGTTGATATGCAAGTTTATTGAGTTATGCATGTTTATGCAAGTTCACTATGCCATGATTTGCAAGTTTATTGAGTTATGCATGTTTATGCAAGTTCACTAAGCCATGATTTGCAAGTTTATTGAGTTATGCATGTTTATGCAAATTCACTATGCCATGATTTGCAAGTTTATTGGGTTATGCATGTTTATGCAAGTTCACTATGCCATGTTATGCATGTTTAATAAGTTATGCATGCTTATGCAAGTTCACAATGACATGTTATGCGTGTTTGACAGGTTATGCATGTTTATGCAAGTTCCATATGCCATGTTAGGCAAGTTTAACATGTTATGCATGTTTATGGTAATATGCAAGTTCACTATGCTAAGTTATGCAAGTCTAACATGTTATGCATATTTGTTGTGATATGCAAGTTCATCATGTATGTTATGCCAAGTTCCCTCTTCCTATCCTTTATGCGTTATTACGAATATGTAAGCGATAGAATGACGTTGGGGGGTTTGGGTAAACTTAAAATACATGAAAATATAAGATTGGGAATTTACCTATTAAGTTAGGTCTACCCCTTGGGAATTTACCTATTAAGTTTGGTCTACCCAAGTATTTGTTGACTTGTAATTATGTTTTGAAATAAAGTGGACATGACACTTAGAAAACATAAGTGTGGCCAACTCGAGGTTGGGTTGAGTTTGTAGCGTAATTCTACCCAGAACCTACCGGCTTAACTAGTGGCTACAAACAATAGGACCCAATGTGAGAAGTTGGTCATGTGGTGCTAAGACCCGAGGTTAGACCAAGTTGTGGTGTAAATCTACCCGGAACCCACCGGCTTAACTAGGTAACCACAACAAAGTCTAATGTGAGAGGTTAAGGTGCATTAAATTAATTAATGCCTCATGATTAGGGTTAAGTCAGGGTCCACTAATACTTAACCAATTTGGGGATTCGAGGGATTGAAATGGGGTTAAGTTGTGAACTGTCGGTTACACTTAACCAATTTAATCCATGATTAGTGAAGGGTTAAATCGCACTTAACCCTCTTAGAAAACCCTAGCAACGTGGTCTGTTCCAGCAGTAATCCCAGTTTGGTATCATTCACAACCCTAGAGGCTAGGCTAGGGCGGGGCACGATTACTGGACTGATGTAAGCGACCAAAGCGACGGCTGAGTGGTACAGCGGTGCGGGTCCAGGCGGGCTACGGACGTGCACGTAGTCCGGTGTTGGACAAACTCGAGGCACGGGTACCAGTAGGTTTAGACTGTGCATTATTGCTTAGGTGTCTGGGGTTGACACCCGAGGGCTTGATACACCCGAAGGTGGACCCAGCACAGTCTGACTACAACCATATGTGGGCCGTATGGACACCAACACTTGACGTGTTAGGTTTATAGGGAGCCGATCGACTAGACCGTTGGGATGGACCTTGTATTAAGGTCACCTCATGTTATTGGGCCAAAGTTTGGGCTGAGGGATCAATACCTGTTATGTTAGTTTACTAGTACACCTGTGGTGCAAAACCTTAATCCTGATTATGCGATGACACCTTTATCTACCTTGATAGTTAATCTTCATGCTAGTATGTTGTTATCCTTATGTTCATCCCTTGCTGCCCATACCAGTTAACTTTATCAGTTTACATTGATTGTAGTAGGGCTTACTCAGTCTTTTTGACTGACCTGTTTTCTTTCGCCTCTTTTCTTCCGTTTCCCTCCCTCAGGTTCTCAGGGTGGGAACATTGGAGCTTAGCTTGGATCTTTACAGCTTGCTTACTGGATTTGCTCATGTACGGTTTGGACATTGAGCTAGCTATGGTTTATCACTTCATTTTGGGGATAGTACTTTATGTATTTCTGTTTTCAGATGATGTTGTTTTATCTAGACTTGTTTATTGGGAAAATTGATATTATGTTGTACCAGACTTGTTTTGAAATGGTTTAAATCTTCCGCTGTTTTATCTATGTTATTTACTCTGTTTACATATATACATATGTTCTTGTTCTGCCTTGATATATCATTATGCATGTTTACCTGATTCAAACGCCCCTCCAAAGTCAGTGCCCTTGCAAGAGTGGCACTGGCGGAGGTGGGGTGTTACATTTGGTATCAGAGCATATGGTTTACGAGAAGGAACAAAAAGGTTTTTAGAAAACTTTTGAAAAACTATTTTCAAAACCAAGTATAAAGTATTTTCCAAAGAAAAGTCTAGTTTATTTTAAAGGCTATTCCCCAAAAAGCCATTAGCAAAATTCCTTCGTTTTTCTCCATTCTGAATCTATCTTTTTCTTCGTTTCCAGTATGGCCGATAACTTTGCCATTCCGGAGGGAGTACACGTACCTGTTTGGTATAGGAGACTTTTGGAGGCTAGGGCGACCGAAGCCGGCCCCGCAAATATTACTCCTCCTCCGGTAGTTGATGTTCCTCTTCCTCCTATCGCTGAGGTTCCTCTTCCTCCTTCCCCTCAGCATCCTCAAACTGACTTCGCAGAGATTTGCCAAGATTTTAAGGCGATGGGTTGCAAGAATTTCTTTGGAACCGAGACTTATGTGGAGGCAAGGGATTGGTTGAAAGAAACCGAAGATCTTTTTACCTTCTTTAATATAGATGACCGTAGGAAGGTTTTATTAGCAGTGTGGTTGTTAAAGGAAGAAGCTGCACGTTGGTGGGTGGTCACCACCGTTACTAGGCCAATTGAGACTTGGGAAGACTTTCGGGGAAAGTTTGGACTAAGGTTCCTATCACTGAAGCAAGGGGACATGACTATTAGTGAATACATAAATCAGTTTAATCAACTGGCTCAGGTCGGTTTAGACTTAGTTAACACAGCTCAGAAGAAGGCCCTATACTTTGCTCTAGGATTAAACGAGCCATTACATGGTTTGGCCATGACTCATATACCCTCGGGGGCAACTTTTGAGAGTTTGGTGAATATGGCCCTACTTAATGAAGAGAGTAGGAGTGACAAGGAGGAGATCAAGATGAAGGATACTCAAGCCAAGAAGACTGATTCCCAGTGGAAAGGAAATCAGGGTAATCCAAGCGGTCAGAGCAGTCAAGGCAATAAGAACAAGAACAAGGGCAAGAACAACAAGAGGAAGTGTCATTATTGCGGTTCAGTTGGGCATCTTGGTAAGGATTGTCGGAAGAGAAAAAGGAATAATGGTGAATGCTTTTTCTGCGGTGAGACTGGACATTTCAGTAAGGATTGCCCGAAGAAGCAAGGGCAAGGCCAGGGTCAGACTCAGCGTGCTGGACCTTCGAGAGGGCAAGTTCATGCTCTCAATGCTACTCTAGTTCCTGATCGAGGTAGTATTTCTGTTGAAAGCCTTGTATACATTTCTGATTTTCCTGTTCGTACCTTGTTTGATTTTGGTGCATCGCATAGCTTATTTCATCTGATCTAGTTGAAAGTTTGCACCTGAGTACTAGTCTAGTATGTGATCCCGTGTGTGTTTCAAATCCAATTGGGGTTTTCGCCCACTTGTCTATTATCTACGTGGATTTGAAAAACTCTATCTCTAGGGTAGAGTTCTCGTGTAATGCTTGTATTCTCGGTTTCATGGGGTATGAGTTGATTTTTACCATGGATTGGTTGTCCAGTTTTGGAGCCATTCTTGATTTTTGAGCATAGGGTTGTGAGGCTCATGACTCGCCTCGGTAATACCCTAGGAATTTCTAGTAACCCCATGAGTCTCGTCATGTTGTGTTATCTTAAATCCCTCGACTCGTCTATCGATAGTTTGCAATCGGTGAGGGTGGTCCGAGAATATCCTGATATCCTGGGTGAAGTGAAGGGGGTTACCCCTAAACGAGAAATAGATTTCCCATTTATCTGGTTGATAATGCCAAGCCAGTTATGTGGCCGGTAAGGCACATGGTCCCGTGAGACGGGAGCTAAGTAAGCAAGTGAAGGAGTTGCTTGAGAAGAACTCCATTCGATGAAGCATTTCCAAGGAAGGTGCTCTAGTAGTATTCGCTACTAATGTGGACAGTTCGCTTCGCCCGTATGTTGATTATCGTGAGTTAAACGAAGAGAATAGACAACCATTGCCAAGGATCGATGATTTGTTTGATCAGCTTGTAGGAACATCTGTTTTCTCTTGATCTTGCTACTGGATTCCATCAGCTCAGAGTAGCTGAGGATAGTATAGACAAGACTGCGTTCAGAACTCCGGATGAATTCTTAGAATGGCTGGTCATGCCATTCGGTTTGACTAATGCACCCGCATATTTCGTGGACTTGATGAGTAGGACGTTCAGGGAGTTCTTAAACAAGTTTGTCGTGGTCTTCGGAGATGATATTCTGATCTTCTCTAAGGATAAGGAAGAGCACGCAAGGCATCTCGTGGAGGTGATGGATACGCTCGGAGCGCATCAGTTGAAAGCCAAGTCCTCCAAATGTCATTTTGGAGAAAAAGGAGTTAGATTTCTTGGGCACATAGTTTCTAAGCAAGGCTTAGCGGTGGATCCCGCTAAAATGGTCATGGTTCAAGACCGGAAAGCTCCGACGAGGACAATTGAAGTTAGAAGTTCTCTCAGTTTAATTAGTTAGTTAGATAGCGTCCCTTGAGCTTAGACCTACCCTTTTGGATCAAGTAGGGACTTCACAGAAAGAGGACCCGCAGTTAGTCGAGATCATGGACAAGTTGATTCGAGGCGAGATGTTAAGACACCTCGCTATAGATGACAAGGGATAGCTAGGACGCAATGAGAGAAAGAAGGCTCTTGAAGATGCACATCACACAGGGAAGTGGCCAAGTTTGTCCCAAGGTGCATGTGGTACCAACAGATTAAGGCCGAGTTATAGAAGCCCGGTGGGCTACTATATCCATTGGAGGTCCCCGCAATAGAAGAGGGAAAAGCATCACGAAGGATTTCGTGGATGGACTGCCTAGGTCAAGGAAAGAGAATACGAGCATGTGGGTCATAGTAGGTAGACTCACGAAGAGCACTCATTTCACTCCGGTAAAGAGCGAAAGGACTGCATCATAGCTAGCGACAGTTTACTTTCAAGAAATAAAGCAGTTGCACGAGGTTCCCTAAAGTATAGTTAGTAACCATGACTCAATCTTCACCAGTCAAGTTTTGAGATAGTCTACGGGAAGTCATGGGCAAGCAACTGAATCTAAGTACGGCCTATCATTCGCAGGCGGATGGTTCATTGGCAACATGGATTGGTATTTTCGAGAAAAGTTCTGCTGCATGGAATACTTTATGGTAAGTAAACGAGATCCAGGATTCACTAGTGAGTTTTGGAGAGCTTGCATGAAACCATGATGTCATAGTTATGTTTAAGCCAAGAATGATAGAAGAGTAAGTGAAAGAGGAAGACGAGAGGCGACAATGAAATAGGTTCCAACTCATATTTGAAAATAAGAGTTAAGAAGCTAAGAAATCATGAAGTAAAAGACAGTCAAAGCACAGTGGAGTTAAACTCAAGGAAACGTGACTTAGAAGATTGAAGGCTGGATACGCGCATCATATCTCTTTTTAAGAGCATATCCTTGATCCTTGTTTTCCTGTTGAACTTACTCGTATATTATCTTTTTACGTATATCCTCTCGGTCCCATTCTCGATCCCGTTTCTGTTGTAAACTCCATAAGGGGGTATGACTCATCGGTTAGTAATACATGTCAAGGTTTGAAGGGGTCCGTTAGGTTGACTAAACCTTTTGGGCTTTTATGGAATATGGGTTGGGTTAGGAAAGGACTTCTTGTAATCCGAAAAGAGTATATCCTGCTTATCTTCCCGATCCCTTTGTAGCATATCTTTTGCTATCCATGTTTGTCTGGATTATCTAGTTTATCGTGTTAATCTTGTCATGAGAACCTTAGGTAGAAACCCTTTGGATGAAACATGTGTTTGAAACATGTTATGCTTGATGGTTGCAAGTGGTTGCAAGTGTTTGCAAGTGGTTACTCGTGGATGCATTATACACATTAGGCACTAGATCGGCTCACACACTCCTCATATTGCATATGCATGAGTGTTTACGCTTATTCATGGATGGAAATTTTTGTGTTATCACATGGATGTTGCATATGGGTGTATGTTATGTGCACACATATAGATGTTATACATTATGTTAGGAATTGCATACATATGGATTCATTTCACTAACATAATTTGCATTGATGATATTCGCATTAGATAAGTACATATACACACACCTTTGCATATGTTCATCCAGCATTTAGAATCTTGTAAGGACAATGATTGCTCGTGGATGATGTTTTGAGTAGATGGATGTTGGATGGTAGGATACGTTCTTCCTAACTTGAAGATTACGGGGACGAAATCCCTTAAGGAGGGGAGAATGTAACAACCCGTATTTTCAATAACCTGTTATAACATAAATTGAGGCAGGATTTAATTCTATAATCTGAATCAAGGGAAACGGGCTATGCCATTGCGTTCGTCTCGGAAAAATACGCGAAAGAGAGTCTGAGTTTTCGAAAATCGGAGTCCGTATGAAGAAGATATGGATGAACGAAGTTTGGCAGAAAAACCCGAACACTAGCCAGAATGCACTGGCGCACTTGTGAAGTGCGCCAACACAATAAATGCACTGGCGCACTTGTGAAGTGCGCCAATACATTTTTACACTGGCGCACTTGGGAAGTGCGCCCGTGTCGAGCCAGAAAACCTGCACAGTTTCTAGAGAGATCTGTGGTTGGGTGTACCAGTTTGGGGTTTGGGCTTGGTCTTAGGGCTGGTTTCTGGAAGGCTCCGAAATCTAAGGGTCCTAATCTAATTTAGGGTTAATCTAAGGGCCTAAAACACTAGCCTAATCTATAAATAAGACCCTAACCTACCCTAAATCATTCATTATTCATTCTAGCAACTAAACTATGTCAAAATCAAACCTCTCATGGCCTCCACTCTCTCTTCATAAATTCCTAAATCAAATTTTTAAGAGATTTCCACGCATACAAGTGCATTTAGGCTTGTATGATCCTCTTTAGCTTGCATTAAAGCCTTGTTTCTCTATTGGCATCATAAAGAAGGAGTCTTGATCAAGTTTGCTTGCATTTTTGGGGTTTAATTAGTTGCATAAGAGGTTTCTTACATTTGCTAAACTCATTTGAGTCCGCATAAGCATTGTAAGCCCTATTCCTTTCATACTTGAACTTTAAAGTTAAATGTATGATATGCAAGTTTTCTATCATATGTTATGCAAGTTTTAGTATGCAAGTGTGATATGCAAGTTGCCATATGTCATGCAAGTTTTATTATGCAAGTATGATATGCAAGTTGTCATATGCTATGCAAGTTTTGTATGCAAGTTGATATGCAAGTTTATCATGTTGTAATATGCAAGTTGATATGCAAGTTTATTGAGTTATGCATGTTTATGCAAGTTCACTATGCCATGATTTGCAAGTTTATTGAGTTATGCATGTTTATGCAAGTTCACTAAGCCATGATTTGCAAGTTTATTGAGTTATGCATGTTTATGCAAGTTCACTATGCCATGATTTGCAAGTTTATTGGGTTATGCATGTTTATGCAAGTTCACTATGCCATGTTATGCATGTTTAATAAGTTATGCATGCTTATGCAAGTTCACAATGACATGTTGTGCGTGTTTGACAAGTTATGCATGTTTATGCAAGTTCCATATGCCATGTTAGGCAAGTTTAACATGTTATGCATGTTTATGGTAATATGCAAGTTCACTATGCTAAGTTATGCAAGTCTAACATGTTATGCATATTTGTTGTGATATGCAAGTTCATCATGTATGTTATGCCAAGTTCCCTCTTCCTATCCTTTATGCGTTATTACGAATATGTAAGCGATAGAATGACGTTGGGGGGTTTGGGTAAACTTAAAATACATGAAAATATAAGATTGGGAATTTACCTATTAAGTTAGGTCTACCCCTTGGGAATTTACCTATTAAGTTAGGTCTACCCAAGTATTTGTTGACTTGTAATTATGTTTGAAATAAAGTGGACATGTGTAACACCCCGAAAATTCTATAACTGTGAAATTCATGAATTAAAGTATAATTAATTTGAAATCAAAGAACCAAGGGAAACGGGATACGCCATTGCGTTCGTCTCGGAAAAATACGCGAAATAGAGTCCGATTTTTCGAAAAACGGAGTCCGTATGAAGAAGATATGGCCTTCGGAAGTTTTGAATTAAATCTAAAATTCAAATAGAATAAAATAATTCGAAAATGGGGCCCAATGGGCCAGGGTGGAAGAACACCCGCCTGGGCCACCCAGGTCGACTGGGCTGTCGACCTGGGCTACCCATGTCGACAGGGCTGTCGACAGCCCTGTCGACAGGGGTGTCGACCTGGTCGAGCCCAGTCAACCTGGCTGGCCAGGTCTGTGTTTGGTCGAATTTCAGTGGTCTGCTTTGTCATTAGGGCTAGGTGGCGGGTTTTAATTGGTCTCTCTTCCTAATGAATGGCTATGATCAATCCAAGCAACATCAAGGGTCCTAATTAGTTCCTAACCTCTATATAAACAACCCTAGACTAAACCCTAATCTATTCATTCAAAATTAAAAAACATAGCCGCCATGTTGCTGAGGAACGACAAAGAGTAGCCGCCAACTAGAGAGGGAATTAGGAAGAAAGTTCTAAAGCCTAAAGCAATTAAAAGCTTAAAGAGACCTAAATCAAATCAATTCAACAAAGGAATTTGCGTCTTCAATCCCTAAATTAGAGAATTCGCCGCAACCATTGTAAGTAGAGTATTACTTTGGTATGAATGAACAACTGTATTGATTTGTATGCTTGAATTGTGGCAATAAAGTTATTCATAATTGTGCGTTCTTATCCATTTGAAATATTATGTACGTTTGGATATTCTAAATTATGTCATTCAATTATAAAGAACTACATGCGGTAGTTCTATGCAAATATACGTTTGGAATATTGCGCAAATTATGTAACCTATGTTTAAGCTACATGTATGTAGTTGATTGAAATTTATGCAAGTTTGGGGTTTTGCTTCTATGCCACCATGATGTATATTTTTGTGCATAAATCACTTTGCAAGTAATTGAAACAAGTTTGGTTATTATAGTTCATATGAAACTATGTTGAAATTTTGACACCATAATCCATGTATTAAGTCATGCTTTTGCAAACTTATGAATATGGCTAGGATATGAATGATACTTGGCATAATTGAAATCCATCTTGTTTAAAAGAATTATATGATGACATATGTGAGACATGGCTAGGTTAGACTCAAGAATCCCTTTTTGCAAGTTTAAAGCAAACACCATGTTTAGGAATATTTATGCATAAGTATGTTCATACCATCGTTATGTGGTTAGACTTAAATCATGATTAAGTTGAATTATGCTATGTTCATGCTAGAAGTATTTATGCCATGCTTATGTTTGACATTATGCTATGTTCATGCTAGAAATATTTATGCCGTGCTTATGTTTGACATTATGCCTAAATAAAAATATAGGTTCATGTGTCAATAATGATATCTCAATTACAAGTTCACATGCTTTGATTCATGTCACCTATGTTACCACTATGCAAGTACACCAGTTTCTATTATGTATTTCCAACGTCATATGCAAGTTCATGCGCTCATTTTCCCCTCCTTGTGTATGTAATCACGCTTTAAGCCTCCCCTTTTCGCATGGCTAAATTGGGCTTTAAAAGGCTAAGCCCAATGTATATAAACGGACGTGTAAAACGGGGGAAATAACGTTGGGTTAAAATTATTAATGAATGAAAATATAAAATAGAAGGGCCCAAATTCAAGTATGGGTTGGGCCTATGATTGGTGTAACCTTTACACCATTAACTTAATAATGGGCCGCAAATATTTACATATAAATAAAGAAGAATGACAAAATATGTAAATGTAGAAAATACGATGTGTTTAACCCGAGGTTGGATTGAGTTGTGATGTAAACCTGCCCGGAACCGCCCGGCTGTCCAGTGGTCACAACAACACCTATCCAATGTGGGAGGTTAAACATGGAGCCCAGCAAGGACCCGAGGTTAGACTGAGTTGTGGCGTAAGACTGCCCGGAACCAACCGGCAACAGGCAGCCACAACAATACCTGTCTAATGTGAGAGGTCAGGGCCTTAATAAGACAATTAAGGCTGAGTCAGGATTGTTAGGATTAAGTGAACTAAAGACTTAATCAAAATGGAACATGCTAAACTAAACGGACTGGTGGGGGTTAGGTTAGAAAACACTTAACCAACTTAGCATGTTGGCTAGAGATAGAAAACCTAGTAACGGGGGACCCTTTTCAGCAGTAACCCTAAAAGGTGTATCAGGATACCCTAAAACTAGGCAGGGTGGGGCACGATTACTGGGCTGATTGTAAGAGGTCAAATCGACGGCGGTGGTGTAGCAGTGTAGGTTCTAACGGAGTGCGGGCGTGCACACACTCCGGCGCAGAAAAATAAGGCACTGGACACCAGTAGCATACCTGTGCACTCTAAGGTTGTGTCGGGTTGCCACTATGGGACTTGATACACCCCATGGTGGGACCAGCATAGGTAACTACAGACATCGGGGGCCGTAAGGCACATGTAACTATGCGAGTAGGAGCCGATCATCGTAGAATGGATCATCATCACCCTGGTTGTGGGGTGCAAATTGGAAACTAGATTAAATGGGTTCAGAGATTAACATGGGGTACGATAGTATATTCGACCCTAGACAACTTAACCAAGTTTATTGTGCTTGCCCACTTCTTGTTTATACTTATCATACCCAGTTCTTTATTCATAGACAAAGTAGTACTAGACTTACTCAGGCTTTATGTCTGACTCTATTTTTCTTTCGTCTTCTTTCTTCCGTTTCCCCCCCAGGTCCTCAGGGAGGGAACACAGCAGCTTGACCAACCTCAACATCCAGCTTGAAGTAGAGAAATGTATTGCTTGGACTTTCCTGTTTTGAACTATGGCTTTGGACAATCCACTATGGGGCTTTTGCAGTTTATCTATGATTTATTTATGCTTCTTTAAATCATGTACTCAAGACAGATTATGAAAGTGTTATGTTATGTTTTTTGGAAAAGATGTTGTTGTAACACGTATTTGACTTTATGAAATAAAAGTTTGTTGTTCTTCTGCTGTTTACAAATATGTGTTCTTTTATCTGTCTTGTATATCTGTGACTTGTACTTATAAACCTCCACCAAAATTAGGGCATTCCCTTTGAGAGTGACCCTAACGGAGGTGGGGTGTTTCACTTGGTATCAGAGCATAGGTTTACCAGATAAGATAAAAAGTTTTGAAAATTTATTTTCAAAAAGGAAATTTAAAGAAGCATTTTTAAAAAGAAAAATATTATTTTATTTTAAAAAGGCAAAGTCCGCTCCCCAAAGCCATAGGTACTATCTCTTATCCTTCGTTTTGAATCTATCCTTTTTGTTTCAGCATGTCCCAAGATCTTAACTTGCCAGAAGGGGTGCCGATACCTGGTTGGTTTAGACGTTTCTTAGAAGCTAGGGCCACTCAGCCAGGTCCTACCGTTCCTCCTCCTCCAGCTGAAGGAAATCATCCAGCTGCAGCAGCACCTCTTCCTCCACCTCCTCCGCGGGGAAACACGTTTGCTAAGATATGTAAAGATTTTAAGGCCATGGGAGGAAGGGATTTCCATGGAACTGAGTCCTTCGTAGCAGCTAGAAATTGGCTAAAAGAAACAGAGGACCTATTCATCATCTTTGAGGTAGAAGATAGACAAAAGGTACAGTTGGCAGTGTGGCTATTGAAGGGCGAGGCTTCCTACTGGTGGGAAGTCACTAATGCTGAAAGACCAGTGGAGACATGGGAGGACTTTAGGGCAAGGTTTGAGACTAAATTTCTCTCAGATGCAGAAAGAAGTTTGCAGTTGGAAAAATTCTTATTTCTTAAGCAAGGAGACAAGACTGTCAGAGAGTATGTGAATCAGTTTGATGAGCTGGCTAGGTTTGGGCTTGACCTAGTCAACACCCCGCACAAGAAGGCTCTCCGTTTCGTCAAAGGGTTAAATGAGCCATTACATAGTTTGGCCATGACCCATATACCCATGGGGGCCACGTATGAAAGATTGGTGCAAATGGCATTGCTGAATGAAGAGGATAAGGGCAAGAAGGAGACAAAGGCAGAAAGCTCTCAAGGGAAGAAAGAGGGTTTGCAGCCTAAGAAGACAGACTTCAAGAAAGGCGGAAAAGGCAACAAAGAAAAGAGGAAGTGCAATTTCTGTGGCAAAGTGGGGCACTTAGTAAAGGACTGCCGGAAAAAGAAGGCCAAGGAGAATGGTGGGTGCTTTTCGTGCGGGCAGACAGGCCACAGGGCTAAGGACTGCCCAAGGAAACGAGGACAGGGGCAGGGCGCTGGATCCACCCCAGGGGCACAGGTTCATGTGCTAGAAGCGCCACCATTGCAACAGCGAGGTATAAATACTTCTGTAGAAAGTGTAGTTTATCTTTATGATCACCCCGTTCGCACTTTATTTGATTCTGGCGCATCACACTCCTTTATCTCGTCTGCTTTAGTAGAATCTCTGCACCTAGAAACTAGTATGGTAGAGGACCCCTTAATTGTTTCAAACCCAATTGGGGGCCCAGCTCATTTGTCTATGATCTGTGTGGGATTGAAAATTTCTATCCTAAGTGTTGAATTTCAATGTAGTGCCTTTGTTTTGGGCTTTTCGGGGTATGGTTTGATTTTGGGTATGGATTGGCTATCCAGTAATGGGGCCATCCTTGATTGTGAGAAAAGGGTTGTTAGGCTCCTAACCCAGCTCGGTAATACTTTGGAAATTTCTTGTAATCCCTCGTATGCGGTTATGCTTAGTTATCTTGAATCGCTAGATGCCTCTGTTGAAAATTTGCAATCAGTTAGAGTGGTCCGGGAATATCCGGATGTCTTTGAAGAGGTGAAGGGCTTGCCTCCGAAGCGGGAAATAGACTTCCGCATATATCTTGTAGATAATGCAAAGCCCGTTGCGTTGCCCGTTAGACATATGGCTCCACGAGAAAGGAAAGAGCTCAGTAAACAGATTAAAGAGCTTCTAGAAAAGGGGTTCATTAGGAGGAGCATTTCAGAATGGGGCGCTCCAGTGGTGTTCGCTACAAAGGCGGATGGTTCACTCCGTCTGTGTGTTGATTATAGGGAGCTCAACAAGCTAACGAAAAAGAATAGGCACCCTCTCCCTAGAATTGACGATTTATTTGACCAGCTTGTAGGAGCGTCTGTTTTCTCCCAACTCGATTTAGCAACCGGTTTTCATCAGCTAAGGGTGGCTGAAGATAGCATCGATAAAACGGCGTTTAAAACCCCAGACGGCTTCTTTGAATGGCTTGTCATGCCTTTCGGCTTGACAAATGCACCTGCTTACTTCGTGGACCTGATGAGTAGGGTATTTAGAGATTTCCTCAACAAATTCGTAGTGGTCTTCGTAGATGATATCCTTATCTTCCCAAAGAGTGAAGAGGAACATGCTCAGCACTTAAGGGCAATCATGGAAACTTTGCGAGTCCATCAACTAAAAGCCAAATTCTCCAAATGCCACTTTTGGAGAGAAGAGGTGAGGTTCCTTGTGCATATAGTATCCAAACAAGGGTTAGCAGTGGACCCTGCGAAGGTAGTGGCGGTACAAGATTGGAAGACACCAAGGAATGCAACTGAGGTCCGAAGCTTTCTAGGACTAGCGGGTTTCTATCGAAAATTCATAAGGGATTTTGCAAAAATCTCAGCTCCGCTCACGAAATTGACTAAGAAGAATCTAGTGTTTAATTGGGACTTGGATTGCGAGTTTGCTTTCCAACGACTGAAAAGGGCTCTCACAACAGCCCCAGTTTTGACACTGCCAGATGGGAGCAAGATGTTCACTGTTTATACGGATGCATGTGGGACAGGGCTAGGCGTCGTCTTAATGCAGGAAGGAAGGGTAGTAGCTTATGGCGGGAGGCAGTTGAAGGTGCACGAAAAGAACTACCCAACCCACGATCTTGAGTTAGCCGCCATCGTCTTTGCACTCAAGTCTTGGCGACACTATCTCCTAGGTGAGAAGTTCGAACTTTACACTGACCATAAATCGTTGAAATATCTTTTCTCACAGAAGGATCTTAACTTGAGGCAACAAAGATGGATGGAGTTTCTTGCCTCGTACGATTTCGAAATCTCCTATACTCCGGGCAAAGGCAACGTAGTGGCAGACGCGTTGAGCTGAAAGAAATTGACCCTAAGCCCGTTGTTTGTTGAAAGACAAAGCCTAGAGTTTATAGCCAGCTTCGACTTTAGGCCCTCCTCCGATTTCGTACCAGGCTTGCTAGCATCTCTCGAGGTGCGCCCAACTTTAGTGGATTCAGTAGAGGCGGCACAACGCGAAGACCCTCAGCTTGTGGAAATAATTGATAGGCTAATTAGGGGTGAGACTTCAAGTCACCTCAACAGATACTCCATCGACGATAAGGGTTTGCTAAGGCGAGACGGAAGACTATGCGTCCCACAGACAAACGATTTAATAAAGAAGGTTCTCGAGGAAGCACATCACTCCAAGATGACGATACACCCAGGCGGGGATAAAATGTACAAAGACATAAAAAGGACTTTCTTCTGGAACGGCATGAAAATGGACGTGGCAGAATTCGTTTCTAAATGTATGGTGTGCCAACAGGTTTAGGCGGAACAGAAAAAGCCTGGTGGACTGCTACATCCTCTAGAGGTCCCGCAGTGGAAGTGGGATAGCATCTCAATGGACTTCATCGATGGGCTGCCTAGGTCTAGGAGAGGCAACACTAGCATTTGGGTAATAGTGGATAGGCTTACTAAAAGCGCCCACTTTTTACCTGTCAAAAGTAAAAGAACTGCCTCATCCCTAGCATCACTTTACCTCAAGGAAATCGTTCGACTCCACGGAATACCATCTAGCATTATTAGTGACCGAGACCCCATCTTCACCAGCGAGTTTTGGCGGAGTCTGCAAGAAGCAGTAGGAACGCAGTTATGCTTGAGCACAGCCTACCATCCCCAAACCGATGGCCAAACGGAGAGAGTGAACAGAGTTTTGGAAGACCTTTTAAGGTTATGCGTCCTTGACTTCGGAGGGACATGGGAAGACCACCTTCCTTTGGTGGAATTTGCCTACAACAACAGCTATCAAGCAACCATCGGAATGGCGCCCTTCGAAGCTTTATATGGAAGACCGTGCCGATCGCCCACTTGTTGGTGGGAGTCCACGGATAAGCTCGTGCTTGGACCAAATATGATCCGAGAGACCTCATAGAAAGTAGACTTAATACGAAGAAGGATGAAGACGGCCCAAGACAGACAAAAGTCCTATGCCGACAAGAGGAGGACCGACCTTGAATTTGAGGTTGGAGACAGAGTTTTTCTCAAGGTATCACCGCTAAGGAACGTTGTTCGTTTTGGAACCACAGGAAAGTTAGCACCAAGGTTCGTAGGGCCATTCCCTATTAACGAGAAGATTGGGAAAATGGCCTATAGATTAGAGCTACCCGAGAAGTTGGCTGGAGTCCACAACGTTTTTCACGTTTCACATCTACGAAAATGTCTACATGAGTCTGCTGAAGTGGTAGAGCCAAATATCCTCGAAGAGGCCGAAGTGGAACGCGAAGCAACCATAAGAAAAGTTCCAACCCGCATCTTAGGAACGGAAGTGAAGAAGCTACGCAACCGCGAAGTCAAACTCGTCAAAGTTCAGTGGAGCGACGCCGAGGGAGACGCGACTTGGGAAACCGAAGCTAGAATACGTACTGCCTACCCTTTTCTGTTCGAGGGTACATCCTTGATCTTTCTTTTTCCTTAAGTTGCGCTTTTATCTATCTTTTTAGGTATATTTCCTCGACCTTATCTTTTAGGTAGAATCTTTTTGGATGAAAACATGTAATTGAAACATGTTATGTATGAATGGTTGCAAGTGGTTGCAAGTGATTGCTAGTGGTTGCTCGTGGTTGCATATACACACACAATCTAGGTTTTAGATCGGCTCAGTCACTTCATATTGCATATGCATATATGCTTGCTTTCGTCTATGATTGAACATTAATATGTTGACATGTGGATGTTGCATTTGTATTGAATGTTTGTGCACTCATGTAGAATCATGAATAGGAAAATTTGCATACATAATGGATTCATGACACTTACATAATTCGCATTAAGGAGGTCAACTGAATCAGTAGACCGCCTGATTTTGCATTAGATAAGTTCATGTACACACACACTTTGCATATAATCATGAAGCATTAGAAGTCTTTTAAGGACAATGGATGCTCGTGTTTGATGGATGAGTAGATGGATGATTGAATGTTAGGATTTACATTCCTCCTAACTTGAAGATTTCGGGGACGAAATCCTTTTAAGTGGGGGAGAATGTAACACCCCGAAAATTCTATAACTGTGAAATTCATGAATTAAAGTATAATTAATTTGAAATCAAAGAACCAAGGGAAACGGGATACGCCATTGCGTTCGTCTCGGAAAAATACGCGAAATAGAGTCCGAGTTTTCGAAAAACGGAGTCCGTATGAAGAAGATATGGCCTTCGGAAGTTTTGAATTAAATCTAAAATTCAAACAGAATAAAATAATTCGAAAATGGGGCCCAATGGGCCAGGGTGGAAGAACACCCGCCTGGGCCACCCAGGTCGACTGGGCTGTCGACCTGGGCTACCCATGTCGACAGGGCTGTCGACAGCCCTGTCGACAGGGGTGTCGTCCTGGTCGAGCCCAGTCAACCTGGCTGGCCAGGTCTGTGTTTGGTCGAATTTCAGTGGTCTGCTTTGTCATTAGGGCTAGGTGGCGGGTTTTAATTGGTCTCTCTTCCTAATGAATGGCTATGATCAATCCAAGCAACATCAAGGGTCCTAATTAGTTCCTAACCTCTATATAAAGAACCCTAGACTAAACCCTAATCTATTCATTCAAAATTAAAAAACATAGCCGCCATGTTGCTGAGGAACGACAAAGAGTAGCCGCCAACTAGAGAGGGAATTAGGAAGAAAGTTCTAAAGCCTAAAGCAATTAAAAGCTTAAAGAGACCTAAATCAAATCAATTCAACAAAGGAATTTGCGTCTTCAATCCCTAAATTAGAGAATTCGCCGCAACCATTGTAAGTAGAGTATTACTTTGGTATGAATGAACAACTGTATTGATTTGTATGCTTGAATTGTGGCAATAAAGTTATTCATAATTGTGCGTTCTTATCCATTTGAAATATTATGTACGTTTGGATATTCTAAATTATGTCATTCAATTATAAAGAACTACATGCGGTAGTTCTATGCAAATATACGTTTGGAATATTGCGCAAATTATGTAACCTATGTTTAAGCTACATGTATGTAGTTGATTGAAATTTATGCAAGTTTGGGGTTTTGCTTCTATGCCACCATGATGTATATTTTTGTGCATAAATCACTTTGCAAGTAATTGAAACAAGTTTGGTTATTATAGTTCATATGAAACTATGTTGGAATTTTGACACCATAATCCATGTATTAAGTCATGCTTTTGCAAACTTATGAATATGGCTAGGATATGAATGATACTTGGCATAATTGAAATCCATCTTGTTTAAAAGAATTATATGATGACATATGTGAGACATGGCTAGGTTAGACTCAAGAATCCCTTTTTGCAAGTTTAAAGCAAACACCATGTTTAGGAATATTTATGCATAAGTATGTTTATACCATCGTTATGTGATTAGACTTAAATCATGATTAAGTTGAATTATGCTATGTTCATGCTAGAAGTATTTATGCCATGCTTATGTTTGACATTATGCTATGTTCATGCTAGAAATATTTATGCCGTGCTTATGTTTGACATTATGCCTAAATAAAAATATAGGTTCATGTGTCAATAATGATATCTCAATTACAAGTTCACATGCTTTGATTCATGTCACCTATGTTACCACTATGCAAGTACACCAGTTTCTATTATGTATTTCCAACGTCATATGCAAGTTCATGCGCTCATTTTCCCCTCCTTGTGTATGTAATCACGCTTTAAGCCTCCCCTTTTCGCATGGCTAAATTGGGCTTTAAAAGGCTAAGCCCAATGTATATAAACGGACGTGTAAAACGGGGGAAATAACGTTGGGTTAAAATTATTAATGAATGAAAATATAAAATAGAAGGGCCCAAATTCAAGTATGGGTTGGGCCTATGATTGGTGTAACCTTTACACCATTAACTTAATAATGGGCCGCAAATATTTACATATAAATAAAGAAGAATGACAAAATATGTAAATGTAGAAAATACGATGTGTTTAACCCGAGGTTGGATTGAGTTGTGATGTAAACCTGCCCGGAACCGCCCGGCTGTCCAGTGGTCACAACAACACCTATCCAATGTGGGAGGTTAAACATGGAGCCCAGCAAGGACCCGAGGTTAGACTGAGTTGTGGCGTAAGACTGCCCGGAACCAACCGGCAACAGGCAGCCACAACAATACCTGTCTAATGTGAGAGGTCAGGGCCTTAATAAGACAATTAAGGCTGAGTCAGGATTGTTAGGATTAAGTGAACTAAAGACTTAATCAAAATGGAACATGCTAAACTAAACGGACTGGTGGGGGTTAGGTTAGAAAACACTTAACCAACTTAGCATGTTGGCTAGAGATAGAAAACCTAGTAACGGGGGACCCTTTTCAGCAGTAACCCTAAAAGGTGTATCAGGATACCCTAAAACTAGGCAGGGTGGGGCACGATTACTGGGCTGATTGTAAGAGGTCAAATCGACGGCGGTGGTGTAGCAGTGTAGGTTCTAACGGAGTGCGGGCGTGCACACACTCCGGCACAGAAAAATAAGGCACTGGACACCAGTAGCATACCTGTGCACTCTAAGGTTGTGTCGGGTTGCCACTATGGGACTTGATACACCCCATGGTGGGACCAGCATAGGTAACTACAGACATCGGGGGCCGTAAGGCACATGTAACTATGCGAGTAGGAGCCGATCATCGTAGAATGGATCATCATCACCCTGGTTGTGGGGTGCAAATTGGAAACTAGATTAAATGGGTTCAGAGATTAACATGGGGTACGATAGTATATTCGACCCTAGACAACTTAACCAAGTTTATTGTGCTTGCCCACTTCTTGTTTATACTTATCATACCCAGTTCTTTATTCATAGACAAAGTAGTACTAGACTTACTCAGGCTTTATGTCTGACTCTATTTTTCTTTCGTCTTCTTTCTTCCGTTTCCCCCCCAGGTCCTCAGGGAGGGAACACAGCAGCTTGACCAACCTCAACATCCAGCTTGAAGTAGAGAAATGTATTGCTTGGACTTTCCTGTTTTGAACTATGGCTTTGGACAATCCACTATGGGGCTTTTGCAGTTTATCTATGATTTATTTATGCTTCTTTAAATCATGTACTCAAGACAGATTATGAAAGTGTTATGTTATGTTTTTTGGAAAAGATGTTGTTGTAACACGTATTTGACTTTATGAAATAAAAGTTTGTTGTTCTTCTGCTGTTTACAAATATGTGTTCTTTTATCTGTCATGTATATCTGTGACTTGTACTTATAAACCTCCACCAAAATTAGGGCATTCCCTTTGAGAGTGACCCTAACGGAGGTGGGGTGTTTCACTTGGTATCAGAGCATAGGTTTACCAGATAAGATAAAAAGTTTTGAAAATTTATTTTCAAAAAGGAAATTTAAAGAAGCATTTTTAAAAAGAAAAATATTATTTTATTTTAAAAAGGCAAAGTCCGCTCCCCAAAGCCATAGGTACTATCTCTTATCCTTCGTTTTGAATCTATCCTTTTTGTTTCAGCATGTCCCAAGATCTTAACTTGCCAGAAGGGGTGCCGATACCTGGTTGGTTTAGACGTTTCTTAGAAGCTAGGGCCACTCAGCCAGGTCCTACCGTTCCTCCTCCTCCAGCTGAAGGAAATCATCCAGCCGCAGCAGCACCTCTTCCTCCACCTCCTCCGCGGGGAAACACGTTTGCTAAGATATGTAAAGATTTTAAGGCCATGGGAGGAAGGGATTTCCATGGAACTGAGTCCTTCGTAGCAGCTAGAAATTGGCTAAAAGAAACAGAGGACCTATTCATCATCTTTGAGGTAGAAGATAGACAAAAGGTACAGTTGGCAGTGTGGCTATTGAAGGGCGAGGCTTCCTACTGGTGGGAAGTCACTAATGCTGAAAGACCAGTGGAGACATGGGAGGACTTTAGGGCAAGGTTTGAGACTAAATTTCTCTCAGATGCAGAAAGAAGTTTGCAGTTGGAAAAATTCTTATTTCTTAAGCAAGGAGACAAGACTGTCAGAGAGTATGTGAATCAGTTTGATGAGCTGGCTAGGTTTGGGCTTGACCTAGTCAACACCCCGCACAAGAAGGCTCTCCGTTTCGTCAAAGGGTTAAATGAGCCATTACATAGTTTGGCCATGACCCATATACCCATGGGGGCCACGTATGAAAGATTGGTGCAAATGGCATTGCTGAATGAAGAGGATAAGGGCAAGAAGGAGACAAAGGCAGAAAGCTCTCAAGGGAAGAAAGAGGGTTTGCAGCCTAAGAAGACAGACTTCAAGAAAGGCGGAAAAGGCAACAAAGAAAAGAGGAAGTGCAATTTCTGTGGCAAAGTGGGGCACTTAGTAAAGGACTGCCGGAAAAAGAAGGCCAAGGAGAATGGTGGGTGCTTTTCGTGCGGGCAGACAGGCCACAGGGCTAAGGACTGCCCAAGGAAACGAGGACAGGGGCAGGGCGCTGGATCCACCCCAGGGGCACAGGTTCATGTGCTAGAAGCGCCACCATTGCAACAGCGAGGTATAAATACTTCTGTAGAAAGTGTAGTTTATCTTTATGATCACCCCGTTCGCACTTTATTTGATTCTGGCGCATCACACTCCTTTATCTCGTCTGCTTTAGTAGAATCTCTGCACCTAGAAACTAGTATGGTAGAGGACCCCTTAATTGTTTCAAACCCAATTGGGGGCCCAGCTCATTTGTCTATGATCTGTGTGGGATTGAAAATTTCTATCCTAAGTGTTGAATTTCAATGTAGTGCCTTTGTTTTGGGCTTTTCGGGGTATGGTTTGATTTTGGGTATGGATTGGCTATCCAGTAATGGGGCCATCCTTGATTGTGAGAAAAGGGTTGTTAGGCTCCTAACCCAGCTCGGTAATACTTTGGAAATTTCTTGTAATCCCTCGTATGCGGTTATGCTTAGTTATCTTGAATCGCTAGATGCCTCTGTTGAAAATTTGCAATCAGTTAGAGTGGTCCGGGAATATCCGGATGTCTTTGAAGAGGTGAAGGGCTTGCCTCCGAAGCGGGAAATAGACTTCCGCATATATCTTGTAGATAATGCAAAGCCCGTTGCGTTGCCCGTTAGACATATGGCTCCACGAGAAAGGAAAGAGCTCAGTAAACAGATTAAAGAGCTTCTAGAAAAGGGGTTCATTAGGAGGAGCATTTCAGAATGGGGCGCTCCAGTGGTGTTCGCTATAAAGGCGGATGGTTCACTCCGTCTGTGTGTTGACTATAGGGAGCTCAACAAGCTAACGAAAAAGAATAGGCACCCTCTCCCTAGAATTGACGATTTATTTGACCAGCTTGTAGGAGCGTCTGTTTTCTCCCAACTCGATTTAGCAACCGGTTTTCATCAGCTAAGGGTGGCTGAAGATAGCATCGATAAAACGGCGTTTAAAACCCCAGACGGCTTCTTTGAATGGCTTGTCATGCCTTTCGGCTTGACAAATGCACCTGCTTACTTCGTGGACCTGATGAGTAGGGTATTTAGAGATTTCCTCAACAAATTCGTAGTGGTCTTCGTAGATGATATCCTTATCTTCCCAAAGAGTGAAGAGGAACATGCTCAGCACTTAAGGGCAATCATGGAAACTTTGCGAGTCCATCAACTAAAAGCCAAATTCTCCAAATGCCACTTTTGGAGAGAAGAGGTGAGGTTCCTTGTGCATATAGTATCCAAACAAGGGTTAGCAGTGGACCCTGCGAAGGTAGTGGCGGTACAAGATTGGAAGACACCAAGGAATGCAACTGAGGTCCGAAGCTTTCTAGGACTAGCGGGTTTCTATCGAAAATTCATAAGGGATTTTGCAAAAATCTCAGCTCCGCTCACGAAATTGACTAAGAAGAATCTAGTGTTTAATTGGGACTTGGATTGCGAGTTTGCTTTCCAACGACTGAAAAGGGCTCTCACAACAGCCCCAGTTTTGACACTGCCATATGGGAGCAAGATGTTCACTGTTTATACGGATGCATGTGGGACAGGGCTAGGCGTCGTCTTAATGCAGGAAGGAAGGGTAGTAGCTTATGGCGGGAGGCAGTTGAAGGTGCACGAAAAGAACTACCCAACCCACGATCTTGAGTTAGCCGCCATCGTCTTTGCACTCAAGTCTTGGCGACACTATCTCCTAGGTGAGAAGTTCGAACTTTACACTGACCATAAATCGTTGAAATATCTTTTCTCACAGAAGGATCTTAACTTGAGGCAACAAAGATGGATGGAGTTTCTTGCCTCGTACGATTTCGAAATCTCCTATACTCCGGGCAAAGGCAACGTAGTGGCAGACGCGTTGAGCTGAAAGAAATTGACCCTAAGCCCGTTGTTTGTTGAAAGACAAAGCCTAGAGTTTATAGCCAGCTTCGACTTTAGGCCCTCCTCCGATTTCGTACCAGGCTTGCTAGCATCTCTCGAGGTGCGCCCAACTTTAGTGGATTCAGTAGAGGCGGCACAACGCGAAGACCCTCAGCTTGTGGAAATAATTGATAGGCTAATTAGGGGTGAGACTTCAAGTCACCTCAACAGATACTCCATCGACGATAAGGGTTTGCTAAGGCGAGACGGAAGACTATGCGTCCCACAGACAAACGATTTAATAAAGAAGGTTCTCGAGGAAGCACATCACTCCAAGATGACGATACACCCAGGCGGGGATAAAATGTACAAAGACATAAAAAGGACTTTCTTCTGGAACGGCATGAAAAAGGACGTGGCAGAATTCGTTTCTAAATGTATGGTGTGCCAACAGGTTTAGGCGGAACAGAAAAAGCCTGGTGGACTGCTACATCCTCTAGAGGTCCCGCAGTGGAAGTGGGATAGCATCTCAATGGACTTCATCGATGGGCTGCCTAGGTCTATGAGAGGCAACACTAGCATTTGGGTAATAGTGGATAGGCTTACTAAAAGCGCCCACTTTTTACCTGTCAAAAGTAAAAGAACTGCCTCATCCCTAGCATCACTTTACCTCAAGGAAATCGTTCGACTCCACGGAATACCATCTAGCATTATTAGTGACCGAGACCCCATCTTCACCAGCGAGTTTTGGCGGAGTCTGCAAGAAGCAGTAGGAACGCAGTTATGCTTGAGCACAGCCTACCATCCCCAAACCGATGGCCAAACGGAGAGAGTGAACAGAGTTTTGGAAGACGTTTTAAGGTTATGCGTCCTTGACTTCGGAGGGACATGGGAAGACCACCTTCCTTTGGTGGAATTTGCCTACAACAACAGCTATCAAGCAACCATCGGAATGGCGCCCTTCGAAGCTTTATATGGAAGACCGTGCCGATCGCCCACTTGTTGGTGGGAGTCCACGGATAAGCTCGTGCTTGGACCAAATATGATCCGAGAGACCTCATAGAAAGTAGACTTAATACGAAGAAGGATGAAGACGGCCCAAGACAGACAAAAGTCCTATGCCGACAAGAGGAGGACCGACCTTGAATTTGAGGTTGGAGACAGAGTTTTTCTCAAGGTATCACCGCTAAGGAACGTTGTTCGTTTTGGAACCACAGGAAAGTTAGCACCAAGGTTCGTAGGGCCATTCCCTATTAACGAGAAGATTGGGAAAATGGCCTATAGATTAGAGCTACCCGAGAAGTTGGCTGGAGTCCACAACGTTTTTCACGTTTCACATCTACGAAAATGTCTACATGAGTCTGCTGAAGTGGTAGAGCCAAATATCCTCGAAGAGGCCGAAGTGGAACGCGAAGCAACCATAAGAAAAGTTCCAACCCGCATCTTAGGAACGGAAGTGAAGAAGCTACGCAACCGCGAAGTCAAACTCGTCAAAGTTCAGTGGAGCGACGCCGAGGGAGACGCGACTTGGGAAACCGAAGCTAGAATACGTACTGCCTACCCTTTTCTGTTCGAGGGTACATCCTTGATATTTCTTTTTCCTTAAGTTGCGCTTTTATCTATCTTTTTAGGTATATTTCCTCGACCTTATCTTTTAGGTAGAATCTTTTTGGATGAAAACATGTAATTGAAACATGTTATGTATGAATGGTTGCAAGTGGTTGCAAGTGATTGCTAGTGGTTGCTCGTGGTTGCATATACACACACAATCTAGGTTTTAGATCGGCTCAGTCACTTCATATTGCATATGCATATATGCTTGCTTTCGTCTATGATTGAACATTAATATGTTGACATGTGGATGTTGCATTTGTATTGAATGTTTGTGCACTCATGTAGAATCATGAATAGGAAAATTTGCATACATAATGGATTCATGACACTTACATAATTCTCATTAAGGAGGTCAACTGAATCAGTAGACCGCCTGATTTTGCATTAGATAAGTTCATGTACACACACACTTTGCATATAATCATGAAGCATTAGAAGTCTTTTAAGGACAATGGATGCTCGTGTTTGATGGATGAGTAGATGGATGATTGAATGTTAGGATTTACATTCCTCCTAACTTGAAGATTTCGGGGACGAAATCCTTTTAAGTGGGGGAGAATGTAACACCCCGAAAATTCTATAACTGTGAAATTCATGAATTAAAGTATAATTAATTTGAAATCAAAGAACCAAGGGAAACGGGATACGCCATTGCGTTCGTCTCGGAAAAATACGCGAAATAGAGTCCGAGTTTTCGAAAAACGGAGTCCGTATGAAGAAGATATGGCGTTCGGAAGTTTTGAATTAAATCTAAAATTCAAACAGAATAAAATAATTCGAAAATGGGGCCCAATGGGCCAGGGTGGAAGAACACCCGCCTGGGCCACCCAGGTCGACTGGGCTGTCGACCTGGGCTACCCATGTCGACAGGGCTGTCGACAGCCCTGTCGACAGGGGTGTCGACCTGGTCGAGCCCAGTCAACCTGGCTGGCCAGGTCTGTGTTTGGTCGAATTTCAGTGGTCTGCTTTGTCATTAGGGCTAGGTGGCGGGTTTTAATTGGTCTCTCTTCCTAATGAATGGCTATGATCAATCCAAGCAACATCAAGGGTCCTAATTAGTTCCTAACCTCTATATAAAGAACCCTAGACTAAACCCTAATCTATTCATTCAAAATTAAAAAACATAGCCGCCATGTTGCTGAGGAACGACAAAGAGTAGCCGCCAACTAGAGAGGGAATTAGGAAGAAAGTTCTAAAGCCTAAAGCAATTAAAAGCTTAAAGAGACCTAAATCAAATCAATTCAACAAAGGAATTTGCGTCTTCAATCCCTAAATTAGAGAATTCGCCGCAACCATTGTAAGTAGAGTATTACTTTGGTATGAATGAACAACTGTATTGATTTGTATGCTTGAATTGTGGCAATAAAGTTATTCATAATTGTGCGTTCTTATCCATTTGAAATATTATGTACGTTTGGATATTCTAAATTATGTCATTCAATTATAAAGAACTACATGCGGTAGTTCTATGCAAATATACGTTTGGAATATTGCGCAAATTATGTAACCTATGTTTAAGCTACATGTATGTAGTTGATTGAAATTTATGCAAGTTTGGGGTTTTGCTTCTATGCCACCATGATGTATATTTTTGTGCATAAATCAATTTGCAAGTAATTGAAACAAGTTTGGTTATTATAGTTCATATGAAACTATGTTGGAATTTTGACACCATAATCCATGTATTAAGTCATGCTTTTGCAAACTTATGAATATGGCTAGGATATGAATGATACTTGGCATAATTGAAATCCATCTTGTTTAAAAGAATTATATGATGACATATGTGAGACATGGCTAGGTTAGACTCAAGAATCCCTTTTTGCAAGTTTAAAGCAAACACCATGTTTAGGAATATTTATGCATAAGTATGTTTATACCATCGTTATGTGATTAGACTTAAATCATGATTAAGTTGAATTATGCTATGTTCATGCTAGAAGTATTTATGCCATGCTTATGTTTGACATTATGCTATGTTCATGCTAGAAATATTTATGCCGTGCTTATGTTTGACATTATGCCTAAATAAAAATATAGGTTCATGTGTCAATAATGATATCTCAATTACAAGTTCACATGCTTTGATTCATGTCACCTATGTTACCACTATGCAAGTACACCAGTTTCTATTATGTATTTCCAACATCATATGCAAGTTCATGCGCTCATTTTCCCCTCCTTGTGTATGTAATCACGCTTTAAGCCTCCCCTTTTCGCATGGCTAAATTGGGCTTTAAAAGGCTAAGCCCAATGTATATAAACGGACGTGTAAAACGGGGGAAATAACGTTGGGTTAAAATTATTAATGAATGAAAATATAAAATAGAAGGACCCAAATTCAAGTATGGGTTGGGCCTATGATTGGTGTAACCTTTACACCATTAACTTAATAATGGGCCGCAAATATTTACATATAAATAAAGAAGAATGACAAAATATGTAAATGTAGAAAATACGATGTGTTTAACCCGAGGTTGGATTGAGTTGTGATGTAAACCTGCCCGGAACCGCCCGGCTGTCCAGTGGTCACAACAACACCTATCCAATGTGGGAGGTTAAACATGGAGCCCAGCAAGGACCCGAGGTTAGACTGAGTTGTGGCGTAAGACTGCCCGGAACCAACCGGCAACAGGCAGCCACAACAATACCTGTCTAATGTGAGAGGTCAGGGCCTTAATAAGACAATTAAGGCTGAGTCAGGATTGTTAGGATTAAGTGAACTAAAGACTTAATCAAAATGGAACATGCTAAACTAAACAGACTGGTGGGGGTTAGGTTAGAAAACACTTAACCAACTTAGCATGTTGGCTAGAGATAGAAAACCTAGTAACGGGGGACCCTTTTCAGCAGTAACCCTAAAAGGTGTATCAGGATACCCTGAAACTAGGCAGGGTGGGGCACGATTACTGGGCTGATTGTAAGAGGTCAAATCGACGGCGGTGGTGTAGCAGTGTATGTTCTAACGGAGTGCGGGCGTGCACACACTCCGGCGCAGAAAAATAAGGCACTGGACACCAGTAGCATACCTGTGCACTCTAAGGTTGTGTCGGGTTGCCACTATGGGACTTGATACACCCCATGGTGGGACCAGCATAGGTAACTACAGACATCGGGGGCCGTAAGACACATGTAACTATGCGAGTAGGAGCCGATCATCGTAGAATGGATCATCATCGCCCTGGTTATGGGGTGCAAATTGGAAACTAGTTTAAATGGGTTCAGAGATTAACATGGGGTACAATAGTATATTCGACCCTAGACAACTTAACCAAGTTTATTGTGCTTGCCCACTTCTTGTTTATACTTATCATACCCAGTTCTTTATTCATAGACAAAGTAGTACTAGACTTACTCAGGCTTTATGTCTGACTCTATTTTTCTTTCGTCTTCTTTCTTCCGTTTCCCCCCAGGTCCTCAGGGAGGGAACACAGCAGCTTGACCAACCTCAACATCCAGCTTGAAGAAGAGAAATGTATTGCTTGGACTTTCCTGTTTTGAACTATGGCTTTGGACAATCCACTATGGGGCTTTTGCAGTTTATCTATGATTTATTTATGCTTCTTTAAATCATGTACTCAAGACAGATTATGAAAGTGTTATGTTATGTTTTTTGGAAAAGATGTTGTTGTAACACGTATTTGACTTTATGAAATAAAAGTTTGTTGTTCTTCCGCTGTTTACAAATATGTGTTCTTATATCTGTCTTGTATATCTGTGACTTGTACTTATAAACCTCCACCAAAATTAGGGCATTCCCTTTGAGAGTGACCCTAACGGAGGTGGGGTGTTTCAACATGACACTTAGAAAACATAAGTGTGGCCAACTCGAGGTTGGGTTGAGTTTGTAGCGTAATTCTACCCGGAACCTACTGGCTTAACTAGTGGCTACAAACAATAGGACCCAATGTGAGAAGTTGGTCATGTGGTGCCAAGACCCGAGGTTAGACCAAGTTGTGGTGTAAATCTACCCGGAACCCACCGGCTTAACTAGGTAACCACAACAAAGTCTAATGTGAGAGGTTAAGGTGCATTAAATTAATTAATGCCTCATGATTAGGGTTAAGTCAGGGTCCACTAATACTTAACCAATTTGGGGATTCGAGGGATTGAAATGGGGTTAAGTTGTGAACTGCCGGTTATGCTTAACCAATTTAATCCATGATTAGTGAAGGGTTAAATCGCACTTAACCCTCTTAGAAAACCCTAGCAACGTGGTCTGTTCCAGCAGTAATCCCAGTTTGGTATCATTCACAACCCTAGAGGCTAGGCTAGGGCGGGGCACGATTACTGGACTGATGTAAGCGACCAAAGCGACGGCTGAGTGGTACAGCGGTGCGGGTCCAGGCGGGCTACGGACGTGCACGTAGTCCGGTGTTGGACAAACTCAAGGCACGGGTACCAGTAGGTTTAGACTGTGCATTATTGCTTAGGTGTCTGGGGTTGACACCCGAGGGCTTGATACACCCGAAGGTGGACCCAGCACAGTCTGACTACAACCATATGTGGGCCGTATGGACACCAACACTTGACGTGTTAGGTTTATAGGGAGCCGATCGACTAGACCGTTGGGCTGGACCTTGTATTAAGGTCACCTCATGTTATTGGGCCAAAGTTTGGGCTGAGGGATCAATACCTGTTATGTTAGTTTACTAGTACACCTATGGTGCAAAACCTTAATCCTGATTATGCGATGACACCTTTATCTACCTTGATAGTTAATCATCATGCTAGTATGTTGTTATCCTTATGTTCATCCCTTGCTGCCCATACCAGTTAACTTTATCAGTTTACATTGATTGTAGTAGGGCTTACTCAGTCTTTTTGACTAACCTGTTTTCTTTCGCCTCTTTTCTTCCGTTTCCCCCCCCTCAGGTTCTCAGGGTGGGAACATTGGAGCTTAGCTTGGATCTTTACAGCTTGCTTACTGGATTTGCTCATGTACGGTTTGGACATTGAGCTAGCTATGGTTTATCACTTCATTTTGGGGATAGTACTTTATGTATTTCTGTTTTCAGATGATGTTGTTTTATCTAGACTTGTTTATTGGGAAAATTGATATTATGTTGTACCAGACTTGTTTTGAAATGGTTTAAATCTTCCGCTGTTTTATCTATGTTATTTACTCTGTTTACATATATACATATGTTCTTGTTCTGCCTTGATATATCATTATGCATGTTTACCTGATTCAAACGCCCCTCCAAAGTCAGTGCCCTTGCAAGAGTGGCACTGGCGGAGGTGGGGTGTTACAATACGCCTCATTCCAATTCAGAATATTCTTTTATTCAAATATTCATATTCTTAGGGAAAGGTTCCCATTAATTTTATCAAAGATAAATTCTTCTAAATTTATTCTTTAATCTTCCTTTGGATATCATTTCAAACCATGTTAAGATTTTCCAAACTAGTCGGTATTAGCAAACCACACCAAAGTAATTATTTATTTTATTTCCCAATCCCAACCGATTCATACCATGGAGCAAAACTGGTAATACTCCATATCTAACACCATGGTGTTATCGGTAAATATTAATTACCATTTCACGTTCAAATCTAATCAAAGATTTAACTATCGCTTTGGAGCAAAACTGGTGATACTCCATTCTCGATCACTTTAATCTAATTAAAGATTCATTAAAACTCCACTTAGTCTTAATCTTCCCAAAAATCAATGTCCTGTCTTTAATTGGGTTAAAGAACCAATGCCATCTAAAACACGGTTCACAATAAACCCAAAATCACATTCCATTGTTAATCGGGTTAAAGAACAGGTGTTATTTAAAATACCGCTCATGATAAACCCCAAAAACCAAATTAAATTAAATTCCAATTAAATACCAATTAACTGGACAATTTCACTAAATCTTAATTAAAATATTTATTCTTTTCTAAACTAGGTTCAAGAACAGTGTTATTTAGGACACCATTCACGACGAACCCAAAATCCCATTTGATATTAAATACAAGGCTCTGAATAGAAAATATATCGTCTTATATTCAATATCAAATTCTGAAACCAACAAATATCGTATTGGAAATAACGATATAAATATATCTTTCAAATTTCCACAACTATATCTGTATAATCACGAAATCCAAACTTCGAAATATTCCCAAGATAATTTCGATTCAAATCCATTCCAATTCGTATATTGGAAATTCTGGTTATTTTTAAAACCACTTCAAATCCAATTTATTTATTCAAAAATATTGGATTATAATTCTTATTCAAAACTAGTTCATTTCGATAAAAATATATTTTTACCCTTTTTAAATATGGGATTTTTCGTCCCAGTTCCTTCTACATCGTTTATTATGATTTTACACAAATTATTGATATTTTTAATAATTTTATCAGGGCTCGTACAATCGATTTCCAATAACGGTCGTCGAACTGCATTTATAGCGAACTTTTCCAAATTTGATTTGGACATAATTCCAAATCCAACCATTAGATTTCAAATTTCTAATATTCCCTGGAAACCTCTTTTCGATACGAACCCAACGTTCCGGTTTCAGGAGAATCCGACAGTTGGATCTCCCGTAACGTCAACTCGAAGTAAATGGTCGAAATTCGCGAACTGCCACGGCACGGCGCTTTCTATTCAGGCCATTTAATATATATTATATATATTACGTCGATTTCAATTCTAAAATTATTTTATAAATCGTTTAAATTCGTTTTCAAAACAATTTCTACTTCATATTCAATTTTAAATCAAAATTGAATATTCCATATCATTAATATATAAATGATAATATTTTCAAAATATTATATTTTGAAATCACTTCTTTTTCTATATTCTTTATAAAAACGAATATAATCAATATAAATATCATTCGCATCAAAATGGCGCATATCTAATCAACACGGCTTTATATATTTCAATCACTTAGTTATTCTATTCAACAAATGAATATTTTCTTCAACACATGAATATATATTTTATTCAACACATGAATATTTTCAACACATGAATGGTTTCAACAAATGAATATTTTCAACACATGAGTATTGTCAACACATGGCTATTTTGTTTATTCAACACATGAATATAATTTATTTTCTAAATTGGAATGAGACCAACTCAATTACCATATAATGTTATTTATATGGATTTTATACAACACATGTATATAATAGCAATGATAAATAATCAACCATCATCCAAAGTGCACTACACAACTGCATAAGCATTAAATATAAATAACTAATGCTTACACAGTCTGGCAACAAATCAATCGACATACAACTAAATAATTGGGATTAGTGTACGCCAAATATCATCCCAACACCCGTGTGGGGTTTCAAATCAACAAACACTGAATATTATTTGTGCAATTGGGCAATGTGTAAAATTTATCGTCCAAACAATATCCTTCAAATGGGTGTACATAAACAAATCGTTCGATTTGTAAATGAATATTTATTTATTCACATTCACGTTAAATTTATATTTTTAACGATAAATAATTTATTTCAACACATGAATATATTTCCCTCTATTCCACATCACAATCAATTTTCACAACAACAAAAAATCAAACAAGTCGTCCATGGTCTGTGGACGAAGGGTGTTGGGTGCTGCTAAGCACCGTCTGCATCCTAGTATATATTTTTAACTAGAAAACAAGAATTAGAGTGAGAAGTTCTCACCTTTGGGTTCCACTCCGCCATTATCTATTTCTGAACGGCATGGATTCCGTTTTGATTTCTGTCGATACCATCGCTATCTTTTCCCGCTGTTCACATTAAAAATCACATTTTTAGAACGACATTTCATATATAAGAATCATATATTTTTATCGCTTCATTCCAATAAATAAAATCATATTTTTATTTCTACTTCATATATTTTTACAACGCTTCTTTCTATATAAAAATTATGTTTTTATATTTCTACTTCTTTTATAAAGATCGAATTTTAATTTCGCTTCATATATAAAAATCCTGCCTTTCTATGTATAAAAATATTGCCTTTACAATGATAAAAATATCGCCTTTCTATATATAAAAACATAAAATATACTCTTTTCATTGCTACTACATATATAAAAATCGAATTTTTACTACTCTACATAAATAAAAATCATATTTTTATCTCTTCTATATAATAAAAATTATATTTTTATTATCTCTATAATATAAAAATCATATTTTTATATCTTCTATATAAATAAAAATCAAATCTATATGCTGCTATCATACATATAAAAA
Source organism: Allium sativum (assembly GCA_030737875.1). Taxonomy (NCBI): domain Eukaryota; kingdom Viridiplantae; phylum Streptophyta; class Magnoliopsida; order Asparagales; family Amaryllidaceae; genus Allium; species Allium sativum. Next base: position 771,908,048 of record CM060924.1, on the reverse strand, counting down.
TCATAACATTTTATATCCTAAAAAGCATATCTTTTATAATTTAAAAATCATGTTTTTATTTGTGCCATGTATATATATATTACAGATCCCATTTTATAATGATATTTCTAATCAAAACTGAAAACAAAATAAAAGATAAAAATCACAGTTTTCGGGTGGAGGAGGTTAGAGGAGGGGCTGAGGAGGTTGCGCAAGGTCGGAGAGGTGGTGGTGGGTGGCCTGGTAGTCGGCGGTGGCGGAATGGGGAGGAGGCGCGGCTAGGGTTTGCTCGATTTGGGGATTATCGAAGGGAGGGGGCGATAGGGTGTTGGTGGCGGCTCAGGGAGCTTCGGCGACGTGAGGTGGGTCCCGAGGAAGCAGGCAACGGCGGCGGCATTAGCCTAGAGGAGGCGGAAATGAAGGGGAGTGGGTAGCGGGTTTGAACATCGGGTTTTTTTTTGAACGATGGTGTTAAGTGGGAGAGAGGGGTGAGGATAATAATATATATTTTGTTTTGTTTTATTTCAAAAAGGTGGATTTCTGTCTGAACTCCAATTTACCTCTAACGACTGTCGCCCCTAGCTAATTACCCCCATTCCAAACACAATGGGATATGTGTCGTAAGCCAGTTCGACTGTTTTGATCAGTTTTCATCAAAATTAATATATTAATCAATATATTCAGTTTTGAACTCACATTTCGATTTACCATAGCCACATACTGACTCTAAAAATCCGAGAAAAATTATTTCTAGCTTTGTACTGACGATACGGTCCTAACAAAACTAATTTCATCAAATTCTAAGACCTTTTGAAAAATGTCCATTTTCTAGTCGATCGAAATTGACTGAAACTATTAAAACACGTTTAACTTCGCCACACTGACATATTTACTTCAAAAATTATGAATTTTGGGATCTAGCAATAACTTGACATCTCGGATCCAACAAAAGTGGTTTCGTCGAAAACCGAGGTCGTTTGCAAAATTTCCATTTTAAGGGCCAGAATTCCATAGCGACTATTTCGAATTTTCAACTGTACGTAACTTTTTATTCCCGCTATGAAATTTCTATTTTTCGGATTCGTTGGAAAGATATTCTCAATTAGATTCTAATATTTTTGGTTTCGCTAAAATCCGGTTTACTTTGAATCCTGTACATTCATTTGAAATTTGAAATCGAATTTTCAAACTACCGCGCCATTTCCAATTCCTTTTATAATTAAAAATATATATTTATATTCTAACGACGATTCAAATAAAAATATACGATCTATTTCTATTAAAAATAAATTTCTCGTCATTGATATTTAAAATAATTCATTATAAATATTCAAAATTCACTAAAATCGCCAAAATAATTTTTTTAAATTGGCTTAGATTTCCGGATTATTACAGTGGTCCTGGGTCATCTTGCTAGAGGTGATCTGAATCGGTAAGGAAATCATCCCTTGCCTTGACTTATTATGGAAATCCAACTTCCAATACGACATTTTTCGGGTTTAGCTGTAAACCTATATGGCGACATAGTAGGATAGGGTACTATGCCGTCTATGATTGATAAATTTATATTTGAAGTTGTTTTATACACTATGCACTTATAATAGTATCAATGATATTTGTTTTTAAAACATACCAAGCATGTTTGGCTATTATAAGGTAAAATTCTATCCTCTGGTTTGTGTTGCATTGTGTGATGGGACTTGAGTCTTATAATAGCCTAATTTTTCGAAAAGCAATGCGTTGTTTACAAATTGTTTTATTTCAGAGTATTCATTGGAGTGAACCTGTTTCGTAACATACATTTTATTTCAATTGAGTTAGTTGATGTATTTCCACTGTGTATTGTTTTTATACATTTTATTTTTGCTTCTACGTAAATTTTTAATCTATGATAATATTTTTTCGATGTGTAATATTTATTCGTACTCTTATATTCTTGTACTCTGATATAATTGTTATGATAGAAAGAAAAAGTTCTATGGTTCTGCGTTCTGATGCGTCGTGTTCTCACGCAATCCGAGTTTTCCGTCTCTTCGGAGGTCGGCTGATTTCAGATCGTAACAAAAATTCTTTAACTTAAGTAGTAAATAAACATATACATCTTCCTATGATTCAAAAACCAAGAACATGAATTCTACTATGTTTTAGAATTTGAGATCAACTTAAGAGTTGTTCATTTTTGCCTCTTATATACTCTAAAATTAGTTTCTTATCAAACTATAGAGTAGATATTCATAAAAATATAAAATACAGTAAAGAGGAAAGAAATTTAAAATTTTTGAATATCGCAATATACTAATTTAGGTATATAATATAATCGTAATATAATTTCATGAATTTCAATGACAAAATTTGGATTTTCAATAACCTAGGTTAAGTGAATTTTAGGGATGATCAAAAAAGGAAGTTTAGTCAAATTCAGGAGATGACTTTCGTCGAGGGTGATGGCGCAGGGGTCATGGTAGCGTAGGGTGTCAGTGATGATGGAAAAAATGTAACTTAATTTTAAACAAATGAATTAAGGGTTTTTGATTTTTCTATGGGGTGAGTACTGTTTTGAGTTGCCTGATTTTGGGGTTGAAATGCACATCGATCATGTCACAACAGGGTTGCGCACCAGGAACGTTCAGAGGGCCATGACATTGGGAAACCAGAGGCGGAGTCTGACGATGGTCAGAGATATGTAGTGGTAGTACGAGACGTTGGTATGGTGGCATATTATTTTAAGGTTTCAATGAGACTTTGAATTTTGGATACAGTAAGGAATGGAGGTTTGTGATGACATAGATCAACCTGGTGATGGTTTTCGGATTTGCACGATGGTCGGAGGGTCGTGATGGGGTGGAGTGGCTTGTGCATGTGCACGGGCTGCCTGAGTACACAGGAGAAGGAGGAGCAGAAATTGTGTAAGAAGAAGGAACATTTGGCAAATTACGATATATCTATATACGTTAATTAGTATATTGCGATATTGAAAAAAAGGAAGTTTGATCAAATTCAGGTGATGACTTTCGTCGAAGGTGATGGCGCCGGGGTCAAGGTAGCGTGGGGTGTCAATGATGATGGGAAAAATATAACTTAATTTTTTAAACGAATGAATTAAGGGTTTTTGATTTTTCTATGGGGTAAGTGTTGTTTTGAGTTGCCTGGGTTTAGGGTTAAACTGCGCATCGGTCATGTTGCAATAGGGTTGCGCACCAGGGACGTTCAAAGTGCCATGACGTTGGGAAGCCGGAGGCGGAGTCTGACAATGGTCGGAGGTATGTAGTGGCAGTACGAGACGTTGGTGTGGTGGCATATTATTTTAAGTTTTCAGTGAGACTTTGAATTTTGGACACAGTAAGGAATGGAGGTTTGTGATGATATAGATGAACTTGGGGAAGGTTTCCGGATTCGCGAAGATGGTCGAAGGGTCGTGATCGCGGTGGAGTGGTTTGTGCATGTGCACGGGTTGCCTGAGTATGCAGGAGAAGGAGCAGAAATTGTGTGAGAAGTAGGGAGATTTGGCAAGGAAAATGTGTGGATCGGATAAGAAATGAGAAGAAACAAATCGGGTCATGATGATAACATTGGGTCGTTTCATGCTATTGGGCTGCAATCCTAAACTAATTAATTTAAAGTTTTAAAAATATATTTTTTGAGAAGTCAAGTCTTTCTTTAAAATTTAAATATTTTATGTGTTTAAAGAAGCAAAAAATCACGCAACTGGTTACGAGAAATTGACGAAATAAAATAAGATAAGTATGTGAAAATTTGTCTATAATGGGCTTAGGAAATCCGTGTTATTTAACTAAATGAATATTAATAAAAGCATGTTTTTAGTAGAAGTAAATAAGACATAAAACAAGTAGAAGGATCGGGAAGCCGACGAATTATTTTGTTATTGCAGAAATAAGGGTCATTGTGTAAATTAAGTTCGAAATATCCAAATATTTAAATATACATGTATATATTTATATAGCCTATTAAAAATAGAATAATGTTGAGTAAAATCAATATATTTGTATCCAAAGAATTTGTAATAAATATAACGTGGAATTAATCGTCACCTGATATCCCATATTCCAAACGGTTATTAATTTGGAATTTAAACATCGAATCATCATGGACTTTTACTGTTGAAATGAATGATTGGTGTTAAGAATTTGTTATGCTAAAGTGATAAATTGAATCTAAGCTAGTTAAAATAAAACATTGACACATTTTATTGTTCTCCTTGTATTATTTACTGTTCTGGAATCAGAGTTTAAATCTGTATAAGTTAATTAAATTGAATGGATATGTTATGAAAATTTTATATGATATGGAATGATTTGAATAAGTAGTTCTACTTATCTACACTGTTTAAATTTGATAGTTAAAACACCGACTATCAAATAAATATCCCTACCTATTAGTTCGGAGAAACCGGGATGGTAACTGGACCCAAAACCACTTCGAACTGGATTTACATAAACTAACTTGCAGGATACCTATAAAAATGATCAATTTGAAGATCGTGGATCTTCATGAATGAAACCATTACTTGTTTAAATTCTCTGATGGCCGCCTGAATGATTATAACATGTAATTCTTTCACGACTAAAATCTTCGGATTTGCAAGGACTATTCGCTACTAATCCATGGGGTGATTCCTTTATTGGATGCAGTAGGAGAGTGCCTTCGGTTCATCTTATTCCTGGATGACTTGAATGGACGAATGTCTGACAGAGTATTTCCTAAAATCCACATACGTTGATTTTTACAAATATACCAAGTATATGGCAATGATTGGCCCTTCTTTTACATCCGGAGTATATTTGTGAACGTCGACTAGTAATCTGACAGATATGACAATGTGGCATTCAAAGTAAATGATGACCAGATGGTCTAAAGGTAAATTCTAACCTCAAGCCTCATCAACCGGGAAATGACAAAAATCGGGTAGATAGCATGACTACGTGTGTAACTACCCATATTTTACGGTATTATAAATAATTTATTTAATTATTTAAAATATGGTTTGGTAATTTAAAATGACCAGAATTAAATAATATTGAATATTTAATTAAATTAAGTAATAGTTAAATTCCAGAATAGTCGGAAATAGTAGAATTCACAATAATTTGTAAACTGGATAATTTATAATTCAATTTAGAGTTGGATTTTATTAACGAATACGTTATATAAATGATAGCTGAATGTATAATTATATTACAATTATAATCGAGCTCGAAATGGCGCAACAGTTCAAAATTTGGAGATTCGAACTTTAAACGAATATACAAAATCCGTTTTAAGTCGGATTTCTGTTAAACAAGAAACGTTCGGAGTTGGTGAACTATATTTTTCTAATGGAAGAGAAAAATTAGGATTTCGTCATGTAGATTATGAGTTGTGTCCAAATCAAATTTTAGAAAAGTCGCTATGGAATTCCTTTATAATTTGAAATGATTTATTTATATTATAAATGGATTTTCAATATAAATTGAATACTGATTTAGCCTGAATTTGAAATGTCGAGTTATAAATTAAGATAGGAATATTTTGGAGCTGTATGGTATATATTGTGAATATACAAGAAAATATTTATTCATGAATATTTAAATTAATTATTTTTAAATATATTAACATTTAAATGGGTTTATTTAGAGCTTTAAAATTAGCTAGTTTTGCAAACGACCTCCGTTTTCGATGAAACTAATTTTGTTGGATTCGGAATATTAAATTATTGTCAGATTTCAATTTCCGTAATTTTTGGAGTTAGTATGTGGCTGTACGGGATTTTAACGTGAAAAAACAGTTGATAATTTGACTTTAAATATACACTGTATGAGCAAACGGACTTGAAATTCGATGAAACAGGTTTCTTTGGGTCCGTAATGCCGAACTGTAGTTGTGTGTCCATTTCGTTGAATTTGGATTTGTTATGTAATTATACGGATTTTTAAATGATAAAAACAAACAATTACTGATTAAAAATAAATATAAAATTGAATATAAAAATAATTTACTTTTTCTATAAATAACCACTACTTCTTTAAACCCTAAAATCATTTTCCTTAGTCAATGAACTGGTAGCCGTCGTTGTTCTTCCAAGGCAAAACATTTTGTGAGGTTTCAAAGATCAAGAGAAAATCAAATAAAAATGTATAATTTGGAAAACAAATATATTAAACTTCCTGGTAAGTTCCTCTTCAAATCAGTATGAGTTTCACAAGGTCCGATTTTCATTTTTTGTTGTCGTGTAAAGACAGCGTGAGGCTTTTCGATCTAGGGTTGGATTTTTAGGGAGATGGAAGCTTCTAATCATGAAATTGTTGTGGTATTGTTGATCGGCGTGTATTCTAGAATGAATGGTGAAATTTTGAGATTTTCTGGAAGTTAAAAATGTCGATGGCTGTACTGTATTTTCAGGAAGCTGCTGTTTCAATTCGAGCACGAGTTGAGAATGAAGGACCCGGTTAGGTAGAGAAGTCAAAGAGGCGGAAGTTGGCAATTGCGGTTTGAAGTTTAGTAAAGGGATGAGCGAGTTATGGGTGGATGTAAATTGCGGAAATGTCCATCGCAAGGAGCATCATCGTGCTTAGGTTTGGAAGAGAAGGTGATGTTGTCAATTAGGTCAATGAACATGAATTTGGGCCAAAGTTTAAATGGCGAGGCCCGTTTATAATTAAATTTAGGTTTATTTTAAATTAAAATATTACTTAAACTATAAAGGTCAAATCGGTTGGATTCGTTAGGATCGTATGGACGACGGCTACATAATGGAACTAACTAGGAGTGAATTGGAGCTCGTTACAATTTATAGTGAAATAAATTGTCTGTTTGAATCAATCGACAGTTATCGTTATTTAACGATGACCGTCCAATGTGAGTAAATATCACTAACTCTGTACAGTTTATATTTTTATAAATATAATCTAGTATTGATAAATGATGATTGATTGCTGTGTGTTGATTGTTTGGTTGAATTGTTGATTTATTGGTTGAAATTATAGAAAACGATATATATATATATAAATCGTTAATCAAATATTGATTCTGTTTATCAGAATATTTCATATAGAAATGAAATCGATGTAATTTGTATTGTTTAACATCTGTGAATGCAGGGAAACAGGTTGGAGGGATCCAACTAGATTCCTCAATATTTATAATACTGTTTGTTTTCATATATTGTGATATATGATGTGATATATAATCTGTGATTGATTATGGGTGTGTAGATGATGTTGACCATGGTTATTTGGTATTTTAAATACCAAAAGAAATACAAGAATGTGAAAAGGGAATTTTCAAAGTGTAAATTGAAATTAATATATTTATAAAATCAAAGAATTTTTATAAAAGGAATATTTATAAAATCAAAGAATTTTATTAAAGGATTATTTATATAGAAAATAAATAGAAGTATAAAAGGAATATTTATTCAGAAAGTAAATAAAATTATAAAAAGGACAATTGACGAGATATAAAAGAATTATGAGAAGATTGTTTAAAGTGGATATTAAATAGAAATCTGTTTTAACAAATAGATTGAGAAGGTTAATTTATAAATAATGTTTTATAAATTAAATAAAATATTTACCATTTGATAAACAGAATATATAAGACTGAATTTATATAAAGAAGTAGGAATCGGTTTTAACACCGATATTTTAAATGAAATTTGAGCAGCATTTATAACGTTGATTATAAGTGGGATTATAAGTGTTAGAAGAGTAAAATGAGATTTTATATAAAAAAATCTATAATTAGAAGTATAAATAGAAATTAGATTTGGGATATTGTTTTTAAATACGAAATCAAACTGTTTTGATTGGAAAGAAGAAATATTATTCACATTTAATGTGAATAAAGGATTTAAGTAAATATTTTGCAAATAGAATATTATAAAGTAATTTGGGGTTTGAATTAGGAATTTAAATGGAATTAATTAAATTAGAAATTGACTTGAAATTAGTTGAGTTGAATGGCTTTCAGGGTAACGATCTGATGTTGGTTTCGGCCTTCGGGGTTTATGCTTGAGAAGTTGTTCTCTTACTAGTTTACAGTTAGAGACTGATAGAGGTGAGAAGATATTGATGCGTGTATGAGAAATGGAAAAGTTTTCCGAAGTTAATAACGTATATTTTTTAATTTTAGAAAATAAGGAATTTATGAATATATGGAAACAATAAATGGGAAATTGGGAAATGAAAAGATGATCGATCCGTAAGATTTCCATTTGGAATACGACCGTTGTTTGTACACATGTTTTCCTTTGATAGTTAAATCACCGACTGTCAAAGATTTTGACCATTTCCTTTGTTAATACTGAGAGATCGGGATCAGATATATTATCTGAAAACCACTCTGTATGGCATTAGCATTGCGAATCAAATACGATGAAGATAATTGCAGACGGAGTTATGCAAGGGCTGTTCAGTAAATCCTAGGTAGATATTTCCTAAGATGGATTTACATAATAGTACTTCAGTCTGTCTAGTCCCAGGACGACCTGTCTGGAAGAATGTCTGACAGGGTTTATTTAATAGAACATGTATGTTGATCTCTTCAAACATATTTACGTTTAGTGGCGGAGAAATCCGTTTCTCTTAGTTGTATACCCATGGTATTTTTTAGGAAATCAATTTGTGATTTGACAGGTATGACGTTGTGACATTCAAAGTAAATAAAGGTGTGATCTATACATATGTCCTCCAGCCTGACAACGAGGAAATGGTATAAAATCGGGTAAGTCGCATGGCTAAGTGGTTAGCTACCAATTAGGGTGTATTGTCACCTGATCTAGAGAAATTCCATTTACTTCTATAATCTATTTCGATGTTGTCCCTTTCGGGAAACGGTTGCTGATCCCAACCGTTCGTGATAATACATTCTGTACACTCAAGCGAAATGAGTGACCGATCATGTTTAGCCTAGGTTACAAGATGTTCTTGTTGAACCCGGTGTATTCCTCTCTAGAGATACATTGTCGGAAGGTGGTCCCAGACCTTGCCAGTTGGTATTCATTAACTAATAATCGCCCGCGGTTTTTGATTTTATATTATATATTTGGAATGTGGGATAAAAGTGTTCAGCTAGATGGTTTTTATATGGTGATTGATAGACACTATTATAATACCAAAAGTATTTTGATATAAAGATCATCGTTTCTTCAAAAGAATTTTGAACGTTAAATCAAGTGTTTTGGATTCTCATAAGGGAAAAACCCGTTCCGTGTTATACGGCGTGGTCTTATGAGATATCGTTTAATTTCTCAAACTGTTTTAAATTGTTTACTCACACCAGTCCCATGACTGACCTAGAGTTTATTTTGTTTTGTTTTCCCTAAACTCTTGGGTGCACAATTTTGTACGGGCAGTCAAGTAGTCAGGATTTTATAGATATACGTGGAGAGCTGGAGCATGAGGCTTCAGGATTATGTAGATATTGTTATTTCCGCTGTGTTGTAAGTGTTGTGCTCATATAATGGTATTGTATACAGATACTGTTTATTTCAAAGTTATTAGATACCGAAGGCGGCCAATTTCATTTCAAAGTTATGTTATGAAATATATTTATTCGTTCAGCTGTGAGATTAGTGTTTACTCTGATGTTGTAGTTGCCTTCTTCTTCTATTCAAATTTTCTATCTTATATATTCTCACCCTCTAACTTCTTTCTATTAACTATCCAGTATTTCCGATGCTTGGATAATTGACATTGAGTTTATGTCGATTACCAAGGTCGCAAATTCCCCGGGTCATTACAGTAGTATCAGAGCTGAAGGTTAAGTAATTACCTTGGCTCTGTGGCGTGACTCAATAGAGATAGGGTTAGCAATACCCTAGATTGAGTTTGAGTGTATATATATGAGTGCGTATTTGTTGTTCAATATAAAATGACTTTAAATTGTGGAGATTTATTAATTGAGTTGTTTATGAGTTCTGGTTGATCAGTTTGATCCACTGTTCGGTAGGAGTTAGTAAACACTTGAATACGATGAACCGGCACAATATGTTCTGAAAAGAGGGTTGATGAAATAAATTTACCCAAATCATATTTTGATATAAACAAAGCACAGATATTTGAAATATTATAGTATACTGGATGTGTTGGTTGTTATATAAATCAAATAAGATTAAAATTGGGTTGGTTATGTATATATAACCAAATAGAATTTATATAAGCGTGATATATGAAATAAGATGAGTTAAATCTTAATTTAAATCAGAATTGAAATTAAAACTCTGTAAATTTGAATAAGTGCTTGTAAATGAATATGGATTAAATATATGAGAATTTTAAAATCCTAGGAGATTTTAAATTGTTTTACGAGCATTGTGAATGGTATTTTGAAATATATTTCAAAGTGGAAATGTTTAGGGATGGTTTGAAAAGGTAATATAGGATTAAACTCACTTCGATCGCTGGAAAATTGATTCCGATGATGACGGCTGCATCATCAGTGTTCATTTTCGAGTTTCTAAGTGAAGGATTACTATCAAAGATTTTGTTTTGAAATGTTTTTAGAAAACAAGTTGTTTTGATTTTAGAAGGAAATATCTGCTTTTAGAAAAGTGAAGTTGTTTAAAAACTCCCAGGAAAAAGTGTGCTGAATTAAAATGGACTGGTTGTTAAAATAAAAACTAGAATTGAATTAAAGCCAGTTTAGTGGAAATTGAATTGAAATAGAGTAATATCGAGAAAAATTGGATTGGGAGTGAGGAATCTTTAATTATGTTGAATTGGTAAGTTAAGAGTTGGAATTTGAGATTGTTGTTCGAATGGAATTCAACTAGAATATGAGCGAATGATTTGGTTTGAGAATGAATTGATTAGAGATTGATTGGGATGACATTGGTATATGCTGAATTGATAGCAGATTGAAAGGATATAATGATATGCCCGACAAAAAGGTACAAGTTTATTTCTATATGAGTTTGGGGATTTATGAGCCGATTTGGCTGGTCGCTTGGCTATTGTTTTTTCTGTTGGATTGGAGAAGGCCTATATATGCGAGTTGTAGTTGTACCGATTGAGCCGTACAAAGGAGGTGCTGGCGGAATTGAAGATGTTAGAAAATTTTAAGGATTTTTGAAAATGTTGGTTGTTCAAAATAATTTAATATTTTAACTGAAATCAATCAATTCAGAAGTTAAAAGTAAACGAATAATTTTTAACCTAGTTAATAGAGTTTGTTTTCTACCTTAGCAATTTCGAGGACGAAATTATTTTAAGGGGGGAAGAATGTAACGACCCGTATTTTACGATATTATAAATAATTTATTTAATTATTTAAAATATGGTTTGTTAATTTGAAATGACCAAAATTAAATAATAGAATATTATATTGAAATTCTAGAATAGTCGGAAATAGTAGAATTCACAATATTGTGTAAATTGGATCATTTATAATATATAATTCTGTTTAGAGTTGGATTATATTAACGAATATATTATATAAATGATAGTTGAATGTATAATTATATTATAATTATAATCGAGCTCGAAATTGCACGACAACTCGTAATTTGGCGATTCGAACTTTAAACGAATATACAGAATCCGTTTTAAGTCGGATTTCTGTGAAATAAGAAACGTTCGGAGCTGGCAAACTATATTTTTCTAATGGAAGAGAAAAATAGGGATTTCATCGTGTAGATTGCGAGTTGTGTCCAAATCAAATTTTCGAAAAGTCGCTATGGAATTCCTTTATAATTTATAACGATTTATTTATATTATAAATGGATTTTCAATATAAATTGAATACTGATTTAATCTGAATTTGAAAAGTCGAGTTATAAATTCAGATAGGAATATTTTGGAGCTATATGATATATATTGTGAATATATATGAAAATATTTATTTATAAATATTTAAATTAATTATTTTTAAATATATTAATATTTAAATGGGTTTATTTAGAGCTTTAAAAATAGCCAGTTTTGCAAACGACCTCCGTTTTCGACGAAACTAATTTTGTTAGATCCAGAATATTAAATTATTGTTAGATTTCAATTTCCGTAATTTTTGGAGTTAGCATGTGGTTGTACAGGATTTTAATGTGAAAAAACAGATGATAATTTGACTATAAAAAAATGCTATGTGAGCAAACGGACTCGGAATTTGATGAAACAAGTTTCGTTAGGTCCGTAATGCCGAACTGTAGCTGTGTGTCCATTTTCATCGAATTTGAATACGTTGTGTGATCATACGAATTTTTAAATGATAAAAACAAACGATGATTGATTAAAAATAAATATAAAATTGAATATAAAAATAATATACTTTTTCTATAAATACCCACTACTTCTGTAAACCCTAAAATCATTTTCCTTAATCAACGAACTAGTAGTCATCGTTGTTCTTCCAAGGCAAAACATTTCGTGAGGTTTCAAAGATCAAGAGAAAATCAAATAAAAATGTATAAATTGGAAAACAAATATATTTAACTTCCTGGTGAGTTCCTCTTCAACTCAGTGTGAGTTTCACATGGTCCGATTTTCATTTTTCGTTGTCGTGTAAAGACAACGTGAGGATTTTCGATCTAGGGTTGGATTTTTAGGGAGATGGAAGCTTCTAATCATGAAATGGTTATAGTATTCTTGATCGGCGTGTAGTCTAGCATGAGTGGTGAGATTTTTGAAGTTAAAAATGTCAATGGCTGTACTGTACTTTCAGGAAGCCGCTGTTTCAATGTCGAGCATGAGTTGAGAATGAAGGACCCAGTTGGGTAGAGAAGTCGAAGCGGAAAAAGTTGGTAATTGCGGTTTGAAGTTTAGTGAAGGGTGAACGGGTTATGGGTGGATGTAAATTGCGGAAATGGCCATCTCAAGGAGCATCAACGTGCTTAGGTTTGGAAGAGAAGGTGTTTTTGTCAATTGGGTCGGTGCGCATGAATTTGGGCCAAAGTTTAAATGGTGAGGCCCATTTATAAATAAACTTAGGTTTATTTTAAATTAAAATAGTACGTAAACTATAAATGTTAATATGTGGTACAAACGTTGTCAGAATTTCGAACGGTCAGATCCGTTAGGATCGTATTGACGGCCGCTACACAATGGAGCTGACTGGGAGTGAATTGGAGCTCGTTACAATTTACAGCAAAATAAATTTTCTGTCTGAATCTACCGACAGTTATCATTATTTAACGATGACTATACAATGTGAGTAAATCTCACTAGCTCTGTACGGTTTATATTTTTATAAATATAATCTAGTATTGAGAAATGATGATTGATTGCTATGCGTTGATTGTTTGGTTGAATTGTTGATTTATTGGTTGAAATTATAGATAACGATATATATATATATATCAATCGTTAATCAAATATTGATTCTGTTTATCAGAATATTTCATATAGAAATGAAATTGATGTTACTTATATTGTTTAACATCTATGAATGCAGGGAAATAGGTTGGAGGAATCCAACTGGATTCCTCAATATTTATAATACTGTTTGTTTTCATATTGTAACGACCCAATGATTTTTGGCCCCGAAAATCGACACAAATACCTTTACCGTATCTTATGCCGACCCTCCAAACACCGAAAACACTGGATAGTTATAAGAAAGAAATTAGAGGGTGAGATAAGAAAGAAAGAAATATCAGAATAGAAGAAGAAGAAATACTACAACACGGAATCAGAGTCTCACATCGCAGCAGAACAAAATATAACACAGAAATAAATCTTTATTGAGAGCTTTAAAAATACTTACAATATCAGAGTACATCAACATCTCTGGGCAGTTATAAAAATTTGTCCCACATACAACACACAGCGGAATAGATACTAGGTAACAATACATTTGAATACCTTCAGCTCGTCTCCTCACAGCATTCGATAACCTGAACCTACACACCTCGGGTTAACCCGAGCATTTACAAAACACCGGGTCAATCTGGTGAACCAGAGTGAGTAAAACTCGCACGGTATTAAGGTATCACACAACTTGATTTTAAAGTTCAAAATCTTTTTAAAAGAAAAGGATAATCGTAAGACTGAATCCACACATAAATACGGACGGTTTTTACCTTATGATAACCCAAACCATTTTTGAAATCAATATCTTTTCTGTTATTATAATATTGTCTAAATACAAGTAAATATCAATCTAGTGGAACACTTGCATCTCACGCTACACATATATAGTATACAATCAAAACTGCGGGCGCTTATTGGAGATTGGATTCCAATTATGACAAGGTATGGGACCACCTTCCGATAGTGTATCTCTAGAGGCGAATACCCTGGGTTCAACAAGAACGTCTTGCAACCCGGCCCACACATGACCGACCACTCATTTCGCTTGAGTGTATCGAATGTATATCACCACGGTTGGGCTCAAACCACCGTTTCCCAAAGAGGGACAACATCAAATATAGATGAAAGAAGCAAAAGGATTTTCTCTAGATAGGTGATTATACACCCTAATGGGAGCGACCCACATAGCCATGCTGCCTGCCCGATTTTTGTCATTTCTCAGTTCATGAGGCTTGAGGTCAGAATTTCTTTTACACCACCTGGTCACCATTCACTTTGAATGCCACATCGTCAGATCCTCCAGATATCACTAATTGACGTCCACAAAAATACCCGGATTGGGAGCGACCCAACTATGGTACATTTGAAGAAATCAATGTACGCGATCCCTTTGGAAATACTCTGTCAGACATCCGTCCATACAAGTCATCTAGGAACAGGATGAACCGAAGGTACTCTCCTACCGCATCCAATATAGGAATCACCACATGGATCCGTAGCGAGAAGTCCTTGCAATCCGCAGATTCCAACCACGATAGAACCACAGTACCTCTCTGGTTGCAGACCAGAGATTTTTAGTAGTTCTTCCCTTTACGAAATTCTACGGTCTTCGATGCTCCATCTCGATCATCTTCTGATATCTTCACGTATTTGTTGGTCGGAATGGTTTTCGAATATAAATTCGATCCCGGTCTTTCCATACCAACAATCGTATTGGACAAGTTTGATAGTCGGTTATTTAACTATCAAAATACTTAGTGATTCAATCATTACAATCAAATGGGTTCCCTTATTCAGTGTTCAGCATCACTTGGCCCTTTAAATTAACCAAAAATGAAAATTTAAACTCTTAAGTATTTCGATATTACAAATATAGTTTCTCGCTTCCTTATTTATTATAAGATTACACTTTAACCAAATTCCTTTTTATACTTAGTAAAATCCATATCATATCTAGTTCTCTATATTTTTCCTTCGACACAACTCGTAAACAACATTACAAAATATACTTTATTTATTACTTGACAATACCCAGTGCTTATTCCTGTTTGAATAAAACCCAACTTTACATTGTTATTTCACTAATGAAAATAAATTATCACGAATCCCTTTTACCATTACAGCTAATATCATCCTTAGATAGTCCTGATGTCATTCAAGTTGGGGTATTTTAATTACCTCTTAGTCTTTGATCAACAACGTTCATATCTAAAGATAGATACGAGTTGTAATATAAAACCAACATCTCATCTAACACAACTTTCATTTAACTATTTTGTTCGAAAGTACGGTTTCATAACCCTTCTTTCCTTTTGAAAAACTCTTCCTCGAATATACCATTAGTTTTTAATTCACTAATTAAGTAGCATCACTTTAACTCTGCCTTTTTAACCAAACTCATTTTATAATTCGAATTTGTTACAAAATCTCATGATCCGCTTCTTTTACCAAATCCACTTTTACTAATCCCTTTTCAAATCCATCCAATACTTCCTGCTTTGAAAATCTTATTTTAAATCTCCCCCTTTTTAATTAATCCCATTATTAAGTAACTTTAATTACAATTATCACCTTTACACATTTAACCTCATTTACATACCCTGATTATAAATCTTTTTGATCTAAATTTCTTTTCGCTTAACTCAAACCATTAAGTAATATTTCTTTTTAAGCTATTATCTTCGCTTAAAATTCCTTTTTTTTATAACTTATTATACAAATTCAGGTTTTAAATATAAAACCTGTTCGTAATTCTCTTTCACCATTCAATTGGATTTCTTTTAGATTTCGAGTACTTTTCAAATGAATCTCAATTTAAAAAGTATTTCTCTAAATTATTAAAATAATAATTTACTTTGGTGGTTAACTTACTTTCGTAGTTAATTCCTTTATTCACTAAAATAAATATTAAATTTCCCTTTTCAAAATCTTATTAAAACTAAAACAATACCATTCAATTTATTTCTCGTTCACGTACTTATAAATTTGATTAACATCAGCGTTGACTTTATAAAATTAATTAAAAATTAAATCAAATCTTAAATAAAAAATTTATTTATCTTCCCTTTTTATAAACTTATTATTTAAAATAATATGTTTAAAATTCTATTTTTAGTTATAAAATAAATTTTATATAACTTCATCTCTGTCGATTTGCCTGACGGTAAATCAACATCTATAAACCGATTGATTTCATAGGCCCTGTGTTGCCAGATACTCAACCAATACCGCCCATTGGTTTAAACTACACAGATGTTGAAATTTCTATCAATAACCAATACTCAAATCAGTCACCCCATCGGATCAGTTCATATATGATAATATGGAAACAAATCAAATCCAATTTAACTGATAATTTTGATAATAATAAATAACGACCAATGAATAAAACAATTCAATCAGTTTAAATAAATCAAACCATTAAACCTGTTTATTTTATAAACGTGACCAACAAGGTAAGTTACCTTTATTGGGTCGAATCGTTAAAAATAACGATTTGGTTTTAATACTGAAATTAAACAACGGTTTAATTCCATTGGTGAAATCAACGAATAAATATATAACTGGCAAACAGTCAACCATCAGCAACTAGAGCACACAAAATAAACACCCAATTTATATAAAAATATAAAATGGGAAAACTGAATGAGTTTAACTCACCTTGAGTTGTTTCGTCGATAAAAGGTTTCGTTTAGACAGCATTTAATTTGACTAAGATTTTACGACTACTTCCATCACTGACCCTGTCCATATTGAAACGCTCGTTGATGTGATTTCGACGCTTCTCGTTTTATTGAATTCCGATTACGTAGGCATCCAATATCAATCCTTTAAGTTTATATAGATATTAAAATTATAAACTTCAATTTAAATGAGAAGTTGGGCTTTACTCAAATCTCCGTCCAGCCCATCCAAAAAAGAAACCAGCCCGCACCCATTATCTCCACATAAACCATCGGATCCCTCACTTTCTCCCACAATTTCATCCGCCGCCTCATAATTTACCCTATAGCCGAATCGAAAACCCTAAGCCCCCCTTTTAGTTTTCTGTCAAATCGACAATCACTCCTTCAACCATTTCTTTGCTCTCACTACAGATTGTTCTGCTAACCTCGATCTTTGACTCCGAACAACTTCATCAAGGAACCAGTCAAAACCCATTTAGAAAATCATCCAAAGCATCTCGAGAGGAAGACCATGTATTCTCGAACGCGGATAAGTGTTTGAAATTTGATTTTTAATTACTGTATATTTTTTTTTCGTTTTGATTTACAGTGGTTCGAATGGGTTTCTTACCACTGTATGTATTTGTTCTTCTGGAATTCATGAATTACAATGCGTTCAACCAGTATTTATAGCATGATTAAGTTAGATAAGATTTGTGTCCGTCAGTGGCACATCGTAGGTAGTTTAGCTATCATACCTAGGCCATTTGTTTTTTTTTCCTTTTTTTTCAGATTTGTACAGTTGATGGGAGTATAAATCTATGATGGGTTAGCAAAGATTTTATTTGCTGAATCAAATCGAACTGTGCGTGTACATTAGGTTAGGTTGAGTTGTAAATTCGAATCAGAGATTTGAAAGTGAAATATAGATTTTCTATTGGGATTTTTAAATATATGAAGGGATTTTTTTAAATATATGAAAACAGTCCTGTGCGTATCCCTAGATGGATTCGACAGTGTATGTGAATATATAAATAGCTGTTCATATTGTCTGCTATAGATTTGATTTAGATGTTCATAGATTTTGTATATAAATCTTTGTTTTACTGATTTCCTGCTGTTCAAGATCTAATGTTCATGAAAAGGGAAAATTGTGTTTTCACTGTCTCATGACTAAAACAAGACATGTTACAATTTAAATTTTAGAATAAACTGTTATGTTTATTCCGCTTTGCATATGATCCTATATTTATATGTTGTATCCCAAATTGATTTGGTTGGATTCTCTTTCATGCATATGACTAAAACCATATGAAAGCAGCCTATATATATATGTTTTCTCTTAGCTGTTCTTTACTGTTTTACAACAGTTTATTTACTGTTCTGTTTAGCTATTTCATGATTTTATTCTTTTCCTACGTGTTATATATATATATATATATTTAGGTGTTCAAAATCTTTCCTGTTTCTAATGTGCTATTTTCTTTCATTTCTTAGGTGCTATATTTTAGGTACATGATCGAGCTGTCATGTATTTGAAAAGAAAGTTTGGTGGTTGTTAGATACTTAGCAGGAAAATGGGAAGATTTGGCATTGAATTGTCATGTGCCAAGCCTGTTCAAATGTACAAATCAGAGACCGAACTGTTCAGGGATGAAGCTATTGAATTGTTATTTCAAATGTGCAGATCTAATTTAATACGGATTCATTGTATTAATTGTTTGGTGTAGAGCAGATTTTTTTTTACGGGTCTGTACTCGAAATTATTGTATATAAAAGTGTTTTTGTTGTTTCTATATTGTTCTTCATTGTTGTACCCACTTTTATTATATATGCGAGTTCTGTATATTTTGTTTAACCTTGCCAGACATGTATATAATTTTTTTTATCAAATAGACATAAATTATATGAGGACTACATGAAGTTCTTTGTTTGTTAATTTTCCAACTTGGGTTATTACTGTTATTAGTTGTGCTGGAAAAACGTTTGTTATTGCAGACTTTTGTTGAAACCAAAAGAATTTGTGGTTTATATGAATTATAATCAAACACAAATTGTGAGAAAATGATGTACTGTTATCCGTGAGGATTTATACAAGTCCGTATATCCCATCTTATAAATGATTTCATACTGGGCGCTTGAGCTCTAAAATTTAGTTAACATGTTTTAACGAATCAAGTCTGACGTTTAACAAAGTAATTTATTCTCAGTCTAAGTATATGTTAAGTAATAAGGATATACTTAATCACATGATTTTAATTATGTGTAAAAGCAACATATCAAATCTTATATATATATATAAATATATATATCAACAAAAGGTATTTTAACTCAAAAACGATTTAATTTGATAGACAATAAATTCTATTATCGTAAATACCTCACTGGGAATATCATATAACTTCAAATATAAATCATACATCTAAATATCATCAATTCTGATTTAAACGATGTCCAAATTGTATTAAAACCCCTTTAAATATATTAAATAAATGTTATAATTAAACAACGATTTCCATAGCGACTATTTTAAAAATTACTTTGGCCATAACTAACAATCTATAACACCAAATCTGGAAATTTCTCTTTCATACGAAAATTATCATCAACACGGTTCCAACGTTTCTCATTTCACAGAAATCCGACTTATATCGGATCCTGTATATTCGGTTGAAGTTCAAAACACCATATTACGAACAGCACGCCATTTTCAAGCTCGATTTATATTATAGATATATATATCGTTCGAAGTCGTTTTAGATAATGACTTAAATATTAAAATCCATTAATATTTCTATTTAAAATAATAAATTAAATTAAATATTAGATGGCCAAAAACACGGGACGTTACATTCTTCCCCCATTAAAATAATTTGATCCTCGAAATTGCTAAGGTAAGAAAGGACGTTACAAACCCATGAATTTCTAAGTCCAATTTATTTTAAATTAAAAACAATTCAATATAGTAAATAAATAATTTCCAAAATCAAGCATGAAGTATTCATTTGCAACACAGGACGGAATTATTCAACTTTAAACCATGTGATTACACTCAGTTGACTATACTGGAATTTGATTATAATTCAACTTTTTATTAAACTGTCGATGAATTTATATTCAAGCAATCTAACACCAAATCAATACCAATTAACCATCCATGCACAACTAATCTCAATCAAAATAATTGAATTTATGGTCAATTTAATATTTTACTTTGGTTTCACATATTTGAACATCAATCGGTTAATACCCGATTTATTTCTATTTGATTAATTCAAAATCCAAATTTAATTAATTTAATTAAATTTGACCAAGTTAAGTTTCAATTCAAATTTCAATCAAATTTGAATTTCATTCACATCAATAACACCCACAAACCAATATCTCAATAATTTGACAAATTATTTTTTTTATACAAAAATATAATTTGGGTAAAATTACTTCATTTACCCCCTTTTTACAAAACAATACTGCATTTATTGCTAGTTTTATGCTTCTTAACACTTGGGTAAAATTACTTCATTTATTGCTAGTATAATTTGGGTAAAATCCCGTTCGCCACCTAATGCAAAGCGAGAACCCCTATCATCCGTACAAATTAAGCAGCCAGCTCTGATACCACTTTAACGAGCCAAGGATTTTCGGCCCCGAAAATCGACACAAATACCTTTACCGTATCTTATGCCGACCCTCCAAACACCGAAAACACTAGATAGTTATAAGAAAGAAATTAGAGGGTGAGATAAGAAAGAAAGAAATATCAGAATAGAAGAAGAAGAAACACTACAACACAGAATCAGAGTCTCACAGTGCAGCGGAACAAAATACAATACAGAAATAAGTCTTTATTGAGAGCTTTAAAAATACTTACAATATCAGGATACATCAACATCTCTGGGCAGTTATAAAAATCTGTCCCATATACAACACACAGTGGAATAAATACTAGGTAACAATACGTATGAACACCTTCAGCTCGTCTCCTCATAGCATTCGATAACCTGAACCTGTATACCCCGGGCTAACCCGGGCATTTACAAAACACCGGGTCAATCTGGTGAACCAAAGTGAGTAAAGCTCGCACAGTATTAAGGTATCGCACAACTTGATTTTAAAGATCAAAATCTTTTCAAAAGAAAAGGATAATCGTAAGACCGAATCCACACATAAACACGGACGGTTTTTTACGATAACCCAAACCATTTTAGAAATCAATATCTTTTCTGATATTATAATAATGTCTAAATACAAGTAAATATCAATCTAGTGGAACGCTTGCATCTCACGCTCCACATATATAGTATACAATCAAAACCGTGGGCGCTTATTGGAGATTGGATTCCAGCTATGACAAGGTATGGGACCACCTGTCGATAGTGTATCTCTAGAGGCGAATACCTTGGGTTCAACAAGAACGCCTTGCAGCCCGGCCCACACATGACCGACCACTTATTTCGCTTGAGTGTATCGAATATATATCACCACGGTTGGGCTCAAACCACCATTTCCCGAAGAGGGACAATGTAACGACCCGGGGAAAAGAACGACAATCGGGTTCTCGACAACAATACATAAACCCGTATCACTTGCCAAAAACCTAAGTATCGAACCCCCAGATTGTCATGAGAAAGAATTTAGAGGGTGAGGATAGAAAGAAAGAAGTATTAGAATAGAAGAAAGTAGAAGAACACATCAGAATCTCACAGCGGAACAGATAAAATATAATATCAAATCTCTTTATACAAAGGACTATATAAAACATACCAATCATCAGAGTACACATACATTAGTCACAGCGGAATAATAACTTTGAATAACTAGTGGTGAAGCCGCCTGCTTCCAGCTCCTGAAACTCCAAGCGAAACCTAATCCTGGAACATACTCGGTCTGACCCGAGCACATTTGATTTAAAACAAAATACACCGGGTCAGTCTGGAATACTATCAGTGATAAATTCACAGAACACACACTTTTTTACACACACACACCTGTTTAACTTTGGAAATCCTTTTCGAAACAAAAGGATAATAGTAAGACCAGCCCACACATAAACACGGACGGTTTTTACCTTACTATAACCCAAACCATTTCGTTTGAAGTCATACTTTGATCTGATATTATCATAATGTCTAATTACAAGTAATTAACAATCTAGAGGAACGCTTGCATCTCACGCTCCCCATATATAGTATACAATCAAAAACCCGTGGGCATTTATTGGATATTGGATTCCAACTTGACAAGGTATGGGTCCACCTTCCGCACGTGTATCTCTAGAGGCGAATACACTGGGTTCAACAAGAACGTCTTGCAACCCGGCCCTCACATGACCGACCACTCATTTCGCTTGAGTGTATCGAACGTATATCACCGACGGTTGGGATCAGCAACCGCCACCCGAATAGGGTCAGCATCGAATAGATAAAGAAGCAATAGGAATTTCTCTAGATAGGTGATCATACACCCTAATGGGAGCGACCCACATAGCCATGCTGCCTGCCCGATTTTTGTCATTTCCCGGTTGATGAGGCTTGAGGCTAGAACTTTATCTCTAGAACATCTGGTCATCATTCACTTTGAATGCCACATCGTCAGATCCGCCAGATCACACTTGATTGACGTCCACAAACATACTCTAGCTATCTGGCTGGAGAATAACCATTTCTCCGCCGTCAACTATCGTACGTTTGGAGAAATCAACGCATGTAATTCCTTTTGGAAATACTCTGTCAGACATCCGTCCATACAAGTCATCCAGGAACAGGATGAACCGAAGGCACTCTCCTACTGCATCTCATATAGGAATCACCCCATGAATCAGTAGCGAGAAGTCCTTGCAACCCGTGGATTTCAACCATGACAGAATCACAAATCAAAATAACTCTGGCTGCAGGCCAGAGAAATTCAACAAGTAGTCCTTCCGCTTATGAAGATCCACGGTCTTCACTTGCTCCGTCTTCAATTTACGTCTTCACGTATTTGATGGTCGGAATGGTTTTCGAATATAATTCGATCCCGGACTTTCCGAACCAACAATCGTACTGGTCTGGTTTGATAGTCGGTGTTTTAACTATCAAATAACAATAGTGTGAACACAATGAGTTTTCTGTTTCAGTACTTGGCACAACTCGACCTCTTTAAAATATATTTAACCAAATTCCCTTTTGACTAACTTTAACTGATTTACTTTGGTTGATTAACTCTAACTTGACTGACTCGACTTATTTAACTCGACAAACTTGACTTGATTTCTCCTATTAACTAATACTCGATTTAACTCCATTCGCCCGACTCTAGATCGCAGCGATCACAATGGTTACGCCTGATTCCCTCAGGAAACATCCGACCGCCGTAGGCTATCTGCACCCCTGCGAATTACGCTAGCAGTCGTACACAATGAAACTCTTTTGACTAACCCTATCTCAAATACTTTATTTGATCAACTCTAATGGAATAAACGAATATTTAATATAATTTGAAATCAATCTTCTTATTCCTTTTTAAAACTAATATGGCAATATTATTTATTTCCCACAACCTTACATTAGAGTTTGACATTACTCGTATAAGACAAAACCAATTCAACACCTTCACTAACTTCAAACTAATACTGTTCCTCGATAATAGCGAGGCCAACCGAGTTGGGGTATTTTAGTTACCTCTCAGACCTTGATCGACAACGTTCTTATCTCAGAATAATATCAGTTCGTCACTTAACCACCGATATTCAAATCTCGTTTACCATCTTGTTTTCAAATTTGGTTTTATAACCCTCTCCTGGTATTTGAAATCCTTGCTCAAAAATCTTCTTACTTAATTACTTTAATTAAGT
Source organism: Allium sativum (assembly GCA_030737875.1). NCBI lineage: Eukaryota > Viridiplantae > Streptophyta > Magnoliopsida > Asparagales > Amaryllidaceae > Allium > Allium sativum. Next base: position 771,884,334 of record CM060924.1, on the reverse strand, counting down.
AAATATTCACTAACCGTGGTTCTCACTCGACATTATTTCACTTGTTTCGATAATTAAGAAAACTTTATTTAAGATTACTATATTTACATGCCAAATCCATTTTTCAATCTCGTTTTACCGCTTGGGTTATGAACCCCTTTAAAATCCCTTGACCACACTTGTCGCAAGTTAATTATCCCTTACTTGGCATCCAATTCAAAAATCATCACTTTCAATTATTTATATTAACTATATTCAATCAGTTAACCTTGCTATCTATTAAAAATAGGATAATTATTTCTTTTACACGCTACCCAATAAAAGTTAATTCCATATACACCAAATATCTCAAAATTCATTAATTTAGTTAATCGGGAATTTTCTCACATTTACACTATTCGTTAAGTTTAACGACTATCCAGACAATTTAAACCAAATAAATTCAGTTATCACTTTGGATTCAAAATAGTTGAACTTTGTCGACCGTACCTCTCAGTTAACTATTAACTGATGTCATTTGTCATTTCCCTTCTTAAATTAATTAAATAACTTAATTAATTTAAAGCCCTATTTAATAATAAAAATACAATTATTCTACCTTACCAATCCCTGGTAAACTCTTTATCCTTCTGCTTTAACTGGTTTAAATCATTTAAGTAATTCCTATTATAAACATGATTTAATATATCCATTTGTAAAATTTCAATTTAAAAACCTTATATAAGATAGTTGGAAAACTTAAATTCAGTTATAAATAAATTCATAACTTTAACTCTGCGTCGATCCACCTGACAGTCGAACGACGTTAAATCATAACTTTTAGACAATTTACTGTCAATAACCAAATCAACACTGTCAGTTGATTTTAAACTCAACACAGGTGAATACTTATTCAACCATCAACATACATACAGGTTTTGGTGTCAGTCAAGGTGAATAATTCATATATATGCACAACAAACAAAAATACAGTTTATTTGAGGAATCCGGTCGGATCCCTCCAACCTGTCCTTCTCTGCATCACAGATGTCAGTTGATAACAATATGCGAATTAAACAATTTGCAGAATATAAATAACTGCAACCACCAACCAACAACAAGCAACTTGCATTCATCACATCCAATCAGTCAATTTAACTGTTAACTGTAAATTATATTTAACTGTGACTTTACCACATCACAGTATTCCAGAAGGTGTGAGAATTAACTCACCAGAGTTTATTCTGGTCAACGGTTGATGTGTTTGTCGCTTTTAATTTGAACCATTCGTCCAAAAATAGCTGAATTTTCAACGGTGTCGGATTGACTTCTACTCAGTGCCATCGGATAGGTCTCGTCCCTGCGATCCCAACGCATCTTGTTTCGTTAAATTTTGTTAACGTATGAATGAGATACGCTCGTTCAAAGTTTGAATAACTATTCGATATTTAAACTAATAAATTAATTAATTAATTAACTAACTAACTAATGATTAGCCGATAATTACCTTAATTATCCACGTTGTACACGTCAGCATCGGTGATTAGTTGGCCACGCGTTTTCCCCTTTCAAACATCAGGAACCCGATTGTCTTCTTTCTCAACAAAACGACGTAACCCATCCCACCGTGAAACCAACCCTCCCCGCCGTCGACATGGGCCACCGGAGTGTCGCCCCTATAGCTCATCGTCACCGCTGCTCTACCCGGGTCCCTCGCCTGAAGCGCCGCCCCGCCTAAGCCCCTGGTTCGCCGGAAAATGCTATCTGAACGGAATCCGGTCACGGGCCAATTTCTCCAATCACACCTTGCCTGAGCCAACGCCGCCACCGGCATTAGAACCGCCTCGTCACCCTGAACCTTCCCCATCTGGCCTCCGCCCCCAACTGTGCCTCCAGCGCCGCCATTTTCGCCAAAAACCCGACCATGACTCCAAAACCGAACCCAAAAACCTGACCTCCATTCAATTTTCCACCGCCGGCTGACCCCACAACCGGACCACCTCAGACTGCCCCTGCTACGACCGCCTCCGACCCAGCTATCACCTCCGACCAGTCTCGTTCCTCTCGGTGCACCACAGCTCCGTCACGACCCCTATAACCGAATTCAACTCAAAAAGGAAACCACACAGCACTTCCTCGTTCAACACTCTTTCCCGCCACCGACCGTACAGTTCACCGGACTTCACCAACCTGGTACCGCGACCTCCGACTCCACTGCGAGGCCACCGCCAATGTCATACACGGCAAGCCTGTGTTGCCTTTACTAGACCCTGTCCATGACACCTCCTCGAGCCCTGATCCGTGCTTCCATTAGTGTGTAATTTTATTTAGTTTTGATTTCTGTTTGTTTGAGGGCTTTCACTTTTCATTTGATGGGAAGGAAAAATAATGGAGCAGCTTGTTCGTTTATATAGGAGAGAGGGAACGTGGTGGCCAAGTTGTTTAATATAGGTGAATAGGTAGCTGACACTAGGATGTACAGTATGTGAGACTTTTAAAACCGTGGCTTGCAAGGCGTTGAGGTTGTGTGTCGGCCAAGAAAGATCAAGGAAGTTTGGCACGTAAGTAAATAAATGTTTGGATGGCAAGGAAATTTTGAAATTTGGAACGAGTAGTGTACAGCACAAGGAAATCTGTGGACTAAAATTGCACAGTAGAATGGATTTTGGTTAGTCTAAATGTGTGTATAACATTGTCTTCATTTACTACGCGTTCGATGTTTAAACACACAAACTTCAAAAATAACGAACCTAAACATACTGTTATAACGAGTAATGTCCCACGATCCCAAAAATATAATAATACCGGTAGTTTGCAATATATTGTGAAAACCCAAAAATGCTGATACGGGGTGCAAAATATTCCAAATAAAAGTCGCGTATTTAATTAATTAAAAATTATAATAAAATTCTAAAAATTAAATTAACATTATGTTTCAAAAGAATCTTATCCAAATTCGAAGCCGATATTTAAATATATTTAAATAACCGTTATGGTCACGGCGCTGTTTTTCTGACTATTTGATTTGGACATAAAATAAAATTTACACAACGAAAATTGGATTTTCCTCTTTCATATGAAAATTATCATCAATACGGTTTCAACGTTTCTTGTTTCGAGGAAATCCGACTTATTTTGAACCCGGTACGACCAACTTAAGTTCAAAACGCCAAATCGCGAACTACCGCGCCGCTGCAGCTCGTTATTTAATTAAATTATAAACTATATATATTCGTCGTCGTTTTCAAAACGAATTATCACTAAAATTTCAGTATAAACAATATTTGACCACTTTAAACTGTCGGATCACAGTATATTTCAATTTCGACAATTTCCCATATTTTGGAAATTAAAATAATATTTAATATTTATTTAAAATAATATATCCACAATATAATCGTTAAATTTGATTATCCAACCTCAAACCAATATTTTAAATTATTAAAATATTTAAAATAATCCAATTAAATTGGCAGAAAATACGGGTCGTTACATTCCTTCCCCCTCAAAATAATTTCGTCCTCGAAATTGCTAAGTAGAAGAAATGTCATCTATTATTGTCTTTTCAAAAATAATAAAATTTAAAACTCGAATTTATTTTCAAACTGACCCTATTGGTTTTAAAACCAATTCAATTCAAATAAAAGGATTTCTCTAAAATTTCCAAAAATTTTCTAACTCCTTGAATTTTAGAAAAATTTCGGCAGAGTCTCCCCTGTACGGAGGGACATCTGTAATATCGCAGGATCAAGAAATATGTATACCTTGACTCTCATGGTCGGAAAATTCAAAATCAAATCCCAAAATCCAAACAAAACCCAAAATTTCATATTTTCGTAAGCGTACCTTTTGGCGAGCGTTATTATGCAATAAGCGATATATTTTTCTCGAGCCTGCTTAATTGATTTTGCAACTCTACTCAACTGGATTCAAATAACTCCAGAATTTCTCCCTTGAACGGGTTTCTGCACCTGTTCTCAACTCAATAAACCCATTAGTCATTAAACACATGTTGATTATGTTCAAATATCCACATCAGCCAATGATACACACAATTCAATCCATACGGGATTATAATTATTTATAATCACTTCCTTTATTTCTTAAATTATCCATTCAGATCTGTTAAATTTGGATTGATTACCTAACTTGTTTATTTCATCTTTGGTTTTTCAACCAAGTCTATCTATTTCAAGTTCAGGTTATATTCAAGCAATCAACCATACACTACAAACATATTATACAACCAACATTAACCACTCAAGATGATTGCCCATACTATAATAAATTTTTACCTTTATTTTATTATAAAATAAAATTGGGCAAAAATAATCATTAAAAATAATTTTATATCAAATCACAAATACGCGCTCTCGTATATACACACTCAACTCAATCTAGGGTACTGCTAACCCCATCTCTATTGAGTCACACCACAGAGCCAAGGTTATCTCTAAACCAATAGCTCTGATACCACTGTAACGACCCGGGGAAAAGAACGACAATCGGGTTCTCGACAACAATACATAAACCCGTATCACTTGCCAAAAACCTAAGTATCGAACCCCCAGATTGTCATGAGAAAGAATTTAGAGGGTGAGGATAGAAAGAAAGAAGTATTAGAATAGAAGAAAGTAGAAGAACACATCAGAATCTCACAGCGGAACAGATAAAATATAATATCAAATCTCTTTATACAAAGGACTATATAAAACATACCAATCATCAGAGTACACATACATTAGTCACAGCGGAATAATAACTTTGAATAACTAGTGGTGAAGCCGCCTGCTTCCAGCTCCTGAAACTCCAAGCGAAACCTAATCCTGGAACATACTCGGTCTGACCCGAGCACATTTGATTTAAAACAAAATACACCGGGTCAGTCTGGAATACTATCAGTGATAAATTCACAGAACACACACTTGTTTACACACACACACCTGTTTAACTTTGGAAATCCTTTTCGAAACAAAAGGATAATAGTAAGACCAGCCCACACATAAACACGGACGGTTTTTACCTTACTATAACCCAAACCATTTCGTTTGAAGTCATACTTTGATCTGATATTATCATAATGTCTAATTACAAGTAATTAACAATCTAGAGGAACGCTTGCATCTCACGCTCCCCATATATAGTATACAATCAAAAACCCGTGGGCGCTTATTGGATATTGGATTCCAACTTGACAAGGTATGGGTCCACCTTCCGCACGTGTATCTCTAGAGGCGAATACACTGGGTTCAACAAGAACGTCTTGCAACCCGGCCCTCACATGACCGACCACTCATTTCGCTTGAGTGTATCGAACGTATATCACCGACGGTTGGGATCAGCAACCGCCACCCGAATAGGGTCAGCATCGAATAGATAAAGAAGCAATAGGAATTTCTCTAGATAGGTGATCATACACCCTAATGGGAGCGACCCACATAGCCATGCTGCCTGCCCGATTTTTGTCATTTCCCGGTTGATGAGGCTTGAGGCTAGAACTTTATCTCTAGAACATCTGGTCATCATTCACTTTGAATGCCACATCGTCAGATCCGCCAGATCACACTTGATTGACGTCCACAAACATACTCTAGCTATCTGGCTGGAGAATAACCATTTCTCCGCCGTCAACTATCGTACGTTTGGAGAAATCAACGCATGTAATTCCTTTTGGAAATACTCTGTCAGACATCCGTCCATACAAGTCATCCAGGAACAGGATGAACCGAAGGCACTCTCCTACTGCATCTCATATAGGAATCACCCCATGAATCAGTAGCGAGAAGTCCTTGCAACCCGTGGATTTCAACCATGACAGAATCACAAATCAAAATAACTCTGGCTGCAGGCCAGAGAAATTCAACAAGTAGTCCTTCCGCTTATGAAGATCCACGGTCTTCACTTGCTCCGTCTTCAATTTACGTCTTCACGTATTTGATGGTCGGAATGGTTTTCGAATATAATTCGATCCCGGACTTTCCGAACCAACAATCGTACTGGTCTGGTTTGATAGTCGGTGTTTTAACTATCAAATAACAATAGTGTGAACACAATGAGTTTTCTGTTTCAGTACTTGGCACAACTCGACCTCTTTAAAATATATTTAACCAAATTCCCTTTTGACTAACTTTAACTGATTTACTTTGGTTGATTAACTCTAACTTGACTGACTCGACTTATTTAACTCGACAAACTTGACTTGATTTCTCCTATTAACTAATACTCGATTTAACTCCATTCGCCCGACTCTAGATCGCAGCGATCACAATGGTTACGCCTGATTCCCTCAGGAAACATCCGACCGCCGTAGGCTATCTGCACCCCTGCGAATTACGCTAGCAGTCGTACACAATGAAACTCTTTTGACTAACCCTATCTCAAATACTTTATTTGATCAACTCTAATGGAATAAACGAATATTTAATATAATTTGAAATCAATCTTCTTATTCCTTTTTAAAACTAATATGGCAATATTATTTATTTCCCACAACCTTACATTAGAGTTTGACATTACTCGTATAAGACAAAACCAATTCAACACCTTCACTAACTTCAAACTAATACTGTTCCTCGATAATAGCGAGGCCAACCGAGTTGGGGTATTTTAGTTACCTCTCAGACCTTGATCGACAACGTTCTTATCTCAGAATAATATCAGTTCGTCACTTAACCACCGATATTCAAATCTCGTTTACCATCTTGTTTTCAAATTTGGTTTTATAACCCTCTCCTGGTATTTGAAATCCTTGCTCAAAAATCTTCTTACTTAATTACTTTAATTAAGTAAATATTCACTAACCGTGGTTCTCACTCGACATTATTTCACTTGTTTCGATAATTAAGAAAACTTTATTTAAGATTACTATATTTACATGCCAAATCCATTTTTCAATCTCGTTTTACCGCTTGGGTTATGAACCCCTTTAAAATCCCTTGACCACACTTGTCGCAAGTTAATTATCCCTTACTTGGCATCCAATTCAAAAATCATCACTTTCAATTATTTATATTAACTATATTCAATCAGTTAACCTTGCTATCTATTAAAAATAGGATAATTATTTCTTTTACACGCTACCCAATAAAAGTTAATTCCATATACACCAAATATCTCAAAATTCATTAATTTAGTTAATCGGGAATTTTCTCACATTTACACTATTCGTTAAGTTTAACGACTATCCAGACAATTTAAACCAAATAAATTCAGTTATCACTTTGGATTCAAAATAGTTGAACTTTGTCGACCGTACCTCTCAGTTAACTATTAACTGATGTCATTTGTCATTTCCCTTCTTAAATTAATTAAATAACTTAATTAATTTAAAGCCCTATTTAATAATAAAAATACAATTATTCTACCTTACCAATCCCTGGTAAACTCTTTATCCTTCTGCTTTAACTGGTTTAAATCATTTAAGTAATTCCTATTATAAACATGATTTAATATATCCATTTGTAAAATTTCAATTTAAAAACCTTATATAAGATAGTTGGAAAACTTAAATTCAGTTATAAATAAATTCATAACTTTAACTCTGCGTCGATCCACCTGACAGTCGAACGACGTTAAATCATAACTTTTAGACAATTTACTGTCAATAACCAAATCAACACTGTCAGTTGATTTTAAACTCAACACAGGTGAATACTTATTCAACCATCAACATACATACAGGTTTTGGTGTCAGTCAAGGTGAATAATTCATATATATGCACAACAAACAAAAATACAGTTTATTTGAGGAATCCGGTCGGATCCCTCCAACCTGTCCTTCTCTGCATCACAGATGTCAGTTGATAACAATATGCGAATTAAACAATTTGCAGAATATAAATAACTGCAACCACCAACCAACAACAAGCAACTTGCATTCATCACATCCAATCAGTCAATTTAACTGTTAACTGTAAATTATATTTAACTGTGACTTTACCACATCACAGTATTCCAGAAGGTGTGAGAATTAACTCACCAGAGTTTATTCTGGTCAACGGTTGATGTGTTTGTCGCTTTTAATTTGAACCATTCGTCCAAAAATAGCTGAATTTTCAACGGTGTCGGATTGACTTCTACTCAGTGCCATCGGATAGGTCTCGTCCCTGCGATCCCAACGCATCTTGTTTCGTTAAATTTTGTTAACGTATGAATGAGATACGCTCGTTCAAAGTTTGAATAACTATTCGATATTTAAACTAATAAATTAATTAATTAATTAACTAACTAACTAATGATTAGCCGATAATTACCTTAATTATCCACGTTGTACACGTCAGCATCGGTGATTAGTTGGCCACGCGTTTTCCCCTTTCAAACATCAGGAACCCGATTGTCTTCTTTCTCAACAAAACGACGTAACCCATCCCACCGTGAAACCAACCCTCCCCGCCGTCGACATGGGCCACCGGAGTGTCGCCCCTATAGCTCATCGTCACCGCTGCTCTACCCGGGTCCCTCGCCTGAAGCGCCGCCCCGCCTAAGCCCCTGGTTCGCCGGAAAATGCTATCTGAACGGAATCCGGTCACGGGCCAATTTCTCCAATCACACCTTGCCTGAGCCAACGCCACCACCGGCATTAGAACCGCCTCGTCACCCTGAACCTTCCCCATCTGGCCTCCGCCCCCAACTGTGCCTCCAGCGCCGCCATTTTCGCCAAAAACCCGACCATGACTCCAAAACCGAACCCAAAAACCTGACCTCCATTCAATTTTCCACCGCCGGCTGACCCCACAACCGGACCACCTCAGACTGCCCCTGCTACGACCGCCTCCGACCCAGCTATCACCTCCGACCAGTCTCGTTCCTCTCGGTGCACCACAGCTCCGTCACGACCCCTATAACCGAATTCAACTCAAAAAGGAAACCACACAGCACTTCCTCGTTCAACACTCTTTCCCGCCACCGACCGTACAGTTCACCGGACTTCACCAACCTGGTACCGCGACCTCCGACTCCACTGCGAGGCCACCGCCAATGTCATACACGGCAAGCCTGTGTTGCCTTTACTAGACCCTGTCCATGACACCTCCTCGAGCCCTGATCCGTGCTTCCATTAGTGTGTAATTTTATTTAGTTTTGATTTCTGTTTGTTTGAGGGCTTTCACTTTTCATTTGATGGGAAGGAAAAATAATGGAGCAGCTTGTTCGTTTATATAGGAGAGAGGGAACGTGGTGGCCAAGTTGTTTAATATAGGTGAATAGGTAGCTGACACTAGGATGTACAGTATGTGAGACTTTTAAAACCGTGGCTTGCAAGGCGTTGAGGTTGTGTGTCGGCCAAGAAAGATCAAGGAAGTTTGGCACGTAAGTAAATAAATGTTTGGATGGCAAGGAAATTTTGAAATTTGGAACGAGTAGTGTACAGCACAAGGAAATCTGTGGACTAAAATTGCACAGTAGAATGGATTTTGGTTAGTCTAAATGTGTGTATAACATTGTCTTCATTTACTACGCGTTCGATGTTTAAACACACAAACTTCAAAAATAACGAACCTAAACATACTGTTATAACGAGTAATGTCCCACGATCCCAAAAATATAATAATACCGGTAGTTTGCAATATATTGTGAAAACCCAAAAATGCTGATACGGGGTGCAAAATATTCCAAATAAAAGTCGCGTATTTAATTAATTAAAAATTATAATAAAATTCTAAAAATTAAATTAACATTATGTTTCAAAAGAATCTTATCCAAATTCGAAGCCGATATTTAAATATATTTAAATAACCGTTATGGTCACGGCGCTGTTTTTCTGACTATTTGATTTGGACATAAAATAAAATTTACACAACGAAAATTGGATTTTCCTCTTTCATATGAAAATTATCATCAATACGGTTTCAACGTTTCTTGTTTCGAGGAAATCCGACTTATTTTGAACCCGGTACGACCAACTTAAGTTCAAAACGCCAAATCGCGAACTACCGCGCCGCTGCAGCTCGTTATTTAATTAAATTATAAACTATATATATTCGTCGTCGTTTTCAAAACGAATTATCACTAAAATTTCAGTATAAACAATATTTGACCACTTTAAACTGTCGGATCACAGTATATTTCAATTTCGACAATTTCCCATATTTTGGAAATTAAAATAATATTTAATATTTATTTAAAATAATATATCCACAATATAATCGTTAAATTTGATTATCCAACCTCAAACCAATATTTTAAATTATTAAAATATTTAAAATAATCCAATTAAATTGGCAGAAAATACGGGTCGTTACAGACAACATCAAATATAGATTAAAGAAGCAAAAGGATTTTCTCTAGATAGGTGATTATACACCCTAATTGGAGCGACCCACATAGCCATGCTACCTGCCCGATTTTTGTCATTTCCCAGTTGATGAGGCTTGAGGTCAGAATTTCCTTTACAACACCTGGTCACCATTCACTTTGAATGCCACATCGTCAGATCCTCCAGATATCACTAATTAACGTCCACAAAAAATACCCGGATTGGGAGCAACCCAACTATGGTACATTTGAAGAAATCAACGTACGCGGTCCCTTTGGAAATATTCTGTCAGACATCCGTCCATACAAGTCATCCAGGAATAGGATGAACCGAAGGTACTCTCCTACCGCATCCAATATAGGAATCACCCCATGGATCAGTAGCGAGAAGTCCTTGCAATCCGCAGATTCCAACCACGATAGAACCACAGTACCTCTCTAGCTGCAGACCAGAGATTTTTAGTAGTTCTCCCGTTTACGAAATTCTATGGTCTTCAATGCTCCATCTTGATCGTCTTCTGGTATCTTCACGTATTTGTTGGTCGGAATGGTTTTCGAATATAAATTCGATCCCGATCTTTCCATACCAACAATCTTATTGGACAGGTTTGATAGTCGGTGATTTAACTATCAAAATACTTAGTGATTCAATCATGACAATCAAATGGGTTCCCTTATTCAGTGTTCAGCATCACTTGGCCCTTTAAATTAAACAAAAATGAAAACTTAAAACTCTTAAGTATTTCGATATTACAAATATAGTTTCTCGCTTCCTTATTTATCATAAGATTACACTTTAACCAAATTTCTTTTTATACTTTGTAAAATCCATATCATCTCTAGTTCTCTATATTTTTCCTTCGAAACAACTCGTAAACAACGTTACGAAATATCCTTTATTTATTACTTGACAATACCCAGTGCTTATTCCTGTTTGAATAAAACCCAACTTTACATTGTTATTTCACTAATGAAAATAAATTGTCACGAATCCCTTTTACCATTACAACTAATATCATCCTTAGATAGTCCTGATGTCGTTCAAGTTGGGGTATTTTAATTACCTCTCAGTCTTTGATCAACAACGTTCATATCTAAAGATAGATACGAGTTGTAATATAAAACCAACATCTCGTCTAACACAACTTTCATTTAACTATTTCGTTCAAAAGTACGGTTTCATAATCCTTCTTTCCTTTTGAAAAACTCTTCCTCGAATATACCTTTAGTTTTTAATTCACTAATTAAGTAACATCACTTAAACTCTGCCTCTTTAAACAAACTCATTTTATAATTCGAATTTGTTACAAAATCTCATTATCCGCTTCTTTTACCAAATCCACTTTTAATAATCCCTTTTCAAATCCATCCAATACTTCCTGCTTTGAAAATCTTATTTTAAATCTCCCCCTTTTTACTTAATCCCATTATCATTTAACCTCATTTACATACCCTGATTATAAATCTTTTTGATCTAAGTTTCTTTTCGCTTAACTCAAACCATTAAGTAATGTTTCTTTTTAAACTATTATCTTCGCTTAAAATTCCTTTTTTTATAACTTGTTATACAAATTCGGGTTTTAAATATAAAACCTGTTCGTAATTATCTTTCACCATTCAATTGGATTTCTTTTAGATTTTGAGTACTTTTTAAATGAATCTCAATTTAAAAAGTATTTCTCTAAATTATTAAAATAATAATTTACTTTGGTGGTTAACTTACTTTCGTAGTTAATTCCTTTATTCACTAAAATAAATATTAAATTTCCCTTTTTAAAATCTTATTAAAACAATACCATTCGATTTATTTCTCGTTCTCGTACTTATAAATTTGATTAACATCAGCGTTGACTTTATAAAATTAATTAAAAATTGAATCAAATCTTAAATAAAACATTTATTTATCTTCACTTTTTATAAACTTATTATTTAAAATAATATGTTTAAAAATCTATTTCCAGTTATAAAATAAATTTTATATAACTTCATCTCTGTCGATTTGCCTGACGGTAAATCAACATCTATAAACCGATTGATTTCATAGGCCCTGTGTTGCCAGATACTCAACCAATACCGCCCGTTGGTTTAAACTACACAAATGTTGAAATTTCTATTAATAACCAATACTCAAATCAATCACCCCATCGGAACAGTTCATACATGATAATATGGAAACAAATCAAATCCAATTTGACCAATAATTTTGATAATAATAAATAACGACCAATGAACAAAATAATTCAATCAGTTTAAATAATTCAAACCATTAAACCCATTTATTTTATAAACGTGACCAACAAGGTAAGTTAACTTTATTGGGTCCAATCGTTAAAAATAACGATTTGGTTTTAATACTGAAATTAAGCAACGGTTTAATTCCATTGGTGAAATCAACGAATAAATATATAACTGGCAAACAATCAACCATCAGCAACCAGAGCACACAAAATAAATACCCAATTTATATAAAAATATAAAATGGGAAAAGTGAGTGAGTTTAGCTCACATTGAGTTGTTTCATCGATAAAAGGTTTGGTTTAGACAGCATTTAATTTGACTAAGATTTTACCACTACTTCCATCACTGTCCTTGTCAATGTTGAAACGCTCGTTGATGCGATTCCGACGCTTCTCGTTTTATTGAATCCCGATTACGCAGACATCCAATATCAATCCTTTAAGTTTATATAGATATTAAAATTATAAACTTTAATTTAAATGAGAAGTTGGGCCTTACTCAAATCTCCGTCCAGCCCATCCAAAAATGAAACCAGCCTGCACCTATTATCTCCACATAAAGCATCGGATCCCTCACTTTCTCTCACAATTTCATCCACCGCTCACAATTTACCCCATAGTCGAATCGAAAACCATAAGCCTCCCTTTCAGTTTTCAGTCAAATCAACAATCACTCCTTCAACCATTTCTTTGCTCTCACAACAGATTGTTCTGCTAACCTCCGATCTTTGACTCCGAACAGCTTCATCAAGGAACCAGTCAAAACCCATTTAGAAAATCATCCGAAGCATCTCGAGAGGAAGACCGTGTATTCTCGAACGCAGATAAGTGCTTGAAATTTGATTTTTAATTACTGTATATTTTTTTTGTTTTTATTTACAGTGGTTCGAATGGGTTTCCTACCACTATATGTATTTGTTCTTCTGGAATTCATGAATTACAATGCGTACAACCAGTATTTATAGCATGATTGAGTTAGATAAGATCCATGTCCATCAGTGGCACATCGTAGGTAGTTCAGCTATCATACCTAGGCCATTTGTTTTTTTTCCTTTTTTTCAGATTTGTACAGATGATGGGAGTATAGATTTGTGATGGGTTAGCAAAGATTTTATTTGCTGAATCAAATCGAACTGTGCGTGTACATTAAGTTAGGTTGAGTTGTAAATTTGAATCAGAGATTTGTAATTGAAATATAGATTTTCTGTTAGAATTTTTAAATATATGAAGGGATTTTTTTAAAATATATGAAAACAGTCATGTGCGTATCCCTAAATGGATTCGACAGTGTATGTGAATATATAAATAGCTGTTCATATTTTCTGCTATAGATTTGATTTAGCTGTTCATAGATTTTTTATATAAATCTTTGTTTTACTGATTTCCTGCTATTCAAGATCTAATGTTCATGAAAAGTGAAAATTGTGTTTTCACTGTTTCATGACAGAACAAGACATGTTACAATTTAAATTTTAAATAAACTGTTATGTTTATTCTGCTTTGCATATGATCTTGTATTTATATGTTTGTATCCCAAATTGATTTGGTTGGATTCTCTTTCATGCATATGACTAAAACCATATGAAAGCAGCCTATATATATATGTTTTCTCTTATCTGTTCTTTACTGTTTTACAACAGTTTATTTACTGTTCTGTTTAGCTATTTCATGATCTTATTCTTATCTTATGTGTTATATATATATAGCTGTTCAAAATCTTTCCTGTTTCTAATGTGCTATTTTCTTTCATTTCTTAGGTGGTATATTTTAGGTACATGATCGAGCTATCATGTATTTGAAAAGAAAGTTTGGTGGTTGTGAGATAATTAGCCGAAAAATGGGAAGATTTGGCATTGAATCGTCATGTGCCAAGCCTGCACAAATGTACACATCAGAGATCGAACTGTTCAGGGATGAAGCTATTGAATTGTTATTTCGAATGTGCAGATCTAATTTAATATGGATTCGTTGTATTAATTGTTTGGTGTAGAGAAGAAAATTTTGTATGGGTTTGTACTCGAAATTATTGTATATAAAAGTGTTTTTTCTGTTTCTATATTGTTCTCCATTGTTGTACCCACTTTTATTATATATGAGAATTCTATATATTTTATTTAACCTTGCCAGACATGTATATAATTTTTTTTATCAAATAGACATAAATTATAGGAGGACTACATGAAGTTCTTTGTTTGTTAATCTTCCAACATGAGTTATTACTGTTATTAGTTGTGCTGGAAAAATGTTTGTTATTGCGGACTTTTGTTGAAACCAAAAGAATTTGTGGTTTATATGAATTATAATCAAACACAAATTGTGAGAAAATGATATACTGTTATCCGTGAGGATTTATACAAGTCCATATATCCCATCTTATAAATGATTTCATACTGGGCGCTTGAGCTCTAAAATTTAGTTAACATGTTTTAATGAATCAAGTCTTACGTTTTACAAAATAATTTATTCTCAGTTTAAGTATATGTTAAGTAATAAGGATATACTTAATCACATGATTTTAATTATGTGTAAAAGCAACATATCAAACTTATATATATATATATATATCAACAAAAGGTATTTTAACTCAAAAATGATTTAATTTGATAGATAATAAATTCTATTATCGTAAATACCTCACTGGGAATATCATATAACTTCAAATATAAATCATACATCTAAATATCATCAATTCCGATTTAAAAAATGTCCAAATTGTATTAAAACCCCTTTAAATATATTAAATAAACATTATAATTAAACAGCGATTTCCATAGCGACTATTTTAAAAATTACTTTGGCCATAACTAATAATCTATAACACGAAGTCTGGAAATTTCTCCTTCATATGAAAATTATCATCAACACGGTTCCAACGTTTCTCGTTTCACAGAAATCCGGTTTATATCGGATCCTGTATGTTCATTTGAAGTTCAAAACACCATATTACGAACTGCTCGCCATTTTCAAGCTCGACTTATATTATAAATATATATATCGTTCGAAGTCGTTCTAAATAATGACTTAAATTTTAAAATCCATTAATATTTCCAAATAATAAATTAAATTAAATATTAGATGGCCAAAAATATGGGACGTTACACATATATTGTGATATATGATGTGGTGTATAATCTGTGATTGATTATGGGTGTGTAGATGATGTTGATCATGGTTATTTGGTATTTTAAATACCATAAGAAATACTGGAATGTGAAAAGGGAATTTTCAAAGTGTAAATTAAAAATAATACATTTATAAAATCAAAGAATTTTATAAAAGGAATATTTATAAAATCAAAGAATTTTATAAAAGGATTATTTATATAGAAAATAAATAGAAGTATTAAAGGATTATTTATAAAGAAAATAAATAGAAGTATAAAAGAATATTTATTTAGAAAGTAAATAGAATTATAAAAGAATTATAAAAGGGATATTTGACGAGATATAAAAGAATTATGAGACGATTGTTTGAAGTGGATATTAAATAGAAAAATGTTTTAACACATAGATTGGGAAGATTAATTTATAAATAATGTTTTATAAATTAAATAAAATATGTATCATTTGATAAACAATAAGACTGAATTTATATAAAGAAGTAGGAATCGGTTTTAACGCCAATATTTTAAATGGAATTTGAGTAGCATTTATAAAGGTGATTATAAATGGGATTATAAGTGTTAGAAGAATAAAATGAGATTTTATATAAAAAATTCTATAATTAGAAGTATAAATAGAAATTAGATTTGTAATATTGTTTTTAAATACGAAATCAAACTGTTTTGATTGCAAAGAAGAAATATTATTCACATTTAATGAGAATAAAGGATTTAAGTATATATTTTGCAAATAAAATATTATAAAGGAATTTGGGGTTTGAATTAGGAATTTAAATGGAATTAGTGAAATTAAAAACTGATTGGAAATTAGTTGAGTTGAATGGCTTTCTAGGTATTGATCTGATGTTGGTTTCGGCCTTCGGGGTTTATGCTTGGGAAGTTGTTCTCTTACTAGTTTACAGTTAGAGACTGATAGAGGTAGGAAGATATTGATGCGTGAATCAGAAATGGAAACGTTTTCCAAAATTAATAATGTATACTTTCTAATTTTTGAAAATAAGGAATTTATGAATATATGGAAACGATAAATGGGAAATTGGGAAATGAAATGATGATTGATCGGTAAGATTTCCATTTGGAAATACGACCGTTGTTTGCACACATGTTTTCCTTTGATAGTTAAATCACTGACTATTAATGATTTTGACCATTTCTATTGTCAATACAGAGAGACCGGGATCAGATATATTATCCGAAATCCACTTCGTATGGCATTAGCGTTGCGAATCAAATATGATGAAGATAATTGAAGACGGAGTTATGTGTAATGTCCCGTATTTTCCGACCATTTATTTGAAATATTTGGTTTATTTAAAATATTTATTTGAGTTCAAATAGGAGGATTTGGTTTAAATTGAATATTTGAATATTAAATAGAAATTCTTATATAATTTTGATAGGATTTACCTCGAAAATTTATACTATTGGATTGTTAAATCCATAATATTCATATGGGAAGCCATACGATATTTCCATTCGAATGTTTATGATTTTAATTATTAAATTGGATTGAAACGAAACGGAAACCTGTTTGGAATTACAATAGTGAATGAATTAAAAACCAAATCCATTAGTAATCTTGAAATGGTGACAACATATTCATTGAAATCTTTTACCATTCTTTCCCTTAAGTCTAGCTCAGTCAACATTGAATTAAAACATCATTGTGTAACTTCAAATCGGGAACTATACCATTCTACATCACAACAACAGTAAAGTTCAAATTTTCCACACATAGTAAGATATATACAAACCATTTAGTATACAACTATATAGCAGTACAATACAACTGGCTTTGATTTTACAATGCAAAAATTCAGGTAACACAAACCATATCTTGTTCCTTAAATAGAAAACAGTGAAGTGAATACAACAGTAGAACAGTACAATATGCAGCTGTTTTATTTTACTTTACAGTACATCAAAGAAACAAAAAGAAAAAAAAAGAATAGCAAAAGGGAACAATATATATATGCATGGTCTTGTCGGTCCAAAAATCTCCATCTTGCTTAGTCACAGTTAGAACCTGAAAAGGGAAAAACAGAAAGCTATGAGTAGCTAGCTAATATGTATAAATATATTTTTGAAGTTGAAAGATTTGAAAGGAAAAAAAAAACACCACATGAAAACTCAGAGTTACAGCAAAGCAAATGCTAGTATATATATTGTACCATCAAAGCAAATATACGTATGGTACCATCAAAACTGTAGGATCAAATTAGATTTATATATATATATATATTTCCAGAAAATCTCATATAAAAACACTGTTCAGCCTTACATGTATGGTAACAATTCAAACCTTCAGGAATAAACAACACAATGGCTTACGATGTGAATTGACAATGCGAATAAACAAATTCATAGGTTAGGCCTAGTCTACATAGGGACAGCTCGATTATTGAGCAAAAAACTGTACAGGGAAATCCAACAAAAACCTTCATACTTTACTGCTAAGCATCGCAACCATTAAAGTCTCCATCACCAGTACTACAATTTGATCAGATAACTATAGCAGAAATGAATAGGGAAATCACTTAGGATCTAAGCCAAACAAGTACACAAAATCCATCCGCAAAATCTACGTATTCACGAGTAAACATCACGCAAACCATCGGACAAATCATAGCAGAACTGAGGCGCCTAAGGGTATAGGCACAACTAAGTATATACTAGGACATGACAATTCGAAAATCACAGTACCCACAACCGTCAACATTCCTATCATCTACAATTCGACTACACGGCTGAATGAGAAGGGAAATATCACCTAGGATCCTAAGCACTGTAAATCTAAACTAGGATGTGACAATACGTAAACCACTGTCATACTTTCTACTATAAATACACGGTAGGTACGCACTACAACCCAGATCAACACAGCAAAGCAAAACCGAATGCAACCCAAAGAAAAGAAAAACAGGAAAACCAAAAAGGAAATCAAAAACAAAAATTTAATTTGGGAAAAATACTTAGCTTTTTGATGAAAGGGGTCGGTTTCGGGTTGCACGGTGGGTTGCGGAAGGGGGTTGAAGCATACGGGGGGGAGCGACTGAAGTAGGAAGGCAAGGGGGGACTGGAGCTTGGAGATGCGGTCGAACTTCGCTGGAAGCAAGGACGGAATCGGATCTTGGAAATATAGGGTTTCTTTTCTCTGGATATTTGGAGGCGGCGGATGTTGTGAGGGGGAGAGTTGAATCCGATGGTTAGGGCATATAAGTAGGGAGGCGGGCCAAGTCTTTTTGGGTAACGGGCTGGACCAAGAAGTAAGGCCCAATTTCATTTTATTTAAAGTTAAATAGTCTAATGTTTTTATAAAATTCAAATATTTATTTCAAACACGTTTGGGGTCAGAATTCGACGAAACGAAAAACGTCGGGACCGTGGAAACGGGTACTACGTGATGGAAGGGAACTGAGCAGGATAGGCAGCGGCTGGGTTTTTCAGAAAAATGAAATGTCGTTCAATTCGACTGAAAACAAGCCGATTTATCGACAAATCAAATTCAAGTGAGTTAAACTCACTCAGCTCTTCCCATTTATATTTTATATAAATTGGGTTTTTATTTTGCGTGTTCTGATTGCTAGTGGTTGACTGTTTGCTAGTGTTATATATTTATTGTTGATTTAATTTCTGAAATTAAACGGTCATTTAATTTTAGTAAAACACCAATCGTTATGATTTGACCCGAATAGAGTAAATTCCCCTGATTGGACACGTTTATAAACGTGTTTGAGATTGTATGAATTGTTGAATTGGTTGTTGATTGATTGAAAATCGTTATAGAAATTATCAATCAAATAAAAAGAAATGATTGGTTATTGTTGACTGTTGAAATATATTTCAACATTTACGCTGATGGATGGTATGTGTTGGGTAATTGGCATCACTGGGCTTATAAATCAATCGACTTATAAAATATGGTTTTATCGGCAGTGAATCAATGATATTTGAATTATAAATATATTTTATAACGAAAATAGACTTTTTGAAAGTTATTGCCTTGAAAGGGTATTTTAAAAGGGGAAATAAATATTTAATTAATTATTTATTTATTTAAAGTTTATATAGAAATTATGAAATGGTTTTATAAAACAAATTTCTTGCGTTAAAACAAATGAGCAGAAGATACCTAGCGGTTAAGTGTTTGATTAATCGTGAGCGATTAAATAAATTTATTTAAATTAATTATCTTTTAATTAACTTAAAGAAAAGGGTCAAATAGAGTTGGTTAGAAGAATAACCATGTTTTGTGTCGACCATTTAAACTTGATTAGACCTTAAATTAGTGAAATGATTTAATAAATGGTTGGTTAATCTTAGTAAGGGTTTGAAAAGGGAATTTATTATTCCTTCTAGTAAATAAAGGAGTTAATCGATTTGAATCATAAAAGTTAAAATAAATGAGTTGGTATGGTAAGGAAATACCTTTAAGTGATCAAGCTTGAAATGAAGTGGTCGAGTGATTGGAAAGAGGCTAGGATAAGTTTTATTATTGAACTCAAGTTTACAATGAAGCAAATAAAAAGTTTAAACGAATTTATAACTTAAGTGAAGAGTTTTACTTAACGTTGAGTGAAGGGAGGTGAGATAAAGTTTATATTAAATTTGTAAACAAGGTTTAGAAATGAATATGAGTTTAAACGTTGTTTTTATTGGAAACACTTAATAATGATATTAAGTTGAATCAATGGATTTAAAAAGGGGTTTTACGAAAGAAAGGGGGAAATGGTAAAAAGGGGTTTGAGGATGAGTTGGTAAGCGAGAATTGGAATTAGAAATTTAAATAAAAATGTCGACTCTTAAATTACAACTTGTATTTACCTGAAGGTAAGAACGTGGTTGATCAAGGTCTGAGAAGTAATTAAAATACCCCAACTTGAACGACTGCGGGATTATCCAAGGGTGATTCGAATTGGTAATGTCAAGAATGGTTGGTAAGATTTCAAAAGTAAAGAAATCATATGAGATTATATTTTCATAGTAATAGAGTTAAAAGAAGATTTGATGATATTTTTAAGAAAAAGCCAAGTGATGCTGAGTACTAGACCTATGAATCTATTTTTGGTGATTTTATGGATGATTACTTGATAGTTAAATAACCGACTATCAAGTCTGACCTTTACGATTGTTGGTATGGAAAGACCGGGATCGAATGTTTATTCGAAAACCATTCCGACCAACAAATACGAATATAAAGAAGAGCTCAAACGACGATCGAGATGGAGCAAGTGAAGACCGTGGATCTTCATAAGCGGAAGGACTACTTGTCAAATTTCTCTGGCCTGCAGCCAGAGTTATTTTGATTTGTGATTCTGTCGTGGTTGAAATCTACGGGTTGCAAGGACTTCTCGCTACTGATCCATGGGGTGATTCCTATATGAGATGCAGTAGGAGAGTGCCTTCGGTTCATCCTGTTCCTGGATGACTTGTATGGACGAGTGTCTGACGGAGTATTTCCAAAGGAATTACATGAGTTGATTTCTCCAAACGTATAATAGTTGATGGCGGAGAAATGGTTATTCTCTAGCCAAATAAACTAGAGTATTTTTGTGGACGTCAATCAGTGTGATATCTGGCGGATCTGACGATGTGGCATTCAAAGTGAATGGCGGCCAGGTGCTGTAAAGGAAATTCTGACCTCAAACCTCATCAACTGGGAGATGACAAAAATCGGGCAGGCAGCATGGCTATGTGGGTCGCTCCCATTAGGATGTATAATCACCTATCTAGAGAAATTCCTTTTGTTTCTTATTCTATCGATTCTGCCCATTCGGGAACGGTGGTTTGAGTCCAACCGTTGGTGATATACATTCGATACACTCAAGCGAAATGAGTGGTCGGTCATGTGAGGGCCGGGTTGCAAGACGTTCTTGTTGAACCCAGTGTATTCGCCTCTAGAGATACACGTGCGGAAGGTGGTCCCATACCTTGTCAAGTTGGAAAACCAATATCCAATAAGCGCCCGCGGCTTTCGATTGTATACTATATACGGGGAGCGTGAGATGCAAGCGTTCCTCTAGATTTGTTAATTATTTGTATCTACACATTATCATAATATCAGATCAAGATATTGATTTTGAAAACTGTTTTGGGTTATCGTAAGGTAAAAACCGTCCGTGTTTATGTGTGGATCGGCCTTACGATTATCTTTTTCTTTCGAAAGGATTTTAATTGTAAAATCAAGATGTGTGATACCTTAATGCTGTGCGAGTTTTCCTCACTCTGGTCCACCAGACTGACCCGGTGTTTTGTAAATGCTCGGGTTAGCCCGGATGTACAGGTTCAGGTTATCAGGTATTGCGAAGTCTAGAGACGAGCTGAAGATGTTCAGATGAATGATGTTCCGCTGTGTGATTATATATATGAGGACAGATTATCAAAAACTGTCCAGGTGTGTGTTGTACTCTGATATTGTAAGTTTATTTAAAGCTCTCAATAAAGATTTATTTCTATATTATATTTTGTTCCGTTGCGATGTGAGACTCTGTGTTGTGTTCTTCTTCTTCTTCTATTCTAATACTTCTTTCTTTCTTATCTCACCCTCTGATCTCTTTCTAATGACTATCCAGTGTTTTCGGTGCTTGGAGGATCGGCATGGGTACGGTAAAAGGTATTTGTGTCGGTTTTCAGGGCCGAAAATCCGCTGGGTCGTTACAGTGGTATCAGAGCTATTGGTTTAGTGATAACCTTGGCTCTGTGGCGTAACTCAATAGAGATGGGGTTAGTAACACCCTAGATTGAGTTTGAGTGTGTATATATATATATGTATGAGAGCGTATTTGTAAATTTTATATACAAATGTTTTGTATTGTGTTGTTGATTGGTTCAAGTGTTGAAAAGCATTGAACTGATAAGGGACACAATATCGTTTTGTAAAAGGGGTAGATGAAATAATTTTACCCGAAATTTATTATAGAAAAGAAATAATTGGGATATTGTGTGTTGATTGATTTGAATGAAATTCAAATATTTGAATGGAATTCGAAATTTGGGTAAAATTTTTGAATTAAAGATGAACTGGGTTAAGTGAAATCAAATTAAATAATTGATAATTATATTGAAATTAAATAATTGATAATTATATTGAAATTAAATTAAGAGATAATGTGGTAATTAAATAAAGTTAACTCGAATTTGGAAATCTAATGAACAATATGATTAAATTGAATATAAATTGGTTGATATTCAAATATGTTGAATTAAATTAAATAATAATATGGAATGTGAATTTAGTTGGGTTATTGCGCCTTGATTGGTGATTGATTGTTATGTGCTTGTTTGATTGGCTGAATAAAATTCATCCATGGATTGACAAGAACTAAATAAACTGAAGAAAAAAAAATTATTACCTTAGCAATTTCGAGGACGAAATTATTTTAAGGGGGGAAGAATGTAATGTCCCGTATTTTCCGACCATTTATTTGAAATATTTGGTTTATTTAAAATATTTATTTGAGTTCAAATAGGAGGATTTGGTTTAAATTGAATATTTGAATATTAAATAGAAATTCTTATATAATTTTGATAGGATTTACCTCGAAAATTTAAACTATTGGATTGTTAAATCCATAATATTCATATGGGAAGCCATACGATATTTCCATTCGAATGTTTATGATTTTAATTATTAAATTGGATTGAAACGAAACGGAAACCTGTTTGGAATTACAATAGTGAATGAATTAAAAACCAAATCCATTAGTAATCTTGAAATGGTGACAACATATTCATTGAAATCTTTTACCATTCTTTCCCTTAAGTCTAGCTCAGTCAACATTGAATTAAAACATCATTGTGTAACTTCAAATCGGGAACTATACCAATCTACATCACAACAACAGTAAAGTTCAAATTTTCCACACATAGTAAGATATATACAAACCATTTAGTATACAACTATATAGCAGTACAATACAACTGGCTTTGATTTTACAATGCAAAAATTCAGGTAACACAAACCATATCTTGTTCCATAAATAGAAAACAGTGAAGTGAATACAACAGTAGAACAGTACAATATGCAGCTGTTTTATTTTACTTTACAGTACATCAAAGAAACAAAAAGAAAAAAAAAAGAATAGCAAAAGGGAACAATATATATATGCATGGTCTTGTCGGTCCAAAAATCTCCATCTTGCTTAGTCACAGTTAGAACCTGAAAAGGGAAAAACAGAAAGCTATGAGTAGCTAGCTAATATGTATAAATATATTTTTGAAGTTGAAAGATTTGAAAGGAAAAAAAAAAAAAAAACACCACATGAAAACTCAGAGTTACAGCAAAGCAAATGCTAGTATATATATTGTACCATCAAAGCAAATATACGTATGGTACCATCAAAACTGCAGGATCAAATTAGATTTATATATATATATATATATATATATATGTTCAGAAAATCTCATATAAAAACACTGTTCAGCCTTACATGTATGGTAACAATTCAAACCTTCAGGAATAAACAACACAATGGCTTACGATGTGAATTGACAATGCGAATAAACAAATTCATAGGTTAGGCCTAGTCTACATAGGGACAGCTCGATTATTGAGCAAAAAACTGTACAGGGAAATCCAACAAAAACCTTCATACTTTACTGCTAAGCATCGCAACCATTAAAGTCTCCATCACCAGTACTACAATTTGATCAGATAACTATAGCAGAAATGAATAGGGAAATCACTTAGGATCTAAGCCAAACAAGTACACAAAATCCATCCGCAAAATCTACGTATTCACGAGTAAACATCACGCAAACCATCGGACAAATCATAGCAGAACTGAGGCGCCTAAGGGTATAGGCACAACTAAGTATATACTAGGACATGACAATTCGAAAATCACAGTACCCACAACCGTCAACATTCCTATCATCTACAATTCGACTACACGGCTGAATGAGAAGGGAAATATCACCTAGGATCCTAAGCACTGTAAATCTAAACTAGGATGTGACAATACGTAAACCACTGTCATACTTTCTACTATAAATACACGGTAGGTACGCACTACAACCCAGATCAACACAGCAAAGCAAAACCGAATGCAACCCAAAGAAAAGAAAAACAGGAAAACCAAAAAGGAAATCAAAAACAAAAATTTAATTTGGGAAAAATACTTAGCTTTTTGATGAAAGGGGTCGGTCTCGGGTTGCACGGTGGGTTGCGGAAGGGGGTTGAAGCATACGGGGGGGAGCGACTGAAGTAGGAAGGCAAGGGGGGACTGGAGCTTGGAGATGCGGTCGAACTTCGCTGGAAGCAAGGACGGAATTGGATCTTGGAAATATAGGGTTTCTTTTCTCTGGATATTTGGAGGCGGCGGATGTTGTGAGGGGGAGAGTTGAATCCGATGGTTAGGGCATATAAGTAGGGAGGCGGGCCAAGTCTTTTTGGGTAACGGGCTGGACCAAGAAGTAAGGCCCAATTTCATTTTATTTAAAGTTAAATAGTCTAATGTTTTTATAAAATTCAAATATTTATTTCAAACACGTTTGTGGTCAGAATTCGACGAAACGAAAAACGTCGGGACCGTGGAAACGGGTACTACGTGATGGAAGGGAACTGAGCAGGATAGGCAGCAGCTGGGTTTTTCAGAAAAATGAAATGTCGTTCAATTCGACTGAAAACAAGCCGATTTATCGACAAATCAAATTCAAGTGAGTTAAACTCACTCAGCTCTTCCCATTTATATTTTATATAAATTGGGTTTTTATTTTGCGTGTTCTGATTGCTAGTGGTTGACTGTTTGCTAGTGTTATATATTTATTGTTGATTTAATTTCTGAAATTAAACGGTCATTTAATTTTAGTAAAACACCAATCGTTATGATTTGACCCGAATAGAGTAAATTCCCCTGATTGGACACGTTTATAAACGTGTTTGAGATTGTATGAATTGTTGAATTGGTTGTTGATTGATTGAAAATCGTTATAGAAATTATCAATCAAATAAAAAGAAATGATTGGTTATTGTTGACTGTTGAAATATATTTCAACATTTACGCTGATGGATGGTATGTGTTGGGTAATTGGCATCACTGGGCTTATAAATCAATCGATATATAAAATATGGTTTTATCGGCAGTGAATCAATGATATTTGAATTATAAATATATTTTACAACGAAAATAGACTTTTTGAAAGTTATTGCCTTGAAAGGGTATTTTAAAAGGGGAAATAAATATTTAATTATTTATTTATTTAAAGTTTATATATAAATTATGAAATGGTTTTATAAAACAAATTTCTTGCGTTAAAACAAATGAGCAGAAGATACCTAGCGGTTAAGTGTTTGATTAATCGTAAGCGATTAAATAAATTTATTTAAATTAATTATCTTTTAATTAACTTAAAGAAAAGGGTCAAATAGAGTTGGTTAGAAGAATAACCATGTTTTGTGTCGACCATTTAAACTTGATTAGACCTTAAATTAGTGAAATGATTTAATAAATGGTTGGTTAATCTTAGTAAGGGTTTGAAAAGGGAATTTATTATTCCTTCTAGTAAATAAAGGAGTTAATCGATTTGAATCATAAATGTTAAAATAAATGAGTTGGTATGGTAAGGAAATACCTTTAAGTGATCAAGCTTGAAATGAAGTGGTCGAGTGATTGGAAAGAGGCTAGGATAAGTTTTATTATTGAACTCAAGTTTACAATGAAGCAAATAAAAAGTTTAAACGAATTTATAACTTAAGTGAAGAGTTTTACTTAACGTTGAGTGAAGGGAGGTGAGATAAAGTTTATATTAAATTTGTAAACAAGGTTTAGAAATGAATATGAGTTTAAACGTTGTTTTTATTGGAAACACTTAATAATGATATTAAGTTGAATCAATGGATTTAAAAAGGGGTTTTACGAAAGAAAGGGGGAAATGGTAAAAAGGGGTTTGAGGATGAGTTGGTAAGCGAGAATTGGAATTAGAAATTTAAATAAAAATGTCGACTCTTAAATTACAACTTGTATTTACCTGAAGGTAAGAACGTGGTTGATCAAGGTCTGAGAAGTAATTAAAATACCCCAACTTGAACGACTGCGGGATTATCCAAGGGTGATTCGAATTGGTAATGTCAAGAATGGTTGGTAAGATTTCAAAAGTAAAGAAATCATATGAGATTATATTTTCATAGTAATAGAGTTAAAAGAAGATTTGATGATATTTTTAAGAAAAAGCCAAGTGATGCTGAGTACTAGACCTATGAATCTATTTTTGGTGATTTTATGGATGATTACTTGATAGTTAAATAACCGACTATCAAGTCTGACCTTTACGATTGTTGGTATGGAAAGACCGGGATCGAATGTTTATTCGAAAACCATTCCGACCAACAAATACGAATATAAAGAAGAGCTCAAACGACGATCGAGATGGAGCAAGTGAAGACCGTGGATCTTCATAAGCGGAAGGACTACTTGTCAAATTTCTCTGGCCTGCAGCCAGAGTTATTTTGATTTGTGATTCTGTCGTGGTTGAAATCCACGGGTTGCAAGGACTTCTCGCTACTGATCCATGGGGTGATTCCTATATGAGATGCAGTAGGAGAGTGCCTTCGGTTCATCCTGTTCCTGGATGACTTGTATGGACGAGTGTCTGACGGAGTATTTCCAAAGGAATTACATGAGTTGATTTCTCCAAACGTATAATAGTTGATGGCGGAGAAATGGTTATTCTCTAGCCAAATAAACTAGAGTATTTTTGTGGACGTCAATCAGTGTGATATCTGGCGGATCTGACGATGTGGCATTCAAAGTGAATGGCGGCCAGGTGCTGTAAAGGAAATTCTGACCTCAAACCTCATCAACTGGGAGATGACAAAAATCGGGCAGGCAGCATGGCTATGTGGGTCGCTCCCATTAGGATGTATAATCACCTATCTAGAGAAATTCCTTTTGTTTCTTATTCTATCGATTCTGCCCATTCGGGAACGGTGGTTTGAGTCCAACCGTTGGTGATATACATTCGATACACTCAAGCGAAATGAGTGGTCGGTCATGTGAGGGCCGGGTTGCAAGACGTTCTTGTTGAACCCAGTGTATTCGCCTCTAGAGATACACGTGCGGAAGGTGGTCCCATACCTTGTCAAGTTGGAAAACCAATATCCAATAAGCGCCCGCGGCTTTCGATTGTATACTATATACGGGGAGCGTGAGATGCAAGCATTCCTCTAGATTTGTTAATTATTTGTATCTACACATTATCATAATATCAGATCAAGATATTGATTTTGAAAACTGTTTTGGATTATCGTAAGGTAAAAACCGTCCGTGTTTATGTGTGGATCGGCCTTACGATTATCTTTTTCTTTCGAAAGGATTTTAATTGTAAAATCAAGATGTGTGATACCTTAATGCTGTGCGAGTTTTCCTCACTCTGGTCCACCAGACTGACCCGGTGTTTTGTAAATGCTCGGGTTAGCCCGGATGTACAGGTTCAGGTTATCAGGTATTGCGAAGTCTAGAGACGAGCTGAAGATGTTCAGATGAATGATGTTCCGCTGTGTGATTATATATATGAGGACAGATTATCAAAAACTGTCCAGGTGTGTGTTGTACTCTGATATTGTAAGTTTATTTAAAGCTCTCAATAAAGATTTATTTCTATATTATATTTTGTTCCGTTGCGATGTGAGACTCTGTGTTGTGTTCTTCTTCTTCTTCTATTCTAATACTTCTTTCTTTCTTATCTCACCCTCTGATCTCTTTCTAATGACTATCCAGTGTTTTCGGTGCTTGGAGGATCGGCATGGGTACGGTAAAAGGTATTTGTGTCGGTTTTCAGGGCCGAAAATCCGCTGGGTCGTTACATTATGCAAGGGCTGTTCAGTAAATCCTAGGTAGAACTTGCCTAAGATGGATTTACAGAATAGTACCTTCGGTCTATCCAGTCCCAGGATGACCTGTATGGAAGAATATCAGACAGAGTATATTTAATAGATCACGTAAGATGATCTCTTCAAACGTATTTATGTTTGGTGGCGGAGAAATTCGTTTTTCTTAGCTGTATACCCATGGTGTTTTTGAGGAAATCAATTTGTGATTTGACGGGTATGACGATGTGACATTCAAAGTAAATAAATGTGTGATCTATACGTATGGCCTCTAGCCTCATAACCAGGAAATGGTATAAAATCAAGTAGGTTGCATGGCTAAGTGGTTAGCTGCCAATTAGGGTGTATTGTCACTTGATCTAGAGAAATTCCATTTACTTCTATAATCTATTTCAATGTTGTCCCTTTTGGGAAACGATTGCTGATACCAATCGTTGGTGATAATACATTCGGTACATATAAGCGAAATGAGTAACTGGTCATGTTTAGCTGGGTAACAAAACGTTCTTGTTGAACCAAGTGTATTCCTCTCTAGAGATACACTGTTAGAATGTGGTCCCATACCTTGCCTGTTGGAATTCATTAACCAATAAGCGCCCATGGTTTTTGATTTTATATTATGTATGTGGAACGTGAAATGAAAGCGTTCTGCTAGATGGTTATTATATGGTGATTGATAGACACTATTATAATACCAAAAATATTTTGATATAAAGATCATCGTTTCTTTCAAATGATTTTGAAAGTTAAACCAAGTGTTTTGGCTTCTCATAAGGGAAAAACCTGTTACGTGTTATACGGCGTGCTCTTATGGGATATCGTTTAATTTCTCAAACTGTTTTAATTTGTTTACTCACACCAGTCCCATGACTGACCCAAAGTTTATTTTATTTTGTTTTCCCTAATTTCTTGGGTGCCCAATTTTGTATGGGCAGTCAAGTAGTCGGGATTTTATAGATATACATAGAGAGCTGGAGCAGGAGGCTTCAAGATTATATAGCTATTGTTATTTCTGTTGTGTTGTAAGTGTTGTGCTCAGATAATGGTATTGTATACAGATACTATTTTATTTAAAAGTTATGTTATGAAATATATTTATTCGTTCCGCTGTGAGATTCGTGTTTACTCTGATGTTGTAGTTGTCTTCTTCTTCTATTCAAATTTTCTATCTTATTTATTCTCACCCTCTAAATTCTTTCTATTAACTATCTCGTATTTCTGATGCTTGGATAGTCGACATTGAGTTTATGTCGATTACCAAGGTCGCAAATTCCCTGGGTCATTACAACGTGGGTTGAAACACCCCACCTCCGTTAGGGTCACTCTCAAAGGGAATGCCCTAATTTTGGTGGAGGTTTATAAGTACAAGTCACAGATATACAAGACAGATATAAGAACACATATTTGTAAACAGCGGAAGAACAACAAACTTTATTTCATAAAGTCAAATACGTGTTACAACAACATCCTTTCCAAAAACATAACATAACACTTCATAATCTGTCTTGAGTACATTATTTTTAAAGAAGCATAAATAAAACATAGACAAACTGCCAAAGCCCCATAGTGGATCGTCCAAAGCCATAGTTCAAAACAGGAAAGTCCAAGCAATACATTTCTCTTCTTCAAGCTGGATGTTGAGGTAGGTCAAGCTGCTGTGTTCCCTCCCTGAGGACCTAGGGGGGGGGGGGGGGAACGGAAGAAAGAAGACGAAAGAAAAATAGAGTCAGACATAAAGCCTGAGTAAGTCTAGTACTACTTTGTCTATGAATAAAGAACTGGGTATGATAAGTAAAACAGGAAGTGGGCAACATTATAAACTTGGTTAAGTTATCTAGGGTCGAATATACTGTCGTACCCCATGTTAATCTCTGAACCCATATAAACTAGTTTCCAATTTGCACCCCAAAATAAGGGTGATGTGATCCATTCTACGATGATCGGCTCCTACTCGCATAGTTACATGTGTCTTACGGCCCCCGATGTCTGTAGTTACCTATGCTGGTCCCACCATGGGGTGTATCAAGTCCCATAGTGGCAACCCGACACAACCTTAGAGTGCACAGGTATGCTACTGGTGTCCAGTGCCTTATTTTTCTGCGCCGGAGTGTGTGCACGCCCGCACTCCGTTAGAACCTACACTGCTACACCACCGCCGTCGATTTGACCTCTTACAATCAGCCCAATAATCGTGCCCCACCCTGCCTAGTTTCAGGGTATCCTGATACACCTTCTAGGGTTACTGCTGAAAAGGGTCCCCCGTTACTAGGTTTTCTATCTCTAGCCAACATGCTAAGTTGGTTAAGTGTTTCCTAACCTAACCCCACCAGTCCGTTTAGTTTAGCATGTTCCATTTTGATTAAGTCTTTAGTCCACTTAATCCTAACAATCCTGACTCAGCCTTAATTGTCTTATTAAGGCCCTGACCTCTCACATTAGACAGGTATTGTTGTGGCTGCCTGTTGCCGGTTGGTTCCGGGCAGTCTTACGCCACAACTCAGTCTAACCTCGGGTCCTTGCTGGGCTCCATGTTTAACCTCCCACATTGGATAGGTATTGTTGTGACTACTGGACAGCCGGGCGGTTCCGGGCAGGTTTACATCACAACTCAATCCAACCTCGGGTTAAACACATCGTCTTTTCTACATTTACATATTTTGTCATTCTTCTTTATTTCTTATATGTAAATATTTGCGGCCCATTATTATGTTAATGGTGTAAAGGTTACACCAACCATGGGCCCAACCCATACTTGACTTTGGGCCCTTCTATTTCATATTTTCATTCATTAATTAATTTTTAACCCAACGTTATTTTCCCCCGTTTTACACGTCCGTTTATATATATTGGGCTTAGCCTTTTAAAGCCCAATTTAGCCATGCGAAAAGGGGAGGCTTATGGCGTATACACAAAGAGGGGAAAGTGAGCGCATGAACTTGCATATGACGTTGGAAAATACATAATAGAAATTGGTGTACTTGCATAGTGGTGACATGTATTTTGGTCATAAAACATAGGTGACATAAATCAAAGCATGTGATCTTGCATAGGTTTAACTACAACATGAACCTATATTCTTATTTGGGCATAATGTCAAACATAAGCATGTCATAAATATTCCTAGCATAGGCATAGCATAATGTCAAACATAAGCATGGCATAAATATTCCTAGCATAGGCATAGCATAATGTCAAACATAAGCATGGCATAAGTAAAGTTAAATTTGTTCATGGCATAAACATAAACATGTCATGTTCAAGGTTTCTACATGTTTACAAAGGGGATACTTTGTTACCAATACAAAAGCATAATTCAACTTAATCATGGTTTAAATCTAATCACATAACATACTTATGCATAAATATTCCTAATTATGGTGTTTACTTTAAACTTGCAAAAAGGGGATTTTTGAGTCCAACCTAGCCCTGTTTCACATATGTCATTTAACGATATAGAACTAACATAGATTTCAATTATGCCAAATATCATTCATAGCCTAGCCATAAATCTGCACAAGCATGACTTAATACATGGATTATGGTGTCAAAATTCCAACATAGTTTCATATGAACTATAACAACCAACTTGTTTCAATTACTTGCAAAAGGATTTATGCACAAACATATACATCATGATGGCATAATATCAAAGCCCCAAACTTGCATGAATTTCAATTAACTACATACATGTAGCTTTAACATAGATTACACAATTTGCGTAATATTCCAAACGTATATTTGCATAGAACTACCGCATGTAGTTCTTTATAATTGAATGACATAATTCAGAATATCCAAACGTATATAAATTGATAAGAACGCACAAATATGAATTTTATTGCCACAATTCAAGCATACATATCTACACGATTGTTTATTCATACCAAAGTAATACTCTACTTACAATGGTTGCGGCGAATTCTCTAATTAAGAGATAGGATTCCTATGTTGAATTGATTAGCTTTAGGTTGCTTGAATTGCTTTAGGCCTTAGAACTTCCTTCCTAACTCTCTCTCTCTAGTCGGCGGCTACTCTTTGTCGTTCCTCAGCAACATGGCGGCTATAATCTTAATTTGAATGAATAGATTAGGGTTTAGTCTAGGGTTGTTTATATAGAGGTTAGGAATTGATTAGGACCCTTGATGTTGCTAGGTTAGATCATAGCCATTCATTAGGAAGAGAGACCAATGAAAACCCGCCACCTAGCCCTAATGACAAAGCAGACCACAGAAATTCGACCACACACCGACCTGGCCAGCCAGGTTGACTGGGCTCGACCAGGTCGATACCCCTGTCGACAGGGCTGTCGACAGCCCTGTCGACATGGGTAGCCCAGGTCGACAGCCCAGTCGACCTGGGTGGCCCAGGCGGGTGTTCTTCCACCCTGGCCCAATGGGCCCCACTTCGGAATATTTAATTATTTAATTCTGTTTGAAATTTTAAATTTAATTCAAAACTTCCGAAGGCCATATCTTCTTCATACGGACTCCGTTTTTTGAAAACTCGGACTCTATTTCGCGTATTTTTCCGAGACGAACGCAATGGCGTATCCCGTTTCCCTTAGTTATTTGATTTGAATTTGATTATACTTTAATTCATGAATTTCACAGTTATAGAATTTTCGGGGTGTTACATGGGTCTTCTCCAATTATGGTGTATTATCACTTATCTAGAGAAAATCCATTTCCTTCTCTAATCTATTTCGATGTTGTCCCTTTTAGGGAAACGGTGGGTAGCTCCCAACCTGTAATGACCCAGAAAATCTGAACCAATTTAAATTTTTTAAATTGGCTAAAATAATGGATTTTAAATATTTAAAATAAATATTTTAAATAATAGAGATGAAAAGTGAGTTGAATCGACAATTGAAAACGAATATAATTAATTCTAATTATAAACAAGGCTTGAAAAGGCGCGGTAGTTTCCAAAATTGAATTCAAACTTTGTCGGACTGTACCGGGTGCAAAACAAAACGGATTTTAGTGAAACCAAAGATATTTAAATCTGTTAGTGAATACCTTTCTAATGAATCTGAAAAATCGAATTTTCATAGCGGAAAGCAAAAGTTATGGCCGAATGAATTTTCAGAAAGGTCGCTATGGAATTTATATAGCCCGGGAAATTGGCCATTTCGCATACGATCTCGGAATTCGACGAAACCACTTTTGTTGGATCCGGGATGTGAAGTTATTGCTAGGTTTCAAATTTCATAATTTTTGAAGCTAGTATGTGAGCGTGGGAAAGGAAAATGTGTTTTGGTCAATTATAGTTAAATTGGATCGACCAAAAATTGGCCATTTTGCAAACGGTCTCAGAATTCGACGAAACTAGTTTTGTTGGGACCGTATCGTCAAAACATAGCTAGATTTATTTTTCTGAAATTTTTCGAATCAGTTTGTGGCCCTAGCAAATTGAAATGTACGTTCAAATTAAATATTGAATGTTTTATACTTTAATCTGAAGGGAAACTGACTGAAACAGTCGAATGGGCCTTCGAAACATATCCCATTGTGTTCAGAATGGGGGTAAAACGCTAGGGACGATAGTCGTTGGGTTTGAATTGGTGTTCGTGTGTGAAAGAGGGTACTTTCGGATTTTTAAAAATATATAAATAAACAAAAAAAATTCATTGGTTAGAAATTATATTTTCTCTCTCCCCGAAGTTCGACCGAAGGCGGAAAACATTCGATTCCTTCTCTCTTCATTTTCTCCCTCTACAAGCAAAATCAGTCCCTCCTCCAGTTGAAGATTTTGTAGAGCTAGGAGAGATCTTCAAATCCATATAAGGTTTGGATTTTTTCATTGCGTGGTTTGGGAGAACGGACGTCGAGAAGTCATCGCGTTCAAGATTTTGTAGAGCTAGGAGAGATCTTCAAATTCATATAAGGTTTGAACATTTCAGAAAGGTATACGGCTTGTTTTATTTTCAGCTGTTTTAACACCTTTAAACCGTTGCAAAATTTGAAAAATCATATCTTTTTGCTGTGTTGACGAAATTCAGTGAAACAAGAGACAGTGGACTCGTGTAGACGTCTTCTACCTTCTAGAAGAGACCGCGTATTTTTCTGAGCCTTCTGCTATTTTAGGTGGAGTGGAACCCAATGTGAGATTTCTAATTTATAAACGATATGAAAACGATGATGTATAAATCATATATTCGGTGTATGAGTTATATAAGCGTTGTACACCTCATGTATAAGAGTTGTATAAGTCGTACGTTCGATGTATAAGTTGTATATGCGTTGTAAAAATTATATTTATGTTGAAATAGAAGTGAATTTCTATATATATATATACATATATATATATATATATATACGCCTCTCGTCCACAAACCATGGACGATATTTATTGAATGTGATTGGTGTGAAAATTGATTGATAGCGAATGGTTGTTTGGGATTGTTTGTGGTTGATATTGATTGATTGTGGTTGAAAAATACCCATTTGTGGTTAAGAAATATTTGGTTGAAACCACATAGGATTAGTTTGTGGAAATGAAATAAATATATACATGCCGCCTGCGTGCGAACTAGATGCATGATCCCCATTGTCAAAAACCACGAGGTTTTAAGGTAGAGCGAGGAGCCGTACTAGGGACGGTCCCGGTTTTAACTACCCCGCCGTTATGCTACCGAAATTTTGAATAATATTCATGTGTTTGAATTATTTTCATTTGCTAAAACTATATTTATTCATTGAATAGAAAACCTTCATGTGTTGAATTGATATTCATTCGTTGATTAGAAATTCATGTGTTGAATGGTATTCGTGTTTTAAATATAAAAATTACATTTTTATCTATATATAGAAACTATAGAAAACCTTCATGTGTTGAATCGATATTCATTCGTTGAATTGAAATTCATGTGTTGAATGGTATTCATATTTTGAAATAAATCGTTTCATAATAAAAATCACCCTTTATCAACTATATGGACTATGTAAAATAATCTCGTTTTAAAAGAAATTATTTTATAATAAAAATCCTATTTTTATCACCTATATAAACTATATAAAATAATAGTGTTTTGAAATGAATTGTTTTACAATAAAAATCACATTTTTATTATATACATGAATTGTTGAAATGTGAAGTGTTAAAAATAGCAACTCATTCAAATAAATATGCACGAGTTGAAATATTCATTAATTAGCTAATGATAGGATTTTTGCCTATGCATACAACATTAGAATTAATGGTGCTTTTAAACCAAATGGAATCAAATATGAAGTTGAATGGAAAATGATAAGTGATAAGAACTGTATATATGTACAAGCATATTTATTGAACATGTTATAGCAAAAGGGGC
Source organism: Allium sativum (assembly GCA_030737875.1). NCBI lineage: Eukaryota > Viridiplantae > Streptophyta > Magnoliopsida > Asparagales > Amaryllidaceae > Allium > Allium sativum. The sequence continues at coordinate 771,848,629 of CM060924.1, read as the reverse complement.
TAGAGAAGAGGAATAAAATTTTGTGCCCGACAAATAGGTACACATTTACTGTCCTGTTTGGGTGATGATTTTATGAGCCTGTTGACTAGCCGCTTAACTTTTTCCTTTTCTTTTTGACATGAGACGCCCGTGTGGCTATTTGGGAATTTTCCCAGCCCCTCCCGTACAAAGGAGGTTATGGCGAAATTTTCCAAAATTTAAAGGCGTTAGTGAAATATTTGAAGTGAAAACAATATTGAAATTGTTGAATGAACTATATTTATATAAATATATAAATATAAATAAAATTAAAACGAAACGTGGTCGTGCAGTTCGTGTTTTGAAACCGTGATTTCAAACAACTAGTGCGGGAAATCCGACCATCGGATTTTCCCGAAACCGCAACCGTTGGGTTCGCCTTGGAAATATCTTTCCAACGGCACCAACTTTGTAAAAATCCAACGGTTGGATTGTCTGGAATGTTTAATTCAAATCTGTAGAAAAACAGCGCCAGAATCGATTATATTTATATATATATAAATATAATTATATTTAATCGAATAACGACGCTGCAGTTCATATTTTGAAATCGAAACTTCAAACGATTGTACTGGGAGATCCGACCGTCGGATTTTCCCGAAACTGGAACCGTTGGATTCGTTTTGAAAAGACCTTTCTAATGATGTAAATTGTGTGAAGATCCAACGGTTAGATTTTCAGATATGTGTAAATCAAATCTGAAGAAAAACAGCGCCACGGTCGCGTTATGGCCCGTAGCGTCGTTTTGAATATATTGGCTATTTTAAAATAAATAAAAATAGCGATAAATCGTTATAAAATATTATAAACAATATGGATGTGATTTAGAAATTAACTAAAGGTTGGCTAAGTCGAAAGGTTTCTTGGGTGTTGATCAGATGTTGGTTTCGGCCTTCGGGGTTAATATTTGGGAAATCGTTCTCTTACTGATTGACGGTTAGTGACTAATGAATTGAAATGATGCGTGTATGTGTTAGTGTTGCACTTGTTTATTATATACGCGAGTTGCTCAGAAAGACCGGGTTTATCCCATTCTGAATAACTGAATCGACGATAAGAAATTGAAGATGAAGAGGGTGGTCGAAGACCGGAGATCTTCACCTCGTTTGGATGGTAACCGAGGTCCTGATTGGGAGGCATCCCGAAATATGGATAATGAGTGGTGATCGTCCAGACGTACGTGGTGATCGATGGGTTTGCGAGCTATTTAGTGCCTCCGGTTTTGTTCAGACCCAGAACGGACTTGTAAATGGACTGTGTGTCTGACATTGGATTTTATTCTGTGTTGATTGATCTCTATTAAATATACATCTGTTTGGCGGCAGAGAATTTATTCTTTTGCTTAACGCCCTTCTCTGAAACGCACGAGCTCAGAGGGTGTATATCGATGGACATCAGTCGCATGGCATGAATTGCCTGTGTGGCATGCTAAGATGCAGTGATCAGGGCTTCTGTTGAAAAGCAAAGTCTTGTGGGGATGATCAAAGCACCGCTGGTGTGGCGTAGCTTTGTGTATAATGTAAAATTTCGAGCCTCACACCCCGGTATGAACCAGAAACGGGAGAGGACATCAGGGAGGGCTTGCGTTTCTTCCTAGCTAGGGTGGTGTCAGTGACCTACCAGCCTTGACATTTATATACTTTTCACCTGTGTGGTTGTTGCTGTTGCGAGGCGCCTCGGTTTGATCGGACGATCCGGGTCCGAAGGAGTCATTCATTGGCTCGTTTATGCCCCAAAGGGCGGGGAGACGTAGTGTTCAGGCATAATAATCCACATCGGTGGACCGGCCCTGACGATCCAAGGCTTTCCTGCGCGCTTGCCTGAGACTCGGGCTAGGCAGTCTCGAATTCGGTAAGGACTATCTTTTGCCTTGGTTCAGGACGGAAATCCAATTTCCAAATACGACCTCGTGCGATTTTGATTGTATACCTATATATGGCGACATAGTGGTATGAGGCATTAATGCCGTCTATGATTGATAGTTATGATTTGAAATTGTTCTCAAAATATATAAACACTAGCAATAATATCAAATGCCTTTATTTTATTCGTATCAAGCATATTTTGGCCATTATAAGGTAAAAACTCTATCCTCCGGTTTGCGTTGCATTGTGTGATGGGAATTGAGTCTTATAACAGCTTCATTTTTATAAAAAGCATAGCGATGTTTAAAAGAAAGATTTGTTTTAAAGCACTGGCAATCCAATGGAGTAAACCCGTTCCACGAAAGTGGCGTGGTCCTGTGATTAGCCATATTATATATGTGTTGAGTAGATTTCTCATTCCAGTCCCATGACTGACTCGTAGTTTGTTTCACTTTCAAACTCGGGTGCCCCTTTTTCTACACGGGCAGCCTTGTATCCAGGTTTAGCTGGTTCTTTCTGGATAGCTGGAGCTGAAGATGGATTCTCTCATTTATCTCTTTTTATGCTGTTCATCTCCTATTGTACATATTTTGTTTGTTTTTCCACTGTAGACATTTATGTATAGCTGAACTATATTTGTACTAAGTAAGATCCTGTATACTGTGTAACTCTGATGATTACTTTTATCCAGTATATTCTATTGTTCATTATTTGGTGTATTTATTTAATTCTGTTCTGTTATTATCTGTTTCTGTGTTATATTCCACGGATTACCCTTGCCGCCGTCAGAACGGGGTTTGGGGTCGTCTCACAACCGTTGGTGATATACATTCGATACACTCAAGCGAAATGAGTGGTCGTTCATGTGTGGTCGGGTTGCATGATGTACTTGTTGAACATAGTATATTCCTCTCTAGAGATACACTACCGGAAGGTGGTTAACTTGTCATAGTCGGAATCCATTAACTAGTAAGCTCCCGCGGTTTTGATTCTATACTATGTATGTGGAGCATGAGATGCAAGCATTCCTCTAGATTGTTATTTAATTGATTTAGACACTATTATAATATTAGAATAGTTTTGATATCAAGAAATGTTTTGGGTTGTTGTAAGGTAAGAACCATCCATATTTATGTGTGTACCGGTCTTACAATTACCTTTTATTTTAGAAGGATTTTTGAACATTAAATCAAATGGTTTTAAAATCATTCACTCATACCAGTCCCATGACTGACCCAGAGTTTATTTTTCTATGTTTTACCTAAACTCTTGGGTGCCCAAATTTGTACGGGCAGTCAAGTTGTTTCAGGGTTTTACAGATTTACTTTAAGGAGCTTGGAGCAGGAAGCTTCAACATTTGTATAGAGTTATTTTCGATGTGTTTTATTGTACTATGATAAAGTATGTAAGTGTAAACACCGGTTTTGTATTTCAATTATTGTTATATAATATATTTTATTTAGTTCCACTATGAGACTCGTGTTCAATCTGATTCTGTTGTGTTTTGTTCTACTTTTTCTGCTGCACTAACTTTGTTTTTATTTCTCACCATTTAACTTCTTTCTATTAACGTTTTGTTAATTTTTGATGTTTGATTAGTCGATATGTGATACATGATAGGTATTAGTAACGATAATCAGGATCAGAACTTTTTGGGTCGTTACAGTTGGTATCAGAGCAATGGTTTTGTAATAACCTTGGCTCTGTGGCGTAACTCGATAGAGATAAGGTTAGTAATACCCTATATTGAGTTTAAGTGTATATATATGAGTGCGTATTTTGGAACAACCCATAAATCTGAACCAATTTAAAAATTTTAAATTGGCCATTTAGTGAATTTTAAATATTTAAAATAAATATTTTTGTTGGCCTACTTTGTGAACTAGGCAACACAAAGTCAAGAAACCACCCGTTGAAGTGTATTTCAAGTTATGCGACTCCGGTTCGGATCGGAAGGAAGCTCCACAATTCAGATTGATAGCAGCGTATCGGTTCGGATCGGGTAAAATCCTCTGTTCGGATCGGATACCTCTTACTGGATAAATTGGCAAAGCATACCTGATCGGATCGGAAGGCCAATGACTCTCAGGTGGATCGGAAAGCTGTCTGCTTGCCATGACCTCGGAGCGGAGCGGAGTATGATAAGAGAAGAAGAGACGTCCAAGCTACTCCGGTTCGGGTCGGGTACTCCGATCCGAACCCCCAACCTGCATGTCTCCGACCCGCACCCATGATCCAGGAAAATCTCCTATGAAGTCGCCTGGAGAACCGGACCGGATGTGACCAATTCCTACCCCTAACGTCCATCTCATTGATGCGTTGTCTGCTTGATGGCCCATCCGAACCCGAAGAGAGGGCGATGGGTGACACGTGTTCCGACCCGGATTGCATTTCAGGCAAATTCACACCTATAAATACCCCAGCTAGAGACAAAGAGGAGGATCTTTTTCAGCACTTTTGAGAATCCAAGTACTTCCACCATTCGAATTCCTTCACTCCCGGACAATCCAAACCATCTTTCATTTCTTGTTTTTATCTTTCTGAGTGAACAAAAGTGAGTTGTGAGCGAATCTTACATTGTATTTGTAATTGAATTACTGAATATAGTGAAAACTAAGTGGACGTAGGCATTTCTTCGCCGAACCACTATAAACCTTGTGTGTTCTTTTTTATTTCTGCTTTACTTTATCTTGTTTCTGATCAATTTGGGTGTTAGAACCACATTTGGGTCTAACATTTTGGTGCTTTCATTGAGAGTCCTCATCTAAATTCTTTATTTTCCGGGATCTCTTTCTACTTTTTGAACCGTTGAGTTCAAAGAAGTGAATCCATAAGTGTCTCCACTTTCTTACATTCGTTGAAGTAATTGTCAAAGACTCATGGCCAGAGGAAAAGGCAAGGAAGTCCAGTCTGTTCAAGGAAATGGAGCTAGTGAGGATCAGCAGCATGCTGTTGTAACAAGGTCTAGGGGGCAGAGTTCAGCAGCAGGGAGAATCAATGCAGGAAATCCGAACCGACAGCAAGGGGAAAGTTCCGATCCGATCCGGGTTGGAGACTCTGAAGCAGTGCACTCCCCCAGTCTGAACCGACCCGACTTGCTCGCTGCACACCGATCCGAACAGGCACCCCAACTCCGATCCGACCCGGCTTCCTACCTCCGATCCGACCCGATGCTTGGTGAAGCTGGAACATCTGCTCGAGTCCCCGCGAATGCTCCAATTCCAGCTGCCAGGGTTGGAGACCAGGCCAATCCATCTGCTCCCATCACTCAAGGAGATTTCTCGCGCTTGCTTGATATGCTTGAGAGCACGAGGGAAGCTATGAGAGTTCATGAGCGTACCAACCTCATGATGCAGGAAAATATGAGGCTCATGAGTCGGGAAATCAGTGAGCTCCGCCGGCAAAGAACTCCGTCGCCAGTTCGTCATACACCAGTAGATCAATCTTCATCTTCTGAGGAAGAGAGGCCCCGTGAGCGAAGGCCACTCGAACGACCTCAGAACGTGGAGCAGCTAACGTTTGGATCTTTGGGATCTCGCGAGGATATCGCACGAGCATTAGGAAACGATAGCCCATCTCGGGGGCAAAGACTCCAGTCCCCTCTTCCCGAGATCGACCGGGAACGCAGGGAAAGGAATCGAGCAGAGGCAGCTCGAAGAAGAAGGGTGTCTCCTGAGCAAGAGCCCCGGAGGAACTCGGACACTAGGACCAGGGAACCTGAGCAGCCCCTAACTAGTGCCGATGTGCAGGCGATGGTTCGTCGAATTATGTCCGAAAGCCGGAATTATACAAATGAAGACTACGGTATAGAGCGAAGCCATACTCCGTTCACTGACGACATCCTAGACTTCCAGTTCCCCCGACGTTTTAATTTGCCACAGATGGATAAATATAACGGAAGGACTGATCCAGGACAGCACTTGATGCGGTATTCGTGGCTTATGAATGCAGCAGCTGCCCCCGATGAAGTAAAATGCAAAGCGTTCCCAATCTACCTAGAAGATGTGGCTTTATTTTGGTTTACCCGACTTCCTCCTCGTTCAATTTCTAATTACAAAGAACTAAGCGAGCGTTTCATGAACCAGTTCCGACTACATGCTCGAAAGTCCAAGAGCGTTATTGAATTGTCGAGGATCAAACAGGCACCAGGAGAATCTTTAAGGGCATATTTAGATCGTTTTAACCAAGCTGTAACTGAGGTCAGTGACCCGCATGAGCCCACAATTCTGATGGCATTGAAGGAAGGAGTCGATCCCGAATCTGAGTTTGGAGACTACCTTTCTGGGAAGACACCCCCCACAAGGGCGATATTCTACGAAAAAGCCGATATTTATCTAAGACGAGAGGAGGCCCGGGCAAACCGGAAAAGAAAGTCTGAGACGGCTTCAAAGGAGAATGTGCAGAGTAATATTGCAGTGAAGCAGTCTGGGGAAAGTTCTGGCAAGGTTGAGGTAAATGTAGGAAACAAGGGTGGAAACAGCAATACTGGAAGCGGGGGAAACAACAACAACCGTAATTCGAACGGTAACCGGAGAAACAGAAATAGGGGAAGCGACCCAAACAAAAGGCCCCGATTCCAGAACTACGAGAACTACACACCATTGAATGACACGTTGGAAAATATTTACCTGGACACGTATAATGTGTTGCAATACAAAAGACCGCCACCTCGTGATTCGACTGAAAAAGAAATGGCGACAGGGAAATTTTGCTTGTTTCACGGAACGCATGGACATTCGACCAATGAGTGTCGACATTTGAGGGATGTAATTGAAAAGCTGCTGCGTGAGGGAAAGTTGGATGAGTACAAGGTTGCCCCGAGGGACAGGGGGCAAGGAGAGCAGGCTCCAAAGCAAATCCTACCTGCTCCTAAGCCTACCGCGCAGCAGAAAGGTAAAGGGATCGTCATCAACTCCATAGTAGGCGGACCTCACCCGGCAATCCGAAGCTTTAGGTCAATGGACCAATATGTGAATGCGGCCAAGCATCTAGATGTGAATGAAGGTGACGATTCGGAAGATGTTACCCCCATCAAACAACAAAAAACCATGTTCGATGACGTGGTGTTTCGCAGCCGAGACAACACGGGAATACAATCTCCCACCAATGATCCGTTGGTTATTACTACCACTATTGGGCCGGCTTTGGTCCATAAGGTATTAGTAGACAACGGAAGTTCCGTTAATATTTTGTTCAAGAAGTCATTTGATCAGATGAAGCTTGAGCCTGAAGATCTGAAACCCTGTGAAGGATGGATTAGAGGTTTCAACGGAGCAACGACAGCCCCTATGGGATACATAGAGTTGCCTGTGACCCTAGGGCAAGGAGAACGTAGAAGAGTGCGAATGCTTCAGTTTGTAGTACTGGACGTAGATTCGCCATATAACGCATTTTTAGGGAGACCTGCCCTCGCTGAGTTTAGAATTTGTATTGCCCCTTGGTGCTTGTTACTAAAGTTCCCAACCGAAGCCGGAACTGGAGTAATAAGAGGGGATCAGGTTTCTGGACGGGCCTGCTATGTGGCCGAACTGAAGATGTTGATGAAAGGAGTTAATGTTGGGAATAAGGATGCCTCATCTCCCTCAAAGGGGGGCTTGGCATAGCAATTAGAGAGGTTGAACCCAAGGGAGTTGCAAAAAGGAACGCCTGAAGACCTGGATCCTAGAAAAGACGAGGAACCAGAGGCTAGGAATGCAACTCCTAATGAAGCAACAGTGGAAATTCCTGTTGATAAAGCTGATCCGACGAAAGTTTTGAAGATTGGTTCTCAATTGGATCCACGTTGTGCGGAAGAGCTGACGAACTTCTTGAAGGCGAACTTAGATGTGTTCGCCTGGACCCATGCTGACATGTGTGGGATATCGCCTTCTGTTATCAGTCACAAATTGAATATAGATCCGAAGCACCCGCCTGTGAAGCAAAAGAGACGCATGCTGGGCCCAGAGAGGTCGGTTGCTCTCAAAGAAGAAGTAGAGAAATTGAAGCAAAACGGGTTTATTCGAGATTCGACCTATCCAGATTGGATATCGAATCCCGTCCTGGTAAAGAAGCCAAACGGAAAGTGGCGAACTTGTATTGACTTTTCAGATTTAAACAAGGCTTGCCCAAAGGATAGTTTCCCACTTCCCAGAATTGACCAGCTTGTAGACTCGACAGCAGGTCATGAACTTCTCTCTTTCATGGATGCGTATTCTGGATACAATCAGATTCCTATGCATGTGCCAGACCAAGAGCATACAAGTTTCATTACGAATTTGGGATTATACTGTTATGTTGTAATGCCGTTCGGATTAAAAAACGCTGGAGCTACTTATCAGCGATTGGTAAATAGAATGTTTTACGATCAGATAGGAAAAACTATGGAAGTTTATGTGGATGATATGCTTGTTAAATCAAAGCAGTCCTCCAGTCATACGCAAGACTTAGCAGAAATGTTTGGTATCTTGCGGAAATACCGTATGAAATTGAATCCTTTAAAATGTTCATTTGGAGTGGCGTCGGGAAAGTTCCTTGGCTTCATTGTGAGTTCCCGAGGAATTGAGATCAACCCTAGCCAGATAGCGGCGATTAGAAATATCAAAGAACCAAGGAAAATTAAAGACGTCCAAAGTCTGGCAGGAAAGGTAGCGGCGCTAAGTAGATTCATCTCCAAAGCCACCGATAAATGTGTTCCATTTTTTGATTTAATAAAAAGGGGAAAGAAGAACTTCCAGTGGACTCCCGATTGTGTCAAGGCTTTTCAAAATCTGTTAGAACTGTTAGAGAAACCGCCAATCTTATCAAAGCCCGTAGACCATGAAGAACTATTCGTTTATCTAGCAGTCTCGGCTCACGCTGTCAGCACAGTTCTGGTTCGAGAAGAGGACAAAGTACAAAGGCCAGTATACTATGTGAGTAAGAAATTAGCAGCGGCAGAGCGCAACTACCCAAAGATCGAGAAGCTTGCTTATAGCCTCCTGATTGCATCCCGAAAGCTTCGTCACTACTTCCAAGCCCATCCAATAACCATATACACCGATCAGCCGTTAAGACAAGTGCTGCAGAGAACCGAAGCGTCGGGAAGGTTGATTAAATGGAACATAGAACTAAGCCAGTTTGATTTGAATTTTCAACCACGAAAGTCGGTCAGGGGGCAAGCTCTAGCCGACTTTATTGCGGAATTCACCATTCCAGAGGAAGAAATAATCAATGACCGAGTGGTTAAATCTGAGGATAAGCTAGAGATGAAGCCGTGGAGACTATATACAGATGGAGCTAAAAATGACCGAAGATCCGGAGCGGGAATTGTCTTAGTCACTCCGGAGGGACGGTCGTTATATTACGCCCTGCGATTAGAATTTTCGGCAACAAACAATGACTCTGAGTATGAAGCCCTGATTGCCGGGCTGAAACTCGCTAGAGACCTCGGAGTAAAAATGATGGACATATTTTGTGACTCTAAGATTGTTGTTTGTCAAGTGCGAGAGGAATTCGCGGCTCGAGGACCTCGACTTGTCGCTTACCTCAAGAAAGTGAAAGAGCTATTAAATAGTTTAGAGCGGTACAACATAACACATATTCCCAGAGAAGAAAACCAGAAAGCGGATAGACTAGCAAAATTAGCTAGTATTGACAATCCAGAAGGGACTGAGATAATTCCAATTGAAACATTGGAATCGCCAAGCTTTGAGTCAATGGAAGTTGAATTCGTTCTTGAAGCGGAACCAGAGAAGGAGTCATGGATGACTCCAATCAAGAGTTTTCTTAAGAATGGGACTCTCCCATCGAAGAAGAGTGAGAAGAGAGCTGTAGTTCGCAAAGCTGCCAGATATGTTATGCAAGACGATATTCTCTATAGACAAGGATTTTCTATGCCCCTGTTACGATGTATCGCACACGACGACATCAGGCGTGTACTGAGAGAAGTGCACGAAGGTGAGTGTGGAGATCATACAGGAGGTCAAACTTTAGCGAAGAAAATATTGCGATACGGATACTTCTGGCCTACGATCAACAAGGATGCAGCTGATTATTCACGACGCTGCGATAAGTGCCAGAGATTCGCCAAAATCCCCAGGGCGCCATCAACCCAGCTTAAATCGATGGTGAGTCCTTGGCCATTTGCCACATGGGGAATCGATATCATTGGAGTTTTACCAATTGCTAAAGGGGGAGCTAAGTATGCCATAGTAGCCGTGGACTATTTCACGAAGTGGGTAGAAGCTGAACCCTTGACTAAGATCACCACAAGAAAGGTGATAAGTTTTGTGGTCCGAAATATTATATGCCGATTCGGAATCCCAAGGACAATTATTACCGACAACGGGACCCAATTTGATAGCACTGAATTCAGAAACTTTTGCCAGAAGTATAAGATAGATAAACGATATACTGCAGTTGCCTATCCACAATCTAATGGGCAAGTAGAGGCAATAAACAAGGTAATAAAATCCATCCTCAAAAAGCGGTTAGAGCGTGCAAAGGCAAAATGGGTTGATGAATTGCCCCTAGCTTTGTGGGCATATCGAACAACGTTCAAAACGGCTACTGGTCATACCCCTTTCTCCCTCTCCTTTGGTTCAGAAGCAGTAATTCCAGTTGAGCTGGAAGTTCCTTCCCACAGGGTGACATATTATGACCCGATGACGAATCGGGCACTTTTACTTGAGTCTCTTGATGAAGTCGAAGAGAAAAGAGACGAAGCAGACTTGCGTGCAGCAAGACATCGGCATCAGATGGCACACTATTATGACAAAAAAGTTCGCCTCAGAACTTTTGAACCAGGAGATTTGGTGCTAAAGAGAGTTTTCCCATCTCTTCCTTACCTCGGCCCAAAATGGGAAGGACCCTTTGTCATCCAACGGAAACTTGATAAGGGAACATTCAAGTTAACGACCGTAGATGGCGAAGAAGTCCCTCGAGCATGGAATGCCCAACACTTAATGCGATATTTGGATTAGAAATGCTATACTTTTTACTGTTCTTCCTGTAAACTCTGAAATAAGGCACGACTTGCCTTGGGAAAATCCGGTGATATGAATAAAGAACTATAAAGTGGATGTAGGCTATGACTTAGCCGAACCACTATAAAAATATTGTGTGTTATTTACTTTTATGCATTTATATTCATTAGTTGTTCTGTTGTGATTATAAAATACAGGACAACTGAGAGCCTAAAGAAGGTGGAAAACAGTCTGGACATAAAAAGAAGCACAATGATTATTTGTGCGATAGGACGTGAAAGAATGAGAAAACGACATTCTAACTCTAACTCTCCAGAGAAAGAGAGAGAGTATAAAAGCGTCTCCGACTGAGCGCTGAAAAAGAAATTCTATTTCTAACTCTAACTCTCCAGAGAAAGAGAGAGAGTATAAAAGCGTCTCCGACTGAGCGCTGAAGAAGAAATTCTATTTCGAACTCTAACTCTCCAGAGAAAGAGAGAGAGTATAAAAGCGTCTCCGACTGAGCGCTGAGAAAAAGGTTCAGCTCTGAACTCTAACTTTCCAGAGAGAAAGAGAGTATAAAGGCGTCCCTGACCGAGCGCCGAGAAAGAAATCTTTTCCCGTTGAACGACCGGGGAATAAACAAATAGCTGAACTCGAACTCTAACTCTCGAGAGAATGAGAGAGAGTATAAAAGGAATGCCAGGAAAAACAACAGAAGTTGGTGATACAGGAAATGCTATCCCGTTAGAGAATCGGGAATATTCAGATTGCATGGTTAAGCACTGAATAACTTATGGAGATTGACTGGGGACACATATATATACACATATCTCCCCTCTCCACAACTTTGTTTCATAACTATAGATATGCATTTTTACATAAGTGCAGAACTGCTAACAGATAAACTTTGCAGAAAGTGAATTATTTTTATTTACAAATGAATAAATTTGTACAGGGAAATGACTAAAAAAGAAAGTGCGAAAGCTGCTGGTGTAGCAGCACTTATTGATTTACAAAGATGCTAAAAGGACACAGAAGAACCCACTATTTGGGCTTGGAATGAGCCTTTGATTTCTTGACAGCTTTTTCTGCATCTTTTGCTTCCTTCTCGGCTTCAGTCAAGATCCGCTTTGGTCTCTTTTTCCCTGAAGACGTAGTATTGGGGCCAGCAGACTTTTTCCCGGAGGGCGGGGCACTGGAATCGAGAGAAGATTTTTTAGCAAGTTCTTCGGTAATAGATCTAGTGGAAAGCTTAACAACTAACCTTGAACCTGCATCCACAACTGCAAGGGGCTTGAGAACCTCAGGGTCTAATTCTTCAGCCTTTAATTGCAAGCGCCTGTCTTGATCAGCTTTCATGGCAGCTAGGGTAATGTCCTCAGCGCTTTTTGACTCCCCGGTTATTGTAACTTCTGGTTCCTCATCATGCCCCTCGTCTCCTCCGTCGTCTCTTAACGCTGCAATCATTTCTTCGTCATGGGGAGTAGTCACCTTAGTTGATTCACTCCTTCCCCCCAAGTCTGTGGAAGCAGCCTTGTCTTCTCCTTCTTTGACCCTATCAGCGGGCTTTGTCCCAGTGGTAGCTCCTTGAACTACATCTGTCTTCGCGGAGGATTCAACGCCTACAAAATGAGAAACATCGGTTATCAACTCAGGCGAGAGCAAAGGATTTCTCATTGAACGTTCAATCGTGTAGCCAAAGGTAGTAGTAGCCTTGACAAGTTGAGGAGAAAAGACAGGGATACCTTCTGAAGACTTTTCAGCGGGGGTGACTACTACCTCTGGAGTTATTTCAGGAATGGGAGATAGCAAAGTTGTTCGGGAAATTCCCGGGTTTTCGGGATCATACCCTTCCACTTCAGGAGTTACAGGAGCAGAAGAAGAGGAGCCAGCTTCAGGAATGGTTTTCTGTTTGGACTTTTGCCTCTCTTCTTCCATGGCCTCAGCAATTAGGCGGCGACCTTCAGCTAGGCGCTCTGGTTCGTCGTCTCTCAAGTACTTCTCCATCAACTTATCTTCATCGAGGGAATCAACCTTAAGCTCTTCTTTTTCCCACTCGACGATTTGATTCCACACATGAACCAAAGTGGATGGATAGTCCTCGATCCAGGAAATGTTTCGACGACGAATAATGTGCGCAAAGAATTCGATCATTAGCTCCCCGAAGCCCTGAATATCGGCCTCCGCCTCTGATAGCTGTCTGCGGGTTTCCTCCGCAGATTTAATGGCGCATTCAACGTTGCCCTCAGCCAGAGCAGCCCTGTTTTCCGCCTCTAACAATTTTGAAGCCAAATCAGCGTTTTTCTTTTCTAACTCAGCACTCCTTTTCGCTAACTCGGCATTCTTTTGCTCAAGCTCAACATAAGCGAGACGTGTCTTATCAGCCTCTGACTTGGCTTCGTCAGCCTGCTTCTTTAACTCGGAACGCTCCTGAGTGTGGGATTCTAGCAAATCATGATAGCGCTTTTGCATGTCCTCAAACTGTTGTTTGAAGTTAAAAGCGTTCTTTTGAGCGATAGCTAGTTGAGCTTGAGTATCTTCTAAATTTTTTCCTAAGGTTTTTAGGGCTTTAGCATCTTCCTCTGCAGTCTTGTGCATTGAGTCAGCATTTGTCAGTAGCGTGCGAATGATTCTGGAAAGAGTGCGGGAATACTTGAACATTTCGGTGTATTGTTTTTCCACCAAATCAATCTTTGCTCTGGCCTCCTCTGCCCAATTAGAAGAAATAGGTTCAAGGGAAGGTAGAAAGGTCAGAGTCTCGAAGTAGTGCTCGGGAAATTGCTCCTTTAAGTATGCTAGCCTTACGGCGGTTCCCGCATCTGGTGGAGGAGGGGCTAGGATTGTTAGTTCAGCATCCCTTCCCGAAGAAGATTCTGTAGAACCCTTGTCTGTCCGAGGTCGCTTAGTAGCAGGGACTTTATGCTTACTTCTGGACCCAGTTTCCTTTGGAGGTGTTTTCTCTCTGCTTCGCTTTTCATGGGAGGAAGTGGAATCCCTAGATTGTGGTCTATCCTCCTCCCTACGACCTTGATAGCTTTTGTATTTTTCCTGTTCCGGTCGAACTGGTGAGCGGGAGCGTGAGGATCGAGATCGATAAGGATCATAGGGTCTCCTCTCCTCCCTGCCGCGGTCATCCCGGCGGTTATATTCGGCATCCTGGGGAGGATTAGACATGCTGCGGCGAAGTTTTCTTATGTCATAGGAGGATCGAGACATTGTACCTGCACGATAAGTTAAACGAAGTTTAGAATCAGCGGATCCATGGAAAAAGAAGTGCAATGAATGCTAGTGCTACGGTGCAAAGTGCATCCTATGTGGTGTACGTGTCCCCCCAACCAACCCGAATCTGAAGCTAAAGTGGTGCGGGCAGGCTCTTTGGCCTTAGCAGGAGTAGTCTCCTCAGAAGAAGTGAAGACTAGAGGGTCCTTTCTGAAATCTTCCGAAGTGTATATAGTCTCGGGTAAAGGGAGATCCCCCAAACCCTGAAATATGTGCTCGTCGGCGCTAGGAACATCCCCTTCGGAAGCGTGAAGTGGCGACCCTTGGGGAGATTTTGATTTGTCTACCGAGGTAGTTTCCTCGGGGGCAACATACCCTTCACGATGTTTTTTGGCCAGATTAGCCAGCTCATCATCTTGAGTGGAAGAGGGAGAGGGTGAAGTTTGAAGAGAAGCTGCAGGAATTCCCGAGCCTTCTCCTAGTTCTGGAACTGTTTCCACTGGAGGAATATATGCATAAGGGACTGTCCCATGACCGATGCTACGGTAGACGGATAGCAGCCCGTGAGAATGAAGGTACTCATCTTTAAGAACCTCGTCAATAGTAAGAAATTTTTGGTCGCCATTGAGGAGACGGTGCATTCGATCGAAGAACACTTGGTCTGATACCTGTTTGGGATTATCGACTGCAAGTAAAAAGGAAAAACAGGTCAGGGTGATGATTCAAGTGTATAGAATCCAGGGTCAGAAAATCAGTGCTTTACTTGATTTTGTCCATCTTCTGGCGCATCCAGGCTGTTGCTTTATATAGAACCACTCCAGTCTGGAATCTCCAGCCTTGCTGCTAAACGGCGTAGAGATTATCTTCCTCTTTGGGACCGACTCAAAGTAACAGAAAGAAGGGGTTTCCCTAGTCCGATGTTTGAAATTATAGAAGAAATGGACGTCGTCAAACGTAAGCTCTACGCCTAGAACTTCACGATAGGCTATGAATAAGGTATGCAGATAGGCGTATGAATTGGGATGTAGCTGCATGGGGGCAATCCGCATTTGTCTTAAGAAGTCGACAATGAAAGGCGAGAAAGGAGGAATAGCGCCAACCATGCACATCAGACGAGTGACCGTCATATATCCTTCTGGAGGGTTATGTGGACGATCAGAACGTGAAGGCACTAGAGTGTCTCTCTTCATTATTCCATACTTCAAGCAGATTCTCACGAGTCGGTCGTTGTCAATTGTTGACTCTACGGAATCTGGAGGTGATTCCAATATAATGGCCGAGTCAAATTCATCAGGTGCTCGATTGTCACCAATCCCTCCTTCCTCCTCAAAGCCTAGGGAAACTTCATTTTCTGAAGATACTTCATCGCTTTCCCGATGACCAGCTCCGTAATCCGGACCCTCGCTATCCCATTCTGGGTCAGATGAAGAAGATATATCCTCGAGAGTGGTTTTGTGGGAAGTTTCTGGAGCTTCTTTCCTCTCAGCTAAACGAGAAGAGCGTCTGGGCCTCATTGTCATGGAACTATTGAAGAAGCAATAGCGTAGATTAGAGTAAATTATCCCGTGTCCCCCTTTTTGTGTATGTGTGTGAACTAAAGTGTGTGCAACAAATGCGGGAAGTGCAAAATAAAAGTGCAGCAATATAAGACGAAGCTTTAAAGAGAAAGTAATAGTCCGAGTTGTCCTTGATTCTCATTTATGTTCACAAGGCACTATCCTAACTGTCCGCGAGGCATATTTGTCTAGAATAAGTGTTAGTTGAGTTAGTTGGGTGGTCTTTATGTGTCAAGTTCAATATGTTCGGTTCGGTTCGGATATGCATGTGATGGTTGGTTCAATACAGAAGACATTCGGTTCGGGTGCTTCGGTAAGGCAAGATTAGTTCAAGACAATAGGAACGGTGGGTTCGGAAGTAGAACTGATCTGATCGGATCGGGTGACCCGATCCGATCCGAATCAGCACCACCTGACCGATCCGTTTACTTCAGCTTCTTATCCCATTTACTTTTCCGACCCGAACCGACCTTTTCTTTCCTTTCCATCTTTCCAAAGAACGAAACCCGAGCCGATCCCCTTTCCCTCCTTTTCCTTTCTGCTCCTTCGTCTTCCACCCGAACCGACTCCAGCTTGTCATCCCACTCTTCATCTCTTTTCTTTTTTCCCATCTACTCACAGATGAATCCACTTTATCACCGAAGCCGCTGTGAAGAACAAATGTTCGCTCTCTTCAACTTCGCAACGTCTCGGAGCAATGGCGCGTCCACCAGCAACGGCGGAGGGTTCGAGTGATACTTATGGCCAAAACATCCTAATCCAACGCTAATCGAAATTGAGAACGGTTACAACAAGATTATTTGAGATTAGAAAAGCTACCTATATGATTGATTCGGGAAATCTACGGGAAATAGTTTGAGAATTTTTGAGTTTCTGACGTTTTCAGTGTTAAGGTTGGGAGCGGCGATGGAAACGGGGAAGGAAGGAATGAAGGCGGCGATGGATTTATATAGAGAATAGTGTTGACTCCTCGTCTCCCTGTTTTTGTCTCACCCGCTCGGACCGGAGTGGAAGCCCAGAAGCGCAACTCTCACTGAAGGCCCAACGTTAAAAAGCCAAACCCACGAAAACGCTTCGGATCGAAATCCGAACCGAGCGGAAATCTCACGCGGTTGACTTAGTGACCGACTCGAATTGAAGAGAAGGGAAGTAAAGAAGGAGTATGCCTACAAGAAGCATCACACGGCTAGTAGAGTTCCCAAATTTGCTTAGAAATGAAGAAAAGCCACTCGGATCGGACGTCGAACCGAATAGAAATCAATGCATCACTCTTGACAATTTTGGTTGAACGATATCAAAGGACGCTTTGTACAACGAAAGCATCCTTTGAGGGGGCAAGATGTTGGCCTACTTTGTGAACTAGGCAACACAAAGTCAAGAAACCACCCGTTGAAGTGTATTTCAAGTTATGCGACTCCGGTTCGGATCGGAAGGAAGCTCCACAATTCAGATTGATAGCAGCGTATCGGTTCGGATCGGGTAAAATCCTCTGTTCGGATCGGATACCTCTTACTGGATAAATTGGCAAAGCATACCTGATCGGATCGGAAGGCCAATGACTCTCAGGTGGATCGGAAAGCTGTCTGCTTGCCATGACCTCGGAGCGGAGCGGAGTATGATAAGAGAAGAAGAGACGTCCAAGCTACTCCGGTTCGGGTCGGGTACTCCGATCCGAACCCCCAACCTGCATGTCTCCGACCCGCACCCATGATCCAGGAAAATCTCCTATGAAGTCGCCTGGAGAACCGGACCGGATGTGACCAATTCCTACCCCTAACGTCCATCTCATTGATGCGTTGTCTGCTTGATGGCCCATCCGAACCCGAAGAGAGGGCGATGGGTGACACGTGTTCCGACCCGGATTGCATTTCAGGCAAATTCACACCTATAAATACCCCAGCTAGAGACAAAGAGGAGGATCTTTTTCAGCACTTTTGAGAATCCAAGTACTTCCACCATTCGAATTCCTTCACTCCCGGACAATCCAAACCATCTTTCATTTCTTGTTTTTATCTTTCTGAGTGAACAAAAGTGAGTTGTGAGCGAATCTTACATTGTATTTGTAATTGAATTACTGAATATAGTGAAAACTAAGTGGACGTAGGCATTTCTTCGCCGAACCACTATAAACCTTGTGTGTTCTTTTTTATTTCTGCTTTACTTTATCTTGTTTCTGATCAATTTGGGTGTTAGAACCACATTTGGGTCTAACAATTTTAAACAATAACGATGAAAAGTGAGTTTGAATCGATGGTTAAAAATAAATATAATTATTTCTAATTATAAACAAGGCATGAAATGGCGCGGTAGTTTCAAAATTTGAATTCAAACTTTGCTTGACTGTACCGGGTGCAAAACAAGATGGATTTGAGTAAAACCAAAATTATTTAAATCTGTTAGTGAATACCTTTCTAATGAATCTGAATAATCGATGTTTCATAGCAGGAAGAAAAAGTTATGGCCAAACGAATTTTCAAAAAGGTCGCTATAGAGTTTATATAACCTGTGAAGATAGCCATTTTGCAAACGACCTTGGAATTCGACGAAACTACTTTTGTTAGATCCGGGATGTCAAATTATCGCTAGTTTTCAAATTTCATAATTTTTGAAGCTAGTATGTGAGCGTGGCAAAGGAAAACGTGTTTTGGTCAATTACAGTTAAATTGGATCGACCAGAAAAGGGCCATTTTTCAAACAGTCTCATAATTCAACGAAACTAGTTTTGTTGGGACCATATCGTCAAAACATAGCTAGATTTATTTTTCGGGAATTTTTAGAATCAATATGTGGCCCCGGCAAATTGAAATGTAAGTTAAAATCAAATAATAAATGTTTTATATTTTAATTTGAAGAATAACTGATCGTAACAGCCGAAATGGGTTACGAAACATATCCCATTGTGTCCGGGATGGGGGTAATTAGCTAGGGGCGACAGTCGTTGGGTTGGAATTGGCGTTCGTTTGTAAAAACCCTAATTTTTGAAATTAATAAAGCATGGACCAATTAGAAAATTCCTTCATAAATATAAAAATATAAAAATCTCTCAGAAACTCTCGCTCCTTTCACGATCGACGACACTCAGTGCTTCGCCACTTCCAGGCCACTTTCCGGCCGCCTCGCTCCACGATAGACCGCGCCACCACCCAATCTTTAAAGCCCTCTCCTCCTTCTTCAAATCAAGACCAGCCTCGCTCCTCCTCGTCTCATGTTTCGTGCGAACGGGCCCCTCAAAGTTCAGACCTTTCCGCCGCCGCCCCACCCGATTCCGACCGTCGATCTGGCCAACACCCCCACGCGCCTGAAGCCCTCTCCAAGCTCTTCCAAGTGGTACAAGCCGATCCTTCTATCGTTGCACGGTTTGTGCGAAAATCAAAGACCTAGTTTTGAACAACTTTGAAAGGTAACGGCTGAAACTATTTTAAACTATTCAATAGCAGTTTAAAGCGCTACGGTTTTTCATTTCACTATGAAAATCATATCTTTTTCGTTTTTTGACGAAATTCAGTGAAATAAGAGACAGTGGACTCGTGTAGACGTCTTCTACATTCTAGAAGAGACCACATATTTTTCTGAGCCTTCTGTTATTTTTGGTGGAGTGGAACCCAATGTGAGATTTCTAAACTATAAACGATGTGGAAAACGACGATGTATAAATTACATAGTCGATGTATGAGTTATATAAGCGTTGTGCACCTCTTGTATAAGCTTTGTATAAGTTGTACGTTCGATATATAAGTTATATACACGTTGTAAAAATTATATATGTGTTGAAGTAGAAGTGAAATGCTTATAAAATAAATATATATACGCCCCTTGTCCATAAACCATGGAAAATATTTATTGGTTGTGATTGGTGTGAAAATTGGTTGATTACGAATGGTTGATTAGAATTGTTTGTGGTTGAAAAATACCCGTTTGTGGTTGAGAATTATTTGGTTGGAACCACATAGGATTAGTTTGTGGAAAGGAAAGAAAAAAATATACATGCCGCATGTGTGCGAACTAGATGCATGAAATCCCCATTGTCAAAAGCTGCGAGGCTTTAAGGTAGAGCGAGGAGCCGTACTAGGGACGGCCCCGGTTTTAACTACCCTACCGTTATGCTGTCGAAATTTTGAATAATAGTCATGTGTTAGAATTATTTTCATGTGTTGAAACTATATTCGTGTGTTGAATAGAAAACCTTCATGTGTTGAATAGAAATTCATGTGTTGAATGGTATTCGTGTTTTAAAGTAAATTGTTTTATAATAAAAATCATATTTTTATCATCTATATGAACTATATAAAATAGTCGTGTTTTGAAATAAATCATTTTACAATAAAAATCACATTTTTACTATATATATACAAACAATAGAAAACATTCATGTGTTGAATAGAAATTAATTCGTTGAATAGAAATTCATGTGTTGAATGGTATTCGTGTTTTAAATTAATTGTTTTATAATAAAAATCATATTTTTATCATCTATTCGTGTTTTAAAATAAATCGTTTTACAATAAAAATCACATTTTTACTATATACATGAATTGTTAAAAATAGTGAAGTGTCGAAATAAATGTCTGTTGGATAAAAATATCATTTTTATCAAATGTATGAAAAGCATATAGTTTTGAAATCGAAGAATCGATTATATATATATATAATTAAAATATATCGAATAACGAAGCTCCAGTTCGCGTTTTGAAACCGTGATTTCAAACGATTAGTGCGAGAGATCCGACCATCGGATTTTCCCGAAACCGAAACCGTCGGGTTCGCTTTGGAAATATCTTTCCAATGACACTAACTTTGTAAAGATCCAACGGTTGGATTGTCTTGAATGTTTAATTCAAATCTAAAGAAAAACAGCGCCAGAATCTATTATATATATACATATATAAAAATATAATTAAATTAAATCGAATAACGACGCTGCAGTTCGTATTTTGAAATCGAAACTTCAAACGATTATACCGGGAGATCCGTCCGGTGGATTTTGCCAAAACTGGAACCGTTGGATTCGTTTTGAAAATATCTTTCTAGTGATATAAATTTTGTGAAGATCCAATGGTAAGATTTTCAGATATGTGTAAATCAAGTCTGAAGAAAAACAGAGTCACGGTCGCGTTATGGCCCGAAGCGTCGTTTGAATAAATTGGCTATTTTAAAATAAATAAAAATAGCGATAAATCGTTATAAAATATTATAAACGATATGGAATGTGAAATTTAGAAACTAACTGAAGGTTAGCTAAGTCGAATGGTTTCCTGGGTTTTGATCTTATGTTGGTTTCGGCCTTTGGGGTTAATATTTGGGAAATCTTTCTCTTACTGATTGACGGTTAGTGAGTAATGAATTGAAATGAGGAGTATGTTGTGTTTGTGTAGCATTAGTTATCTATATACGCGAGTAGCTCAGAAAGACCGGGTTTATCCCATTCTGAATTACTGAATCGACGATAAGAAATCGAAGATGAAGACGGTGGTTGAAGACCGGAGATCTTCACCTCGTTTGGATGGTAACTGATGTCCTGATTGGGAGGCATCCCGAAATATGGATAATGAGTGGTGATCGTCCAGACGTACATGGAGATCGATGGGTATGCGAGGTATATAGTGCCTCCGGTTTCGTTCAGACCCAGAACGGACTTGTAAATGGACTGTGTGTCTGACATTGGAATTCATTCTGTGTGATTGATAGCCATCAGTTGCATGGTGTGAATTGCCTGTGTGCCATGCTAAGATGAAGTGATCAGGGCTTCTGTTGAAAAGCAAAGTCTTGTGGTTGTTGATCAAAGCACCGCTTATGTGGCATAGTTTTGTGTGTAACGTGAATTCGCGAACCTCACACCTCAGTATGAACCAGAAACGGGAGAGGACCTCAGGGAGGACGTGCGTTTCTTTCTAGTTAGAGGTGGTGTCGGTGCTTGAACTGGCTGACATTTATATTATTTTTACATATGTGGTTGTTGCTGTTGCGATGCGCCTCAGTTATATCGGTCGATCCGGGATCGATGGAGTCATTCGTTGGCTCATTTATGCCCCAAAGGGCGTGGAAACGTAGTGTTCAGGAATTTTAATCCACATCGGTGGACCGGCCCTGTCGCTCCTAGGGTCACTCGAGCTCTGATCCTGAGGCTTGGGCTAGAGAGTCTCAAAGTCGGTAAGGACTATCTTTTGCCTTGGCTCGTGATGGAAATCCAATTTCCAAATACGACACCGTGCGGTTTTGATTGTATATATAAATGGCGACAAGATATATGGTACCCATGTCGTCTATGATTGATAGTTATGATTGAAATTGTTTTTGAAACATATAAACACTAGCAATAATATCAAGTGCTTTTGTTTTATTCATATCAAGCATATTTTGGCCATTATAAGGTAAAAACTCCATCCCCCGGTTTGCGTTGCATTTTGTGATGGGAGCTGAGTCTTATAATGGCTTCATTTTTATAAAAAGCATTGCGATGTTTAAAAGAATTATTTGTTTTAAAGCACTGGCAATCCAATGGAGTAAACCCGTTCCACGAAAGTGGCGTGGTCCTGTGATTAGACATATTTTGAATGTGTTGAGTAGATTTCTCATACCAGTCCCATGACTGACTCGTAGTTTGTTTCACTTGCAAACTCGGGTGCCCCTTTTTCTACACGGACAGTCTTGTATTCAGGTTTTATCTGGCTCTTTCTGGATAGCTAGATCTGAAGATGGATTCTATCATTTGTCTCTTTTTATGATGTTCAACTCCTATTGTACATATTATGTTTGTTTCCGCTGTAGACATTAATGTATAGCTGAACTGTATTTGTACTAAGTATGATCCTGTATACTGTGTAACTCTGATGATTTCGTTTATCCAGTATATTCTATTGTGTATTATTTGGTGTATTTATTTAATTCTGTTATGCTATTATCTGTTTATGTGTTATATTCCAATGATTACCCTTACCACCATCGGTACGGGGTTTGGGGTCGTCACAACGTGGTATCAGAGCTTTGGTTAAGCTTAGTGCTGGAATATAACAGATTAACGAACTCGTCAGAAATAGAACCAGTAGTGGTCTAGGACGGGTAACTCAATACAGATAGGATCAGTAATATCCTAGTATGAGTATAACAGAATGAAATAACACCTTGGTAGATGCATTTACATTCAAGTATATGTTTCTGTGCTTTGAAATACCTTTTCTATGACCTGACACTTGATCTGCTATTTGCAGAAGTACTAGAAAAAGAGTGACAAAAACAGAAGGAATGCAGAACTAGATATTGAGGCCCTATTGATTAAGTATCGAAATATGGGTGGAATACCGTTCTCGGGTGAAGAATCTATTATGAAAACACAAGCTTGGATTCGTTCTGCCGAGAAGATCTTTAACGGTTTAAAGCTGAGGGATGATCAGAAAAGATTACTGGCATCCCGGGCACTCAAAGTGTAATGACCCGCATTTGCAGAGGTATTATGATTAATTTATTTAATTATATAAATAGTGATATAGTGAATTTAATGGTCATGGAATTAAATAATGGTGAATATTTAATTAAAATAATAAATTTAATGATATATTTAATTCTGAAATAATCAGAATTGGCTGAAATGGCGATATGGTGTGAACTGGATCATCTGTGATATTTAATTCAGTTTAGAATTGAATTTGAATAACGAATATATTATTTGAACGACAGTTTGAACGTAGAGTTATAATATAATTATAAACGAGCTCGAAATGGCGCTGCAGTTCGTGATTTGGCGATTCGAACTTCAACTGAATGTACAGGGTTCGTTTTAAGCCGGATTTCTGTGAAACAAGAAACGTGTGAAGCTGGTGGAGTATATCTTTCTAGTGGAAGAGAAAAATCGGTATTTCGTCGTGTAGATTTTGAGATATGTCCAAAACAAATTTTAGAAAAGTCGCCGTGGAATTCCTTTATAATTTATAAATGAATTATTTATATTTTAAAAAGGAATTTCAGTATAAATCGAATATCGGGTTGACCCAGATTGAAATATCAAGTTAGAAATTCATAGAGGAATATTCTAGAGCTGTATGGTATTCCACTATGAATATAGTCGATAATATTTATTTTTAAATATTTAATTTAATTATATTTAAATATATTTATATATTTAAATGGGTCATCCAAAGCTTTAAAAATAGCCACTTTTGCAAACGAAGTCGAAATTCGACGAAACTAATTTTGTTGGATCCGCAATGTCAAATATTTATTAGATTCCAAATTTCGTGATTTTTAGAGTCAATGTTTGGCCGTACGTATTTTTAGAGTGAGAAATAGTCGATATTCTGACAGTTAAAAATACGCTGTGTGAGCATACGGAGTCGAAATTAGATGAAACCAGTTTTGTTGGGACCGTAATGTCGAACTAAAGGTGCATGTCAATTTTCATGATTTTTGGGTATCGTATGTGATCATTGGAATTTTAGAGGACAAGTAAAAATAGCGTTTGCTTAAAACTCGATATAAAAATCAATTAAAAATATATTATAATTAACCTATATAATACCATTAACTCTTCTAAACCTAATTTATCTTTCTCTGGTCAAACAAAGAAGCGCCGTGGTTTTGTTTCTTCCAGGAAATCAATCCGATCCTCATTAAATCCGTATAAAACTCATACAAAATTTCTAAATCATTATACTTATATATATTGGTTCCTTGATCGATTCTCTTCAACATGATATCAATTTTGGAGGATTCGGAACTAATGGACGTCGCTGTTGTTTTACTACGCGAGCTAGGGTTCCACGATTTTGGGGTTTTGGGAGCAACGATTCTAGAATTCGATGCTAGTACTGAGTTGGTGGAAAGGAGGAGCTTTGGTTGTGATTTTTTGGGGTTTGTTGGGGATTAAAACTGTCGCTACTGTGTACAGTTGTAGCGTGAACAGATCGACATCGGACATGGTGGAAGGGGAGCGAGCTCGTCCCTTTTGGTCTGGTGTAGTCAAGGGTGAAAGCTGGAGTGAAATGGAGTTGGCCGTGTGTTCATTCGTGAAGGAAGGAAGGTGAAAGGAGGATGCAAAGTTCGGTCAATGGCTGTGTGGATAAGAGAGGAGCATGGCATCAGAATTTGGGAAGAAAGGGATACGATGGAGGGCTTTTAAATTGGTGTTGGGCCGGATAAGAAAAAGAGTTAAGGCCCACTTTTATTTTTAAATCCATGTTTAATTTGAATTAAATGTATTAACTTGTTTAAGTCATAACTTGGCCGTACGTGAACGAAATTAGCGAAACAAGATCCGTCAGGATCGTTTGGACGGTGGCTACGTCATGGAACTGACTGGAAGTCCATCGGAGCTCGTTACAATTTATGGCAAGATAAATTGTCTGATCAGAATCAACTAATGCAAATCGATATATAACGGTTAACGCGTAATGTGAGTAAATCTCACCAACTCTGAACAGTTTATATTTTCATGTTGTATTTTTAGAACTGTTAAATATTGGCTGATTGACTGTGTGTTGACTGCTTGATAGAACTTCTAGTCAGTTAGTTAAATTTCTATATTGATTCTTTTTAACAGAATATATCATATGGAACTGAAAGTGATGTTATCTATATTGTTTAACATCTGTGGATGCAGGGTGAGAGGTTGGAGGAATCCAACTGGATTCCTCAACATTAATTTTACTGTGATCCATATATTGTGATATATGATGTGATATATAACCTATTGTTGATTATGTGTGTTTGGACGATATTTATCGTTATCGTTGTTATATGGTATGTTAAATACCATAAGAAATACTGGATATGGGAAAGGGGATTTTCAAAGTGTATTTTGAAAATGAATTATTTATATAAAATCGATGGATTTTATATAGAAAAGGGAAAGGATTTTTTAAAAGAAATATTCATAAAATCAACGGATAAGTTAGTATAAAAAGAAAATCATTTGTAAAGTGAAGAACCGTTACTAAAAGTAAATCTTTATAAATGAATAGTTTATTCAAAAAGGAGTTAATCGAATTAGTTATTCGAATAGAATAAAAGAAGTTATCGAATAAAGTTAAAAGGAGGTATTCAAATATAGTTTAGCCAAAAGGAGTTATTCGATCAGAATTCATCGAATATAATTAATTGACTAGAGTTAATCAACCAGAGTTAATCAGTTAGGGTTAACCAGTTAGAGTTAATTGGTTAGAGTAAATCAGTTAGGTTAAAGTGTAGAGTTAAACCAGTTAGAGTTTATCAGTTAGAGCTAAATCAATTGGGAGTTAATCAAATATAGTTTATTCGAATAGAATAAAGGAGTTAATCAAATATAGTTTATTCGAATAGAGTTAGAGGAGTTATCGAATATAGTTTAATCGAATAGAGTTAGAGGAGTTATCGAATATAGTTTATTCGAATAGAGTTAGAGGAGTTATCGAATATAGTTTATTCGAATAGAGTTAGAGGAGTTGTCGAATATAGTTTATTCGAATAGTGTTTGAGGAGTTATCGAATATAGTTTATTCGAATAGAATAAAGGAGTTAATCGAATATATAGTTTATTCAAATAGAATTAAAAGAGATATCGAATATAGTTTATTCGATAGGAGTTAAGTGAATAGAGTTAGAGTTAAATCAAAAGAGTTAAGTGAATAAAATAAATTGAATAGAGTTATCGAATATACCTTAACGAAGGAAAGAATTATCGAATAGAAAAGATTTGAAAGAGTTACGTAAGGAAGTTTGTTAAAGAATTAGAAGGGTGAACTTTGTCTATTTCAAGGTTAGAAACGTTGTTCAGTTAAGGTCTGAGAGGTAGTATTACCCCAACTTGATTGACTTCATTTCTAACTAAGGAATGGTTAAGGTTCGATAGTAAAGAATGGTTAAGTGAATTTAGTAATTAAAGGAAATGGTTTGAGTTGGCACCGCGATGGTTTGTTTAAACATCTGTCTAAGTCCAATGAAGAACCTTTGGTAATGTTTTCCAAATAAGAAACCAGAAATGTTTTCTAATAAAGAAAACAAGAAATGGAAATGTTTCCCATTGTTAATAACGTATATTTTCTAAATATAGAAAATAGAAAATGTTGAATATAGGGAAACATGAGATGTAAAATGAACTAAAGAGATAAATTGAATGATGTTTGATCGATATAAATTTCCATTTGGAAATAATATCGTTGTTTGCACACCTGTTTTTCTTCAATAGTTAAATCACAGACTATCGAAGTTTGGACCATTTTAACGTTGTTAATATGGAGAGACCGGTTGGATTATTATCCAAAGAACCACTCTGTATTGGCATAAGCGTTGCGAATCATATATGCCAAAGGAAATTGAAGACGGAGTTATGCAAGGGCAATCCTATTTACAGAATAGTGCCTTCGGTTCATCCTGTTCCTAGATGACTTGTATGGACGGATGTCTGACAGAGTATTTCCAGACGATCACGTATATTGATTTCTCCAACCGTACCAAGAGTGGAAGCGGAGAAGGAAACTTTTTTTAGCTAACACATAATGTATGGTTGAGGACGTCAATCGGTGATTTGATGGATTTGACGATGTGGCATTCAAAGAGAATCTGGTGTGATGATAAAGCGTAGCTTCTAGCCTCACATCCGGTAAATGACAGAAATCGGGCAGGCAGCATGGCTAAGTCGATCGCACCGAAGTAGGGTGTATAATCACCTGATCTAGAGTTTCATTTACTTCTAAAAATCTATTGTTGATGCTGTCCCATTCGGGAAATGGTTGTTGATCCCAACTGTTGGTGATATACATTTGATACACTCAAGCGAAATGAGTGATCGGTCATGTGTGGTCGGGTTTCAAGATGTTCTTGTTGAACCCAGTGTATTCCTCTCTTGAGGTACACATGCGAAAGGTGGTCCC
Organism: Allium sativum; assembly: GCA_030737875.1. Classification (NCBI taxonomy): domain Eukaryota; kingdom Viridiplantae; phylum Streptophyta; class Magnoliopsida; order Asparagales; family Amaryllidaceae; genus Allium; species Allium sativum. The sequence continues at coordinate 771,821,210 of CM060924.1, read as the reverse complement.
ATACCTTGTCATAGTTGAAAATCCATTACCCAATACGTGCTTGCGGTTTTGATTGTATATTATATATATGTAGAACGTGAGATGAAATCGTTCTGCTAGATGATTATTATTGTTGTGGTTGATAGACATTATTATAATATCAAAAGGTTTTTGATATAAAGATAATTTGGATTCTCATAAGGGAAAAACCCGTTCCGTTATACGGCGTGGTCTTATGAGATATTGATTACCTGCTTGAACTGTTTTAAACTATTTTATTCATACCGGTCCCATGACTGACCCGGAGTTTATTTGTTTGTTTCCCTAAACTCTTGGATGCCTAAATTTGTACGGGCAGTCAAGTAGTCGGGATTTACAGATATAGATGAAGAGCTGGAGCAGGAGGCTTCAGGATCATATAACTATAGTTATTTCCGCTGTGTTGTAAGTGTTGTGCTTTGAAAATGATGTATATTCAAGTACATATGTATATTTCAAAGTTATGTTACATATATTATATGTTATTCGTTCCGCTGTGAGATTCGTGTTACTCTGATGTTGTGTTCTTCTTCCTCTTCTATTCTAAGTTTCTATCTTATCTTTCCTCACCCTCTAATTTCTTTCACTAATGACTGGTATTTTTCGATGTTTGGTTAGTCATCATTGAGTTTATGGAGATACCGTAGTCGACAAAATCCCTGGTCATTACATTTGGTATCAGAGCTTAAGTTAAGTGAATTACCTTGGCTCTGTGGCGTGACTCATTTGAGATAGGGTTAGCAGTACCCTAGATTGAGTTTAGTGTATATATACGAGGGAACGTATTTGTTATTGATATAAAAATTTGTTATTATATTGTGGAGATATATTGGTTGAGTCGTTCATGAGTTCTGGTCGATCAGTTTGATTCACTGTATCGATAGGGATTTTGTAAACACTTAAATACGATGAACCGTCATGGTATGGTTTGAAAAGAGGGTAAAATTAAAATAAGTTTACCCAAGGTATATCTTGATATAGAGAAGATATATATATATATATCAAAATTTTAATATATGGCATATATTGGTTGTTATTATAATCGAGTAAGATTATAAATTAAATGGTTATGTAAATAACCAATCAGAATTCATATAAGTGAAATACGTGAAATCAGATGAGTTGAATCTAAAATTTAAACAAGAAATTGAATTAATACTCTTGAGGATTGGATAAGTGTTTGTAAATGGATTTGGATTAAAAGTAAGGAAAATTTAAGATCCTGAGAGATTTTAAATTGTTTTACAAGCAGTGTGAATTATATTTTGAAATGAATTTCAAAGGTGGAAATGTTTAGAAATGGTTTTATAGTATTGAACTCACTTCGATAGCTGGAAAATAGATTCTGATGATGACTGCTGCATCATCAGTATTCATTTTCGAGTTGTAAGTGATGAATTACTACCAGAGATACTGTTTTGAATTTGTTTTGGGAAAGACAAGTTGTGTTGAATTTCAAAATGGGATTTATAATAAAGAATGAATATATGAAATTCAATGGAATTGAAATAGAAATTGAATACAGAAATTCAAAGGGAGTTTGAATATATGAAATTCAATGGAATTGAAATAGAAATTGAATACAGAAATTCAAAGGGAGTTTGAATATATGAAATTCAATGTAAGTGATATAGAACTTGAATATAGAAATTCAAATGGAATTTGAATATAGAAAATATAAAGGAATTCAAATATAGGATTTGAATATATAGAAGTTGAATATAGAAATTCAAATGGAATTTAAACTATAGAATTTGAATTGAATTTGAATAGAATTTGATATATAGATTTGAATAATAGAAGTGACATAAACTTTGAATAGAATCAACTAAGTCGAAGAGGAATTAGTTAATCGAGTTTTGAATTTGAAGTTGAACTTTGAAAGGTGAATTGGATTTGTAAATGGATATTCGAAATCGAATATAGAACTTAAATTTGAAATTTGGATTCAAATTAGTTAATAAGCAAGTTAAAATATATTTGAACATGTCATGTTCGAATATAAAAGTGAAAAAAACTAAAGAGTTAATTAACAAATTAATTAACGAATTGAGTTAAAACGATCAGGTATAGTTAAAATAGATTAGGCAGGTATAAATATACATGATACAGGTATGGATAAGTTATGAAGGTATATAAATAGAATGCTTGACGGAAAGGTATGTATTTAATTCATATATGAGATTTTATGCGCCGTATCGGCAAGCCGCTTGGCTTTTTCTTTTTCTTTTGGATTGGTGAGGGCCATGGGAGGCTATTTGAAATATCCCGATGCTCCTGGTACAAAGGAGGTTATGCCAAAAAATTTCGGGAATTTAAGGAGTTAGAATATTTTTTTAAGATAATTTGATAGTTAGGAATCAATGTATCGATATATATAGAAGTCGATAAGGAAACGAACTTAGAAATAGAATAGAAAAATCAAAAAGGAAGACTAAGAATAAAATCTAGTAAGAATAGAAAGAGGGAGCGTATACGTGTTTAAAAGTGAATAAGTAGTTGTATGGTATTGATTATTCGAGTAAGTAGTCATATCTGTTTTGACGTTATAAATGTTATTCAGTCAAGGTCTGAGAGGTAGTTATACCCCAACTTGATTGATTTCATTGTTAACAAATAAATAGTAAGATTTCTGGCTCGAAGATCAATGTTGAATAAGAGTTGGTTGAATATAGTATTTGGGTTGTCGTAACGATGTTTTACACAACATCTGTTTTATCCCAAATAAGTGTAAGCTTGGAAATATAATAAAGGATATTTCCTAAGTATAGAAATAAACGAGAATGGAAAAGAGATACGTAATTGGAATATTTTCCAATTATAAATAGCATATATTTTCTAAAGTTTAGAAAATAAAGGAAGGCGATATGTGGAAATGTTTTCCAAATAACATAAAAGGGCAATATGGTTATTGAAAATATTTGGTTAACAAATATTGATAAAGAAATAGAGAAGTGATTTAACTAATGGAATATTAATTAAGGGCTTAGTGACATGTTCAAAAGGAAAATTTGATTTTTGAAAAGAGTAAACTGTTTAAAAACTCCTAGGGAAAGACTGTTTGAATTAAAAACAAATTTAACAGAAATTTGTGAGAGCAAAATTGAATTAAAGTAAAGCCAGCAAAGTGGTAACTGAGGTTGAATTAGAATGATATCAAGACAAATTGGATTGTGAGATTCAAATTTGAAGTGTAATGTGATAATCAAGTTAAGAGTTGGGAATCGAGAAGAAACTCGAGTTGAAATGATATTTGGCTCGGATATAAGCGAATGGTTGTGTTGTGGATAAAAGCAGATTGGAATTTGATTGGGATGACCCTTGTATCCGCTGAATTGATAACAAGTGGAAAGGATATAATGATATGCCGACAAAAGGTACAAGTTTATATTTCTATTGGATATAAGATTTATGAGCCGAATTGGCAAGCCGCTTGGCTGTTTGATTTTCTTTTGGGTTGGAGATGGCCCAGAGAGGCGAGTTGGAGTTTGACCGATTGACCAGTACAAAGGAGGTGCTAGCGAAATTTTTCGAAAAGTTAAGGCGTTAGAAAATTTTCAGGATTTTTGAAAATTTTCGTTGATAAGAATTTATTAAAAAATTTGATTGAAATTAAATTGGTTCAGTTGAAACTGAAGTTAAAAAGTGAACAAATATGTTCTAACCAGTCGATAGGGTCGTTCTCTACCTTAGCAATTTTGAGGACGAAATTATTTTAAGTGGGGAAGAATGTAATGACCCGCATTTGCAGAGGTATTATGATTAATTTATTTAATTATATAAATAGTGATATAGTGAATTTAATGGTCGTGGAATTAAATAATGGTGAATATTTAATTAAAATAATAAATTTAATGATATATTTAATTCTGAAATAATCAGAATTGGCTGAAATGGCGATATGGTGTGAACTGGATCATCTGTGATATTTAATTCGGTTTAGAATTGAATTTGAATAACGAATATATTATTTGAACGACAGTTTGAACGTAGAGTTATAATATAATTATAAACGAGCTCGAAATGGCGCTGCAGTTCATGATTTGTCGATTCGAACTTCAACTGAATGTACAGGGTTCGTTTTAAGCCGGATTTCTGTGAAACAAGAAACGTGTGGAGCTGGTGGAGTATATCTTACTAGTGGAAGAGAAAAATCGGGATTTCATCGTGTAGATTTTGAGATATGTCCAAATCAAATTTTAGAAAAGTCGCTGTGGAATTCCTTTATAATTTATAAAGGAATTATTTATATTTTAAAAAGGAATTTCAATATAAATCGAATATCGGGTTGACCCAGATTGAAATATCAAGTTAGAAATTCATAGAGGAATATTCTAGAGCTGTATGGTATTCCACTATGAATATAGACGATAATATTTATTTCTAAATATTTAATTTAATTATATTTAAATATATTTATATATTTAAATGGGTCATCCAGAGCTTTAAAAATAGTCACTTTTGCAAACGAAGTCGGAATTCAACGAAACTAATTTTGTTGGATCCGCAATGTAAAATAGTTGTTAGATTCCCAATTTCATGATTTTTAGAGTCACTGTGTGGCCGTACGTATTTTTAGAGTGAGAAACAGTCGATATTCTGACAGTTAAAAATACGCTGTGTGAGCATACGGAGTCGAAATTAGACGAAACCAGTTTCGTTGGGACCGTAATGTCGAACTAAAGGTGCATGTCAATTTTCATGATTTTTGGGTATCGTGTGTGATCACAGGAATTTTAGAGGACAAGTAAAAATAGCGTTTGCTTAAAATTCGTTATAAAAATCGATTAAAAATATATTATAATTAACCTATATAATACCATTAACTCTTCTAAACCTAATTTATCTTTCTCTGGTCAAACAAAGAAGCGCCGTGGTTTTGTTTCTTCCAGGAAATCAATTCGATCCTCATTAAATCCGTATAAAACTCATACAAAATTTCTAAAATCATTATACTTATATATATTGGTTCCTTGATCAATTCTCTACAACCTGATATCAATTTTGGAGGATTCGGAACTAATGGACGTCGCTGTTGTTTTACTACGCGAGCTAGGGTTCCACGATTTTGGGGTTTTGGGAGCAACGATTCTAGAATTCAATGCTAGTACTGAGTTGGTGGGAAGGAGGAGCTTTGGTTGTGATTTTTTGGGGTTTGTTGAGGATTAAAACTGTCGCTACTGTGTGCAGTTGTAGCATGAACAGATCGACATCGGACATGGTGAAAGGGGAGCGAGCTCGTCCCTTTTGGTCTGGTGTAGTCGAGGGTGAAAGCTGGAGTGAAATGGAGTTGGCGGTGTGTTCATTCGTGAAGGAAGGTGAAAGGAGGATGCAAAGTTCGGTCAATGGCTGTGTGGATAAGAGAGGAGCACGGCATCAGAATTTGGGAAGAAAGGGATACGGTGGAGGGCTTTTAAATTGGTGTTGGGCCGGAAAAGAAAAAGAGTTAAGGCCCACTTTTATTTTTAAATCCATGTTTAATTTGAATTAAATGTATTAACTTGTTTAAGTCATAACTTGGCCGTACGTGAATGAAATTAGCGAAGCAAGATTCGACAGGATCGTATGGACGGTGGCTACGTCATGGAACTGACTGGAAGTCCATCGGAGCTCGTTACAATTTATGGCGAGATAAATTGTCTGATCAGAATCAACTAACGCAAATCGATATATAACGGTTAACGCGTAATGTGAGTAAATCTCACCAACTCTGAACAGTTTATATTTTCATGTTGTATTTTTAGAACTGTTAAATATTGGCTGATTGACTGTGTGTTGACTGTTTGATTGAACTGCTAGTCAGTTAGTTAAATTTCTATATTGATTCTGTTTAACAGAATATATCATATGGAACTGAAAGTGATGTTATCTATATTGTTTAACATCTGTGGATGCAGGGAGACAGGTTGGTGGAATCCAACTGGATTCCTCAACATTTATTTTATTGTGATTCATAAATTGTGATATATAATGTGATATATAATTTATTGTTGATTATGTGTGTTTGGACGATATTTATCGTTGTTATATGGTATGTTAAATACCATAAGAAATACTGGATATGGGAAAGGGGATTTTCAAAGTGTATTTTGAAAATGAATTATTTATATAAAATCGATGGATTGTATATAGAAAAGGGAAAGGATTTTTTAAAAGAAATATTTATAAAATCAACGGATAAGTTAGAATAAAAAGAAAATCATTTGTAAAGTGAAGAACCGTTACTAAAAGTAAATCTTTATAAATGAATAGTTTATTCGAAAAGGAGTTAATCGAACTAGTTATTCGAATAGAATAAAGGAAGTTATCAAATAAAGTTAAAAGGAGGTATTCAAATATAGTTTAGCCAAAAGGAGTTATTCAATCAGAATTCATCGAATATAATTAATTGATTAGAGTTAATCAACCAGAGTTAATCAGTTAGGGTTAACCAGTTAGAGTTAATTGGTTAGAGTAAATCAGTTAGGTTAAAGCGTAGTGTTAAAACCAGTTAGAGTTTGTCAATTAGAGCTAAACCAATTGGGAGTTAATCGAATATAATTTATTCGAATAGAATAAAGGAGTTAATCGAATATAGTTTATTCGAATAGAGTTAGAGGAGTTATCGAATATAGTTTAATCGAATAGAGTTAGAGGAGTTATCGAATATAGTTTATTCGAATAGAGTTAGAGGAGTTATCGAATATAGTTTATTCGAATAGAATAAAGGAGTTAATCGAATATATAGTTTATTCAAATAGAATTAAAAGAGTTATCGAATATAGTTTATTCGATAGGAGTTAAGTGAATAGATTTAGAGTTAAATCAAAAGAGTTAAGTGAATAGAATAAATTGAATAGAGTTATCGAATATACCATATCGAAGGAAAGAATTATCGAATTGAAAAGATTTGAAAGAGTTACGTAAGGAAGTTTGTTAAAGAATTAGAAGGGTGAACTTTTTCTATTTCAAGGTTAGAAACGTTGTTCAGTTAAGGTCTGAGAGGTAGTATTACCCCAACTTGATTGGCTTCATTTGTAACTAAGGAATGGTTAAGGTTCGATAGTAAAGAATGGTTAAGTGAGTTTAGTAATTAAAGGAAATGGTTTGAGTTGGCACCGCGATGGTTTGTTTAAACATCTGTCTAAGTCCAATGAAGAACCTTTGGTAATGTTTTCCAAATAAGAAACCAGAAATGTTTTCTAATAAAGAAAACAAGAAATGGAAATGTTTCCCATTGTTAATAACGTATATTTTCTAAATATAGAAAATAGAAAATGTTGAATATAGGGAAACAGGAGATGTAAAATGAACTAAAGAGATAAATTGAATGATGTTTGATCGATATAAATTTCCATTTGGAAATAATATCGTTGTTTGCACACCTGTTTTTCTTCAATAGTTAAATCACAGACTATCGAAGTTTGGACCATTTTAACGTTGTTAATATGGAGAGACCGGTTGGATGATTATCCAAAGAACCACTCTGTATTGGCATAAGCGTTGCGAATCATATATGCCAAAGGAAATTGAAGACGGAGTTATGCAAGGGCAATCCTGTTTACAGAATAGTGCCTTCGGTTCATCCTGTTCCTAGATGACTTGTATGGACGGATGTCTGACAGAGTATTTCCAGACGATCACGTATATTGATTTCTCCAACCGTACCAAGAGTGGAAGCGGAGAAGGAAACTTCTTTTAGCTAACACATAATGTATGGTTGAGGACGTCAATCGGTGATTTAATGGATTTGACGATGTGGCATTCAAAGAGAATCTGGTGTGATGATAAAGCGTAGCTTCTAGCCTCACATCCGGTAAATGACAGAAATCGGGCAGGTAGCATGGCTAAGTCGGTCGCACCGAAGTAGGGTGTATAATCACCTGATCTAGAGTTTCATTTACTTCTAAAAATCTATTGTTTATGTTGTCCCATTCGGGAAACGGTTGCTGATCCCAACTGTTGGTGATATACATTTAATACAATCAAGTGAAATGAGTGATCCATCATGTGTGGCCGGGTTTCAAGATGTTCTTGTTGAACCCAGTGTATTCCTGTCTAGAGATACACATGCGGAAGGTGGTCCCATACCTTGTCATAGTTGGAAATCCATTACCCAATACGTGCTTGCGATTTTGATTGTATATTATATATATGTAGAACGTGAGATGAAAGCATTCTCCTAGATGATTATTATTATTGTGGTTGATAGACATTATTATAATATCAAAAGGTTTTTGATATAAAGATAATTTGGATTCTCATAAGGGAAAAACCCGTTCCGTTATACGCGTGGTCTTATGAGATATTGATTACCTGCTTGAACTGTTTTAAACTGTTTAACTCATACCAGTCCCATTACTGACCCGGAGTTTTTTTGTTTGTTTCCCTAAACTCTTGGGTGCCGAAATTTGTACGGGCAGTCAAGTAGTCAAGATTTACAGATATAGATGAAGAGCTGGAGCAGGAGGCTTCAGGATCATATAACTATACTTATTTCCGCTGTGTTGTAAGTGTTGTACTTTGAAAATGATGTATATTCAAGTACAGATGTATATTTCAAAGTTATGTTACATATATTATATGTTATTCGTTCCGCTGTGAGATTCGTGTTACTCTGATGTTGTGTTCTTCTTCCTCTTCTATTCTAAGTTTCTATCTTATCTTTCCTCACCCTCTAATTTCTTTCACTAATGACTGGTATTTTTCGATGATTGGTTAGTCATCATTGAGTTTATGGCGATAACCAAAGTCGACAAAAGCCCGGGTCATTACACAAAGACGAAGCCTTGTTCTGGTGGGATTCGATTATTGAGAATAATCCAGAGGGTGATATCACCTGGGATAGATTTACAACGATTTTCCTAGAAAGATTTACTCCTCCTGAAGCAATTGAGCGGTTATGTGATGAATTCTCTTATCTGATACAAGGAGATATGACCATTCCAGAATATCATAAGAAGTTCAACGAACTCTCTCATTTCGCCCCTCATTTGATTAAAGAGCCAAAGAGGAGGAATTTGAGGTTTATTCATGGACTGTAAATAAAATATCAGAATAGTGTAATGAGAAATGTGAAGCTTCCTTTTCCTGAAATGATATACATGGCTTACCAGTATGAGGATCTCGACAAGAAAGGTATGTTGCGTTACGAAGAGGAAGTCTGTTCTAGTAATAAAGATGAGTCTGAAACTGATCGTCTGGAGGCCAGTACGATGTCTGAGGTCAGTAAGAAGCCTAAAGTCAATCGGAAAAGGGCCATATCTGAGAAAGAACTAGTAACGATAGCTGTATGCAGTAACTGCAATAGGCAAGGACATCTCTCGATAAGTTGCAGAAAGAAACGAAAGGAGGATGAATCTAAATCCGGTAAGAAGTTTCAAGAGAATAGAAAGTGCAGTCAATGCCATCAGACCGGTCATCTTTCAAAGGCCTGCCCGCTATTTAGAAAACCTGAAGCAGTACATGTAAATGAAGTGGCAGAAGTGCATGCATCTTCGTCTGCTCAGGAAAGGGCTGATGTTTTGGAAGGCACGCTTAATGTCAAAAATATTCTAGTTAAAGTATTGTTTGATACAAGCGCGTCACAAAGCTTTATTGCAAAGAACGCAGTTAAGAAGCTAGATTTGAATTTTAAAAGGCTCAAAGAACCCCATCACTGTCCATAATCCGATTGGAAGTTCTCTCGATCTTAGCTGGATTTGTGCAGTGTCTGTCTCTTTTTCCTATTATAAGTTCCCTACTATCTCTATCGTCATGAATTTTACTGAATTCGGTCTTATTTTGGGATTGGATTGGTTAACCAAATATGAGGCAGAGGTTAGATGCGCCGAGATAGTTATTAAGGCAAAGGCCCAATTAGGGAGTTATATAACCATACCATGTGATGGTCCGAATTCAGATAGAAAAGACTTTTGGTCAGCTCTAAATATTTCTCCTGCTCAAGTAGAAAATATCCCTGTAGTTACAGAGAATATTCCAGACCTAATCAAAGATATTCCTGTCGTCAAGAATTATGCAGATGTGTTCGAAGAATTCGTTAGTCTACCTCCATAGAGAGAAATTGATTTCAAGATCGCCTTAATTCCGAACGCAGGGCCAGTTGTGCACGCTATTCGTAGAATGACCCTAAAGGAGAAGGAAGAACTAGACAATCAATCTTGACAGCTTGTATGGAAGGGTCTGATCAGGCCTAGTTTCTCTGATTGGGGAGCAGCAGTGGTGTTTGTCTCAAAGTCTGACGGTACTCTGTGACTATGTGTGGATTATCGTGATTTGAACAAACAGACAATAAAGAATAAATATCCATTGCCGCGAATCGATGATTTACTGGATCGTCTGAATGGAGCACAAGTATTTTCAAGGATGAATCTAGCTACAGGTTTCCATCAGCTTCGTATTGCTGAAGAGTGTGTTTCTATGACAGCACTCAGAGGTCCAAACTTATTCTATGAGTGGTTAGTAATGTCGTTCGGCTTATGTAACGCTCCAGCATACTTCATCGATTTGATGAATCGAGTGTTCAGAGGAGTCTTGAATAAGCTTGTTCTGGTTTTTATTGACAATATTCTAATCTTCTCTAAATCAAAGGCCGAACATGAAAAACATTTGGAGCAGGTTCTAGAAATTCTGAGAAAGAATGTATTGAAAGCTAAACTGTCAAAATGTATATTCTGGCAAGATGATGTGAAGTTTCTTGGCCACGTCGTATCGAAAGAAGGAATTGTTGTGGATCCAAGTAAAATCACATCTATTCAAAACTTGAAACAGCCTAGTACTCCCATAGAAGTCTGAAGTTTTCTTGGATTGGTTAGTTATTACTGGAAGTTCGTTAAAGACTTTTCGAAGATATCTGGTCACTTAAAAAAGCTTACAAAGAAGCACTCAAAATTCAAATGGACTCCAGAATGTGAGGAGGCTTTTGAGGAGCTAAAGTTAAGACTCACAACAGCTCTAGTATTAACGATAATAGACGGCAATCAGAACTTGAACGTCTGGACAGATGCCTCTAGAGAAGGCCTTGGTGCAGTGTTAATTCAAAGAGGTCAAGTTTTTGGTTATGCAAGCCACCAGCTGAAGCCACATTAAAAGAACTACGTTACTCATGATCTTGAGTTGTTGGCTATAGTATTTGCTTTGAAAATCTGGAGACACTATCTTCTGGGCGAGAAATTCGAACTATTTACAGATCACCAGTCGCTAAAGTATCTGTTCACCCAGAAAGACTTGAATCTGAGGCAGCAACGTTGGCTGGAGTTTCTTGTAGCATATGATTTTGAGATTTTATACACTCCAGGGAAAGCCAATGTCGTGGCTGATGCGTTAGGCCGAAATAATGTTATGATCGCCAGTTTTATCATTACAACTTCATTGATTGATAAAATATCTGCTCTTTAGAAGGATGATCACTTCATTCAGAAGATCAGAGATATAATTCAGAAAGGCGAGCCCTCGAGTTTTCAGGTTGATAATGAGGGGATTCTAAGGCTAAAAGGTCGAATCTGTGTTCCTAACATTTCTGAGCTCCGAAAGGAAGTGCTGGATGAATGCCACAAGTCAAAACTTAGTATCCATCCAGGAGTAAGCAAAATATATAATGACATCAAACGCACTTTCTGGTGGAGGTCGATGAAGAGAGACATTTTTTATATGTTAGCCGATGCCCTACTTGCCAACTAGTCAAAAGCGACCAACAGAAACTGGTTGGATTGTTGCAGCCGCTGGACGTTCCAGGTTGGAATTGGGAACATATTTCCATGGACATCATTGATGGTTTGCCCAGAACCAGGAAAGGAAATAACAGTATTTGGGTGATCGTAGATCGATTCATGAAGACCGCCCACTTCATACCTGTCAGATCGAACAGAACTGCTCAGAGTCTGGCGCAGATATACTTCAAGGAAATTGTTAGACTACACGGAGTGCCGATCAGTATAGTTAGTGATAGAGATCCAATATTCACTAGCAAATTCTGGGAGGCATTTCAAGTAGAACTGGGAACAAAGCTGAATCTAAGCACCGCCTATCATCCTCAGACAGATGGTCAAACTGAGAGGGTGAATCGTATACTAGAAGATTTATTGCGGGCTTGTGTTCTTGATTTCGGTGGATCATGGGAAGACCATTTGCATTTAGTTGAATTCTCTTACAACAACAGCTACAAGGCGAGCCTGACAATGTCACCATTCGAAGCATTGTATGGTAGACCGTGCCGAACTCCTGCTTGTTGGGTCGAACCTGGTAATAGACTTGTATTGGGACCAGATATGATCTGCGAGCCTGCCAACAAAGTCGATTTCGCTAAGAAACGATTACTCGCCGCTCAAAGCCGACAAAAGAGCTATGCTGATTCGAGAAGAAGGGGTTTGGCTTTTTTTGTTGGTGATTATGTGTATATAAAGGTTTCTCCAATGAGAGGAGAGATTCGATTTGGCAAAACTGGGAAGTTGTCGCCCAGATTTATTGGTCCATTCCCTATTCTTGAACGGATTGGGACTCTCGCTTATAGAATTCAATTGCCTGATTGGTTGCCTGGAGTGCATTATGTATTTCACATATCTCAAATTCAAAAACACGTTCATGATCCAGACTTGATCGTGGAAGAAGCAGCGCAACATGATATTGAAATTACTCCAGAATTAGCTGTGAGAAGAGAGTCGCTAAAGATTATCGGCAAAGAAACCAAAGAACTCAGGAACAAGAAGGTTCACTTAGTCAAAGTGCAATAGAGTGGAGATCCACGAGATTGTACTTGGGAAACTGAGGAGAGCATTCAGAAAGCCTATCCTAAGTGTAGAGTGGATATCTCTGATTGACTCCGGTGCAAGGTACATTTACCATACTTTGCATTACCATTTAGTTCTCTACTTTGTTGTTATTTTCTTTCCATGGATGTGCACTTTTAATTCTATATTCTGATTAATTTAAAAAGAGTGTATGAATTAATTTTTGTGATTTTGTAAAGTTAAAAATAAATTGATTGTTGTTTGTGTTGTGTGATAGTGGACTTAATTAATTAAATTATTAGAATGATAGTTAATTTAATTAATAAGAGAATCAATGGTAGAATTTATTTGATTAAATCACACATTGAACTGAGTTAAAAATAGATAGAAATAAATACATGTGCATTATATATGTTTGAACAGGTAAATGGATTAGCTGTTGAGTAAAGAATTTATTTTCGTGCCCGACAAATAGGTAAACCTTAATGAGTTGGATGCGCGCTTTTATTACTATATCAACTCCTGTGAATGCCATTGGATGCGGAGTGTTGGTTGTTCTGTGTGTAAGAATAAACATCACCATAGGATAGTAACAATTAATTTTGAACAACGATACATGGCATACTTCTGGAAGAAAGGCATACTTCATCATATACCACATAAGCATTCAGAGCTTGTGTGACGAGGTGGAAGATTTACCATACAAGCGATAGGCTTGTATGGCGATGACTATATATTATAGGTTGAACTGATGACTGATATGGACCATATAAAATTGTAACGATAAATTGCCAGATTAATAAAAACCCCACACGGGTTTGGAGTTGACAATAATCACGTCTCTCTAGTTATTAGATACGACACATGGATTATTTATTTCCCACACGGGACGAGGTGACGAGAATTTATTCTCTGGAGCAATTAAAAATACACACTCCCTCAGGCTTGGACAGGGTGACGAGAATTTATTCTTTGGAGTTATTATCTATACACGCTCCCCTGTAAACACCAGAATATATCACTATAAATATGTGTATGCTTTATAGGATTTATTGGGTACCTAATACGGCCCAATAAATTTCCAAACCCCTCCCCGTACAATGGAGGTTATGGCGAAATTTTTTGAAAATTCCGGGAGTTAGCCAAATTTTTGAAGAATTTAAAAATTCTCAGAAACTGAAAAGTTGGAGAATGGAAGCCAGATTGAAAGTAGAGTTAGTTAATCAAACCACTTTCGACTTTGTTCCTTTTCGGGGACGAAAAGTTTTAAGTGGGGGAGATTGTAACAACCCGTAAAATCTGAACCAATTAAAATTTTTTAAATTGGCCATTTTAGTGAATTTTAAATATTTAAAATAAATATTTTAAAAAATAACGACGAAAAGTGAGTTTGAATCGATGGTTGAAAATAAATATAATTATTTCTAATTATAAACAAGGCCTGAAATGGCGCGTAGTTTCAAAATTTGAATTCAAACTTTGCCTGACTGTACCGGGTGCAAAACAAAACGGATTTGAGTGAAACCAAAAATATTTAAATCTGTTAGTGAATACCTTTCTAACAAATCTGAAAAATAGAAGTTTCATAGCAGGAAGCAAAAGTTATGGCCAAACGAAATTTCAGAAAGGTCGCTATAGAGTTTATATAACCCGTGAAGATGGCCATTTTGCAAACGACCTCGGAATTCGACGAAACTACTTTTGTTAGATTCGGGATGTCAAATTATCGCTAGTTTTCAAATTTCATAATTTTTGAAGCTAGTATGTGAGCGTGGCAAAGGAAAACGTGTTTTTGGTCAATTACAGTTAAATTGGATGGACCAGAAAAGGGCCATTTTTCAAACAGTCTCATAATTCGACGAAACTAGTTTTGTTGGGACCATATCATTAAAACATAGCGAGAATTATTTTTCGGGAATTTTTAGAATCAATATGTGGCCCCGACAAATTGAAATGTACGTTCAAATCAAATATTGAATGTTTTATATTTTAATTTGAAGAATAACTGATCGTAATAGCCGAAATGGGTTACGAAACATATCCCATTGTGTCCGGGATGGGGGTAATTAGCTAGGGGCGACGGTCGTTGGGTTGGAATTGGCGTTCGTTTGTAAAAACCCTAATTTTTGAAATTAATAAAGCATGGACCAATTAGAAAATTCCTTCATAAATAAAAAATATAAAAATCTCTCAGAAACCCTTGCTCCTTTCACGATTGCGACACTCAGTGCTTCGCCACTTCCCGGCCACTTTCCGGTCGCCTCGCTCTACGATAGACCGCGCCACCACCCAATCTTTAAAGCCCTCTCCTCCGTCTTCAAATCAAGACCAACCTCGCTCCTCCTCGTCTCGTGTTTCGTGCGAACGGGCCTCTCAAAGTTCAGACCTTTCCGCCGCCGCCCCACCCGATTCCGACCGTCGATCTGGCCAACACCCCCACGCGCCTGAAGCCCTCTCCAAGCTCTTCCAAGTGGTACAAGCCGATCCTTCTATCATTGCACGGTTTGCGCGAAAATCAAAGACCTAGTTTTGAACAACTTTGAAAGGTAACGGCTGAAACTATTTTAAACTATTCAATAGCAGTTTAAAGCGCTACGGTTTTTTATTTCACTATAAAAATCATATCTTTTTCGTTTGTTGACGAAATTCAGTGAAACTAGAGAGAGTGGACTCGTGTGGACGTCTTCTACATTCTAGAAGAGACCGCATATTTTTCTGAGCCTTCTGCTATTTTTGGTGGAGTGGAACCCAATGTGAGATTTCTAAACTATAAGCGATATGGAAAACGACGATGTATAAATTATATAGTTGATGTATGAGTTATATAAGCATTGTACACCTCTTGTATAAGCGTTGTATAAGTTGTACGTTCGATATATAAGTTATATGCGCGTTGTAAAATTTATATATGTGTTGAAATAGAAGTGAAATGCTTATAATATATATATATATATATATATATATATATATATATGCCCCTCGTCCACAAACCATGGACGATATTTATTGGTTGTGATTGGTGTGAAAATTGGTTGATTACGAATGATTGATTAGAATTGTTTGTGGTTGAAAAATACCTGTTTGTGGTTGAGAATTATTTGGTTGGAACCACATAGGATTAGTTTGTGGAAAGGAAAGAAAAAAATATACATGCCTCCTGCGTGCGAACTAGATGCATGAAATCCCCATTGTCAAAAGCTGCGAGGCATTAGTTAGAGCGAGGAGCCGTACTAGGGACGACCTCGGTTTTAAATATCCTGCCGTTATGCTGCCGAAATTTTGAATAATATTCATGTGTTAGAATTATTTTCATGTGTTGAAACTATATTCGCGTGTTGAATAGAAAACCTTCATGTGTTGAATAGAAATTCATTCGTTGAATAGAAATTCATATGTTTAATGGTATTCGTGTTTTAAAATAAATTGTTTTATAATAAAAATCATATTTTTATCATCTATATGAACTATATAAAATAGTCGTGTTTTGAAATAAATCATTTTACAATAAAAATCACATTTTTACTATATATATACAAACTGTAGAAAACATTCATGTGTTGAATAGAAATTCATTTGTTGAATAGAAATTCATGTGTTGAATGGTATTCGTATTTTAAAATAAATTGTTTTATAATAAAAATCTTATTTTTATCATCTATATGAACTATATAAAATAGTCGTGGTTTAAAATAAATCGTTTTACAATAAAAATAACATTTTTACTATATACATGAATTGTTAAAAATAGTGAAGTGTCGAAATAAATGTCTGTTGGATAAAAATATCATTTTTATCAAATGTATGAAAAGCATATAGTTTTGAAATTGAAGAATCGATTATATATATATATATAATTAAAATATATCGAATAACGAAGTTGCAGTTCACATTTTGAAACCGTGATTTCAAACGATTATTGCGGGAGATCCGACCATCGGATTTTCCCAAAACAGAAACCATCGGGTTCGCTTTGGAAATATCTTTCCAATGATACCAACTTTGTAAAGATCCAACGGTTGGATTGTCTGGAACGTTTAATTCAAATCTGAAGAAAAACAGCGCCAGAATCGATTATATATATATATAATTAAATTAAATCGAATAACGACGCTGTAGTTCGTATTTTGAAATCGAAACTTCAAACGATTATACCGGGAGATCCGACTGGCGGATTTTCCCAAAACTGGAACCGTTGGATTCATTTTGAAAAGTTCATTCTAATGATATAAATTTTGTGAAGATCCAACGGTTAGATTTTCAGATATGTGTAAATCAAATCTGAAGAAAAACCGCGCCACGGCCGCGTTATGGCCCCAAGCGTCATTTGAATAAATTGGCTATTTTAAAATAAATAAAAATAGCGATAAATCATTATAAAATATTATAAACGATATGGAATGTGAAATTTAGAAATTAACTAAAGGTTAGCTAAGTCGAATGGTTTCCTGGGTTTTGATCTGATGTTGGTTTCAGTCTTCGGAGTTAATATTTGGGAAATCGTTCTCTTACTGATTGACGGTTAGTGACTAATGAATTGGAATGAGGTGTATGTTGTGTTTGTGTAGCACTAGTTATCTATATACGCGAGTTGCTCAGAAAGACCGGATTTATCCCATTCTGAACAACTGAATCGACGATAAGAAATCGAAGATGAAGACGGTGGTTGAAGAACGGAGATCTTCACCTCGTTTGGATAGTAACTAATGTCCTGATTGGGAGGCATCCCGAAATATGGATAATGAGTGGTGATCGTCCAGACGTACATGGAGATCGATGGGTATGCGAGGTGTATAGTGCCTCCGGTTTCGTTCAGACCCAGAACGGACTTGTAAATGGACTGTGTGTCTGTCATTGGAATTCATTCTGTGTGATTGATATCCATCAGTTGCATGGTGTGAATTGCCTGTGTGCCATGCTAAGATGAAGTGATCAGGGCTTCTGTTGAAAAGCAAAGTCTTGTGGTTGATGATCAAAGCACCGCCTGTGTGGCGTAGCTTTGTGTATAACATGAATTTGCGATCCTCACACCCCGGTATGAACCAGAAATGGGAGAGGACCTCAGGGAGGGCATGTGTTTCTTTCTAGTTAGAGGTTGTGTCGATGCTTGAACTAGCTGATATTTATATTATTTTCACCTATGTGGTTGTTGCTGTTGCGAGGCGCCTTGGTTATATCGGTCGATCCGGGACCGATGGAGTCATTCGTTGGCTCATTTACGCCCCAAAGGGCGGGGAAACGTAGTGTTCAAGAATTTTAATCCACATCGGTGGACCGGCCCTGTCGCTCCTAGGGTCACTCGAGCTCTGATCCTGAGGCTCGGGCTAGAGAGTCTCGAAGTTGGTAAGGACTATCTTTTGCCTTGGCTCATGATGGAAATCCAATTTCCAAATACGACACCGCGCGGTTTTGATTGTATATATATATGGCGACATGATATATGGTACCCATGCCGTCTATGATTGATAGTTATGATTGAAATTGTTTTTGAAACATATAAACACTGGCAATAATATCAAATGCTTTTGTTTTATTCGTATCAAGCATATCTTGGCCATTATACGGTAAAAACTCTATCCTCCGGTTTGCATTGTGTGATGGGAACTGAGTCTTATAATGGCTTCATTTTTATAAAAAGCATTGTGATGTTTAAAAGAATTATTTGTTTTAAAGCACTGGCAATCTAATGGAGTAAACCCGTTCCACGAAAGTGGCGTGGTCCAGTGATTAGCCATATTTTGAATGTGTTGAGTAGATTTCTCATACCAGTCCCATGACTGACTCGTAGTTTGTTTCACTTGCAAACTCGGGTGCCCTTTTTTCTACACGGACAGACTTGTATTCAGGTTTTATCTGGCTCTTTCTGGATAGATAGAGCTGAAGATGGATTCTATCATTTATCTCTTTTTATGTTGTTCAGCTCCTATTGTACATATTATGTTTGTTTCCGCTGTAGACATTTATGTATAGATGAACTGTTTTTGTACTAAGTATGATCCTGTATACTGTGTAACTCTGATGATTTCGTTTATCCAGTATATTCTATTGTGTATTATCTGGTGTATTTATTTAATTCTGTTCTGCTATTATCTGTTTATGTGTTATATTCCAAAGATTACCCTTGCCACCGTCAGTACGGGGTTTGGGGTCGTCACATATTTGTTAATCAATATAGAAAGTGATTTATGTTGTGTTAATTGGTTTGTCGAGTAGTTTATAATTTTTGGTTGATACGGTGGTCGAACACTGAATCAAAAAGTGTTTCTAAACTCTTGAGTAGAGTAATTCGATATGGTATTGTTTTAAAAGCTGGGTAAATGAAATAGTTTTTCCCAAAATTGTATTTTGATACTGAAGAATAATTTACTGAAATTATTATTATATATGGATGTTCCAGTTGTTATTATTACAATCAATAAGATTATAAAAAAAAATTAAATGGTTATATAATAAACTAAATTGAATGTGTATGAAGAATAATTATACAAATAGGACAAACTGGAAAGGTGTTTGATAAAAACATATGTTTGTGGAAAATTTAAAGATTTTTATGGGATAGAGTTATACGATTTCAAACTGTTTTGAAATAAAACCAAGAGCTAAGATCCTGGAAATAGAAAAAATTCAATTGGAACAAGATTGAAATAATAAAGTTGAGTTGAATGGAATTAAGATGGATTGAAGTTTGAAAATAGAATTTGAAGTAGATAATTGAATGGATTTGATTCAAATTAATGGAGACGATAAGGTTTGGAATTTATTTTCCAAATGTAACCAAGAGTATTTTTAAATCGAAATTTGGGTAATATGGGTTGATTGAGAATCAAGAATAGAGTTAAGCAATTGGAACCAAACTGGAGATTGGTTGAATTGAATGATTTTTTGAGTATTGATCTGATGTTTATTTCATTCCTCGGGGTTGATACTTAGAGGATTTTTTCTTACCGATTTACGGTCAGGGACTAATGAGTATGGGAGAATGGTAATGTGTGAATGGAAAATAAAAATATTTTCGAACTATAATAACAAATATTTCTAATTATGAAAATGACTGTGATAGATAAAGGATTGCTAATGTGTGTATTAAATATTAGGATTGCTGTGAGATATTTTAGTAGATAACTTGTGTGCTCTGGATGCCTTGATTATTGTGATTGTTAGGGGTTGACCCAGATATATGTTCTAATTTAAGTCTATGATTCTGAATATAACTAAAATCTCCTCGTTACCCTTTAATTTCGAGAGCGAAATTCTTTTAAGGGTCGTAGATTGTAACGACCCAATTTTTGGACCAATTTTATAATCTATGATATACAGATTATGTTGATAATTTAATCAAATAAATGAGATTTATATATCTGGTAAATATTAGGATAAATTCCAAGAATATATTTATATTTTAAAATTTTGTAATCAATGTGTTTATGTATATATTATAATAATTAATTAATGTTTATTGTCTTATTATATATTTTTTATTAGTTTATTTCATGTGAATATAGATTTCTTAAGTAAAATTAAAAGGGAACTTTAACTACTTCACATAAAAGGTTAACAAGATAAATTGTGAATTTTGTTGAAGTTATCATAAGTTTTACTTATCTAAATTGTTGAATTACTTCTTGTAAAAGGAAATACAAGTATATATGATCATTCACTATATTCATTAATTTGATATTTTGGTAAGGTTAAACTCATTTAACTTAGAATAATAATTATTTTAATAATTATGTGTGTGTATGTGTGTATTTACTTGTTTATATGTATAAAATCAAGTGTTTGTTGTATTAACAAATCTTTGCTGCATTTAAGAACTTGTTTTAACTTATGTATTTATAACATCACTTAATGTAATTAATGAAGATATATGTGCATAGAACAAAATCTACTTGAAATCAAATATTACTTACTTCGTATGTAAGCATATATAGGACCTGCATTTACATTCATAAGAAGGGATGGTATCAATTCAAATTTAGATAGCCTGTACTAGGCTTATACGTAGGAAAGAAAGAAGGCATGTTGTTTCAAACCACATATATGTAACCATCCTGGCTTCCCTTTCCATCAAATTAAAAACTGCCAAAAAAAATCATTTCCATCGAGCTGAAATGAAATAGATTGATCTTTACTTTATAGATAAGGTTAGAATTGAAAGTACACATACAGGAGCAAGTGTAACAGTAAAAAACATGTGTGGCTGAATTGCTTAAGATCAAAGTTATAGGCATTTAAAGGGATTACACATCGCACTTTACTTCACTGTTCCATTTAAACCCAGCACATCAAATGTGAAACAGGCTACACATTCCCATCCAAACCTAGTTCTAGAACCAGTATTGCACATGAGTGTATAGCCATATGTGTACATCAATACACAACTAAACATATAAATGGCCATAGCCTAGAAGATGTAGTAGGATAGAGACTTAGAAAGATTCCTTTTCAATCAAATATCACCTCTTTTAAAAGTTGTTGAAATCTACATTGCTTGCCTAAATGCCTAAACAACCTAAGCCATATCCGTCTATAAATACGCATAAGAACTCTACAATTCACACATCAGTTTGCTGGAAAAAAATGAAAACAAAGAATGAGTAAATGGTTGAAAACAATGTAAAAATATAGAGGAACAAGAATAAAAACTACGATTTTAACTACGTGCAAAGCTTGAGGAAAACTATAGCAAGGCAATTAAGTATATTTAAAACTGGAAACCAATAGCATGAAGGAATTGGAAATATTTAGCAAGATAGTGGATTGTAATATGGTGAGTAAATACTTAAAAATTTCAATATTTATTTCTTTTCTTCTCTTGAATTCAAGTGTATGTATGTATGTATGTGTGTGTGTGTATATATATATATATATATATATATATATATATATATATATATGTTGATGCATACACTTGATGTATTCTATCATTGTGTGAGGATTGGATATAGTGTGAGTAAAACTCGAAAACAAATGGGAAGGCAGTAAACCAAAAATAATGTGAGTAAATCCTTTAAAAATTCTATGTTGTGTTATATTTAGAGTTTGTATATGTATGTCCATATGTTTTCCATCATATGGAATGCAATTAGTAAATATAAGCAGCAGTAAATGTGGTGAGTAAAACACTTGCAAACTCTTTACCGTTTTATAACTAATCATAGTAGATTCAATTTTATAAGTGTTAATATGTATTCATCATATTTGTTTCAAATATTGAAGTGTTTGAGGGATGAATTATCTCTGAAAATAGTGAGTTAACTTAAACAACTTAAGATTGAATAACAAGAGACATAGAACAAACATGCACAATCTTGTTTTATGAGTAAAACACTCCAAATCCATGTGATGTTTATATAATCTTGTTGTAAAGACCCGTAACTTCCCCGGTATGGAAAGAGCGGATGTTTTGAGGACAAGCCACATCGGAACGTGAATAGAAGAACTTTTCATTGTTTATTACAACAATTACATCAGAATACAAGAATATACAGAGCATGAATAAATATTACACATCATAAATTATTAGAGATTTAAATACATTACTGCAGCGGAAAATAATACAAAACACAATTGGAAGTAATACACGGATACAGAGCTTTCCGAATATCACTTCAGCTGTAAATCAGGATCCTGTGAATATAAATCTGCAAAACCAAAACTACTAGCTGCCCTTGTCAAAATAAGGGCACCCAGAGTTTAGGTTAAAACAATAAACTCCAGGTTAGTCATGGGACTGGTGTGGAACTAAAATAGTTATTAATCTTTATTTTAAAGTTCGGTAAATCAAGGGACCACGCCGTATAACACGGAACGGGTTTCCTCCCAAGAATACCAGTGCACAAAATCACAGCGCAATGCTAAATAAAGAACAATGAAGCTATTATAAGACCCAGGTCCCATCACACAATGCAACACAAGCCAGAGGATAGGGTTTTACCTTATAATAGCCAAAGAATGCTTGATACGCTAAATTTCATCTTTTATTATTACTCTTGTTTGATTTAAACTATATGTATCCATCATAGATGAGGCAATAATTAAAGATGCTTAAGTGTAGTTAGACCATGGCTTGAGGATATATAATAGCAATATTTAACATAAGTAAACACTTTAAAAATGTCTACTGTTTTATATAATTCCTTAAATGGATTTGAACCATATGTACACAGATATATATAACCATTATATAGAACTCAAGTATTGTTGATATTTTGAACCTTAAATCTCTAAAATAGTTGGCTTAAAAGAAATAACCTGAGAAAGGAAATATGCTGAAAACAGAACATAGTAAAATATAAGGTGAATAAACTCTTACTTTTCCTCTTAAATCTATTTCAGAGTTATTTGAATAACTGGATTCAAACATATAATGTTCCTATCATTACTACAAGGTGTATAACACCGTATATACATGTTGCTCATGTTGTTTGAAATCACTGAAAGAAGAAAAGTCTGTAACTTAACTAGTAAATAAATATATACATCTTCCTATGATTCAAAAACCAAGAACATGAATTCTACTACATTTTACAGTTTGAGATCAACTTAAGAGTTGTTAATTTTTGCCTCTTGTGTACTCTAAAATTGGTTTCTTATCAAACTATAGTGTAGATATTCAGAAAATTTAAAAAATAGTAAAGAGGAAAGAAATTTCAAAATTTTGAATTATCGCAATATACTAATTTAGGTGTATAGATATAATCGTAATAAAATTTCAATGTCAAAATTTGGATATTTAACAACCTAGGTTAAGAGAATTTTAGGGACGATCAAAAAAGGAAGTTTGGTCATATTCAGGTGATGACGATCGTTGAGAGTCATGGCAACAGGGTCAGGGTAGCGTGCGGTGTCAGTGATGATGGGAAAAATATAACTTAATTTTTTAAACAAACGAATTAAGGTTTTATGATTTTTCTTTGGGGTGAGTACTGTTTCATGTTGCATGAGTTTGAGGTTGAACTGCGCATCGGTCATGTCACAACAGGGGTTGCAAACCAAGGACATTCAGAGGGCCAGTACGTTGGGAAGCCGGAGGCGGAGTTTGACGATGGTCGGAGGTATATGGTGGTAGCACGAGATTTTGGTGTGGTTGTATATTATTTTAAGGTTTCAGTGAGACTTTGAATTTTGGACACAGTAAGGAATAGAGTTTTGTGATGATATAGATGAACTTGGGGATGGTTATCGGATTTGAAACGATGGCCGGAGGGTCGTAATGGTGGTGGAGTTGTTTTTGCATGAGCACGGGTTGCCTGAGTATACAGGAGAAGGAGGAGCAGAAACTGTGTGAGAAGAAGGAAGATTTGGCAAGGAAAATGTGTGGATCGGATCAGAAATGAGAAGAAACAAATCGGGTCATGATGATAGCATTGGGTCGTTCCACGCTATTGGGCTACAGGCCTAAACTAATTAATTTAAAGTTTAAAAAATATTTTTGTTTTGAGAAGTTAAGTCTCTTTTTAAAATTTAAATATTTTATGTGCTCAAAGAAGTAAAAATTCACATGAATGGTTACGGGAAATTGACGAAATAAAATAAGATAAGTACGTTAAAATTTGTCTATAATTGGCTTAGGAAATCCATGTTATTTAACTAAATGAATATCAGTAAAAACGTCATTTTAATGGAAGTAAATAAGACATAAAACAAGAAGAAGGATCGGGAAGCTGTCGAATTATTTTGTGATTGCAGAAATTGGAGTCATCGCGTGAATAAAGTTCGAAATATCCAAATATTTAAATATACATGTATATATTTATATAGCCTATTAAAAATAGAATAAATGTTGAGTTAAATCAATATATTTATACCCAAAGAATTTGTAATAAATATAACATGGAATAAATCGTCACGTGAGATCCCATATTCCAAACGGTTATTAATTTGGAATTTAAACATCGAATCATCACGGACTGTTACTGTTGAAATGAATGATTGGTATTAAGAATCTATTATGTTAAAGTGATAAATTGAATCTAAGCTTGCTAAAATAAAACGTTGACACATTTTATTGTTCGCCTTGTACTATTTACCGTTCTGGAATTAGAGTTTAAATCCGTATAAGTTTATTAAATTGAATGGATATGTTATGAAAATTTTATACAATATGAAATGATTTGAATAATTAGTTCTACTTATCTACACTATTTAAATTTGATAGTTAAAACACCGACAATCAAATAAATATCCCTACGTGTTAGTTTGGAGAAACCAGGATGGGAACTGGACCCAAAACCACTTTGAACTGGATTTACGTAAACTAACTTGTAGGATACCTACAAAAATGACCAATTTGAAGACCATGGATCTTCATGTACGAAACCATTACTTGTTTAAATTCTTTGATGGCCGCCCAAATGATTATAACTTGTAATTCTTTCGCTATTGAAATCTTCGGATTTGCAAGGACTATTCGCTACTGATCCATGGGGTGATTCCTTTATTGGATGTAGTAGGAGAGTGTGTTCGGTTCGTCCTATTCTTGGATGACTTGAATGGACGAATGTCTGACAGAGTATTTCCTAAAATCCACATACATTGATTTTTACAAATATACCAAATAGATGGCAAAGAATGGCCCTTCTTTTACATCCAGAGTACATTTGTGAACGTCCATTAATGATCTGACGAATCTGACAATGTGGCATTCAAAGTAAATGATGACCAGATGGTCTAAAGGTAAATTCTAACCTTAAGCCTCATCAACCGGGAAATGACAAAATCGGGTAGGTAGCATGACTAAGTGGGTCGCTCCCAATTAGTGTGTATTATCACCTATTTAGAGAAAATCCATTTCCTTCTCTAATCTATTTTTATATTATCCCTTTTAGGGAAACGGTGGGTAGCTCCTAACCGTTGGTGACATACATTTGATATACTCAAGCAAAATGAGCGCTCGATCATGTATGGTCGGGTTGCAAGATGTACTTGTTGAACCTAGTGTGTTCCTCTCTAGAGATACACTATCGGAAGGTGGTTCCATAGCTTGTCATAGTCAGAATCCATTAACCAATAAGCGCCCACGGTTTTGATTGTATACTATGTATGTGGAGCGTGAGATGTTAGCATTCCGCTAGATTGTTATTTACTTGAATTAGACACCAATATTATATTAGAATAGTTTTGATATCAAGAAATGTTTTGGGTTATCGTAAGGTAAAAACCATCCCTATTATGTTGTGGATCGGTCTTACGATTACGTTTTATTTCAGATGGATTTTTGAACATTAAATCAAACGGGTTTAAAATCGTTTACTCACACAATTCGCATGACTGACCCAGAGTTTATTTTTCTGTGTTTTACCTAAACTCTTGGGTGTCCAAATTTGTATGGGCAGTCAAGTAGTTTCAGGATTTTACAGATTTACTTAAAGGAGCTTAGAGCAGGAAGCTTCAACATTTGTATAGAGTTATTTTCGCTGTATTGTATATGTCGTACTCTGATAATGTATGTAAGTGTAAACACCGGTTTTGTATTTCAATTATTTTTATATAATATATTTTATTCAGTTCCACTGTGAGATTCGTGTTCACTCTGTTTCTATTGTGTTTTGTTTCTATTTTTCTTCTACTCTAACTTTCTTTCTATTTCTCACCCTCTAATTTCTTTCTATTAACGTTATGTTAATTTTTGATGTTTGGTTAGTCAATATGTGATACATGGTAGGTATTAGTATCGATTATCAAGATCGGAAATTTTTAGGCCGTTACAATTTTAATTTATGAATTGTTATTTGTTTTTAATAAATAATACATATCAATAATTTACACACATAAATACATAAATTATAAATTAAACTTATTCAGTTCAAGCTATGTCCATTACGTAGAGCACTTCTATACGTTCACAACGGAAAAAATGCATCTCAAACGGATCTAATTTGCACAAGTTATTAATTTTTGAAATTTACAAAAATTTAAATTTATTAATTAACTTAATTAACTAAACTAAGTGGATTAAAATTGAGGGAAACGGGCCAGAATACCCCAGTTTAGTTTTGATGCATCGAAAATCACAATGGGTTTTTCTTTCCTTGAACGCATCCAAAGTTTTGCTTCCCGCTAAGTTTTTATTTTCGGGTCTGCTTTCCCGCTTAACATTTCATCATGTAAAAAAAATTAGAGCTTCCTTTTACATCCCATATCTGCTTACTTTTCAGGATTGGGTGAAAATATGGTTGCTTTCCACTCATCCAATTTTCAAATCAAATAAAAAAGGAGAATCAAGCAACTGAAATTACATTATCGATCTATAATCCACGCATCGACGGGAAGGGTTTTCTATCGCCTATAACAACGTGAACCTCACGATATACTTGTTATTCCATTATGGTTGATTTCATCCATGCCGTCTACATCCAAAGGAAGGAACCAAAACTTCTTCAACTAGTGTGAATGGGATGGATTTACGTGTGTGGCGAGCTAACCGGTATACACATTTGACAGAGCGATGCATGGATGCGCAAAAGAGGTTCATATCTGCCAATTAGGATCGCTACATTCATTTCTTTCGGTGTTCGCAAGTAGCTTAGCGGGTGTGGTTCGGCGGTGAAACCAGCACGGGTGGGCAGATCAGTAGGAAATGAAACAATTTGAGGTTTATTTAAGTAAACAGTTTTAATCATGTCACATAAGTGTTGATTATTTTAGCAAGAGATGGGAGAAGCATATGTGAAAATTTCTTTAGTTTTAATTGCAAATAAGTTGTTTGTTGAAATGTGTAAGATTGTTAGAAGCTATGCACACTAATGAATTTTAGTGTTGTTGATGTATTGCGTACTTGGTTCAACATGGGGTTCAAAACTATTTTTGAAATCTTCAATTCTGTAGTTAGCAAATGCTTCAATGGATTACAATCCTTCATATGACTTTGACAAAGCAGCTATGGTGCTGCCATCTTCATTCCATGATATAGGTAATGTCAAATTCCAAGATAATTGGGGTTGCGTTTGGGTGGACCTTGGAACATCGGATTTCTTTGCCATTGATGTATTGCTCAATTTCTTGAATGTCCAGAGCTCAGAATACTTGTGAACACAACAGGTTGTATTTGGTAGTGATCGAATGGGTGACTGGGAAGAAGGCATGACAAGCTCAGAAGATCCTGTTACAAACATTACAAAAATTAGCATTGACTATCGTTACGATGTAGAAGATCACTGACTACTTCATAGGGACTGTTACTACCAAAATGATCTTAGCACGAGACGACGGTGAAGGGATATCAAACAAATATAAGGAAGGAATAAAGAATTCGAGACAAATTCTAGACGATACCCCCTCTAAAGAAAAGGGCCCCGAAACCTACCGGGCTTCAACAAAGGTTCATCTGACATGGTCTACACACCAAGAATCAACCGATGGACACCAACACATTAAAAAAAGTAAGAGTACCAGATCGGAGCATAAAGGTGGTCTGTAACCAACCCCTGAAGAACGGCTCCATAAGAGACGAAAGGGGTTACCTTTGTAAGTAACATGGGTATCACGGAAAGTTATCTTCCAGAAAGCCAAGCCGGAAGGCTAAACCGAGACTCAAGCAAGGATACGACTACTGGTACTAATATGCCTAGTACCTGAACCATCAACGGTTCTAAATCGGCATACATACACGTACATAATGAGGGCGAGCCCTTCCAAGTATCCGCGATAAAGACGAAATCCTACATCCAAGAGAATACAACCAAGGACCGACAGTTGGAGGCATCCACTAAGAAACTCAAAAAACCTCCGCAATCCGTCTCGGCAACAAACTCCATTCCATCAAGACGAGGCCCCAATTCGCCCGGAACCCTCGCTTCGAAGACTGTAACCGGCACCATGAGGAGGACCGACAGCCAGATGCCAGAGATAAAGAGAAATAGCGGCCGACGGGAATCATTTAGGCCCAGCACCCTACTGATAGGAAGACCCCGGATTCTCTATAAATAAGACCCCAAAAACTTCGTAAAGGGGGACGAACATTTTATTTCTCAATTTAGTTCCTTCCTTCTTAAGGGGAGCCAATCATCAATTCTTGGACATATTTGGCATGGCGCTAGAACCTTGTTTAGAGATGTTTTTGCTGGTATTGATCCAGATTTGGATGCTCAGTGGAATTTGGAGCATTCCAAAAACTTGGAGATCCAACTACAAAGAGACAAGTAGTTTGATACAAGACTGCTCTGGTAGCATTATCCTCTATATATCTACAATCTATGAATGGAGAATTCCGAGTCCCATACATCTTGCAATTTGATAATCCTCTAGTATCATAATGATGAAATAGGGAGTTAATAGTAACCTTTCTGATGAGGAGATCAACCAGGGCGCTCCGGCAGCAGAGGAAAAGGGCTTTGCGGAAACATATAGTCCCCTTCTCTTCGCCTTAAGGGATCGCCATGATTGATCCGTACTTTCATGCTAAGCATAATGCTTCCCGAATATTGATGTGACGAAATCACATACAAATTCCTAACCTGATCCCTGTCGTAATCCAGACTCCTCTCTTGGGAAGATCAGGCACGAGAAGATCATCGGAGTTAATGAATGTTGCGAAGCCCTCATCCATAAACTTCAGGGAAACATTAGCCTGTTTTTCTTCTTAATGGAATACACAGTGTTGCTGTCAAGGCTTAGAGGCTTACCAATTCCAGATCCAGGATTATATCCTGAGGACTCTGAGTCGTAACCATGACAAATTTTATGAACACATACATTACATACCAAACTCCATGTGTTGACGAAACATGTCATTAACATTTTGGCGCTAGAAGCAGGGCCTGAACCTCTGACCCTGTGGTTAATTTGTTTAAGCTAACTAGGTGAATTTATCGTTCCATGGCATGAAACAATGTAGTCGAAGAAACTGAAAGAACAAAACAAAGAGCTAGATCCCAACGTCACCCTCAAAGGAAATGAGGGCCCAACGCTCAACCCGAATAATAACGAGAAAGGAGCTGCGCCAAATCCACAACAACCACCAGAGCCAAAAGCCATGGAAGATAATGTCGCAAGAATCTCGGTCTTGGAAAAGCAACTTTAAGAAATGCAGGCTTAAGTCAATGCTGTCCAGACACAAAAATCCTCAAGGTTCACTAGATATAGTAAGAGAAAGACGAACAAATCTCCAAAAAGGAAGGCGCCCATTCAACAGTCAAAAGCAAAAGGGAAGCCTCAGGAAACTTCTTCTAAGAAAAAGAAGTCCCATCTGACGGAAATAGATCATCAAGGGAATCTATGCGAACAGGAAAAGTCTAAGAGCTCCACCTCCAAAGGCTATGATCCCAGAAGGGAAAACTATGACAACACGGAAGCTAACATCAGAGATGTCACTCAGAAGACTGTCAAGGACTTGCTAACATCAGAGATGTCACTCAGAAGACTGTCAAGGACTTGCTAACATCAGAGATGTCACTCAGAAGACCGTCAAGGACTTGCTAACATCAGAGATGTCACTCAGAAGACTGTCAAGGACTTGCTTGGAAGCAAGGGGAAGAGAACCCAGGATGACAAGGTTAATGACAATGAAAGAGGGGCACCATTCATCGACGAGATTATGAATACCATAATACCGTCAAGAGTCAAAGTTCCCACCATAAAATATCTGGGAACAACTGACCCTGACGATCATCTGATGGCTTTCGATAGCCAGATGGATCTTTACAATGCTTCCGGAGCCGTCAGGTGCTGCCTCTTTTCGGTGACCTGCCAAGGGGCTACGGCGAAGTGGTACCACCAATATAGGGAAACTACCATTTACTCATGGAAACAATTCTCCTATGAATTCTCCGTGCATTTCTGCATTTGCAAAGATCTGACCGTAGACTATACGGTCATCACCAACATCAAACAGAGACAAGGGGAGTCTTTAGGGGACTATCTGAAAAAGTTCAACATCGAAGCCTTAAAGGCCAAGGAAATGAATGACCGCGACAAGATGATCGCCGTACACTCAGGGTTGACCGTACACTCGGGGTTGATTGAGAATTCCCCGTCCTGGAAGGAGTTATATATCCACATCTACAAAGACTTGCCAGATTTCCACTTCCGAGCCGATAATTTTATCTGCATGGATGAACTGTACTTCACGAAGAGGAAGTTCGGGCCTCGAGGGGAAGGAGGAAAGCCGAACTTCGGACGAAAGCTCCAGGAAGGGAATCAGAGGAGGTCAAGGTGGGAAGACTCTAACACCAACTCAGTTGTCTTGAACAAGCCCATCTCGTATGTGTATGTTGTTGCAAAAGTAAGGGTCAATAACTTCCCCGTCTCGTTCAAAGCCAAAAATTGCACCGAACCTCATGCCGGCGGTAAGTACTGCGAGTTCAATAAAACCAACGGGCACAAGACAGATGAGTGCAAGGTATTGGACGAGATTATCCAGAAATTAATCCAAGAGGGACACCTGAAAGAGTTTGTTTCAAATAAAGCAGCACCAGCTCAACGTGCAGGAGGGCAGTAGAAGGTTTTGGTAAACACGATAAGATTCGCTACAGGGGAGAATAACTTGGATTTGGGGCCTCCCGTAAGCCGAATCAATGTGATTCATGGGGTACCACACCCTATTGGAAGCTGTCCAAAGGCCAGGAACCAATACATGAAAGAAGCCTTAGAGGGAATCTTATCCATCCAAGAAGAACCATTATTGAAGAGCGTGCGTTATGCCCTCAAAATGCATAACCTCGTGATCTCTTCGGAAGAAATGAAGAAAGGGGTCTGTTACCCCCATAACGACCCCCTCACGATAACGGCGCAGATAGGGCTTTTGCTCATTTCTAAAATATTGGTAGATACTGAAAGCGCTGTCAATGTCATTTTCAAGTACGCCTTCGATCAGATGGGAATTTTCGAAAAGAAGCTGGATCCTAGCAACGAACCAATTTTCGGGTTCAAAAATAAAGGGTCAACCCCAGTGGGTCAAATCAACCTTTTGGTTCAAGTAGGGTTGTCCCCTCTTCACAGGACTTTCGAAACTCTTTTCTTCATGATTGATCAGCCGACCTATTACAACGCCTTCTTCGGACGACCATCCTTAGAGGAAATAGATGCCTTCATTTCTTCCAAATATCTCATGTTAATTTTTTTGACCAAACAGGGATGGGGTACCATCCGGGGAGAAAAGTTTAGCTCCCGAGAGTTGTACTTCGCAACGGTTGAAAAATACAAAAGGGAGTATTCTTGGTATTTTGATTCTTCTACTATTTTTATGCCTTTAGATAAGGGATTCTTACATCCCCCATTTGAAGCCAAGATAAAAATAAATAAGACTGGCAAACGCACTAATGGTAGGTACGCTTCTTTGAAAAGGAAGAGGAAAAGTCCATTGAGGTGTACTCAATTGAAAAAAGGAGAAATTATCATAAATTCAGACTCTAAAGGAGATATCAAAAGGATAAAACCTATAGAAGAAGTAAGCGTTGACCCGAAAGATAAATCGATGGTCATCAACAGTGGGTAGAGGCTAATGGAACCTCTCCGAAGCGACTTAATCCACTTCATCCAGCTCAACAAAGATGTTTTTGCCCGGACCCATTCGGACATGGTCGGTATCGATCCTTCAATTATGAGCCACGCCTTAAACATTGACCCTTCGGTAACCCCGGTCCGACAAAAGAAGAGACATTATAATCGAGACCGGATAGAGGCCTTGAAGGAGGAAGTCAAAAGTTGGAGACTAATGGGTTTATCCGAGAGGTCCATTACCCGAAATGGTCAGCCAATACCGTGCTCGTGAAGAAGTCCAACCGATAGTGGAGAATGTGTGTTGATTACCCGGATTTATACAAAGCTTATCCAAAAAATTGTTACCCTCTCCCGCGGATCGATTAATTGGTTGATGCCACGAGTGGACACAAGATACTACCCCTTATAGACGCTTATTAGGGGTACAAACAAATCCCGATGCACAAACCTGACGAGGAACAAACAAGCTCCATCACCGACTGGGGAACATTTTGTTATAAAGTAATGCCCTTCAGTTTGAGAAATGCAGGGGCAACATACCAAAGGCTGGTAAATCGGATGTTCCAAGAGCAGGTTGGGCGTAATTTTGAGGTATATGTAGATGACATGCTAGTGAAATCCACCAAAACAATGGATCACCTAAAGGATCTGGAAGAAATGTTTGGTGTCTTGAGAAGTTACCAGATGAAGCTAAACCCTCAAAAGTGTTCTTTCGAAGTTCAATCAGGGAAGTTTCTAGGATATGTGGTAAGTAAGCAAGGAATTGAAGCTAGCTCCAACCAGATACAATCCATTAAGGACATGAAGGAACCTAAAACCAGCAAGGAAGTTATGAGCCTAAACGGGAAGGTAGCAGCACTCGACGGTCATTTCTAAGACCACTGATAAATGTATCCATTTCTTCGATGTCATAAAGAAAAAGAAGAATTTCGAATGGAACGAAGAGTGTAGGAAGGCATTCCAAGAATTGAAAGTTTATATGGAAACGCCTCTGGTTTTGTCCAGTCCCGAGAAAGGAGAAACTCTATAACTATACATGGCTGTCTCCGAGTATGCAGTGAGCTCAGTCCTGATAAGAGAAGAAAAGGGGATTCAACACCCTATCTATCATGTTAGCCGAAGGCTAAAGGATGCGGAAACCCGATATCCCGTCATAGAGAAACTAGCGTATGGTTTAATCCCTACCGGACAAAAGCTCAGAGGTTATTTCCAGGCGCACCCTATTAAAGTTTTGACTAGCTTCCCACTCAAACAAGTGTTCAGCAAACCGGAGACCTCGGGGAGACTAATTAAATGGGTATTGAGCTTAGCCAATACAAAATTGAGTTCCGTCCCCGAGCAGCAATCAAAGGGAAAGCTCTCGCAGATTTCATGAACGAGTGCACGAACTTCATTTCGGAACAGTCGATTAAAGAAAATGACTCAAAGACCAAATGGCAACTCTTTGTAGACGGAGCTTCCAACGAGCAGAGAGCAGGTTATGTTATAATCACCCCTGACGGACACCGCTTGCACTATGCCATGAAGTTAGGGTTCTCGGCAACCAACAATGTGGTTGAATATGAATCCATGATAGCTGGTCTGAATCTGGCATTACAATTGAAGATACTGAGGAAAGAAATCTTCAGCGACTCGCTATTAATGGTAAACCAAATAAAACAAACATATCAGACCAAGGAAAAGCGGCTCATCTTATACATGAAGAAGGTGGTAAAGATGCTTCCCCTATTTGAGGATTTCTCAGTCCATCAAATACCCCACGGGGAGAATACCCGGGCGGATGCACTAGCCAAATTAGCCAGCTTCCGGGGAGCTTCCAAAACCCATATAGTGCCGGTGGGATATCAGGAGATGCCCAGCATCGAACAGGAACAATCAAAAACGGGAAAAGAGTTACTAGTTTTGACCAGATCCCAAACCTTAAGAAGGGGAGACGGAGAAGACCAACAAGTGAACTCCGAGAGGGAATCCCCCATAACAGAAACACACCATCAATAAGAAACTACATGGATGACTCCCATGGAGGAATACCTCCTAAGAGGATCGTTTCACCTTAGTAAGCAAGATGCAAGAAAGATAAAACACCAAGCCCCCACATTTGTGATCATAGACAGCGTAATTTATAAAGAGGGATATTCACTTACTTATTTAAGGTGTGTAGGCTTCGAAGATGGACTCGGCCTATTAAGAGAAGATCATGAAGGATGGTGAGGGGACCATTCCCCTGGAGTTAAGTTGGCCAAAAGGGTCATGCGACAAGGTTATTGT
The DNA here is from genome assembly GCA_030737875.1 of Allium sativum. Taxonomy (NCBI): domain Eukaryota; kingdom Viridiplantae; phylum Streptophyta; class Magnoliopsida; order Asparagales; family Amaryllidaceae; genus Allium; species Allium sativum. The sequence continues at coordinate 771,786,783 of CM060924.1, read as the reverse complement.
TGGCCGCGGATGGTTAGTCAATCTATTGAATACATCAAAAGATGCGATAAATGTCAGAAGTACTCAAAGGTGCCGCGACTTCCTCCCAGCAACTTGACCATTAAATGGAGCCCCTAGCCTTTCGATATATGGGGGATAGATTTAATTGGGCCCTTACCACTCTCCAAGGGAGTAGCTAAATATGACATAGTAGCTATTGATTACTTCACCAAGTGGGTGGAGGCAGAACCCCTTCCGGTTTTCACATCCAAAAAGGTATTAAAATTCATAATAAAGAATATCATTACCCGCTTCAGAATCCCACATGAGATCACATCGAACAATGGAACACAACTCGAGAGCGAAGAGTTCACCCGATTCTATGAAAAAATGGAATCATCAAAAGTTTCTCCTCAGTAGCCCACCCAAAAGCTAACGGAGTTGTGGAAACCGCAAATAAGACTATTAAGACAATCCTTAAGAAATGCCTAAATCAGGCTAAAGGAAATTGGGGAGAGGAGTTGCCTCTAACACTATGGGCATATAAAACTTCTACAAAAACAGCTATGGGGCACACCCCCTTTTCCCTGACATATGGATGCAAAGCTATGCTTCCAGTTGAGGTCAAAATTCCATCACATAGAAGGGTAGCATATGTATTTGACCCCACTCAGGAGTTAAGAAAAGAGTCACTAGACTTGATACATGGACTAAGGGATGAGGCTGCAATTAGAACCACCGAATACCGAAGAAGGATCACCAGATATTACAATTTGAAGGTCAAAGTTAGAACCTTCACTAAGGGTGAATTAGTACCTCAAAGAGTAAAGGCTAACACCAAGAATCCGGCTGATGGTCCTCTCAGTCCAAATTGGGAAGGACCATTGATTATCCATCAAGAAGTCATACCCGACACATATAGGCTATGCAGACCCAACGGCGAGTTTGTTCCAAGGACATTGAACTCGGAACATTTGTCAACCATAAAAGAATAGAGGACAAGATCTTTCTCCCAAGAAATCGTCATACAACCAGGGGCATGGAAACCCTCCCAATAGCTCATGAGAAACCCAAAAGGAGTCGAGCTGGAAAAAGGATTGAATCCGTCATCATCGCCAAACTGGCCGGGGCAAGGCATCCCACAGAGGGGGATGATTGTGTTAGTCTTTCTCCTTGCCCAAACCAGAGGGGGAAGGGGTTAAAGCATTGAAAGCATAAGTCGCCACTTCACACTAGAGATGGTCATGGCAGCGCATATAAAAATCAGCATGCCCTGCCTCTACTCGTAGAAGAGTACGCCCTGCCTCTACTCGAACTAAGCACATCCTACCTCTGCTCGCAGAAGAGCATGTCCTACCTCTGCTTATGTTCCGCGTTACCCACAGAAGGAAGAGAAAACCCCTTTCATCGCCTACGATGGTCATGATACCCCTTGGAGAAGGTGGCGTATAAACCTCTATCAGTGCCTACGATGGCCCGTATAGAGCGTCAAAAGAGTAAACCTTAGTTCTATGCCAACGATGGCCCCGTCTAAGTTTTAAGCCCTTATCATCGCCTACGATGGTCAGGATAAGGCACCTCCTGGAGGGAGGTCGGTTAAGCCCTTGGGCCCTGCTTGCGGATAGGCTAGCTAAGCGCTCCGGACGCATAGGACCAGAGAGTAGCCAACAAAGCAAGTACATCCTCTGCTTTGACATCAAAAGCCCAAGGGGAGGCTCAACAAAGCACACATCCTCTGCTTTGACATTAAAATCCCAAGAGGAGGCTCAAAAAAACCACATACAACCCCTGCTTTCCAAATCAATACCGGAGGGGAGTTCCGATCTTCAATACTAATATTCGAATCGGGATCGATTCGGCGCTTTGCCAATACCGGACGGGAGTTCCGGTCTTCTATACTAATACCCGAATCTGGGTCGATTCGGTTCTTTGCCAATACCAGAGGGGAGTTCCGGTCTTCTATACTAACACCCGAATCTGGGTTGATTCGGCGCTTTGCCAATTCTGGAAGGGTTTCCGGTCCTTATTCTAAAATACCCGAATTTAGGTAGATTCGGCTCTTCATAAATGTAGGAAGAGTTTCAGGTCCTTAATCTAAAAATACCTGAATCTGGGTAGATTCGGATCTTCATTAATGCCGGAAGGGTTTTAGGTCTTTAATCTGAAAATACCCAAATCCGGGTAGATTCAGCTCTTCATCAACGCCGGAAGAGTTTTCGGTCCTTAGTCTAAAAATACCCAAATCTAGGTGGATTCGACTCTTCATAAATGCCAGAAGGGTTTCCAGTCTTTAATCTAAAAATACCTGAATATGGGCGGATTCGGCTCTTCATTAATACCGGAAAGGTTCCCGGTCTTCAACCCTTAAGTTCTCAGATCTGGATGAATTCGGCTCCATAATCTTGACCCGTCCGAGTCCGGATAATATTCGACTCAACATCATTGTCGAAAAGAGTTTTCAATCTTCCATCAAGGCCTGAATTTAGATCACTTTATTACTCCACATGGCATCGAAAGCGAATCTCTTCGACAAGCCCTGTGGCGTAACTTAGCATTGGAAAGTAATTGGCAAACAAATAGGAGAAAACAAGGGGAAAGAAAATTGACTTGGAAAGTCGAAGACACCCCTTCACTTGGGGGCAAATGTTACTACCAAAATGATCTTAGTGACAGTGAAGGGATGTTAAACGAATATAAGGAAGGAATAAAGAATTCAAGAGCAACTCAAGCTGATACCCCCTATGGAGAAAAGGGACCCGAAACTTACCGGGCATCAGCAAAGGTTCATCCGATAGGGTCTACATGCCAAGAATCAACCAATGGACACCAACACATTAAAAAAGGAAGAGTACCAGATTGGGGCAATATGTAACCAACCCCTGAAGACTGACTCCATAAGAGACGAAAGTGGTTACCTTTGTAAGTAACATGGGTATCACTGAAAGCTATCTTCTAGAAAGCCAAGCTAGAAGGCTAAACCGAGACTCAAGCAAGGATACAGACTACTAGCACTATCCTGCCTAGTACCTAAACCATCAATGGTTCTAAATCGGCAGACATACACGTACATAATGAGGGCAAGCCCCTCCAAGTACCCGCGATAAAGCCGAAAGCCTACATCTGAGAGCCTACCACCAAGGACCAACACTTGAAGGCATCCTCTGAGAAACTCGAAACGCCTCCGCAATCCATCTCGGCAAAAATCTCCATTCCATCAAGGAGAGGCCCCAATTCACTTGGAACCCTTGCTTCGAAGACTGTAACTAGCACCGTGAGAAGGACAGACAGCCAAATGCCCGAGACCAAGAGAAATAGCGGCCAACAGGAATCATTCAGGCCCATCACCCTACTGATAGGAAGACCCCAGATTCTCTATAAATAGGACCGCATAAACTCCACAAAGGGGGACGAACTTTTTATTTCTCAATTTACTTCCTTCCTTCTCAAGAGGAGCCAATCATTAATTCTTGTAATATATCTAAAATCTATGAATGGAGAATTCTGAGTCCCATACATCTTGCGATTTGATAATCTTGTAGTATCATAATGATGAAACAGGGTCTAACACTAACCTTTCTAATGAGGAGATCAACTGGGGCACTCCGGCAGCAGAGGAAAAGGGCTTTGCAGAAATGTAAAGTCCCCTTCTCCTCTCCTTAAGGGATCGCCATGATTGATCCACTCTCATATTGAGCATAACGCATCCCAAACATTGATGTAGCGAAATCGCATACGAATTCCTAACCCGATCCCTGTCGTAATCTAGACTCCTCTCTTAGGAAGATCTTACATGAGAGGATCGTCGAAGTTAAAGAATGTTGCGACACCCTCATCTATGAATTTAAGGGAAACGTTAGCACATTTTCTTCTTAATGGAATACACAGTGTCACTGTCATAGCTTAGAGGCTTACCAATTCTAGATCCAGGATTATATCCTGAGGACCCTGAGTCATAACCACGGAAAATTTTATGAACGCATACATTACATACCATACTCCGGGTGTTGACGAAAAATGTCGTTAACAGGGAGCCATGTATGAAAGACTCCATATTTTTGGTATGTACTTAGACAACTATTTCAACAAGCCAGGTTTAATTTATTCTTCCCATGTCATGTATAATACTATAATTAGAGGTCCAGTATAATATTGTTGAAGGAAAAATGTATATTTTATTAGAAACTATTATTGGGACAGTTGTAGATTTTCTTCATACAAGTATACTCTCCAGGTTGTCCCCAGTTTGGAAACAGGCCTAGGTTAAAAAGCCAAGGAACATCAACTGCAAAATTCGAAATAGGTTGAGAGTAAACTAATAATATCAAGTAATGTGAAATACTGTATGCACTGGAGTAACTACATGGACCAATGTAACATAATAAAGATGAGGCAACCTTTCACTCCAATTCGAAAGCCACTGGCTTTATAACATCCATCATAAATATCTCTTTTTCTCTCCTCCTCACCTTTTTTGATGTCTTTGCAACACATGATTGACAGTAAAATGATTGGGCAGTATTAAGGCATTTGCTTTCTGGACCACTCTGTTATCTCCGTGTCTGCTTCCAGCCAAAAGATGTGCATTCTTGATTTCTTGTGCATCAGTTTTGTTCCCCTTTATGATTTTTATCTTTTTTTATGCATGGCACATTCAATATATATATATGACAGGTATTTTTGTCCAATATTCATCTATGAATATTTGTATAAGCATTAAGCAATACATATACTTGAACTAATATGTTATCAAGTAGTTCAGCTCTTGAAAGTAGTTTAGATTATGCTGTTAAAAACTATTATATACAATCTTGTGTTTCAAATTTTTTGTTTTCTTTTTTGTGTGGTCAGTATGTCATTTATAGTGATTCACTTGCACAAAACTTACAAATGGTTTCATCTTACTCACCATTCACAAAATGTCTCATTCTTAAATTTCTCAATCTTATTTCAGAGTTTTTATCTGTATGATAATAAAGTCCTCCTACAACAAGGACCACTGTGACTTTCTTCAGCTCTTTAATCACACACTACCATGGACCATTTTAACCCATATACATACATACATACATACATACATACATACATACATACATATACATATATATACACATATAATTAGTTCTTCAATGATCCATTCTAATAGTTTATATACTGATTGCATGTTGCAACCTATTATATATTTAGTTGTTCGATGAATCGCTAGGGATGATCCGAATAGTACGTGCGCTTACACGATAGCGACCAACATGTCTAATCCCTTCTTCATACTTTGATTATTATAATTGTTATGATACATGAATTAATTAACATATCCTTACAATTTGGTAAGTTTATAAGCAACATGGAGAAACACAAGCATGATGCAATATTAATAACGGTGATTGCATCTTTGGACCACTACAAAATATCTTGTAGTTGAGTAAAGGTCTGATATTTTACTTTTTTAACAGTTTATATATTAATTGAACATTTCTACGTATTCTATATTTAGTTGTTCAACGAATCGCTGGGGACGATCTGAACAGTATGTGGGCTTACACGATAGCGACCAACATGTCTAATCCCTTCTTCATACTTTGATTATTAGTATTGTTATGATATATGAATTAATTAACAAAGCCTTACAATTTGGTTAGTTTATAAGAAACACGAAGAAACACATGCATGATACAATATTAATAATGGTGATTGCATTTTTGGACTTCAACTCTTTTACAGTTGAAACCGTGAAAGAATGCGGGCTTAATTGTAAAAGGTTGAAATCAGGAGACCTTGATTGGTTGGGTTCAGGGGATCAACCAATTTTGGATTCAGATGATTTCAACTTTAATGAATGCATGACGGACTTATGGTTTTTAATTTATTACATATGCTAACAAGTGGTATTATTGTATTGAAATGATTGTAAACATCAGAGTTGGCCACGCTGTCTTTGTGTTCCAGTTTTGATATCACTATGACATGAGTCATAAGGAGTTTGATTATTTTGGGAAAGTTGTATTATTTTGGAAAAACTGCAAATATGTTGTATGCACATGGAAAATTTGTGCATTTAAGTAGTTAGCAGTCATGATTACATCTTTAGGTCATCATTTATCATCACTTGTGTAATTTGACCATAAAGCTTTCGAATCTCTAGCTCTAGGATAATAGTCCTTCGTCGTGTTTTTAAAACTATAAAATCATGCACACATATTTCTGGTTAAAGGGAAAAAATAAATAAATGGGACATTATGTTGGTTAAAAGTTTTGAATTTCAATAGCTTCACATGGTTTCTCTTGTTAGGAAGCGGATATTAAAAAGAAACACTCAAGTGAGATATTTTAATATCAATGAATATTAGGTCGATAGTGCGGGGATCAGTTATATAACTCAGAAAATGTTAACTGGAAAGAAGTATAGCAGATGGCAACATAGATTGATAGTGTTGTCGCTTATTTGCTATTGTTTCTCTATTCGAAAGTTATGTTTCATTTATTAACAATATATCTACTATCTCAAGTTATTGTTTTGGATCGAAGTAAATAATAATGTCAAAAGTGTTGTTGTATTAGGGTAATAGTCTAGGGTATATTGCTTTTTAATGGTTGCACGCATCAAATGTTTGAATTATTGTATTAAAATGAATTTATGAATCAGTTTTTTGTATGGATTATGAAATTATAATTGATTTTTTTGTATTATCTTATTTAGTCAGCATTTGTCATCAATTTGATTTAAGTAATTATAATATTGGATACAATGATTATTTGTTTTGTGAAGAGATTTTATTGGTATTTAAATCAATGGAGTGATATTTCGCATTGATGGTCAAAAACAACCAATGCAAAAAAAGATGTGTCAAAGACAATGTCCTCTATATTGCATCGGTTGAAGCTCTAAGCGGTGCAAAGCATATTATTTGCACTGGTTATTACAAAAACTGATGCAACATAGTAACTAGTTTTAAGCCGAAAACCTTCCTTTTGCACCGGTTATTGCTAACAACCGATGCAAAATTACAGTTGTTGCATCGGTTCTGAAACCGAGCAATTTTTTTATCCTTATTACATTAGTTGCATATGCATCGGTGCTGAACTGATGCAGCAGGGGGGGTAAACAACCAATGCAACTGACCTATTTTGTAGTAGTGTAAACTATGCTTGGATAGGGAGATAGGAAATCTTTATATAATAGTTGCATGAAATCCAAGTACAGATAGAAAAGGTGCATAAAAGAAAAATGGAAGATGTGAAGTTTTTCATTTTCCACCTTTTTGTAACATAAGAAAACGAATTCAGAAAATTAGAATTTTATGTAGTTTGCAAATTTAAAGTTGGTTGGTAGAGTTTGGATGCAAAAATTGGATGAACTATGCTTGTAATAACTCGAAAAATCAGAACCAATTTAAAAATTTTATTTTAGCTATTTTAATGAATTTTGACTATTTAAAATGATTTATTTTAAATAATATCGATTTAAAATTAATTTAAGTCGAAGTTAGTACGTATATATTTATTTTGATTATAAAAGAGCCTGAAATGGCATGGTAGTTTAAAATTTTGATTTCAAATTTCAAATGAATGTACATAATTTAAAATAAATCGGATTTCAGTAAAATCAGAAATATTTGAATCTGTTTAATTTTATCTTTCTAACGAATGTGAAAAATCCACATTTCATAACGAGAATTGAAAGTTATGTCCGGTTTTAAATTTAAAATAGTCGCTATGGAATTTAATATAATATATAGCCCTTAAAAATAGAATTGTGCAAACGACCTCTGCTTTCAACGAAACCACTTTTGTTGGATCCGCAATGTCAGTTTATTGTTAGGTTTAAAATTCCATAATTTTTGGAATTAATATGTGAGCGTGGTAAATTAAAACGCGTTTGGTAATTTCTGTTGAACTGGATCGACCATTGAAAAGGCCATTTTTCAAATGGTCTCCAAATTCAACGAAATTAATTTTGTTGGGACCGTATCGCCAAAACATAGCTAGATTTATTTTTTGGGAATTTTTGGGATCAGTATGTAGCCTCGGTAAATTAAAATGTACATTCCAATTTAATATTGAACATTATATATTTTAAATTTAGAGAAAACTTGACTGAAACAGTCTAATGGGCTTACGAAACATAGTCCATTGTGTCCGGAATGGTGTGGAAATTATGCAAATGAAACCCTTGTATCGCCGCAAGGCCTAGGATAGCGGAGGAGCCATGTTGGACACGATGCTAGATTTAATTACCTTGTCATTATAATGCCGAAATTTTCTGAAATATTCATGTGTTGTAAAATATTCGTGTTTGAAATAAAATTTGTTGAACAATAAAAATTACAATTTCATTGTATGTATAAAATATATAAAATATTCATGTTTAGAAAAAATTTGTTTGAACAATAAAAATCACATTCTTATTGTATGTATAAAATATGTAAAATATTCATTGTTTGAAATAAAAATATGTTAACAATAAAAATTACATTTTTATTTTGTATGTATAATGATCATTGTTTGAAATAAAAATATGTTAATAATAAAAATTATGTTTTTATTGTGTATGTAGGAATGATTAAAAATATTCATTGTTTGAAATAAAAATATGGTAAAAAAATTACATTTTTATTGTATGTATGTTAGATTAAAATATTGTTATTAACATGTTAGCGATGTTAATATAAAAAATAATCATTTGTCATTATATGGTTTGTTTATTTAAAATGTTATCATTTACATGTTAGTAGAAAATGATCATTTGTCATTATATGTTTTGTTTATTTAAAATGTTATCATTTACATGTTAGTAGAAAAATGATCATTTGTCATTATATGTTTTGTTTATTTAAAATATAATCATTTACATGTTAGTAGAAAAAGGAATCATTTGTCATTATATGTTTTGTTTATTTAAAATATAATCATTTACATGTTAGTAGAAAAATGATCATTTGTCATTATATGTTTTGTTTATTTAAAATGCTATCATTCACATATTAGTAGAAAAATGATCATTTGTCATTATATGTTTTGTTTATTTAAAACATTATCATTTACATGTTAGTAGAAAAAGAATCATTTGTTATTATATGTTTTTTTATTTAAAACATTATCATTTACATGCTAGTGTAGTAGAAAAATGATCATTTGTTAATATATGTTTGGTTTATTTAAAATTTAATTATTTACATGTTAACAAAGTAGAAAAATGATCATTTGTTAAACATTATCATTTACATGTAGTGATGTTAGAAAAACAATAATATGTATTGATTCATTAAAATAATGTCCTTTACATATTGGCAGAGTTAGAAAAATGTTCATTTGTTAAATATGTATTGATTCATTAAAATAATGTCATTTACATGTTAGCGAAGTAGAAAAATAATTATATGTTAATATATGTTTTATTTGTTAAAAACATCAATTTTAACATGTTAGTTAAAATAAAATAATTACATGTAAATATATGTTTAGTATGATAAAAATGTCACTTTTAACATGTATGTGAAGTGTATAAAATTTACATATCTTGAAATATATTTTTGTTCATTATAATATCATTTTTAACATGAATATGAAGTGTACAAAATTATTTGAAGAATAAATGGTTTTGAAATCGTCGAACGAATGATATATATATATAATTAAACGAATCGTGCGCGATAGTTCGCGTTTTAGAATCGTAATTTTAAACGATTATACCAAAAGATCCGACCGTCGGATTTTCCCAAAACTGGAACTTCTAGGTTCACTTTGGAAAGATCTTTCCAACGATTTTAAATTTGTTAAGATCCAACGGTTAGATTTCGAGAAATGTGTAATTCAAATCTGAATAAAAACAATGCCAGGGCCGCGTAATGACCTGAAACGTCGTTCAAATAAAATGGGCTATTTTTATATAAATAAAAATAGCGATAAATCGTTATAAAATATTATAAATGATATGATATGGAAATAAACCAATTTCACTTGGTTTATAAAGTAATATGGACGATTAGATTCTTTGACGCTAATCTATAGTATTGAATTGAATTTAACCAAAGAAAAGAAATGATTTGAATTATTTATATTCGAGAATTATTTGAAAAGGCCGAGTTAAATCTCATTTCAAATAATTATACGACGATTGAAAGTCGAAGATATCGAAGACGGTGGTTGAAGACCGGCGATCTTCACATCGAATGGATGACTATTGATGCCCTGGATTGGTTAGTTCCCAAGAAGGGGTTTAAGTGCTAGTTGTCCGGACGTACTTGTTGATTGCCCGGATATGCGAGGGCCTCTCTTCCATATTGGACATATGGAACGAGGAATAAAGTGCCTCCGTTTTCGTTCAGACCAGAACAAACTTGTAAATGGATGTATGTCTGACATTGGATTTTATTCTATGTTGATTGATCTCTATTAAATATATATCTGCTTGGTGCCAGAGAATTTATTCTCTTGCTTAACACCCTTCTTTGAGACGTACGAGCTCAGAAGTTATATATCGATAGACATCAGTCGCATGGCATCAATTGTTAGTGTGGCATGCTAAGATGCAAATGATCAAGGCTTTTGTTGAAAAGCAGAGCCTTGTGGTTGATGATCAAAGCACAACTTTAATTAGCATAACTTTGTGTATAACATTAATTCATGAGCCTTGCACCTCGGTATGGACAAGAAACGGTAGAAGGACCCCAAGGAGAACATGTGTTTCTTTCTAGCTAGAAGTGGTGTCATGGTATGGAGCCCAAACATTTTTTACTTAAGTGGATGATTGAAAGAGAAGTACCTCGGATTTGAGTCCCTAATGGCTCTTGATTTACTCCCCATAGGGAGGGGAAACGTATTGTTCAGGAATAATGGCTTCATTTTTCTAAAAAAAACATTACGTTGTTTAATGATTTACTTTATTTCATGCACTGACAATAAAATAGGGTAAATCCGTTCCGCATTAGTGGCGTGGTCCTATGATTGACCTTATTATTAAATAAGTTAAGTAAGAATTCTCATACCAGTCCCACGACTGACTCGTAGTTTGTTTCACTTAGAAACTCGGGTGCCCCTATTTTCTACACTGGCAGCCTTGTATTCAGGTTTTATGTAACAACCCGGAAAATCCAAACCAGTTTAAATTTTTTAATTTGGCTATTTTAGTGGATTTTAAATATTTAAAATAAATTATTTTAAATAATAATGAAGAAAAGTATGTTTGATTTGATGTTTGAAAATAAATATATTTATTTTAATTATAAACAAGGTCTGAAATGGCGCGACAGTTTCAAAATTTGAATTCAAACTTTGACTGACAGTACCGGGTGCAAAATAAAATGGATTTTGGTGAAACCAAAAATATTTAAATCTGTTTATGAATATCTTTCTAAGGAATCTGGAAAATTGAAGTTTCATAGCGGGAATCAAAAGTTATGGCCAAATGAATTTTCAGAAAGGTCGCTATAGAGTATATATAGCCTGTGAAGATAGTCATTTTGCAAACGACCTCAGAATTCAGCGAAACCACTTTTGTTGGATCCGGGATGTCAAATTATTTTTGAAGCTAATATGTGAGTGTGGTGAAGGAAAATGTGTTTGGTTGATTTCAGTTAAATTGGATCGACCAGAAAATGGCCATTTTTCAAATGGTCTCAGAATTCGACGAAACTATTTTTGTTGGGACCATTTCGTCAAAACATAGCTAGATTAATTTTTCGGGAATTTTTAGAATCAGTATGTGGCCCCGGCAAATTGAAATGTACGTTCAAATCAAATATTGAATGTTTTATGTTTTAATTTGATGAAAAATTGACTGTAACAGTCGAGTGGGCTTACGAAACATATCCAATTGTGTTCGGAATGGGGGTATTTAGCTAGGGGCAACAGTCGTTGGGTTTGGATTGGAGTTCGTTTAAAAGAAACCTAATTTTTGGAATATATATATGGGCCAATAGAAAAATTCCATTCATAAATTAAAAATATAAAAAAAAATATCAGTAAACCCTCGCCCCCTCGTAACCGACGGCGGAAACCGCTCACCATCTTCCTTGCCATTTTCCGACCGCCCCGTTCATCTTTCGCCCCCAATCCAGTTCAGCTTTTTGAAGCCCTCATCCTCCTCTTCAAATCAATCCCCGCTGCACCCTCCCTCGTCGTTCCTTTCTCGAGTTCAGTGCCTCAGAAGACCGCTGCCGTCGAGCTTGAAATCTCCACCACCGGAGATCCGAGTTCAATGTGACCTACCTCGTCGGAAAGCCCTCTCGTAGCTCTAAGTCGTGGTACCCTCCGATCCCCTTCAAACACAACGGATTGGATGAAATTTCAAAACCTAGTTTTGAATCTAAGTGAAGGTATACGGGTTTGGTAATTTTGAAATGATTTTAACACTTTTGAGTGTTGCAAAACTTCTAAAAATCATATCTCTCTCGTTTGTTGACGAAATCCAGTGAAACAAGGACTCGTGCGGACGTCCTCTACATTCTAGAAGAGACCGGATATTTTTCTGAGCCTTCTACAATTTTTGGAGGAGTGGAACCCAATGTGAGATATCTGGTTTATAAACGATATGGAAATGATGATGTATAAATTATATAGTCGATGTATGAGTTATATAAGCGTTGTACACCTCATGTATAAGTGTTGTATAAGTTGTATGTTCGATGTATAAGTAATATATGCATTGTATTATATGCAATGAAATGATATTGAAATATATTGAAATGAAATCAAAATATATTCATATACTAATACCTATATATTTATATATATACTCCCCTCGTCCACAGACCATGGACGATATATAGTGGTTGTGATATTATTTGGATTTGGTTAATGTGAAATTTGGTGAATATCATGAATGGTTGATTGGAAATGATTGATTGTGGTTGAAATCCCAATAGGATAATTATATGGGAAAATTCGTATGCGTACGAACTAGATATTGATATCCCCATTGTCAAAATCTACGAGGCTTTAAGTAGAGCGAGGAGCCGTACTCGGGACGGTGCCGGTTTTAACTACCCAGTCGTTATGCTACCAAAATTTTCTAAAATATTTCAATGTTTGATTTATTTTCATGTATTGAAATATATTCATGTGATGAATGAAATAAAATGGTTTGGACAATAAAAATAACATTTTTATCGAATGAATGAAATGAAGTGGTTTGAATGATAAAAATAACATTTTTATCGAATGAATGGAATAAATTGTTTTAACAATAAAAATCACATTTTTATTGTATGTACGGAGTATGTAAAACATTCATTTTTGAAATAAATTGTTTTACAAATAAAAATCACATCTATATTAAATGTATGAAGTATATAAAATAATCGTGTTTTGAAATAAATTGTTTTGACAATAAAAATCACATTTTTATTATACATATAAATTGTTAAGAATAATGATGTGTTGAAATATATATTTGTTGGATAAAAATATCATTTTTATCAAATATATGAAATGAATATGGTTTTGAAATCGAAGAATGAATTATATTTATATATATATAAAAATATAATTAAAATAAATCGAATAACGAAGCGGCAGTTTGTATTTTTAAACCGTGATTTCAAACGATCTTTACGGGAGATCCGACCATCGGATTTTCCCGAAACCGAAACCGGTAGGTTCGCTTTGAAAATATCTTTCCAATGACACCAAATTTGCAAAGATCCAACGGTTGGATTGCCTGGAATGTTGAATTCAAATCTAAATGAAAACAGCGCTAGAATCGATTTTATATATATATATATATATATATAATTAAAGTAAATCAAATAACGACGCTGTAGTTTGTATTTTGAAATTGTAACTTCAAACGATTGTACCGGAAGATCCGACCATCGGATTTTCCCAAAACTAGAACCATTGGATTCGTTTTGAAAAGATCTTTCTAATGATATAAATTTTGTAAAGATCCAACGGTTGGATTTTCAGATATGGGTAAATCAAATCTGAAGAAAAATAGCGCCATGGCCGCGTGTTGGCCTGAAGCGTTGTTTGAATGAATTGGTTATTTTAAATAAATAAAAATAGCGATAAATCGTTATAAAACATTGTAAACGATATGGAATGGAAATAAACTGAATTTACTTGGTTTATTGGATATTTGATGGTTGAATGTGTTTGACGTGAAATTTACATTAATGAACTGAATTATTGATGTCGAATAATTTAACCACTAAAATGAATTGATTTGAATTCTAAATATACGTGAATTATTTGAAAAGGCCGAATTAATTCTCATTTCAAATAATTGATCGACGGTTAGATGTCAAAGATATGAAGATGGTGCAAGACCAACGATCTTAACATCGAATGGATGGGTGCTACTGATGCTCACGATGGGAGTAGCTACCTTGAAGGGGCTAAAGTGGTAGCCGTACAAATGTACTTATTGATTGTATGGATGTGCGAGGTATAAGGTGCCTCCGGTTTCGTTCAGACCCAAAATGGACTTGTAAATGGATGTGTGTCTGACGTTGTATATTGACAACGTGGCATGCAGAGATGTGGTGATCAAAGCTTTTGTTGAAAAGTAGAGCTTTGTGGTTGATGATCAAAGCACAGCTTTAAATAGCTAGCTTTGTGTTTAGCGTAGTTTCGCAAGCCTCACACACCGGTATGAGCCAGAAACGAGAGAGGACCTCAGGGAGGACATGCGTTTCCTTCTAGCTAGGAGTGGTGCTTTGGGTTTTACACGCCCGGGCATTTTACTTATGTGGATGATGGAAAGCGAGACGTCTCGGTTATTTTGGTCTCTTTGGAGCCGAAGCATGGTCTTTATACAGGCCAGATTTACGTCCCATAGGGTGGGAAAACGCAGTGTTCAGGCATTTTAATCCACATCGAGTGGACCGGAACTGTCGCTCCAGGGGTCGATGCATTCTAATCCTGAGACATGGGCTAGATTGTCTCGAAGCGGGAAGGACGATCTCATGCCTTGGTTCATGACGGAAATCCAATTTCCAAATACGACATCATGCGGTTTTGACTTTATGTCTATATATGGCGACATTGTGGTATAGGGCATTAATGCCGTCTATGATTGATATTTATGATTGAAATTGTTTTTGAAACATATAAACACTAGCAATAATATCAAATGATTTGTTTATCTCGTATCAAGCATATTTTGGCCATTATAAGGTAAAACTCTATCCTCCGGTTTGCATTGCATTGTGTGATGGGAACTGAGTCTTATAATGGCTTCATTTTTTATAAAAAGCATTGCGATGTTTAAAAGATTTAATTGTTTAAAGCACTGGCAATCCACTGGAGTAAATCCGTTCCGCGTTAGCGGCGTGGTCCTATGATTGACCTTATCGTAAAATATGTTAAGTAAATTTCTCATGCCAGTCCCATGACTGACTCGTAGTTTGTTTCACTTGCAAACCCGGGTGCCCCTATTTCTACACGGGCAGCCTTGTATTCAGGTTTTAGCAGGCTCTTTCTGGATAGCTGGAGCTGAAGCTGGATTGTATCATTTATCTCTTTTATGTTGTTCAGCTCCTATTATACATATTATGTCTTGATTCCACTGTAGACATTTATGTAAAGCTGAAATGTATTTTGTACTAAGTATGATTCTGTATACTGTGTAACTCTGATGTTTATATTTATCCAGTGTATTCTATTGTACATTATCTGGTGTATTTGTTTATTTATGTTCTGTTTTTATCTATTTATGTGTTATATTCCAAAGATTACCCTTGCCACCATGGAACGGGGTTTGGGGTCGTCACAACATGGTATCAGAGCTTTAGTTAAGCTTAGTTCTGGAATATAACATATTAACGAACTCGTCAGAAATAGAACCAATAGTGTTCTAGGAAGGATCACTCATTTGAGATAGGATCAGTAGTATCCTAGAATGAGTGAAGCAGAATGAAATACACTGCAATAGACACATTTACATTCAAGTTTTGTCTCTATGTTTTAAAAATACCTTTTCTGTTGGCCTACCACTTTGTCTGCTATTTGCTGACATTGAATAATGAGTGGCAGAAGCAGAAGAAATAATCCTATGGTTTAACAAATTAATGAGCCAGTTGTGCTCCCTCAACCAGGATCGGATATAGAAGCTCTATTGAAAAAATATAGAAATCTGGGTGGAGTACCATTCTTGGGCAAAGAATCTATTATTAAAACACAAGCTTGGATTCGTTCTACTGAGAAAATCTTTGAAGGTTTAAAGCTAAGAGATGGCAAGAAAAGATTAATGGCATCTTGGGCACTCAAAGACGAAGCTTTGTTCTGGTGGGATTCGATTATTAAGGATAATCCAGAAGGTAATATTACCTGGGATAGATTTAAAGAGATTTTCAGTGAAAGATTTATTCCTCCCGAAGCAACTGAGCGATTATGTGATGAATTCTATTATCTGATACAAGGAGATATGACCATTCCGGAATATCATAAGAAATTCAATGAACTTTCTCCTTTTTCCCCTCATCTAATTCAAAATCCGAAGAGGAAGAATATGAGGTTTATTAACGGGCTCTAGAAAAAGTACCAAAGTAGTGTAATGGGGCATGTGAAGCTTCCTTTTTCTGAAATGATATACATGGATTATTAGTATGATGATTTGATAAGAGAGGCCTTTTTGACGATGAAGAGGAAGGCTGTTCTAGCGACAAATAGAAATTTGAAACTGATAGACCAGAGACGAGTACACAGCCAGAGGCCAGTACGAGGTCTGAGTTCAGTAGGAAGCCTAGATTCAATAGGAAAAGGGTTAAGTCTGAGAAAGAACCAGTAACGACTGCCATATGCAATAACTACAAGAAGCCTAGGCATTTTCAAGGGAATTGCAAATCCTCGAAAAGGGAAAGAAATGTTGGGTCAAAATCCAAGGACAAGTTCCAAGAGAAAAGAAAATGCAGTGAATGCCATCAGACTGCCCATCTTGCGAAGGATTGTCGGTTATTAAAGAAATCCGAAGAAGTACATATAAATGAAGTTGCAAAAACTTTTGCACCCTCATCTAGTCACGGAAGGCCAGATGTTTTAGAAGGCACGCTTACTGTCAAAAACATCCCAATTAAAGTACTGTTTGATACAGGCGCGTCGCGAAGCTTTATTGCAAAGAACGCGGTCAAGAAACTGGATTTGAATTTGAAAAAGCTCAAAGCACCATTGACTGTTCATAATCTGTGATGACCCCAAACTTCCGTAGACCGAAAGTAAGGATAATCATTTTGGAATACAACATATTTACGACAATAAACAGATCTCAGAGAAAGAACATAACACATAAACACCTCAGCGGAAATAAAATGTCATCAGCATCACAACAGAATCATCAAAGTATGCAGTTTTATAGGATCCACTTAGCATAATAGAAGTCTTAACAAAAGAGAAACAAGTCCCAAATGAAAGGAAATAAGTTTCAAATCCCATTACATACATCAAAAGCAAAAGATGGAAAAATGTCTCAAAAGCAGAATAAAAGATGGAGAAAGGTCTTCTTCTTCTTCCAAAGCAAGCTCCAACCAGAAAGTATCACCTAGAAACCTGTCAATTGGCAGCACGTGTGGAAAGAGGGCACCCGAGTTTGCAAAAGTGAATCAAACTACGAGTCAGTCATGGGACTGGTGTGAGAATTCTTAACTAAATTAACTATCAAGATGGCGAATCTCAGGACCACGCCGCTAACGCAGAACGGGTTTACTCCATTGGATTGCCAGTGCAATATTTTATAAAGTTTATATAAAACAGCGAAATGACTTTTGAAAAATGAAATCGTCATAAGACTCAGATCCTATCACACAATGCAACGCACACAGGAGGATAGAGTTTTCCCTTATGACGATCAAACATGCTTAATACGTGAAAAGTAATATTTTAATATTATCATTAGTGTTTAAGTAGTATTAAAATAATTCAATATAAATATATCAATCCTAGACGGTATAGTACCCCATCATACTATGTCGACGTATATAAGTTTACAATCAAAACCGAAATGTCGTCGTATTGGGAATTGGTTTTCTGTCATGAAATCGAGGCTAGGGATCGTCCTCTTCCGATTCGATACACTCTACCAAATGCCTCAGGATCCCCCGCAGTGAACCCTTGGATCTTCAGGGCCGGTCCCCACCTAACGGTAGTGGATTGGCAATTCCTGAACACACGCTTCCCGGTTCCTTGGAACCTATAGTATGACCACTTCCGGCCTATAAAAACCCTGAGGTACCTCAATCCAAAATCCACATAAGTAAAATGCCGGGTCGTGTTAAAACCCAAACACCACTAGCTAGAAAGAAACGTGTGCACTCCCTGCAGTCCTAATCCCGTTTTTGACTCATACCGGGTGCGAGGCTCGCGAAGTTACGTTATACACAAAGCTATGCCTAAACAGGCTATGCTTTGATCATCAGCCACAAGGCCTGCTTTTCAACAAAGCCTTGATCATTGCATCTTGGCGTGTCACGTTGACAATTCAACGTCATGCTATCGATAACTACTACTACGTATCCGGGTGTTAAGTAGAGAATAAATTCTCTACCACCAAACAAACATATATTAATAGAAATCGATTTAATTACATGAAGTGGATTTCAATGTCAGACATGCAACCATTTACAAGTCCGTTC
This sequence comes from Allium sativum, assembly GCA_030737875.1. Taxonomy (NCBI): domain Eukaryota; kingdom Viridiplantae; phylum Streptophyta; class Magnoliopsida; order Asparagales; family Amaryllidaceae; genus Allium; species Allium sativum. The sequence continues at coordinate 771,768,241 of CM060924.1, read as the reverse complement.
TGGGTCTGAACGAAACCGAAGACACCAAAGAGGTTCTCGCTAATCCGCACGATCAACACACACGTCCGGACAATTACTGCTTCAACCCAGTCCCGGGAGCAAGTCAGTCCAAGGTATCAGAAGTCATCGTCCATTCGATGTGAAGATCGCCGGTCTTCAACCATCGTCTTCTTACATCTTTGATTCAATCGCCGTTCAATTATTTGAAATGAGTTAAACTCGGCCTTTTCAAATAATTGTCGCATAATTTTAGTTTAAAACATTTCATATATATTTATAACTATTTATCGCTATTTTTATTTATTAAAAATAGCTCGAAATAAATAAACGACGTTTTGGGTCAATGGGCGGCGCTGGCGCTGCTTTTACCAAAATTTGATTTACACATATCTTAAAATCTAACCTTCGGATTTTGATGAAATTTACATCGTTGGACAGCTCTTCCCAAAGCGGTCCTAACGGTTCCAGTTTTGGGAAAATCCAACGGTCGGATCTTTCTATATATTCGTTTGAAGTTACGATTGTCGATACACGAACTGCCGCGCTCGTTTCGTTTAATTTTATATTTATATATAAACCATTGGGCGATTCCCTTTGTTAAAATCCATTCCTTTTATTCTATGAAAGTAATATTTTCGTCCGCCAATTCTAATGCGACAAAAATGATGGTTTCAACAATCTATCATTTTATATCAAATAAAAATGACATTTTTGTTCGCCAACTCTAATGCGACCAAAAATGATAATACAACGATGTATATTTTTATATTCAACAAAAGAATGACATTTTTGTTCGCCAATTCTAATGCGACAAAAATGATAATTTAACGATGTATATTTTTATTTTCAAATAAAAATGACATTTTTGTTCGCCAACTCTAATGCGACAAAAATGATAATTCAACGATGTATATTTTTATATCAAATAAAAATGACATTTTTGTTCGCCAACTCTAATGCGACAAAAATGATAATTCAATGATGTATATTTTTATATCAAATAAAAATGACATTTTTGTTCGCCAATTCTAATGCGACGAAAATGATAATTTAACGATGTATATTTTTATATCAAATAAAAATGATATTTTTGTTCGCCAACTCTAATGCGACAAAAATGATAATTTAACGATGTATAATTTCTTTAATTATAAAATTGTTCTTTTATCCTATGTGATTTAAAGACATAAAAATGCACTTTTTATTCTATTTCATTTTAATGACATAAAAGTGAACTTTTTATCCTATTTCATTTTTATAACATAAAAGTGAACTTTTCATGTTTTTATAAAATATATATATTTTATCTTCTACAATGAAAAATGTAAATTCTTCTATCTTCTCCTAGAAAAAGGTAAATCTTATATTTTAACATAGAAAAAGTAAATTTCCTATCTTTCTTCATTACATTAGAAAAATGTAAATTCTCTATTACACTTTATTACAATAGACAAATGTAAATTCCCTATTACACTTTATTATAATAGAAAAATGTAAATGCCTTTTTATTCTTTACATTGAAATGTAAATTCTATTTTTATTGTTCTCATTTTCATATGTAAATTCTCTTTTTATAATGAAAAATTTAAATATTTCCCTTCTTTTCTTTTACATTGAAAAAGTAAATATTTTTCCTTTCTTAGAAAAATGTAAATGTTTTATTATTTCTAAATTTCAATTTTTAACCCAACCCCAAAGTATGATCATTTCAACTAAATAGACATAACGATGAAATTTTGATACATTTCCAACTAAATTAACATAACTATGAAGTTTTGTGTCATCACAACTAAATTAATATAACGGTGAATTTTGTGTCATTACAACTAAATTAGCATAACGGTGAATTTTGTGTCATTACAACTAAATTAGCATAACGGTGAATTTTGTGTCATTACAAATAAATTAGCATAACGGTGAATTTTGTGTCATTACAACTAAATTAACATAACGATGAATTTTGTGTCATTACCACAATGACAACATATGATCGGGTGTATATTTTCTACGAATCAAAATAAAAAGTCCTACCTTTATTTTGTGAAATCAAACAGTATATATGAACTTTATTTATTTTATAAGGTAAAAGATCAAATCTTTATTTATTACATAAATCCAACTTCTTTTATTTTAAAAACAAAATAAAAGATCAAATCGTTATTTATTATATAAAACAAAATAAAAGATCAAATCTTCTTTGACTTTATTATAAAAATCAAAATAAAAGGCTCAACTTTGTTTTGATTTGTTTCAAGAACAAAAGATCAAACTTTTATTATATTTTGTTTCAAAAACAAAAGATCAAAACTTTATTTTATTTGGTTTCGAAAACAAAAGATCAAAACTCTATTTTATTTTATTTTAAATCAAAAGATCAAAACTTTATTTTATTACAAAAGATCAAAACTTTATTATATTTTATTCTCAAAAACAAAAGATCAATTTTAAGAGAAAGGAATAAGAATAAAAATAAAAATAAAAATAAGAATAAAAATAAAGGTGAGAACTTTATTATGATTACATCTGAATTTTACAGATCCAAACAGTCATACTATAACATGATAACACAACGAATATAATTCAACTATACAACAATCACCACATAACAGATCAGAAATAACATACAATGATTCAACTGATCGAACATAATTAAATTGTTTAATTTTTCAAATTCAGAAATCTCACAGTTGTTGAAGATTTTTGGCCAAAATTCAAACTATTCAGAATCAGCTCCAGTCAGTTTAGACGCGTAGATCTCAGTCACACGATCACAACGCCGCTGAAATCATCGAATTTCGAATTGAAATGAGTTAGATATGATTAATCGAAGTTTTAAAACAATTTAAATTAATTAAATAATAAATTATTTGAGTAATACTCTTTCTTCCCCAATCAAAAATATCGGCCGACACTTTCAACTACTGCTCCAAACTAGTTCGGACTTTTGCTCACGGTTCGGTTGCCTGGAGGTCGATCAGACAACGTCACGGGGAAGAGGGGGGTGTGGTGCTGCCACGCCTGGAAGCGGGGCCCACTCGGCGGCGTGGGTGGTCCTGGGCGGCGGTCGATACCGTCGGCCTTTGGGCGATCTGTGCGAGGGCTACGGGCGACGAGGAGGGTGATGGATTGTAACAACCCGTATTTTCAATAACCTGTTATAACATAAATCGAGGCAGAATTTAATTCTAAAATCTGAATCAAGGGAAACGGGCTATGCCATTGCGTTCGTCTCGGAAAAATACGCGAAATAGAGTCCGAGTTTTCGAAAATCGGAGTCCGTATGACCCGATTAAGGCCCAACGAAGTTTTCAGAAAATTTCAAAGTAAAAACAGATTTCAAATTCAAGTTTGAATTTGGAAAATTAGGTCAGATTGGGGCAGGCGGGAAAATTCCCGCCAGAGCACCCAAGTCGACAGCCCTGTCGACTTGGGAGTCGACTTGGTTGACCCAAGTCGACAGCCCTGTCGACTTGGCTCAACCGGGCAGTTTTGCCTGGTGCACCATTTTGGAGTTGTGTTGAGTATGGGGGCCAGATTCGGTTTTGAGGGCTGAGATTAGAACTAGGGTTTAATCCTATGGCTAAAACTAATCCTAATCTCTATAAATAAGGCCCTAACCTAACCCTAAATCATCATTATTCATTCATACAACTAAACTATGGCAAAATCATTCCTCTCATTGCCTCCACTCTCTTCATAAATTTCCTAAGTCATTTCTATGAGAGATTTTCCATGCATACAAGTGTTTTCAAGCTTGTATGAGCATCATTAGCTTGCATTCAAGTCAAGTTTCTAAATTTGCATCATAAAGAAAGAGTTTTGATCATTTTGGCTCGAGGGTTTTTCTATTAGAGCTTGCATTTTGGGTCTATTTGATTGCATAAGTGCTTTGTCATATTTTTTGTGCCTTCATAAGCATTGTAAGCCCTTTTCTACTTTCATATTTAAACTGTAAAGTTAATGAATGATGCAAGTTGTGTTTGATCATTATGATATGATATGCAAGTTTATTATGTTATGCAAGTTTGCTATGTTATGATATGCAAGTTTATCATGTTATGTTATGCAAGTTTACTATGTTATGATATGCAAGTTTATCATGTTATGTTATGCAAGTTTGCTATGTTATGATATGCAAGTTTGTCATATGATATGCAAGTTATGTTATGCAGGTTTGGGTTGATCCTTTTGTTCATGTTATCATGTTATGCAAGCTTATCTTGGGTTTATGAGCTTAAAGCTTCAAGCTTTATGCTAAAGGTTGCATTTTGGCAACATGTAAGTTATCATATCTTTTATGATAACTTGCATGTGAGGCTAAATGCGAACTTATGGCCATTTCTACATGTCATTTATCACCATGTATCACCAATATGCTAAGTTTGGTTTTATGCATGCTTTTGAGGCCTAAAAATGTAATATGCAAGTATATGAACATATGTACATTTCATATGCCACCATGTTAAACTTGTGGCTTCAACACCTTTATGTCATGATTATGCCAAGTTCCCTCTTTCTATCCTTTATGCGCTATTGCGATATGTAAGCGATGGGATTACGTTTGGGGTTGGGTAAACTTAAAAGACATAAAAACATAAGCTTGGGAATTTACCTATTAAGTTAGGTCTACCCTTTGGGAATTTAACTATTAAGTTAGGTCTACCCGAATGCTTGAAAACTTGTAACATGTTTTGGAAACATGATGGACATGACACTTAGAAAATATAAGTGTGACCAACTCGAGGTTGGGTTGAGTTTGTAGCGTAAACCTACTCGGAACTGACCGGCTTAACTAGTTGCTACAAACAATAGGACCCAATGTGAGAAGTTGGTCATGTTGTACCTTGAACCCGAGGTTAGACCAAGTTGTGGTGTAAAGCTACCCGGAACCGACCGGCTTAACTAGTAACCGCAACAAAGTCTAATGTGAGAGGTTAAGGCACTTTAAATTAATTAATGCCTCATGATTAGGGTTAAGTCATGGTCCACTTAATACTTAACCAATTTGGGCTTGGTAGATTAATCGGGGTTAAGTCGTGAACTCATCGTTACACTTAACCAAGTTAATCCATGATTAGCAAGAGGGTTAAACCGTACTTAACCAACTAGAAAAATCCTAGCAATGGGGGTCCACACCAGCAGTAATCCCAAGTTTGTATCATTAAGACCCTAGGGACTAGGCTAGGGAGGGGGCACGATTACTGGACTGGAGGTAAGTGACCAAAAACGACGGCAGAGTGGTACGCCGGTGTAGTTCCGGGCGGACTATGGTCGTGCACATAGTCCGAAGCCGGGGAAAGCATGCACGGGTACCAGTAGATCGAGACTGTGCACTTATGTTTATGGTGTCCAGGGGTTGACACCCTAGGGCTTGATACACCCGACGGGAGACCCTGCACAGTCTGACTACAATTATGTTTGGGCCGTATTGACACCAACACGTGACGAGTTAGGCTTATAGGGAGCCGATCGACTAGACCGTTTGGTTGGACCTCGTATTAGGGTCATTTCATGTTATTGGACCTCGTATTAGGGTCACTTCATGTTATTGGGCCAAAGTTTGGGCCAAGGGATCAATACTTGTTTATTCAAGTCATGTTAGTTTGCTAGTACACCTGTGGTGCAAAAACCTTAAACCTGATTATGCGATGACACCTTTATCTACCTTGTTTGTTAATCATCATGCCAGTATGTAGTTATCCATATGTTCATCTCAGCTTTCATCATGCCAGTTAACTTTATCAGTTTACATTGATTGTAGTAGGGCTTACTCAGTCTTTTTGACTGACCTGTTTTTCTTTCGCCACTTTCCTTCCGTTTCCCCCCTCCCCCCCAGGTTCTCAGGGTGGGAATATTGGAGCTTAGCTTGGATTTCTGATCGCTTGCTTGTGGGATTTTAGCTCATGTACGGTCTTGACATGAAGCTAGCTATGGTTATCACTTATTTTGGGGATAGTACTTATGTATTTCAGATTTTCAGTAATGTTGTTTTTATCTAGACTTGTGTATTTGGAAAGTTGACATTATGTTGTACCAGACTTGTTTTGAAATGGTTTGAAATCTTCCGCTGTTTTATCTATGTTATTTACTCTGTTTACATATATACATATGTTCTTGTTCTGCCTTGATATATCATTATGCATGTTTACCTGATTCAAACGCCCCTCCAAAATCAGAGTGCTTGCAAGAGCCACCCTGGCGGAGGTGGGGTGTTACATTTGGTATCAGAGCATATGGTTTACGAGAAGGAACAAAAAGGTTTTTAGAAAAACTTTTGGAAAACTATTTTCAAAACCAAGTATAAAGTATTTTCCAAAGAAAAGTCTAGTTTATTTTAAAAGGCTATTCCCCAAAAAGCCATTGGCAAAAATTCCTTCGTTTTTCTCCATTCTGAATCTGTCTTTTTCTTCGTTTTCAGTATGGCCGATAACTTTGCTATTCCGGAGGGAGTACACGTACCTGTTTGGTATAGGAGACTTTTGGAGGCTAGGGCGACCGAAGCCGGCCCCGCAGATGTTCCTCCTCCTCCTCCTCCAGTAGTTAATGTTCCTCCTCCTCCTGTCGCTGAGGTTCCTCTTCCTCCTCCCCCTCAGCATCCTCAAGCTGACTTCGCAAAGACTTGCAAAGATTTCAAAGCAATGGGTGGCAAGAACTTTCAAGGCACTGAGACTTTTGTAGAGGCCAGAAATTGGTTGAAAGAGACCGAGGATTTATTTGCTATCTTTGGGTTAGACGATCAGAGGAAGATCTTGTTGACGGTTTGGCTTATGAAGGATGAAGCCGCTTATTGGTGGGAAGTCACCAATGGTACTAGGCCTGTTGAGACTTGGGCCGATCTCAGGGCAAGGTTCGTGCTTAAGTTTCTATCTTCTGCTGAGGAGAATCTGCAAATGGAAAGGTTCATAACTTTGAAACAAGGAGATATGTCTGTCAAAGAATATGTGAACAAGTTCAATCAGTTAGCTCGTTTTGGCTTGGATATGGTGAGTACTCCTCAGAAGAAGGCTCTTCGTTTTGCTAGAGGATTGAATGAGCCGTTGCAGGGATTGGCTATGTCACATATTCCCCATGGGGCCACGTTTGAGAGCTTGGTTGATATGGCGTTACTTCAGGGAGATGTCAAGAAAGAGATCAAGATAAATGATACTCAAGCCAAGAAGACTGATTCCCAGTGGAAAGGAAATCAGGGTAATCCAAGTGGTCAGAGCAGTCAAGGCAATCAGAACAAGAACAAGAACAAAAGTCAAGGCAACAAGGGGAACAACAACAAGGGCAAGAACAACAAGGGGAAGTGCCATTATTGCGGTTCAGTTGGGCATCTTATTAAGGATTGTAAAAAGAGGAAAAGGAAGAATGGTGAATGCTTTTTCTGCGGTGAGACTGGACATTTCAGTAAGGATTGCCCGAAGAAGCAAGGGCAAGGCCAGGGTCAGACTCAGCGTGCTGGACCTTTAGGAGGGCAAGTTCATGCTCTCAATACCGCTCCAGTTCCCGATCGAGGTAGTATTTCTGTTGAGAGCCTTGTATATATTTCTGATTTTCCAGTTCGTACCTTGTTTGATTCTGGTGCATCGCATAGCTTTATCTCATCTGATCTTGTTGATAGTTTGCACCTTAGTACTAGCTTGGTGGATGATCCCGTCTGTGTCTCAAATCCTATTGGAGGTTCCGCCCATCTGTCTATGATATGTGGGGATTTGAGGATCTCTATACTGAGTGTAGAGTTCTTGTGTAGTGCTTATGTTCTTGGTTTTAGGGGATACGGATTGATATTGGGCATGGATTGGTTGTCCAGATATGGAGCCATCCTTGATTGTGAGCATAGGGTTGTGAGGCTCGTGACTCGCCTCGGAAACACCCTAGAAATTTCTTGTAATCCGAGAGGTCCCGTCATGTTGTGCTATCTTGAATCACTCGACTCGTCAATAGAAACTCTTCAGTCTGTGAGAGTGGTTGGAGAGTATCCAGATGTTTTCGATGAAGTTAGGGGGTTGCCCCCTAAGCGAGAGATCGATTTCCGCATTTATCGGGTGGATAATGCAAAGCCGGTTTCTTTGCCCGTTCGGCATATGGCTCCGCGTGAAAGGCGGGAGCTAAGTAAGCAAGTGAAGGAGTTGCTTGAAAAGAACTTCATTAGACGAAGTATATCTAAATGGGGAGCGCCTGTGGTATTTGCTACCAAGGCAGATGGTTCTCTCCGACTTTGTGTTGATTATCGAGAGTTGAATAAGCTGACTAAGAAGAACAGACACCCGTTACCGAGGATTGATGATCTCTTTGACCAGCTTGTCGGTGCTTCTGTTTTCTCTCAGCTTGATCTCGCTACTGGATTCCATCAGCTCAGGGTAGCTGAAGATAGTATAGACAAGACTGCGTTCAGAACTCCAGATGGATTCTTCGAATGGCTTGTCATGCCGTTCGGCTTGACTAATGCACCCGCATATTTCGTGGACTTGATGAGTAGGGTATTCAGGGAGTTCTTGAACAAGTTTGTCGTGGTCTTCGTAGATGATATTCTGATCTTCTCTAAGGATGAGGAAGAGCACGCAAGGCATCTCGTGGAGGTGATGGATACGCTTAGAGCGCATCAGTTGAAGGCCAAGTTCTCCAAGTGTCACTTTTGGAGAAGGGAAGTTAGATTCCTTGGGCATATAGTATCTAAGAAAGGCTTAGCGGTGGATCGCGCTAAGGTAGTTGCAGTTCATGATTGGAAGACTCCAAGGAATGCAACCGAAGTGAGAAGTTTTCTAGGTCTTGCAGGCTTTTACCAGAAGTTTATCAAGGACTTTGCGAAGATTTCCGCTCCTCTCACTAAATTGACGAAGAAGAATTTAGTTTTTGCTTGGAGCATAGAATGCGAGCTTGCTTTTCAGAAGCTCAAGAGAGCTCTCACATCGGCACCTGTTCTAGCTTTGCCCGATGGAGGGAAGTTGCTTACAGTATACACCGATGCATGTGGCACGGGGTTAGGAGCTATTCTGATGCAAGAAGGAAGAGTGATATGCTTTGGCGGTAGACAACTCAAAGTGCATGAGAAAAATTATCCCACTCATGACTTAGAGTTGGCAGCAATAGTATATGCACTCAAGGCTTGGCGCCATTATCTTCTGGGAGAAAGATTTGAGCTTTATACCGATCATAAGTCATTGAAGTATCTCTTTTCTCAGAAGGATCTGAATCTGAGGCAACAAAGATGGATGGAATTCTTGGCGTCCTACGATTTTGAGATAGCTTATACCCCTGGCAAGGGGAATGTGGTAGCAGATGCATTGAGTAGAAAAAGGTTGACTCTGAGTCCTCTATTCGTTGAGATGAAGAATTTAGAGTATGTGGCAACCTCTGATTTCTCTTTGGCGATTGAGTCGATGACCGGTTCTTTAGCATCTCTGGAACTCAGACCTACCCTTCTTGATCAAGTTGGGGCTTCGCAGAGAGAAGACCCTCAGATAGTTGAGATTATGGATAAGCTGATTCGAGGAGAGGCGTCTAGTCATCTCGCTCGATATTCTATTGATGACAAGGGTTGGCTGAGGAGAGACGGAAGGTTATGTGTTCCAATGGTAGAAGATTTAGTAAGAAAAGTTCTTGAGGAAGCGCATCGCTCTAAGTTGACTATACATCCAGGCGGAGATAAGATGTATAAAGATATGAAGCGCATTTTCTTTTGGCCTGGGATGAAGAAGGATGTGGCAGAGTTTGTCTCTAGATGTATCATTTGCCAGCAAGTTAAGGCCGAGTCGAAGAAGCCCGGTGGGCTATTGCATCCTCTAGACGTTCCACTTTGGAAGTGGGAGAGTATTTCCATGGATTTTATCGATGGGCTACCAAGGTCAAGGAAAGGGAATACGAGCATTTGGGTTATTGTGGATAGACTTACGAAGAGTGCTCATTTCATTCCAGTGAAGAGCAAGAGGACCGCATCTTGGCTAGCGTCTGTATATCTTCGTGAGATTGTGAGACTACATGGAGTCCCTTCTAGTATAGTCAGTGACCGTGACCCAATCTTTACGAGTCAATTCTGGAATAGCTTGCAAGAAGCTATGGGCATGAGGTTGAATCTAAGTACGGCTTATCACCCACAGACGGACGGTCAAACCGAAAGGGTGAATAGGGTACTCGAGGATCTGTTGAGGCTTTGTATTCTGGATTTTGGTGGTACTTGGGAAGACCATCTTCCTCTTGTTGAGTTTGCATATAATAACAGTTATCAGGCAAGCATAGGGATGGCACCATTTGAAGCTTTATATGGGAGGCCGTGCAAGTCGCCTACATGTTTGTGGGAGACTACAGATGAGCTTATACTTGGGCCTGATATGATCAGAGATACATCCGAGAGGGTCGAGTTGATTCGGAGACGGATGAAAGCGGCCCAAGACCGATAGAAATCCTATGCTGATAAGCGAAGAACCGATTTGGAGTTTGATGTTGGGGATATGGTTTTCGTGAAGGTTTCTCCTTTGCGGAATGTGTTCCGATTTGGAGCCGTTGGGAAGTTAGCACCGAGGTTTGTTGGACCATTCCCTATTATAGAGAGGATCGGGCAGATGGCTTATAGAGTGGAGTTGCCCGAGAAGCTTGCCGGAGTACACGATGTTTTTCATGTCTCGCATCTCCGGAAGTGTTTACATGAATCAGCAGAGGTTGTTGAGCCAAGTGTTCTGAAAGATGTGGAAGTGGAGAAAGAGGCTACTTTGAGGAGAGCTCCGATTCGTATCTTGGGGACGGAGACCAAGAAGCTAAGGAATCGAGAGGTCAAGTTGGTGAAGGTTCAATGGGGTGAAGCCGAAGAAGACGCAACTTGGGAAACCGAGGAGAAGATGCGTGGACTTTATCCATTCTTTTTTAGGGTACACTCTCAATCTCTTTTCTTTGTTAGCATATCTTTCTCTTTGCTATCCATGTTTATCTAGTTTATCGTGTTAATCTTGTCATGAGAACCTTAGGTAGAAACCCTTTGGATGAAACATGTGTTTGAAACATGTTATGCTTAATGTTTGCAAGTGGTTGCAAGTGTTTGCAAGTGGTTACTCGTGGATGCATTACACACGTTAGGCACTAGATCGGCTCACACACTCCTCATATTGCATATGCATGAGTGTTTATGCTTTATTCATGGATGAAAATTTTTGTGTTATCACATGGATGTTGCATATGGATGTATGTTATGTGCACACATATAGATGTTATACATTATGTTAGGAATTGCATACATATGGATTCATTTATCTAACATAATTTGCATTAATGATATTTGCATTAGATAAGTACATATACATACACCTTTGCATATGTTCATGCAACATTTAGAATCTTGTAAGGACAATGATTGCTCGTGGATGATGTTTTGAGTAGATGGATGTTGGATGGTAGGATACGTTCTTCCTAACTTGAAGATTTCGGGGACGAAATCCTTTAAGGAGGGGAGAATGTAACAACCCGTATTTTCAATAACCTGTTATAACATAAATCGAGGCATAATTTAATTCTAAAATCTGAATCAAGAGAAACGGGCTATGCCATTGCGTTCGTCTCGGAAAAATACGCGAAATAGAGTCCGAGTTTTCGAAAATCGGAGTCCATATGACCCGGTTAAGGCCCAACGAAGTTTTCAGAAAATTTCAAAGTAAAAACAGATTTCAAATTCAAGTTTGAATTTGGAAAATTAGGTCAGATTGGGGCAGGCGGGAAAATTCCCGCCAGAGCACCCAAGTCGACAGCCCTGTCGACTTGGGAGTCGACTTGGTTGACCCAAGTCGACAGCCCTGTCGACTTGGCTCAGCCGGGCAGTTTTGCCTGGTGCACCATTTTGGAGTTGTGTTGAGTATGGGGGCCAGATTCGGTTTTGAGGGCTGAGATTAGAACTAGGGTTTAATCCTAAGGCTAAAACTAATCCTAATCTCTATAAATAAGGCCCTAACCTAACCCTAAATCATCATTATTCATTCATACAACTAAACTATGGCAAAATCATTCCTCTCATGGCCTCCACTCTCTTCATAAATTTCCTAAGTCATTTCTATGAGAGATTTTCCATGCATACAAGTGTTTTCAAGCTTGTATGAGCATCATTAGCTTGCATTCAAGTCAAGTTTCTAAATTTGCATCATAAAGAAAGAGTTTTGATCATTTTGGCTCAAGGGTTTTTCTATTAGAGCTTGCATTTTGGGTCTATTTGATTGCATAAGGGCTTTGTCATATTTTTTGTGCCTTCATAAGCATTGTAAGCCCTTTTCTACTTTCATATTTAAACTCTAAAGTTAATGAATGATGCAAGTTGTGTTTGATCATTATGATATGATATGCAAGTTTATCATGTTATGCAAGTTTGCTATGTTATGATATGCAAGTTTATCATGTTATGTTATGCAAGTTTACTATGTTATGATATGCAAGTTTATCATGTTATGTTATGCAAGTTTGCTATGTTATGATATGCAAGTTTGTCATATGATATGCAAGTTATGTTATGCAAGTTTGGGTTGATCCTTTTGTTCATGTTATCATGTTATGCAAGCTTATCTTGGGTTTATGAGCTTAAAGCTTCAAGCTTTATGCTAAAGGTTGCATTTTGGCAACATGTAAGTTATCATATCTCTTATGGTAACTTGCATGTGAGGCTAAATGCGAACTTATGTCCATTTCTACATGTCATTTATCACCATGTATCACCAATATGCTAAGTTTGGTTTTATGCATGCTTTTGAGGCCTAAAAATGTAATATGCAAGTATATGAACATATGTACATTTCATATGCCACCATGTTAAACTTGTGGCTTCAACACCTTTATGTCATGATTATGCCAAGTTCCCTCTTTCTATCCTTTATGCGCTATTGCGATATGTAAGCGATGGGATTACGTTTGGGGTTGGGTAAACTTAAAAGACATAAAAACATAAGCTTGGGAATTTACCTATTAAGTTAGGTCTACCCTTTGGGAATTTACCTATTAAGTTAGGTCTACCCAAATGCTTGAAAACTTGTAACATGTTTTGGAAACATGATGGACATGACACTTAGAAAATATAAGTGTGACCAACTCGAGGTTTGGTTGAGTTTGTAGCGTAAACCTACCCGGAACCGACCGGCTTAACTAGTTGCTACAAACAATAGGACCCAATGTGAGAAGTTGGTCATGTTGTACCTTGAACCCGAGGTTAGACCAAGTTGTGGTGTAAAGCTACCCGGAACCGACCGGCTTAACTAGTAACCGCAACAAAGTCTAATGTGAGAGGTTAAGGCGCATTAAATTAATTAATGCCTCATGATTAGGGTTAAGTCATGGTCCACTTAATACTTAACCAATTTGGGCTTGGTAGATTAATCGGGGTTAAGTCGTGAACTCATCGTTACACTTAACCAAGTTAATCCATGATTAGCAAGAGGGTTAAACCGTACTTAACCCACTAGAAAAATCCTAGCAATGGGGGTCCACACCAGCAGTAATCCCAAGTTTGTATCATTAAGACCCTAGGGACTAGGCTAGGGAGGGGCACGATTATTGGACTGGAGGTAAGTGACCAAAAACGACGGCAGAGTGGTACGCCGGTGTAGTTCCGGGCGGACTATGGTCGTGCACATAGTCCGAAGCCGGGGAAAGCATGCACGGGTACCAGTAGATCGAGACTGTGCACTTATGTTTATGGTGTCCAGGGGTTGACACCCTAGGGCTTGATACACCCGACGGGAGACCCTGCACAGTCTGACTACAATTATGTTTGGGCCGTATTGACACCAACACGTGACGAGTTAGGCTTATAGGGAGCCGATCGACTAGACCGTTTGGTTGGACCTCGTATTAGGGTCATTTCATGTTATTGGACCTCGTATTAGGGTCACTTCATGTTATTGGGCCAAAGTTTGGGCCAAGGGATCAATACTTGTTTATTCAAGTCATGTTAGTTTGCTAGTACGCCTGTGGTGCAAAAACCTTAAACCTGATTATGCGATGACACCTTTATCTACCTTGTTAGTTAATCATCATGCCAGTATGTAGTTATCCATATGTTCATCTCAGCTTTCATCATGACAATTAACTTTATCAGTTTACATTGATTGTAGTAGGGCTTACTCAGTCTTTTTGACTGGCCTGTTTTTCTTTCGCCTCTTTCCTTCCGTTTCCCCCCACCCCCTAGGTTCTCAGGGTGGGAATATTGGAGCTTAGCTTGGATTTCTGATCGCTTGCTTGTGGGATTTTAGCTCATGTACGGTCTTGACATGAAGCTAGCTATGGTTATCACTTATTTTGGGGATAGTACTTATGTATTTCAGTTTTTCAGTAATGTTTTTATCTAGACTTGTGTATTTGGAAAGTTGACATTATGTTGTACCAGACTTGTTTTGAAATGGTTTGAAATCTTTCGCTGTTTTATCTATGTTATTTACTCTGTTTACATATATACATATGTTCTTGTTCTGCCTTGATATATCATTATGCATGTTTACCTGATTCAAACGCCCCTCCAAAGTCAGAGTGCTTGCAAGAGCCACCCTGGCGGAGGTGGGGTGTTACATGGATGGTACCGATGGAAAGCTCGTGAAAAGAGCTTCGAGGTGGTGTATGGGTTGAAGTACGAAGGTTGGAGATGGAAGAGAATTTAAGAGGAGAAGGATGGAGCTACGGTAGCCATTGGAGAATAGGTCGGCGGCTGTACTAACGATGGGCTATGGTTTTGAAATGAATTTCCATTCATTTTATAATATTTTAATGTTATTTTTGCAATTAAATCCATAAGTTCCAAACAAAACCAATTCCAGCCCAACTGAAGTCCACCCCACCAAATAGCGTATGTTACGGACCCAATGGGACAGGTCCCGTCAGCCCAAACGGCTGTTTGTGGCCTGTATTATTTAATTTAATATTTAATTACTTTATTAATTTAATTCGTATGCATAAATAAATTCACCGAGGCCACAAACGGACTCAGAAAAATCCAGAAAAAATATATTTGTCTATGTTATGACGATACGGTCCTAACAAAATTAATTTCGTCGAATTCTGACATTGTTTGAAAAATGGCTATTTTTCAGTCGATTAAATTTGACTATGATCGACCAAACATTTTCCTTCGCTACGCTCACATATTAATTCGAAAAATTTTAAAAATTGAAACCCAGCAATAATATGACATTCCGGTTCCAATGAAATTGGTTTCGTCGAAAACAGAGATCATTTGAAAATTGATTATTTTCACTGGCTTTAATGTTATTTAAAAATGGAATTTTTAATTTCCGCCACATTTTTCCACCAAATAATTTTAAATTGGTTCGGATTTTCCGAGTCGTTACAATCTCCCCCACTTAAGAATTTTCGTCCTCTAAAAGGAAACAAAGAAAAGTAGGAACCAAGATGGAAAATGTAAATTGGTATAAACGTACTTTAGTACAAGAGTTACTCGGAGATATCCACTCTGCACTTGGGGTAAGACTTTTTGATGCAATCCTCTGTCTCCCAAGTACAGTCTCTAGGATCCCCACTCCATTGGACCTTGACTAGGTTGATCTTCTTGTTCCTCAAGATTTTGGTTTCTTTGTCAATGATCTTAATCGGGTCCTTTCTCACTGTCAGATTTGGAGCAATATCTAGGACATGTTGGTTTAATTCATCCTCAATCATATCTGGATCGTGCACATGCTTGCGGAGTTGAGACACATGAAATACATCATGCACCCCTGGCAACCAGTCGGGCAGCTGCACTCTATAAGCGAGAGTACCAATCCTTTCGAGAATAGGGAATGGACCAACAAATCTCGGTGCCAACTTTCCCGTCTTCCCAAAACGAATCACGCCTCTCAAAGGAGAAACCGTCAAGTATACTCGATCACCCACAGAGAATTCTAGATTCCTTCTTCGCTGGTCTGCATAGCTCTTTTGTCGGCTTTGAGCAGTCAACAAGCGCTTCTTAATCAAGTCAACCTTATCCGATGCTTCACGAACCATGTCGGGGCCCAAGACTAGTCGGTTTCCTGACTCCACCCAACATGCCGGAGATCTGCACGGCCTGCCATAAAGTAATTCACACAGTGACATCCCCAAGCTTGCTTGGTAGCTATTATTATAGGAGAATTCCACCAAGTGCAAGTGGTCCTCCCATGAACCGCCATAGTCAAGAATGCAAGCACGCAATAAGTCTTCCAAAACACGATTCACCCTCTCAGTCTGGCCATCTGTCTGAGGATGATAGGCAGAGCTCAGATTTAACTTGGTCCCAAGCTCTTCTTGAAAAGCTTCCCAGAATTTACTGGTAAATAATGGAT
Organism: Allium sativum; assembly: GCA_030737875.1. Taxonomy (NCBI): domain Eukaryota; kingdom Viridiplantae; phylum Streptophyta; class Magnoliopsida; order Asparagales; family Amaryllidaceae; genus Allium; species Allium sativum. The sequence goes on along the minus strand of CM060924.1, from coordinate 771,751,985 downwards.
CCCGATCACTGACAATGCTTTTCGGAACCCCATGCAGTCTGACTATCTCTTTAAGATAGAGCTGTGCTAAACTTCGAGCTGTTCTATTGGACCGAACAGGGATGAAATGGGCAGATTTTGTTAAGCGGTCGACAATCACACATATGCTATCGTTGCCTTTTCGGCTTCGGGGCAAGCCATCGATGAAATCCATAGAAATTTCCTCCCACTTCCAACAGGAACTCCTAGCGGTTGCAACAAACCTGCCAGTTTCTGTTGATCACTTTTGACTTGCTGACAAGTGGGACATCTAGCAACATAAATAGAAATATATCTCTTCATCTATTTCCACCAAAAGGTGCGATTGAGATCATGGTACATTTTGTTTACACCTGGATGGACGCTTGTAACGACCCGCCTTTTTGCCCGTTTCTTGCCGGTAATTAAACAAACTTAAACCGTTCAGAAAGACGAATTGTTATGGGTACATACATACATTGAACAAAATAACAGAACCTTTCATTGAAAAATCCAATTTCACATCAGAGTTACATGAATATCAAAGTTACAACATAAACGTATACAGTAGAAGAAAGAAAATATACTCTCAGCGGAAGATCAAAATGATACAGCGGAAGCTTCAACTCTATCATGGACTCCAACTTAGAAAGCGCTCCGAACCTTGCTCCAACGAACTAAAATTGCAAAACTAAACTACTGGCTGCCCGTGTGAAAATTAATGGGCACCTAGAGTTTAGGAAGGAACAATAAACTCCGGGTCAGTCATGGGACTGGTGTGAGAACATAAAACATTTGCTTAAGGTTTATTTTAAAGTTGGGAATTTCACCGGACCACGCCGCTAATGCGGAACGGGTTTACTCCATGTGAACACCCGTGCATGTAAATACGCAATGACCTTTTGAAAATGAAGCTATCATAAGCTCGTCCCACATCACATAATGCAAGCGCACACCAAATGGGCGAGTTTTATCTTATGATCCAAAAATGCCTTCATACGTAAAATCATCTTTCATACTATATATATTGCGGAAAACCATTTCGCAAATAAATGTATTAATCCTAGACGGCATAATACCCATAATATTATGTCGCCATATATATACGATCAAACTCGTATGGCTCGTATTGGAGATTGGATTTTCCAATTTGATGATTCCTGACACGAAAGATCAATCAGGGATACAAAACGAAGTGCCCCACGGCTTTTTCATCCATCACGGACACCAACTACACATCATCAGGGCAGATCAACGGTTTTCGACCAGACACGGCCCCCCGAACATACCCAACTTCCGCAGGTTCATAAGTGGTTTCCCACTGCTGCATAGCTTCATCATCAATTCATAAATAAGTATAAAACCTAACCGCCAGTTTCTCATCAATCCAGGGTGTGAGGTTTGTCGATGTCACGTCATACACAAAGTTATGCTTCAATAAGCCATTCTTTGATCATCACTAGCTAGTTTCATAACTCGGGTATGTCACATTGACAATTCACGACATATCACTGATTTAAATCAATGCATACCCTCAAATTCATATGACTTAGAGGCGAGGATAATATATTGCCACAAATCCGATATACATTACAGAAATCAGTGCTATCCAGTCAATTTCAATGTCAGGCACACCATCCATACAAGTCCATTTTGGGTCTGAACGGAACAAAATCCGAAAATTCTCCAAATACGTTCGGACTTTCTGCCACTCCGGTGATAGATGCATCTCACTACTGTAGCTATTCAGTAAGGAAACCAATCATCAGGCAATCCGTTCGATTGTGAAGAACCACGGTCTTCATTCATCGATTCCAAGTCTTGAATTTGCTTCATACGTCGTATTATTACTTGGAATGGTTTCGGGCTTAAATCCGATCCCAGACTTTCCAAGTAATAAGCGTATTTTTAAATCGATAGTCATGGATCATACGGCCTTTCAATTCAATTTCCTTCCAATCATTTCAATTTATCATAATGTCAAGGTTGGAATTTGTCATAAATTCAGTTTTCATCTTAACTCTTTATTTCAAATCAAAGATTCGCTTTACCAACCTTATATTTCAAAACATGCCTTTCAATTCTCATATTTCTTTGTTCGTTTCCTCGAGTCATTAAATTTACCAAATCTCTATTTGGATTAAAAATTCATATATGATAATCCAAACCATTTATATTCGAACATAAGTTTGATAGAGTTGAATCAACTTATATTCGATATAAATTAACCACTCAATCAAATACTATCAGAACATTGAGGTAAAATTTTCTAATGCTTCTGATAGTATTTGTTCAACTTTGGAATTACATATCGAATATCCATCACGAACTCCATCCAACTCATTTCCCTTAAATTCTAATGTTAGAATTTATAAATAATTCCAAGTTCAATTATTTAAAACCCTTCCGAACCATTTTTCAAATCTTTTAACCATTTAAATAATGGTTTACAATATAAATCCAAACCCATTCATCTTGGAATATAGATAATAACGTTTGACATTACTAAACGTGCTGCAATAGCCAATTAATTTAAATAGATTCAAAATAAATTCAAATTCAAATAATTCAGTTCAAGTCACTTTAAATTAATAAAGTAAGATTTAAATTAAATTTCAAAACAACTAAAATTTCAAAAACCGATTTTTAGCTAAATCAAAAAAAATAATTTCTAAATCTTAATTTAAATTTAAATAAGTTGTAAACAATAGGAATTCAATAACCCTTTTTATTTAAATTTAAAATTTTAAACAACTAGATTCCAAAACCAAGTATTCGCAATTCCAGATCTTAAATTTTTAAAATTTTTAAACTTTATGAATGATCCTTACAAGACATTCATTAGTTTAATCCCAATTTGTTATCCAAGTTAAAATAACTTCCAAATTCAAATTTCAAATTATATTTGAATTAACCGTCACGTCCGTCGGACCAGTTAGGGATAGCCAGGGAGAGCAGGAAACTGGATTTCCAAACCCAAGCCTAGACACCATCCTCTCTGTCATCCTAGAACGGTCTGGTATCTAATATTTTAGAATATTATATTCAAATTTCCAAATCTCTTTTCAAATTAAATTGGATTAAAATAATATTTTAATATTGAAAAAAAATCTTTATTTATATGGAAGGAGAATTGAATCGATTATCTGTATGATTTCACAACCATGGTGTTGTGTGTGCATCATGCAAACAAAATAACTCAACCATATAAGTCAGATGATCATACATAATAATCATCGTCAATAAACAAACAATCATCTGTGCACAAGCGTTATTGTGAACAACGCTTTTCAGTGTTCAGTGTCATCTACGTATATGCACATCCATTCACACAATAACATCCATATCAACAAATAATTATAATCAATCTCATATAATAATTATTCACTAATTACAAATTTAATTAAATAATTAAATTAAATGTTCTCACCGAAACAGCTCCAAACTCTTTACTGTCGGGACGAACAAGCCAACAAGCATAGACACCGCTACTCGTCTTGCTTCCAATTTCATTTCCCATTAGTAGAAAATGAACTCTGCTAATTTATATTGATTTGGATTAACATCGATGTTCACCAGTAAACATATGAAGACTTTTATTTTTTATATATAAATTAATATTTAATCAAAGTTATCAATATTATATGTCAATGGATTCTATTTTCAAATGCGATTCTAATGGATCTAACGGCGAGCCAATCCGATATAAAATGAATGTGATATCGCCTTCTAAAGTTCATGTTTAAACTTAACATTAATAAAAGAATTTTACCTCACTTATAAAGGCCCAACAACCCAACAGAGAGCCCACATGCATCAACCGACCGCACCAATTACCTTTCCTTCTTCTTCATCCTCACGCTCCCTCCTCCTCACGCACATGAACCTATCACGTTGTACATGCACCACCAAACATCACCGCCATTCTTCCACCGAACCACCACTTAAGACCACCATCACACTTCCTTTTACCTGCTCGTTCCAATGCAACCACTCGCCGAGCTCCAACCCTCACACATCAAAAATCCGAACCTCAACCTGGAACCCAAGAACAGTCGCACGCCTCCATAAAAACATCGACACGTTTTCTCTCTGAAATCCATCGAAAAACTTCACATCGAAGCTCTCTCCGTGCTGATTAGAATGCCACTCTCCGATTTGCATATCTTTTCCTGAATCTCCGATAAACTCCAACCCTACTTTTGAACATTTCAAATCATCGAAACGGAATCAATCCAAACTTGCACCAAAAATAATACATCTTGCTCTGATCGCGATGGTGCTGACGGCGCGATCTACTTCTTAGTGGATTAGGAGAAAAGATTTTTCAAAGCTTTCTACACAAAATTTCATCTTTGCTGTAAAATGAGAATTTCTCTCTCGATTGTTGATGAAATCCGGATCCGTCGAATTCTAAAAATTAGAAACGATGGTCTAAACAACTTCATGTTTATTAATTTTTGCTAGAATTGAAACGATTAGGAGTAATGGATTTTTGATTGAAAAGCAGGTAAGGTTTTCTTTTACTATAAACACAATAGTGGAAGAAGAAAAAGGTATGGGAGAAGTTGTCGTGAATAAACTGAAGGGTGCGACCCTTTCTTTTGTATTTAATGATTTTTAAGTTAGCTTATTATCAAATTAAAGACACTTGACAATAACATTTCAGGCATGAAGACACCTATTTGCATTTAAATTTTTAGCCAATGCATGTTTGCCAAAATAAATTTTTATTTATTTATTAAGTTTTGGTTTTTGGTGACATCTTTTGCAACAAACATATGTGTAACCTCTTTACTACTTAAGGTTTAGCATAAGATTTATAACTTACTAATTATTCTCAAAATACTTGTCTATTTTATTCATCATATGATTTACAAAATACTTTATATTTCAAAATACTTATTTATTTTATTTATCAAATATTAATTATGGAAATGAGGTTTAGAAACTCAATAATTCTTTATGGAATCAATATATTTTATAAAGCAAAGTAATATTATTATTTATAAATTTTAAAAATATTTATTTAAATAAAAAAATCTTAATCAAATCTTTAAACAGGTTATTCATATCAACAAAATATTTATTCAACCATGCATATATAATATTTTAAAATAAAAAATTGTATTCAAACCTTATTACATTCACTTGATGTTCAGAAAAATTGAAATTATATCATATATTAATCATTGAAAATTCTAGTTCGTTACAATCTCCCCCACTTAAGAACTTTTCGTCCTCGAAAAGGAGAGTTTGCAAATTATACATGGGTAAAACAAATCTTACCTATAAATTTCAATTTAGAACTCTCAAGATGATCACTCGGACTTAGAATTCCAATTTTCTTTTCAACCCATTGAAATACTACATATTCCCTTCATATAGAAAATCATACTTCACCTCGGGATTTCCAAAACCAAATTTTCTTTCAAAATTTCAATTATACAATGATGAAATCTTCATGTTATTAATTCGGGAAGTTCATCCTCATGATAGGGCAACTGAGTATCACCCACCGCACGAAATCCACATCACAACCCAGCTTTAGTCATGGTTGCTCCAACAACCAAAACATTTCATATCCCGAAGTTGTAAATCATTTTGCACCCATAGTTTACAAATTCTTTAATAAGATATTTCAAAATTATCATAATTCAAGTCATCGAGATTTCCTTTATCTGTAAACCACTTTTATAAACTACCCATTATATCCAAGGTATTGGGAAAACAGATTCGATTGCTTGAAAATAAGCTTTAGCTTCCAAATATACAATTTAGGTTCCATCTTTCAAGATAAATGATCTTATTCATATTCCACTAAGTCGAATATTTTGAGCATCCTATCTAGCTTCATAACCCTCAATTTATTTCAAAACATCCAACTATTCACAGAAGTTAATGTTCATACAATTTCCCTTTTATCAAATTTGATTATTACAATTTCTTTAACAGCTTTTAAATAAGCCATTTACATTCTAGAGTTTAAACAATCATTTACAATTCATAAGTCCTTTTAACTTCCTTTAGTTTGAATTCAAATTTTGTTTCAAACATTTCCAAGATTTTCTAAATAATTTCCGTATCTTTACTAGTTGGATCTCACATTTCAGTTCCTATATTCTCATGATTAAGTAACACTTTTCTTTTATTTAATCCACTTAAAATCCAAATATATAACCTTTCTCATTCTTGCTTAACTACCGAATCTTGTTTAGGAAGCTTTTCTCTTACTTAACTAGTAGAAATTTTTTTAAACACAGTTTTATTAAAAATACCATCACGCTTCCTCTGCGCACTCTGCTTATACGTATACATGTTCAAACTAGTGTTGTTTCGAATATTAACCTTAACATCTTCAGGACATATTTCTAAAATTTATTATTCCGAAGATCTAAATTTTCCCTTGACTTCTTATTATGTAAAGCCTAAATGTTGAGGTTAGTTAACACAATTTCTCTACAACAAGCCATCTAGTTTTAATTAGATCTTGGTTTCATCATATAAAGGTATACATACATAAGTCAATCTAATTTGTACGTGCTCAAGTCAAGTGAAGATGTATAACGGGTTCAAAACGGATACCCACAAATAAATGGTTCGAATCCAAACGATGGAGCTAACTAAAAGCCAAGGTAAGAAGGTCGATTGCACCTAAGGATATAATTTTAGGTTATTTATTATAGGAATACTTTGTTTTTCATTAACTTCCTCTTGAGTAGATCTTACTTAAAATTTCATTTTCTTTATATCATAAACGATTACTCTTTAAATACTTTCTATTTGAATCACTCATACAGTAGTTTCACCCTACTTATATGTTTGCTACTATTCAAATCATCTTTTCAACAAATTCCTTACTTAAGTCAAAATTTCTACCCAACTCCTGAAGGGGTGTTAAAATTTACTTACAAGCGAAATAGTTTAACTTGCATTCTTCTCTTTATAATACATGCTAGGTATCGACTCAAAACTTTTCTTTCATTAGCTTACTTAACATTCCTCGAGAGGCATAATATCCTTCCAGATTACAACTTATTAGATTTTAAAAAAAATCATATTCAAACATATATTATGGCTTGTTTATCATGAAATATGGGTGTATTTTGATAAATTTCTTAATGGATTATCTTATTTTTCCAAAATTCGCTTTCTAATCTTTAAGTGAAATTTACTTCTAAAAATCCTTTTAGGTTAATAAAATAGTTTGATTTGCACATATAACATATTGTCCTTACATTCAATTCCCTTTTAATATTTCTCACATATCGAAATAGTTCGAGTAACCCTTGATGTCTTAACTGGAATAATATAGTCATCCCACTTTCGAAACCCAAAAATAACTACTGATGGTGCCATGGTCATCAGTAAAATCATCCTCGAGCGACTAGAGTGTGACTCTATATCTATCTAGTATACATTGGACTTCGTATATACGTTAGCTAGGCGTATATTCAAAATCCCTACATATTTGATAGTCCAATCTCGACGTCAATAAAATACTCAAAATCCGCATTAAAATTTTTATTTCCTAAATTGTATTTCAAAATAATTATCATTTTCAAAGTGTTTTACTTAGTTTTAACATAATTTCTTTGCTTTTCAAAATACGCTCTCTCAACGAGATATTTCCAAAATCTCATTCTAGGGCATTTCTAACCCTATCTCTAATGAGATATTATAAATCTGATGAGTCCTATCTTTTGTTCAAAATATGTCTTACCCTGTAGCTTTGTATAACCAAAGCTCTGATACCAACTGTAACGACCCGCCTTTTTGCCCGGTTCTTGCCTGTAATTAAACCAACTTAAACCGTTCAGAAAGACGAATTGTTATGGGTACTTACATACATTGAACAAAATAGCAGAACCTTTCATTGAATAATCCAATTTCACATCAGAGTTACATGAATATCAAAGTTACAACATAAACGTATACAACAGAAGAAAGAAAATATACACTTAGTGGAAGATCAAAATGATACAGCGGAAGCTTCAACTCTATCGTGGACTCCAACTTAGAAAGCACTCCGAACCTTGCTCCAACGAACTAAAACTGCAAAACTAAACTACTGGCTGGCCGTGTGAAAATTAATGGGCACCCAGAGTTTAGGAAGGAACAATAAACTCCGGGTCAGTCATGGGACTGGTGTGAGAACATAAAACATTTGCTTAAGGTTTATTTTAAAGTTGGGGATTTCACTGGACCACGCCGCTAATGCGGAACGGGTTTACTCCATGTGAACACCCGTGCATGTAAATACGCAATGACCTTTTGAAAATAAAGCTATCATAAGCTCGTCCCACATCACACAATGCAAGCGCACACCAAATGGGCGAGCTTTATCTTATGATCCAAAAATGCCTTCATACGTAAAATCCTCTTTCATACTATATATATATATTGCGGAAAACCATTTAGCAAATAAATGTATTAATCCTAGATGGCATAATACCCATAATATTATGTCGCCATATATATACGATCAAACTCGTATGGCTCGTATTGGAGATTGGATTTTCCAATTTGATGATTCCTGACACGAAAGATCAATCAGGGATACAAAACGAAGTGCCTCACGGCTTTTTCATCCATCACGGACACCAACTACACATTGTCAGGGCAGATCAACGGTTTTGACCAGACACGGCCCCCCGAACATACCCAACTTCCGCAGGTTCATAAGTGGTTTCCCACAGCTGCACAGCTTCATCATCAATTCATACATAAGTATAAAACCTAACCGCCAGTTTCTCATCAATCCGGGGTGTGAGGTTTGTCGATGTAACGTCATACACAAAGCTATACTTCAATAAGCCATTCTTTGATCATCACTAGCTAGTTTCATAACTCGGGTATGTCACATTGACAATTCACGACATATCACTGATTTTAATCAATGCATACCCTCTAAGTTCATATGACTTAGAGACGGGGATAATATATTGCCACAAATCCGATATACATTACAGAAATCAGAGCTATGTAGCCAATTTCAATGTCAGGAGCACCATCCATACAAGTCCATTCTGGGTCTGAACGGAACAAAATTCGAAAATTCTCCAAATACGTTCGGACTTTCTACCACTCCGGTGATAGGGGAATCTCACTACTGTAGCTATTCAGTAAGGAAACCAATCATCAAGCAATCCGTTCGATTGTGAAGAACCACGGTCTTCATTCATCGATTCCAAGTCTTGAGTTTACTTTATACGTCGTATTATTACTTGGAATCGTTTCGGGCTTAAATCTGATCCCGAACTTTCTAAGTAATAAGCGTATTTTTAAATTGATAGTCATGGATCATACGGCCTTTCAATTCAATTTCCTTCCAATCATTTCAATTTATCACAATGTCAAGGTTGGAATTTGTCATAAATTCATTATTCATCTTAACTCTTTATTTCAAATCAAAGATTCACTTTACCAACCTTATATTTCAAAACATGCCTTTCAATTCTCATATTTCTTTATTCGTTTCCTCAAGTCATTAAATTTACCAAATCTCTATTCGGATTAAAAATTCATATATGATAATCCAAACCATTTATATTCGAACATAAGTTTGATAGAGTTGAATCAACTTATATTCGATATAAATTCACCACTCAATCAAATACTATCAGAACATTGAGTAAAATTTTCTAATGCTTCTGATAGTATTTGTTCAACTTTGGAATTACATATCGAATATCCGTCACGAACTCCATCCAACTCATTTCCCTTAAATTCTAATGTTAGAATTTATAAATAATTCCAAGTTCAATTATTTAAAACCCTTCCGAACCATTTTTCAAATCTTTTAACCATTTAAATAATGGTTTACAATATAAATCCAAACCCATTCATCTTGGAATATAGATAATAACGTTTGACATTACTAAACGTGCTGCAATAGCCAATTAATTTAAATAGATTCAAAATAAATTCAAATTCAAATAATTCTGTTCAAGTCACTTTAAATTAATAAAGTAAGATTTAAATAAAATTTCAAAACAACTAAAATTTCAAAAACCGATTTTTAGCTAAATCAAAAAAATCATTTCTAAATCTTAATTTAAATTTAAATAAGTTGTAAACCATAGGAATTCAAGAACCCTTTTTATTTAAATTTAAATTTAAAATTTTAAACAACTAGATTCCAAAACCAAGTATTCGCAATTCAAGATCTTAAATTTTTAAAATTTTTAAACTTTATGAATGATCCTTACACGACATTCATTAGTTTAATCCCAATTTGTTATCCAAGTTAAAATAACTTCCAAATTCAAATTTCAAATTATATTTGAATTAATCGTCACGTCCGTCGGACCAGTTAGGGATAGCCAGGGAGAGCAGGAAACTGGATTTCCAAACCCAAGCCTAGACACCATCCTCTCTGTCATCCTAGAACAGTCTGGTATCTAATATTTTAGAATATTATATTCAAATTTCCAAATCTCTTTACAAATTAAATTGGATTAAAATAATATTTTAATATTGAAAAAAAAACTTTATTTATATGGAAGGAGAATTGAATCGATTATCTGTATGATTTCACAACCATGGTGTTGTGTGTGCATCATGCAAATAAAATAACTCAACCATATAAGTCAGATGATCATACATAATAATCATCGTCAATAAACAAACAATCATCTGTGCACAAGCGTTATTGTCAACAACGCTTTTCAGTGTTCAGTGTCATCTACGTATATGCACATCCATTCACACAATAACATCCATATCAACAACTAATTATAATCAATCTCATATAATACTTATTCACTAATTACTAATTTAATTAAATAATTAAATTAAATGTTCTCACCGAAACAGCTCCAAACTCTTTACTGTCGGGACGAACAAGCCAACAAGCACAGACACCGCTACTCGTCTTGCTTCTAATTCCATTTCCCATTAGTAGAAAATGAACTCTGCTAATTTATATTGATTTGGATTAACATCGATGTTCACCAGTAATCATATGAAGACTTTTATTTTTTTAATATAAATTAATATTTAATCAAAGTTATCAATATTATATGTCAATGGATTCTATTTTCAAATGCGATTCTAATGGATCTAACGGCGAGTCAATCCGATATAAAATGAATGTGATATCGCCTTCTAAAGTTCAAGTTTAAACTTAACATTAATAAAAGAATTTTACCTCACTTATAAAGGCCCAACAACCCAACAGAGAGCCCACATGCATCAACCGACCGCACCAATTACCTTTCCTTCTTCTTCATCCTCACGCTCCCTCCTCCTCACGCACATGAACCTATCACGCTGTACACGCACAACCAAACATCACCGCCATTCTTCCACCGAACCACCACTTAAGACCACCATCACACTTCCTTTTACCTGCTCGTTCCAATGCAACCACTCACCGAGCTCCAACCCTCACACATCAAAAATCCGAACCTCAACCTAGAACCCAAGAACAGTCGCACGCCTCCATAAAAACATCGACACTTTTTCTCTTTGAAATCCATCGAAAAACTTCACATCGAAGCTCTCTCCGTGCTGATCAGAATGCCACTCTCCGATTTGCATATCGTTTCCTGAATCTTCGATAAACTCCAACCCTACTTTTGAACATTTCAAATCATCGAAACGGAATCAATCCAAACTCACACCAAAAATAATACATCCTGCTCTGATCGCGATGGTGCTGACGGCGCGATCTACTTCTTAGTGGATTAGCAGAAAAGATTTTTCCAAGCTTTCTACACAAAATTTCATCTTTGCTGTAAAACGAGAATTTCTCTCTCGATTGTTGATGAAATTCGGATCCGTCGAATTCTAAAAATTAGAAACGATGGTCTAAGCAACTTCATATTTATTAATTTTTGCTAGAATTGAAAGGATTAGGAGTAATGGATTTTTGATTGAAAAGCAGGTAAGGTTTTCTTTTACTGTAAACACAAAAGTGGAAGAAGAAAAAGGTATGGGAGAAGTTGTCGTGAGCAAACTGAAGGGTGCGACCCTTTCTTTTGTATTTAATGATTTTTAAGTTAGCTTATTATCAAGTTAAAGACACTTGGCAATTACATTTCATGCATGAAGACACCTATTTGCATTTAAATTTTTAGTCAATGCATGTTTGCCAAAATAAATTTTTTATTTATTTATTAAGTTTTGATTTTTGGTGACAGCAACAAACATATGTGTGACCTCTTTACTACTTAAGGTTTAGCAAATGAGTTATAAATTACTAATTATTCTCAAAATACTTGTCTATTTTATTCATCATATGATTTACAAAATACTTTATATTTCAAAATACTTATTTATTTTATTTATCAAATATAAATTATGGAAATGAGGTTTAGAAACTCAATAATTCTTTATGGAATCAATATATTTTATAAAGCAAAGTAATATTATTATTTATATATTTTAAAAATATTTATTTAAATAAAAAAAATCTTAATGAAATCTTCAAACAGGTTATTCATATCAACAAAGTATTTATTCATCCACGCATATATAATATTTTAAAACAAAAAATTGTATTCAAACCTTATTACATTCACTTGATGTTCAGAAAAATTGAAATTATATCATATATTAATCATTGAAAATTCTAGTTCGTTACAACGCTGATCTTTGATTTGTGGCACTCATCCATTACTTCTCTTTTTAGCTCAGCAATGTCTGGCACAAAAATTTGCCGTTGTAATCTAAGGGTCCCGTTATCGTCAATCTTGAAACTTGAGGCTTCGCCCTTACGAACTCGCTCACAAAGCTTCCGAATAAATTCATCATTCTTCTGAAGAGCAGAGACTTTATCAATCAGAGTAGGAGTGATAATGAGATTGGCAATAATGAGATTGATGCATTCTGCATTCTTTCTACTGAGTGCATCGGCTACAACATTGGCTTTTCTCGGAGTATATAGGATATCCAGGTCATATGATGCAAGAAATTCGACCCAGCGCTGTTGCCTCATATTCAAATCTTTTTGGGTAAAAAGGTGCTTCAAGGATTTGTGATCCGTGTAAATTTCAAACTTCTCACCCAAAAGATAATGCCTCCATATTTTAAGAGCAAACACAATGGCCATTAGTTCAAGGTCATGCGTAACATAATTCTTCTCATGCGGTTTCAGTTGGCGGCTAGCATATGCGACTACCCTGCCTCTTTGCATCAGCACCGCACCAATACCTTAAATAAATAAGGGATAACATGTTAAAATGAGATTTGTTATAAAAGGAAAAATGTTATCTCAGACATGTTAATTTATAAAAGAAACAACCTTGCTTAGAGGCGTCGATCCAGACCTTCAAATCCTGATTGCCATCTATGATGGTCAACACAGGAGCATTGGTCAACCTCTTCTTTAGCTCTTGGAAAGCTGTCTCGCATTCCAGTGTCCACTTGAATTTCATATGCTTCTTGGTCAGGTTTGTCAATGGGCAAGCTACCTTCGAAAAATCTTTGACAAATTTCCGATAATAGCCGGCCAGTCCCAAGAAACTTCTGACCTCCGTGGGAGTTCTAGGTTGCTTCCATTCTTGGATGGATGAGATCTTTCCTGGATCTACTGAGATGCCTTCCTTTGATACAACATGGCCAAGGAATTTCACCTCCTCTTGCCAGAATATGCATTTAGAAAATTTTGCTTTCAGCACATTTCTTCGCAAGATCTCTAAGACTTCTCTCAGATGTTGTTCGTGCTCAGCAGTGGATTTAGAAAAGATGAGGATGTCATCGATGAAAACGAGCACAAATTTATTTAAAACATCTCTGAATACTCTATTCATCAGGTCAACAAAATATGCAGGAGCATTACATAGACCGAAGGGCATTACTAGCCATTCATAAAAGATGTCTGGTCCTCTGAAAGCAGTTAAAGGCACACACTCCTCTGCAATGCGAAGTTGATGGATGCCTGTAGCTAGGTCCATCCTAGAGAATACTCGTGCCCCATGCAAGCGGTCAAGAAAGTCATCAATACGAGGCAGTGGGTATTTGTTCTTCAGAGTTTGTTTGTTGAGATCACGGTAGTCTCCACATAGCCTGAGAGTACCGTATGATTTTGGGACGAACACCACTGCTGCTCCCCATTCTGAGAAGCTGGGCCTGATCAGACCCTTCCACAAAAGCAGCTTGGTTTGATTTTTCAGCTCCTCTTTTTACTTTGGCGACATTCTCCGAATGGGATGTACAACTGGCCATGCATCTGGAGCTAAATCAATTCGGAAGCTGATTTCTCTATGCGGAGGTAGGCCCTCAACTTCTTTGAATATATCAGTGTAATCTTTGATGACAGAGATATCCTCAATAGAAGTAGGGGCAACTTCTAGAGAAGACCAGAATGTTTTCCTGTCGGTGGCTGAGCCATGGCACGGGATAGTAATATTTCCAAACTTAGTTTTAACTTTAATGATCCTCTCTGCACAAATTAACTCAGCCTCATACTTTGTTAGCCAATCAATCCCCAGTATGACATCATAACCGGAGAAATTCATAACGATCAAGTCAAAGGGGAACTGGTAGCAAGAGTAAGAAACAAGTACTCTACAATGCTGATCAAGAATAAGAGAACCTCCTATCGGACTATTAGCTCTAATCAAATTTTTGAGTTTTCATGGTTTCAATTCCAACTTTTTAATTGTATCATTAGAAATAAAGCTTCGCGTAGCACCAGTATCAAATAAGACAGTAATAGGGATGTTCTTAATATTAAGCGTACCTCCTAAGACATCGGGTTTATTTGGCCCCTCAATCGAAGCTGGAGTATCTTCTCCCTCATAAACATGTGCCACCTAAGCATTCCTTAGCAGTGGGCAGTTCGCCTTAATGTGCCCCTTTTGATGACAATTGTAGCATTCCCTTTTGTCCTGCGAACTCTGGCCACGATTCTGAGGATTTTGACCACGATTATGGGAACTCTGACCACAGTTCTGACTAGGGCCTGAATCATTTCTCTTGACCTTTATAGGAGCTCTACACTCGTAATCGAAATGTCCAATCTTGCCGCAGTTATAGCAGGTCACCTTGCTCCTATCCCTCTTCTTCCCTTGGGGTTTAGCTGCAGAAGAATTGCTCGCCTCCTGTTTCTTGTTAGCCTGTTCCTTCTGGTTATTGCTTTGACCTTTCCCTCTATCCTGTGGTCCAGACTCGTCATTTTCCTCATAGGGGCACGCCATCTCAACTACTTCATTGAAAGGAAGCTTAATATGGGCAGTGACTCGATTCAAATATTTCTTGAACAGCCCCTTGATAAATTTCTTATTCTTCTCTACTGGATCCTGAATCAAACTAGGAGCATATCGTGAAAGCTCATCAAACTTCCTCACATACTCAGAAACGGTCATATTCCCTTGCTCTAGGTTAACGAACTGCTCGCGCAGGTGCTCTCTAGCTTGTGGGGGTATATACTTCTCATTGAAAAGCTCCTTAAATCTGGCCCAAGACATATTGTCCACGTTATTGCAGATTTTGATCGTATCCCACCAATGCCCTGCTTCCTCTTTTAGTTGCCAAACTGCCAGATAGCGCTTTCGCTGATCTTCCAGTTCCAAGCCCTCTAGGACCTTTTCGCAATCTTTAAGCCATGCTTCTGCCTGAATCGCAGACTCCCACCCGGTAAAAGTTACACCTCCAAGGTTCTTGAATTTCTTTGACATTCTCTCCAAATCGAAAGGCTGTGGAGGTTGTTCGACTACGACCTCTGAATTATGCTTCTCCTGAGTGATGGGTGTCTCGTCTCTAGCTTGCCCTCCAGCTCCTACTCGGGCTCCTCCTCTAGCCCCGCCTCGAGCTCCACCTCGGGCTCCGCCTCGGGCTGTTCTTGCTCTAGTATCCATTTAAATCAGTCTGTACCATCAAGGAAAGAGTCTGACAAACAAAAATGAGAATTTTAAAGAAAAGATAAGACAAGGACGAGATGAAAAGATAATGAGGTAATGACTGGTAAATATGTGCTATTCTGCTGTGCTCATTCTAGGACATTACTGGTCCCATCTCTAATGAGCTACTCGTCTTAGAATAATGTGGATTATGTCTAGACGAATTGTTCTAAATATGTTATATTCCGTAGCTAAGGTTAACCTGGCTCTGATACTAACTGTGATGACCCCCAAACTTCCGTAGACCGAAAGTAAGGATAATCATTTTGGAATACAACATATTTACGACAATAAACAGATCTCAGAGAAAGAACATAACACATAAACATCTCAGCGGAAATAAAATGTCATCAGCATCACAATAGAATCATCAGAGTATGCAGTTTTACAGGATCCACTTAGCATAATAGAAGTCTTAACAAAAGAGAAACAAGTCCCAAATGAAAGGAAATAAGTTTCAAATCCCATTACATACATCAAAAGCAAAAGATGGAAAAATGTCTCAAAAGCAGAATAAAAGATGGAGAAAGGTCTTCTTCTTCCAAAGCAAGATCCAACCAGAAAGTATCACCTAGAAACCTGTCAATTGGCTGCCCGTGTGGAAAGAGGGCACCCGAGTTTGCAAAAGTGAAACAAACTACGAGTCAGTCATGGGACTGGTGTGAGAATTCTTAACTAAATTAACTATCAAGATGGCGAATCTCAGGACCACGCTGCTAACGCGGAACGGGTTTACTCCATTGGATTGCCAGTGCAATATTTTATAAAGTTTATATAAAACAGCGAAATGACTTTTGAAAAATGAAATCGTCATAAGACTCAGATACTATCACACAATGCAACGCACACAGGAGGATAGAGTTTTCCTTTATGACGATCAAACATGCTTGAAAAGTAATATTTTAATATTATCATTAGTGCTTAAGCAGTATTAAAATACTTCAATATAAATATATCAATCCTAGACGGCATAGTACTCCATCCTACTATGTCGACGTATATAAGTTTACAATCAAAACCGAAATGTCGTCGTATTGGGA
This sequence comes from Allium sativum, assembly GCA_030737875.1. Lineage (NCBI taxonomy): Eukaryota > Viridiplantae > Streptophyta > Magnoliopsida > Asparagales > Amaryllidaceae > Allium > Allium sativum. The sequence goes on along the minus strand of CM060924.1, from coordinate 771,735,100 downwards.
ATTGGTTTTCTATCATGAAATCGAGGCTAGGGATCGTCCTCTTCCGATTTGAGACACTCTACCAAATGCCTCAGGATCCCCCGCAGTGAACCCTTAGATCTTCAGGGCCGGTCCCCACCTAACGGTAGTGGATTGGCAATTCTTGAACACACGCTTCCCGGTTCCTTTGAACCTATAGTATGACCACTTCCGGCCTATAAAAACCCCGAGGTACCTCAATCCAAAATCCACATAAGTAAAATGTCGGGCCGTGTTAAAACCCAAACACCACTAACTAGAAAGAAACGTGTGCACTCCCTGCAGTCCTAATCCCGTTTTTGACTCATACCGAGTGCGAGGCTCATGAAGTTACGTTATACACAAAGCTATGCCTAAACAGGCTATGCTTTGATCATCAGCCACAAGGCCTGCTTTTCTACAAAGCCTTGAACATTGCATCTTGGCGTGCCACGTTGACAATTCAACGCCATGCTATCGATAACTACTACTACGTATCCGGGTGTTAAGTAGAGAATAAATTCTCTACCACCAAACGGACATATATTAATAGAAATCGATTTAATTACATGAAGTGGATTTCAACGTCAGACACACAACCATTTACAAGTCCGTTCTGGGTCTGAACGAAACCGGAGACACCAAAGAGGTTCTCGCTACTCCGCACGATCAACACACACGTCCAGACAATTACTGCTTCAACCCAGTCCTGGGAGCAAGTCAGTCCAAGGTATCAGAAGTCATCGTCCATTCGATGTGAAGATCGCCGGTCTTCAACCATCGTCTTCTTACATCTTTGATTCAATCGCCGTTCAATTATTTGAAATGAGTTAAACTCGGCCTTTTCAAATAATTGTCGTATAATTTTAGTTTAAAACATTTCATATATATTTATAACTATTTATCGCTATTTTTATTTATTAAAAATAGCTCGAAATAAATAAACGACGTTTCAGGTCAATGGGTGGCGCTGGCGCTGCTTTTAACAAAATTGGATTTACATATATCTTGAAATCTAACCGTCGGATTTTGATGAAATTTACATCGTTGGACAGCTCTTCGCAAAGCGGTCCTAACGGTTCCAGTTTTGGGAAAATCCAACGGTCGGATCTTTCTATATATTCGTTTGAAGTTACGATTGTCGATACGCGAACTACCGCGCTCGTTTCATTTAATTTTATATTTTATATTTATATATAAACCATTGGGCGATTCCCTTTGTGAAAATCCATTCCTTTTATTCTATGAAAGTATTATTTTCGTCTGCCAATTCTAATGCGACAAAAATGATGGTTTCAACAATGTATCATTTTATATCAAATAAAAATGACATTTTTGTTTGCCAACTCTAATGCGACAAAAAATGATAATTTAATGATGTATATTTTTATATTCAACAAAAAAAATGACATTTTTGTTCGCCAATTCTAATGCGGCAAAAATGATAATTTAACGATGTATATTTTTATATTCAAATAAAAATGACATTTTTGTTCGCCAACTCTAATGCGACAAAAATGATAATTCAACGATGTATATTTTTATATCAAATAAAAATGACATTTTTGTTCGCCAACTCTAATGCGACAAAAATGATAATTTAACGATGTATATTTTTATATCAAATAAAAATGACATTTTTGTTCGCCAACTCTAATGCGACAAAAATGACAATTTAACGATGTATATTTTTATATCAAATAAAAATGACATTTTTGTTCGCCAACTCTAATGCAACAAAAATGATAATTTAACGATGTATATTTTTATATCAAATAAAAATGACATTTTTGTTCGCCAACTCTAATGCGATAAAAATGATAATTTAACGATGTATAATTTCTTTAATTATAAAAATGTTCTTTTATCCTATGTGATTTAAAGACATAAAAATGCACTTTTTATTCTATTTCATTTTAATGACATAAAAGTGAACTTTTTTATCATATTTCATTTTTATAACATAAAAGTGAACTTTTTACGTTTTTATAAATTATATATATATTATCTTCTACAATGAAAAATGTAAATTCTTCTATCTTCTCCTACAAAAAGGTAAATCTTATATTTTAACATAGAAAAAGTAAATTTCCTATCTTTCTTTATTACATTAGAAAAATGTAAATTCTCTATTACACTTTATTACAATAGACAAATGTAAATTCCCTATTACACTTTATTATAATAGAAAAATGTAAATGCCTTTTTATTCTTTACATTGAAATGTAAATTCTCTTTTTATTGTTCTCATTTTCATATGTAAATTCTCTTTTTATAATGAAAAATGTAAATATTTCCCTTCTTTTCTTTTACATTGAAAAAGTAAATATTTTTCCTTTCTTAGAAATATGTAAATGTTCTATTATTTCTAAATTTCAATTTTTAACCCAACCCCAAAGTATGATCATTTCAACTAAATAGACATAACGATGAAATTTTGATACATTTCCAACTAAATTAACATAACTATGAAGTTTTGTGTCATCACAACTAAATTAACATAACGATGAATTTTGTGTCATTACAACTAAATTAGCTTAACGGTGAATTTTGTGTCACTATAACTAAATTAGCATAACGGTGAATTTTGTGTCATTACAACTAAATTAGCATAACGGTGAATTTTGCGTCATTACCACTAAATTAGCATAACGGTGAATTTTGTGTCATTACAACTAAATTAACATAACGATGAATTTTGTATCATTACCACAATGACAACATATGATCGGGTGTATATTTTCTATGAATCAAAATAAAAAGTCCCACCTTTATTTTGTGAAATCAAACAGTATTTATGAACTTTATTTATTTTATAAGATAAAAGATCAAATCTTTATTTATTATATAAATCCAATTTCTTTTATTTTAAAAACAAAATAAAAGATCAAATCTTTATTTATTATATAAAACAAAATAAAAGATCAAATCTTCTTTGACTTTGTTATAAAAATCAAAATAAAAGGCTCAACTTTGTTTTGATTTGTTTCAAGAACAAAAGATCAAACTTTTATTATATTTTGTTTCAAAAACAAAAGATCAAAACTTTATTTTATTTTGTTTCGAAAACAAAAGATCAAAACTCTATTTTATTTTATTTTAAATCAAAAGATCAAAACTTTATTTTATTACAAAAGATCAAAACTTTATTATATTTTATTCTCAAAAACAAAAGATCAATTTTAAGAGAAAGGAATAAGAATAAAAATAATAATAAAAATAAAAATAAAGGTGGGAACTTTATTATGATTACATCTAAATTTTACAGATCCAAACAGTCATACTATAACATGATAATGCCAACGAATATAATTCAACTATACAACAATCACCACATAACAGATCAGAAATAACATACAATGATTCAACTGATTGAACATAATTAAATTGTTTAATTTTTCAAATTCAGAAATCTCACAGTCGTTGAAGATTTTTGGCCAAAATTCAAACTATTCAGAATCAACTCCAGTCAGTTTAGACGCGTAGATCTCAGTCACACGATCACAACGCCGCTGAAATCATCGAATTTCGAATTGAAATGAGTTAGATATGATTAATCGAAGTTTTAAAACAATTTAAATTAATTAAATAATAAATTAATTGAGTAATACTCTTTCTTCCCCAATCAAAAATATCGGCCGACACTTTCAACTACTGCTCCAAACTAGGTCGGACTTTTGCTCGCGGTTCGGTTGCCTGGAGGTCGATCAGACAACGTCGCGGGGAAGAGGGGGGTGTGTTGCTGCCACGCCTGGAAGCGGGGCCCACTCGGCGGTGTGGTTGGTCCTGGGCGGCGGTCGATACCGTCGGCCTTTGGGCGATCAGTGCGAGGGCTACGGGCGACGAGGAGGGTGATGGATGGTACTGATGGAAAGCTCGTGAAGAGAGCTTCGAGATGGTGTATGTGTTGAAGTCCGAAGGTTGGAGATGGAAGAGAATTTAAGAGGAGAAGGATGGAGCTACGGTAGCCATTGGAGAATGGGGCGGCGGCTGTACTAACGATGGGCTAGGGTTTTGAAATGAATTTCCATTCATTTTATAATATTTTAATGTTATTTTTGCAATTAAATCCATAAGTTTCAAACAAAACCAATTCCAGCCCAACTGAAGTCTACCCCACCAAATAGCCTATGTTCCGGACCCAATGGGTCAGGTCCCGTCAGCCCAAACGGCTGTCTGTTGCCTGTATTATTTAATTTAATATTTAATTCCTTTATTAATTTAATTCGTCTGCATAAATAAATTCACCGAGGCCACAAACGGACTTAGAAAAATCCAGAAAAAATATATTTGTCTATGTTATGACGGTACGGTCCTAAAAAAATTAATTTCGTTGAATTCTGACATTGGTTGAAAAATGGCTATTTTTCAGTCGATTAAATTTGACTGTGATCGACCAAACACATTTTCCTTCGCCACGCTCACATATTAATTCAAAAAATTCTAAAAATTGTAACCCAGCAATAATATGACATTCCGGTTCCAATGAAATTGGTTTCGTCAAAAACAGAGATCGTTTGAAAATTGCATGTTTTCACTGGCTTTAATATTATTTAAAAATGGAATTTTTAATTTCTGCCACATTTTTCCACCAAATAATTTAAAATAAAATTTTTAAATTGGTTCAGATTTTCCGGGTCGTTACATAATCCGGTTGGGGGTTCCCTCGATCTTAGTTGGGTTTGTGGGGTGCCTGTTTCTTTTTCCTATTATCGGTTCCCTACTATCTCTATAGTCATGAATTTCTCGGAATTTGATCTCATCCTAGGGTTGGATTGGTTAACCCAATATGAAGCCGAGGTTAAATGCGCTGGGAGAGTTGTTAAGGTAAAGGCTAAATCAGGCAATTTTATAACCATTCCATGTGGAGGTCCGAATTCTGATAGAAAAGGCTTCTGGGCAGCTTTGGATGTTTCTCCTGCTCAAATAGAACCTGTTCCTTTCGTTATGGAGAATATTCCGGTCGACATAGAAAATATTCCTGTCGTGAAGAACTATGTGGATGTGTTCGAAGAAGTTGTTAGCTTATATCCATGTAGAGAAATTGATTTCAAAATCTCTTTAGTTCCAAATGCAAGGCCGGTAGTTCACGCTATTCGAAGAATGACCTTGAAGGAGAAAGAAGAATTAGACAGTCAAACTCGACAACTTGTATGGAAGGGTCTGATCAGACCTAGTTTCTCTTATTAGGGAGCATTAATAGTATTTGTCCCGAAGTCAGACGGTACTCTCAGATTATCCGTAGTCTATCGTGACTTGAATAAGCAGACGCTGAAGAATAAATATCCATTGCCGCGAATTAATGATTTGTTGGATCGATTGAATTGAGCGCAAGTGTTTTCAAGAATGGACCTAGCTACAGGTTTCCATCAGCTTCGTAAAGCCGAAGAGTGTGTTCCTTTGACAGCATTCAGAGGTCCAGATTTATTCTGTGAATGGTTAGCAATGCCATTCGTCTTATATAACGCTCCAGCTTATTTCGTTGATCTAATGAACCGGGTATTCAGAGAAGTATTGAATACATTTGTTCTGGTTTTCATTGATGATATGTTAATCTTCTCTAAGTCAGAAAGCGAGCATGAAAAGCATTTGGAGCAAGCGTTAGAAATTCTGAGATAGAATGTTTTGAAAGCCAAATTTTCCAAATGTATATTCTAGTAAGAAGAAGTCAAATTCCTTGGTCACGTCGTGCCAAAGGAAGGAATTACAGTTGATCCTAGTAAAATCACTACTATTCAGAATTGGAAATAGCCTCGTACACCCACAGAAGTCCGAAATTTTCTCGGGTTGGCTAGTTATTACCGAAAGTTCGTTAAGAATTTTTCGAAGATATCCAGTCCCTTAACAAAGCTTACTAAGAAACATTCAAGATTTAACTGGACTCCCGAATGTGAGGCAACTTTCCAAGAGCAGAAGTTAAAATTGACGACTGCTCCAGTGCTCACAATTATTGATGGCAACCAAGACTTGAAAGTCTGGACCGATGCTTCTAAAGAAGGCCTTGGCGTAGTGTTAATGCAAAGAGGCCAAGTAGTTGCTTATGCTAGCTGTCAATTGAAACCACATGAAAAGAATTATGCCACTCATGATCTTGAGTTGTTATCCATCGTGTTTGCTATGAAAATTTGGAGGCATTATCTATTGGGTGAAAAGTTCGAATTATATACTGATCATCAATCATTGAAGCCAATGTTGTGGCTGATGCGCTCAGCAGGAAGAATGTGATCATCGCAAGTATTATCATTACGCCATCGTTGATTGATAAAATATCTATTCTTCAGAAAGACGATAGGTTTTTTAAAGAGATGATCAAAAGAATTCAAAGGGGCGAAGTCTCCAGTTTCCAAGTGGATAGCGTAAGAGTTCTGAGATTGAAAGGAAGAATTTATGTTCCCGACAACCTTAAGCTCAGAAGAGAAGTATTGGACGAGTGTCACAACTCCAAGCTGTGTATCCACCCAGGGGTTAGCAAAATGTTTAATGAACTCAAGCGAACTTTTTGGTGATAGGCGATGAAAACTGATATCTCTATATATGTTAGTTGGTTTTCCACCTGTCAACAAGTCAAAAGTGATCAACAGAAATTGGCTGGACTGTTGCAACCATTGGAGATTCCAAGTAGGAAATGGGAACAGATTTCTATGGATTTCATAGATGGTTTGCCCAGAACCAGGAAGGGAAATGACAATATTTGGGTGATCGTAGATCGTCTCACGAAGACCGCCCATTTCATACCTGTCAGATTGAATAGAACTGCTCAGAGTCTGGCGCAGATTTATTTTTGAGAAATTGTTAAACTTCATCGAGTTCCCATGAGTATCGTTAGGACCCAATTTTTGCTAGTAAATTTTAGGAAGCATTCCAAGCAGAATTGGGAACAAAACTGAACTTGAGCACTGCATATCATATTCAAACAGATGGTAAAACTGAGAGGGTGAATTGTATTCTAGAAGATTTATTGCGGGCATGTGTTATTGATTTTGGCGGATCATGGGAAGATCATTTGCATTTGGACGAGTTCTCATACAACAACAGCTACCAAGAGAGTATGACAATGTCACCATTCGAAGCATTGTATGGTAGACCATGCCGATCCCCTGCTTGTTGGGTAGAACCTGGCAATAGACCTGTATTGGGGCCTGATATGATTCGCGAAGCTGCAGACAAAGTCGATTTTGTTAAGAAATGATTACTAGTCGCTCAAAGACGGCAGAAGAGCTATGCAGATAAGAGAAGAAGAGATTTATCATTCGTTGTTGGCGACCACGTGTATTTGAAGGTATCTCTGATGAGAGGAGTAATCCGTTTCGGTAAAATAGGGAAATTGGCACTCAAATTTATTGGTTCGTTTCCTATTCTAGAACGGATTGGAACTCTCGCTTATAGAGTTCAATTACCAGACTGGTTGCCTGGAATACATGATGTGTTTTACGTATCTCAACTTCGAAAGCATGTTCATGATCCAGATTTGATCGTGGATGAAGCAGCGCAATGGGATATAGAAATTACTCCAGAATTGGCTGTAAGAAGAGAGCCGCTAAAGATTATTGGCAAAGAAACTAAAGAGCTGAGGAACAAGAAGGTTCACTTAGTCAAAGTGCAATGGAGTGGAGATCAACAAGATTGTACTTGGGAAACTGAGGAAAGCATTAAGAAAGCCTATCCCAAGTGCAAGGTGGATATCTCTGATTGACTCCGGTGCAAGGTACATTTACCATATTTTGCATTTCCATTTTGTTCTCTACTTTTATGTTGTTTTCTTTTCATGGATGTAAACTATTTAATTATATAGTCTGAATGATTTTAAAAGAGTAAATGAATTAATTAGTACAGTTCTGAAAGATAAAAACAAATTGATTGTTGTTTTGTGTGATTGTGGATTTGCTTAATTAAATTATTAGAATGATAGTTAATTTAATCAATAAGAGAATGATGGTAAATTTATTCGATTAAATCACGCATTGAACTGATTTGAAAATAGCTAGAAATATATGCATGTACATTATATATGTTTGAACAGGTAAATGGATTAGCTATTGCATAAAGAATTTATTTGCGTGCCCGACAAATAGGTTAATCTTAATGAGTTGGTTGCGTAATTTTATTATTATATCAACTCCTGTGAATGTCATTGGATGCAGAGTGTTGGTTGTTCTGTGTGTAATAATAAACGTCGTCATAGGATAGTAACAATTAATTTTGAACTATGCCACATGGCATACTCCTTGAAGATAGGCATACTTCATCATATACCACATAAGAGTTTGGAGCTTATGTGATGAGGTTGAAGATTTACCATACGAGCAAGAGGCTTGTATGGCGATGACCATATATTACAGGTTGAACTGATGACGGATATGGACTACATAAAATGTAACGTTAAATTGCAAGATTAATAAAAAAACCCACACAGGTCTGGAGATGACAATAAATACGTCTCTCTGGTCATTAAGGCACAAAAACCATTTATAGGGTGATGAGAATTTATTCTCTAGAGTTATAATCTATACACACTCCCCTGTGGACACCGGAATATATCACTATAAATATGTGCATGCTTATCAGGATTTACTGGGTACCTAATACGGCCCAATAAATTTCCAAACCCCTCCCCGTACAAAGGAGGTTATGGCGAAAATTTAGGGTGTTAACCAAATTTTTGAAGAATTGGAAATTTCTTAGAAACTGAAAAGTTGAAGAATGAAAGCCAGAATGAAAGTTGGGTTGGTTAATTAAACAACTTTCAACCTCGTTCCTTTTCGGGGACAAAAAGATTTTAAGTGGGGGAGACTGTAACAACCCGGAAAATCATAACTAGTTTAAAATTTTTAATTTAGCTATATTATTGGATTTTAAATTTTTAAAATAAATTATTTTAAATAATAGCGACGAAAAGTATGTTTGAATCGATGTTTGAAAATAAATATATTTATTTTAATTATAAAAAAGGCCTGAAATGGCACGGTAGTTTCAAAATTTGAATTCAAAATTTGACTGACTGTACCGGGTGCAAAATAAAACGGATTATAGTGAAACCAAAAATATTTAAATCTATTTATGAATATCATTCTAAGGAATCTGAAAAATTGAAGTTTCATAGGGTGAATCAAAAGTTATGGCCAAATGAATTTTCAGAAAGGTCGCTATAGAGTATATATAGCCCGTGAAGATAGCCATTTTGCAAACGACCACAGAATTCAACGAAACCACTTTCGTTGCATCCGGGATGTCAAATTATCACTAGGTTTCAAATTCCATAATTTTTTAAGCTAATATGTGAGCGTGGCGAAGGAAAATGTGTTTGGTTGATTTCAATTAAATTGGATCGACCAGAAAATGGCCATTTTTCAAATGGTCTCAGAATTCGACGAAACTAGTTTTGTTGGGACCGTATCGTCAAAACATAGCTAGATTAATTTTTCGGGAATTTTTAGAATCAGTATGTGGCCCCGGCTAATTGAAATGTGCGTTCAAATCAAATATTGAATGTTTTATGTTTTAATTTGATGAAAAACTGACTGTAACAGTCGAGTGGGCCTGTGAAACATATCCCATTGTGTTTGAAATGGGGTATTTAGCAAGGGGCGATAGTAGTTGGGTTTGGATTGGAGTTGTTTAAAAGAAACCCTAATTTTTGGAATATATATATATATATATATATCGGCCAATAGAAAAATTCCATTCATAAATTAAAAATATAAAAAAAAATCAGAAAACCCTCGCCCCCCTCGTAACCGACAGCGGAAACCGCTCACCATCTTCCCTGCCATTTTCCGACCGCCCCGTTCATCTTTAGCCCCCACTCCAGTTCAACTTTTTGAAGCCCTCCTCCTCCTCTTCAAATCAATCCCCGCTGCACCCTACCTCATCGTTCCTTTCTCAAGTTCTGCGCCTCAAAAGACCGCCGACGTCGAGCTTGAAATCGCCACCATCGAAGATCCGAGTTCAACGTGACCTACCTTGTCGGAAAGCCCTCTCGTAACTCTAGGTCATGGTACCATCCAATCCCTTTCAAACACAACGGATTGGACGAAATTTCAAAACTTAATTTTGAATCTAAGTGGAGGTATACGGGTTTGGTAATTTTGAACTGATTTTAACACTTTTAAGTGTTGCAAAACTTCTAAAAATCATATCTTTCTCGTTTGTTGACAAAATCAAGCGAAACAAGATACAGTGGACTCGTGCGGACGTCTTCTACATTCTAGAAGAGACCGGATATTTTTCTGAGCCTTCTACAATTTTTGGTGGAGTGGAACCCAATGTGAGATTTCTAATTTATAAACGATATGGAAATGATGATGTATAAGTTATATAATCGGTGTATAAGTTATATAAGCATTGTACACCTCATGTATAAGCGTTGTATAAGTTGTATGTTCGATGTATAAGTTATATATGCGTTGTAGAAATAATGTATTTGTTGAAATGATATTGAAATATATTGAAATGAAATCGAAATATATTTATATACGAATATCTATATATTTATATATATACTCCCCTCGTCCACAGACCATGGACGATATATATTGGTTGTAATATTGTTTGGATTTGGTTGATGTGAAATTTGGTGAATATCATGAATGGTTGATTGGAAATGATTGATTGTGGTTGAAATCCCAATAGGATTAGTATATGGGAAAATTTTCCTACGTACGAACTAGATATTGAAATCCCCATTGTCAAAAGCTACGAGGCTTTAAGGTAGAGCGAGGAGCCGTACTCGGGACGGTGCCGGTTTTAACTACCCTATCGTTATGCTACCGAAATTTTCTGAAATATTTCTATGTTTGATTTATTTTCATGTATTGAAGTATATTCATGTGATGAATGAAATAAAATGGTTTGAACGATAAAAATAACATTTTTATCGAATGAATGAAATGAAGAGGTTTGAATGATAAAAATAACATATTTATCGAATGAATGGAATAAATTGTTTTAACAATAAAAATCACATTTTTATTGTATGTACGAGGTATAGAAAATATTCATTTTTGAAATAAATTGTTTTACAAATAAAAATCACATTTGTATTGAATGTATGAAGTATATAAAATAATCATGTTTTGAAATAAATTGTTTTGACAATAAAAATCACAATTTTATTATACATATAAATTGTTAAGAAAAATGATGTGTTGAAATAAATATTTGTTGGATAAAAATATAATTTTTATCAAATATATAAAATGAATATGGTTTTGAAATCGAAGAATGAATTACATTTATATATACATAAATATAATTAAAATAAATCGAATAACGAAGCTGCAGTTCATATTTTGAAACCGTGATTTCAAATGATCTTTGCAGGAGATCCGGCCATCGGATTTTCCCGAAACCGAAACCGTTGGGTTCGCTTTGGAAATATCTTTCCAACAACACCAAATTTGCAAAGATCCAATGGTTGGATTGCCTAGAATGTTTAATTCAAATCTGAATGAAAACAGCGCCAGAATCGATTATATTTATACATATATATAAATATAATTAAAATAAATCGAATAACGAAGCTGAAGTTCGTATTTTGAAATCGTAACTTCAAACGATTGTACCGGAAGATCCGACCGTTGGATTTTCCCAAAACTGGAACTGTTGGATTCGTTTTGAAAATATCTTTATAATGATATAAAATTTGTAAAGACCCAACGGTTGGATTTTTAGATATGGGAATCAATTCTGAAGAAAAACAGCGCCATGGCTGCTTTATGGCCTGAAGCGTGTTTGGATGAATTGGCTATTTTTAAATAAATAAAAATAGTGATAAATCGTTATAAAACATTATAAACGATATGGAATGGAAATAAACTGAATTTACTCGATTTATTGGATCTTTGATGGTTGAATGTGTTTGACGTAAAATTTACATTAATGAACTGAATTATTGATGTCGAATAATTTAACCATTGAAATGAATTGTTTTGAATTCTAAACATACGTGAATTATTTGAAAAGGCCGAGTTAATTCTCATTTCAAATAATTGATTGACAGTTAGAAGTCGAAGATATGAAGACGGTGCAAGACCGACAATCTTCACATCGAATGGATGGGTGCTACTGATGCTCACGATGGGAGTAGCTACCTTGAAAGGGCTAAAGTGGTAGTCATCCGAACGTACTTGTTGATTGCACGGATGTGCAAAGTATAAGGTGCCTCCGGTTTCGTTCAGACCTAAAACGGACTTGTAAATGGATGTGTGTCTAACGTTGTATATTGACAACGTGGCACGCACAGATAGTGTGATCAAAGCTTTTGTTGAAAAGAAGAGATTTGTGGTTGATGATCAAAGCACGGCTTTAAATAGCTAGCTTTGTGTTTAGCGTAGTTTCGTGAGCCTCACACACCGGTATGAGCCAGAAACAGGAGAGGACCTCAGGGAGGACATGCGTTTCCTTCTAGCTAGGAGTGGTGCTTTGGGTTTTACACGCCCGGGCATTTTACTTATGTGGATGATGGAAAGCGAGACGTCTCGGTTATTTCGGTCTCTTTGGAGCCGAAGGATGGTCTTTATACAGGCCAGATTTACGTCACATAGGGCAGGGAAACGCATTGTTTAGGCATTTTAACCCACATCGAGTGGACCGGCCCTGTCGCTCCAAGGGTCGATGCATTCTGATCCTGAGACATGGGTTAGATTGTCTCGAAGCAGTAAGGACGATCCCTTGCCTTAGTTCATGACGGAAATCCAATTTCCAAATACGACATCGTGAGGTTTTGATTGTACACCTACGTATGGCGACATAGTGGTATGGGGCATTAACGCCGTCTATGATTGATATTTATGATTGAAATTGTTTTTGAAACATATAAACACTAGCAATAATATCAAATGATTTGTTTTGCTCGTATCAACCATATTTTGGCCATTATAAGGTAAAACACATCCTCCGGTTTGCATTGCATTGTGTGATGGGAACTGAGTCTTATAATGGCTACATTTTTTTATAAAAAGCATTGCGATGTTTTAAAGATTTAATTGTTCAAAACACTGGCAATCTAATGGAGTAAACCCGTTCTGCATTAGCAGCGTGGTCTTGTGATTGGTCTTATTGTAAAATATGTTAAGTAGGTTTCTCATACCAGTCCCATAACTGACTCGTAGTTTGTTTCACTTGCAAACTCGGGTACCCCTATTTCTACACGAGCAGCCTTGTATTCAGGTTTTAGCAGGCTCTTTCAGATAGTTGGAGCTGAAGCTGGATTCTATCATTTATCTTTTTATGCTGTTCAGCTCCTATTATACATATTATGTTTTGATTCCGTTGTAGACATTTATGTAAAGCTGAACTGGATTTTGTACTAAGTATGATCCTGTATATTGTGTAACTCTGATATTTATATTTATCCAGTGTATTATATTGTACATTATCTGATGTATTTGTTTATTTCTGTTCTATTATTATCTGTTTATGTGTTATATTCCAAAGATTACCCTTGCCACTGTGGAATGGGGTTTGGGGTCGTCACATTTTAGTAGACTCATTCTAGATAGCTATGGAGCTGAAGATGGATTCTATCATTTCTGTTATGTTGTTCAGACTTCATTAAGTATATTATGTTTGATTCCGCTGCACACATTTTATGTTAAGCTGAAACTGTATCTTGTTCTAAGTATGATCTATTATGCTGTGTAACTTTGATGTTTATACTATATCCAGTGTATTTTGATGTGCATCATCTGATGTAATGCTATATTACTGTTCTTCTATAATTGTTTATGTGTTATATTCCATTGATTATCCTTGCTTCCGTGGCATGGGGGTTTGGAGTCATCACAATGCTCTTGCTCTGTAAGAGTGTAGGAAAAGTTGGATGAAAAAGTATTTTGTATTGCATTCATATAGAAATTGCCAGTATATTTAGGATGTGCGCATCATATTTTCAAAATTATTTTCAAGAAAATTTGCATTCATATAGGAGGTACCGCTTAGGCATTCATATATTATTATGTTGTAATACAATTTGCACAAGTGCACAAATGGTTGCAAAATTGGATGTACACATGATGATTGTAAATTATGCAAGGAATTGTTAAATTTTACCCTTACCAAATTTTGGGGATGAAATTTACTAAGGCTGGGAGAATGTAAGACCCAGCATTTTTAATTGAATAATAAAAAGAATTTGATAAGTTTTCAGAATTTGGTCACGAAATTAGCCTCATTGTATCCATGGCGATTTTCTGACCAATTTAAACCTATGATTTGCTGAAAATGAATTTAAAATGAAAATTTTATTTTTATATGAAATATTACAACAAACGTGAAAAGAAGATATAAGAAGAACACTTGGAAGAACAATGACCACTATTGTTTTTAGTCTTGTGAAAAAAAGCATATGCAGTCCAGTTGGTAAAGTCGGGTCTCTCCCAAGTAAGCGGTGCAAGTTCGAGTCTTGCTGGCATCATATATTTAATTTTAGAGGATGCATATTCTAAGAGAAAACTATGTATAAATGTACATATAAGGAAAATGTTGAAGTATGGAGTTTTGATAACAACAACCTTATTTCAGTATTAATTAATTATAAAATATATACTAACAATTTTGTCTAGAATATATATATATATACACACACACATATATGCATGATTAATATACAGGAATTATTACTGAAGACTGTATAGTTCAAAGGTGCTAGAGATTCAGAATTCAGAGATGTTTCAAGACTTATGAGTATTCAAGATTTCAAGAGTTCAAGATAAATATAGTTACATAGTCTAGATTATGTAAGATTCTGAATAACACTTCAGGTTTAAATTCAAAAATAATTTCATATTCTTTTTTCAAATTCTATCCTCTCTATTTTACTTTCGATTTTAATTTGATTTTAAACTTAAGTTTAATAATTCCATACTTTATAAGTTTTATATATTTTTATACTTTTATATACTTTATACTTATATAGTTTTAAAATTTTTAACTTTATAAATATGTTTATATAATTTATATTTATGTTTTCATATGATTTTCTACTTTATAATATTTATTTATAACAATATATTTTAATTCAAGAATTTCCAGAATTATATATATATATATATCAAAACACTTGAAAAATATTCAAATTTCAATTTTGTACATGTATATATCGACATACATATATATACAGATTGACATATAACTGTCATTTTTTCAAAATTGGAAGGAAGTGTCTTTTCACTTTTTGTGACGGTTCAGAAACATTGTAACCTTTCAAATGTTATAAATAGGGGATGATTTCGAATTTTTTATTACTTCTTCTTCTCCATCTTCATTCCCTTTCATTACACCATTACTCTTTATCATTTTTATGATTTCTACACATATACTCTGCCGAATTCAATTCTGTTTTCATTAAACTTTTTCTCTCTACACTCTCTACTCGTTACTCTCTGAATCAAGTGCTATTGAAGAGTTATATGGTTGTTTGTTATTGTTTGGGTTGTGTAAGAAATCTATGGTATCCCTTATAGCAGTGAAATCAAGGACGGGCAATCGGTGGTATCCCTTGTAGCCGTGAAATCAAGGAGGTTGGAATAAGTGGTACCCCTTATAGCCGTAAAATCAGGGATGTTGTAATTGGATATTGATATAATAATAAAACTTTGCACAATCCAGCGTTGCGTGGTACTAGACGTAGGAGCAATTCCGAACCAGTATAAAATCCGGTATGTTCTTTCCTTTTACGCACTTTACTTTTGTTTATATTTGTGTTTGTTTTTTATTTTG
The DNA here is from genome assembly GCA_030737875.1 of Allium sativum. NCBI lineage: Eukaryota > Viridiplantae > Streptophyta > Magnoliopsida > Asparagales > Amaryllidaceae > Allium > Allium sativum. Next base: position 771,719,386 of record CM060924.1, on the reverse strand, counting down.
TGTCTGTGATTCTCTTTGTGGTGTTTGATTCATATAGTAGTTCACATAAGTTTTAGATTTTGTTTAAATTCTCAAAAACACTATTCCCCCTCCTCTACTGTTTGTTTTTCCTTAACGATCCATTGCACAATCCCCAACAATTGGTATTAGAGAAAGGTCTTTCAAAAAGTTCATAATCTGATTTTTGAAAATAATGATGATGGAAACCAACACTGGTATCAATATTAGTTCTTTTGTAGAGGGTCAGTCCACTGTTAGACCACCCCTGTTTAATGGTAGTAGTTATTCATATTAGGAATGTAGAATGAAGAAATATTACATAGAATAGTACACAAAAAGAATTTGTTGAACCCACAACTGCTTTTGCACAATGGACAAATGAAAAGCAATTCTAAATCCATGAATATGTTATTTTTTTCATTAGATAGGAATGAGTTTAATAGAGTGTCAGTATGTAAAACTACTTATGAAATTTAGAGAACTTTACAAGTTACTCATGAAGGAACTAGTAAAGTTAAACAAACTAAAATAGCAATGTTAGTTAATCTGTTTGAATTATTCAGAATGAACGAAATTTAGTCTATTTTTGATATGTATTGCAGATTTCAAGAGATTGTCCATTCATTAACAGCACTTGGAAAACCTATTCTAAAGCAGATCAAGTCAAAAAAAATTGAGTTCACTAACTCCAGAATGGGATCAGAAAACTTTGGCAATTGAAGAAGCCAATGATGTCAATGAAATGAAGATTGAGGAGTTAATCGGAAATTGGATGTCTTATGTAGTCCAATTACAAAAGAGAAAAGAAACAAGTCAACTGAGAAGAAATCCATTGCATTAAAAGCAACAGCAAATGATTCTAACTCGAGTAGTGAAGATGATGAAGAAACAACTCTTATGACAAATAATTTTAGAAAACTTCTGAGATATAGAAGGAAAAATTATAACCAAGGAAGTTCAAAATGTAATGATGGTCGATGTTATAATTGCAAAAAACCAGGCCATAAAAAGAAAATGTATCCATATCCAGATAAATCGACTCGACAAATAGACAACAACAATTGTCAAGAAAAAGAAAGAAAGCATACGCAGCAATGTTAGATGATTCAGATTCATCATCAAGTGATGAAGAGCCAGAAACCGGAAATTCGAATATATGCTTTACGACAATTCATAGTTCATAAAATTTCGAAGAAAAGGATCTAAAAATCGAATATGCCTTAATTAATTTCATATTATTTAATTGAATGGTTGCTTTGTTTGTTTGCTTTGATTTGAATTTAAAAACTTTAAAATTCAAACTTGAAATTTGAAATTCAATTTTGAATTTTGAAATTCAAAACAATAATATAATAAATAAAATAATAAAATAAATTGTTTGTGTGTTTGATAGAATTAGAATGATTTCAGGAAATCGTTAAACCTAAAATATAAATCGATAATACAAATCACATTTCACAAAAAGCAAATTTCCTTTGAAAATAAGTACATATGTCCACATACATTTGTCTATATGTCGACATATCTGACCAGTAATTTGAAATTCAAGTTTTAAATTTCAAAGGTTTAAACTTTCAAACTTCCCTCCAACTCCCAAGGTCTGAAAAGATGTCAATGATTACTGAAAAGTTGTGCCTATTCAATTCATATCCATTCAATTTCTATATATACATTTATTCTCTCTACCTTTCATTCACAATTCAAAACAATACTCTTAATATCTATTTTTCTCAAAACTATCAATTCAATGGCTTCCTCACGTTCATCTCAAAAATTGAAAATAACCAAAACCATCAAAGATTATCTTCGTAATGACAAAGAGGCTATCAAAACCTATGCTAACTATTTAGCAAATGCTAAGGTTAATACGGGCACTTTCGTCATATTTGGGGATTTTCCTTCCTACGATCTTATCTCTCTCTTTCAATACAACGAAGTCTTGGGTCTAATTGACTCTCTTGATAACGACGAAGTGCGTTATCCCAAACTTGTCAAGATGTTCTATGCAAATCTTAATTGCGGATTTTACGAAGGCAATTCTGGATAACTCTACCTAGTATGGGCAGTTGTGATTGCTCCTATGATAATCTAACGGCTTATATTGATTTAAACTTCTATATAAGAACACATACACTCAAGCTCTAAACCTAAACTAAATTAATCTCTTGGCCTCCATGATGCTGCTAGAATAGTTCTTCTTCTTAAAGCTTAGGAATTGCAAGTCAGGATTCTAATCAAACAACGAATGAATTATTCTCTTCTCTAATCCGTCTTAGTGAGTACAATTTCTTTCACAAAATAATTAATAAATTAATTATGATGAGTTATAATTGGGATTACGAGAACAAGTCTATTGAATCAAGTGACGTTACTTAACTTTGTTATCGTCTGTTGGTGAAAATATGACAGTTTTGTTAACTCATGTTAGTAGATCTATTTCATATGTCTAATCACATATGTTTAACTTGATTCATTTTATGACATCAGTTTATATGCAAGTTTGGGATGTAAACCATATGCTAGTTTGTTGAATCTCATGCAAGTTTATATGCGAATTATACACAAGTTTATATGTGAATCAAATATATACATATGCTAGTCTATATGTAAAACATGTGATATTAGTTTACATGTTTAAATTCATATGCAAGTTTGTAGGAATCCATATGCAAGTTTAGGTGAAAACCATATTCACATATGCAAGTTTAGGTGAAACCCATATTTATATATGCAATTTCACAATTTCATGTTTAGATCAATATTTAGATCCATGGTAGTTTATGCAAATTTATGTTCTATATGTCCATTTCCTATGCAAGTTATTGGCTATGCAAACTTATGTTATAATTCTTGTTCGCAAGTTAGATCTATTTTATGTGTTATGCAAGTTGTGATGTTTCTTTTCTTTCTATGAGTTATACTATTTGCGAGTCTAAGATATTTCATATTAAATGTACGAACGGCGTGGGAACAATGGGAAAATATTAATTATACAAATTGTAAATTGGCATAAAATGGCTTTAAAGGAATATAATTAATTTGAGACATTAATTAGTATAATTTATATACCTGAAATTTATGGACATAATTTATGTGACAATTATGGACATAGATTAATTTGGAAATTATTGTAAATTTGAATAGGGATAATTAATTAATACTGGGGTGAAATAATTATGTGTAATAATAAACGCCTAGGACACGAGGTTAGACTCGTTTGTGGTACAAGACTGCCCGGACCCGCCCTGCAAATCCAACAACCACAAACGGTAGTCTAATGTGAGAGGTCGAAGGCATGAATTAAATGCGTAACAATTGTAAAGACACGAGGTTAGGCTCGTTTGCGGTATAAGACTGCCCGGACTCGCCCGACAAATCCAGCAACCGCAAACGGTAGCCTAATGTGAGAGGTCTTACAAAGTTACGGTTATAATGAATTAAGTAACACTTAACAAAGAAAAACATGTGGTGGGACATGGGGGTTAAGTAGGTGACATGAGTGACATGTGAAATACAATTAGAAACACTTAACCAAATTGAAACATGTAAGAAGACATGAATAAGAAGGGGTTCAGTGGGGACCAAGCATAGGTGGAAAGCTTGTGTCAAGTATGGGGGGCCCTTTTCAACCCATAGGTGGGCTAGAAACGATTAATGAGCTTGTGTGCATTGATCATATCCTTAGCTCAACCCAATTCAACCCTGACCCTTATAGATTTATTTGGGTTGATAGGGTTAACCACACTTAACCCATTTGAAAATCCTAGTTACGCAGTCCTTTTCAGTAGTAACCTACTTGGGAGTATTTAGATACCCTGGACTAGGCTAGGGTGGGGCACGATTACTGACTGATTGTAAGAGACCAAAAGAGACGGCTGAATAGTGCACCAGTTAAGTTCAGGCGGACCATGGTCGTGCACATTAAGTTCGGAGTTGAACATGGGCACCGGTAGGTTTAGACCGTGCATGCTTGAATTGTGTCTGTGGTTTACACCTTAGGGCTGGATACACCCTAGGGTGGACCTTGCACAGTTAACTACATTCCATGATTAGGCCGTATGACACCGATACACGACGAGTTAGGCTTATAGGGAGCCGATCGACTAGACCGAGTAGTTGGACCTTGATTTAGGTAATCTCATGAGTTTGGGCCAACATTGGGCTAAGGGATCATTTCTTGTTTATACTTGACATGGATTAGAAATATTAGTACACTTGGTGCAACTTAACCTTGTATATGCGATGCCACACTTGATTTATCTTGTTAACTTTTCACCATGCCAGTTATCATCCTATGTTTCATCTTTGTTTTACATGTCCAGTTAACTTTATTAGTTTTTATACTAATAGTAGGTAGGGCTTACCAGATACTCCCAAGTAGGTTGTGTGTAATAACCCGTATTTTAAATAACATGTTATAACATAAATCAAGGCAGAATTAAATGATAAAATCTGAATCAAGGGAAACGGGCTGTGCCATTGCGTTCGTCTCGGAAAAATACGCGAAATAGAGTCCGAGTTTTCGAAAATCGGAGTCCGTATGACCCAGTTATGGCCCATAGAAGTTTTCAGAAAATTTCAAGTTCAAAAACAGTTCAAATTTGAATTCATAATTCAAATTCAGCCAAGCAGGATAGGCGGGAAAAATTCCCGCCAACCCAAAGTCGACTGGGGAGTCGACTTGGGAGTCGACACACCCCAGGAGGTGTCGACTGCCCAGTCGACACCCCTATCGACTTGGGTGGTCGGCCAGTTTGGCCTGGGTGCTCCTGACTTGTTCCTCAAGACATGTTTTAAGGCTTGTGACGGATTTTAAAGGCTCAGATCTGAATTAGGGTTAATCCTATGGCCTAAACTAACCTAAACTTCTATAAAAGGACCCTAATACCTAGCCTAAACCATCATAAATCAATCCTACAACTAGATTATGCCAAAATGTTTAATCATGGCCTCCACCCTCTTGTCATAGTCTCCATCTTCATTCATATGAGAGTTTCTAAGCTTGTTTGAGAGTTTCTAAGTTTGATTCAAGGCCAAAGTTCAATCTTTCTTCATCAAAGCAAGGATCTTCTTCTTGTTTCTCAAGGGTTTTCATTGGAGTTTATCATTTGGGAGTTTTAGAGTTGCTAGTGGCTTCGTCTCAATCTTATTTTATTTTATAAGTCTTCATAGCATTGTAAGCCTTATTCTACTCTTAGATTCTAACTACGAAGTTAAATATGACATGTTGCAAGTTTGAGTTTGGGCCTAAGTATGATTTGTGCTTTGATTCTATCATGTTATGCATAGATTTATTCTATGCATGTTTGTACAGCTATCACCTTGACTTTGTGCATAGAAGGCTATGAGCTTTGATTTGAAATGTTGCATAAAGCAACATAGAAACTCTCATAACCCTTATGTTATCTTGCATATGATGTTATATGCGAATCATTAGTTATCATCCTATGCCATCTATGACCATGTATCACCTATTTGCTAAGTTTAATGCCATACATGTGTAGATTTGAATTGGACCTAAGTGCATTATTTGCCTTGAACCTATCATTGTATGCATAGATCTATTCATGCCTCTCATGATTTATGATTGTGGACCTATCATGAACCTAGTACCGTTCATGTTGACCTTGAAAAAAAAATGCTATGAAATGGATTATGGCTTATGCATGTTAACAAACCTTAACCCCTCATGTTCCTTAACATGCATGTGATGATATTGAACCTATTTTCTATGCACAAGTTAGGATTGTCACCCTATGTCAACTATTACCATGCTACCACCATATTTGCTATTATGCATGCTTGTGGCCAAAGCACCCTTATGCTATTATGCATGCTTGAGGCCAAAGCACCCTTATGCTATTATGCATGCTTGTGGCCAAATCACCCTTATGCTATTATGCACGCTTGTGGCCAAATCACCCTTATGCTATTATGCATGCTTGTGGCCAAATCACCCTTATGCTATTATGCATGCTTGAGGCCAAAGCACCCTTATGCTATTTGATATGTTTGAGGCCAAGTCACCTTTTATGCTATCATACATGTTGAGGCCATATGCTAGTATGTTGAACCAATTTTGCCTCAAATATCACCATGTTTAACTTGTGATAGGCTTTGCCATCTTATGCCCACCTTGTCATATTCTTATGTTCCCCCTTTTTGATCTATTTGTGTTGATGCGAACTTACGTGCGATAGGGTTACGTTATGGGTAAACTTAAATGACATGAAACATGACTTGGAAAATATGACATGTGATGATGCTTGAAAACATGAACGTGGACATGACATGTAGAAAACATGAAAGTGGCCAACTCGAGGTTGGGTTGAGTTTGTAGCATAAATCTACCCGGAACCGACCGGCTTAACTAGTGGCTACAAACAATAGGACCCAATGTGAGTAGTTGGTCACATCGCACTTAAAACCTGAGGTTAGACTAGGTTGTGGTGTAAAGCTACCCGGACCCGCCCGGCTTAACTAACAACCACAACAAAGTCTAATGTGAGAGGTTGGGGTGCATTAAGTTAATTAATGCCACATGGTAGGGTTAAGTCATGGACTACTTGAATATACTTAACCAGTTGAACACGATGTATTGATAGGGTTAAGTCATGAACTGCTCGGATACACTTGACCAACTCAATACATGGTTAGGATAGGGTTAACCACACTTAACCCGTTTGAAAATCCTAGTTACGCGGTCCTTTTCAGCAGTAATCTACTTGGGAGTATCTGGATACCCTGGACTAGGCTAGGGTGGGGCACGATTACTGACTGATTGTAAGAGACCAAAAGAGACGGCTGAATAGTGCACCAGTTAAGTTCAGGCAGACCATGGTCGTGCACATTAAGTCCGGAGTTGAACATGGGCACCGGTAGGTTTAGACTGAGCATGCTTGAATTGTGTCTGTGGTTTACACCTTAGGGCTGGATACACCCTAGGGTGGACCTTGCACAGTTAACTACATTCCATGATTAGGCCGTATGACACCGATACACGACGAGTTAGGCTTATAGGGAGCCGATCGACTAGACCGAGTAGTTGGACCTTGATTTAGGTAATCTCATGAGTTTGGGCCAACATTGGGCTAAGGGATCATTTCTTGTTTATACTTGACATGGATTAGAAATACTAGTAAACTTGGTGCAACTTAACCTTGTATATGCGAATCCACACTTGATTTATCTTGTTAACTTTTCACCATGCCAGTTATCATCCTATGTTTCATCTTTGTTTTACATGTCCAGTTAACTTTATTAGTTTTTATACTAATAGTAGGTAGGGCTTACCAGTCTTTTTGACTAACCCGTTTTCTTTCGCCTCTTTTCTTCCGTTCCCCCCCCCCCCCAGGTTCTCAGGGTGGGAATACTAGCACCTAGCTTGGATCTTTAGCTTGCTTACTGGATAGCTCATGTACGGTTTGGACTTGAGCTTTTCTATGGCGACACTACTGTTATCTTTAGGGAATACTTTGTTATTCTTCAGTTTATGTTTTTCTAGACTTTGTTTTGTTGGGAAAATGATGACTAAGTACTTTGATGTAACTTGACTATGGTTTTGAAATAGTAATTTTATCCGCTGCTTTATTTACTCTGTTTTACTCATATGTTTTGTCTTGTGATATCTTCATGCATGTTTACCTTGTTTAACACCCCTCCAAAGTCAGTGTGCTTGCAAGAGTGACCCTGGCGGAGGTGGGGTGTTACACATAGGTGGGCTAGAAACGATTAATGAGCTTATGTGCATTGATCATATACTTAGCTCAACCCAATTCAACCCTGACCCTGATAGATTTATTTGGGCCTTAGGCCCCAACTTCTCTATAGCGGCCTGTTATAAATTCCTTATTCATCCAGGTAGGTGCTTCACTTTCGCTCGTGTCTGGAATTGTCATCTTCCTCCCTGCATTATCTTATTTCAATGGCTACTCATTCATAACCGCATCAACACCAAAGATCGTATTTATCACTTCAACAACAATATCGATCCTATTTGTGTCCTCTATAACAGTCATAATGAATCTCTCACTCACCTCTTTTTTGAATGCGATTTCTCCTATGCGGTTTGGGATGCAATTAGCTCCTTCCTTCTTGGTTTTATCCCCTATATTCACTCATTTTTTGAATATTGGCAGCATAACCCCCCTGACCCTACTTTGGATTCTTTAGTGGATCTCTTTGCCTGGAGTATCTAGTTGGAACGAAATGCTCATATCTTCGGCAGACCAAAGAAACTTTTGTTGGGTATTTGTCATCACATCTTGCATCTTTTCAACTCTTGGACAGGATTGACCAGGCCTGCTCGTTTCAGGCTAACTCTACCTATGCCTCATTCGCCTGGTTCACAAGAAAGTAGCACCCAGATCCCGCTCTGATCGGCATAGTGCTCTTATGCTACCTGCTTTACTTTATTTTGGCTTGTATTCTAATAAGTTATGATATGCTCTGATCTATCTGATGTATAATTTTGCATTGTAGTAAGCTGATACTATCTACTTTGGCCTTCTTGGCTGAACTTTATGCCACTGATTGGGCTTGTCAACCAGATATTTATCTAGCTAATTATATCTATGCGTAACCGGCTGAGTAGTGCCACGCACTACAACAAAATGACCCTATTACAACGGTGGAACACCGTTGTAATATACATTTTACAGCGGTGGGAAAACCGTCGTGTATTAAGAAGCTGTAATAGACCAATATCTTTTACAATTTTTTTGCACTGTTGCAACACCGTTGTAATATGTATATTTTACAACTTTTTTCCCACCGTTGTAATAAACTTTATTACAACAGTTATGCACCATTGTAATAAAATCTACTACCACTGTTATGCACCGTTGTGATTGACATTTGAGTTTAAAAAAAAATCTTTTGCAACTGAAAAGAACAATACATTAAATATAGCAATACTCCATAAACAAATCCGATATTACAGTTATTTGCAAACTAATTTATTAAAATACTCAAATATTCAGTATTACAAACAATATGTTTTAGACAACATTTCGTACATTATTACATACTTGACCGTTACAAACAATAAGTACCCCTTCCATATCCTTCATCACCTCAACATGACCAATCTGCATGCCACCACTGGTTGTATCTGATGTAGCATTGGCCTGCTTCTAACATATCTCACCTTTCTCCAGAGAGACTTAAAAAGATACAAAATGACCTCCATCACTATGACACTACTCTTTTCGTCTATGATTATGTGGTGATCAATTCGACAATCCAGTGGAAACAACTCACAATATTTATGGATGTTTTGGTCTTGGTATAGCTGCAGCATCTCCAAATATTGAAAATTTGGTCAATGTTGAATCAATCTCCACATCCCAGGTCTAAATTTATGAGAGCGACATCGTAGAATCACCTGAGTATCACAGTTACTAAGCATAACGTTTGAACTTCGAACAATATTTTCATTGGCTGAGCCACCATTGTCTCATATTGCTGCATATCTGATCCGACAATTGCCTTAGTTTTCCATCCAAATGAAGATAGGCTTACTGCTCTTTGGTACCCTCACTGTCTATAACCATCTAAGTTTTATTTGGAGCAGCAGCGCTCCCTCAAATTCAAATATCCGGTCTACTTGAGATATGAGTTCATCATACCCATTGAACCAAGTTAAGCCAACAGATCGACCAAGGGCAATCCCCTGATTGTGTACCTACATACAATTTCTTTTATATCATTATCTACAAACTAAGGCGGTGATAAAATACTAATGATAGGGCAAAAGAAAAAGGAAGCATATAACTATATATGGATCATACCTTTATGCAGCTGACTGGTTGATAACTTTCTTGGAAGATCTTTAACATTGCTTGTACTGTTTTAAAGGCCTTTCTGTTTCGTGCTACCTGAAGCAGACTCGGCCCGTCTCCATATACTTGGTAATAGAATAGATCAATGCGGTGGCATGGGTATTACACACTCCAAATACTTGGTAAAAAGAAGTAGGTATCATTTAAACTGATGCTTCTAGAACTACAGACATAATTCTACCGCATACTATAAGAAAAATAGTCTCAAGTCCCAAACTGGAAAAAAGAATATAACTAAAGCATATTGGAAACAAGCCCAGCAAGTATTCATGAACCATGCGTGTCAAATGCCACATTCATGACTATTTAAAATGTTGTACATACCCCACATTTTTACCAAAGTGCTACCAAGTTCAAGAGGAGTACACCAACTATTCTTAAAGTAAGATAAGCAAAGATCAGGTGTTTCAAACTACTTGTAAAACCAACTCCAAGTTGAGCATAAACAAGAGGATAAAGCAGATGGAGTATATGAAGGGTATGGACGTAAAACAGCAAGTGTCAAAGGTATAGAAGAAAATGACGAGAGTGCAACATTAAACTGAAATTAATTTCTTGAAAAAGCATCAATCGTGAGTAACGAACTCACCTTGAACGATATAGGTGAAGGCTCGAGGCAGAGAGGTTGCGATTGCAAATAGCGGTGGGCTCCGACTTATGTGGGAGATGAACGTCGATAGCTGGCACGGGTTTTGAGCGGCGCAAGTGAAGGAGGGAACAGATTGAGGAAGGCGGCGCGAACAACGAGCGCTACAAACTCCGATTGGTGATGGTGGCGGCTACAAACTATGGAGTGAAACAGCTTGACGCAGACAACAGGTGATGGCGCTCGGCTCTTTAAAACAGAGGACAGTGGCGGCAGTAGTAGTGTTCGATTTGGGTGAAGCGATTTTTGGGATTTGGAAAACCAATTTTCGGTGGAGGAGTGGGGGCCATGATTTATGAATTTGGGAAGACTGGATTTTTCAGTGGACGATTTTGGGATTTTAGGATTTGGAATAATAGAGAAACGGCTGAAGAAGAAAATGAGTGGATAAAAAAAAGTCAACGGAAGGGGGGAATTTCGGGAAGGAGCCAAAATTTTGAAGGAATGGAATTTAAATTTGATTTTGGAGCCAAACGTAAATTTAAACGTAAATTTAAGGTTAGGGCCCTGATTTTTTTACAACATTCACTGGCAAAAGAAACATATATTTACAATTGCATATCGTGAAAGAGTTGTTGAAATTTTTGGTCTGGAGACCTAATTCAATTTTGGAGCCAAAGAAAAATTCGTTTTTGAAGCTACGGAAGAGATAGCGAATTATGCATAAACTATTATTTAAAAAAATGTTTATTTAAACACGATTTTTTTTGTTAATTGATTATTGATTACTAATTACTAAGTAACTACTAATTAGTTAAAAATTATTAGTTAAAAATTAATTTGGTATTATGTGTTAAATATTAATTTTACATTGATTATTAATTAGTACTATTTTATTTGATTATTAATTGTTTTTATATTTATTTTAATTATTTAATATTTATTTTTAACTTTTATATATTATTTAATATTGTTTCTTAAATTTTAATTATTATTTAAATAATTATTTTCTAAAAAACCAAGAATTTATTGTATATTAATTATTAGTTCTATTATTTAAAAGTAACTATTATTTATAATTAATTATTTTGCAATTATTTATAATTTATTCATAATTAACTAACAAGGAAAAAGACTTGTTAAAAATATTATTTACTAATTATTTAATAATAATTAATAAATATTATTGGTTCCTAAGTTTATTATTAATTATTATTTATAATTAAATATTTATATAATTAGTTATTAAATATAAATATTATAAACATAAAGTTGGTAATAGGCATTTATTACAACTAATAAAATGAAAAGTTGTTAAAATACGTTTATTACAACTTTAGGGAATGGACAGTTGTAAAAAACATCTATTACAACGGTGCTTTTACCACCGTTGTAAAATTAAAGTTGTAATATGGTGTTTTTGTTGTAGTGACGCTACACACCCGTCTTCCTCAAAAAAAAAGTATGGGGGCCCTTTTCAAACCAGTAACCCATTAAGTATCTTCGTGAGCTCGAGTTAGATCAAGGACAGGGCACGCTTACTGGGTTTGATTGTAAGAGGTCAAAACGGGTTAGTGGTGGCAACGCAAGTCCAACGGGGTCATGTGCATGCGTGGGCCCAGGCTGGTAGGTAAGACGTTGTTGCATCATGTAGATATAAGTCATGCATCTTTAGTGGTGTCGGGTTGCCACTTTGGGGAGTGATATACCCCACTGTGGGACCAGCACGGGTATCTACGAGTTAGGGAGCCGATCGCATGGGGGTAGTAGGTACAACTAGTGGAGATAGGAGCAGGCGCCACCTATGAAGACAGCTAGGGGTACATGAAACTACCATTATGATTATTATGTTCAGTAGGCGGGATCAACTTTTAGGGTGGCTAGTAATGGTGCAGTATAGTAATTATCCTATAGTGATTAGGAGCGCGATTATGACAGCATATTCCTCTTGTTTGTTTTATCTTGCCCATTTGCTTCATAGTCATTCCTTGTTTTACCATTTTATGCCTTATCCTAATTACTTTAATAATTATATTGTTAAAGTTATTGGACACGCCAGACTTTATGTCTGACCCCCTTTGTTTTCGCCTCTTTTCTTCCTTCCCACCCCCCCCCCCCCAGGTTCTCAGGGTGGGACTAGTGCTAGTGGAGCTTGATTTGGATCTTTCTCTCTCTTTTGGAAATGCTTGGATTGCTGAAAGTAAATTTCAGCTTATCTCTTTTATGGCTACTTATGTTGGGGTTATGCTTTTTACATTATGTACTCAGAAGATAATTTGTCAAGATGGATATTAAGTGTACTTGGTTCTATTGTTGGTTTTTGATGTTGTTGTGACCAAATTGTTTCTCCGCTGTAATAAAAGTTGTTTTAATTTTCCAAGAACCAATATATGCATCTGTTTTGTTATATTATGTTCTATATACCAATAATACTCCATGAAAGTTTATACATTCCCTTTGAGAGTGACATTAATGGACGTGGGGTGTTACAGAACTCATAGGCACTATTTTTAATTGTAGAAGCACGGGCTCAGATTTTTCATATTTCAAAATCGATGAAACCGATTTAGAGACCTACCACGACATATTTGAAGATAATGCTCCAATGGAGTTCAAAAGTTGCATCTTTCATCCAAAAACAAGAATCACAAACCTTCTCCTTCAACATACCATCACTCAACGTTCCGGAAATTTCAACAATCCAACTCTCAAAGTTCAAAAGGCTCTCTTTGCTATTATGGGTGGTTATACTATCAATTGAGCCAACATGATTTTTAATGAAAGTAAGCCCATGGAACTGTCCTCAAGAGAAAACACTCTCTACTGTGGTGTTTATCTCACTCATATTTTCAAATAATTTGGAGTTGATCTTCATGGTGAAGAGTTTGTGAATAGAAAAGTGTTTGATTCATCAAACATGCATCTCATGCAAATTCCTCTTACTTTCAAACCATGAGACATTAGAAGCCAAACAAGCTTGAATACAACAAGAACAAGCGCCAATGGAAGTCGAAGAAGAAGAATAAACTTCTTCAGAAAGTTTCGAGTGTCCAACCAACACTAGATGCATTTCCAAAGAAATGATTGTTCAAAATCAAGTCAAAATTGTCAATAATCAAAAGAAGCTTAAAAAGAACTTCTCCAAAATGACCAAGTTCATGGTCAAGATGGGAAGAGAGCTTGGAATCTCACCTCCCTCGTCATCATCAGAAAAATAGACTATCTAGTTTAATCCATCTTTATGTATTTGCTTATCTTTTACTTTCGAATCTCTTATTTAGTGTGTCTTAATTAGTTGAATGTATTTGCTTTTTATTAAGTAATGAATGGAGTTTTATTTATGTTAAAATCATTTTTAAGTCTCTGTAAAAAAATTAGAATTAATTATAGTTTAATATAAGTTCAAAAGATTCAAAATTGAAAATTTTCTAAATTATCAATAGGGTATGTCGACATACATTTATGTATACGTCGACATATAACTGCTAGATTTTCTAATTGTTTCAAATTTTAAAATTAAATAACTACTCTTGTCCATTCAAAATCCAACAAATTCCAGACCCTATTTAAGTCTATTTCTTCCAGAAAATTTCATAATCCTATTTTTCCTTCTTCCTTATTTATATCTTATCAATTCCGTGACAAATCCAATTCATAATCTTAGTGAAAATCTTGAAGAAACCTTGAATTCTTTCAAGAATATCCTCTCTATAATTCTAAGAAACCAGCGGCATCTTGAACAAAGCCAAATAAAGATGTTTGAGCAGCAAGAGAAACATTTTGATGTAATTCGGTGGCTAATCTCTTCTATTTTTAGAGATGAAGATAATAATCTCGCAAAGGGTCCACCAACAAAAGAAGATGAGGATTGGGAAGTCATCAAGAAGGATACAATCTTTGGAGAAGACGGTTGGGTTGAAGTCCCAAGAAATGTTTGATTGATTGGTATGCCTGATTTGATTGATTTGTTTGAGTTTGATTTGAATTTTATATCTTAAAATTTGTATATATTAAGACATATAGTGTGGTGTGCATTGATTTGATTTGTATATATGACATTAAACAAATGTAAATATAATACTTGGATTGGTTTGTATTTGACAATCATAATGTTAGGAATTACCATTATAGGATTATATAGATTAAGGGGAAGTACTTTACATTGATTTTGGACTTACTTAGTTACTTATAGGTTTTTATTTAGAGAGTTATATGATTTAGGGGGGTAGTTTTAAAATTTCTTTTTGATAATGCCAAAGGGGGAGAAATTATAAAATATATAAATATTTTATAGGAATCATATAGACGAGGGGAGTATTTGAAGGTTCATCATCAATAGGTATATACATGTATGATATTTTATAAACTAAGGTTGTTATCATCAAAAAGGGGGAGATTGTTGGAGAATGGAGTTTTGATAACAACAACCTTATTTCAATATTAATTGATTATAAAATATATACTAACACTTTTGTCTAGAATATACACACACACACACATATGCAAGATTTATATACAGGAATTATTATTGAAGACTGTACAGTTTAAAGATGTTAGAGATTCAGAATTCATAGATGTTTCAAGACTCATGAGTATTCAAGATTTCAAGAGTTCAAGATAAATATAGTTGTAGGGTCTAGATTATGTAAGACTCTGAATAGCACTTCAGGTTCAAATTCAAAATAATTTAATATTCTGTTTTTTAAATTTTGTTTTCAAATTCTATCTTCAATATCTATCTTCTCTATTTTAATTTGATTTTAAATTTAAGTTTTATAAGTTTATACTTCATAAGTTTTATATATTTGTACACTTTTATATACTTTATATTTATATAGTTTTTAACTTTATAATTTTATAAATATGTGTCTAATTTATATTTATGTTTTCATATGATTTTCTACTTTATAATATTTATTTATAACACTATATTTTAATTCAAGAATTTCCATAATTATATATATATATATATATCAAAACACTTGAAAAATATTCAAATTTCAAATTTCAATTTTGTAAATGTATATGTCGACATACATATATATACATGTCAACATATAACTGTCATTTTTTCAAAATTGAAAGGAAGTGTCTTTTCACTATCTGCGACGGTTCAGAAACGTTGCAACCTTTCAAATGTTATAAATAGGGGATGATTTCGAATTTTTTATTACTTTTTCTTCTCTATCTTCATTCCCTTTCATTACACAATTATTCTTTATCATTTTTATGATTTCTACACCTATACCCTGTCAAATTCAATTCTGTTTTCATTAAACTCTTTCTCTCTACACTCTCTTCTCATTACTCTCTGAATTAAGTGCTATTGAAGAGTTATAGGGTTACTTGTAATTGTTTGGGTTGTGTAAGAAATCGGTGGTATCCCGTGTACCCATGAAATCAAGGACGGGTAATCGGTGGTATCCCTTGTAGCCGTGAAATCAAGTAGGTTAGAATAGGTGGTATCCCTTGTAGTTATGAAATCAAGGTGGTTGTAATTGGATATTGATATAGTGATAAAACTCTGCACAATCCAGCGTTTTGTAGGATTGGACGTAGAAGCAATTCTGAACCAGTATAAAATCCGGTATGTTTTTTTCTTTTCTGCACTTTACTTTTGTTCATATTTGTGTTTGTGTTTGATTTTGTGTCTGTGATTGTCTCTGTGGTGTTTGATTCATATAGTAGTTCACATAAGTTTTAGATTTTGTTTAAATTCTCAAAAACACTACTCACCTCCTCCCTCTAGTGCTTGTTTTGCCTTAACCATCCATTCCGCAATCCCTAGTAGAAAATTATACACATAGGTAAGTATAAATATATATGTATACATGCATAAGTGTATATATGTGTGTAAAATATATGCATATAAATAAGAAATTCAAAATATACCTACAATCAATAAAAATAGGTAAGAAATAAATGATGGCATAACGCCGTTTGAATTTTGAATAGAAATAAAGATTGTGCGTATTTATACGCATAAATTCAAATGTTGAAATAAAAATTGCATGTTAAGTTTGAGGTTAGATATGTGGTATAAATGTAAACTAATAATTCATATAAGTTATATTAAGAAATAAAACGACCGTTAAAACATAGCACTAAAATTAACGTTAATCAAATGAATAACTTGGCAGAAAACACATTAAGGACCCAGGAGATGGGTCGAACCAGGCCTCACATGTGTTAACCCATGTGTCAACATTAGGGTCGACCCCACCTCTAGGGTAGGTCGACACCAGGGTCGACCCTCCCGAGCCAGATCTATTTTTTTATGACGTGTTATTCTGATTTAAATTGTTCGGATTTTATATTATCTAATCTGATGGATCAAAGTGGTCTGTACACCTATATGTAGACTAGCACGGCCTAGCTTTCAACTCATATTTTCTGAGATGACGCCAAGGCTCTGCCATTTTCTTTCCTCTCCAAATCTTTCATAAACTAAAAAAATTAACTTTAGGAAATTTTAACTCAAGATTTGAAGATGAAGAACATAAATCTACAACATAGGTGTTCAGATTTCCGATGAACATGAGGTAAGTTAGTGAATCTGATTTATTTAGGTTTCTTTCCTTCTTTTCCTCTTCTTTTAGCATCAAATTTGTAAATCCTTGTTTTAATACTAGATTCAGCTAGGAAGACCAATGAATCATAGATCTTAATCAGATTCAAGGATTGGAAAGTTTTCAGGTGAGTGGATATAAAATTATACCTTCTGAATAATAGTATATTTACCGTTTACATTCCCCGTTATTCTTAACATGTTAAATAATTGTAATTTGCAGCAATTGCGACATGATTTATTTTTAAGTATGTTAAGAATATACTTTTATACAAATCTATTATATTCAACATTTATTTGGGTTAGGATTTTTCTTTTTTTGAAATTGTTCAGGAGGGAAACCGACTGGAGTCGTAAAACCCTCCCTAGTGCACCTAGCCTAGTCCGCGAGCACCATATAAGTGGCTAATCTTAGAATACGCACATGGTAAGCTCTTAGTGTGCCATTTCGGGTTTCGAACCCACGCCACTGTTACCACGGCGCAAAGTCCTTAACCGTAGGGCTATTGCTGCAGACTTGGATTAAGAATTACCGAAATTGTGAAATTTACAACAAACGTGAATACATTACTGAAAATGTTGTTTAATGACAAATTGGATATATTGTAAATTAAATTACAATGAAATTGGGAATAATAGAAAAGGAATATATATAGCTAATTTGTTTGGATAATTTACAGTGATTTAGAAATGGTAAAAAACACACCTAACTCAGAAAATAAAAAAGGGAAATTAGTAGTGGACTGGATTAGATGGATTTGGGAAAAAAGATACATTTCCATAACGGTAAAATTACTAAGAATGTAGTTGCAAGAAAAGGGAAGGAAAAATGGATTAGTGTGAAATAGGGACTCTTTTACTGTATTGCACACCAATTAAATAAAAAGATATATGCGTGTCCACAATGAAAATAAAAGAGATAACTTGCAACTATGGATCTTGATTAATATGTGTTATAGAAATGGATCATTATATCTTTCCACAAATTAATCTAATGAGGTATGTGAAATATTTTCTTGAAATGATAAGAATATACAAGACGGTAAATAAAAGGCTGTTACAATAGTAAAAGTTTGGTTAATGTTAAGGAACCAAAGGAAAATGTGATGAATGGAGAATATAACCTATTATAACTAATTATATCAATAAGAATGTAATATAATAAATTGGCTTGTCCTAGGGACAAGCGGAAATTATAACTTGGATTGTAACAAATAGAAAGGAACTTATTAATAAATCTTAATAAAGAGAATTAAGTTAATAAGTAGATAACAACAAGAGGTTGTGACAATAGGTTATGATTAAATAAGAAAGAATGAAGTAGGCTTATTATTACTAGGCTTATAATTGGAAATTGAAGTCTAATAAAAGAAACTAATTATAAGCGAAAGCCAGCTCCAGCGACATAGGGCTGAATAAAGAAAGTAAGCAACCAATTTGAAGCTAATGAACCTCGTAACTTGAAACAAAATGAAATTGTGAGTAATCAAGTTAATTAGCCACCTGATGAGGTAAAGAAAGTGCTTAAATGAAAGATTAGACGTAAAATCTAGTAACACATTAGTGTAATGCGCTTGGATTAGTCCGCTTGTACAAAGGTAAAGAACCCAATGGGGTAGATCATCGAGGTGTCTTGAGACATGGAAGGAGCATGTCCATCTAGTTATTCTTTCTATTTATTCTGTTGGTTATTCTGTCTGTTTTCTCTGCGGAACTGGAAGGAAGCACACGGCTTTTAAGGGATGTGGTAGGGTACTCCGTGGTGGTTCTCTATTGCGGTGCATGCTCAAGATGTACTTGCAGAAGTTGAGTCTGCGCAGTACCACCCAGTGAGTATACCTTGATTGCAAATGTAGCATGGCAGTCAAAAGGCTGTGGCGGATGTCGCTGGGTAATTCGGCGATTGCCTCAAGAAGAGGCTGGGTCAGGACCAATACAGGACAGTAATCATCGGGTACCTGTCATCGGTAGTCAATGGGATACGAAAAGACTAGAGCTAAACCAAGAGACCATCGATCTTTCGCTATCGAGATGTTGGATGCAGGATACGCCAAACTGAATGCTAGATTGTTTGCTAGGGGCACGCCACTTAGTTCTTGATGTAGTCTTTCACTAGTTGAGTGAGGAGCCAGGGTGGAGCCATAGCCACCATGAAAATGTAGACCATGCTTGGATATTTGTATTGTAGGCCTCACGAGATGGATCTTTATAGATATGGAAATCTCCCGAGTGAGTAGACAGTACGTACATATGAGGGTCTAGATACACGCATTAGGTGGTGTATCGTAGGCAGTAGGGCATTACTCTGTTTTGTGATTGATTCGACCGATGAGTTCAGATCTGACGATCTGTACGCTTACATGGTATAGCGATGGTAGTTCTGTGCAATTACGCGACGTAATGATATAAATTTTTTGTACGTGATTTGGCGTAGGATGGATGTTGTATACGCTTCTGTGGCGTGATGGTGGAGACTGTATGAGGAGGGTACTATGGGGATTACCTTTAGATGTAGGGTTTAGCTACATGTATAATATATTAGGTTAAATTACTAGGTAGTATATGGTACGATGTGAGTATAGAACCTCGAGTGTTGTCAACCCAAATAACCTAATTATAATTAAGAAAACATAACTGAATGTCAAATGTAGGGTTATTTCATAATGTATAATTTGTCCAATTACCAAAATTTTGTGTTCCGACCCCCTCCTCATAACATACTCACAGGTTAGGTTTATGGCAGAGATCTGATAGCTTTGGATACTAGTTAGACAGTATTATTGCTTTGGTAAGGCTATATTTAGTTATATTATATTTAATCTATTCCGTTGTAAGATGTTTATAGAACTCTAATATATTTATTATCTTTGTCATTTCTGCAGGATACCGAACAAGCCAACTTAAGCATCGATAGATTGGGATTTTTGAAAGAAAAAAAAACGATCTGTCGAAATTTGGGTTGTTACTGAAAGCTTTATCTGTTCTACTTTTTCCCCTTAGTGAAGACGTTACATGAGTGTGAGTGTATCCCCTTCAACCAAGCCCAACGGCCTTTTCCATCACTTTCTATTTTTGAGTGGCTTCCGGTACCATCCTCAGAATCACAGTAATGCTTTCACTGGCTCGAAAAGCTTATCTTACTTCTAATTTGGTTATATTGAGTACTTCTTTATGATCTCTGTCGGTTTTCACCTTGATGATGTCAATGACTTATACCTGATAACTGCAAAAGAGTTTTCCTTATTAAAGCTTATTTCTCGAGCTTTTTTCCTTAGTTTCCTTGGCGACATCCTTCTGACATTTCCGGAATCCCTTTCTACCCCCTCCCCGTAAGCTATCATACTGACCTTATTTTAATGCCTTTAGCAGTTGGTATGTGGCACAAACGGAAGCCATCTCGCACTTCAAAACTTTGATTTCCTGATGCCTTTGGTGATCTTCTCATGCTATTCCCTGATGGCTTGTCTTCTTTTTCAACCTTCTTTCATACTTACGTCAGATGAATATTTTGGCTACCATTTAGCCCCTTATATGAAAGAAGTCTTTGTTCTTTAGGACAAAGTTTTAAGCATTCCTGTTGGCATTATTGGTGTTTATCCGACTGTCTCTACTATTACTACCACATTGGTAATTTTGAAATAGTGAATTGACTGTGGTCTAAAGGTTAATGGTCAGATATCTGACATCGTAAAAACAAATTTTAGCATTTGTAAACCCAAGCAAAAGACCTCTCAATCCCTTTTAAACCGTAAAGGCATACAACAAATGATTAACTAATCGAAAAAACAAAAGAAAAGATTACCACAATGCAAATATCCAAACCTCATTCATGGATTGTGAAATTACTAAACCAGAAATGTATCAAAATGGTCGTGATCCATCAATGATTATAATCGGTGAAAGTGAAAATAAAGAATCGAAATTCACTATAATAATAAAAAAATTAATGAGTAGTTCTAAATGTACATGAATAGTATAATTATTATATAAAAGACATCTCAATAGTCATGAAACTAAAGGTACTCGAACACATTTCCTAATCAATTCAGAGAAATCCAGAACATTTTTAGTGTACCAGGAAAAATCAATTCAAAATCACAAATTTTTAGGTAAAAAGCATGAACTTCCAAAAGTGTAAATTGAATCTAAACCTTTAGAATCAGTAGAAGTGTTTCTAAGAATCATAAATTTGAGAAAATTACTCAAACGAACGCATCATCCATTCATAAATAAAATTATAAATTTGTACAATAGAAATAATAAGCAAAGCAATAATTTTAGAGTTCGTGAAAGAAATGGAAATAATCTAGAATCAACCAATGATTTTCGTATCAGAAACAAGACATATAGAAACAGAAGAACAAAATCAAAACCAGGAGGCATCAAATTAAAAACTCAGGATAAAATACATGGTGTTAAAATTCATCAATCAATAGTTAAAACTTCGTCAGAAGACGTTCAAAAACATCATTCATCTATACAAAATGAAATTTCCGACTCATGGGTGGGAATTAAGAGATAACGAAAGTATCAGAGTTCACTCAGAAAATCCCTCATAGGGTTAACGCTTACGGTACGAAAGTAGCCTAAGGAAATCGAGATTTATGAAAACTTCCACCATCTAGGATCCATCTGAAAATATTTGAAGCGAATGTACAACTAGAAACAATTAAGTATCGTCCATCTAATGGGTGTAGAAAAGAATTTATCATATCATAATGTGTGAGAAATCAAAACTTATGGAAGTAGAGCATATAATGGTTAATGATATGGCAACATTTATTTCAGCATCAAGTGATGAATTTCCTATATCTATTCTAGGTTAATTTAATCCTGGTTAACTATAACATGTCTAACTGCTCAACAGCAACTCTATTTAACTCTTTAGCTATTAACTCCTATGCCTAATTCTTAGCTTATAACGAAAGTGGCTTGGCCTGGCATTTTCATTGATGTTCTTGATGAATGCCTTTTCCTTTTAGGATGAACCTTACTATTGTGATTGTATAAAGTCTAATCAAATCACTTTATCAATTTCTTTTATTGTAACGACACGACTTTTCCATACATTTTGAGTCGACTAATTACACTTCTGTCCAACCCAAATTGCACGAAAAGTATATAGTTAACAAAAAGAAATTTGTGGGAGAGAAAAGAAAGGAAGAAATATTAGAATAGAACAACAATAAAAACAACAACAATATCACGGAATCAGAGTCGAATAAAATCTCACAGCAGAACGAATAAAATATAATATTATCAAACTCTTTATTCAGAAGAAAATGGTACATATATAATTATACAATATCAGAGTACACAACAGATCATTACAACTCACACAACAAAATATATTATTACCAAAAAGTACAGTATACGTCTCGACTCCAGCTTCTCTCCTGATCTCCAAACAAAACCTAACCTGAGAATATACTCGGTCTGACCCAAGTACATTTGAAGCAAAGCAAAATCGACCTGGATCATTCTGGAATACTTTTAGTGGTAAATTCATAACGCAAACAACTATTTTAACTTTGGAAAATCCTTTTGAAAGAAAATGATAATCATAAGACCAGCCCATACATTAACACGGACGGTTTTTACATTAAGATAATCAAAATAACTTTTTATATCAAAATATAGTGATATTATAATAGTGTCTATCAAATCACAAATAAATAATAATATAGCCGAAAAGCTTGCATCTCACTTTCAAACATAGTTGGTATACAACTAAAATGTACAGCTTGTATTGGAGTTTGTATTTCCAACATGACAAGGTATGGGACCACCTCCCGAATAGCGTACCTCTAGAGACAATATACTAGGGTTCAACAAGAATATCTTGCAACTCGGCCACACATGAACGACCAATCATTCAACTTGAGTGTATTGAATATATATTCACCCACAGTTGGTAGCGGCCCAAACCATATTTCCATAGGATACAGAAATGAAATAATAAGAACAAATGAAATTTCTCTAGAAGGTGACAATACACCCTAATGGGAATGACCCACATAACCATGTTGCCTGCCCAATTTTTGTTATTTCCCGGTTGATGAGGCTTGAGGTCATGATTTACCTTTTTGAGAACATTACATCAATTCTTTGAATGCCACATCGTCAGATCCATCAAATCTCTACTTAACATCCACAAATATACTTTGGGTGTTAAGCTAAGAGAAGTTTCCTTCTCTGGCACCAAACATGGTATTTGTAAAAATCAACATATGTGACCATTGGGAAATACTCTGTCAGACATTCGTCCATACAAGTCATCCAGGGATAGGATGAACCGAAGGCACCCTCCTTCCGCATCATATATAGAAATCACCCCAAGGATCAATAGAGAGAATTCCTTGCAATCTATAGATTCCAACCACGATAAAATCACAGTGTATCTCTAGTTGCAAGTCAAGGATTGTAAGTGGTTCTTCCATCTTATAAAGGTCTACGGTCTTTAATTGCTTCATCTTTATTTCCTGCAAATTAGTTTGGAACGTAACATTGGTTCGAAGTGGTTTTGGGTCTAGTCCCTATCCCGGTTTCTTCGAAACAACACGTTAAAAGTACAAAAATGACATTTCATTGATAGTCGGGTTTTTAACTATAAATTCAAATAAGAGCACTGTCAAGTACATCGGTAGCTCCGGCTCTTCCATTTAAAATGATTCATTAAAAACTCTTAATCAAATTTAAAAAATCGATTACTTATACTTATCTCAACTTGGATAATCTATATCCTCCATTACTTCTGTTTTTATTACTTTGAAAACAATAACTATACTTTCCCTTTTAGAATAATCTCATTTACCAAAACATTCCTTTATTTTCTTTACCATGAAATATCACTATATTTTCCCGAAATCCCTTTTTATTTTCCTTACTTTGGAAAAATCGCTATACATATTTAGCTTAATTGTATAAATTAAATTACCAATCCTTATACGAAAAAATAATGTCAATCGGCATTTTCTTATTTTTATAAACCCAACAGCTTTCATTTAACTTTAACTTTGAAGACTTCAATTCATAAATGATACTTATGGAAATATAGTTAAACTCTAAGTATTTACTTTCGTTTCCAAATCAACATAACCCTTTTTCATTCTTTCGGAAAAAAAAAACATCGATGTTTACTTATCCATAGAATAAGTGTATTTCAAAACATATTATTTCCATTATCCAGAAAATAGTGTTATATATTTAACCGAATAAAATCATACTTCAAACTTGGGCCAACAATATTAAATTATATATTGTTTACTTTAAAACCCAATAGTTTTAATTACATTTCAAAATCTTGCGTATATCATTGCAATATTCCTCTTATGGAAATAATAAACTAATTTCAACATCTTTTATCGTTACAAACTAATACCATCTCTTGAAAATAGTGAAGTTGTTCAAGATGGGGTATTTTATTTACCTCTCAGACCTTGATCGACAACGTTCATATCTTGAGATATGTAACACCCCACGTCCATTAATGTCAATCACAAAGGGAATGCATTAACTTTCATGGAGCGTATTTAGTGTGTAGAACATAATATAACAAGGCAGATATAAATAATGGTACTTGAAAATTTTAAAACAACATTTATTGCAGCGGAGAAATAGTTTGATTACAACAACTTCATAAACCAAGTATGCTTAATATCCATCTTCATAAATTGTTTCAAAGTACATAAAATAAAAAGCATAAACCCCAACACAAGTAGCCATAAAAGAGATGAGCTGAAATTTACTTTCAGCAATCCAAGCACTTCCAAAAGAGAGAGAAAGAGATCCGAGATCAAGCTCCACTAGTACTAGTCCCACCCTGAGAACCTAGGGGGAGGGGGGAAGGAAGAAAAGAGGCAAAAACAAGGGGGTAAGACATAAAGTCTGGCGAGTATAACAACTTTAACAATATAATTATTAAAGTAACTAGGATAAGGTATAAACTGGTAAGATAAGATATGACCATGAAACAAGTGAGCATGACAAAGCAAATAAGAGGAATATTCTGGCGTTAATCTCGTTCTTAATCACCATAGGATAATTACTATACTGCACCACTACTAGTCACCCTAAAGTTGATCCCGCCGACAGAACTTAATAATGATAATGGTAGTTTCGTGTACCCCTAGCTGCCTTCATAGGTGTCGTCTGCCCCTTTCTCCACCAGTTGTACCCACTACCCCTATTCGATCGGCTCCCTAACTCGTAGATACC
The DNA here is from genome assembly GCA_030737875.1 of Allium sativum. Lineage (NCBI taxonomy): Eukaryota > Viridiplantae > Streptophyta > Magnoliopsida > Asparagales > Amaryllidaceae > Allium > Allium sativum. The sequence continues at coordinate 771,694,173 of CM060924.1, read as the reverse complement.
CGTGCTGGTCCCACAGTGGGGTGTATCACTCCACAAAGTGGCAACCCGATACCACCAAAGATGCACGGCTTATATCTACACGATGCAACAATGTCTTACCTATCAGCCCGGGCCCACGTACGCACATGACCTCGTTGGACTTGTGTTACCACCGCTAACCCGTTTTGACCTCTTACAATCAACTCCAGTAAGCGTGTCCCGTCCTCGACTTGGGTCGAGCTCAAAAAGATACTTAATGGGTTACTGTTTTGAAAAGGATCTCCATGCTTGACACAAGCCTTCCACCTATGCTTGTCCCCACTAAGGTTTCCCCACTTAACCCCATTCTTATTCATGTCTTCTTACATGTTTCAATCTTGGTTAAGTGCATCTAATCGTATTTCACATGCCACCCAAGGCACCCACTTAATTTCACATGCCACCTAAGGCACCCACTTAACCCCCCTGTCCCACCAAATGTTTATCTGGTTAAGTATTACTTAATTCAGTAGAACCGTAACCTTGTAAAGACCTCCCACATTAGGCTGACATTTGCGATTGCTGGATCTATCGGGCGGGTCCGGGCAGTCTTATACCGCAAACGAGCCTAACCTCCTATCTTTGCAATTGTTACGCATTTAATTCGTGCCTTTGACCTCTCACATTAGACTGGCATTTGTGGCTACTGGATTTGTCGGGCGGGTCCGGGCAGTCTTACACAACAAAAGAGTCTAACCTCGTGTCTTAGGCGGTTAATTATTACACATCTTTATTTGACCCAAATTGGATTAATATCCCTATTCAAATTTGTCAATAAATTCCAAATTTATTTATGTCCATAATTATCTCTTAAAATTATGTCCATAAATACCAGTTATGCCAATTAATGACTAAAATTAATTATATGCCTTTTAAGGCCATTTTATGCCAATTCACAATTTATGTATATTCAATATTATCCCATCATCCCCACGCTATTCGTACGTTTTCATATGACATATGTTAGACTCGCAAATAGTCTAACTTATAAAAAGAAAAACATCACATAACACATAAAATAGATCTAAGGATCATGACATAAAATTACATAGCCAATAACTTGCATATGAATTTCATTCAAACTAGCATATGATACAAAACTAGCATAAGTAATGGGCATAAACTTGCATAACTTATGTACTGCTATAGATCCAAACATAAAGGTGTGAACTTGCATATGGATCTAAACATAAAGATGTAAACTTGCATATAGATCTAAACATAAAGATGTAAACTTGCATATAGATCTAAACATAAAGATGTAAACTTGCAAATGGATCTAGACATAAAGGTTAATCTCACATAAACTAGCATATGCATATACATGTCTCACATATATTTTAACAACCCGAACTTGCATAAGATTCATACATGAATATATGATCCAATCATCACAAGCTTGCATAAGATATATGATTCAACTTGCACAAGATTCACATAATAACTAACATATGATCCAACTTGCATAAGACTAACATATGATTCAACACCACAAACATATATATAATTTACATCACATGATTCAAAATCATATTCTCATAATCCCAATTATATCTTACCATAATTAAATTAATTAATTAATTTGTGAAAGCTATCATACTCACAATTAAAAAGAATAGTCACGTCTTTCTGGGATCTGTATTCTGAAACTGAATTGCTCGCCTTTGATGTAGACTAATCGTTATTTAGATTTGATTTGATTTTGATTCAATCTTCTATCTTGCTTTAGGGTTGAAAGTGTATGGCAGCTATTCTAGGTTCTCCATCGACGGCATGGCGGCTCTTGTTATGAATTAATGTGATTAGGGTTAGGGGTTTAGGAGTGTTTTTTATAGAAGTTTAATTTAATAAAAGCCGTCGGATTAACCTAGGGATAACCAGAACCATCAGGACGACTCAGATGCCACATCAGCCCTTAGGGCGAATCGGGCCATGGGTTGACAGCCAAACACCCTGGATCAACCCCTAACCGACCCAGCGGGGCTCGGGTCAACTCCAAAAATGGTGTGGTTCAGCTATTCCCCCTCCTGATTCGCTGTTTTGAAACTTTTTTTAATATTTATATATATATATTTCTCTCATATGCATACAAACTTCAAGGCTTAATAACTTCTTAATAAGTTATCCGTTTTATGCAAACCAAATGTCTATCTTGACCCAAAATTTTGAGACGAACATAATAGCGCAACCCATTTCACTTAATTCTTCTTCTAAAAATTAAGTATACTTTGATTTGTGAATTTTAATGTTATAAAATTATGGGGTGTTATATTCTCCCCTCCTTAAAAGTATTTCGTCCCTGAAATCTCTAAGTTAAGAAGAATGTATCCTACCAACCAATCATCCATCTACTCAACCATCATCCACAAGCATCCATTGTCCTTAAAGAAATTTCTAATGCTATATGAAATTATGAAATTATGAAAAAATGTGTGTATATGTTCCTTATCTAATGCAAAGATTAGGCGGTCCACTGATTCAGTTGACCTCCTTGGTGCAAATCATGATAGTGCCATGCGTCCATTATGTATGCGAAAGAATCCTATCGATACATATTATTTCTACATGTGTGCACAACCATTCATCAAAATGCAGCATCCATATGATAACACAACCATTATACATCCATTAATTTAGATATGCACACGCATTTATATGCAACATGAAGGTGATTGAGTCGATCTAGTGCCTAATGTGTGTGTACATGCATCCACGAGCAACCACTAGCAACCACTTGCATCCATTTGCATCCACCAAACATAACATGTCTCAAACACACGTTTGCAACCATAAGGTTCTTCCTAACTAAAGATCGAAGATGTCATCGCAAAGATAATACTAAAAGATAGGACAAGTGTCAACAAAGCGGTAGATAAATGAGAAATTAAAACATACCCTCAAAAAGGAAAGGGTACAGCGTACACATTTTGTCTTCCGTCTCCCAAGTCGCGTCTCTTTGATCATCTCCCCATTGCACTTTTACCAACTTGACCTCTTTGTTGTGAAGCTTTTTGACCTCCGATCCGAGAATGCATGTAGGAGCTCGTCTGATCATGGCATTGCGCTCTACTTCCACTTCTTCGAGCGTGCTCGGCTCTACCACTTCCGCCGTATCGTGTAAACACTTACGCAAATGCGAAATGTGAAACACGTCATGAACTCGGCTGAGCTTCTTTGGTAACTTTACTTTATACGCCATCTGTCCAATCCTCTCCGTAATTGGAAAGGGTCCTATGAACCTCGGTGCCAACTTCCCTACTGATCCAAAACAGACTACGTTTCTTAACGGTGACACCTTAACAAAAACCATGCCCCAAAATTGAATTCAAGATCGGTTCATCTCCTATCAGCATATGACTTCTATCGGTCCTGCGCCGTCTTCATTCACTGTTGAATCAGGTCTATTGTCTCCGAAGTCTCCCTAATCATGTCGGGTCCAAGCAAAACCTTACAAGTGGATTCCCACCAACATGTAGGTGATCGGCACGGTCATTCATAAAGAACCTCAAAAGGTGCCATGCCAATGCTAGCCTGAAAACTATTATTATAGGCGAACTCCACTAGTGGATGGTGTTCTTCCCATGTTCCTCCAAAGTCTAGGATGCATAGTCTCAGAAGGTCTTCTAGAACCCGATTTACTCTCTCGGTCTGGCCGTTCGTCTGAGGGTGATAAGCGGTACTTAATCATAATTGCGTTCCAACCGCCTCTTATAAGCTTTTCCAAAATTCACTTGTGAAAATGGGATCTCTATCGCTCACAATGCTAGAGGGTATGCCATGCAAACGAACTATCTCTCGAAGGTAAACAGATGCTAACCACGTGGCGGTCCTTCTACTTTTAACGGGAATAAAATGGGCACTTTTGGTAAGTCTGTCTACAATAACCCAAATCCCTGTATTACCCTTCCTTGATCTTGGTATCCCATCTACAAAATTCATGGAAACGCTTTCCCTTATCCAAAGAGGAATCTCTAAGGGATGGAGCAAACCTCTAGGCTTCTTTTGCTCCGCCTTGACTTGTTGGACACTAAGCATTTAGCAACGAACTCGGCCACGTCCTTCTTCATTCCGGCCCAAAAGAAAACTCGCTTCATATCCCTATACATCTTCTCACCACCGGGATGTATGGTCATCTTAGAGCGATGTGTGTCTTCAAGAATTGCCTTCTTCAAACTCTCGTCTTGTGGTATGCAAGGTCTTCCATCTCTACGTAGCCAACCTCTCTTATCTATAGCATATTTATCAAGATGACTCGAGGACTCCCCTCCTATAAGCTTGCCTACTATCTCAACCAACTGTGGGTCATTTCGCTGTGCCTCTCCAACTCGACCCAAAAGTGTAGGTTGCACATCTAACGATGCCAATAATCCGGGTACATAATCGATAGAGGGTCTGAAGTCAAAGGAAGATATATACTCCAAACTCTGCCATTCTACAAACAAAGGACTTGAAGTTAACTTCTTTATACTTAAGGCGTCGGCTACAAAGTTACCCTTGTCAGGGGTATATGCGATCTCAAAATAGTAGGATGCCAAAAACTCCATCCATCTCTGTTGCCTCAAGTTTAGGTCCTTCTAAGAGACTAAGTACTTTAGCGACTTATGGTATGTATACAACTCAAACCTCTCGCCAAGCAAATAATGACGCCATGAATTAAGCACAAAAACTATGGCTGCTAACTCTAAGTCGTGGGTAGGGTAATTTTTCTTGTGGGCTTTCAACTATCTTCTACCACAGCATATCACCCTTCCCTCTTGCATTAAAACTGCGCCAATCCCTGTCCCGCAAGCATCGGTATATACAGTAAATGTCTTACTCCCGTCTGGCAAAACTAAAACTGGAGCTGTCATCAAAGGCCTCTTCAGACGTTGGAAAGCATCGTCACAGTCAACATCCCAAGTAAAAGTCAAATTCTTCTTTGTTAATCGAGTGAGAGGGGATGATATCTTCGAGAAGTCCTTAATGAACTTCCTATAATAACCAGCCAGCCCTAAAAAGCTTCTTACTTTTGTTGCGTTCTTAGGAGTTTTCCAATCTTGGATTGCCACCAGCTTGGCGGGATCCACAGCTATCCCTTCCTTAGAGACCACATGTCCTAAGAACCTCACTTCTTTTCTCCAAAAATGGCACTTGGAGAACTTAGCTTTTAGATGATGCGCTCGTATGGTCTTTAAGACTTCCCTAAGATGTAGGGCATGCTCTTCTTCATTTTTAGAGAAAACTAGAATATCATCTACAAAGACTACCACAAACATGTTTAGAAACTTCCTAAACACCCTACTCATTAAGTCAACAAAGTATGCGGGTGCATTCATCAAACCAAAAGGCATGACGAGCCACTCAAAGAAACCGTCAGGAGTTCTAAAGGCAGTCTTATCGATACTATCTTCAGCCACCCTTAGCTGATGAAACCCTGTAGCTAAATCTAGATGCGAGAAAACTGAAGCACTCACCAGCTGATCGAATAAATCGTCTATCCTCGGCAATGGGTATCTGTTCTTCTTTGTTAGCTTATTCAGCTCTCTATAGTCCACGCACAATCTAAGTGAACCATCAGCTTTTGTAGCAAAAATGACTAGAGCACCCTACTCCGAAATACTTGTCCTTATGAACCCCTTCTCAAGCAATTCTTTCACTTGCTTATTGAGTTCTCTTCTCTCTCTCGGAGCCATGTGGCGCACTAGTAATGCAACTGGCTTTGCATTATTCACAATCTAGGATGGCACCGTATCTACTTAGCCAATCCATACCTAGAATCAAGCCGTAGCCCATGAAGCCAAGAACAAAGGCGTTGCATTCAAACCCAACACCCAAGATAGACACTCTCAAATCCCGACAAATCATAGAAAGATGAGCCGAACCACCAATAGGATTTGAGACTACTATGGGATCCGTAACTAGACTAATATTTAGGTGTAGTATTTCAACTAACGAAGCAGATACAAACGAGTGTGAAGCGCCAGAGTCAAACAAAGTATGAATAGGATGATCAAACAGAAAAACTAAACTTTCAACGGAAATGTTTCTACCTATCTCCTGTCCTGGTGCCATTAGAGCCTGAATCTGCCCTCTCGCCTACCCTGGTGCCATGAGAGCCTGAATCTGCCCTCTCGCCTGACCTGGTGCCATGAGAGCCTTAAACTGCCCTCCGGAAGTTCTTTGCCCTTGCCTCTGTTTCCTTGGGCAGTCCTTAACTAGATGACCTGCCTCTCCATAGTGGAAACAACCAGTCTTCTTCTTTTTCCTACAGTCTTTACTTAGATGGACTGGTGTCCCACAATTAAAGCACTTCTTCTTTCCTTTGCCATTATTGTTCTTCCCGCCTTTCTTGTTTTGCTGTTGTGGCTTCTTCTGGTCTCATTTCTTCTCTGGTGCCTTATAAGCATTCACACCTTTCTCTTCCTCATGCATAAGCGCCATGTCAACTAGTTTCTCAAAGGTAGCCCCCATCGGAATGTGGGTCATCGCCAACCCATGTAGCGGCTCATTCAAACCTTTAACGAACCTCAGGGCCTTCTTCTCAGGTGTGTTTACCAATTCCAAGCCAAATCTCGCAAATGATTGAACTTGTTGACGTACTCCTTTACTGATAAATCCCCTTGCTTCAACGCCAAGAATCTTTCCATATATAAATTCTCTTCTGCTCGTGAGAGAAACTTCATTTCGAACCTACGCTTGAAATCCATCCATGTCTACACCAGACGCTCTCCGTTCGTAACCTCCCACCCAAATGAGGCTTCGTCTTTCATTGACCAAGCAGCCAATTGGACCTTCCTTCCATCTTCTACTTTGAAAATACCAAATAGATCTTCCACCTCGTTAAGCCAATTTCAAGCTTCAACAAACGTCTCTAATCCGTGAAAAGGTTTCCCGCCCATTGCCCTAAAATCTTTGCATATATTTGCAAAAGTATCAACACAGGGAGGAGGAGGAGGAGGGGGAGGAGTAGGAGCATTTGCTGGGCCTGCGACATTGGCCCTAGCTTCCAGATACCTTCTAAACCATCCTGGTATCGGTATCCCCTTGGGTATCTCGGGAATTCCAGACATGCTGAAAATAAAATGAAGAGATTCAAAACGGAGAATTCGAAAGAAAGATATATGGCCCTTGGGGGTTATGTTTTTAAAACAAACTTTTCTCTTGAAAATACTTTCCATAAAACATACTTTTGAAAGTATTTCTTTATAAAATGCTTTTTGAAAAATAGTTTTTCAAAATTCATATCTGATCTGGTAACCTTCAGCTCTGATACCACGTGTAACACCCCACGTCCATTAATGTCACTCACAAAGGGAATGCATTAACTTTCATGGAGCGTATTTAGTGTATAGGACAGAATATAACAAGACAGATATAAATAATGGTACTTGAAAATTTTAAAACAACTTTTATTGCAGCGGAAAAATAGTTTGATTACATCAACTCCATAAACCAAGTACACTTAATATCCATCTTGATAAATTGTTTCAGAGTACATAAAATAAAAAGCATAAACCCCAACACAAGTAGCCATAAAAGAGATGAGCTAAACTTTACTATCAACAATCCAAGCACTTCTAAAAGAGAGAGAAAGAGATCCGAGATCAAGCTTCACTAGTAATAGTCCCACCCTGAGAACCTGGGGGGAAAAGGAAGAAAAGAGACGAAAACAAGGGGGTTAGACATAAAGTCTGGCGAGTATACTAACTTTAACAACATAATTATTAAAGTAACTAGGATAAGGCATAAACTGGTAAGATAAGATATGACCATGAAACAAGTGGGCATGACAAAGCAAATAAGAGGAATATTCTGGCGTTAATCTCGTTCCTAATCACTATAGGATAATTACTATACTGCACCACCACTAGTCACCCTAAAGGTTTATCCCGCCTACAGAACTTAATAATGATAATGGTAGTTTCGTGTACCCCTGGCTGCCTTCATATGTGTCGTCTGCCCCTATCTCCGCTAGTTGTACCCACTACCCCCATTCGATCGGCTCCTTAACACGTAGATACCTGTGCTGGTCCCACAGTGGGGTGTATCACTCCCCAAAGTGGCAACCCGATACCACCAAAGATGCACGGCTTATATCTACATGATGCAAAAATGTCTTACCTACCTGCCTGGGCTCACGCATGCACATGACCCCATTGGACTTGTGTTGCCACCGCTAACCTGTTTTGACATCTTACAATCAAATCCAGTAAGCGTGTCTCGTCCTTGACTTGGGTTGAGCTCACAAAGATACTTAATGGGTTACTGGTTTGAAAAGGGTCCCCATGCTTGACACAAGCCTTCCACCTATGCTTGGTCCCCACTAAGGTTTCCCCACTTAACCCTATTCTTATTCATGTCTTCTTACATGTTTTAATCTTGGTTAAGTGCATCTAATCGTATTTCACATGCCACCCAAGGCACCCACTTAATTTCACATGCCACCTAAGGCACCCACTTAATCCCCCATGTCCCACCAAATGTTTATCTGGTTAAGTGTTACTTAATTCAGTAGAACCGTAACCTTGTAAAGACCTCCCACATTAGGATGACATTTGTGGTTGTTGGATTTGTCGGGCTGGTTCGGACAGTCTTATACCGCAAACGAGACTCGTGTCTTTACAATTGTTACGCATTTAATTCGTGCCTTTGACCTCTCACATTAGACTGGCATTTGTGGCTGCTGGATTTGCCGGGCGGGTCCGGTAGTCTTACACCACAAAAGAGTCTAACCTCGTGTCTTAGGCGGTTAATTATTACACATCTTTATTTAACCCCAAACTGGATTAATATCCTTATTCAAATTTGTCAATAAATTCCAAATTTATTTATGTCCATAATTGTCTCTTAAAATTATGTCTATGAATACCAATTATGCCAATCAATGTCTCAAATTAATTATATGCCTTTTAAGGCCATTTTATGACAATTCACATTTTATGTATATTCAATATTATCCTATCATCCCCACGCTATTCGTACGTTTTCATATGACATATGTTAGACTCGCAAATAGTCTAACTTATAAAAAGAAAAACAACATCACATAACACATAAAATAGATCCAAGGATCATGACATAAGATTACATAGCCAATAACTTGCATATGAATTTCATTCAAACTAGCATATGATACAAAACTAGCATAGGTAATGGGCGTAAACTTGCATAACTTATGTACTGCTATAGATCCAAACATAAAGGTGTGAACTTGCATATGGATCTAAACATAAAGATGTAAACTTGCATATAGATCCAAACATAAAGATGTAAACTTGCATATAGATCTAAACATAAAGATGTAAACTTGCATATGGGTCTAAACATAAAGATGTAAACTTGCATATGGATCTAGACATAAAGGTTAATGTCACATAAACTAGCATATGCATATACATGTCTCACATTTATTTTAACAACCCAAACTTGCATAAGATTCATACATGAATATATGATCCAATCATCACAAATTTGCATAAGATATATGATTCAACTTGCATAAGATTCACATAAGAACTAACATATGATCCAACTTGCATAAGACTAACATATGATTCCACACCACAAACATACATATAATTTACATCACATGATTCAAAATCATATTCTCATATCCCAATTATATCTTATCATAATTAAATTAATTAATTATTTTGTGAAAGCTATCATACTCACAATTAAAAAGAATAGCCTTGTCTTTCTGAGATCTGTATTCTGAAACTGAATTTCTCGCCTTTAATGTAGACTAATAGTTATTTTGATTTTATTTGATTTTGATTCAAGCTTTTATCTTGCTTTAGGGTTAAATGTGTATGGCGGCTACTCTAGGTTCTCCATTGACGGCGTGGCGGCTCTTGTTATGAATTAATGTGATTAGGGTTAAGGGTTTAGGAGTGTTTTTATAGAAGTTTAATTTAATAAGAGCCGTCGGATTAACCTAGGGATAACCAGCACCATCAGGACCACTCAGATGCCACATCTGCTATTAGGGCGAATCGGGCCACGGGTTGACATCCAAACACCCTGGATCGACCCCTAGTTAACCCAGCAGGGCTTAGATCGACTCCAAAAATGGTGCGGTTCGGCTATTCCCCCTCCCGATTCACTGTTTTTTAAAATATATATATATATATATATATATATATATATTTCTCTCATATGCATACAAACTTCAAGGCTTAATAACTTCTTCATAAGTTATCCGTTTTATGCAAACCAAATGTCTATCTTGACCCAAAATTTTTAGATGAACATAATAGCGCAACCCATTTCACTTAATTCTTATTCTAAAAATTAAGTATACTTTAATTTGTGAATTTTAATGTTATAAAATTATGGGGTTTTACACGATAGATAAGAGTTTGTAACTTAGTACTGATCTTAATCCTAACAAATCACATTTAACTATACCATTTAAATATGGTTTATAATCCATTTCTTACATTGAAATATATATTTTGATCTCAGTAAACTTTTACTTACACAAATCCAAACCTTTGTTTTAAAATCTATTTCAAAAATCCATTTTATTCATTACAAAATCCATTTACCCAACTTTTATCCAAACTCATTAAGTCTCTTAAAATAAAACTTAAATTTGGATTTTTATTACTAAAATCCATAAAATAGGCTATGTTTTTTCAAAGTCATTCAATTTCTCTGACATTTTGATTCTAATCATAATACTTAACAATTTAGCGAATGCATCTATTAAAATTTGCATTATTACTTTAAAACTCTTTTAACGTCCTTTTCATAATGCTTAGATTTTATTAAAAATCCCTTTACAAAATCTTAACTAAATCGTATTACAACTTGGTTTCTTTCTTAAATGAATTCCATTTAAGAACTAATCACTTTAATTATTATTATTTAAAATAATCATTAGCTCCATCATTTACTAAAGTAAAAGCATTTTACTTCGTTAAAAATAGATTAGTTAATCACTTTATTAAACAATAACAGACTACATTAATGATTGTCAATTCAATGATCATTTTTAAACATCGTTGAATAAAAAGATAATAATTATTTAAAAATATTATTACGTTAAAACAATTATTTGTTAAACTATTATCACCTGATTAATTGAAGACCAATTAACCTAATAACTGCTTCCAATTAAAACAGTTGACTTAGTCAACTCAAAATCATCGGCTAACTAGTAGACTGATTACGATTGATCCTTCCTCTTAGACTATTATAATTAATCTAACAATATCACTTAACTATTTACATAAAAACGATTATTTCAAACATTAACATGTAAGTTAAATTATGTCTTATACGCTTGCAAACTTATTAAAATATCTAAATTGCTACACATGATATTATATAACTAGTTTCATAAAAAACCATTTAAAAATATCGATCTATTTATAAAACTTCTATTTTATATCATTATAATTTAAACGTTGTTATAGTTATAAAATTAATTTTATAACTTCAAATACGTCGATTCGCCTGACGGCGAATTAACATCTTTAAAAAGACATGGTTTTAGACCATTTCTGCCAACCACTTAATTAATACTTTCTATTGATTAAAACACAACAACATTGAATTTCAATTCAGCATTCAACACCCAAACAGATTTCAATTTCATTGGGGTTAAACAGTTCATATATAAACAATATGAAATAAAATAACACAAAAAAATTGATGAATCCAATTGGATCCCTCTATTGGAGTTTATGCCCTAGAGTCAATCCATTTAATGTGATTAATAACATTGTTATTGTTATATTTTGTTTTGAACAAAAATTCTGTTATGTTATATTTACTGCGTAATATAAAATATTAACATAATGGAAGTCCTTAAGAATAATAATATAGAATTATATTCAAGCAAGTGAATTGAACATGAGATTATATAATGTACCAAGTATTATAACTCTTAAATGTCCCTAGTCAAGTTTTATTGTATATATAGGACAACAATAAAACATTGAGACTAGTATGTTGATTGACTGATGATTATATCTCATTGATCATTAATATATGATATATTAATGTCAATACATAAATACGCATTGGAGAATAGTGTATTGGACTGACCCAACATGAGAAACTTCATGGAATATAATTAATACGATCATAAGTAATTCTCATAGTGACAGTGTTGTAATAGTCCTCAAACCATAAATCATTATATTTTTATTCGAGGATTTTGTGTTTTGATGTCATCAAAAGTGAATTTTAACCGAGCAGACGATAAAGGTGATTATCAGATACATCTCAAATCAATTTGAAAACTATGAATGATTTAGATGGAATTTAACCCTACAATATAAGTAGAGATATCCATGGGCCTCTTGATTGAGTATGATTATAAAATGCATGGTCGTGCTATATATTGATTTGTTTTATATAATCTACTCATCAATCAAGATAAAAGGATTAAATTATAAAGAGGATGATACGTTTCATGCTTCGAGTTTTATCATAGATATATTGGTTAAAAGGTTTAAATACGCTGAAACACTAGTCACAGAAAAGGTTGTATCAAATCATTGATTTTATTATAACTTGGGTAGCAGCATTGTATTACTAGATGTCACTCAGTGCTTATAAATTTAAATATGATTTAAAATTATTTCCAACATTGTAATAACATATAGGGTCACACAATCGAACATTTGAAAAGGAAGAAACGTCCTTAATTAATAAAATATCAAACGTTGATTTTATTCGTTTGAAATGGTATACACTGTGTACTTTGATTTATCCCTCTTATTTATCGTACACATAAAAGTGTGTCGAACCTTTTGTGTTTCCGTTATCATTATCAGATTGAAATATGCGAGAAAAAAGGGAATCGAAATTGCGGCTATCGGCTAGTACTGATTCCTTTGATTGTCGATTCTGTTTGACGCGATCGAACAAGCGTTCATGGACTCCTCTAGAGGCGTTGACACCTCATATCACCCTAGGATTCGATTCTTCCAGATTATAATGTTCAATTTACTAAATTTTGCATAGATCTTCAATTTTAGGGTTCTTGAATTTGTTAAAACTCCATTGTAGGTTAGATCTATAAAACCCTAACAGTGGTATTAGAGCTTGGCTTGCAAAAATAATTAGTATTTTGATCTATGGTTTTGACTTATATGTGTCTGATTTCTTGGATAATCAATATTTAAGGCAAAATCATTTCACAAACGAAATTGTTACACTATTGGTAAAAATCTATATTTGATACAAGGTATAGAATTGTTTTACTATAAATGAATTTTATATTTATATAAAATTTCAAAATAAATTCATGATTAATTCTGTATATTACACTACGTCATAGATTGCATACTACAACACCTGAGAGTGATGCAGGAAGTGCCAAAAAATGTTGCCATAGGCCAAAAATGATCTGTGGTAATACTTTCTTGGTGTTGCATTTTGCCGCGTTGCCTTAGAGTCAAAGGCAACATCTTTGCGAACCTAAGGCAACATTGGTATAGATGTTGCCATAGGTACTAATTTTACAAAAAGTTGGGGCTCGCTAAAATCTGTAGCCCGGGTTCACGGAATCGCCACTAAAATCTGTATGCTGGGTTCATTGAATCATGTTGTGGGGTCCACATGCACTAATCTATAGCAACACTTTTACCATCCAATGGCAACACTTTATCATAGCTATGGCAATATTTATCATCACATATTGTAACATTATATCATATATATGGCAACATTACATAAAATACTACAATAAACAATTAACATCACACTGAAATTAACAAATAACTTATTATTTCAAATTAACTAGCAGCACAAGTACTACTTAGTCAACTAAAAAATAACAAAACATAGACAATAAATTCAATTTTACAGACATTTCACTTACAAACACATCCAGTACTAAATTCATGTTTACATCAAACTAAAAACAGTTTCAAAATATAGCGCGAGCCTCCAGTGCGTTCATTGCCTCTACTGGCTCGATTACCTCTAGTGCCTTCAGTAACAAGTTCTTGAACAACCTCATCACTGCCTCCTTCACCTGCATGCCTCAATTGCATTTCAGCATAAAATGATAGGTATGCATGCCTCATTTGCATTTCAGCACAAACTATGGTCATAGTATAACTGATTTGCATTTCAGCACAAAGACATTTCAGCATAATTTATAGCCCGCGTACCTCAGTTACATTTAAGTTGCATAACTAAGTTTCATTTGAATTTCAGCACAAACTGAGTTTTATTTGCATTTCAGTTGCATAACTGAGTTTCATTTGCATAACTGACTTGCATTTCATTTGCATTTCAGTTGCATAACTTAGTTTCATTTGTATTTGAGTTGCATTTCAACACAAAGACATTTCAGTTGCATACCTCATTTTATGGCCTACATGCCTCAGTTTCCAATTGATGCAATGATTGAGTTTGTTCAAAGCACAAACGATATCAAGGAATGCAATAGTATGCCATAGGCAGAGGCATTGTCTCAGTTGCAAATCTATGACATAGTATAACTATGCCACGACTCGTTCATGTACAAACTCAACCATTGCTTCAATTGCGAACCGAAGCATTGCTTCAGTTACAAACTGACACGTCTTCAGTCTGATACAAGTGTATATTGAGTAAACAATTAGATAGTTACACTGTGGATAAAATTATCACTAATCAGCACTTTAGGTTTAATGGGAAATGTGGTAAATATTGTTACTAATCTGCAATGTAGAAAAAATTATCACTAATCTACAATGTGACAAAACTTAAAATTATACCTGAAAAAAATTTCCCTGCATGTTATTTAATGTTACTTCACTTCACTATACATTGCCATAGCAACACACAAAAGAACTCTAAACATGATCCAGGACAAAGCTAAAGCTATTACAAAGACTTTTTCTCCTTTCTCATGTTTTTCACATTCAATGCGCATCAAGGCCAACTCTTCCTTCATATCTGCCACAAATTCATCGACTTTTGCCCTCTTTTGCTTTTGCTTCAGCAGCTTTTCTTCATTTGTCTTCCTTTTCACGAGCAATTGCGATATAGTCTTTTCTTTTTCCATTAATTTAACAGTAGTGTCATCCAATTCAGCATGGCTATTGATTTCATACACTTCGTCATGCCACATAAAATACCTGTACTCGCCATTCTGCACATATCTTAAATTCTCGACTAAAACATCACTAAAAGATATAATAATCGACAAAGCAACCAAAAAAACCTAATTTATACTTACCGGCCACATGGAGCAACAAAAAAACTTCTTCCCCACATTCGATCCTACCTTCACAATCCTTGTCTTCGTTGAGATTTTGTGGTGGTAGTTCTTTCTTGCAGCCATTGTTGATGAATTTGAAGTACAAATTGATTGAGCGGTCATTGAACTCGAATTGAAGGAAGAACTGAAGTGATGTCACAAATTGCAAATCATTTCAGCAATATCACAAACTGCAAATGATTATGTATATGTTCCATATCATAAATTTCATGCAGCACGCTTTCAAACATGTATTTCATGCATTCAGTACTTGTGTGCATAACCAAAACAAAACATGCATATATTTATCAGATAGTATTATACACACACACATACACTATATATATATATATATATATATATATATATATATTAGTTCTTAAAGCTCACATAAAATTTTGGAAGCATGCATCATGAAGAAACAATCATCCATTAGCATTTATTGATCCATGTGTGCAGATATATCATTGTATGGCCTTTGAAGCATATCCAAGCATTACTTAAACAATGCTTGGTTAAGTGGCATACAATGATGTCAATGGTGATGCATACATCAATGTACAGCAGGTGTAAACATTCGTAGATGAAGTGAATTTGCACATAATTTCTAACTATGCATACAAATCTTATTTGAATGGGAACTAGGTGAAAAATCATGTATATGATGAACATGAAAATACTTAAGAAATGAATACTATCATGCATATGTAAGCATCCTTATGAGACCATTTTCATAAAACACTGTATACCTTATTACAAAAGCTAGCAGTATCATGTCTCAATCATCATCGGCAGCAACAACCTGGAAAACCTGAGTAGTTGTTCAGAACATGCAGTTCATATAAGGTCGATGGTCTAATTGTTCGCAGCCACACTTCACTTGGAACTAAAGTTCTATGTTATTAAATTGATTAACAACCCAATAGCTGCTCAAAGAACATTTCAGTGAATCAACGTACAAAAGAACCACAAAATAACACCACCAACCAAAGAAAATGATGTATACGTTCTTCTAGTATGATATATGAACTATGAAGTCACTGCAAATAACACCATTTACAGGTCTAGTTTCATTAGTATACAATTTCAAACTAAAGAAAGTGTGGATTCATTGACCAATAATAGACAAGAATTGTAAATTATTTGTCACCAATTATACTCATGGTGATAATAATTTCTGTTTCTCGATAGGCTAATTAATAACAGTGATAAAAATGCAACAGAAACGTACATGAGAAACACGGGATAAAAATCTATCACCTTTCTTCTTGGATTGACTGTCGTTTAATGACGAGGAAGTGGAGAAGTGGGTGCGTTTGGAGTTGGAGTCAAGGACTAGCTGGAAGAAGTGGAGGACACAGAGAGGGTTAGAGTGGAAGAAGTAGGTGAACGAAAATTAGGGATTGGAATTGGAAATTTGGGGGAGATAACGAACAGATCTGAGAAGTTGAGAAAGATGAATGGAATGAGTAACGTAAGTTGATTTCCTATTGGTAGTGGAGGATTTTAATGAATTAGTGAAGTGTCAACTACAAATGTTATTTTTAAAAGGTAAATTGACGGATAGATATGCATCTTTTTATAGATGCAGACTGATGATGTGTCGAATTAAACTTATAATTTTATAACTATAACTACTGCAACACAAATTGATATCTATGCTAACACATTAAAGAGTGTATTAGACAAAAATTAGAATAGCTGTGGTAACAGCTTAGTTGGCAACACCTTGGATTTTCCTTGCAGTATGCCATCTATGGCGTAGTGTTAACTATGTTTCATATTGTGGTTATCTTGCCTATTAAATTCTGGAAACATGAGAATGTCTGTTGAATTTGGGTATAATAATGGATGTTTGAATCTGAAATTGATTCTCTTAAACACCATTATGAATTTAGATCAGTTGACTGATACTATTCAATTTTTTAGTCATGATATCCATACATGCAATTTTCTAATATAACTTTGATTGTCAGACTTACTATATTTCCTTTTGCCAAATTTTATATTGGGGTGGTGTTATATATATAGATATACATGCTTTTGAATAAGCTACTAAAAATTAAATTGGTTTCCAAACTGATTTATACTTGATTACATGAATATGTTTGTATGACAATTATGTGTATATAAATATACTAATGATTGTTTTAAGACAAATCTGATTTGCATATTTTAATTTCAGGTACATATTTTGATATATGTAATATACAAACAATTGGCTTTAAAAGCATGTTTAAATATTCTGCATGGTGTTTACCTTTAATATATATATTAGTACAAATGTTGAGATGAATGTGATTCATCAAAATGATACATATCCTATAAATAAACCTCTTGAATGTAAAGATGCATATCTAACACCTTTGCTAAAACCAGTATGCCTTTCAAAAGGTGATATATATGTGCATCATTAGCCAGTCATGCATAATTTAGTTTATGCTATTGATGCACTATTGAAAAGCATATAAGAGTACATTGCTTATAAACAGTATTAATCAAACCATGATTTAATGAACTCATGTATGTTTAAGCATGCACTTGAACAAGTAGCCTTTTTGACTAGTTTTAACAAGATATATAGTTCTTATAAGAAGTAGAATCTATACTATAACATTAAAGCCGAGTTGCTTTTAGATGCCCTCTGAAGCACCCTCCAATTTTTATTAGGACAGACTGTGAGCTTGACACGTGTATTGTGTACTCAACTGTCTCCTCTTATAACCGCATACCATATTCTTCTTCCCACGTATACGTTCTCTTCCACCTAACCCCTTCCCCCTGGGCTATCCACCGTCGATTTTCCTGTCTCCTACTTCCTCCACGATGTTTTGTTTGCAGTGGTTGTCGTACATCTCTTCTCTATTCACCCTCCACTCATTCTTTCGCACCCAACGGTTTTCCATGTGAAACCCTAAATTAAATTGGGCCTTTTCGGTTTCGCCTTCGACCAACTAATAAGCAAGCATGCGTACTCCCTACAGTTTCCTCCTTTTCCTTTCATCTATCCCTCCGTTGGATCTATTCGTCTCGGTCCTTCTACATAGGTGACTTCGACCGTGTATGAGCTAGGTAGCCCCACGATGATTCCTACAGCTTCCAACATACTCTGTACAAGATCATTTACCAACATCATCTTCTCCTGTGCCTCTCATCTGCACAGTTACATAGATCTGCCAATCGTCGTGGTAAGGTAATGTCCTATGTTACTTTGTTAAGTGGTTTGTTCGCTTCTTTTTCTATCTGTTTTTTTCAACTAGGGAATATCGAGATGATTTGCTCATTTTACCAAAGTTACGGTTTTCTTTCCACTCAGTGGTTGTTTTCTGGTAGAATATAATTTACTATCGTTTCCATGTCAATTTTCAATTCGTTGTTTCGTTGGACTTCTTATTTCACTACCATGAAATCCTGATGGTCTGCCTTGATTGGGATAACATTACTACTAGAATTATTCATCATTTTTATTTGTAGGTCTAATTTCTACTCCCTACCTTCGTTCCAGTGGATGTAAAATAAGAATTAAATAGAATAAAAAAAGTGCGGTGCTAATGGCACCGCGAAAAGTTATTTGGGTACCACAGCCCGCAGCCCGAATGGCCATCGGTCGGCATTTGACCGTTGGAGACGGCAAAAAAAAATAAAAAAAACTAAACAAAACTAAACTAAACTATAAATTAATCAAGGGATATATTTAAGTGATGAGTGTGTAGCATTTAGGAAGAGGTACATGATAATTAATCAAGGGATGCATGTTATTTACCCTTTGGACTACTGCTGTTTTGCGTTAAATTTCAGAATCGATATTGACCATTGAGTATATGTGATAATTGGGTAACAACATTCAGAATCGTTTATTAGAATATGATTTGAGCTTTTATAGGTATTTCAAATTGATATTCGACTATTGTTGTTCCTGTATGCTTCTATTGTTTTTTTTTATGCATTGGTTTCAACATTTTGCCTATCACTTCATCTATTGATATTTTCTTTATTTTTTGAATTTCAACCGTTACATTTGACACATTGGCGTTAAATTTTATGGACATTGGCTTTGACAATTTTTGTTGGGTTGAATGCTAGCTTATATTATGATTTAATATGTAAGAGTAGAAAGTTTTAGATTTAACTATTGTTTAGCATCCATATTAGCCTTTTTAGGGCAAATTTTTTTGCTACATTGTTTGATGTAGTTTTATTTTTCCGCTGTAACATAACCAAAGCTCTTGACTGCAAATTTTCTGCACCTGTACTACTACATATGTTCGGCTTATTATTAGTTATTGGTCTGCATATCCAACAAATTGTTATATGTCATATCTATCTTTTATGCAAATTTTAAACGGCAGCAAAAATTTAATTATATGATTATCAACATATCAAACAAATTGTATGCACAGTGCAAATAGGAAACTGACGACGTGAGAGATAATATTAAGCATGCCATAAAAGCTACTGATCCTCATTACATTCAATAAACCTGCGTTGAAATTCGAATTTATGCTCACCATATCCTCATGTTTCCCACTGTACATTGAATATTTTTACTATTTACATTATATGTTCTTAACTATGACTGTAAATACATTATTTTTACAATACTTTTATTCAATAATTTAACAAATAGAAGTTTTGACCATCTGTGTGCGAGGCACAAGTATATTTTTAGTTTCATGGTATAAGTTAACTAGCTAGATTCCAATTAAGATTTGATTAGAAATTATTGTAGGTAGCATTTCAATTAACCGATTCCCTTTTATTACGTTTTTAGAAAGATGATTGCCTAGGTAGTAGTATGCCACAAGTAAGGTTCTGCATTTTCTCTTTTTCAAATGATATATGTACAAGTTCTACATTGTGCAACTGAAACTTGGTAAGTAATGAACGATATCATATGGAGAATATGGGATACTAAAACTTCAGCTTTATTGTCGGATGGATGGATCAAGACAAGGTACCACAGACTTTTTCTCCTGACATAGTTCTGAGATATTGTTATTTGCAATGCTTCTTCATATATTGAGATGTTTTGAAAGAAATTTAGATTCATTTGTTATCTATGAATCTATGTTATTCGACAATAAACATTTTTTCCCACTTATTGCCATGATTTAAATGTATAACAGATCAAGGCTTTGTGAAGTCACTGCTTCTACAATACGTAAGGCCTCATCTATGTTGTAAAAAGCCAAGATAGAGATTGAGTTGTGGCTGCTAGGGGTGAGCTCCATAGGATGCTATGCGAGGTATATTATTTCTTATTATACCTATAATAAACAAGAAAATGGTATGTGTTTGTATATTCCCCAATTTCATGTCTAACTTGAATATTTAGCCAGGATCAGACCATGTTAACCATTGGCATGTTTGCAATGAACAATATGAAAGTGAAAGAATCTGACATGGAAAGTATTTTATGTGAGAACCGACTCCCTGCAACATGGTTATGCGCACAGAATTTTAATATTCATTTTCTGACCTTTGGTCGGACAATTACAATGTATATTATGATTAACTAAATATATATTTTGAAATATCGATTTATGTTGTCGCATAATTAATTATGCTAGATAATTATTCTATAAATATGATTGACATTTATTTAATTCAACTTCTTCGGCTGACCTTTTTTCTACCATAGTTAATGGGGTTCGATATATTTTAGAGGTTCTTAATAATTATAAAACAATATATGCCTTCCACTTATGACTTCACATCCAAACGATATATACTATCCTAACATATAGATTTTTGGTAGAGCCAGTACATGTTAAAAATATACGTCTATGATTAAACCAACAGTTTCTTACTGATCTATTTTATTTATCACTATATCCATCGTTCATCGCTTCTTCTCTCAAAGTAATGACTGCTGATTTATGTATATTTTCCAATACAACATATAATAAGGCCCTTGTAGATGTTATTCCTCATACCTCTTCTGGATGGGTTCTCTATACCAATTGATGTAGTTGATCATTGGTTTATTTTCCTATAGAGAGGATTTTTTTATGCTATTTCGATGGCTACATTATCAAGAAATCAGAAAAAGGAATATCATCTTCATATTTTAAATTCATAGTGTATATCTACATTTGCGAGCTTTTTCCAAACTGAATTTGTACACATAAATAATAGATAAATTTTTTATGTTTTATTATACCACTTATCATTGCAAAATTTACGCACACATATATACATGTAATGCCCGAAGGGTTGACACCTAAATCAACTATAGAATAATTGGCATTTTGACCATAAAAATTTGTTCACTTTGATTATAAAACTGTTTTCAGTTTGTTATGATTGCTATCTTCTGTAGTTTAACTTAAATATATTTAGTAAATGAAGAGTAGGATTGTACTTTCTGCCATTCTTATAGACTCAAATTGCCTAAAAAACTACAATTGGGTAATTATGTAATTTTTATAAATCTAAATTGTTCTCCCCTACATGTCCTGCACTGAATTTTTCTTTTAAAATTCTTTTTATTTGGGATATTATTGTAATAATACCTAAAATATTATGTGACGATCTCAAAACCCCGTACGACAGTGTTAAGGATAATCATTGGAATATAACACATTAATCATCTTTAGCAGAGAACAAGTAATAGCATAAACCAAAAACAGAATAATTTACATCAATATGATAGCGGAATCATAACATGTAATAAACATCATAGTAGCACAGTGTAGGATACAACTTAATGCATGAAAGTAAATGATCAGTCTACATCAAGATCACTAGTACATATACATCATAGATACATAATAGAAGCAAATCAGTCTACATCGCGATAAGCGGAATCATATATATAAAGTACTAATGGCGGAACATCAATAGCCAAAATACTGAGAAGGCAAATCCTCGCCATACAAGCCAAAAGATGCACTCCATGCTGTAGTGCAAAAGCCAAAATATATCCTGCTACCTGTCACTAGGCTGCCCGTGTGAAAATAAGGGCACCCGAGTTTGTAAGGTGAAACAAACTACGAGTCAGTCATGGGACTGGTATGAGAAATCTACTTAACTAATTAAACAACAATAATAAGGCAAATCATAGGACCACGCCACTTTCGCAGAATGGGTTTACTCCAGTGATTGCCAGTGCATGAAATAAAGTAAATTATTTAATCATCGCAATGATTTTTATAAAAATGAAGCCATTATAATACTCAGGTCCCATCACACAATGCAACGCACGCCGGAGGATAGAGTTTTACCTTATAATGGCCAAGAAATGCTTGATATGCATAAAACAAAAGTATTTGATATTATTACTAGTGCATATATGTTTCAAAAGCAAATTCAATCATAAATATCAATCATAGAGGTATAAGTGCCCCATACCACTATGTTGCCATCCTAGTTCTACAATCAAATTTGTAATTTCGTATTGGAAATTGGATTCCATCATGAGTCGAGGCAAGCTCCTCTCCGATTCGAGACACTCTAGCAAATGTCTCAGGACAACACACAACGATCCTGGATCTTCAGGGCCAGTCCTCTCTTACTTTTGAGGATTAGGTATTCCTGAACACACGTTTCCCGGTCCTATAGGACCTATATCCGAGGCGCCTCGCATTCCAACAACCACACAGGTAAAATAATATAAATGTCAGGGCTGGTAGCTCACTGACATCACCAATAGCTAGTAAGAAATGTCGTGCTCTCCCTGCAGTCACTATCCCGTTTTTGACTCATATCGAGGTGTGAGGCTCGCGAATCAACGTTATACACAAAGCTATGCCACGTAGGCCGTGGTTTGATCATCAACCACAAGACTTTGCTTCTCAACATAAGCCTTGATCATCTACCACTTAGGCATGCCACACCGACAATTCACTCCATGCGACTGATTTCTATCGATATATAACCTCTGAGCTCGTACGTCTCAGAGAAGGGCGTTAAGCAAGAGAATAAATTCTCTGCCACCAAACAGATATATATTTAATAAAGATCAATCAGCACAAAACAAAATCCATTATCAGACATGCATCCATTTACAAGTTTGTTCTGGGTCTGAACGAAACCGGAGGCACCTTATTCCTCGCACATCCGTACCATCAACAAGTACGTCCGGACGGCTACCAATTTAGCCCCTTCAAGGTAGCTACTCCAATCATGAGCCTCAGTAGCACCCATCCATCCGATGTGAAAATCATCGGTCTTGAACCATCTTCATATCTTCAACTTCAAATCATCGATCAATTATTTGAAATGAGAATTAACTCGGCCTTTTCAAATAATTCACGTATTTTTAGAATTCAAATCAATTATGTCCATGGTTAAAATATTCGACATCCACAATTCAGTTCATTAGTATAATTTTCATGTCAAACACATTCAACCATCAAATGACAAGAAAACCAAGTATAATCGGTTTATTTCCATTCCATATCGTCTATAATATTTTATAACGATATATCACCATTTTTATTTATCTAAAAATGGCCCTATTTAATTAAACGACGTTTTAGGTCGTGTCGTGGCACTGGCGCTGTTTTTCTTCAGATTTTATTTACACATATCTAAAAATCTAACCGTTGGATCCCAACAAAGTTTATATCGTTGGAAAGATATTTCCAAAATGAACCCAACGGTTCTAGTTTCGTGAAAATCCGATGGTCGGATCTTTCGGTATAATCGTTTAAAGTTATGATTTCAAAACGTGAACTACAGGGGCTCGATTCGTTTTATTTAATTCATATATATATATATATATATATATATATATATAATTTATTCGATGATTTCAATATCGTTTTCACTTCAAATATTTCACTAACGCCTTTAAATTTCAGAAAATTTCGCCATAACCTCCTTTGTACGGGAAGGGGTTTGGAAATTTATTGGCCCGTATTAGGTACCCAATAAATCCTAATAAGCATGCACATATTTATAGTGATATATTCTGGTTTCCACAGGGGAGTGTGTATAGATCATAACTCCAAAGAATAAATTCTCGTCACTCTATAAATGGTCTTTGTGCCTTAATGACCAGAGTGACGTGTTTATTGTCATCTCCTGACCCGTGTGAGGTTTTTATTAATCTTGGAATTTACCGTTACATTTTATATAGTTCATATCAGTCTTCGGCTCAACCTGAAATATACTCATCGCCATACAAGCCTCTCGCTTGTATGGTACATCTTCAACCTCGTCACATAAGCTCCAAGTGCTTAGGTGGTATATGATGAAGTATTCTATCTTCAAGAAGTATGCCATGTAGTGTAGTTCAAAATTAATTGTTACTATCCTATGGCGACGTTTATTATTACAACCATCACTCCGCATCCAATGGCTTTCACAGGAGTTGATATAATAATAAAATTGCGCAGCTAACTCATTGGGGTTTACCTATTTGTCGGGCACGCAAATAAATTCTATACTCAACAGCTAATCCATTTTCTTGTTCAACACATGTGTGTGCGTGTCTATATATATATATGTGTGTGTGTGTGTGCAAAACTAAGCTAAAATAATATTTCTAGTGAATAAATGTTTATTTTCCATACATGGTTATTTTTAACACTTCCTATACATGTTAAAAATAATATTTTCAACTTACAAATATTTATTTCAACAAGTGGTTATTTTAACACTTCATAATTTGTATAAAAATGATATTCTTAGCGAACAAAAATATATTTCTACGCACGACTATTTTATTTAGTTCATATACATTTTAAAAATAAGATTCATGGCAAACCAATATTTATTTCAACACTTGTGTATTTTTAGTGAGTCGTATATATGATAAAAATGATATTTTTATCATCAGAAATATTTATTCAACACATGAATGTTTTTAGCACTTCATATTCACAATAAAAATGTAAATTTTATTGTTCAATTCATATATTCAACACATGAATATTTTCGACTTCACACATAAGATAAAAATATGATTTTTATCGTTCTAGTCCTTTATTCAACACATCAATGTTTTCTATAGTTTATATATATAATAAAAATGTGATTTTTATTGTTAAAACAATTTATTTAAAACACGAATATTTTATATAGTCTATATATGTGATAAAATGTTATTTTATCTTTCAAGAATTTATTCAACACAAGAATTTCTATTCAACACATGAATTTCTATTCAACACATGAATATGGTTTCAACACATGAAAATAATTCTAACACATGAATATTATTGAAAATTTCGCCAGCATAACGGCAGGGTATTTAAAACCGGCACTGTATATATGTACGGCTCCTCGCTCTACCTTAAAACCTTGTAGTTTTTGACAATGGGGATTTCATACATCTAGTTCGTATGCAGACCAGTATGTTTTTCTTTTCCACGACCTATTCTAATTTTGTTTCAACCACAAACGGGTATTTTTCAACCACAATGGTATTTTTCAACCACAATCCAATAATAACAACCACAAACAATCCTAACAACCATTCGCATTATTCACCAAATTTTTCATGCTAATTCACAATCAATAAATATCGTCCATGGTTTGTGGACGAGGGGTGTGTGTGTGCGTATATATACATATATATATATATATATATGATTTCCATTCCAATGCACATATGATTTATACAATGCGTGTATAATTTATACATCGCTCATATAACTTATACAACACATGTACATGAGGTATAAAACGCGTATATAACTTATACTTCGCTTATATAATTTATACATCACATTTCCATTCACATTTCAGTATAGAAATCTAACATTGGTTTTTGAGATGTTAAAAATCGTAGCAAGCTCAGAAAAATCCCTGGACTCTTCTAGAATGTAGAGAGCGTCCTTACGGTTTCGATGTCTCCTGTTTCATCAAATTTCGTTAACATATGTTAAAGATACGATTTTTAGAAGTTTGCAACACTTAAAAGTGTAAAAATCAGTTTAAACCCATACAGGCCATTACCTTTCTGTTTAGTTCGAAACTAGGTTTGATTCTTGCTTTCAATCCGTGAGGCTTGAGGCCGAACCACCTACACCACGTTGAATTGCTTGGAGTGGCGTGCCTGCGCCTGGGAGGAGGTTGAACTCACCGGTCGGACCGTGGAGGAAACTGGCCACGAACGGCGCAGTTTTAGGGGCTCGGAACTCAACGACGGCGCGACTATAAGGGGGTAGAGGGTATGGATGTGAAGCTCTTGGAGAGATCTACCAAAAGTTGAACTGGGGTGTGACGACCCCAAACTCCTGTACGACGGTGGCAAGGGTAATCTTTGGAATATAACACATAAACAAATAGCAGCAGAACAGAAATAATTAAATACACCAAATAATGCACAATAGAATACACTGGATAAACATAAACATCAGAGTTACATAGTATACAGGATCATACTTAGTACAAAATACAGTTCAGCTATACATAAATGTCTACAGCGGAATCAAAACATAATATGAACAATAGGAGCTGAACAACATAAAAAGAGATAAATGATAGAATCCATCTTCAGCTCTAGCTATCCAGAAAGAGCCTGTTAAAACCTGAATACAAGGCTTCCGGTGTAGAAAAAAGGGCACCCGAGTTCGCAAGTGAAACAAACTACGAGTCAGTCATGGGACTGGTATGAGAAATCTACTTAACATATTTTATAATATGGCCAATCACAGGACCACGCCACCTTAGCGGAACGGGTTTACTCCATTGGATTGCCAGTGCTTTAAAACAAGTAAATCTTTTAAACATCGCAATGCTTTTTATAAAAAAGAAGCCATTTTAAGACTCAGTTCCCATCACACAATGCAACGAAAACCGTAGGATAAAGTTTTACCTTATAATGGCCAACATATGCTTGATACGAATAAAACAAAAGCATTTGATATTATTACTAGTTTTTATATTTTTCAAAAACAATTTCAATCATAAATATCAATCATAGACGGCGTTAATGCCCCATACCACTATGTCGCCATATATAGGTATACAATCAAAACCACACGATGTTATATTTGGAAATTGGATTTCCATCATGAACCAAGGCAAAAGATAGTCCATACCGAATTCGAGACTGTCTAGCCCGAGTCTCAGGATCAGAGCTCGAGTGACCCTTGGAGCGACAGGGCCGGTCCACTGATGTGGACTACAATGCCTGAACAGTACTGCGTTTCCCCGACCTTTGGGGCGTAAATGAGTCCTATGACTCCATCGGCTCCACATAGTCACTGATATATCTGAGGCGCCTCGCAACAACAACAACCACACAGGTGAAAATAATATAAATGTCACAGCTAGTAGGTCACTGACACCACCCTACCTAGAAGGAAACGCACGTGTACCCTGAGGTCCTCTCCCGTTTCTGGCTCATACCGGGGTGTGAGGCTCGCGAATCAACGTTATACACAAAGCTATGCCACATAGGCGGTGCTTTGATCATCAACCACAAGAATTTGCTTTTCAATAGAAGCCTTGATCATCTGCCACTTTGGCATGCCACACAGGCAATTTACTCCATGTGACTGATTTCTATTAATATATAACCTCTGAGCTCGTACGTCTCAGACAAGGGCGTTAAGAAAGAGAATAAATTCTCCGCCGCCAAACAGATATATATTTAATAGAGATCAATCGGCACAGAACAAAATCCAATATCAGACACATAGTCCATTTACAAGTTTGTTCAGGGTCTGAACGAAGCCGGAGGCACCATATACCTCGCATATCCATTGATCTCCAAGTATGTCTGGACGATCACCACTTATTATCTATATTTCGGGTTGCCTCCCAATCAAGACATCAGTAACCATCCAACCGACGTGAAGATCTCCGGTCTTCAACCACCGTCTTCATCCTCGACTTCTTATCGCCGATCAATTATTTGAAATGAGATTTAACTCGGCCTTTTCAAATAATGCACGTATATTTAGAATTTAAATCAATTCATTTCAATGGTTAAATTATTCGACATCAATAATTTTGTTATTAAATGTAATTTTCATGCCAAACACATTCAACCATCAAATATCCCATAAACCAGGTAAATTCGGTTTATTTCCATTCCATATCGCTTATAATATTTTATAACAATTTATCGCTATTTTTATTCATTTAAAAATAGCCAATTCATTTAAACGACGCTTCAGGCCATAATGCGGTCGTGGCGCTGTTTTTCTTCAGATTTGATTTACGCATATCTGAAAATCTAGCTGTTGGATCTTTACAAATTTTATATCATTAGAAAGATCTTTTCAAAACGAATCCAACGTTTCCAATTTTGGGAAAATCCGACGTTCTGATCTCCCGGTACAATCGTTTGAAGTTACGATTTCAAAATACGAACTACAGCGTCGTTATTCGATTTATTTTAATTATATTTATATATATATAAATATAAATATAATCGATTCTGGCGCTGTTTTTCTTCAGATTTGAATCGAACATTCCAGACAATCCAACCGTTGGATCTTTACAAAGTTGGTGTCGTTGGAAAGATATTTCCAAAGCAAACCCAATGGTTTCGATTTCGGTTTCGGGAAATCCGATGGTCGGATCTCCCGCACTAATCGTTTGAAATCACGGTTTCAAACTACGAACTGCAGCTTCGTTATTCGATTTTTCAGAATTGTTAAAAAGATATTCATAAACAGATTTAAATATTTTTGGTTTCACTAAAATCCGTTTTGTTTTGCACCCGGTACAGTCAGTCAAAGTTTTAATTCAAATTTCGAAACTACCGCGCCATTTCAGGCCTTGTTTATAATTAAAAATAATTATATTTATTTTCAAACATCGATTCAAAAATACTTTTCATCATTATTATTTAAAATAATTTATTTTAAATATTTAAAATCCAATAAAATAGCCAATTTAAATTTTTTAAATTGGCTCAGATTTTCCGGGTTGTTACATGGGGCATGGGTTTTTACTGAGAGGATCGGCCAGAAACGGGGTGGGAAGCTTTGAAGAGGATTCCGCCTGTTATCGGCTATCGGGGAGGGAGGATCCGCTTTTTTTTTAATGAATGGAATTTTTCTATTGGCCCATATATATTTAATTTAAAAATAGGGTTTTCTCCATACGAACTCCAATCCCAACCCAACGACTGTCGCCCCTAGCTAAATACCCCTATTCCGAACACAATGGAATATGTTTCGTAAGCCAATTCGACTGTTATAGTCAGTTATTCTTCAAATTAAAGTATAAAACATTCAATATTTATTTTGAACGTACATTTTAATTTGCCGGGGCCACACACTGTTTCTAAAAATTCTCGAAAAATTAATCTAGCTATGTTGGGACGATACGATCCCAATAAAACTGATTTCGTCGAATTCTGAGACCGTTTGAAAAATGGCCATATTCTGGTCGATCGACTTTATAGTGATTTCAATATCGTTTTCACTTCAAATATTTCACTAACGCCTTTAAATTTCAGAAAATTTCGCCATAACCTCCTTTGTACGGGAAGGGGTTTGGAAATTTATTGGCCCGTATTAGGTACCCAATAAATCCTAATAAGCATGCACATATTTATAGTGATATATTCTGGTTTCCATAGGGGAGTGTGTATAGATCATAACTCCAAAGAATAAATTCTCGTCACTCTATAAATGGTCTTTGTGCCTTAATGACCAGAGTGACGTGTTTATTGTCATCTCCTGACCCGTGTGTGGTTTTTATTAATCTTGGAATTTACCGGTACATTTTATATAGTTCATATCAGTCTTCGGCTCAACCTGAAATATACTCATCGCCATACAAGCCTCTCGCTTGTATGGTACATCTTCAACCTCGTCACATAAGCTCCAAGTGCTTAGGTGGTATATGATGAAGTATTCTATCTTCAAGAAGTATGCCATGTAGTGTAGTTCAAAATTAATTGTTACTATCCTATGGCGACGTTTATTATTACAACCAGAACAACCAGCACTCCGCATCCAATGGCTTTCACAGGAGTTGATATAATAATAAAATTGCGCAGCCAACTCATTGGGGTTTACCTATTTGTCGGGCACGCAAATAAATTCTATACTCAACAGCTAATCCATTTTCTTGTTCAACACATGTGTGTGCGTGTCTATATATATATATATATATATGTGTGTGTGTGTGTGTGTGTGTGTGTGTGTGTGTGTGCAAAACTAAGCTAAAATAATATTTCTAGTGAATAAATGTTTATTTTCCATACATGGTTATTTTTAACACTTCCTATACATGTTAAAAATAATATTTTCAACTTACAAATATTTATTTCAACAAGTGGTTATTTTAACACTTCATAATTTGTATAAAAATGATATTCTTAGCGAACAAAAATATATTTCTACGCACGACTATTTTATTTAGTTCATATACATGTTAAAAATAAGATTCATGGCAAACCAATATTTATTTCAACACTTGTGTATTTTTAGTGAGTCATATATATGATAAAAATGATATTTTTATCATCAGAAATATTTATTCAACACATGAATGTTTTTAGCACTTCATATTCACAATAAAAATGTAAATTTTATTGTTCAATTCATATATTCAACACATGAATATTTTCGACTTCACACATAAGATAAAAATATGATTTTTATCGTTCTAGTCCTTTATTCAACACATCAATGTTTTCTATAGTTTATATATATATAATAAAAATGTGATTTTTATTGTTAAAACAATTTATTTAAAACACGAATATTTTAAATAGTCTATATATGTGATAAAATGTTATTTTATCTTTCAAGAATTTATTCAACACATGAATTTCTATTCAACACATGAATTTCTATTCAACACATGAATATGGTTTCAACACATGAAAATAATTCTAACACATGAATATTATTGAAAATTTCGCCAGCATAACGGCAGGGTATTTAAAACCGGCACTGTATATATGTACGGCTCCTCGCTCTACCTTAAAACCTTGCAGTTTTTGACAATGGGGATTTCATACATCTAGTTCGTATGCAGACCAGTATGTTTTTCTTTTCCACGACCTATTCTAATTTTGTTTCAACCACAAACGGGTATTTTTCAACCACAATCCAACAATAACAACCACAAACAATCCTAACAACCATTCGCATTATTCACCAAAATTTTCATGCTAATTCACAATCAATAAATATCGTCCATGGTTTGTGGACGAGGGGTGTGTGTGTGCGTATATATATATATATATATATGTATATATATATATATATATATATATGATCTCCATTCCAATGCACATATGATTTATACAATGCATGTTTAATTTATACATCGCTCATATAACTTATACAACACATGTACATGAGGTATAAAACGCGTATATAACTTATACTTCGCTTATATAATTTATACATCACATTTCCATTCACATTTCAGTTTAGAAATCTAACATTGGTTTTTGAGATGTTAAAAATCGTAGCAAGCTCAGAAAAATCCCTAGACTCTTCTAGAATTAGAGAGCGTCCTTACGGTTTCGATGTCTCCTGTTTCATCAAATTTCGTTAACATATGTTAAAGATACGATTTTTAGAAGTTTGCAACACTTAAAAGTGTAACAATCAGTTTAAACCCATACAGGCCATTACCTTTCTGTTTAGTTCGAAACTAGGTTTGATTCTTGCTTCCAATCCGTGAGGCTTGAGGCCGAACCACCTACACCACGTTGAAGTGCTTGGAGTGGCGTGCCTGCGCCTGGGAGGAGGTTGAACTCGCCAGTCGGACAGTGGAGGAAACTGGCCACGAACGGCGCAGTTTTAGGGGCTCGGAACTCAACGACGGCGCGACTATAAGGGGGTAGCGGGTATGGACGTGAAGCTCTTGGAGAGATCTACCAAAAGTTGAACTGGGGTGTGACGACCCCAAACTCCCGTACGACGGTGGCAAGGGTAATCTTTGGAATATAACACATAAACAAATAGCAGCAGAACAGAAATAATTAAATACACCAGATAATGCACAATAGAATACACTGGATAAACATAAACATCAGAGTTACACAGTATACAGGATTATACTTAGTACAAAATACAGTTCAGCTATACATAAATGTCTACAGCGGAATCAAAACATAATATGAACAATAGGAGCTGAACAACATAAAAAGAGATAAATGATAGAATCCATCTTCAGCTCTAGCGCTCTAGCTATCCAGAAAGAGCCTGTTAAAACCTGAATACAAGGCTTCCCGTGTAGAAAAAAGGGCACCCGAGTTCGCAAGTGAAACAAACTACGAGTCAGTCATGGGACTGGTATGAGAAATCTACTTAACATATTTTATAATATGGCCAATCACAGGACCACGCCACCTTAGCGGAACGGGTTTACTCCATTGGATTGTCAGTGCTTTAAAACAAGTAAATCTTTTAAACATCGCAATGCTTTTTATAAAAAAGAAGCCATTTTAAAACTCAGTTCCCATCACACAATGCAACGAAAACCGTAGGATAAAGTTTTACCTTATAATGGCCAAAATATGCTTGATACGAATAAAACAAAAGGATTTGATATTATTACTAGTGTTTATATTTTTCAAAAACAATTTCAATCATAAATATCAATCATAGACGGCGTTAATGCCCCATACCACTATGTCGCCATATATAGGTATACAATCAAAACCACACGATGTTATATTTGGAAATTGGATTTCCATCATGAACCAAGGCAAAAGATAGTCCATACCGAATTCGAGACTGTCTAGCCCGAGTCTCAGGATCAGAGCTCGAGTGACCCTTGGAGCGACAGGGCCGGTCCACTGATGTGGACTACAATGCCTGAACAGTACTGTGTTTCCCCGACCTTTGGGGCGTAAATGAGTCCTATGACGCCATCGGCTCCACATAGTCACTGATATATCTGAGGCGCCTCGCAACAACAACAACCACACAGGTGAAAATAATATAAATGTCACAGCTAGTAGGTCACTGACACCACCCTACCTAGAAGGAAACGCATGTCCTCCCTGAGGTCCTCTCCCGTTTCTGGCTCATACCGGGGTGTGAGGCTCGCGAATCAACGTTATACACAAAGCTATGCCACATAGGCGGTGCTTTGATCATCAACCACAAGACTTTGCTTTTCAATAGAAGCCTTGATCATCTGCCACTTTGGCATGCCACACAGGCAATTCACTCCATGTGACTGATTTCTATTAATATATAACCTCTGAGCTCGTACGTCTCAGAGAAGGGAGTTAAGCAAGAGAATAAATTCTCCGCCGCCAAACAGATATATATTTAATAGAGATCAATCGGCACAGAACAAAATCCAATGTCAAACACATAGTCCATTTACAAGTTTGTTCAGGGTCTGAACGAAGCCGGAGGCACCATATACCTCGCATATCCATTGATCTCCAAGCATGTCTGGACGATCACCACTTATTATCTATATTTCGGGTTGCCTCCCAATCAAGACATCAGTAACCATCCAACCGACGTAAAGATCTCCGGTCTTCAACCACCGTCTTCATCCTCGACTTCTTATCGCCGATCAATTATTTGAAATGAGATTTAACTCGGCCTTTTCAAATAATGCACGTATATTTAGAATTTAAATCAATTCATTTCAATGGTTAAATTATTTGACATCAATAATTTTGTTATTAAATGTAATTTTCATGCCAAACACATTCAACCATCAAATATCCCATAAACCAGGTAAATTCGGTTTATTTCCATTCTATATCGCTTATAATATTTTATAACAATTTATCGCTATTTTTATTCATTTAAAAATAGCCAATTCATTTAAACGACGCTTCAAGCCATAACGCGGTCGTGGCGCTGTTTTTCTTCAGATTTGATTTACGCATATCTGAAAATCTAGCTGTTGGATCTTTACAAATTTTATATCATTAGAAAGATCTTTTCAAAACGAATCCAACGTTTCCAATTTTGGGAAAATCCGACGTTCTGATCTCCCGGTACAATCGTTTGAAGTTACAATTTCAAAATACGAACTGCAGCGTCGTTATTCGATTTATTTTAGTTATATTTATATATATATAAATATAAATATAATCGATTCTGGCGCTGTTTTTCTTCAGATTTGAATCGAACATTCCAGACAATCCAACCGTTGGATCTTTACAAAGTTGGTGTCGTTGGAAAGATATTTCCAAAGCAAATCCAATGGTTTCGGTTTCGGTTTCGGTTTCGGGAAATCCGATGGTCGGATCTCCCGCACTAATCGTTTGAAATCACGGTTTCAAACTACGAACTACAGCTTCGTTATTCGATTTTTCAGAATCGTTAAAAAGATATTCATAAACAGATTTAAATATTTTTGGTTTCACTAAAATCCGTTTTGTTTTGCACCCGGTACAGCCAGTCAAAGTTTTAATTCAAATTTCGAAACTACCGCGCCTTTTCAGGCCTTGTTTATAATTAAAAATAATTATATTTATTTTCAAACATCGATTCAAAAATACTTTTCATCATTATTATTTAAAATAATTTATTTTAAATATTTAAAATCCAATAAAATAGCCAATTTAAAATTTTTAAATTGGCTCAGATTTTCCGGGTTGTTACATGGGGCATGGGTTTTTACTGAGAGGATCGGCCGGAAACGGGGTGGGAAGCTTTGAAGAGGGTTCCGCCTGTTATCGGCTATCGGGGAGGGAGGATCCGCTTTTTTTTTAATGAATGGAATTTTTCTATTGGCCCATATATATTTAATTTAAAAATAGGGTTTTCTCCATACGAACTCCAATCCCAACCCAACGACTGTCGCCCCTAGCTAAATACCCCTATTCCGAACACAATGGAATATGTTTCGTAAGCCAATTCGACTGTTATAGTCAGTTATTCTTCAAATTAAAGTATAAAACATTCAATATTTGTTTTGAACGTACATTTTAATTTGCCGGGGCCACACACTGTTTCTAAAAATTCCCGAAAAATTAATCTAGCTATGTTGGGACGATACGATCCCAATAAAACTGATTTCGTCGAATTCTGAGACCGTTTGAAAAATGGCCATATTCTGGTCGATCGACTTTAACTGAAATCAACCAAACACATTTTCCTTTGCTACGATCACATATTGATTTCAAAAATTATGGAAATTTAAACTTAGCAATAAATTGACATCCCAGATCCAACAAAAGAGGTTTCGTCGAAAACGAAGGTCGTTTGCAAAATGTCAATTTCCAAGGCCTATCTAAACTCCATAGCGACCTTTCTGAAAACTCATTTGGCTATAACTTTTGATTCCCGCTATGAAACTTCGATTTTTCAAATTCGTTAGAAAGATATTCTTAAACAGATTTAAATATTTTTGGTTTTACTAAAATCCATTTTATTTTGCATCAGGTACAGTCAATCAAAGTTTGAATTCAAATTTTCAAACTGCCGCACCATTTCTAACTCATTATTTTATTGAAATATTCTGTTTTAATTGCTCCAATTTCATTAAAATAACCAATTTAAAATTTTTAAATTGGCTCGTATTTTCCGGGTTGTTACAATCTCCCCCACTTAAAACTTTTCGTCCCCGAAAAGGAATTAGCAGTAAAGCAGGAAACAAAAATGGAAATGAAAAGTATTGTAAAGTTACCTTGCACCAGAGTTAGTCTGAGATGTCCACTCTGCATTTGGGGTAAGCTTGCTTAATGCTTTCTTCTGTCTCCCAAGTACAGTCTCTAGGATCTCCACTGCACTTTAACTAAATGAACCTTCTTGTTCCTTAGCTCTTTAGTTTCTTTGCCAATAATTTTTAATGGCTCTCTTCTGACTGATAATTCTGGTGTAATTTCCGAGTCCTGTTGCGCTGCTTCTTCTACAACAAGATCTGGATCATGCACATGTTTTCTAAGTTGAGATACGTGAAATACATTATGTACTCCAGGCAATCAATCAAGTAATTGAACCCTATAAGCGAGAGTTCCAATTCGTTCAAGTATAGGAAAGGGACCAATAAATCTGGGTGCCAACTTCCCAGTTTTACCGAATCGGATTACTCCTCTCATCGGAGAAACTCTCAAATAAAAATAATCACTAACAGCAAATGCTAAATCTCTTCTTCTAGAGTCCGCATAACTATTCTTTCATCTTTGGATGGTTTGCAATCATTTCTTGATGAAATTGACTTTGTCTGAAGCTTCTCGAATCATATCGGGTCCCAACACAAGTCTATTGCCAGATTCTACCCAACATGCAGGAGATCTGCACGGTCTACCGTATAATGCTTCGAATGGCGACATTTTCAAACTTGCTTGATAACTGTTGTTGTATGATAACTCTGCCAAATGTAGGTGGTCTACCCATGATCCGCCAAAGTCAATAATGCATGCCCGAAGTAAATCTTCTAGAATACGGTTCACCCTTACAGTTTGGCCATCTGTCTGAGGGTAATATGCTATGCTTAGGTTCATCTTTGTCCCCAGTTCTACTTGAAACGCCTCCCAGAATTTGCTAGCAAATAATGGATATCTATCACTGACTATGTTGATCGGCACTCCATGTAGCTTTACAATTTCTTTGAAATAAATCTATGCTAGACTTTGGGCGGTTCTATTGGATCTGACAGGTATGAAATGGGCGGTCTTCGTGAAGCGATCTACGATCACCCAAATATTGTCATTTCCTTTCTTGGTTCGGGGCAAACCATCTATGAAATCGAAGGAAATTTGTTCCCACTTCCAACCTGGAATTTCCAACGGTTGCAACAATCCGGCCAATTTCTGTTGGTCACTTTTGAATAGCTGGCAAGTAGAGCACCTGTTAACATATAAAGAAATGTCTCTCTTCATCGCCTTCCACCAGAACGTGCGCTTGATATCCTTGTACATCTTACTCACTCCAGGATGAATGCAAAGTTTGGACTTGTGGCATTCATCAAACACTTCTCTTTTGAGCTCAGTGATGTCGGGAACACAAATTCTTCCTTTTAATCTCAGAACTCCCTCACTATCCACTTGGAAACTGGATTCTTCGCCTTTTTGAATTCTTTTGATCATCTCTTTAACAAAATTGTCGTTTTTCTAAAGAACAGAGATCTTGTCGTTCAATGAAGACGTAACAATAAGACTGACGATGATTTCATTCTTTCTGTTGAGCGCATCAGCTATAACGTTGGCTTTCCCCGGAGTATGCAAGATATCTAGATCATATGCTATGAGAAATTCTAGCCAACGCTGCTGTCTTAAGTTCAGATCTTTCTGGGTGAACAAATACTTCAATGATTGATAATCTGTAAATAGTTCGAACTTCTCAACCAATAGATAATGTCTTCAGATTTTCAAAGCAAACACGATGGCTAACAATTCAAGATCATGAGTTACATAATTCTTCTCATGCGGTTTCAGCTGACGGCTTGCGTAAGCGACTACTTGGCCTCTTTGCATTAATACTGCACCAAGACCTCTAATAGAAGCATCCGTCCAAACCGTCAAATTTTGATTGCCTTCGATAATGGTGAACACCCGAGCGGTTGTCAATTTTGATTTCAGTTCCTGAAAAGCATCCTCACAGTCGAAGGTCCAATTATATCTCTCGTGCTTCTTTGTAAGCTTTGTTAATGAACCAGATATCTTTGAAAAATCCTTAACGAATTTCCAATAATAACTAGCTAATCCAAGAAAACTTCGGACTTCTGTAGGTGTAGTAGGCTGCTTCCAGTCTTGAACTGCTATAATTTTGCTTGGATCTACAAAAATCCCTTCCTTTGACACCCCATGACCAAGGAACGTCATTTCATCTTGCCAGAAGATGCATTTAGAAAATTTAGCTTTGAAGGCGTTCTTTCTCATAATCCCCAATACTTGTTCTAAATGTTTTTCATGCTCGGTTTCTGATTTGGAGTAGATTAAAATATCATCGATGAACACCAGAACAAATTTATTCAGAACTTCTCTGAACACTCTATTCATTAAATCGACGAAGTATGCTGGAGCATTGCATAAGCCGAACGGCATTACTAACCACTCATAAAATATGTCTGGACCTCTGAAAGTTGTCAAAGGAACACAGTCTTCTGCAATTCTCAGTTGATGGAAACCTGTAGCTACGTCCATTCTGGAAAATACTCTCGCTCCATTTAATTGGTCTAACAGATCATCGATGCGGGGTAATGGATATTTGTTTTTGAGCTTCTGCCTGTTGAGGTCTCGGTAATCAACACACAATCGGAGAGTACCGTCTGACTTAGGAACAAACACTACAGCTGCACCCCAATTAGAAAAGCCAGGTCTGATCAGACCCTTCCATAGCAGTTATCTAGTTTGATCGCCCAATTCTTCCTTTTCTTTTGGAGTTGTTCTTCGAATTGGATGTACCACTGGTCTGGCATTCGGAATAAGATCGATTCTGAATTCAATTTCTCTTTGCGGAGGTAAGTTTTCGACTTCTTCAAACACATCCGCATAGTTTTTAACAACAGGAATCTTTTCCAACAAAGTGGGAATATATTCTAGCGCAGACCAAAATTCTTTTCTATCCGGATCTGAACCATGGCATGGTATAATAATATATCCAAGCTTCGTTTTAATCTTTACTATTCTTTCCGCACAATTTACTTCGGCCTCGTATTTTGTTAACCAGTCCAGTCCAAGTATAATATCAAATTCGAGAAAATTCATGGTGATCAAATTAAAAGAAAACTTGTAGGAAGAATAAGAGACTAGCACTCTACAATATGAACTAAGAACAAGAGATCCTCCTATCGGATTATGAACTCTAATCAGTTCTTTAAGGACTCGTATCTTTAACTTTAACTTGTGAACAGTGTTACTTGCAATAAAACTACGTGATGCACCAGTGTCAAATAGTACAGAAACAGGAATATTTTTAATGGTAAAGGTACCTCCCAAAACATCGGGTTTACCTGGTCCATCTGAAGTAGCTGGCGGGTTTACCCCGTCATAAACATGTGCAACTTTTGCCTTCTTTAGCAATGGACATTCTTTGACGAGATGCCCTGTTCGGCGGCAGTTGAAGCATGATCTAGAACTCTGAGGGTTTTGATTTGAGCTTTGTGGGTTTGTCTTCTGCCGCTTTGGAGCGGTGCACACATTGGAGTAATGTCCCATCTTACCGCAATTAAAACAGCTTCCCTTGGGTGGCTTACTAGCTTGTTGATTTGCGGCTGCCGCGTTGTTGGACTCAGGTTGGTTCCCAGAAACCATGCGTTTGTTTCCCGCTTGATTCTTGGCGCGGTCTAGATCGAGGTTCCTCTG
The DNA here is from genome assembly GCA_030737875.1 of Allium sativum. Taxonomy (NCBI): domain Eukaryota; kingdom Viridiplantae; phylum Streptophyta; class Magnoliopsida; order Asparagales; family Amaryllidaceae; genus Allium; species Allium sativum. The sequence continues at coordinate 771,654,859 of CM060924.1, read as the reverse complement.
GTCCAAGTCTTCATAGTTGCAGGCCATTTCCACCGTTTCTGCAAATGGAAGTTTGATGTGGATCATGACTCTATCATGATACTTACGCTTAAGTCCATGTATGAACCTTTTATTCTTTGCCTTTGCAGTTCATGACAAGCTCTGGTGCGTAACGAGATAGCTGTGTGAACTTGTTAAGGTAGTCCTGGATGGAGAGGTCTCCCTATTGGAGATTGGCAAATTCATCGTGCATACGCTCCATCACTTGCTCGTGGATGAACTTCTCCTTAAACAATGCCTTGAACTCATCCCAAGTCCTCACTACATCTTGATCCTCAACGGTGATGGCATCCCACCATAATTCTGCCTCTTCCTGTAAAAGCCATGCGCCCATAAATGCCTTATCGTGGTCTCCAAGTCTTAGGGCACCTAAGATCTTTTCACAAGTTTTCAACCATGCCAAGGCTTCTATCACTATGCCAGTGCCTGAAAAAGTTTTGCTCCCAAGATTCTTGTATTTCTTTGCCACTCGGTCTAGGTCGAATGGCTGAGGGTCTGGTGGTTGTATCAAAGGTTCTTCTATAACAGGGATATTCCCCCGTCCTCTACCACGGCCTCCTTGGCCTCCTCGGCCTCCTCCAGCTGTAGCTGCTCGGGTAGTCATCTATCAAGTTCTGTATAAGCAAGAAAAGAGTCAAGCCCACAGAAATGATAATTTTAATATATGATAAAGCAGAAGAACCTAAGGAAAGACAATGATGTACTGATCAAGTTATTTTTGCTATTCTGCTTAGCTCATTCTAGGACATTAATAATCCTATATCTAATGAGCTACTCGCCTTAGAACACTATTGATTCTATTCTAACGAGGCGTTTAATGTGTTAAATTCCGTAACTAAGATTAACCAAAGCTTTGATACCACCTGTGACGATTTCAAAACCCCGTACGATGGTGTTAAGGATAATCATTGGAATATAACACATAAATCATCATTAGAAGAGAACAGGTAATAGCATAAACAGAAAACAGAATAATTTACATCAATATGACAGCGGAATCATAACATGTAATAAACATTAGAGTAGCACAGTGTAGGATACAACTTAGTGCATGAAAGTAAATGATCAGTCTACATCAAGATCACTAGTACATATACATCATAGATACATAATAGAAGCAAATCTGTCTGCATCGCGATAAGCGGAATCATATACATAAAGTACTAATGGTGGAATATCAATAGCCAAAATACTGAGAAGTCAAGTCCTCGCCATACAAGCCAAAAGATGCACTCCATGCTATAGTGCAAAAGCCAAAATATATCCTACTACCAGTCACTAGGCTGCCCGTGTGAAAATAAGGGCACCCGAGTTTGCAAGGTGAAACAAACTATGAGTCGGTCATGGGTTTGGTATGAGAAATCTACTTAACTGATTAAACAACAATAATAAGGCAAATCATAGGACCACGCCACTTTCGCGGAACAGGTTTACTCCAGTGATTGCCAGTGCATGAAATAAAGTAAATTATTTAATCATCGCAGTGCTTTTTATAAAAATGAAGCCATTATAAGACTCGGGTCCTATCACACAATGCAACATAAGCCGGAGGATAGAGTTTTACCTTATAATGGCCAAGAAATGCTTGATACGTATAAAACAAAAGTATTTGATATTATTACTAGTGCATATATGTTTCAAAAGCAAATTCGATCATAGACGGCATAGTGCCACATACCATTATGTCGCCATACTAATTCTGCAATCAAATACGTAATTTCGTATTGGAAATTGGATTCCATCATGAGTCGAGGCAAGGGGCAAGCTCCTCTCCGATTCAAGACACTCTAGCAAATGTCTCAGGACCACACACAGCGATTCTGGATCTTCAGGGCCGATCCTCTCTTACTTTTGAGGATTAGTTATTCCTAAACACACGTTTCCCGGTCCTATAGGACCTATATCCGAGGTGCCTCGCATTCCAATAACCAAACAGGTAAAATAATATAAATGTCAGGGCTGGTAGGTCACTGACATCACCCATAGCTAGAAAGAAATGTCGTGCTCTCCCTGCAGTCACTATCTTGTTTTTGACTCATACCGAAGTGTGAGGCTCGCGAATCAACGTTATACACAAAGCTATGCCACGTAGATCGTGCTTTGATCATCAACCACAAGACTTTGCTTTTCAACAGAAGCCTTGATCATCTGCCACTTAGGCATGCCACACCGGCAATTCACTCCATGCGACTGATTTCTATCGATATATAACCTCTGAGCTCGTACGTCTCAGAGAAGGGCGTTAAGTAGTAGAATAAATTCTCCGCCGCCAAACAGATATATATTTAATATAGATCAATCAGCACAGAACAAAATTCAATGTCATACACGCATCCATTTACAAGTTCGTTCTGGGTCTGAACGAAACCGGAGGCACCTTATTCCTCGCATATCCATACAATCAACAAGTACGTCCGGACGGCTACCACTTTAGCCCCTTCAAGGTAGCTAATCCAATCATGAGCCTTAGTAGCACCCATCCATCCGATGTGAAGATCGTCGGTCTTGAACCGTCTTCGTATCTTCGACTTCAAATCGTCGATCAATTATTTGAGAAGAGAATCAACTCGGCCTTTTCAAATAATTCACATATATTTAGAATTCAAATCAATTCTGTCCATGGTCAAATTATTCGACATCCACAATTCAGTTCATTAGTATAATTTTCATGTCAAAGACATTCAACCATCAAATGACAAGCAAACCAAAGTATAATCAGTTTATTTCCATTCCATATCGTCTATAATATTTTATAACGATATATCGCCATTTTTATTTATTTAAAAATGGCCCTATTTAATTAAACGACGTTTCAGGTCGTGCCGTGGCACTGGCACTACTTTTCTTCAAATTTGATTTTCACATATCTGAAAATCTAACCGTTGGATCCCAACAAAGTTTATATCGTTGGAAAGATATTTCCAAAGCAAACCCAACGGTTCCAGTTTCTTGAAAATCCGATGGTCGGATCTCTTAGTATAATCGTTTAAAGTTACGATTTCAAAACGCGAGCTGCAGGGGCTCGATTCGTTTTATTTAATATATATATATATATATATATATATATATATAATTTATTCAATGATTTAAATATCGTTTTCACTTCAAATATTTCACTAACGCCTTTAAATTTCAGAAAACTTCGCCATAACCTCCTTTGTACGGGAAGGGGTTTGGAAATTTATTGGGCCGTATTAGGTACCTAATAAATCCTAATAAGCATGCACGTATTTATAGTGATATATTCTGGTGTACACAGGGGAGTGTGTATAGATCATAACTCCAGAGAATAAATTCTCATCACCCTATAAATGGTTTTTTTGCCTTAATGACCAGAGAGACGTGTTTATTGTCATCTCCAGACCCGTGTGGAGTTTTTTATTAATCTTGCAATTTACCGTTACATTTTATACAGTTCATATCAGTCTTTGGTTCCATCTGAAATATAGTCATCGCCATACAAGCCTCTCGCTTGTATGGTACATCTTCAACCTCATCACATAAGCTCCAAGTACTTAGGTGGTATATGATGAATTATTCTATCTTCAAGAAGTACGCCATGTAGTGTAGTTCAAAATTAATTGTTACTATCCTATGACGATGTTTATTATTACACACAGAATAACCAGCACTCCGCATCCAATGGCATTCACAGGAGTTGATATAATAATAAAATTGCGTAGCCAACTCATTTGGGTTTACCTATTTATCGGGCAAGCAAATAAATTCTTTACTCAACAACTAATCCATTTTCCTGTTCAACACATGTATATATATGTGCAAAACTAAGCTAAAATAATATTTCTAGTGAACAAATGTTTATTTTCCATACATGGTTATTTTTAACACTTCCTACACATGTTAAAATAATATTTTCAACTTACAAATATTTATTTCAACAAGTGGTTATTTTAACACTTCATAATTCGTATAAAAATGATATTCTTAGCGAACAAAAATATATTTCAATGCATGAATATTTTAATTAGTTAATATACATGTTAAAAATAAGATTCATGGCAAACCAATATTTATTTCAACACTTGTTTATTTTTAGTGAGTCATATATATGATAAAAATGATATTTTTATCATCAGAAATATTTATTCAACACATGAATATTTTTAGCACTTCATATTCACAATAAAAATGTAAATTTTATTGTTCAATTCATATATTCAACACAAGAATATTTTTGACTTCACACATACGATAAAAATATGATTTTTATCGTTCTAGTCCTTTATTCAACACATGAATGTTTTCTATAGTTTATATATATAATAAAAATGTGATTTTTATTGTTAAAACAATTTATTTAAAACATGAATATTTTATATAGTCTATATATGTGATAAAAAGTTATTTTTATCTTTCAAAGAATTTATTCAACACATGAATTTCTATTCAACACATAAATATGGTTTCAACACATGAAAATAATTCTAACACATGAATATTATTGAAAATTTCGGCAGCATAACGGCAGGGTATTTAAAACCGGCACCGTATCGATGTACGGCTCCTCGCTCTACCTTAAAACCTAGCGGTTTTTGACAATGGGGATTTCATGCATCTAGTTCGTATGCAGACGAGTATGTTTTTCTTTTCCACAACCTATTCTAATTTTGTTTCAATCACAAACGGGTATTTTTCAACCACAGTGGTATTTTTCAACCACAATCCAACAATATCAACCACAAACAATCCTAACAGCCATTCGCATTATTCACCAAAATTTTCATGCCAATTCACAATCAATAAATATCATCCATGGTTTGTGGACGAGGGGAGTATGTGTATATATATATACACACATATATATTATTTCCATTCCAACGCACATATGATTTATACAATGCATGTATAATTTATACATCGCTCGTATAACTTATACAACACATGTACATGAGGTATACAACGCGTATATAACTTATAATTTCCTTACATAATTTATACATCACATTTCCATTCACATTTCAGTTTAGAAATCTCACATTGGTTTTCGAGATGTTAAAAATCGTAGCAAGCTCAGAAAAATCCCCGGACTCTTCTAGAATGTAGAGAGTGTGCTTACGGTTCTGATGTCTCCTGTTTCATTGAATTTCGTTAACATATGTTAAAGATACGATTTTAGAAGTTTGCAACACTAAAAAGTGTAAAAATCAGTTTAAACCCATACAGGCCGTTACCTTTCTGTTTAGTTTGAAACTAGTTTTGATTCTTGCTTTCAATCCGTGAGGCTTGAGGCCGAATCACCTACACCACGTTGAAGTGCTTGGAGTGGTGTGCCTGCGCCTGGGAGGAGGTTGAACTCTCTGATCGAAGCATGGAGGAAACTGGCCACGAACGGTGGAGTTTTAGGGGCTCGGATCTCAACGACGGCGCGACTATAAGGGGGGTAGCGGGTATGGATGTGAAGCTCTTGGAGAGATCTACCAAAAGTTGAACTGAGGCATGGGTTTTTACTGAGAGGATCGGCCGAAAACGGGGAGGGAAGCTTTGAAGAGGATTCCGCCTGTTATCGGCTGTCGGGGAGAGAGGATCCGCTTTTTTTTTAATGAATGGATTTTTTTTATTGGCCCATATATATTTAATTTAAAAATAGGGTTTTCTCCATACGAACTCCAATCCCAACCCAATGACTATTGCACCTAGCTAAATACCCCCATTCTGAACACAATGGAATATGTTTCGTAAGCCAATTCCATTGTTACTGTCAGTTATTCTTCAAATTAAAGTATAAAACATTTAATATTTGATTTGAACGAACATTTTAATTTGTCGGGGCCACATACTGTTTCTAAAAATTCCCGAAAAATTAATCTAGCTATGTTAGGACGATACCGTCCCAACAAAACTGATTTTGTCGAATTCTAAGACCGTTTGAAAAATGGCCATGCTCTGGTCGATCCACTTTAACTGAAATCAACCAAACGCATTTTCCTTTGCCACGCTCACATATTGATTTTAAAAATTATGGAAATTTAAACTTAGCAATAAATTGTCATCCCGGATCGAACAAAAGTGGTTTCGTCGAAAACGAAGGTCGTTTGCAAAATGTCAATTTCCAAGGCCTATATAAACTCCATAGTGACCTTTCTGAAAATTCATTTGGCCGTAACTTTTGATTCCCGCTATGAAATTTCGATTTTTCAAATTCGTTAGAAAGATATTCTTAAACAGATTTAAATATTTTTGGTTTCACTAAAATCCGTTTTATTTTGCATCCGGTACAGTTAGTCAAAGTTTGAATTCAAATTTTCAAACTGCCGCACCATTTCTAACTCATTATTTTATTGAAATATTCTATTTAAATTGCACCAATTTCATTAAAATAACCAATTTAAAAATTTTTAATTGGCTCGTATTTTCCGGGTTGTTACATATTATGCTTTTTAAAACCATCTTCACATGTGTAAATTTCTGTATCGGTTACACATGCTTTCATGTTTGATAACGAATATACAAAATTAATTCCAAATATAAGTAATCTAAGTTGTACATTTGTTAGCACAAATTGATATTTAATCGTATCTATGTGTTTATTGGCATGAGCTTATTTGTATAATATAGATTATTAACTTTTTTATGAGTGGAAACAAAGTTAATACATATAATTACTTTTTTTATTAAGTTTAAAATGGTTAAAGAGAAACTTAACGATTTTTGGATTTTATTTAAGATTATTTAGAAAATATTATTAAATTATTTTATTTATATCGAAAATAAAGAAAGAGCACAAAACTTTGTTGTATGATAGGATATACAAATACAAGTTCGGGCATAACCGGTTTTATACTCACATGGTTACGTTTTAGTTTAAGTTGGACAATTTATCTTTAGATAGAGCTACACAAAACTAACTGTTAGTTTGTGGTAGGAGGAAACAACGTCCAATCCAGGGACATTTGAAACTTAATTGCAACAAACATTTTTTAGGTATAATTTCTTCTTTTTCTTCTTTTCCCTTTGCAAAAAGTGACAGCATATAAAAAGCAAAACAATAAGATATATAGCTTTAAAATTCAGTTCTTAAATAGCAAAGTGCTTATAACAACCCGGATTTTCAGAACCAATTTAAAATTTTATTTTAGCTATTTTAATGGATTTTGAGTATTTAAAATGATTTACTTTAAGTAATAATGACTAAAAATTCATTATAATTGAAGTGAGAACGAATAAATTAATTTTAATTATAAATAGAGTTTGAAATGGTGCGGTAGTTTGAAAATTCGATTTTAAATTTCAATTGAATGTACAGAATTCAAAACAAATCGGATTTCAGTAAACCCAGAAACATTTGAATCTGTTTAATTATGTCTTTCTAACGAATGTGAAAATTTTAGATTTCACAATATAAATTGAAAGTTATGACCAGTTTAAAATTTAAAATAGTCGCCAGGGAATTTATATATAGCCCTTAAAAAAAATCCATTTTGCAAACGACCTTCGTTTTCGACGAAACCACTTTTGTTGGATCCGGAATGTCAAATTATTGCTAGGTATCAAATTTCATAATTTTTGGAGTTAATATGTGAGCATGGTGAATTTAAACGCATTTGATAATTTCAATTTGAGTTTAATCGACTGGAAAATAGCCATTTTTTAAACGATCTCCAAATTCGACGAAATTAATTTTTTTAGGACAGTATCGTCAAAACATAGCTAGATTTATTTTTCTATGATTTTTGCAGTCAGTATGTGGTCCCAGTAAATCAAAATGTACGTTGAAATCAATTTTGAACGTTATATTAATTTATATTTTAATTTTGATGAAAACTAATCGAAGCAGTCGAATTGGCTTATGGAACATATCGCATTACGTTCGAAATGGGGGTATTTAGTTAGGGGTGACAGTCGTTGGATTCGATTTGGAGATTTAATGAAAATTTTAACTTCTTGGACGAAAAAGTAATAATAAATATTTATATATATACGCTCCCCCCTCCCCCCCTCCACTCGCGCGCGGTCAAAACCTAAATAAATTAAACCCACAGTCAACTGAAATCGCGCCCCATTTTTAAGTTGAAACCCCGTCGCCCCTCTTATCAGCTTCGCCGCTATCCTCCGGGGCCGCCGCTGCCGCGCGCTGGCAGCGCCGCCACCCCTGGCCACCCTCCGTTTCCATCCTTTTTCTCCTCCGCCTTCTTCTTCCTTCCCCGTTTGAGCTTCCCCAAAACCGACGCCACCAGTGCCCACTCCGACCACCGCGACCCCCTACCATCTCCCCTCAGCTTGGCGACGCCACCCGCGACCCCAGAGCCGCCAGTGGGTCCCCTCCACCAAAAAATTCGATTTTTATAAAATATTGTGTTTGCAATTAATACGCTGAGCTTCCACAGCCCATATCTCCCAAACAGAGCCGCTATGGCCAAAACTCCAATATCAAAATCAAAGAGCACGATTTTCTCTTCGATTTGAGTATATGGAATTCAGATTTTGGATTGCGGAGTTGTTCAGAAAACATGTCCATAGTTTATTGTCCAAATACTGTCTTTTCGCGGTTTCCAGCTAAATGGAGCATTTTCGGAAGAAAGGCCACTGGGCGAAAGTTGTCCGGGATAGTGCATTTAAGCTAGAAAAAAAATGGTGCAAAGATTGGAGCTCGTTTGCAAATTCTGGGATCAGAACAGCGAATCAGAACGTCAAAAAACAACGGCGGAGTGGATCCCGCTGTTAGAACTCCTTCTCACTCTAATTATTTTACATTTAAATATATTCTAGGTTGCAAACGGGGCTTAGTTTCCCCTGACACTATTTATTTGTACAAACCTTGGTTGTTTGTTTTGATTGTATTGGAAAAATTGACTGTACTGTGGTTATGAATTATATTGTGGTTTTGTGATTAATTGGATTGGTTGTGTATGGCGCGAGCCAGTATCAGGATAGGAGTAATGCTAGACATTACTCCGGTTCTAATACCACGCCGTTATAATGCCGAAATTTTCTGAAATAACATGTATTAAATAAAAATATCATTTTTATTGTATGAATGAACTATTAAAAATAGTCAAGTGTTGAAATAAATATTTAATCATTAAAAAATATATTTTTTAACTTATATATGAACGGCATAAAATTCTCCTGGAATGAAAATGAATATTCATTTACAAATCGAGCGATTTGTTTATGTATACCTATTTAACTGACATTGATTGGGACGATAAATTTTACACATCACCTAACTGCACAAATAATATATAGTATTTGTTGGTTGGAACCCCACACGGGTATTGGAATGATATCTAACGTACACTTTGTATGTCAATCGATTGGTTGATAGACTGTCATAAGCGTTAATTATTTATATTTAATGCTTATGCAGTTGTGTAATGCACTATGGATGATGGATGACTGTTTATCATTGTTGTTGTACACATGTGATGTATGAAATCCATATAAATAACATTATATGGTAATTGACTGTGCCTGATTCCAATTCAGGAATAACGAATATTTTAAAATAATATTCAGTAAAGGATTAAAATGTGAATTTGATGTCCGATTTTGGATAGACACGAAAATATTGAAGTATGTGAAGCCGTATTGATTAGATATGCGCTATTTTAACGCGAACGATATTTATATCTATTTTATTCATTTTTATAATTAATATCGAAAAAGAAATTATTTCAAAACCTGATATTTCGAAAATATTATCATTTAAATATTATAATGATAAGGAGTATTCAATTTTGATTTAAAAATTGAAATGAAAGTGGGAATCGTTTTAAAATGAATTTATAAAATATGTTTTGAATGATATATATATTATATTATATGTGTATATATATATATATATATATATATTAATGGCTTGAATAGAATGCGCCGCGACCGTTCAAGAATTTCAACCATTGACTTCGAATTGACATTACGAGAGATCCACCGTCGGATTCTCCTAAAACGGGAACCGTTGGGATTGTATCGGAAAGAGCTTTCCAATGAATATAAGAGATTTGAAATCTAACTGTTCGGTTTTGAATTAAGTCCAAATCAAATTTGGAAAAGGTCGTTATGAATGCAGTTCGGTGGCCGTTATGGGAAACCGACTGTACGGGCCTTGACAAAATTATTAAAAATAGTAATAATTTGTGTAAAATCATAATAAATGATTTGGAAAGAATTTGGATCAAAAATTCCATGTTTGTAAAGATAAAAATATATTTTTATCTGAATGAACTAGTTATTAACTAGATTTGAAATCCAATAATTTTTAAATAAATAAATTGGGTTTGTAGAGGGTTTTAATCTAACCAGAAATTTCCAATCTATAAATTGGAATGGATTTGAATAGAAATCATCTTCGGGGGATTTCGGTATTGGATTCCATGACTATACGGATATTGGGGAGGAATTAGGAAGATAGATATATATCGTTATTCCTCATACGATATGTGTTGGTTTCAGAATTTGATATTGAATGTAAGCCGATATAATTTCTGTTTAGAGCCCTATATTTAATATCAAAGTGGATTTTGGGTTTGTCGTGAATGGTGTCTTCGGTAACACTGTTCTTAAACCCCGTGTGAAAAGAATAAATCTTTTAATTAAGATTAGTAGAGTTTCCAGTTATATTTAATAATTGGAATAAACTGGAATGTGAATTGGGTTTATTGTGAACTGTGTTTTTAACGACATTTGTTCTTTAACCCAATTAACAGTGAAATGTGATTTGGAATATATAAATCCTTTAATTAAGATTAATGGAATTTTCCAAAGTAAAGCTTCCCAATTTAATAAAATAAATTGGAATGGAATGGAATTCGATTGGTAATAATCGAAGTGAGCTTCTGTGGAGGAAGACTGTTAATATATGTGGAATTTAAAAGGCTTTGTCGTGGTTCCATTTATATTATTAGTCAGATACAGAAATGGGTATCGATTATATATAGATTTGTTTTCCGTGAAGATTCCATAGTTAATGGAATATGATTTTAGGTTTATCGTGAACTGTGTTTTAAAAGACATTGGTTCTTTAACCCGGTTAAAGATAGGATTACATGTCTAACATTGTATTTCAAACTGTATTGTTGATCTCTGTTAAATATATATCTATTTGGTGGCGGAGAATTTATTCTCTTACTTAACACCTTTCTCTGAAACGTACGAGCTTAGAGATTATATATTGGTAGAAATCAGTGGTACGGTGTAGATTGTTGATGTGGCATGTTTGTGTTTCCAAAGTTAAATAATCATTAAATAACGATTGTTGGAAAATTAAAACTAAGTGGAGTTTTAATGAATCTTTAATTAGATTGGAATGTGAATATGATAATTTAAATTATCAAAATTGTCAAATGATCGAGAATGGAGTACCATCAGTTTTACTCCAGGCGATAGTTAAATCTTTAATTAGATTTGAACGTGAAATGGTAATTAATTTTACCGGTAACACCGTGGTGTTAGATATGGAGTATTACCGGTTTTGCTCCATTGGATGAATAGGTTGGGATTGGGAAATAAAACAAATGATTACTTCGGTAAGGTGCGCTAATCCCGACTAGTTTGGAAAACCTTAATTTGGTTTAAATTGTGAAAAGAATATTTGAATAAAAGAATATTCTACATTGGAATGAGGCGTATGTTGTGTTTTCATAGCACTTGATTATAAGATACGTGAATTATTCGAAAAGGCCGGATTTATACCCATTCTGAATAATTGATTCGACGATAAGTCGACGATGAAGACGATTGTTGAATACCGGAGTTCTTCACATCGTTTGGATGATTACTGATGTCTTGATTGGGTTGTACACCCAAGACAAGGTAATAAGTGGTGATCGTCCAGATGTACTTGGAGATCAACCGGATATGCAAGGACCTCTCTCCTATATTGGACATATGGGATAAGGAATAAGGTGCCTCCGGTTTCGTTTAGACCCAGAACGGACTTGTAAATGGATATGTGTCTGACATTAGATTTTATTCTGTGTTAATTGATTTCTACTAAATATCTATCTGTTTGATGGCAGAGAATTTATTCTCTTTCTTAACATCCTTCTCTATGACGTACGAGCTTAGAGGTTATATATTAATAGACATCAGTTGCATGGTGTGAATTGTCAGTGTGGCATGCTGAGATGCAAATGGTCAAGGCTTTTATTGAAAAGCAGAGTCTTGTGGTTGATGTTCAAAGTACAGTTTTAAATAGCATAGCTTTGTGTATAGCGTTAATTCGCGAGCTCACACCTCGGTATGAGTCTAAAACGGGATTGGACTGCAGGGAGTGCACGATGTTTCTTTCTAGCTATGGGTGGTGTCATGGTACGAAGCCCAGACATTTATATATTTTTTACATATGTGGATGATGGATTGCGAGGCACCTCGGATATATTGGTCACTACGGGGTCGATGGATAGGTCCGATAGGACTGGGAAATGTGTGTTCAGGAATAACCAATCCACTAATGTAAGTGTGGACCAGTCCTAAAGCATCCAAGGGTTCACTACGGAGGATCCTGAGGCATTTGCTAGAGTGTCTCGAATCGGTGAGGATCAATCCCTGACCTCAACTCATAGATGGAATCCAATTTCCAATACGTGACATTTCGGTTTTAATTGCAGAACCAGTATGGCGACATAGTAGGATGGGGTATTATGTCATCTATGATTGATACATTTATATCTGAAGTTGTTTTTGACACTATACACTTATAGTAATATCAAAATGATTTGTTTTAAAACGTACTAAGCATATTTGGCTATTATAAGGGAAAACTATATCCTCCAGCTGGCTTTGCATTGTGTGATGGAACCTGAGTCTTACAATAGCTTCATTTTTCGAAAAGCATTGTGTTGTTTATAAACTGTTTTATGCACTGGTATTCTTGGGAGAAAATTCGTTCCGTGTTATATGGCGTGGTCCCTTGATTTACTTTATTTCTAAAGTAAAGTTTTAAATAACTATTTTAGTTTTCACACCCATCACATGACTGACTCGGAGTTTATTATTTCTACCTAAACTCTGGGTGTCCATATTTTCCACATGGGCAATCAGCATGTAACCACCCGGATTTTTCGGCTATTTGAATTCGAATATTTAAATTTGTTTTAAATATTATATTTGAATTTTAATGGATTTAATATCGAATTCGTTAATTAAACCACGACTAAATGTTTATATTTATATTTAAATTATAAAACGAACTCGAAAACGGCGCGGTAGTTCATAAAATTTAGTTTGAACTTCAATTGATTATACAGAATCTGTTTAAGTCCGATTTCTGTGAAATAAGAAATGTCCGAATCTATTTGATAATAATTTTCTAGTGAAGCAGAAAAATCGAGCTTTCGTATTGTGGATTTTGTTTTATGTCCAAATCAAAATTTAATATAAGGAATCAAACTCTATTCTAGCCAACCAAAAATGTCTGTTACTTCGTTTAATTAAAGCCTTAGTATGGCACGCGGTACTGTTCATTAAATATTGATAGGACACAACAAAACCATGCAGCTACACTTTCAACCCCTAAATGTTCTTTTTCAAATACTAACCACGTTTTCATCTTTTCCTATCCTAACGCGTAGCCTATACAGCAACATCAGTAATTGATTGTCTTCATTTTCTTGTCCGAATAGCAATGCATAAAATATCTTTGCACGATGTTGTTATTAATATTGAAAGGTGACAAAACAAAGCTGGTAGCATACATTTTCAAATCCTACCCCACGTTTTATTCAAATTTCTAGTAGACCATCAGCATCCTAAGCATTGGTAAACCACACCCAAATATTGTACGGTTTATGTTTAGTCCCTATCAGAATAACAAACTAAATATCCAGACCCATTTCTCTGTTCGTCTTATACAAATTTGTAGCTTAGCATAGCAGCATGCCTTCTGTACGTAGTCATACGAAAATGGAAATGGAGATGGAAAGTAAACCAAATTAATGTCGGTTCATAATTTGTTGTGTCTTTTGTTTAAGTGTCATGTCTGTTCGTTTAGTGTTGTGTCTATTAATGAAATGGTGTCCATTAGTATGTGTAAGGGTGTTTTTTCCACTATATATATATATATATATATATATATATAATGGTGGTCATTTGTCATAAAAAGTAAGTAAGGAAATTAAAAGGAATTCTTCCTTAAACAAAAATCAAGTATTCCCCTCTTCTTCACTTCTAACAAATTGGTATCAGAGCACCAGGTTGAAACTATGGCATTTTTATTTCTTTCGTCGTTTGTTCTCACAAAAGAAAACTTCGAAGAGTGGAGTAACAAAAAGAAAAAAGACTTAATCTCCAAAGGGTTATGGGAGATTGTTGAGTGCGGCTACGAGTGGCCAAAAGATGTTAAAAAAAAGACCGAAAAAGAGAGTGAGGCATTTACAAGGTTGAGGTGGATAGACCATCAAGCTTGTGTTGCTATATGTGAGAACGTCGATGAAGAAGCTTTTAACCATATTATTGGAGAAAAATCTGCAAGAGATTCATGGAAATTATTGAAAGAGGTGTACGCAAACGAGGAGACCCTAATGGAAAATAAAGAAGAAGAGGTTGCCGATGAGGAAGCAAAACAAAAAGAAACAACTGACTTCAAAATTAAACAAATGACCATTACAGGTCATGATGATGTGACTTCAGCAGAGAATGAAAAAGAAGTGGAAGCTATCAACGAGGAAACAAAACTGGAAGAGTCAACGGAAAGAATGATAATTCTAGATGATGTTGGCACAACCCTAGCTGAGAATGAGGGAGAAAAGGAGAAGGTTGTCGATGATGGAGCAATGCAAGAAGAAACAAATGAGTTAAAAACTGAACAAGTGAGCATGGCAGAGTATGTTGAGAAGGTACTAGCAGTGAACAAACAAGAATACAAAACTATGAATGATTCAGTAATGGTGAACATTTAAGGCCATGTTGAGGAGGCATTAGTTGGGAATAAAGGTAGTGCTACAATCGTGATGAAGGAAGCCTGTAGTAAGTATCAAGATTCCTCTCCCTTGCTTTATAGAGTTAATGGTACTATTTCTGTCAAGATCGCTTCGATTTTGGACGATCAGAACGCCAAGCTGAAGCATTTGAAGTTGGCAATTGATTCTGCAAAGAAAGTTGTTGAGCTTTCACCGAATTCAATTGAGTTCACCCATTTTCATGCAAATTTGTTGTATAAGGCTGTTGTTGTTGACATGGCGAGGCATGAGTTTGAAGAGGTTACTGAGAAATGTGAACGTGGGCTAGCGATTGTGGAACCAATGGACCCAGGGAAGGAGAGTTTGGATGATAGTCAACTAAAGAGAGTTCAACCAGTAATGTGAATGAAGTGAAGACACAGAAGAAAAGCAAAATTAAGAAAATCTGGATAATATCTCTATTCCTACCAAATCGCGTGAGACATAAATCAATCGAAGCCGAGATGGTCTTAGAAGTTTGAAGAAAGGTTCAAAATGATTAAAGAATTGAGTTTAAGGGGGGATGTTGGAAAATAAACCCAATTAATATCAGTTCGTAATTTGTTGTGTCTTTGTTTAAGTGTAATGACTGTTCGTTTAGTGTTGTGTCTATTAATGAAATGATGTCTATTAGTATGTGTAAGGGTGTTTTGTCATATATGTGTGTGTGTGTGTGTGTGTATATATATATATATATATATATATATATATATATATATATATATATATATATATATATATATATATATATATATATCGTAAAAAAGTAAGGGAATATCGTAAAAAAGTAAGTAAGGAAATTAAAAGGAATTCTTCCATAAACAAAAATCAAGTATTCCCCTCATTTGTCGTAAAAAAGTAAGGAAATTAAAAGGAATTCTTCCTTAAACAAAAATCAAGTATTCCCCACTTCTTCAATTCTAACAAGGGACACATTCTCCTTCTCCTGTTGCCCACTCTACAACTACCTGAGCTCTAGTTGATTGACGTTGTTCTCGTCACATTCTCTCGCCTATATATATGAAGGCACTCCAGCTTATTTTCTTTCATCTCAACTTAAAACTGAACACCATTCCTCGGTCCTTCCTTCTCTTTTTCCATCATAAGATCCTTCTGAATAATTGTAAAATCAAATGCAACTGAGCATCTGCTCTTCCACCACACAACGGAAACATCTCGCATGTGTACTGAAGACGGGTAGTTGTACGGAGGGGGGACTGCGTTGAGTTTAAAGGGGAGCAGGTGCTGTTTAATATTCAAGTCGAGAAGACTTGAGAACGTCTGAAGCAGGAAACTCGGTGGGTCGAGTTCGTCTGAAGGCGTTCAGCAGAATCGGTGATGGGTGCTTAAATCTTGAGTGTATATGTATGGAGAAATTTCCTTGCGTGTTGACTGAAGATCGTAGGGATAGAATGGAGTGTAGCCGGTGGTAGGAGTGATAACGTTTGAAGGCATTTTCGAGTTGTAGAGGAAGAAAAGACTTTGTAGTGGCGTCAAGATGGTTTAAACAGGGAGGAAGCGTCGCGGTTAAGGATTGATGAAGTTGTGTATGGGCTCACGTTCGATGTTGTAGTGTTAGGGGGTTTGCCGGAGTTGAGATGTGGCTCGCCAAGGTGGCGCTGATGATGGGTTTTCGGTGTAGATATGGTGTGGAGAAATCAGGTGCATGAATGAATATGGTGATGCGAGGTGGCGTTCAGGCAAAGGAGGTGGAAGACACCATGTGTGGAGAAATGATGGAGCAGTCGCGGCCATGAAGTTTCAGCAGAAGGTCGCGTTCGTTGTTGAGAGGCGAAGGGCATTGGGAAGAACGACGGGCTGTGGAATTAGTTCGTGGGTTGATCGAAGTAAATGGGCCTTAGTGGATTTAAATAAAATAAAAATAAAAAAGGCAACGAATGGCCTGGACAGAAATGAAAACGCAAGGGCATGGAGCAGCCACATGAGCCACTAACGAGGAAGGAAGAATCGTTGGGTCTATTGGGCCTTGCTGGGAGAAACGGACGAGTCAGAAGCTGATTAAGGATGCCTAATTACGCGGTTAAAGAGGTTAATCCAGGATGATTAATGTACGTTAATATTATAATTAATTAATTTATTTATTCTTAGTTAACAATAGTGGTTAATATAAGTTAAAATTTATAACGATGATAACTACTGCTTACCTTACCAGAATGGCACGAAAACAGTCGTATTAGAATCGCAGACAAGAATACTACTCTACCAAGCTGTTCGAAAGAAATATGATGCAATCGAATTTTCGTTTGATTTTAAATAGGTATAACGCTACAATCGTCAATCAAAAATAAAGGTGGGTTACCTCTCACACTTTTCTGGAATCCTGTGATGTGATTAAATTCATATAATTAAATTTAATCATTGAAAATTGGTTGATTGGATGCCTTGGATGCCTATGGTTGATTTAATGGTTGACGTGAATGATGTTATCATTGTTTAATACAAAAATTATGTACTATGAACTGTGATGCAGGGAAGAACAGGTAAGGGGAATCAAACCGGATTCCTCAAATATTTAGTATGATGTTTATTTCATATTATATATGAACTAATTAAACCCCATTGACTTTAAAATATGTTCGTTGTTGAATGTTGTTGACTTTCAAATCAATATATAGTATTGGTTGAGGAATTTATAGCAGATGGCCCAAAATATACACTGTTTTATGAAGATTGGTTTACCATCAGGTAAACTGATAGAAATGAAGTTATAAAATTTATTTTATAACTGAAGATCGATTTTAAAAATCTATTATTTTAAATGGAAGTTTATAAAAGGAATTAAATATTTATTATTTACATTTATAAGTGATAGTTAAATGATTTTAATATGTAAATTCTTATATTAATAAGATTGCCAAACAAGTGAGTATAAATTAACATGATGATTAATAACCGAGTTTAATGGTTTTAAGAAACAATTGAAATGATATTATATTGATATCGATAATTATTTATTTAATAATAATCAAAGTAAATGGGATTATACCGATATCGGTTATTATTTATAATAAGAATCATAGTAAATGGTATTATTTAAATTAATCATATTATTAATTAATTTAAATGAAAGGGCCAATTGGGGTTGATTAATGAATTAATCAAGTTTGAGTTGAACAAGTCAACCAGTTAACTGAAATTAATTATTAGGTTGGTTTATTAAGTTTTAATGGAAATAGTAGAGGGTAAAGTAAACATTTTTATTCGATTAGTATCCATAATAATCGAAGTGGTAATACTGGAATTTAAAATGTAATTATGAAGTCTTATAAAGTTTAAAAACACTGTATAGTTTAAATGAGTAGTTAAACGATTTGAGATTTATAATAATATGAGTCATAGAAGTTTTAATTAAAATGATTATTGAAATTATGTATATATATAATTGGATTTTTTTTAAGTCCACGAATTCGACAGAGTTATTGAAACCAAGTTATTAAATATAATGTAAATGATCAAACGAACTATTAAAGTTATAAACTTTAATATGACCGGTAAATGGAATAAAAGCCGAAGATATGAAATTTAAGAATCAGGACCAAGCTGGAGATCAGTTGAGTTAAATGATTTTCTAAGTATTAATCTAATGTTGGTTTTGGCCTTCGGGGTTGATATTTAGGAGATTATTTTCTTAACTAATTTACAATTAGGGACTGGTGAATGTATAGAATGGAAATCGAAACGAAAACCCAGACTTGAATTACATTGGTGGGACGAGTTAGGTTAAAATGTTGCGATCTTAATCCGCTATATAAAATAAGGAATGAGGTTTTATCAAAATATAAAGGATATAGATTTTGAATAAACTTACCAGAAGTTTTAAATAAAGGATTCTATTTTAGAATCGAGGCTCGTATGCGATGGTTTAAAGGGATTAGTAAAGTTGTTTGAAAAGAGTGTAAACGATAGTTATTAATTATTTAGTAAACATGCTTAAGATTGTAGTAAGATTTACAAAGAATGAGTATGGTATTATAAACCATAATTTGGAAAGTTTTATAAGTTGAAGAAAACGAGTAGAGTTAAAAAGATGCGATATAAATTTGTTAAGTTAATAAGATATGAGATTTCATCAAGGTATAACTAAAATGAGATTTGATTTGATTTTGGGAATGAATATCGGTTTTTGTATTATAACTGATATTTATCTTAAGATAAGAACGTAGTTGATCAAGGTATGAGAGGTAATTAAAATACCCAACTTGAACAACTTCAGAATTATCGAAGGATGATATTGGTTGTAATGGGGGAGATGTTGGAAGTAAATTTATTTTGATAAATAATAATGTAACGTTATTTGAAAATGTTGGGAATATATATGATGGGATTCCAAATATAAAAGGAAATAAAAAGGGGCTTGAAGATGTGAAATGATATTTCCATAATAGAAATATATAAAGGAGATTAGTGAGAATATAACGACATTTTCGAAAGTAAGAAATGAGATTTAGAATGAGTACATTCTAAATCGATAAGCGACGATATTGTGTTCAAATAACGGAAAAAAAAAGAGATTTGTAATGATTGTTTTACACTGATAAGTTGAAACGATTTCCAATTATAGATAATAAGTAACGTTATAGCAAATGTTTTGAAATGGTAGTTAACAAGAAATTGGATATAGGTTTAAGAACAGTTTCCAAGTATATAAATAAAATGATTTAAAAATATTAATATATTAGAACTGATATATTATTTTAAATGGCCAAGTGATGCTATGTAATAAACCAATGGATCTGTTTATTTTTATGGTTGTTTATTTTGATGGTTAAATAACCGACAATTAAAATTTGACCCAACGTTATTAGTACGGAAAGACCAGAATCGAATTTATATTCGAAAACCATTCTGGCCAATAAATACGAATACGTCAAAGATGTTGATCGAGATAGAGCAATTGAAGACCGTAAATCTTCATGAGCAGAAGAACTATTGTTAAATACCTCTGGTTGATCCCGAGAGTTAACGATGATTCTGTCGTGATCGGAATCTACGAATTGCAAGGACTATAGCTACTGATCTATAGGGTGATTCCTAGGATGTCATAGGAGGGTGCCTTCGGTTCATCCTGCTCCTGGATGACATGAATGGATGTTGTGAATGGTGGCCAGATGTTCCAAAAGGCAATTATAACCTCAAGCCTCACAACTGGGAAATGACAAAAATCTGGCAGACAACATGACTATGTGGGTCGCAGCCATTAGGATGTATTGTCACAATCTAGAGAATATTCATGTTGTTACTTCTTTCATTTTCTGTATCTCCGCGGACTACGGTGGCTGCAGCCATAAGGTGACAATATATTCGATACACTCAAGCAAAATGAGTGGTCGGTCATGTGTGGGCCGGTTTGCAAGACGTTCTTGTTGAACCCAGTGTATTCCTCTCTACAGATACACTATCGGCAGGTGGATCCATACCGTGTCATAGTCGGAATCCAATCTCCAATAAGCGTCGCGGTTTTGTTTGTATACTATATATGTGGAGCGTGAGATGCAAACGTTCTGCTAAATTCTGTCTACTTGTATTTAGACATTATTATAATATCAGAACAAGATATTGATTTCAAATTGTTATGGGTTATAGTAAGGTAAAAATCGTCCATGTTTATGTGTGGACTGGTCTTACTATTATCCTTTTCTTTCAGAAATGATTTTCAAAGTTAAGCAAGTTGTTTGTGTTATGAATTTATCACTGAAAGTATTCCAGAAATCCAGGTGAACTTTGCTTTGCTTCAAATGTGCTCGGGTCAGACCGAGTATATTATCAAGTTAGGTATCGCTTGGAGTTTCAGAAAAGGAGGTGAAGTCGAGACGTATTCCGTATATATACTGGTACTAGTTTATTTCCGCTGCGTGATGTATTGATCTAAATGTATACTCTGATGTTGTAATCATATATATATATACACACAGTTCTTTTTGTATACAGTATGATTTATTATTATATTTGGTACATTTCGCTGTGAGATTCTGATCTTCTTATTCTTCTATTCTAATCGTTCTTTCTTTCTACTTCTCATCCTATGTTTTCTTTCTATTGAAGATTCGTAATTTTGAGCAATTTGGGTTGGACGTGAGTTGTAATACGTCAGCTAAAAGGGTACGGATTTGCAGGACTTTACACAGTAGTTTAGTTTTGCAGATTTCTATTTGTCTAGGATCCTGATTTATAGCTGGAGCTATATTCAGAAAGCTTTGTATCCGTGTATCTCTTTCAGTTGTGTTATGTATTATTTTTCTGTTGATTTGTAATGTATCTTAATCTCTGATATTTTTCTGATGAATATTATTTATTCATACTCTGTTATATTCTTATACTCAGATGCAATTTTTGTAATAGCAATGAAATGCTCCTATTTGTGTTCTGATGAGTCTTGTTCTCAACTCAATCCGGGCTTTCCCATAAGGGTGAGTTTGGGTCGTTTCAGTACTATTGAATAGAAAAACTGATACAGACTAAGGCGACTTAGACTAATTGGGTTTAATTGGTTATAACATCCAAAAAATTAGGTAACCAAAAGCAAATACGGAGAAACCCAATAAATATGCAAACAAACCAATTTTAAATGTACAATAATCTGTTAGCCAGTAGCAATCTACAAGAATTCATTCCCATATATATATGGATGTATATATGCAGTTGCAATGTCAGACCAAGTTTGCTGCTTTATTTAAATAACACACCTAGTTTTTTGAAATTTTTGAATAGGACAAAGAGTAACCCAAAAACAACACTTATGGAACAGATGAATACAAGACTTTTAAAAGGGAACATAATACACATTTACAACCATAAAAGAATAATATTTTGAGTCAATTATACAAAAATATATCTCAACACTACATTGACAACTTGATGAAAATAGTAAGCTATAATTTTCTTCAAAAATCAGTCGGATATATAATGACTTAAAACTGAATGGATATGGATCTTAATTAAGTTATTACACTATGTATATAAAATAGATTTTGAATGAATAATAGGTACTTTACTTCAACTGAAGCTCAGTTGAGTAGAAAGAAAGTTTTCGTATGTAATTTGAAATATTCTTATGGGACTTTGTATGATTGATTCCATATATTCAAAATCTTGCTAATAATTTCAAATTTATGACTTGATTATGCTATACAGAGAAAAACATAGTTAAATATATTTTAAAAAATAAACCTTAAAATTTCTAACTAAAGAAAGGGTCATGTTGTTATATTTATGTCATAATAAGCATACTTTTAGCAGCATGCGCACTTCACAAAATAAAAGATAACGGTTTTGGTCATTCAAAAACAAAGATTATAAAAGAAGTTAGTTGATCTGTAAATGGTGGTTAAGGCTTATTATCATTCTCAATGCCTAGTTGAGTGAAGGTATTTTGAGATTGATATCATTAAATTATCGGTATGCTTGCTATTTGACCAAATGTGATGATTACTACCTTGCAATTTTGCTATTAGGTTCATTATTGAACGTATCACGAAGCACTCCATGACATGGAGATTGGTCACCTATGTAATTGCAATAGCTCATTCTGTTTAATTTATCCTGTATAACTGGTAAACCGTCATTGCGTAATGCTACTTCCTAACTAGGTTTCTCCATACTTTTTGGATAAAGATGACAGAGAACAGTGTTGAACTATCATGAAACAATTAATTTGGTGTAAGCATTTGCTAAAATTTGACCCATCCCCCCTCCAGTCATTTTTCATTACATAATCTCATTCGGTAATTTAACTATCAGGAACTCTGACCTCTCATGTGCGATGCTTCAATCATTTTTCATTTTGGAAGCCTTTCTACGTCATTCAAAACACATATTTCCCCATACATGCATTGATTAGTCTTCTACCCGTGCAATAACATATTCTATTCTATATGACCAATATTTCACAATATATCATGCCTATTACGACATTTTTTTATCCCTGGTGCTTCTTCAAGCCAATGAAAATTATTGCCCGTCAATTCTATTGGATTACATTTGATGTACAGATTCATGTCAATTCACAACATGATTACTGTTATGAAACTTTATAGAGAAATTTATGTTTACAGAAGAAAAAAATATTATTTTAGATACTCCTTAATGGAAACCATAACTAAGTAGTTTGAGATTTGAATTTTGGATAGTTGAGTGTTTTCATGACGAAAAGCCAAAATGACGATCATAAGAACGACTTCTTACGAACAGAATTCAGCCGTTATTTTCAACGAAATACAATAAAAAGTAACCTTTTCTCCTATAGAATTCGCGGAAAAGATTAGCTGGAGGTGATCCAGCCGCACCTTTCAGTACGGCTACCTTAATCATGTCTACTTAACTCATTGCACATAATCTAACTTCAAAGCTTTTTTAAGCTATGTTAATTATCTGAATGAAGATGGCCATAAGAACCTTGCAAAGTGTCATTACTTCATTTTCCTTATTTTATAAGCATTATTATATTTGTCTGATTTTAACCTGGTTAACTGTATAGCTTTGTCTAACTGTGGCAGTGAAACTTGATTTTATTATATACATGAGTTATCAACTTTCAATCCACATATAGGAGTAAACGTTGATAGTAAATTACAAGTTGACTCGACTAGAAGAGAACAATAATGTCTGTGGTAGCTTTTTTTATCCAAGCATATATGGATATGTACTGGTGCACTTTTTGTTTCATCGCAACAAAATTTCTAATCTCCAGAATGGAAAATAGATATGCATGTGTCCATGTGGTTATGTGTGTGCGCGTGTTTCTTTTCCAGGATTATTTATTTTCTTAAAATGATATTTTAACCATTAAAATAACAAGCATACCTTGAATTTTTATCGAATTTGTTATGATTAAAAATTGGTTTTAGGTATGAATTTCAACAAGCTTAAAAGTTTGTCCACTGCTACACTGGAAATAGGCATGTGTGTTCCTGCCATCCATTTTTTTAATCTAATATCTTCTTTCGTTTACTAGCATATCGCATTATGTTGCTGAACTTACCAGAACATTGTAGAAGACTCAGAAGTTGCAATGCCAAATGGTCAATCAAAATTGACAGTATACATTTCTCTTCTGATTATTTGTCATGCAACAATGTTGTATGCATCACTATCTGTATAATTTATTTTTCCTTACATGTAACTACCTTATTAACGCGAAGTGTCCCTGCACCGATTTTTTAATTATTGTTGTAGCACATTTATACAAATGTGTTTCACCTTTCACCTTTAGCTGCTTTGTGAATATGTTATTCAATTATGGCCCAGTAACCTTATTAGATTCATAATTAACTAATTAAAGTTGAACATAGATTTAGCCGTTTTAATGCAAGTGATTACATGTTTATATGTGCAGAAGTTTATATTTACTATATATGAAAGTTTATGTCATGTTTAGTGAAATCTTCTTACCAGCATATTTATTTTGCTCAATAGTTGATGGTTCTTTGGTGCACCATCAAAATTCGTGAACATGAAATTCAATAGCACTTTCAAAGTTGTTCAAAGCTGCATCTAATGAGCGAAGAACGGTATCCGTATCTGAAATACCACCCGCATATCAATGATACCTTGAGCAGCTTGCTTCAATTTTTTTCCATGCTGCTAGAGCTGATCTTATTTGACCATTTATGTCTACTTCACTACAAGTGTGTTTGTACAAGATAAACATTTGATGCACTTAGAAATGGTAAATTGGTTGTCTATTTGTTTCGTGAATGTATCTCTACATTCAAGTCCTTTGGTCTATATCAAGTTTGTTTTTCAAAATCTACTGTTTTTTCTTAGATGTGAAGTTGCAATTTGCTGAATTTATGTTCGTGTGCGAACTAGATTGTTCATTGTGAAAATGATTTTAGTTTTGTACTGGTAACATAAAACCGAAGTGGGTCTGGTGAATTATTACATTAACTACTTCCACTTTAAGGACTATAACATGAACTTTTGCTTATGAGGTTCAGACGTAAGATATGCAATGAAAGTAAGAGCTTTGTGTTCTTAGCTCTGTTATACGTTGGTTCTTATAAACTGAAAAGTTCCCATCTTCAAATACCTATGCATAGTCAACCAGTAAGTGTTGGTTTTTGTGTTGTTGCTTATACTCATGTGGGGTTTTAATTACCATTTCATTTTAACTGTCATGTTGAAAGTTTGTTTAGTTACATCCTGCGTGCACTAACAAGTAATCCATTATAGTATACAAGAACATTTTTCAAAAGGAAGGATACTAATTTGATTTGTATAATTTTTTTTGCTTAAATAACGAAATTGAATGGAATGCTTAGCTCAACTATGATCAAAATAATGTTTTTACAAGAAAACAGGCACGCTTACAGCCAAAAAATATAGCAGTAACCCGTATGTGTAGCACGGGTTCACATTAGTATTTAAATATACATATGTGTATAGTCCTGAACTAACTTTAAGCTTTAGTGTCATCCATTAGCAGTAGCTTGTTCATATTAAATCATTATTGAAACACATGTTTTGATAAGCATGAATTTCCATTTGTATAAGATACACTAATGTATGTACATTATAAGAACGGTCTATATATATATATATATATATATATATATATATATATATATATATATATATATAGGAGCGTTCAATGGCACCCCAAATAGTGAGCATCCCAAATGCCCATTAACCACAACCACTCATTTATATTAAACAATCCTTCCACTCATTCTCTCACTCCTTCCACTAATTCTCTCCCCTCCCACTCACTTTCTTTAATATAAACGATTGACCACAATTCGGGTGCATTTAGGGGGTGCAGAATAAGGGGTGCCATTGAACGCTCACCATATATATATATATATATATAGGCAAGGGATCGGCAGCACCCAAAAAATGGAGCACCCCAAATGCCCCCTGATATCCACCACCGATTTGTATTAAAGAAAGTGAGTGGAGAGTGAGAGAATTAGTGGAAGGAGAGAGAAGGAGAAATGCTTGGTGGAGAATGAGGGGCATTTGGGGTGCTGCACTGTTACGGGTGCCCTCGAACCTGCCTCATATATATATATATATATATATATATATATATATATATATATATATATATAAGCATTCGATGGCACCCCAAATAGTGAGCACCTCATTTGCCCCCCTATATAGACCAAGCATTTATATTAGAATACGTGAGTGGAAGGTGAGAGAATGAGTGGATGGAGAGAGAAACGAGATATATGGCGGAAACTAGGGGTTATTTAGGGGTGCTGCACTGTTTGGGGTGTCATTGAACGCTCGCCATATATATATATGTGTGTGTGTGTGTGTGTGTGTGTATACACACACACTATGTTATATATACTATATTATAATTATCTAGCTAGCAATCCAGCGCTTAGAAGCCTCCTCATGTTTTTTTCCCTTTATTAAAATTGAATCATCTCTGCTCATTTGCGTGCTTCCGCTTCTCCATCCCCACCTCCTACTCGACAAGTTCACAAGCCCTTCTACCCCAATCAACGAATCTCCTCTTGCTTCTGTTCCGTATTCCTCTTCCCCTTCCCCATCTCCTACCCGATACGATTTCGCCTTTCCTTTCAGCCCTACTCCACCCAGTGCCCTTCTTTCTCCGCCAAATAATCACCGTTTTTCCCACTCAATTACTTCACCATATGCCTGAAACCCCGTGCTATTCCCTAAATTCATCGTCTCCTTAGGGCTTCTTTTCCCGTTTCTGCCAAATCGCCAAAACCTAACCCTAAAAAAAACATTCTTTCCGCTGGGGTTTCTCGACGGCCAACTGGGAATCACATCGGCTTTCTTAACGCTCAACTGGGAATAGCACGGGATATGCAAATTTCATGCACAATTTGTACGAATTTGTCTGATTTACTTCAGCTTAACAACTTCAGCTTGATATGTCTGCATATGCAAATTTACTTGCATTTTGGAAGTCATAAAAATGCTCTTCTTTTGTGTTACAAAAATATATATTGTTTCCACTATTTGCAAATTTGCTAACAAATTTTTAGGTAACCTTAGTTTTGAAGAAAGTAAAAGAAAGAAAGTATATTACCTTCAATTGTTCTTTTTTTGCTTGAGTTTTCTTTCCTCCTCAACATGCCTCAAACAGTGGGTCTTTTGTTCTTTGTCTTGCATCCGTAAAATATACTTACCACTGATTATTGAAACTTTGTCAGTTTATTAATTAAACTTAACAACGTCTTAGTAAAGAATAAGAGAAAACACGTGTGTTAGTATCTTATATTACTCCCGATGGATCAGTTACAATATTACATTAGTAATGGGCCTAGCCCGCCTAGCCCATCTATACAATAGTCTATATATTGCTTTCAGTAATGTATTGTAAACACAATGTTCATTTTTCATTTGACAATATCAAAATCACAAGTTCAATTCTGTGCTTATTCATTTTCTTTCCTGCAAACATAATCTCAAATTCTTAATTTGGTATCAGAGCAGGTTTTGCTCAAAGCATTCTGATCAATCTGTTTCAAGGTGATCAGCTTGTTGTCCATTAGAAAAATTTCATCACCTGGACCCCTTCATCGAAGATTCAAGAATCCTCTCATTTGAAGGGTGTTGCTGCCAGTAATAAACAGTGCCTTGCCGAGATCATCACACTGGCTGCATCTGTTTATCAAAGGCAGTTGTGTGGTAAAGAAAACTCAATTGGTTCAGAAATCACAGATCAAGAAGATCAAGAAAATTACACAATTGAAATCAAGTGGCTCCTGAAAGACTTGTTTCAGAATCAAGAAAATTCAATCTGTCCAGAAATCAATTTTCAATCAAGAATAGAAAATTCATCATAAAAAAAGTCTCAAGTCTGCAGCAAAATTTCAGTTGTGTATTTCTAAAACCTTCACAATTCAAAGTTCTTTCTGTTAAGCTTTCTTTACCTGTGTGCATCATTTTTTTTCCTGATATAATGTCGAATGAGGGAGGAATTACCAGCCCTCAAATATCAAGCACAGGGGGTGGACAGAGTCAACCTCCTAGCAACAATCCTCCAAATGATCCAGTCAATGACCTGATGAAAGCCATTGTGAAACCACAGAGTCAGATAATTTCTGTTCAACTGGATGAATCCAACTTTCTGCTTTGGAAACTACAAATTGAAACAGCAATCAGAGGATATGGGTTAGATGACTACATATTCGGTACTAGAGTAATTCCACCAAAATATACAAGAGACAGTGAAGATAAACTTGTACAGAATTCTGAATACATTCCTATCAAAGGCAAGATAGTCTTGTGTGTGCTTGGATGATGTCATCCATAAGTACATCTATCCTACCTCAGTTAATTGGGTGTTAGACTGCTCATGAGGTATGGACAGCAGTTGAGAGAAATTTTTCTTCTCAATCATCAGCCAGAGTTATGCATTATAGAAGGCAATTACAAAATATGAGAAAGAATGACATGTCAATGAACGAGTATCTACTTAAGATCAAGAACCTATGTGATCAACTAGCCTGTGCAGGACACAAGATTTCAGATTCTGAACACATTCTTTACATAATTAGTGGTTTAGATCATGATTATGAGGCTGTTGTTGCCATAATTTCAACTATGGAACCTACTCCTACCATTCAGTATGTGTACTCTACACTACTTTCACATGAGGGAAGAATAGAGCACACCAAAGCTATCAATTCTGACCTATCTGTTAACTATACTTACAACAAGAATAAACAGCAAGAAAAGGGTCAAGCACAGGGATCAAGAAATCAGTACAACAATCAGAGAGGAGGATCTTCAAATAGAGGTGGTAGGAGTAACAACAATAGTAGAATTCAATGCCAGATTTGTGGAAAATATGGGCACAGTGCTAGCAAATGCTATTTCAGATATAATTCTAACTATACTTCTTCACAGCAAAACTGTAACACCCCACTCCCGCTATGATCACTCACAATGGGAATGCCATAGCATCGGTGGAGTATTTTAGTGAATATAGAACAGAAAAATTACAACAAGACAGATATAAATAGTACTTGAAATTTTAAAACATCATCTCATAATAGCGGAAGTAAAACATGTCTGGTTACATCATAAACCCACAATAAAAGTCAAGTACAATATCCATCAAAATAAAGAAGTACATAATCCCACTCTCATACAATAGCCAAAACAAAAGAAAAGATAACTGGATAACTGGAGCTTTACATCTATCCAAGCTCCTAAAGACCGGAACAACAATCCGATCAAGCTCCACTACTGCTAGGATCCACCGTAGGACCTGAGGGTTGGGAAAAAGATAAAAACAACGGGGTCAGACATAAGTCTGAGCGAGTCCTATAACTTTAACAATACAATCGTTAAAGTAACCAGAGAAGACATAAATTGATATACGGTAACATATAGGGATGAACGGCTATACTAAGCAGTCAACTAAACTAAGATAAAAGATAAAGACGCATCTACCCTTCCTAAGGTAAATTACTAAACTGCACCACACCAGTCATTCCTAACGTAAAGGTTGATCCCACCCAAGGACTTATAAAATTAACTTAATAGTACTTGCGTACCCCTAGGTGACCAAGTAGACGCCACGGGGCCCTACAATCCACTAGGTGTACACACTACTCCCCATTCGATCGGCTCCCTAACGTAGATACCCGTGCTGGCCCCACCATGGGGTGTACCATTCCCCAACGTGGCAACCCGATATAATTAACAGTGCACGGCTTATATCTACACGATGCAACAACGGCTTACCTACCAGCCCGGGCCCACTCACGCATATGAAGCCCGTTGGACTTGCGTTGCCACCGCTAACCCGTTTGCCTCTTACAGTCAACCCAGTATGCGTGTCCCGTCCTCGACATGGGTCGAGCCCACAAAGATACGTATGGGTTACTGGTTGAAATGGGCCTCCCACAAGCTACCCACCTAAGCTTGTCCCTTTTTCTAGTGTAACCCACTTAACCCTTTAATCATGTTTTAATTACATGTTCCACTTTGGTTAAGTATTCTAATCGTATTTTCAATTGCCACCCAAGGCAACCCACTAGGTTCCTTATGCCACCCAAGGCACCCACTTAACCCCCCATGCCTCTCTACATGCTAATATGGTTAAGTGTTTCTTAATTAATTAATTAAGATCGTAACCTTTGTAAAGACCTCTCACATTAAACTGTCTTTTATGACCGCTGGTTAAGCCGGTTGGGTCCGGGCAACCTTATGTCATAACCGAGTCTAACCTCGTGCCTTTACATTAATCACGTATTTAGTTTGTGCCTAAGACCTCTCACATTGGGCTAACATTTGTAGCAACTGGTTAAGCCGGTTGGGTCCGGGCAGTTTTACGCTACAACTGAGTCCAACCTCGTGTCTTAGTCAATTAATTACACCTAATTAATTACCCTCATAATTTATATTAATTATCCCTAATTAATTACACATTTTTAAGAATATGGGTAGACCTAACTAAATAGGTAAATTCCCAACTCCAAAGTGTGGGTACACCTAACTTAATAGGCAAATTCCCAAAACATAGTATGGGTACACCTAACTTAATAGGCAAATTCCCATACTATGTTCATTTATTTTATGTTATGCATAATTATGTTAATTTCACACAATCTTGTTAATTTATGCATTGAATTAACCCCACCGTTCCCACGTAATCTCGTTCTCATGACATAACACATATAAAAGGTGTCAACTTACATATGTATGAACATGTTTCAAAGGTGCCATCTTGCATATTAACAAACACATAACTTGCATGTGAATTTGCATAACATGTCACATATCTTGCATATAATCTTGTATAACATGTCACATAACTTGCATATAATATGTCATATAACTTACATATTAACTTGCATAACATACTTGCATATTAACTCATAAACTTACATAATGTCATCATGAACTTGCATATTAACAAACATGTAACTTGCATAGCATATCTTGCATATTAACATACATGTAACTTGCATACTAACAAACATGTAACTTGCATATTAATAAACATGTAACTTGCATAGCATATCTTGCATATTAACATACATGTAACTTGCATATTAACAAACATGTAACTTGCATAGCATATCTTGCATATTAACATACATGTAACTTGCATAGCATATCACCATGAACTTGCATAACATGCATATGATCACATAGCCCACAACTTACATATTTAGCATCATGCAAACATAACATACATCATATTAAACTTGCATAAACTTACATACTCAACATGCATAAACATAGGATTAGTGCTAACATCATATCATATGATTCAAGACTCATTAATCCACATACAAAACCATAAATCTCATCACATCTCATCTACTTAGTTTAACAAGAGATCATCAAAGTGATAGAAACTCACTACTAGCCAATTTGCACTCCAAATGAAGAAGATTAAGATGCTAAGAATGGATTAGAGGTTGATTAGAGAGTGATTAGCTTGCAACCCTCTTCATTGATTTGTGGAGGCCATGATCAAGTTTCATTTTGCCATAGTTTAATTACAAGATTTAATTATGAATGAATTAGGGTAGGGTTGTGGTCTTATTTATAGGATTAGGTAGTGTTTTAGGCCCTTAGATTAACCATAGATTAGATTAGGACCCTTAGATTTAGGAAGTCTCTAGAACCAGCCCTCTAAGCCAGCCTAGAACCCAACCTGGTGCACCCAGGTTAACTGGACGCCGCACCCCTGTCGATAGGCAAGTCGACACCCCTGTCGACAGGCCTGTCGACAGCCCTGTCGACATGGGTAGGGCGGGAATCTTCCCGCCTGACCCTGCCTGTTCCATTCCAAAATCTACAATTTAAAATTTTTAAATCTGCTTTTAGTTTTGAATTTTCTGCAAACTTCATCGGGCCACAACTGGGCCATACGGACTCCGATTTTCGAAAACTCGGACTCTATTTTGCGTATTTTTCCGAGACGAACGAAATGACGCAGCCCGTTTCCCCCAATTCTCACATCTGAGATTATTTATTCTGTAATTAGTGAATACTAGTATTAATCTAAATTCGGGGTGTTACATTCTCCCCTCCTTAAAGGATTTCGTCCCCGAAATCTCCAAGCTAAGGAGAACGTATCCTATCAACCAAACAACCATCTACTAAACCATCAACCACAAGCAACCATTATCCTTAGAAACTTCTAATGATGTATGAACATATGCAGAAAGTGCGTGTATATGTCCGTATACTAATGCAAAATCAGGCGGTCTACTGATTCAGTCGACCTCCTTAATGCAAACCATGATAGTGCCATGCATCCAATATGTATGCGAAACCCTATTGACACATACAATTTCTATATGCGTGCACAACCATACACAAAAATGCATCATCCATATGATAACACAGCCATGATACATCCATCAATCTAACTACCACATCCATTTGTGCAATATGCAACATGAAGTGACTGAGCCGATCTAGTGCCTAATGTGTGTGTATATGCATCCACGAGCAACCACTAGCAAACAATTGCATCCACATGCATCCATCAACCATAACATGCTTCAAACACATGTTTCAACCATAGGTTTTACCCTATCTAAAGGTCATAGGTACTAGCGAGAGGATATACTAAAGATAAGATAAGTACTAGACAAGCGATAAAGGAGAAGTTAAAAGACATACTCTCAAAAAGAAATGGATACAAAGAACGCATCTTCGCTTCCGTCTCCCAAGTAGCATTGCCTTCGTCATCTCCCCATTGCACTTTAACTAGCTGAACTTCTCTATTCCTCAACTTCCTAGTTTCTGACCCAAGGATGCGAGTAGGAGCTCGTCGAATCGTCGCATCACGCTCTACCTCTACCTCTCTAAGCAAGCTCGGCTCTACCACCTCTGCGGTCTCATGTAAGCACTTCCTCAAATGTGATACATGGAATACATCATGAACACCACTAAGTCTGTCGGGCAACTCCACCCTATATGCCATCCGTCCAATCCTTTCCTTAATAGGAAATGGCCCAACAAACCTCGGTGCTAACTTCCCTACGGACCCAAAGCGAACAACATTTCTCAATGGAGATACTTTGACAAAAACCATGTCCCCAACCTCAAATTCAAGATCCGTCCTTCTCCGATCCGCATAAGATTTCTGTCTATCTTGCGCTGCCTTCATCCTTCTACGAATCAAACCAATCTTCTCTGAAGTCTCTCTAACCATATCTGGCCCAAGCAAGATCTTATCCGTAGATTCCCACCAACATGTAGGAGATCGACAAGGCCTTCCATAAAGAGCTTCGAAAGGTGCCATGCCAATACTAGACTGAAAGCTGTTATTGTATGCGAACTCCACCAAAGGAAGATGTTCTTCCCATGTACCTCCAAAATCCAAGATACAAAGCCTCAAGAGATCTTCTAAGATACGGTTCACCCTCTCGGTCTGACCGTTCGTCTGAGGATGATATGCGGTGCTCAAACACAACTGAGTCCCTACCGCCTCTTGCAAACTTCTCCAAAACTCACTAGTGAAGATAGGATCTCGATCACTCACAATGCTGGATGGTACGCCATGCAATCAAACAATCTCTCTAACATAGACTGAAGCAAGCCATGGAGCGGTCCTCTTACTCTTCACGGGTATAAAATGGGCACTCTTGGTAAGTCTGTCTACCACAACCCAAATTCCCGTATTGCCCTTCCTCGATCTCGGTAACCCATCGATGAAATCCATCGAGACACTATCCCACTTCCATTGCGGAACTTCCAATGGGTGTAGCAACCCACCGGGTTTCCTTTGTTCCGCTTTAACTTGTTGGCACACTAAGCATCTAGCCACATACTCGGCCACATCTTTCTTCATACCGGCCCAGAAGAAAACTCTCTTCATATCTTGGTACATTTTGTCTCCACCGGGATGAATAGTCATTCTTGAACGATGTGCATCATCCAAAATAGCCTTCTTCAAACCCTCATCTTGCGGTACACAAAGTCTACCGTCTCTACGCAACCATCCCTTATCATCTATGGTGTATCTACCCAAATGGCTGGACGACTCCCCCCTTATAAGCTTCTCTACCAACTCAACCAACTGTGGGTCGCCTCGCTGAGCCTCGCCAATCCGTCCCAAGAGAGTAGGTCTAACCTCCAAGGATGCCAACAAACCAGGTACAAAGTCAACAGAAGGTCTGAAGTCGAACAAAGAAAGAAACTCCAAGCTTCGCCGTTCCACGAACAATGGACTCAAAGATAGCCTTTTTCTACTCAAGGCGTCTGCCACCACGTTACCCTTGCCAGGGGTATACGCTATCTCGAAATCATAGGATGCTAAGAACTCCATCCACCTTTGCTGTCTTAAGTTTAAATCCTTCTGAGAGAATAAGTACTTCAATGATTTATGGTCAGTGAACAACTCGAATCTCTCACCAAGAAGATAATGGCGCCAAGACTTAAGTGCGAAAATAATCGCGGCCAACTCTAGATCATGGGTAGGGTAATTCTTCTCATGCACTCTCAATTGCCTTCCTCCATAGGCTATTACCCTTCCCTCCTGCATCAAGACTGCACCTAATCCTGTCCCACAAGCATCGGTATAAACAACAAACGGCTTACTCCCATCTGGAAGCACTAAAACTGGGGCGGTGGTCAAAGCTCTCTTTAACCGTCGGAAAGCATCATCACAATCTACGTCCCATGAGAAAACCAGATTCTTCTTCGTCAAGCGGGTTAATGGGGCTGATATCTTCGCGAAGTCTTTGATGAACTTCCTATAATATCCTGCCAACCCCAAGAAACTTCTTACTTCAGTAGCATTTCTAGGAACTTTCCAATCCTGGATAGATACTATCTTTGCGGAATCCACAGCTATCCCTTCCTTAGAGACCACATGCCCTAAGAATCGCACTTCTCTTCTCCAAAAATGACATTTAGAGAATTTAGCTTTAAGACTATGTGCTTGAAGAGTCTCCAACACTTCTCTGAGATGTAAGGCATGCTCTTCTTCACTCTTGGAAAAGACCAAGATGTCATCCACAAAGACCACTACAAATTTATTCAGATACTTTCTGAACACTCTACTCATTAGATCAACAAAGTATGCAGGGGCGTTTGTCAACCCAAATGGCATCACAAGCCACTCATAAAAACCATCCGGAGTCCGGAAAGCAGTCTTCTCTATACTGTCCTCCGCCACTCTCAACTGATGAAACCCTGTAGCTAAGTCCATCTGCGAAAATACTGAGGCGCCAGCCAACTGATCAAAGAGATCATCTATCCTCGGTAATGGGTGTCTATTCTTCTTTGTGAGCTTATTAAGTTCTCTATAATCCACACAAAGTCTGAGGGACCCATCTGCCTTCGTGGCAAACACTACTGGAGCTCCCCACTCCGATATACTTCGCCTTATGAACCCCTTCTCAAGCAACTGCCCTACTTGCTTATGAAGTTCTCTTCTCTCACGAGGAGCCATGTGGCGCACTGGCAAAGACACTGGTTTGGCATTATCCACCAAATAAATTCGGAAATCTATCTCCCGCTTCGGAGGCAAATCCTTCACTTCTTCAAACACATCCGGATATTCCCGGACCACTCTGACAGAACGCAAACTCTCGACCGAAGCATCGAGCGATTCAAGATAACTTAGCAAAACAGATTCCATGGGATTACAAGAGATCTCGAGAGCATTACCCAAGCGGGTCATAAGCCTGACAACTCTCCTTTCACAATCAAGAACGGCACCATTACTGGATAACCAGTCCATGCCCAAAATCAATCCATAACCCGTGAAGCCCAATACAAAAGCATCACATCTAAACTCAACGCTAAGTATAGAAATCTTCAAACCCAAACATATCATAGACAGATATATGGAGCCCCCAATTGGGTTTGAAACAACCAAGGGATCATCAACTAGACTGGTGTCTAAGTGCAGTGACTCAACTAACGATGATGAGATAAAAGAATGCGATGCGCCTGAGTCAAACAAAGTACGAACTGGATGATCAAACAGAAAAACCAGACTTTCAACGGAAATAGTTCTACCTCTCTGCTGAATCGGTGGAACTGAGAGAGCCTGAACTTTCCCCCCTGACTGAGGTGGTGCCATAAGAGCTTGCACCTGACCTCCTGAGGTAGACCCCGTCCTCTGCCCCTTCTTTGGGCAATCCTTCACAAGATGTCCTGCTTCACCACAATGAAAGCAACCGGTCTTCTTCTTTTTGCGACAATCCTTGCTGAGGTGGCCTGGGGTCCCACAATTAAAGCACTTCTTCTTCTTCTTCTTCTTCTTCTTCTTCTTGTCACCATTACCTTTTCCACCCTTGCCTTGTTGTTGTTGTTGCGGTTTCTTCTGATCCCCCTTCTTCTCTGGTGCCTTAGAATTCTTATCATCCTCATGCATAAGTGCCATGTAGACAAGCTTCTCAAAGGTGGCCCCCATTGGTATGTGAGTCATAGCTATTCCTTGCAATGGTTCGTTCAAGCCTCTAACGAACCTCAAAGCCTTCTTCTCCGGTGTATTCACCAACTCTATGCCAAACCTTGCTAATTGATTGAATTTGTTGACATATTCTTTCACCGTGAGATTCCCTTGCTTTAAATTCAAGAACTTCTCCATAAACAGATTCTCTTCCGCCCTTGAGAGAAACTTAGCCCCAAACCTTTGCTTGAAATCTGCCCAAGATTCAACAGGGCGTTCTCCATTAGTAACCTCCCACCAGAATGAGGCTTCTCCCTTCATTAACCAAGCCGCCAACTTGACTTTCTTTCCCTCTTCCACTTCAAAGATATCTAGCAACTCTTCCACTTCCTTAAGCCAATCTCTAGCCTCTACGAAAGTCTCTGAACCTAGAAAAGGTTTTCCTCCTATAGCCTTGAACTCCTTACAAATCTTAGCAAAATTATCCACTCTAGGCTGAGGAGGAGGAACGGTTGCCTCTGGTGTAGTAGCATTGGCTGGACCCGCAGCAGCGGCCCTAGCCTCTTGTAACCTCCTATACCATAGTGGTATAACTAAACCCTCCGGGATGTTAAGATCTTCAGCCATGCTGAAACGAAAGAGGAAAGATTCAAAAAGGAGATTCCGAAAGATAAAGATATGGCTATTGGGGATTATGCTTTTCTTTTTCAAAAACTTTTCTCTTAAAAGTCATGTTTTTGAAAATACTTTTTCCAAAAATAATACCTTTACTATTTTCTAAAAAAAAATATTTTTCTCAAAAAAAATTTATCTGTTCCGGTAACCTTAAGCTCTGATACCACGTGTAACACCCCACTCCCGCTATGATCACTCACAATGGGAATGCCATAGCATCGGTGGAGTATTTTAGTGAATATAGAACAGAAAAATTACAACAAGACAGATATAAATAGTACTTGAAATTTTAAAACATCATCTCATAATAGCGGAAGTAAAACATGTCTGGTTACATCATAAACCCACAATAAAAGTCAAGTACAATATCCATCAAAATAAAGAAGTACATAATCCCACTCTCATACAATAGCCAAAACAAAAGAAAAGATAACTGGATAACTGGAGCTTTACATCTATCCAAGCTCCTAAAGACCGGAACAACAATCCGATCAAGCTCCACTACTGCTAGGATCCACCGTAGGACCTGAGGGTTGGGAAAAAGATAAAAACAACGGGGTCAGACATAAGTCTGAGCGAGTCCTATAACTTTAACAATACAATCGTTAAAGTAACCAGAGAAGACATAAATTGATATACGGTAACATATAGGGATGAACGGCTATACTAAGCAGTCAACTAAACTAAGATAAAAGATAAAGACGCATCTACCCTTCCTAAGGTAAATTACTAAACTGCACCACACCAGTCATTCCTAACGTAAAGGTTGATCCCACCCAAGGACTTATAAAATTAACTTAATAGTACTTGCGTACCCCTAGGTGACCAAGTAGACGCCACGGGGCCCTACAATCCACTAGGTGTACACACTACTCCCCATTCGATCGGCTCCCTAACGTAGATACCCGTGCTGGCCCCACCATGGGGTGTACCATTCCCCAACGTGGCAACCCGATATAATTAACAGTGCACGGCTTATATCTACACGATGCAACAACGGCTTACCTACCAGCCCGGGCCCACTCACGCATATGAAGCCCGTTGGACTTGCGTTGCCACCGCTAACCCGTTTGCCTCTTACAGTCAACCCAGTATGCGTGTCCCGTCCTCGACATGGGTCGAGCCCACAAAGATACGTATGGGTTACTGGTTGAAATGGGCCTCCCACAAGCTACCCACCTAAGCTTGTCCCTTTTTCTAGTGTAACCCACTTAACCCTTTAATCATGTTTTAATTACATGTTCCACTTTGGTTAAGTATTCTAATCGTATTTTCAATTGCCACCCAAGGCAACCCACTAGGTTCCTTATGCCACCCAAGGCACCCACTTAACCCCCCATGCCTCTCTACATGCTAATATGGTTAAGTGTTTCTTAATTAATTAATTAAGATCGTAACCTTTGTAAAGACCTCTCACATTAAACTGTCTTTTATGACCGCTGGTTAAGCCGGTTGGGTCCGGGCAACCTTATGTCATAACCGAGTCTAACCTCGTGCCTTTACATTAATCACGTATTTAGTTTGTTCCTAAGACCTCTCACATTGGGCTAACATTTGTAGCAACTGGTTAAGCCGGTTGGGTCCGGGCAGTTTTACGCTACAACTGAGTCCAACCTCGTGTCTTAGTCATTTAATTACACCTAATTAATTACCCTCATAATTTATATTAATTATCCCTAATTAATTACACATTTTTAAGAATATGGGTAGACCTAACTAAATAGGTAAATTCCCAACTCCAAAGTGTGGGTACACCTAACTTAATAGGCAAATTCCCAAAACATAGTATGGGTACACCTAACTTAATAGGCAAATTCCCATACTATGTTCATTTATTTTATGTTATGCATAATTATGTTAATTTCACACAATCTTGTTAATTTATGCATTGAATTAACCCCACCGTTCCCACGTAATCTCGTTCTCATGACATAACACATATAAAAGGTGTCAACTTACATATGTATGAACATGTTTCAAAGGTGCCATCTTGCATATTAACAAACACATAACTTGCATGTGAATTTGCATAACATGTCACATATCTTGCATATAATCTTGTATAACATGTCACATAACTTGCATATAATATGTCATATAACTTACATATTAACTTGCATAACATACTTGCATATTAACTCATAAACTTACATAATGTCATCATGAACTTGCATATTAACAAACATGTAACTTGCATAGCATATCTTGCATATTAACATACATGTAACTTGCATACTAACAAACATGTAACTTGCATATTAATAAACATGTAACTTGCATAGCATATCTTGCATATTAACATACATGTAACTTGCATATTAACAAACATGTAACTTGCATAGCATATCTTGCATATTAACATACATGTAACTTGCATAGCATATCACCATGAACTTGCATAACATGCATATGATCACATAGCCCACAACTTACATATTTAGCATCATGCAAACATAACATACATCATATTAAACTTGCATAAACTTACATACTCAACATGCATAAACATAGGATTAGTGCTAACATCATATCATATGATTCAAGACTCATTAATCCACATACAAAACCATAAATCTCATCACATCTCATCTACTTAGTTTAACAAGAGATCATCAAAGTGATAGAAACTCACTACTAGCCAATTTGCACTCCAAATGAAGAAGATTAAGATGCTAAGAATGGATTAGAGGTTGATTAGAGAGTGATTAGATTGCAACCCTCTTCATTGATTTGTGGAGGCCATGATCAAGTTTCATTTTGCCATAGTTTAATTACAAGATTTAATTATGAATGAATTAGGGTAGGGTTGGGGTCTTATTTATAGGATTAGGTAGTGTTTTAGGCCCTTAGATTAACCCTAGATTAGATTAGGACCCTTAGATTTAGGAAGTCTCTAGAACCAGCCCTCTAAGCCAGCCTAGAACCCAACCTGGTGCACCCAGGTTAACTGGACGCCGCACCCCTGTCGACAGGCAAGTCGACACCCCTGTCGACAGGCCTGTCGACAGCCCTGTCGACATGGGTAGGGCGGGAATCTTCCCGCCTGACCCTACCTGTTCCATTCCAAAATCTACAATTTAAAATTTTTAAATCTGCTTTTAGTTTTGAATTTTCTGCAAACTTCATCGGGCCATAACTGGGCCATACGGACTCCGATTTTCGAAAACTCGGACTCTATTTTGCGTATTTTTCCGAGACGAACGAAATGACGCAGCCCGTTTCCCCCAATTCTCACATCTGAGATTATTTATTCTGTAATTAGTGAATACTAGTATTAATCGAAATTTGGGGTGTTACAAAAACAGCAGCAATAATGTGAATATGATCAATGTGCAGAAAGAAGGTAGTAAAAATCAAGCAGAAGTGTTAAATTCTAAAACAAGCTCCATTGAAGAGACCAATGATGATTGCTGGTACCCAGATTCAGGGGCTACAAATCATGTTACCAACAATCTAAGCAATCTTAATCTGGGGAACAAAGAATATAAAGGTACTCAAAATCTTTTTGTAGGTAATGGTAAGGTTGCACACATCACACACAAAGGAAATGCAAGTTTAAATGGACCTAAAGAACTTATTCTAAAAAATCTTCTAAGGGTTCCTTCAATTAAAAAAAACTTGTTGAGTGTTTCCCAATTTGCCAAGGATAATGATGTTTATTTTGAATTTTATCCTAATTCATGCATAGTCAAAGATATTCTAACACAGAAAATTATTTTGCAGGGTAGTTAATATAATGGATTATACAGATTTGATATATCAAATCATGAAAACCCTAAATGTAATGAGGAAAATTGTGTGATGACTATCAAGAATGATTCTGAAGTCTGTAAAAAAATTGAATTGTGGCATTGCAAGTTAGGTCATCCTAGCTTTAAGATTGTTAAGCAAGTTATGAGTAATAACAATATGGATATTGATGAAAATTCAAAATCTTATGTTTGCTCATCTTGTCAATTGGGAAAATCTCACAAACTTGCATTTCCTAATTCTTGCACAACCTACACTAAACCACTAGAATTAATTGCAACTGATTTATAGGGTCCTGCCTCTGTCAGTTCTGACTACGGCTATAAGTATTATATATCTTTTATAGATGCATACTCTAGATTTACATGGATTTATATGCTGAAGTCTAAATCTAAAACTTGCAATGTTGTCATGCAATATGTAAAAAAGGTTGAAAATATGACTGGGTACAATGTTAATACCATTCAAACTGATGGTGGAAGAGAATTTTTACCCCTAAAATCATTTTTTGAGAAAAAGGGTATTAATCATAGAACAACTTGTCCATATACCTCTGAGCAAAATGGTTTAATTGAAAGAAAGCATCGACACATTGTAGAAACTGGATTAACTTTGCTTGCTCAAGCTTCTATGCCATTAAAATTCTGGCCAGAAGCTTTTAACACAGCTGTTCACTTAATAAATTTATTACCAACTAAGGTTTTAAATTTAAAAAGTCCACAGGAAGTGTTATTCAAAGTTAAACCAGATTATAATCACTTAAGAATTTTTGGATGTCAATGTTTTCCTTGCTTAAGGCCATATAATAAACATAAATTAGACTTCAGATCAACTTCATGTACTTTTCTGGGGTATTGTAATAGTCAGAAAGGGTATAAATGTCTGGACAGTTCAGGTAGAATATATATTTCAAGACATGTTAAGTTTAATGAGCAGGTGTATCCATTCAGTTGTTTGAATATAAAAACAACTGAAAAGGTAATAAATCCACGAATTGTCATACTTGATATTCCTGATGAAGTTCAAGTAGCAATGCAAACTCAACATGTGAAGAGTGGCACCATTACCAGCTCTCAACACACAGTGCCCTTAAGAGAGCCAGGTCAAGAGCATATCGATGATACCAGTGCTGACAATCAAAGTATTGACAGCCAAAGTCAAACAAGTCAAGGAATGAACAGTGGCAGCAGTGATCAAACACCTGTTAGAGAAGTGACAGACAATAATAACAATCAGAATACTGCTGCAAATGATAATCTCAACAAACATCCTATGCTAACTCGTGTCAAATGTGGAATATTCAAACCAAAGAATATTAATTCTACTGTTTTGCAGGATGAACCAGTTTCTTTCAATGAAGCAATTCAATTTGAAAACTGGAAAAGGGCCATGCATGATGAGTATAATGCTTTAATGAAGAAAGGAACATGGTCACTGGTTGAAAAACCAGAAAATAAAAACATTATTGGCTGTAGATGGATTTATAAATTAAAGAAAAATTCTGATGGTTCAATTTCAAAATTCAAGGCAAGATTAGTGGCTAAAGGATATTCACAACAGTATGGATTTGATTTTTCAGAAACATTTTCACCTGTTGTGAAATCACCATCTATTAGAATAATTTTAACTATTGCCTTGAATAGAAATTGGACTATCAGACAGCTTGATGTTAATAATGCTTTTCTCAATGGTGATTTACAGGAGGAAGTATTTATGGAGCAACCTGAAGGATTCATTCAAAACAGCAATAAAAAATTGGTGTGCAAGCTGAACAAGGCAATATATGGTTTAAAACAGGCACCCAGGTTTTGGTTTGACAAGCTGAAATCAACACTTGTCAAACATGGATACAATTCTACTAAATCTGATAATTCTATCTTTACAAAGTTTACTAATTCAGATTCTACATATATTCTTACAGGTAGTAACAAAACAGAGATAGAGCATATTACTGAAATTCTGAATGTTGAATTCTCTATCAAAGATTTGGGTGATTTAAGCTACTTTCTGGGCATTGAAGTTAAAAGAACATCTGAATCAGAGATCCATCTCAATCAAAGAAAATACATATTAGAGATTCTATTAAGAGCTAAAATGGATAAAGCCAATTCTCTGCCAACTCCTATGGTTATAAACAGTCAGTTATCTAAGCTTAAAAGTGAAGCTATGCATGATGCAAGGTTGTATAGAAGTATTGTTGGTGCATTACAGTATGCAACTATTACAAGGCCAGACATATCATACAGTGTCAATAAAGCAAGTCAATTTATGCAGAACCCATTAGATACTCACTGGAAGGCTATCAAAAGAATTTTAAGATATCTAAAGGGTACTATAAATCATGGGCTTATATTAAAAGCAAGCAACACTCTAAATATAAATGCATATGCAGATGCAGATTGGGCAACTGATATAGATGATAGAAAGTCTACATCTGGATACTGTATTTACTTAGGTAAAAATCATGTGTCATGGAGTGCAAGGAAACAGAGTATTGTGTCAAGATCCAGCACTGAAGCTGAATTCAGGTGTGTTGCAAGTGCCGCAGCAGAAGTAATTTGGATCAAATCTCTCCTAAGTGAACTTAAAATTAATTCAGAAAAGAAGGTT
Organism: Allium sativum; assembly: GCA_030737875.1. Taxonomy (NCBI): domain Eukaryota; kingdom Viridiplantae; phylum Streptophyta; class Magnoliopsida; order Asparagales; family Amaryllidaceae; genus Allium; species Allium sativum. Next base: position 771,611,560 of record CM060924.1, on the reverse strand, counting down.
GTAATTTGGTGTGACAATGTCAGTGCTATATCCCTCACATCTAATCTAGTTCTTCACTCAAAGACAAAACATTTAGAGTTAGATCTCTATTTTATTCGAGAACAGGTTATGCAGAAGAAATTGAGAGTTGGGTACATACCTACACAGCATCAAAAGGCTGACATACTTACCAAACCTCTGTCGAGATTGAACTTTACCAGATTAAAAGAGGAATTGAATGTTGATGCTGCAGATCCAAAGGAACGATCTACCAGAATCATCTACATACCAGATTGACAAAGCTTGGGTGACGATGCTGCAGCTCATCTCCGCTGAAGATCTTTTAGAGCTCATATTATTAAAGCTGAAGGACTTTAGAGCTCAGATTCGTCGATTGTCTTATGTTTTTCTCAGAATCGCCTCTTGCGGCGTCATGATTCTCAGCAAACCCTAACCCTAGTTGGGTTTGACGGGTGGAGTAAAGAATAAGAGAAAACACGTGTGTTAGTATCTTATATTACTCCCGATGGATCAGTTACAATATTACATTAGTAATAGGCCTAGCCCACCTAGCCCATCTGTACAATAGTCTATATATTGCTTTCAGTAATGTATTGTAAACACAATGTTCATTTTTCATTTGACAATATCAAAATCACAAGTTCAATTCTGTGCTTATTCATTTTCTTTCCTGCAAACATAATCTCAAATTCTTAATTGTCTTCCTACTCAGTAGGGGATGTTTAATGTATTTGTGACATTGTTGTTATTAAATAATTTATGGTTTATAAAATTTTATACATGGTTAGTTACTTGCAGCGCCTGCCAGCTTGATTATGTATTCTACTTTACCGTTTCTACTAGAAATCACGACTAATATTTGTCTCTCATGCTTCTATATTGTCTGTCAAGATTTCTCAAACCTGTATTTGAATTTTTTCCCTCACCTACATTTTAGATTTGTCTGGATATTAGCATGAATTCCTCCTTACTAAAAATAAACTTATAATATATTTTGCTAAATGTATATATGTTAAACCTATTAAAAATATAGTTATTGATCTTGATCTTACTATTAAGCATATATGTATCCGACGCTAATAATAGTGGTGGTTGGGGATGTTAAGAATATGCTTTTTGTTGGTTTCATCAATGTCAAAAAAGAGAAGTATGAAAAAAATTGATGGGGAACTTATTTATTTTATTTTGTATATAAAAAACCGTGTTATGATTTTATTTTGGATACTAAACACACTGTTTTTTACCCAAAATTTTCCAAAATCTAATGTCGTAGTATTTTAGCTAATGCATAGGTTTCATACACTACCCTTTATTAAAATTTGTATTATGATTGATCCTTATAACTACACTTCATAGGAGTCTAATTTAAGGTATGTATCTGACAATTTCATTGATAAATAAGTATATTTTACCGTTAATATATTTAAAGCTTCCGTGGTTAAATTTTCTTTAGGCAACTAATTAAAAAAGAAATAGGGAAATACAATATAAACAAAATGCATTTATGATGATTTATAAAAATATGAGTTAATGAAGAAGCTTATTTTAACAAAAGTTTCCTTCAAAATGTTTTCTTCAATGTTTGTGATTATTAATACTTATATATACTTACAAATAGCTATTATTAATACAAAATCAATTCATAATATAGTTTATCAAAAATGTTTGTGATTATTATACTTTAATATATTTAAATAATGTTTCTTAACTAAATCACTTCAGCAGCTGGATTTCGAAAACTTTGCTGATATTGAATCAAATCTGTATTAACTGAAAGGCTGGGATAGGTGGGAGCAGCTAGTGCACAATGCATATGCATGTTATGACAACTATGTTGGCAGTATATAGGTATGCATATACATATAATCACAACATGCATATTTATTTTCGTTGTCATGGTTTCATACAATTGCAGACGCATGTTGCTCAGTTTGTATAAGAGAACTTGAGCTCACTACACTTACATAAATTGATTACTGTTGTTTATTTTCCTTATATTCTAAATATACTCTAATAATATATAGAATTTACATAATTTTTGCTTGAAACTATCAGGTTTTGAGCATAACTGTTGGGAAACAAATGGCTGAGTCACGTACTCTATCGCTTTCTTGAAGACGATTCGGCGATCTGGCCGGTGGTGCAAAACCAGTTCGTACTTTCGCCGCCGCCTCTAGGATAAAACAGCCTCTCCGAAATTAATAACTGATTTGATTTGCACAAACAAACCAGTGCAGATTTGCACTTTCTGATTTTTAACTGCTCGAAAATTTCTTAAGAATATTTTTAATGGCGGAGAAAGAGAAAAGCAGAATTTTTTTATCTATATCGATCTCGTCTGATCTGATGATAATATATAGACGAAGATTAGGTTATTCGAAAATACTGGTCAGTGGAGGAAAATAGGATCTGCGAAATACTTGGTCAAAATTTTTACCGCTTCATATTAAAGTCGGTTCAGAAATATCCGGATTTAAAAAATAGGTTCGAAAAATGCAGTGTTTTCTGGACCAAAAATATAAGTGTCTACACCACATAGCCAAGGCCCAAAGCCCAAGCCCAATACCGAACCGAACCGAGCCGGGCCGAGCCGGGCCGGGCCGGGTCGGGTCGGGTCGAGTCGGTCGGTCGGTCGGTCGCGCGCGCGTGTGTGGTGGTCATGATGCATGGGCTCCCTCCTCACAACAAAGCATGTATTGGGAGCCCCAAGGCCCCATCAAAGCTTCTTAGAAACAAGTATAAATACTTGCTTCTCTCATATAATCCCATGATGTGGGACTATTCACATTAAGGAGCCACTCATACACTTATTCAAATATTTTAATAATTCACACAAATTTCCTACAATCCCCTACTTGAATTTTAAAATATTATCGAGCAGTTTCTAAAAAAAAACATAAGACTGTGCATAAACAAAGGTGTCATCCGACTTAAACCTTTGCATAGTGAGTAAGATTCAGTTTTTACTAGAGTGACACGTAGTCTTGAACTCTATTCCTGACATCAAACCACACACAATCTTTTCTATAGTGCAATCAAATAAGCCCGTGCGTTTATGGCCATGCACGTCTATCCCAGTTTAGTGAACGCTCTAGAAGTTTTGCCCAAAACTCCATAGGAAACGACCTCATTTCCACATTCACATAGGTGAGTCTATCAAGAGTACTCCTGAAGGTAGGTACTCCACTCCAAATAGAGTATAGATCTCATTAAGAGTTTCTATTAACTCATCCTCTATCACTTCAGGAATACATGCTTCTTAGTTTATTAAATAGCATGTTCAACTTCTATCACTACACAACTTGTTTTTACCCATTGAACCTATTTCTTAGGATCTCCAGTCATTTAGGTCGGGTTACCATTGTGTGTGACTCAACAATCTAAGGGCAATAGTCCCATTCTTTTAGAAGAATTATGGACTTTCTCTCTTGACAGTCCTTTCGTCAAAGGATCTACCAAATTTTCTTCACTACGTACGTAATCTACTCTAACGGTACCTGTAGAAAGTAGCTCTCTAACCGTGCTATGCTTATGATGTATTTTTCGTCTCTTACCGTTATAATAACGGTTCTGAACTTTTGCAATAGCCGCGGTACTATCGCAATGTATCAACACAGTCGGTATCGGTTTTTCCCATAAGGGAATCTCAGCTAGCAGATTTCTCAAATACTCTGCTTCTTCACTAGCTGTAGCTAGTGCTATCATCTCAGATTCCATAGTGGACTGAGCCAAAATAGTCTGTTTCTTGGATTTCCAAGAAACAGCTCCTCCAGCGATGCTAAATATATAGCCACTGGTCGCTTTAGAATCATCAGATAAAGTATTCCAGTCTGCATCTGAGTATCCTTCAAGTACAGCTGGAAACTTTTCATAATGTAATCTAAGGTTCATAGTTCGTTTAAGGTATCTCATAACCCTTTCAATAGCATGCCAGTGCTCTATACTAGGTCTACTGGTAAACCTGCACAATAATCCCACGACATAGGCAATGTCGGGTCTAGTACAATCAGTGGCATACCGAAGGATGCCAATGATGCTCACATAATCAGACTGTCTTACACCTTCACCAATGTTCTTAAATAACTTTACACTTGGATCATATGGTGTACATGCAGGTTTACAGTCAAAGTAATTATATTTCTTTAGTATCTTCTCAATGTAATGAGACTGATCCAAAGAAATTCCCTTTTCTGACCTAGTAATTTTAATACCAAGGATTACACTCGCCTCACCTAGATCTTTCATATCAAAATTGGCACTTAATAAGGATTTGACTGAATTTATGGCATGAATGTTTGACCCAAAGATGAGTAGGTCATCTACATAAAGGCATATAATAGTGCAAATGTCATTCTCATATTTGTAATAAATGCATTTGTCACTTTCATTAACTTTAAAACCATTTGAAATGATTAAGTTATCAAATTTTTCATGCCATTGCTTAGGTGCTTGTTTTAAACCATATAATGATTTATCCAATTTGCATACTTTATGTTCTTGACCATGTACTACAAATCCTTCAGGCTGGTCCATATAAATTTCTTCGTCTAATTCACCGTTCAAAAAAGCAGTTTTAACATCCATTTGGTGTATTAGTAAATTATGAATGGAAGCAAGTGAGATTAATACCCGAATGGATGTTATTCTAGTTACAGGTGAAAAAGTATCGAAGAAGTCTATATTTTCTTTTTGTCTAAAACCTTTAGCTACTAGTCTTGCTTTGTATTTATCTATAGTACCATCAGGTTTTAGTTTCTTTTTAAGTACCCATTTACAACCTATAGATTTACAACCAGGGGGTAAATCGGTCAAATGCCAAGTCTTATTGGATTCAAGAGAATCCATCTCATCATTTATAGCCTCTCGCCAGAAATCGGCACCTATTGAAGATAAGGCCTCTTGGAGGTTTAAGGGATCCTCCTCTATAGTAAAAGCGCTAAAATCCGAACCAATTTTTTTTTACGGTTCTTGCTCTTTTACTTCTTCTAGGTACAACTTCAGAACTTTTATCAAGTTCTGTTCTAATAGGCGTACTTGATGTGCCCCCACTATTCCTTAGTTTAAAAGGAAATTTAGTTTCATAAAAATTGGCATCATTTGATTCAATTATATTATGTGCGTTTAGATCATAAAATCTGTATGCTTTGCTATTAATAGCATAGCCTATAAATGCACATTCATATGCTCTACTTGCCAATTTTATTCTCTTAGGGTCTGGAATGCGAACATATGCTAAACAACCCCAAGTTCTAAAGTACGAGACATTGGGTTTATGATTCTTTAAAATTTCATAAGGTGAAATTTTATTCTTAGATTTGGGGATTCTATTCAGAACATAGCATATAGTTAATAAAATATCCCCCCACCAATGTTTTGCTGCACCAGAATTTAGTAGGATGGCCACTACTAATTCGGTAAAAGTCCTATTTTTTCTTTCAGCTTTACCGTTCATTTCAGGTGAATAGGGTGCAGTTCTCTCATGTACAATACCGTGTAATTTATAGATGTCCAGAATTGAATTAGATTCATATTCTGTTCCTCTATCACTACGAGGTCTCTTAATTTTTCTATTTACTTGATTCTCAATTTCTGTTTTGAATGTTTTAAACATTTCAAAAGCATCACTTTTATTTTTCATAAGATATACATATGTGAAATCAGAACAATCATCGATAAAAGTGATAAAATAGCGATGTCCATGTCTAGTCAAAGTACCATCAAGTTCACATATATCAGAATGAATCAAGTCTAAGGGTTCAGTTTCTCTATCAACAGACTTGTGAGGTTTCTTTGTGATTTTTGCTTGTATACAGAATTCACATTTATCAGATTCAGATTCTGCTATCTTAGGTATCATATCTAGAGTGCTCATGTTATGAATTATTCGTTTATTAACATGACATAATCTAGAATGCCAAATATTAAAATCACACAACATATAAGCAGAATTATTCACTTTATTAGATTCAACATTTAATTTGAACATTCCCTCACAAGCATAACCCTTTCCTATAAAGTTTCCCTTATACACTATGGTATACAAGTCAGCCCCAATAAATTGAGTAAACCCTGCCTTATTAAGGAGATAGCCAGAAACCAGATTCTTCCTCATCTCTGGAGTATGCAAAACATCTTTGAGGATCACATTCTTTCCAGAGGTAAACTTGATCTCCACGTTTCCAACCCCTGCAACTTTAGTGGTGTGAGAATCTCCCAGCAACACTTTCTGATCTTCAGCAGCCGTGTATGTGAAGAACATAGCACGATCATAGCAGACATGGCGAGAAGCACCAGTGTCTACCCACCAACCCTCTAATCCACCAACAAGGTGAATCTCTGTAATCATAGCCATAAGAGGCTCCTCCTCAGTCAAGTTAGCCTTTGGTACAGAGCTAGGCTTGTTCCGACACTTTCGTGCCACATGACCTGGTTTTCCACAGTTGTAACATAGAAACAACTGTCCAGAGTCATTCTTTTGAGCTGGTTTTTGCTGTCCTTTTGGGTTTCCTTGCGGATTCCCATTCTGTTTGTTGCGTCTGTTCTGATTCTTGAAAGACTTCTGATTTGGTTTCAGAACTGCGGGTTTGGTCTTTTTAGTGTTGTTGTTTGAAACAAACAACACTTCCTCTTTCTGGTCCTGTTTGCGTGCTGCCTCCTCAATGCGAAGGCGAGTGATCAAACTCTCTAAGGAAAATTCCTTAGTCTTAAGCCATAAGAAATTTTTAAAGTCTTTCCAACCTGGGGGCAGTTTGTCAATAATAACAGCAATTTGAAACTGTTCATCTAAAACCATACCTTCGGAGATGATCTCATGAGCTATTTTCTGCAGCTCATGAGACTGCATCTCTACTGACCTATCGTTTGTCATCTGGTACTTCAGATAGCGGCTCACAGCATACTTCTTCGCCCCTGCCTCCTCTGTATCGTATTTCTTCTGCAGCGCTTCCCAGATCTGCTTGGTTGTCTTATCTTCTGAGTTGTAGTAATCATACAGATCATCGCTCAATCCATTCAGAATAAAATTCTTGCACAGATAATCCTGTTCAGTCCAGCTCTGCAACTGCTTTGATTGTTCAGTCCAGGATGTCATCTGCGCTTCATCAGCTCCGTCAGGTTTGTCTGGCAGCTGCGGTTTGTCGGTGGTTAGAGCAGCAGCCACCTTCCTCATCGTCAAGTAGAACTCCATTTTCTGACGCCATCGTTTGAAGTGCAGACCCTCGAAACGAAACGGAGCAGCAGTCACCAATGGGATCTGGAATGCAGAGGAAGGAGCAGCATCATCTATGGTTGTTGTCGAAGCCATTGTTTCTATTCGTCTTCAATTTGTTGGGAAACAAATGGCTGAGTCACGTACTCTGTCGCTTTCTTGAAGACGATTCGGCGATCTGGCCGGTGGTGCAAAACCAGTTCGTACTTTCGCCACCGCCTCTAGGATAAAACAGCCTCTCCGAAATTAATAACTGATTTGCTTTGCACAAACAAACCAGTGCAGATTTGCACTTTCTGATTTTTAACTGCTCGAAAATTTCTTAAGAATATTTTTAATGGCGGAGAAAGAGAAAAGCAGAATTTTTTTTCTATATCGATCTCGTCTGATCTGATGATAATATATAGACGAAGATTAGGTTATTCGAAAATACTGGTCAGTGGAGGAAAATAGGATCTGCAAAATACTTGGTCAAAATTTTTACCGCTTCATATTAAAGTCGGTTCAGAAATATCTGGATTTAAAAAACAGGTTCGAAAAATGCAGTGTTTTCTGGACCAAAAATATAAGTGTCTACACCACATAGCCAAGGCCCAAAGCCCAAGCCCAATACCGAACCGAACCGAACCGAGCCGAGCCGGGCCGGGCCGGGCCGGGTCGAGTCGAGTCGGTCGGTCGGTCGCGCGCGCGTGTGTGGTGGTCATGATGCATGGGCTCCCTCCTCAAAGCATGTATTGGGAGCCCCAAGGCCCCATCAAAGCTTCTTAGAAACAAGTATAAATACTTGCTTCTCTCATATAATCCCATGATGTGGGACTATTCACATTAAGGAGCCACTCATACACTTATTCAAATATTTTTATAATTCACACAAATTTCCTACAATCCCCCACTTGAATTTTAAAATATTATCGAGCAGTTTCTAAAAAAAAACATAAGACTGTGCATAAACAAAGGTGTCATCCGACTTGAACCTTTGCATAGTGAGTAAGATTCAGTTTTTACTAGAGTGACACGTAGTCTTGAACTCTATTCCTGACATCAAACCACACACAATCTTTTCTATAGTGCAATCAAATAAGCCCGTGCGTTTATGGCTATGCACGTCTATCCCAGTTTAGTGAACGCTCTAGAAGTTTTGCCCAAAACTCCATAGGAAACGGCCTCATTTCCACATTCACATAGGTGAGTCTATCAAGAGTACTCCTGAAGGTAGGTACTCCAATCCAAATAGAGTATAGATCTCGTTAAGATTTTCTATTAACTCATCCTCTATCACTTCAGGAATACATGCTTCTTAGTTTATTAAATACCATGTTCAACTTCTATCACTACACAACTTGTTTTTACCCATTGAACCTATTTCTTGGGATCTCCAGTCATTTAGGTCGGGTTACCATTGTGTGTGACTCAACAATCTAAGGGAAATAGTCCCATTCTTTTAGAAGAATTATGGACTTTCTCTCTTGACAGTCCTTTCGTCAAAGGATCTGCCAAATTTTCTTCACTACGTATGTAATCTACTCTAACGGTACCTGTAGAAAGTAGCTCTCTAACCGTGCTATGCTTACGACGTATTTGTCGTCTCTTACCGTTATAATAACGGTTCTGAACTTTTGCAATAGCCGCGGTACTATCGCAATGTATCAATACAGCCGGTATCGGTTTTTCCCATAAGGGAATCTCAGCTAGCAGATTTCTCAAATACTCTGCTTCTTCACTAGCTGTAGCTAGTGCTATCATCTCAGATTCCATAGTGGACTGAGCCAAAATAGTTTGTTTCTTGGATTTCCAAGAAACAGCTCCTCCAGCGATGCTAAATATATAGCCACTGGTCGCTTTAGAATCATCAGATAAAGTATTCCAGTCTGCATCTGAGTATCCTTCAAGTACAGCTGGAAACTTTTCATAATGTAATCCAAGGTTCATAGTTCGTTTAAGGTATCACATAACCCTTTCAATAGCATGCCAGTGCTCTATACTAGGTCTACTGGTAAACCTGCACAATAATCCCACGACATAGGCAATGTTGGGTCTAGTACAATCAGTGGCATACCGAAGGCTGCCAATGATGCTCGCATAATCAGACTGTCTTACACCTTCACCAGTGTTCTTAAATAACTTTACACTTGGATCATATGGTGTACATGCAGGTTTACAGTCAAAGTAATTATATTTCTTTAGTATCTTCTCAATGTAATGAGACTGATCCAAAGAAATTCCCTTTTCTGACCTAGTAATTTTAATACCAAGGATTACACTCGCCTCACCTAGATCTTTCATATCAAAATTGGCACTTAATAAGGATTTGACTGAATTTATGGCATGAATGTTTAACCCAAAGATGAGTAGGTCATCTACATAAAGGCATATAATAGTGCAAATGTCATTCTCATATTTGTAATAAATGCATTTGTCACTTTCATTAACTTTAAAACCATTTGAAATGATTAAGTTATCAAATTTTTCATGCCATTGCTTAGGTGCTTGTTTTAAACCATATAATGATTTATCCAATTTGCATACTTTATGTTCTTGACCATGTACTACAAATCCTTCAGGCTGGTCCATATAAATTTCTTCGTCTAATTCACCGTTCAAAAAAGCAGTTTTAACATCCATTTGGTGTATTAGTAAATTATGAATGGAAGCAAGTGAGATTAATACCCGAATGGATGTTATTCTAGTTACAGGTGAAAAAGTATCGAAGAAGTCTATATTTTCTTTTTGTCTAAAACCTTTAGCTACTAGTCTTGCTTTGTATTTATCTATAGTACCATCAGGTTTTAGTTTCTTTTTAAGTACCCCTTTACAACCTATAGATTTACAACCAGGGGGTAAATCTGTCAAATGCCAAGTCTTATTGGATTCAAGAGAATCCATCTCATCATTTATAGCCTCTCGCCAGTAATCGGCATCTATTGAAGATAAGGCCTCTTGGAGGTTTAAGGGATCCTCCTCTATAGTAAAAGCGCTAAAATCCGAACCAAATTTTTTTATGGTTCTTGCTCTTTTACTTCTTCTAGGTTCAACTTCAGAACTTTTATCAAGTTCTGTTCTAATAGGCGTACTTGATGTGCCCCCACTATTCCTTAATTTAAAAGGAAATTTAGTTTCATAAAAATCGGCATCATTTGATTCAATTATATTATGTGCGTTTAGATCATAAAATCTGTATGCTTTGCTATTAATAGCATAGCCTATAAATGCACATTCATATGCTCTACTTGCTAATTTTATTCTCTTAGGGTCTGGAATGCGAACATATGTTAAACAACCCCAAGTTCTAAAGTACGAGACATTGGGTTTATGATTCTTTAAAATTTCATAAGGTGAAATTTTATTCTTAGATTTGGGGATTCTATTCAGAACATAGCATATAGTTAATAAAATACCCCCCACCGATGTTTTGCTGCACCAGAATTTAGTAGGATGGCCACTACTAATTCGGTAAAAGTCCTATTTTTTCTTTCAGCTTTACCGTTCATTTCAGGTGAATAGGGTGCAGTTCTCTCATGTACAATACCGTGTAATTTATAGATGTCCAGAATTGAATTAGATTCATATTCTGTTCCTCTATCACTACGAGGTCTCTTAATTTTTCTATTTACTTGATTCTCAATTTCTGTTTTGAATGTTTTAAACATTTCAAAAGCATCACTTTTATTTTTCATAAGATATACATATGTGAAATCAGAACAATCATCGATAAAAGTGATAAAATAGCGATGTCCATGTCTAGTCAAAGTACCATCAAGTTCACATATATCAGAATGAATCAAGTCTAAGGGTTCAGTTTCTCTATCAACAGACTTGTGAGGTTTCTTTGTGATTTTTGCTTGTATACAGAATTCACATTTATCAGATTCAGATTCTGCTATCTTAGGTATCATATCTAGAGTGCTCATGTTATGAATTATTCGTTTATTAACATGACATAATCTAGAATGCCAAATATTAAAATCACACAACATATAAGCAGAATTATTCACTTTATTAGATTCAACATTTAATTTGAACATTCCCTCACAAGCATAACCCTTTCCTATAAAGTTTCCCTTATACACTATGGTATACAAGTCAGCCCCAATAAATTGAGTAAACCCTGCCTTATTAAGGAGATAGCCAGAAACCAGATTCTTCCTCATCTCTGGAGTATGCAAAACATCTTTGAGGATCACAGTCTTTCCAGAGGTAAACTTGATCTCCACGTTTCCAACCCCTGCAACTTTAGTGGTGTGAGAATCTCCCAGCAACACTTTCTGATCTTCAGCAGCCGTGTATGTGAAGAACATAGCACGATCATAGCAGACATGGCGAGAAGCACCAGTGTCTACCCACCAACCCTCTGATCCACCAACAAGGTGAATCTCTGTAATCATAGCCATAAGAGGCTCCTCCTCAGTCAAGTTAGCCTATGGTACAGAGCTAGGCTTGTTCTGACACTTTCGTGCCATATGACCTGGTTTTCCAAAGTTGTAACATAGAAACAACTATCCAGAGTCATTCTTTTGAGCTGGTTTTTGCTGTCCTTTTGGGTTTCCTTGCGGATTCCCATTCTGTTTGTTGCGTCTATTCTGATTCTTGAAAGACTTCTGATTTGGTTTCAGAACTGCGGGTTTGGTCTTTTTAGTGTTGTTTGAAACAAATAACACTTCCTCTTTCTGGTCCTGTTTGCGTGTTGCCTCCTCAATGCGAAGGCGAGTGATCAAACTCTCTAAGGAAAATTCCTTAGTCTTATGCCGTAAGAAATTTTTAAAGTCTTTCCAACCTGGGGGCAGTTTGTCAATAATAACAGCGATTTGAAACTGTTCATCTAAAACCATACCTTCGGAGATGATCTCATGAGCTATTTTCTGCAGCTCATGAGACTGCATCTCTACTGACCTATCGTCTATCATCTGGTACTTCAGATAGCGGCTCACAGCATACTTCTTCGCCCCTGCCTCCTCTGTATCGTATTTCTTCTGCAGCGCTTCACAGATCTGCTTGGCTGTCTTATCTTCTGAGTTGTAGTAATCATACAGATCATCGCTCAATCCGTTCAGAATAAAATTCTTGCACAGATAATCCTGTTCAGTCCAGCTCTGCAACTGCTTTGATTGTTCAGTCCAGGATGTCATCTGCACTTCATCAGCTCCGTCAGGATTGTCTGGCAGCTGCGGTTTGTCGGTGGTTAGAGCAGCAGCCACCTTCCTCATCGTCAAGTAGAACTCCATTTTCTGACGCCATCGTTTGAAGTGCAGACCCTCGAAACGAAACGGGGCAGCAGTCACCAATGGGATCTGGAATGCAGAGGAAGGAGCAGCATCATCTATGGTTGTTGTCGAAGCCATTGTTTCTATTCGTCTTCAATTTGTTGGGAAACAAATGGCTGAGTCACGTACTCTGTCGCTTTCTTGAAGACGATTCGGCGATCTGGCCGGTGGTGCAAAACCAGTTCGTACTTTCGCCGCCGCCTCTAGGATAAAACAGCCTCTCCGAAATTAATAACTGATTTGCTTTGCACAAACAAACCAGTGCAGATTTGCACTTTCTGATTTTTAACTGCTCGAAAATTTCTTAAGAATATTTTTAATGGCGGAGAAAGAGAAAAGCAGAATTTTTTTTCTATATCGATCTCGTCTGATCTGATGATAATATATAGACGAAGATTAGGTTATTCGAAAATACTGGTCAGTGGAGGAAAATAGGATCTGCGAAATACTTGGTCAAAATTTTTACCGCTTCATATTAAAGTCGGTTCAGAAATATCCGGATTTAAAAAACAGGTTCGAAAAATGCAGTGTTTTCTGAACCAAAAATATAAGTGTCTACACCACATAGCCAAGGCCCAAAGCCCAAGCCCAATACCGAACCGGGTCGAGTCGAGTCAGTCGGTCGGTCGCGCGCGCGTGTGTGGTGGTCATGATGCATGGACTCCCTCCTCACAACAAAGCATGTATTGGGAGCCCCAAGGCCCCATCAAAGCTTCTTAGAAACAAGTATAAATACTTGCTTCTCTCATATAATCCCATGATGTGGGACTATTCACATTAAGGAGCCACTCATACACTTATTCAAATATTTTAATAATTCACACAAATTTCCAACAATAACTGGTTTTAAACTTGCTTAGTATGACATGGCAAAAAAGGAATAAGAGTGTACTTTATTTTCACATTTGAATTATACATGGGTACAAATGGCTGAATTGTTATGGACAATAAATTATATATATTTAGCATGTGCTAGATGGTAGTGAATGATATTTATATTTAACTAAAATATTATCCAAGGGTGGATGATTGAGTCTCTAAACCACATTAGTCAACAGCTCCAAGGGGAAAATGACTTTTTTGGCTTTAATAATGGGATATTACAGTTTTGAAAGGTATGCACAAATTGTCACTTCTACTTCAGTGATGCTGTGATGTTTTGGCTAAATTTTCTGTTTAGTTTACGTTCTATAAACCTTGCAAATGAAAATAAAATTGGTAAAACAATTTATGTAGCATATAATTAATATTTTCAGCGCATTTGGTGGCCATTAATGTCTTTTATTCCTCAGTTTCAATTCACAAATAAAAGTAAACAAGTAAGGGTTAGTTAATAATTTTGTTTTTCTTTGGAATATGCAAATAAAAATGAATAGGTTATGAATTTGCAATCTATTCGCTATATATTTTTGTTTTCATTTTGACGATTTGTAATAATCATTACTGTCCTTTACTTAGCCGTTATTAGCTCTTTGCGAGTCCCTAATTAAATACACAAGCCTATAATATATGATTATGCAGACGGATTCAACCTCAATGCCATATAGTAAAAAAGGTAACAATCGTTCGTTGTGTTTTTATTACCCACACGAGGATTTAATGGCCATGACTTTCCAAATCAACTATTCTTTTGAATTGTTATAAAAACGAAAATATAACTATCATTCAGTTTTTGTAATTATATTTGAAATTTTCTGACTTTATATTTGATTAGTGTTAACCTTTATAAAAATACTTTTGATAATAGCTTATGGTTAACCATTGCAGTAATTATATTTATACAAATACAGAGTCTGATTTATGGAAATTGTTTAAAGATTAAAGTCAGAATTTCCAACTTTGAGCTGATTCTGTTCAATGGTGTTCAGCAATCTATTCTGCTTTTCCCCTACGTTGATTTAATTATCTGAAATGAAACTTCCCAAGACTAACAGGAAAGCGTGTGCTGTTTCAATCCAAAATTTATTTTCCTTTGGATGTGGATCATGCTACTTTTGCAACAATCATATTTATTACCGTATTTATATACATGCTGAACTATACGAAAATGTCAACACCTTCTTTTTTTCTATATATTCTGATTTAATATATATTTTATATGTTCAGTGGATATTAATATTATTGAATTGAACATATTAATGCAACAATAATATTGGTGGATATCATATAACTCTCCGATGTCTACTTTTAGAGAAGTTATGTTTGTAGATATTTATATAATGGGCCTTTTGTAACTAATTTAATGCTACAGTTCTTACAATTCAATATAACACCACTGCATTCATAATTCATTTTTATTAATATGATGTATTTACCTTTGAAAATAGTCCTCTTTGAATGCGCCACTTTTTTTTTTGGGTAGTGACTTTGGCATGTACCATTTTTATATGTTATATTATTACATTTGCTTACATGCTAAGAAGTTATATTGTTCGTGTACAAATAGTATCTACGTGTAGATGTCCTTCATTTTGGTTGATTTTTCTTTTGCTGCAAAAGATGAAAAAAATGCATAATAGAGAAGAGTACAGACTGTCAAAGCACAGGTTACTTCATTTAATTAAAAAAAATATGTTAAATAACATATTTTTGAAGCTGATATAGTCTGCAATACATTTGTGTATTTTGCACTTCATTCGTCATATGGTTTCGCTCATTTCTGTTTATGAGAATTAGGAAATACTAAAATGGTTATATGATACTGGATACGAATGAAATATCATATTAAAACACATTATGAGTCAAAAATAAGGCCCACCTTACATTGTCATTTGTCATGAAACAAAAAAGAAAAACAAGGATACTTAGATTGGTTTCCCCAAATCAAAGGAAACATGATCTACAGAGACTAGGAGAAAGCCTAAACGAACACTAAAATGCATGGAAATGAATGAAAAATACTTTTTCCATCAACCTGATTCTGTCTATAACACTGTAAAACAACTCACGGGTGAGTAGAAAAAGTAAATTCCAGGCGTATGAAACTTGAAAATGCTTATAATATATTAAACTTTTGCTGTTCTTCTTACTATTATCAACAAAGTCCAGCAAAAACATCAATTTTGCATTTCGAGCATTTGGGGCCATTTTCAGCTAGCATTACATATGACATTAAGGACATGCTGCTAGCACCATGGAAGTTGCTTCTAGAATGCTTGCATATTCAGGCTCAGGTTTGGTTTCGATCCTGCTCCATTATTGTTTCTTCTGTTCATTTTCCCTTTTACCCTGAAACTGTAATAAACTATACACACACACACACACACACACACACACACACACACACATATATATATATATATATATATGGGGCAGGTTCAATGGCACCCCAAATAGTGAGCACCATTTAGCCTACCACTTTTCCACCACACATTTCCTCCATCTTTCCTCCCCCTCTCCTTCCACTCATTCTCTCACCTCCCACTCACTTTCTTTAATATAAATGAAAGGAGAAAATTAGGGGACATTTGGGGTGCTATATTTTTGGGGCTCCTTGGTCCTATCCCTATATATATATATATACACACACACATATACAAGTAAACAAATAGAGAATAAACGAGGGGAAAAAACAAAGAGGAAGAAGATGAGATGGTAGATGTTTATCTTAGAAAATTGTGATGGACGAGTAGATGGTAAGAGTACACACACACACACACACACACACACATATATATATATATATATATATATATATATATATATATATATACATACATACATACATACATACATACATATACAAGTAAACAAATGGAGAATAAACGAGGGGAAAAAACAAAGTGGAAGAAGATGAGATGGTAGATGTTTATCTTAGAAAATTGTGATGGACGAGTAGATGGTAAGAGAAGAATGAGTACCTCAAAGTTCATTATATAAGAGAGAAGAGGGAGATTGAGAAGTGATGGATTCTTTAATACAGAAGACTACAATGAATGAGTTAATTAGCAATTAAAGCCTTTGTCTATGAGTTAATTAGCAATTAACGCCTTTGTCTTTCTTTTCTTTGTTTCTGTTGTGGACATTCTACGTAGATGTTGATTTTTAAAATGACAAAAAAAGTAAATATCTTAAAGAATGTAAAATGGTTTTCCAATGAATGAATACTGCAATAATAACAAAAATTACATAATTCACTTGATACTTGAGTTTTCTTCTAAACATGCATAGTATTAAATTTTAATTGAAAGTTTAATTAAGAATAATCAATTAACTTGGATTTAGTGAATTAATAAAAGCTATTAAGCAAGTTAAAGAGTATAAAACTTTGGATTACAATGTAATGTGACAGTATATTTACTACAGGAAATAAAATGAGAAATCCTTTATTGCTCTTCACTAATAGTAATTTACTCACTATTTTAACTCCTATAATGAACCAAAATATAAAGCATTTATGAGCATAATCTGAACTCTTTTTTGTTTGTTGTTTGAGTTATTAGTTTTTTTCTTTCGAAATATTACACGGTGATTCAACTTATTGTTAGTCCTTGGATAAATTTATTGAATCAAACTGTTTGGCTATTGTACAAAAGATTTTGATAGTAGTACACAATAACTATGAATTGTGACACACCTTGAGGAGGAAGAAATAAGGGAATGTCAAGAAATCCCTCTTTTACATTAACAATAAACTCATCATGCTATTATTTGTCCATCTAAACCAATAGGACAAAGTTTGCACTATTGTTACAAGCTACTTAGGAAAAGTGAATGTAATTCCTTTCCTTCATTAGTTGTTTTTCAGATTGATGGACTTGGCATAGTATTTGAGAAATTGATGAAAGATCTAAATATGATGAAAGATCTAATTAACGACATATGATAAATCGAGCTACACATAATTCTTTTAGAGTGAAGTTATAAATTCACAAGCATAAGATAGCATTCTAAGGATTTTTTAATATGCATGTGTGACATAGATAACAAGAATGTGCAGCAATCTATGGTGTTCACTACGATCGTTATGATAAGGTATTTTCCAAATAATTTTAAAATTAACTATGTTTTGTAGTTATACATGTTAGAAAACAAAATCATTTGATTTTGAGCTGAACAATGTTATCAACTATCTCTTGCATCTGGATACAGAATCTCAACTAAAAATGAGAAAGTATGGCTTCTTTTATCTTACAGAAATTTCTAAATTAGGGAACTTAAAATATCCAAATAACAATTAATTTTTCATTCTCTCAACTATTTTAGAGGTTAATATTGTATTTTATAGCATTTTTTTAAAAATGCCTATTATCGTACTGTTGATCTGAAAACAGTAAAGTGGTCGTTGAGGTATTCTATATATCAACCAAATCATGATTATGGATTCTTTTGTCTTTTTGTATTATATTTACGGTGACCTAGGTTTGTTGTATTCGTACAAGTATTTGTGTGTAATAATGGTTTGAACTTCATTGTTAAATACATTATTTTTGAATTAATAATGTTATATGTTTGTTGCAAGCTGCAATATGAACATTTTATGATGTCTTCTACTTGGTTGTTCTACTGGCAATGTATCGAGAGAAAAATGGATCCAGGTTGGGGGCCTTCATAGCTTAATATATTTTCTTCTTTAAATTTTCAGAAATGCTGCAGAGGATTAGGAAGAACCACAATTTGTGTATAATAATGTTTAGTACCAAGTTTTTTTGTTTATGTTAGCTTGCTGAAGTTGCATTGGAATTCAGGTAGGTAGGAGTAATAACTGTGAACTGTACTTTAAAGGAGTATTTGCGTGAACATACACTGTGTAACGAGTTATGAGTTGAACGTTTGTATAGGGTATAATGCTGCCTATTTTACTGTTTCCCCATTTGTCCATATATGATACATAAATAATTTAGAGTTTATTACGTTGCATTCAATAATGAGTATTCCATTAATCAAGCGTGTATATGTTGCTCATTTTCACCTTTACATCTTATATTATGATAAGGCAAATCTGGTTTACTGAAAAATTGTAACAACCTGGAAATGCGAGCCAGTTTAAAAAATTTATTTTGGTAATTTTAGCGAATTTTGAATATTTAAAATAGATTATTTTAAATAATAACGACGAGAAATTTATTTTGAATAGAATTCGAATGAATATAGTTATATAGATCATCGTTAGAATATAAATATTTATTTATATATATATATAAGGAATTGAAAATGGCGCGGTAGTTCGATAATTCGATTTCAAACTTCAATTGAATGTACCGGGTGCAAAATAAACCGGATTTTAGTGAAACCAAAAATATTTGAATCTAATCGAGAATATCTTTCCAGCGAATCCGAAAAATTGAAATTTCATAGCGGGGATAAAAAGTTATGTCCAGTTGAAATTTCAGAATAGTCGTTATGGAATTCTGGCCCTTAAAAATAGCCATTTTGCAACCGACCTCGGATTTCGACGAAACCACTTTTGTTGGATCCGTGATGTCAAGTTATTGCTAGGTTTCAAATTTCGTAATTTTTCGAATCAATATGTGAGCGTGGCAAAGGAAAACGCATTTGACCAGTTTCAGTTGATTTTAATCGACTGGAAAATGGCCATTTTTCAAACGATCTCAAAATTCGACGAAACTAGTTTTGTTAGGACCGTATCGTCAATACGAAGCCAGAAAATATTTTTCGGGAATTTTTAGAGTTAGTATGTGACCCCGGTAAATTGAAATGCGCGTTCAAATTTAATATATAGAGTTATATTTTGATGTTGATGAAAACTGATCGAAACGATCGAATCAGCCTACGATACATATCATATTGTGTTCGGAATGGGGGTAATTAGCTATGGACGATAGGCGGTGGGCCTCGTTTCGAGGTCGAAATAAAAAGTCAACTTTTTTTGAAATTAAATAATATAAAAAAACCCTTACTTATACCCTCAGCCCCCTTTTCTTTTAAAATCGATTTACAGAATAAAAAAAAGGAAAGAAAAGAACGACATGGGGGGGGGAGAACCCGCCGCAGCCACCGTCGGTGTGGCCATCGCGCCCCCCTAGTAGCCGCCCCATCTTCTTCTCCTTCTTCCCTCCTTGACCGCGACGACCACGAAGACCCCCTCCGTTCAGACCCCCCCCTCCCCTTACCTCGCCACCGCTACCTCCTCCTTCCTCCGCCTCCTTTCTTCTCCTCCTCCCCTTCTTCTTCTCCGACTGCACCTCCTCCCAGCCCCTCCTTAGCCTCTCCGATCCCCCAAGCCCCGCCTGACCCCGAGCCACCTCATCCACCGCCCCTCCAACCTCCAACACCTTGAGCCGACGCCCCCTCTAGACCTGCTGTAAGTTTCTTAGTTTATTTTCATTTTTATTTTGTTTTTATTTTAGTTAATTGTAATTAGAAATAGGATTTTTAATTTGAAAAGATTATAATTTTAATGATGACAAAGTTATGAGATATTCTATAAGTAAAAAGGCAATTTTTAAGCATATGAAAGCGAAGATATAGAAAGGTTAAAAATATAATTTTTATAATATAGGAAGGTTAAAAATATAATTTTTATATATTAGAAATATTAAAGATGTTATTTTTGTAGAATATAGATAATAAAAATATGATTTTTATAGTATAGAAAGAATAGAAATACGATTTTTATATTATATAACTAGTGAAAAGTTTATCTTTAGATATGTAGCGAAATAAAAATCTGATTTTTATTATATATATAGTGAAGTAAAAATGTAATCTTTATAGCGATGAAATAAAAATTCGATCTTTATTTATGAAGTAGAAATATAAAAATGTAATTTTTATACAGAAAGAAGCGTTGTAAAAATATGATTTATATTTATCGAAATGAAGCAATAAAAATATAATTTTTATTTGAACAGCGTGAAAATAACTACATAGGAATTTCAAGCTGATCCAGACGGTTCAGCAGTTCAAAAGCAAAGCACGGCGGAGTGGAACCCTCTGTGAGAACTTCTCACTTTTAATTTAATTTTCTTGTTAAAATATATACTAGGATGCAGACGGTGTTTAGTAGCACCCGACACCCGTCGTCCACAGACCATGGACGGCTTGTATGCTTGGTTGTTTGATTTTGATGTGTAGTTGATTGTGGGAGGTGATGTGAAATGAAATAAAATAATTTATAGTGGAAAATATTTTATAGTTAAAAATAGAATTTTTAATGTGTATTTAAAATAAATATTTATAAACAAATCGGAGATTTGTTTATATACACTGATTTGATTGATATTGATTGGGACGATAAATTTTACACATCGCCCAGCTGCACAAATAAAATCTGTATTTGATTGTTTGAAACCCCATATGGGTATTGGGATGATATATGACATACACTAATCCCAATAATTAGTTGTATGTCGATCGATTGATTGACAGGCTGTTATAAGCGTTAAATATTTATATTTGATGCTTATACAGTGTAGAACACACTCTGGATGATGGTTGATTATTTATCGTTGTGATTTTGTACATGTGTTGTAGAAAATCCATATAATTAACATTATATGGTAATTGATTGGGCCTCATTCCAGTTTTGAAATAGAAATATTTGAAAAAGAAATATTTGAAATAGAATGTTTGAAAATAGAAATATATGAAGCCGTGTTGATTAGATTGACGCCATTTGACGTGAATGATATTTATATCGATTTTATTTAATTTTCAATGTATATTGAAAGTGTTTTCGAAAATTGAATTATATTGAGTGATTTCGAAATTTGAATTATATTGAAAATGATCGAATTTGGAATTAAAATTGAATGGAAATTGAATTCAAATTGAAATTGAATAGAATTGAATTCGAATTAAATTGAAATAAATTGAATTAAATTGAGTAGAATTGAAATTCGAATTAAATTGAAATTGAATTGAAATTGAGTTGAAATTGAATTGAAATCGATTTGAAATGAATTTAAAACGAATTTATATTAGAATATTCAATTTTGATTTGAAATTGAATATGAAGTTGAAACCGTTTTGAAAATGAATTTAAAACGATTTATAAAGCACGTTTTGAATTGAAATCGACGAAGTATATATTATATATATTATATATATATATATATAATATGATGGCCTGAATAGAACGCGCCACACAGCGGCAGTTCGTGAATTTCGACCATTGACTTCGAATGGATATTGCGGGAGATCCGACCATCGGATTCTCCTAAAACCGGAACCTTAGGTTCGTATCGAAAAGAGCTTTCTAACGAATATTAGAAATTTGAAATCTAACGGTTGGATTTGGAATTATGTCCAAATCAAATTTGAAAAAGGTCGTTGTAAGTGCAGTTCGATGGTCGTTGATGGAAATCGACTGTACGGGCCTTGATAAAATTATTAAAAATATCAATAATTTGTGTAAAATCATAAGAAATGATTTGTGAAGAATTGGGATGAAAAACTCCATATTTGAAAAGATAAAAATAGATTTTTATCGAGATGAACTAGTTTTGAACTAGAATAATAATTTATTTATTTTTAGAAATAAATAAATTGAATATGAAAAGGGTTTTAAAAGTAACCAGAATTTCCAATAATTGAATTGGAATGGATTTGAATCGAAATTGTCTTCGGAATATTTCGATGTTGGATTTCGTGATGATACAGATATTGTTATGGGAATTTGAAAGATATATTAATATCGTTATTTCCAATACGATATTTGTTGGTCGTAGAATTTGATATTGAATATAAGCCGATATATTTTCTATTCAGAGCCTTGTATTTAATATCAAATGTGATTTGGGGTTTGTCGTGAATGGTGTCTTCATTAACACTATTCTTAAGCCCAGTGGAGAAAAAGATTAAATCTTTTATTTAGATTTAATGAAGTGTACAAATTAAATAGTATTTAATTGGAATTGAATTGGTATTGATTTTTGGGTTTATCGTGAACAGTGTTTTAAATAACACTTGTTCTTTAACCCGATAATTAATGGAATGTGATTTTGGGTTTATCGTGAACCGTGTTTTAAATGACACTGATTCTTTAACCCAGTTAAAGATTAAAACTAAGTGGAGTTTTAATGAATCTTTAATAAGATTAAAAAGGTGTTAGAATGGAGTATCACCAGTTTTACTCCAGGCGATAGTTAAATCTTTAATTAGATTTGAACGTGAAATGGTAATTGAATTTACCGATAACACCGTGGTGTTAGATATGAAGTATTACTAGTTTTACTTCATGGGATGAATAGGTGGGGATTGGGAAATAAAATAAATGATTACTCCGGTGTGGTTCGCTAATCCCGACTAGTTTGAATCGATATTCAAAGAAGATTAAAGAATAAATTTAAAGAATTTGTCTTTGATAAAATTAATGGGAACATTTCCCAAAGTACAAGAATATCTGAACAAAAGAATATTCTAAATTGGAATGAGGCGTATGTTGTGTTTGTGTAACACTTGTTTATTATACACGCGAGTTATTCAGAAAGACCGGTTTTATCCCATTCTGAATAACTGATTCGACGTGGTGTCGAAGATGAAGACGGTGGTCGAAGACTGGAGGTCTTCACGTCGTTTGGATAATTACTGATGATCTTGATTGGGCCGTACACCCAAGAGGAGGGAATCAGTTGGTGTTCGTCCATACGTACTTGGAGATCGATGGATACGCGGGGTACTAGGTGCCTCCGGTTTCGTTCAGACCCAAAATGAACTTGTAAATGGACTGTGTGTCTGACATTGGATTTTATTCTGTGTGATTGATTTCTATTAAATATATTTCTGTTTGGCGGCGGAGAATTTATTCTCTTGCTTAACGCCCTTCTCTGAGATGTACGAGCTCAGGGGTTATATATTGATGGATATCAAACGCATCGAGTGAATTGCCTGTGTGGCATGCCTAAGTGGCAAATGATCATGGCTTCTGTTGAAGCAAAGTCTTGTGGTGGATGATCAAAGCACGGCCTGTGTGGCATAGCTTTGTGTAACGTGAATTCGCGAGCCTCACACCTCGGTTGTGAACTAAAAATGGGAGAAGGACCTCAAGGAGGACATGCGTTTCTTTCTAGCTAGAAGTGGCGTCAGTGGTTTTACACGCCCTGACGAGTTTGACTTATGTGGTTGTTGCTGTTACGAGGCGCCTCGGATATATCGGTCGATCCGGGACCGATGGAGTCATTGGACTTATTGACACCCCATAGGTTGGGGAAACGCAGTGTTCAGGCATTTTAATCCACATCGGTGGACCGACCCTGACGATCCAAGGGCCCACCTGAGTCTGGGTCCTGAGGGGCGGGCTAGAGCATCTCGAATCGGTAGAGGACTATCTTTTACCTCGGTTCACAGATGGAAATCCAACTTCCAAATACGTGACATTTGCAGTTTTGATTATAGAGCCTAGTATGGCGACATGATATATGGTACCCATGCCGTCTATGATTGATATTTATGATTGAAATTGTTTTAAACACTATACACTTATTATAGTATCAAATGACTTGTTTCAAACGTATCAAGCATGCTTTGGCTATTATAAGGGAAATGTAATAACCCGGAAGTCCAAGCCAATTTAAAATTTGTATTTTGGCAATTTTAGTGAATTTTGATTATTTAAAATGAATTATTTTAAATAATAACGATAAGAAATTTAGTTTGAATAGAATTCAAACGTATATATTTATACAGATCGTCGTTAGAATATAAATATTTATTTTTATATATAAAAGGAATTGAAAATGGCGCGGTAGTTCGATGATTCGATTTCAAAATTCAAATGAATGTACAGGATTCAAAATAAACCGGATTTTAGTAAAACCAAAAATATTTGAATATATTTGTGAATATCTTTCCAGCGAATCCGGGAAATCAAAATTTCATAGCGGGAATCAAAAGATACGTCCAGTTGAAATTTCAGAATAGTCGCTATGGAATTCTGGCCCTTAAAAATGGCCATTTTGCAAACGACCTCGGATTTTGACGAACCCACTTTTGTTGGATTCGTGATGTCAAGTTATTGCTAGGTTTCAAATTTCGTAATTTTTCGAATCAATATGTGAGCGTGGCAAAGGAAAACGCGTTTGACCAGTTTCAGTTGATTTTAATCGACTAGAAAATGGCCATTTTTCAAACGGTCTCAAAATCTGACGAAACTAGTTTTGTTAGGACTATATCATTAATACGAAGCTAGAAAATATTTTTCTGGAATTTTTCGAGTTAGTACGTGACCTCGGTAAATTGAAATGCGCGTTCAAATTCAATATATAGAGATATATGTTGATTTTGACGAAAACTGATCGAAACGATCAAATCAATCTACGATACATATCCCATTGTGTTCGGTATGGGGGTAATTAGCTATGGACGACAGGCGGTGGGTTCGATTTCCAGTCCGAAATTTTAAGTTGCTTTTTGGTGATAAAATAAAATTAAATATATATAAATTATTATATAAACCTCCTTTTACCCCCTCTCCCTTCAATACAGTCAACGTCCTTCAAAGAAAAACCGTGCCCACCCCCTCTTCAAATCGATTCCGTCGATGTTCCCCCCTCCTCCGTTCATCGCGTGCAGGCGCCGCCCCAGGGCCACCGCCGCTGCACCTCTACGGCGAACCCCACCCTATCGCGATCGGCCCTCCCTCTCTCTCGAGCCCCTTCTCTGATTTAAACCCACCGCACCACCATAAATCCGTCGCTCCTCCACGTCGCAGCCTGCCCTGTCGCCTCCACCGCCTACTGACGGTCCTCCTCTCCTCCAGCGCGCCGCTGGGCCCCCTTCAGCTCCTCCCGTCCCTTCCCCCCCTTTTCGTCTAGTACAGAGCTCGCCCAAAACCTCCTGAACACCGCTGAGTTGGAGTGCCCCTCCCTCCGCCTTCATGTGTCGGCAAAGATCCGATTTTGACAAGGAAAAAAACGTGAGTTTTCCCGTGTGAATTTTAATTTATATAATTCCTTATTTAAAGAAAGAAAAGAAAGACGAAAACTGAATTTTCATATGCGAAGATCCGATTCTTTTTTGTGTTTTAAATATACGATTTTTACATACAAAAAGAATAAGATTTTTAAACAATAAAAGTTTAGATTATTTTTAACTTTAAAAAAATAGGATTTTTAACTTTTAAAAGATTGAACTTTTATAGATGAAAAACAAATGATTTTTAGACAGAATAAAAATATAATCTTTATTGCATGTAAAGGTTAAAAATATAATTTTTATAATATAGAAAGGTTAAAAATATATATTTTTTATACTAGTGGCATATTAAAAATATAATTTTTATTCGAGTGGTAAGTTAGAAATATAATTTTTATATAAGTACAAATATAAAAATACGATTTTTATATATGTAGCGAAATAAAAATCTGATTTTTATTATATATATAGTGAAATAAAAATGTGATTTTTACAACATTGAAATAAAAATGTGATTTTTATTATGAACAGTGTGAATAAAAGTGCGATGGAATTGACCGGTAGCAAAAACAGAATCCAGACAATTCAGAGATAAAACTGGAGGAGTGGAACCCTCGGTGAGAACTTCTCACCTTTTAATTTTGTTTTCTAGTTAAAAATATATACTAGGATGCAGACGGTGTTTAGTAGCACCCGACACCCGTCGTCCACAGACCATGGACGGCTTGTATGCTTGTTTGTTTGATTTTGATGTGTAGTTGATTGTGTGGTGTGATGTGAAATATTTACGTAGTTAAAAATATTTTATAGTTAAAAATAGAATTTTTAACGTGTATTTAAAATGAAATAAAGATAAACAAATCAAATGATTTGCTGATATACACACATTTGACTGATATTGATTGGGACGATAAATTTTACACATCGCCCAACTGCACAAATAAAATTTGTGTTTGATTGTTTGAAACCCCACACGGGTATTGGGATGATATATGACATACACTAATCTCAATAATTAGCTGTATGTCGATCGGTTGATTGACAGCCTGTTATAAGCGTTGAATATTTATATTTGATGCTTATACAGTGTAGAATGCACTTTGAATGATGGTTGATTATTTGGCATTGTTGGTATATACATGTGTTGTAGAAAACCCATATAATCAACATTATATGGTAATTGATTGGGCCTCATTCCAGTTTAGAAAAGAAATATTTGAAAAAAAATATCTGAAAAGAAATATTTGAAAAGATATATTTGAAATAGAAATATTTGAAATAGAATATCTGAAAATAGAAATATATGAAGCCGTGTTGATTAGATTGACGCCATTTTGACGTGAACGATATTTATATCGATTTTATTCAAATTGAAATGAATATTAAAGTGAATTGAAATTCGAATTAAATTGAATTGATTTGAAATTCGAAATAAATTGAAATGATTTGAAATTCGAATTAAATTGAAATAGAATTGAAATTGAATAGAATTGAATTCGAATTGAAATTGAATTAATTTCAAATTCCAATTGAATTGAAAAACGAATTTAAAACGATTTATAAAATTCGTTTCGAAAGGAAATCGACGAAGTATATATTATATATGATATACATATAATATAATGGCCTGAATAGAACGCGCTGCGCCGCGGCAGTTCGCGAATTTCGACCATTGACTTCAAATGGATACTGCGGGAGATCCGACCGTCGGATTCTCCTAAAACCGGAACCGTTGGGTTCGTATCGAAAAGAGATTTCTAATGAATATTGGAAATTAGAAATCTAACGGTTGGATTTGGAATTATGTCCAAATCAAATTTGGAAAAGGTCGTTGTAAGTGCAGTTCGATGGCCATTGATGAAAATCGACTGTACGGGCCTTGATAAAATTAATAAAAATATAATAATTTATGTAAAACCATAAGAAATGATTTGTGAAGGATTGGGATGAAAAACTCCATATTTGAAATTATAAAAATAGATTTTTATCGAAATGAACTAGTTTTGACCTAGAATTATAATTTTATTTATTTTTAAATAAATAAATTGAATTTGAAAAGGGTTTTAAAAGTAACCAGAATTTCCAATAATTGAATTGGAATGGATTTGAATCGAAATTGCCTTTGGAATATTTCGATGTTGGATTTCGTGATTATACAGATGTTGTTATGGAAATTTGAAAGATATATTCATATCGTTATTTCCAATACGATATTTGTTGGTCGCATAATTTGATATTGAATATAAGCCGATATATTTTCTATTCAGAGCCTTGTATTTAATATCAAATGTGATTTGGGTTTGTCGTGAATGGTGTCTTCATTAACACTGTTCTTAAGCCCAGTTGAGAAAAAGATTAAATCTTTTTATTTAGATTTAATGAAGTGTACCAATTAAATGATATTTAATTGGAATTGAATTGGTATTGATTTTTGGGTTTATCGTGAACAGTGTTTTAAATAACACTTGTTCTTTAACCCCATAGTTAATGGAATGTGATTTTGGGTTTATCGTGAACCGTGTTTTAAATGACACCGATTCTTTAACCCAGTTAAAGATTCAAACTAAGTGGAGTTTTAATGAATCTTTAATTAGATTGAAACGATCGAGAATGTAGTATCACCAGTTTTACTCCAGGCGATAGTTAAATCTTTAATTAGATTTGAACGTGAAATGGTAATTGAATTTACCGATAACACCGTGGTGTTAGATATGAAGTATTACCAGTTTTACTTCATGGGATGAATAGGTTGGGATTGGGAAATTAAAATAAATGATTACTTCGGTGTGGTTCGCTAATCCCGACTAGTTTGAATTGATATTCAAAGGAAGATTAAAGAATTTATCTTTGATAAAATTTATGGGAACCTTTCCAAAAATATAAGAATATTTGAATAAAAAGAATATTCTGAAGTGGAATGAGGCGTATGTTGTGTTTATGTAACACTTTTATAATATATACACGAGTTATTTAGAAAGACCGGGTTTATCCCATTCTGAATAACTGATTCGACGTGGTGTCGAAGATGAAGACGGTGGTCGAAGACCGGAGGTCTTCACGTCGTTTGGGTGATTACAGATGATCTTGATTGGGCCGTACACCCAAGAGGAGGGAATCAGTTAGTGATCGTCCAGACGTACTTGGAGATCGATGGATATGCGGGGTACTAGGTGCCTCCGGTTTCGTTCAGACACAGAACGAACTTGTAAATGGACTGTGTGTCTGACATTGGATTTTAGTCTGTGTGATTGATTTCTACTAAATATATATCTGTTTGGTGGCGGAGAATTTATTCTCTTGCTTAACACCTTTCTATGAGACGTAAGAGCTCAGGGGTTATATATCGATGGATATCAAACGCATGGAGTGAATTGCCTGTGTGGCACGCCTAAGTGGCAATTGATCAAGGCTTCTGTTGAAAAACAAAGTCTTGTGGTGATGATCAAAGCACAGCCTGTGTGGCATAGCTTTGTGTAGCGTTGATTCGCGAACCTCACACCCCGGTTGTGAACCAGAAACGGGAGAAGGACCTCAGGGAGGGCATGCGTTTCTTTCTAGCTAGAAGTGGAGTCAGTGGTTTTACACGCCCTGACAAGTTTGACTTATGTGGTTGTTGCTGTTGCGAGGCGCCTCGGTTATATCGGTCGATCCGGGACCGATCGAGTCATTCGTTGGCTCATTGACACCCCATAGGGTAGGGAAACGCAGTGTTTAGGCATTTTAATCCACATCGGTGGACCGGCCCTGACGATCCAAGGGCGCACCTGTGTCTGGGTCCTGAGACACGGGCTAGAGCGTGTCGAATCGGTAGAGGACTATCTTTTGCCTCGGTTCACAGATGGAAATCCAACTTCCAAATACGTGACATTTGCGGTTTTGATTGTAGAGCCTAGTATGGCGACATGATATATGGTACCCATGCCGTCTATGATTGATATTTATGATTTGAAATTGTTTTGACACTATACACATAATATAGTATCAAATGATTTGTTTTTAAACGTACTAAGCATGTTTGGCTATTATAAGGGAAAACCCTATCCCCCGGCTTGCGTTGCATTGTGTGATAGGACCTGTGTCTTATAATAGCTTCATTTTTCCTAAAAGCATTGCGCTGTTTTGTTATATGCACTGGTATTCTTGGGAGGAAACCTGTTCCGTGTTATACGGCGTGGTCCCTTGATTTACCTATCTTTAAAATAAAGATTAATAACTGTTTTAGTTCTCACACCAGTCCCATGACTGACCTGGAGTTTATTATTTTAACCTAAACTCTATGTGCCCTTATTTTGACACGGGCAGCTAGTAGTTTTGGTTTTGTAGATTTATATTCACAGGAACCTGGTTTACAGCTGGAACGATATCCAGAAAGTTTTGTATTCGTGTATCTTCTTCAGTTGTATTTTGTATTATTTTTCCGCTGCTATGTAATTTATTGTAATCTCTGATATTTATCGAATGTGTAATATTTATTCATACTCTGTATATTCTTGTATTCTGATGGAATTGTTATAATATACAATGAAATGTTCTTCCGCCTGCATTCTATTTTGTCGTGTTCTCAAAACAATCAGGCATTTCGAACGGTCTGGGTCGGTTTAGCGACTGATTCGGATCGAGGGAAATTCCTTGTTGTCACATTTGGCATCAGAGATTTGGTTTACAAAGCTCAGAGAACAAGACACATTAGAACCGAACGAAAGAATTCATCAGAAAATGGATTAGTAATATCCAACGGGAATGACTCGTTAGAGATGGGATCAGTAGTATCCTAGAACGAGTGTAAAGAGTATATTTTTTTAAAAATGAGAACAAATTTTTGTTTTGAAGATTTAAATCGAATTTTTCGTATTTGAATATTTATTTATATTAATTTGGATAATCCAGTATATAAAGGTTTTGCATATACGTCTGATCCGCGTGTATTTGAAGTTTTAATATATTGGGTAGATATAGAATCACACTCTAGTCGCCCGGGGATGATTCTGATAATGCTGCAGCGTTATCAGTATTTATTTTCGAGTATCGAAAGTGAGATGTCTATATATTTCCGATAGACTGGTGTGAGAACCAAAATTAGATAGGGCCTATTGTTGTGATTTGGCACCAAAAATGTGATTTTTGACTATATATCAAAATTATGGATTTGAAACGTTAATCAACTAATTGATTGCTGAATGTGTTGTTTGATTATTGTTTTGATTAATTAAAATTTGAACCATTTAGCCAATTTGAACCGAATGTTGAATTGTATTGAAAATTAGTCGTATTTGCATACATATACATGTGTATCCATTGAACAGGTCATAGCAAGGAGGCTAGAGAAGAGGAATAAAATTGTTTGCCTGACAAATAGGTACATGTTTATTACATTTCTTGAGTTTTGGGTGATTTTATGAGCCGATTGGCTAGCCGCTTGGCTTTTTCTTTTTCTTTTGGATTGAAGAAGGCCATGGGAGGCTATATGAAATATCCCGAAGTCCCCGGTGCAGGGAAGGTTATGGCGAAATTTTTCGAAAATTTAGGGTGTTAGCCAAATTTTTGAAAAATTTGAAAAGTTCTTAGAAACTGAAAAGTTGAAGAACTTAAGCCGTAATGAAAATAGTGAAAGTTGAGTTAATTAGTTAAACAACTTTCGGCTTCGTTCCTTTTCGTGGACGAAAAGTTTTAAGCGGGGGAGATTGTAATAACCCGGAAATCCGAGCCAATTTAAAATTTTTATTTTGGCAATTTTAGTGAATTTTGATTATTTAAAATGAATTATTTTAGATTATAACGATAAGAAATTTAGTTTGAATAGAATTCAAACGTATATATTTATATAGATCGTCGCTAAAATATAAATATTTATTTATATATAAAAAAGGAATTGAAAATGGCGCGGTAGTTCGATAATTCGATTTCAAAATTCAAATGAATGTACAGGATTCAAAATAAACCGGATTTTAGTGAAACCAAAAATATTTGAATCTATTTGTGAATATCTTTCCAGCGAATCCGGGAAATCAAAATTTCACAGCGGGAATAAAAAGATACGTCCAGTTGAAATTTCAAAATAGTCGCTATGGAATTCTGGCCCTTAAAAATGGCCATTTTGCAAACGACCTCGGATTTCAACGAAACCACTTTTGTTGGATCCGTGATGTCTAGTTATTGCTAGGTTTCAAATTTCATAATTTTTCGAATCAATATGTGACCGTGGCAAAGGAAAACGCGTTTGACCAGTTTTAGTTGATTTTAATCGACTGGAAAATGGCCATTTTTCAAACGGTCTCAGAATCTGACGAAACAAGTTTTGTTAGGACCGTATCGCAAATACGAAGCTAGAAAATATTTTTTTGGAATTTTTCGAGTTAGTACGTGACCTCGGTAAATTGAAATGCACGTTCAAATTCAATATATAGAGATATATGTTGATTTTGACGAAAACTGATCGAAACGAACAAATCAGTCTATGATACATATCCCATTGTGTTCGGTGTGGGGGTAATTAGCTATGGACGACAGGCGGTGGGTTCGATTTCGAGTCCGAAATTTTAAGTTGCTTTTGGTGATAAAATAAAATTAAATATATATAAATTATTATATAAACCTCCTTTTACCCCCTCTCCCTTCAATACAGTCAACGTCCTTCAAAGAAAAACCGTGCCCACCCCTTCTTCAAATCGATTCCGTCGATGTTCCCCCCTCCTCCGTTCATCGCGTGCAGGCGCCGCCCCAGGACCACCGCCGCAGCACCTCTCCGGCGAACCCCACCCTATCACGATCGGCCCTCCCTCTCTCTCGAGCCCCTTCTCTGATTTAAACCCACCGCACCACCAAAAATTCGTCGCCCCTCCACGTCGCAGCCTGCCCTGTCGCCTCCACCGCCTACTGACGGTCCTCCTCCCCTCCAGCGCGCCGCTGGGCCCCCTTCAGCTCCTCCTGTCCCTTCCCCCCCCCCTTGTCTAGTACAGAGCTCGCCCAAAACCTCCTGAACACCGCTGAGTTGGAGTGCTCCTCCCTCCGCCTTCATGTGTCGGCAAAGATCCGATTTTGACAAGGAAAAAACGTGAGTTTTCCCGTGTGAATTTTAATTTATATAATTCCTTATTTAAAGAAAGAAAAGAAAGACGAAAACTGAATTTTCATATGCGAAGATCCGATTCTTTTTTGTGTTTTAAATATACGATTTTTACATACAAAAAGAATAAGATTTTTAAACAATAAAAGTTTAGATTATTTTTGACTTTAAAAAAATAAGATTTTTAACTTTTAAAAGATTGAACTTTTATAGATGAAAAACAAATGATTTTTAGACAGAATAAAAATATAATCTTTATTGCATGTAAAGGTTAAAAATATAATTTTTATAATATAGAAAGGTTAAAAATATTTTTTTTTATACTAGTGGCATATTAAAAATATAATTTTTATTCGAGTGGTAAGTTAGAAATATAATTTTTATATAAGTACAAATATAAAAATACGATTTTTATATATGTAGCGAAATAAAAATCTGATTTTTATTATATATATAGTGAAATAAAAATGTGATTTTTACAACGTTGAAATAAAAATGTGATTTTTATTATGAACAGTGTGAATAAAAGTGCGATGGAATTGACCGGTAGCAAAAACAGAATCCAGACAATTCAGAGATAAAACTGGAGGAGTGGAACCCTCGGTGAAAACATCTCACCTTTTAATTTTGTTTTCTAGTTAAAAATATATACTAGGATGCAGACGGTGTTTAGTAGCACCCGACACCCGTCGTCCACAGACCATGGACGGCTTGTATGCTTGTTTGTTTGATTTTGATGTGTAGTTGATTGTGTGGTGTGATGTGAAATATTTACGTAGTTAAAAATATTTTATAGTTAAAAATAGAATTTTTAACGTGTATTTAAAATGAAATAAATATAAACAAATCAAATGATTTTCTGATATACACACATTTGACTGATATTGATTGGGACGATAAATTTTACACATCGCCCAACTGCACAAATAAAATTTGTGTTTGATTGTTTGAAACCCCACACGGGTATTGGGATGATATATGACATACACTAATCTCCATAATTAGCTTTATGTCGATCGGTTGATTGACAGCCTGTTATAAGCGTTGAATATTTATATTTGATGCTTATACAGTGTAGAATGCACTTTGAATGATGGTTGATTATTTGGCATTGTTGGTATATACATGTGTTGTAGAAAACCCATATAATCAACATTATATGGTAATTGATTGGGCCTTATTCCAGTTTAGAAAAGAAATATTTGAAAAGAAATATCTGAAAAGAAATATTTGAAAAGATATATTTGAAATAGAAATATTTGAAATAGAATATCTGAAAATAGAAATATATGAAGCCGTGTTGATTAGATTGACGCCATTTTCACGTGAACGATATTTATATCGATTTTATTCAAATTGAAATGAATATTAAAGTGAATTGAAATTCGAATTAAATTGAATTGATTTGAAATTCGAAATAAACTGAAATGATTTGAAATTCGAATAGAATTGAAATTCGAATTAAATTGAAATAGAATTGAAATTGAATATAATTGAATTCGAATTGAAATTGAATAGAATTGAATTCGAATTGAAATTGAATTAATTTCAAATTCCAATTGAATTGAAAACGAATTTAAAACGATTTATAAAATTCGTTTCGAAAGGAAATCGACGAAGTATATATTATAAATGATATACATATAATATAATGGCCTGAATAGAACGCGCTGCGCCGCGGCAGTTCGCGAATTTCGACCATTGACTTCAAATGGATACTGCGGGAGATCCGACCGTCGGATTCTCCGAAAACTGGAACCGTTGGGTTCGTATCGAAAAGAGCTTTCTAATGAATATTGGAAATTAGAAATCTAACGGTTGGATTTGGAATTATGTCCAAATCAAATTTGGAAAAGGTCGTAGTAAGTGCAGTTCGATGGCCGTTGATGAAAATCGACTGTACGGGCCTTGATAAAATTAATAAAAATATAATAATTTATGTAAAACCATAAGAAATGATTTGTGAAGGATTAGGATGAAAACTCCATATTTGAAATTATAAAAATAGATTTTTATCGAAATGAACTAGTTTTGACCTAGAATTATAATTTTATTTATTTTTAAATAAATAAATTGAATTTGAAAAGGGTTTTAAAAGTAACCAGAATTTCCAATAATTGAATTGGAATGGATTTGAATCGAAATTGCCTTTGGAATATTTCGATGTTGGATTTCGTGATTATACAGATGTTGTTATGGAAATTTGAAAGATATATTCATATCGTTATTTCCAATACGATATTTGTTGGTCGCATAATTTGATATTGAATATAAGCCGATATATTTTCTATTCAGAGCCTTGTATTTAATATCAAATGTGATTTGGGTTTGTCGTGAATGGTGTCTTCATTAACACTGTTCTTAAGCCCAGTTGAGAAAAAGATTAAATCTTTTTATTTAGATTTAATGAAGTGTACCAATTAAATGATATTTAATTGGAATTGAATTGGTATTGATTTTTGGGTTTATCGTGAACAGTGTTTTAAATAACACTTGTTCTTTAACCCCATAATTAATGGAATGTGATTTTGGGTTTATCGTGAACCGTGTTTTAAATGACACCGATTCTTTAACCCAGTTAAAGATTCAAACTTAGTGGAGTTTTAATGAATCTTTAATTAGATTGAAACGATCGAGAATGTAGTATCACCAGTTTTACTCCAGGCGATAGTTAAATCATTAATTAGATTTGAACGTGAAATGGTAATTGAATTTACCGATAACACCGTGGTGTTAGATATGAAGTATTACCAGTTTTACTTCATGGGATGAATAGGTTGGGATTGGGAAATTAAAATAAATGATTACTTCGGTGTGGTTCGCTAATCCCGACTAGTTTGAATTGATATTCAAAGGAAGATTAAAGAATTTATCTTTGATAAAATTTATGGGAACCTCTCAAAAAATATAAGAATATTTGAATAAAAAGAATATTCTGAAGTGGAATGAGGCGTATGTTGTGTTTGTATAACACTTTTATAATATATACACGAGTTATTTAGAAAGACCGGGTTTATCCCATTCTGAATAACTGATTCGACGTGGTGTCGAAGATGAAGAGTGAATTGCCTGTGTGGCACGCCTAAGTGGCAATTGATCAAGGCTTCTGCTGAAAAGCAAAGTCTTGTGGTGATGATCAAAGCACGGCCTGTGTGGCATATCTTTGTGTAGCGTTGATTCGCGAGCCTCACACCCCGGTTGTGAACCAGAAACGGGAGAAGGACCTCAGGGAAGGCATGCGTTTCTTTCTAGCTAGAAGTGGCGTCAGTGGTTTTACACGCCCTGACGAGTTTGATTTATGTGGTTTTTGTTGTTGCGAGGCGCCTCAGTTATATCGGTCGATCCGGGACGGATGGAGTCATTCGTTGGCTCATTGACACCCCATAGGGTAGGGAAACGCAGTGTTCAGGCAGTTTAATCCACATCGATGGACCGGCCCTGACGATCCAAGGGCGCACCTGTGTCTGGGTCCTGAGACACGGGCTAGAGCGTCTCGAATCAGTAGAGGACTATCTTTTGCCTCGGTTCACAGATGGAAATCCAACTTCCAAATACGTGACATTTGCGGTTTTGATTGTAGAGCCTAGTATGACGACATGATATATGGTACCCATGCCGTCTATGATTGATATTTATGATTTGAAATTGTTTTGACACTATACACATAATATAGTATCAAATGATTTGTTTTTAAACGTACTAAGCATGTTTGGCTATTATAAGGGAAAACCCTATTCCCCGGCTTGCGTTGCATTTTGTGATAGGACCTGGGTCTTATAATAGTTTCATTTTTCCAAAAAACATTGCGTTGTTTTGTTATATGCACTGGTATTCTTGGGAGGAAACCCGTTCCGTGTTATACGGCGTGGTCTCTTGATTTACCTATCTTTAAAATAAAGATTAATAACTGTTTTAGTTCTCACACCAGTCCCATGACTGACCTGGAGTTTATTGTTTTAACCTAAACTCTGGGTGCCCTTATTTTGACACAGGCAGCTAGTAGTTTTGGTTTTGCAGATTTATATTCACAGGAACCTGGTTTACAGCTAGAACGATATCCAGAAAGCTTTGTATCCGTGTATCTTCTTCAGTTGTATTTTGTATTATTTTTCCGTTGCTATGTAATTTATTGTAATCTCTGATATTTATCGAATGTGTAATATTTATTCATACTCTGTATATTCTTGTATTCTGATGGAATTGTTGTAATATACAATGAAATGTTCTTCCGCCTGCGTTCTATTTTGTCGTGTTCTCAAAACAATCAGGCATTTAGAACGGTCTGGGTCGGTTTAGCGACTGATTCGGATCGAGCGAAATTCCTTGTTGTCACAGGAAAACCCTATCCTCCGGCTTGCGTTGCATTGTGTGATGGGACCTGGGTCTTATAATAGCTTCATTGTTCTTTATTTAGCATTGCGCTGTTTGTTTTATGCACTGGTGTTCTTGGGAGGAAACCCGTTCCGTGTTATACGGCGTGGTCCCTTGATTTGCCGAACTTTAAAATAAAGATAAACAAATGTTTTAGTTCTCACACCAGTCCCATGACTGATCTGGAGTTTATTGTTTTAACCTAAACTTTGGGTGCCCTTATTTTGATACGGGCAGCTAGTAGTTTTGGTTTTGCAGATTCATATTCACATGATCCTGGTTACAGCTGGAACGATATCTGGAAAGCTTTGTATCCGTATATCTCCTTCAGTTGTATTTTGTATTATTTTCCGCTGCTATGTAATTTATTGTAATCTCTGATATTTATCGAATGTATTTTATGTATTAATACTCTGTATATTCTTGTATTCTGATGGAATTGTTGTAATTAACAATGAAATGTTCTTCCGTCTGCGTTCTATTTTGTCGTGTTCTCAAAACAATCAGGCGTTTCGAATGGTTTGGGTCGGTCTAGCGACTGGTTCAGATCGAGCGGAATTCCTTTTCGTTACAGTTGGTATCAGAGCTTTGGTTTACAGAGCTCGAGAACAAGACACATTAGAACCGTACGAAAGAATTCATCAGATATTGGATTAGTAATATCCAATTAGAGTGACTCGTTAGAGATGGGATCAGTAGTATCCTAGAACGAGTGTGAAGAGTATATTTCCCAAATGAAAACAATTTTGTTTTGAAATTTAAACCTTATATGTATTTGAATATTTATTTATTTTGAATTTGGACATTCCAGTATATAAAGGTTTTGCATAAACGCGTCATGAACGTATATTCGAAGTTTTAATATATTGGATTGATATAGAATCACACTCTAGTCGCTCGGAGATGATTTTGATGATGGAGCTCCATCACCAATATTTATGTTCGTGTTTCGAAGGTGTGATTTCTATATATTTCCATTAGACTGGTGTGAGAACCAAAATTACTTAGGATTATTGTTGTGATTTGGCATCAAAACATGATTTTCTGTATATATATATATATATCAAATTTATGAATTTGAAACGTTAATTCACTAATTGATTGCTGGTCGTGTTGTTTGTCTATCTGTTTGATATTTTGAACCATTACGCCTAATTGAATCAAATATTGAATTGTATTGAAAATTGGTCGCATTTGCATGCATGTACATGTATATACATTGAACAGGTCATAGCAAGGAGGCTAGAGAAGAGGAATAAAATTGTTTGCCCGACAAATAGGTACATATTTACTGTATTTCTTGAGTTTTGGGTGATTTTCTGAGCCGCTTGGCTTTTTCTTTTTCTTTTGGATTGAAGAAGGCCATGGGAGGCTATATGAAATATCCCGAAGTCCCCGGTGCAGGGGAGGTTATGGCGAAATTTTTCGGAAATTTAAGGTGTTAGCCAAATTTTTGTAAAATTTGAAAAGTTCTTAGAAACTGAAAAGTTGAAGAACATAAGCCGTAATCAAAATAATGGAAGTTGAGTTGATTTATTAAACAACTTTGGGCTTCGTTCCTTTTCGGGGACGAAAATTTTTAAGTGGAGGAGAATGTAACAACCCGGAAATGCGAGCCAGTTTAAAAATTTTATTTTGGCAATTTTAGCGAATTTTGAATATTTAAAATGGATTATTTTAAATAATAACGACGAGAAATTTATTTTGAATAGAATTCGAACGAATATAGTTATATAGATCGTCGTTAGAATATAAATATTTATTTATATATATAAAAGGAATTGAAAATGGCGCGGTAGTTAGATAATTCGATTTCAAACTTCAATTGAATGTACCGGGTGCAAAATAAACCGGATTTTAGTGAAACCAAAAATATTTGAATCTAATCGAGAATATCTTTCCAGGTAATCCGAAAAATCGAAATTTCATAGCGGGGATAAAAAGTTATGTCCAGTTGAAATTTCAGAATAGTCGTTATGGAATTCTGGCCCTTAAAAATAGCCATTTTGCAAACGACCTCGGATTTCGACGAAACTACTTTTGTTGGATCCATGATGTCAAGTTATTGCTAGGTTTCAATTTTCGTAATTTTTTGAATCAATATGTGAGCGTGGCAAAGGAAAACGCGTTTGACCAGTTTTAGTTGATTTTAATCGACTGGAAAATGGCCATTTTTCAAACGGTCTCAGAATTCGACAAAACTAGTTTTGTTAGGACCGTATCGTCAATACGAAGCCAGAAAATATTTTTCGGGAATTTTTAGAGTTAGTATGTGACCCCGGTAAATTGAAATGCGCGTTTAAATTCAATATATAGAGTTATATTTTGATTTTGACGGAAATTGATCGAAACGATCGAATCAGCCTATGATACATATCCCATTGTGTTTGGAATGGAGGTAATTAGCTGTGGAGGACAGGCGGTGAGCCTCGTTTCGAGGTCGAAATAAAAAGTCAACTTTTTTTGAAATTAAATAATATAAATTAATATAAAAAAAACCTTACTTATACCCTCAGCCCCCTTTTCTTTTAAAATCGATTTACAGATTAAAAAAAGGAAAGAAAAGAACGATGGGGGGGGGGGGGGAACCCGCCCTCGCCGCTACCACCGTCGGCGTGGCCATCGCGCCCCCTAGTAGCCGCTCCATCTTCTTCTCCTTCTTCCCTCCTTGACCGCGACGACCACGAAGTCCCCCTCCGTTCAGACCCCCCTCCCCTTACCTCGCCACTGCTACCTCCTCCTTCCTCCGCCTCCTTTCTTCTTCTCCTCCCCTTCTTCTTCTCCGACTGCACCTCCTCCCAGCCACTCCTTAGCCTCTCCGATCCCCCAAGCCCCGCCTGACCCCGAGCCACCTCATCCACCGCCCCTCCAACCTCCAACGCCTTGAGCCGACGCCCCCTCTAGACCTGCTGTAAGTTTCTTAGTTTATTTTCATTTTTATTTTGTTTTTATTTTAGTTAATTGTAATTAGAAATAGGATTTTTAATTTGAAAAGATTATAATTTTTATGATGACAAAGTTATGGGATATTCTATAAGTAAAAAGGCGATTTTTAACCATATGAAAGCGAAGATATAGAAAGGTTAAAAATATAATTTTTATAATATAGGAAGGTTAAAAATATAATTTTTATATATTAGAAATATTAAAGATGTTATTTTTATAGAATAGAGATAATAAAAATATGATTTTTATAGTATAGAAAGAATAGAAATACGATTTTTATATTATATAACTAGTGAAAAGTTGATCTTTAGATATGTAGCGAAATAAAAATCTGATTTTTATTATATATATAGTGAAGTAAAAATGTAATTTTTATAGCGATGAAATAAAAATTCGATCTTTATTTATGAAGTAGAAATATAAAAATGTAATTTTTATATGGAAAGAAGCGTTGTAAAAATATGATTTTTATTTATTGAAATGAAGCAATAAAAATATAATTTTTATTTGAACAGCGTGAAAAGAACTGCATAGGAATTTCAAGCTGCTCCAGACGGTTCAGTAGTTCAAAAGCAAAGCACGGCGGAGTGGAATCCTCTGTGACAACTTCTCACTTTTAATTTAATTTTCTAGTTAAAATATATACTAGGATGCAGACGGTGTTTAGTAGCACCCGACACCCGTCGTCCACAGACCATGGACGACTTGTATGCTTGGTTGTTTGATTTTGATGTGTAGTTGATTGTGGGATGTGATGTGAAATGAAATAAAACATTTTATAGTGGGAAATATTTTATAGTTAAAAATAGAATTTTTAACGTGTATTTAAAATAAATATTTATAAATAAATCGGAGATTTGTTTATATACACTGATTTGATTGATATTGATTGGGACGATAAATTTTACACATCGCCCAGCTGCACAAATAAAATCTGTGTTTGATTGTTTGAAACCCCACACGGGTATTGGGATGATATATGACATACACTAATCCCAATAATTAGTTGTATGTCGATCGATTGATTGACAGGCTGTTATAAGCGTTAAATATTTATATTTGATGCTTATACAGTGTAGAACGCACTCTGGATGATGGTTGATTATTTCTATTGCAGTTTTGAAATAGAAATATTTGAAAAAGAAATATTTGAAATAGAATATTTGAAAATAGAAATATATGAAGCCGTGTTGATTAGATTGACGCCATTTGACGTGAACGATATTTATATCGATTTTATTTAATTTTCAATGTATATTGAAAGTGTTTTCGAAATTTGAATTATATTGAAAGTGATTTCGAAATTTGAATTATATTGAAAATGATCGAAATTCGAACTGAAATTGAATGGAAATTGAATTCAAATTGAAATTGAATAGAATTGAATTCGAATTAAAT
The DNA here is from genome assembly GCA_030737875.1 of Allium sativum. Classification (NCBI taxonomy): domain Eukaryota; kingdom Viridiplantae; phylum Streptophyta; class Magnoliopsida; order Asparagales; family Amaryllidaceae; genus Allium; species Allium sativum. The sequence continues at coordinate 771,570,501 of CM060924.1, read as the reverse complement.
TGAAATAAATTGAAATTCGAATTAAATTGAGTGGAATGGAAATTCGAATTAAATTGAAATCGAATTGAAATTGAGTTGAAATTGAATTGAAATCGATTTGAAATGAATTTAAAACGAATTTATATTGGAATATTCAATTTTGATATGAAATTGAATATGAAGTTGAAACCGTTTTGAAAATGAATTTAAAACGATTTATAAAGCACGTTTTGAATTGAAATCGACGAAGTATATGTTATACATATTATATATATAATATGATGGCCTGAATAGAACGCGCCGCGCAACGGCAGTTCGTGAATTTCGACCATTGACTTCGAACGGATATTGTGGGAGATCCGACCGTCGGATTCTCCTAAAACCGGAACCGTTGGGTTCATATCGAAAAGAGCTTTCTAACGAATATTAGAAATTTTAAATCTAACGGTTGGATTTGGAATTATGTCCAAATCAAATTTGAAAAAGGTCGCTGTAAGTGCAGTTCGATGGCCGTTGATGGAAATCGACTGTACGGGCCTTGATAAAATTATTAAAAATATCAATAATTTGTGTAGAATCATAAGAAATGATTTGTGAAGAATTGGGATGAAAAACTCCATATTTGAAAAGATAAAAATATATTTTTATCGAGATGAACTAGTTTCGAACTAGAATAATAATTTATTTATTTTTAAAAATAAATAAATTGAATTTGAAAAGGGTTTTAAAAGTAACCAGAATTTCCAATAATTGAATTGGAATGGATTTGAATCGAAATTGTCTTCGGAATATTTCGATGTTGGATTTCGTGATGATACAGATATTGTTATGGGAATTTGAAAGATATATTAATATCGTTATTTCCAATACGATATTTGTTGGTCGTAGAATTTGATATTGAATATAAGCCGATATATTTTCTATTCAGAGCCTTGTATTTAATATCAAATGTGATTTGGGGTTTGTCGTGAATGGTGTCTTCATTAACACTGTTCTTAAGCCCAGTGGAGAAAAAGATTAAATGTTTTATTTAGATTTAATGAAGTGTACCAATTAAATAATATTTAATTGGAACTGAATTGGTATTGATTTTTGGGTTTATCGTGAACAGTGTTTTAAATAACACTTGTTCTTTAACCCGATAATATATGGAATGTGATTTTGGGTTTATCGTGAACCGTGTTTTAATTGACACTGATTCTTTAATCCAGTTAAAGATTAAAACTAAGTGGAGTTTTAATGAATCTTTAATCAGATTAAAAAGGTGTTAGAATGGAGTATCACCAGTTTTACTCCAGGCGATAGTTAAATCTTTAATTAGATTTGAACGTGAAATGGTAATTGAATTTACCAATAACACTGTGGTGTTAGATATGAAGTATTACTAGTTTTACTTCATGGGATGAATAGGTGGGGATTGGGAAATAAAATAAATGATTACTCCGGTGTGGTTCACTAATCCCGACTAGTTTGAATCGATATTCAAAGAAGATTAAAGAATAAATTTAAAGAATTTATCTTTGATAAAATTAATGGAAACTTTTCCCAAAGTACAAGAATATCTGAACAAAAGAATATTCTAAATTGGAATGAGGCGTATGTTGTGTTTGTGTAACACTTGTTTATTATAAAGTGAGTTATTCAGAAAGACCGGGTTTATCCCATTCTGAATAACGGATTCGACGTGGTGTCGAAGATGAAGACGGTGGTCGAAGACCGGAGGTCTTCACGTCGTTTGGATAATTACCGATGATCTTGATTGGGCCGTACACCCAAGAGGAGGAAATCAGTTGATGATCGTCCAGACGTACTTGGAGATCGATGGATATGCGGGGTACTAGGTGCCTCCGGTTTCATTCAGACCCAGAACGAACTTGTAAATGGACTGTGTGTCTGACATTGGATTTTATTCTGTGTTATTGATTTCTACTAAATACATATCTGTTTGGCGGCGGAGAATTTATTCTCTTGCTTAACGCCCTTCTCTGAGACGTACGAGCTCAGGGGTTATATATTGATGGATATCAAACGCATGGAGTGAATTGCCTGTGTGGCATGCCTAAGTGGCAAATGATCAAGGCTTCTGTTGAAAAGCCAAGTCTTGTGGTGGATGACCAAAGCACGGCCTGTGTGGCATAGCTTTGTGTAACGTGAATTCGCGAGCCACACACCTCGGTTGTGAACTAAAAACGGGTGAAGGAACTCAGGGAGGACATGCGTTTCTTTCTAGCTAGAAGTGGCGTCAGTGGTTTTACACGCCCTGACGAGTTTGACTTATGTGGTTGTTGCTGTTGCGAGGCGCCTCGGATATATCGGTCGATCCGGGACCGATGGAGTCATTGGACTCATTGACACCCCATAGGGTGGGGAAACACGGTGTTCAGGCATTTTAATCCACATCGGTGGACCGACCCTGACGATCCAAGGGCCCACCTGAGTCTGGGTCCTGAGGGGCGGGCTAGAGCGTCTCGAATCGGTAGAGGACTATCTTTTGCCTCGGTTCACAGATGGAAATCCAACTTCCAAATACGTGACATTTGCGGTTTTTATTGTAGAGCCTAGTATGGCAACATGATATATGGTACCCATGCCGTCTATGATTGATATTTATGATTGAAATTGATTTAAACACTATACACTTATTATAGTATCAAATGACTTGTTTTAAACGTATCAAGCATGCTTTGGCTATTATAAGGGAAAACCCTATCCTTCGGCTTACGTTGCATTGTGTGATGGGACCTGGGTCTTATAATAGCTTCATTGTTCTTTATTTAGCATTGCGCTGTTTGTTTTATGCACTGGTGTTCTTGGGAGGAAACCCTTTCCGTGTTATACGGCGTGGTCCCTTGATTTGCCGAACTTTAAAATAAAGATAAACAACTGTTTTAGTTCTCACACCAGTCCCATGACTGACCTGGAGTTTATTGTTTTAACCTAAACTTTGGGTGCCCTTATTTTGATATGGGCAGCTAGTAGTTTTGGTTTTGCAGATTCATATTCACATGATCCTGGTTACAGCTGGAACGATATCCGGAAAGCTTTGTATCCGTATATCTCCTTCAGTTGTATTTTGTATTATTTTCCGCTGCTATGTAATTTATTGTAATCTCTGATATTTATCGAATGTATTTTATGTATTAATACTCTGTATATTCTTGTATTCTAATGGAATTGTTGTAATTAACAATGAAATGTTCTTCCGTCTGCGTTCTATTTTGTCGTGTTCTCAAAACAATCAGGCGTTTCGAACGGTCTGGGTTGGTCTAGCGACTGGTTCGGATCGAGCGAGATTCCTTTTCGTTACAAAAATTGAAGATTTAATCTTAAGTCAGCATCGTAGGTGACGTAAACTATCATGTAAACTCAGCGGAACTATAATATGTATTTAACATTTTCTTTCTTCCGAGTGAGTAAATTTGTTGCCTTAAGCAAATATAGCAAAAGAATAACGAAATGAGAAAATACGTTTGTAGAAGACTTATTTTCAGTGAACTAACCAACATATTAGTAGGATGATATATGTTCATGCTTTTGAGGTTAATATTATATTTTACATATTTGTTTATTTAGTATATTATAGTACCCAATTAATTTTTTACCTTAAAATAACTATAAATTCAACTGTAATTTTTATTTCATATTAGTATAGCTTTAAGTGTATATTTAACTAAACTATCATGCATGCACACAAATCCATGTTACGGACGTCTATCTGTTGGTGTGTGTATATCAATATGTTTACCTATAAAAACAATTGGATTCAGTCACTAATTTGTCAACTGATATGTTACAGGAATGTTTAACGGTTTTCAGTCGACAACAAGTGCAGTTAGTTGACCATTATAGGAAAGGAAAACAAAATTCATTGGGTGTAATTTAAATTTAGATAATGAGTATGTTTGAATTTAATAGTAAATAATATGTCATGGTATGGCTATGTAGTGCTACAGTCATTTCGTTCATTCCCTTGCAAGTGCAATGAAATATGGTTCCAAGCCATGTTTGGTAGTTGTCATAGAATTTCCTATATTGTACAAGTATACTTGTTCCTTCAATTTATGATTACCTATAATGTTCTCATGATTATTAAATTCTTCTATTTTGTATGTTGTTTGTCATGTACTCATGATGATTAAATTTTCTTCTGTGCTTTGTAATGTTTGTATTTTTTACTGTGATGTCATTAACGTAGTGGATACCAACTTAGCTGCACCAGTTTATTTCGACAATCTATTTTCCTTTTGTCATGCGCTAAATCGGTTAAAAAAAATTTGGGTTTTATACTTACCAACTTATAACAAAAGCTGTGTTTTAGTTTAGGGCCAAACTACTGCTCTGCTTGCTTGGAATGGGTTAGCAGTTTATAATTTTATATAATTTTTTTTCTCATTTATAATTTCATACAACAGATAAAGTTATTATCACACATAGTGGCACACTTTTTAATAGATAAAAATAGCAGCATGTTATAATTAAATAAAAAACAGTATGGTTTAAATACGTTTGACGTGATCGACTAAACTACTTTAAAGTCAAGTTTTCATACTACATACAAAACCATTATTCAACAATTACTGGTACAAATTATCCTCAAAACCGTATGTGAAAAATATTACTATAGATTTAACTTAAATTGTAATTGCTGTTAACTTCAATTCATGCATAATAACATCTCTTATTATTCCATGCAAATCTACAACAAAGAATTTCTGCCACAAAATTATTTGCACTAATATAATTTTTTCCTTCGATTAAAAAAACGACACATTTGAAATGCACACAAAACTAGCCTTACTTTCGTTGATAGTTTTAAACTACACTTAAATGGTAAATAGTTGTTTTTTCTCCTAAAAATAAATTTGTGCAGAATTTATTTCTATCCTTTTGCGAAACACGGGTTCGCATTTACATGTATATTTAATTTCTAATAGTTCACATCCCTTTATTCGGATTGTAATTTTAGTGCATTCACATATAATAAAATAAAAGCATCACTCTCGGTTCCAATTCACATTACTAATTAATAGGCTATAAATATATATATTTAAATAGGTTAACAAGTATTAATCCTATACAAAAGCATATTATTGTTGCCTTTTAGATTGTTACAAGGAATTAGGTGATCTAATAATACACATATCCAAGTACGAGGAAGACAACTAAAATCTCACAAGTAATTGTTTAAGCACATTTTCTTTATCTGTTCTGTGTGATGTATAACTCTTTTTAAAACTTCAATTACCTATAATACTTCATTAGTGTTAAACGTCTAATATATTATTAAGTATTGATAGACAATTTAAAAACATGCTTTTACACGTATTTTCATTCAATTATTTTAAACTAATTATTTTGCCAGCCCGTGTGCGAAGCACGGGTTCGCACTCGTGTGTGTGTGTGTGTGTGTGTGTATATATATATATATATATATATATATATATATACACAGGCAATGTAATAAATATAAGTGTAAAATTTTATGATCATTGTTGAGTCATTATCTGGCCCTTTTTTTTACATGATATTTATCATGCCTCTAACCTATGGGACATATAAATGATATCACTAATAACTATGTTGTTTATATATAAATGTTGTGTACCACGAAACCCCAAGTTGTACACATATTGAAATGTTCTGACACATATGTCAATATACACACACACACACACACATAGTGACTTATTCCTTTTGTATATTTTGGCATTTTAAATTGACCATGTAGGCTGTTAACTAAGATACTACTGTGCGTGTGTGCGTGTGTACACACACATGTGTGTATTGACGTAAGCTCAGATGCATTTGCTAATATATACACGTATAACAATTGCAAATATGATTTACAATAAAATCTACTTTATATATATAACACTTTATGTGTTAATAAATTCTTGATACTGGAAACCTATGCTCAACCATGGTATGAGGTTCCGGCCGGAACCACGAGATTCTGACCATCTTGGATCGGTTCCGGCCGGCATCGGGATGGGATTAGGGAAAAATCCCATCCCGATCAGAACAGACGTAAGAAAATATTCGTAGATTCAGTTACGGAAAGAGAAAGAAAACAAACACAATTCGAAGTAAATTAACACACTCAATCTCTATTGAAAACCCCTAAAATTGAACATAGCATAATTGGTAATGTTCGAAGGTAGAGAACTTCCAGCACCGTAGCTCCAATTTCGTCTTCGATATTCCACTTCGAGACAACCGAAGAGCTAAAGAAGGTTCATCTCTTCGATCTTCCTTTTTTTTTCAAATCGATGTTTCCGCCTAATTTTCCAATTTTCCCTCGTTTAATTTGTTTTGTGCAAAATGAGAAACTGGATGGAGAAAAGGGAACGTGGCTTGGCCCATTTGCTTTATTTGTTTGTCTGTTTCTACTGGATGAAGGAAAGGACCATATGTGTTGGTGGTTAGTATGTGTTAAATGATCAATGCAAACCAAATGTTAAGCCTATTACTGAGTAACATCAGACGCTCATACAATAATCGTTAACTTTTTCTGTAAACTATATTTCTACGTGGTTTTGCAATATTTATCATTAACTTTTTCATAAAAAGTATAAAAGTTTGATTTTTGGACCGAAACCGAAACCGTCCGAAACCAGTTAATTTTCAAATGACCGAAACCGAGTTTTCGAACCTTGTACTCAACCCAAGCTAGCTATTGTACATGATTTATGATTTTATCATCATAACATGTTTACTGAATTAAATAGTGCAATAAATATTGATTTATTGCTGCAACCTTAAGATAGGCCATAGAGTGATACATTTAAATGTTTACAAATATAAGAAGTGTGCATCTAGATTTTAGTTGACCTTAAATATGGATTTTAAAATGACATGCCTGGACATATATTTTTTTGGTTCTTTAATCACATTATGAGATATTAGTATAATTTCACATATTGCATCATTTATATATTCATGTTGCCATGTGTGTATATATATACACACACACACACACATATACATATATATTGTAATAACCCAGAAAATCATAACCCATTTAAAAATTTTATTTTAGCAATTTTGATGAATTTTGAATATTTAAAATGATTATTTTAAATAATGACGACGAGAAATTTATTTTGAATAGAATTAGAACGTATATATTTATTTCAATCGACGTTAGAATATAAATATTCTATTTTAAATATAAAAGGAATTGAAAATGGCGCGGTAGTTTGAAATTTCGATTTCATAATTCAAATGAATGTACAGGATTCAAAATAAACCGGATTTTAGAGAAACTAAAAATATTAGAATTTATTTGAAAATATCTTTCCAACGAATCCGAAAAATTGAAATTTCATAGCGGGAATAAAAAGTTATGCCCAATTGAAAATTCAGAATAGTAGCTATGGAAACATAGCTCTTAAAAATAGTCATTTTGCAAATGACCTCCGTTTTCGACGAAACCACTTTTGTTGGATCCGGGATGTCAAATTATTGCTAAATTCCAAAATTCATATATTTTTGGGATTAATATGTGAGCATGGCAAAAGAAAACGTGTTTTGACAGTTTCAGTCAATTTGGATCGACCAGAAAATGGCAATTTTTCAAACGGTCTTCAAATTTGACGAAATTAGTTTTGTTAGGACCGTATCGTCAATACGAAGCTAGAAATAATTTTTTTGGAATTTTTGGGTTCGTATGTGGCCCCGGTAAATTGAAATGCACGTTCAAATGAATATATATTGATTTATACTTTTAATTTAAATGAAAACAGATCGAAACAGTCGAATTGGCTTACACAGCATATCCCATTGTGTTCGGAATGGAGGTAATTAGCTAGAGGCGACAGTCGTTAGGGGCGACAGTCATTGGGTTCGATTTGGAGTTCGAATCTAAAGTCAACCTTTATGGGAATAAAATAATATTAAATTATATATTTATATATATACCAAAACATTTTAAACCTAATTTTATTATCCCCTTTCTGAAATCAATTTTCACGATCTTGAAAATGGCGATGCCTTCGCCAGCACCACCCACTCCACCGCTCCGCCTCCGCCGTCGCTCCACCCTCCCCATCGCCCGCTAATCCCTCTCCTTCGTAAGCTCCACCCACTCGCGCAGCACCCTTCGATCGAACCATCACCCAACCCGTGAACTTCAGCCACCGCAGAAACCGCCGCACTCCCTGCCGACCACCCTCGCCGCGCGCAACCGTCTCTAGCCACCGGAACGACCCCCCACCGACCCCCCTGCCTGCAGCTTCTCCGGTCCTCCAACGAAGGCTTTGATGAAAAAAATCGAAACCCTGAAAGCAATGTGAGTTTTAAAATTCTGATTTTTATTTAAATCAAGTAAGGATTTTTTTTCATGTAAAGCTATGATTTTTATTGAGTAAAGATTGAATTTTTATTATCATGAAAGATTGAATTTTTATTAACAGGAAAGATTGAATTTTTATTAACATGAAAGATTGAATTTTTATTAACATGAAAGATTATATTTTAATTAATATGAAAAGATTAGTTTTTAAAATATAAAGATTATATTTTTAGAAATATAAAGATTATATTTTTAGAAATATAAAGATGAGATTTTTATATAATAGAGAATGTAAAAATAATATGTTTATATATGTTGCGATATAATAAAAATGCGATTTTTATTATATGTATAACGATATAAAAATACGATTTTATATATAAAGTGGCGATATAAAAATGTGTTTTTTATCATATATGTAACAAAGTAAAAATAGCGATTTTTAAATATATAAACATCATATTAAAAATGTGATTTTTAACATGAACAAGGTAGAGAAGACTGCGTTGAAAGTACGCGCAAATCAAGACTATTCTGAATTTCAGAAAAAGAATGAAGGAGTGGATCCCAAAGGTGAGAACTCCTCACTATAATTTTCTTTATACTGTTATTTATTATGTAACTGCATATATGAACTATTCCCCGTCGTCCACAGACCATGGACGACTTGTTTTTTTGGTTGTGTAGTTGATTGGATAATTTGTTTTAATTTGGTTGTTTGGGCGAAATGGAATTGTTTAGATTGGTATGTGTATGGCGCAGGCCATTATTAGACTGGGGATAAGGCTAGGCCTTATCCCGTTTCTAGTATCGCGCCGTTATGCCGCCGAATTTTTTTAAAATATATTAGAAATAATAAAAATATCATTTTATTGTATAAATGAACCGAATAAATATTTTATCGTTAAAAATATAATTTTTAACGTATTCATTTACAAATCAGACGATTTGTTTATGTACACACATTTGACTGATATTGATTGAGACGATAAATTTTACACATCTCCCAACTACACAAATAAAACCTGTGTTTGATTGATCGAAACCTCACACGTGTATTGGGATGAAATTGGACATACACTAATCCCAATAATTAGCTGTATGTCGATCGATTGATTGACAAGCTGTGGTAAGCGTTAAATATTTATATTTGATGCTTATAAAGTGTAGAATGCACTCTGGATGAAGGATTGCAGTTTTCATTGTTGTTATACACATTTGTTATGTGAAATTCATATAGTCAAATTATATGGTAATTGATTGTGTCTGATTCCAGTTTAGAAAGAATGAATATTTTAAAATAATGATTATTTTAAAATAACGAATATTTTCAAACAATATTCAGAAAAGAATCAAAATACGATTTTGATGTCCGATTTGGGACGGACACAAATATTATATATATATATATATATATATATATATATATATATATATAAAGCCGTGTTGATTAGATTAACGCCATTTTGACGTGAAAGATATTTATATCGATTTTATTCATTTTTATAATGAATATCGAAAAGGAATTGATTTCAAAATCTAGTGTTTTGAAAATATTATCATTTATATATCGATGATATGGAATATTCAATTTTGATTAGAAATTGAATATGAAGTTGAAATCGTTTTGAAAACGAATTTAAAACGATTTATAAAATACGTTTTAAAAGGAAATCAACGAAATATTATATATATATATATATATATATATATATATTATAATGGTTTGAATAGAACGCGCCGCGCTGCGGCAGTTCGCTAATTTGGACCATTGACTTCTAATGGACATTACGGGAGATCCGTCCGTCGGATTCTCCTAAACCCGGAACCGTTGGGTTCGTATCGAAAAGAGATTTCTAACGAATATTAGAGATTTTAAATATAACGGTTGGATTTGGAATTATGTCCAAATCAAATTTGAAAAAGGTCGGTGTAAATGCAGTTCGATGGCCGTTTATGAAAATCGACTGTACGGGCCTCGATAAAAATATCAATAATTAGTGTAAAATCATAAGAAATGATTTGGAAAGAACTGGGATGAAAAATTCCATATTTGAAAAGTTAAAAATAGATTTTTATCGAAATGAACTAGTTTTGAATTAGAATAATAAATCCAATATTTTTAAAATAAATAAATTGGATTTGAAATGGTTTTAAAAATAACAAGAATTTCCAATATATAAATTGGAATGGATTTGAATCGAAATTATGCTCGGAATATTTCGATATTCGATTTCGTTATTATACGGAGATTGTGGAGGAATTTGGAAGATATATATATCGTTATTCTAATACGATATTTGTTGGTTTCAGAATTTGATATTGAATATAAGCCGATATATTTTTGAGACGACCCCAAAACCCCGTACGACAGTGTCAAGGGTAATCTTTGGAATATAACACATAAACAGATAACAGCAGAACATAAATAAATAAATAAATACATCAGATAATGTACAAATAATACACTGGATAAACATAATCATCAGAGTTACACAGTATACAGGATCATACTTAGTACAAATACAGTTCAGCTACACATAAATGTCTACAGCGGAAAACAAACATAATATGTATAATAGGAGCTGAATAGCATAAAAAGAGATAAATGATAAAATCCGTCTTCAGCTCCAGCTATCCAGAAAGAGCATGCTAAAACCTGAATACAAGGCTGCCCGTGTAGAAACAGGGGCACCCGAGTTTGCAAGTGAAACAAACTACGAGTCAGTCATGGGACTGGTATGAGAAATCTACTTAACACATTTCATAATATGGCTAATCATAGGACCACGCCACTTTCGCAGAACGGGTTTACTCCATTGGATTGTCAGTTCTTTAAAACAAGTAAATCTTTTAAACATCACAATGCTCTTTATAAAAATGAAGCCATTATAAGACTCAGTTCCCATCACATAATGCAACGCAAATCGGAGGATAGAGTTTTACCTTATAATGGCCAAAATATGCTTGATACGAATAACACAAAAGCATTTGATATTATTACTAGTGTCTATATGTTTCAAAAACAATTTCAATCATAACTATCAATCATAGACGGCATGGGTACCATATATCATGTCGCTATATATAGGTATACAATCAAAACCGCAAAGTCACGTATTTGGAAATTGGATTTCCGTCATGAACCAAGGCAAAAGATAGTCCTTATCGAATTTGAGACTCTCTAGCCCGAGCCTCAGGCAAGCGCTCAGGCAAACCTTAGATCGTCAGGGTCGGTCCACTGATGTGGATTATTATGCCTGAACACTGCGTTTCCCCGCCTTTTGGGGCGTAAATGAGCCAACGAATGACTCCATCAGCTTCACATAGTCACCGATATATCCGAGGCGCCTCGCAACAGCAACAACCACACAGGTGAAAATAATATAAATGTCAACCAGTTTAAGCATTGACACCACCTCCAACTAGAAGGAAACGCATGCCCTCCCTGATGTCCTCTCCCGTTTCTGGTTCATACCGTGGTGTGAGGCTCGCGAATTCACGTTATACACAAAGCTATGCCACACAGACCATGCTTTGATCATCAACCACAAGACTTTGCTTTTCAACAGAAGCCTTGATCACTGCATCTTAGCATGCCACACAGGAAATTCACGCCATTTAACTGACGTCTATCAATCACACAGAATGAAATCCAATGTCAGACACACAGTCCATCTACAAGTCCGTTCTGGGTCTGAACGAAACCGGAGGCACCACATACATCGCATATCCATCGATCTCTACGCACGTCTGGACGATCACCACTTATTATCTATATTTTGGGATGCCTCCCAATCAAGACATCAGTTACCATCCAACCGAGGTGAAGATCTCCAGTATTCAACCACCATCTTCATCGTTGACTTCTTATCGTCGATTCAATTATTCAGAATGGGATAAACCCGGTCTTTCTGAGCAACTCGCGTATATAATAAACAAGTGCTACACAAACACAACATACGCCTCATTCCAATTTATCAGTCACTAACCGTAAATTAGTAAGAGAACGATTTCCCAAATATTACCCTGAAGGCCGAGACCAACATCAGATCAACACCCAGGAAACCATTCGACTTGGCTAACCTTTAGTTAGTTTCTAAATTTCACATTCTTAGGGAAAGGTTCCCATTATTTTTATCAAAGATAGATTCTTTAGTATAATTTTTATGTCAAACACAGTCAACCATCAAATTTCAAGCAAACCAGGTAAAATTGGTTTATTTCCATTCTATATCATTTATAATATTTTATAACAATTTATCGCTATTTTTATTTATTTAAAAATAGCCAATTCATTCAAACGACGCTTCAGGCCATAACGCGGCCGTGGCGCTGTTTTTCTTCAGGCTTGATTTACGCATATCTGAAAATCTAACCATTGGATCTTCACAAATTTTATATCATTATAAAGATCTTTTCGAAACGAATCCAGCGGTTTCAGTTTTGGGAAAATCCGACGGTCGGATCTCCCGGTACACTCGTTTGAAGTTTCGATTTTAAAATACGAACTGCAGCGTCGTTATTCGATTTAATTTAATTATATATATATATATATATATATATATATATATATATAAACATAATCGATTTTGGCAATATTTTTCTTCAGATTTGAATTAAACATTCCAGACAATCTGAAGCGACCCGAAACTTCCCCGGTCTCCGAAGAGATGAGAAAGAACGAATTACTGTGAGGACAAGACAAATCAGAACACAAACAGAAGAACATTTCACTGTTATTACAACAATGCACCAGATTACAAGAATATACAGAGTATAAATGAATATTACACAGAAATATCAGAGATTTAAATTACATTTAAATACATCGCAGCGGAAAATAATACAATACACAACTAGAAGAGATATACGGATACAAAGCTTTCCGGATATCATTCCAGCTGTAAACCAGGATCCTGTGAATATAAATCTGCAAAACCAAAACTACTAGCTGCCCGTGTGGAAAATAAGGGCACCCAGAGTTTAGGTTGAAACAATAAACTCCAGGTTAGTCATGTGACTGGTGTGAGAACTAAAACAGTTATTTAAAACTTTACTTTAAAAGAGAGTAATTCAAGGGACCACGCCGTATAACACGGAACGGGTTTTCTCCCAAGAATACTAGTGCATAGAATAAACAGCGCAATGCTTTTTTCGAAAAATGAAGCTGTTATAAGACCCAGGTCCCATCACACAATGCAACGCAAGCCGGAGGATAGGGTTTTACCTTATAACAGCCAAACATGCTTGATACGTTTAAAAACAAATCATTTGATACTATAATATGTGTATAGTGTCAAAACAATTCCAATCATAAATATCAATCATAGACGGCATGGGTACCATTATATCATGTCGCCATACTAGTAATACAACTAAAACCGAATCACACGTATCGGAAATTGGATTTCCATCATGGTGGCTCCTGATTCGAAAGATCGATCGCATAGTACAAATCACCGCGGCTTACGTCTCAGCGAGAGAAAACACCGCTATGCACATCCGCACTTTTGGGACTCAAGTATCACCGCGGCTTACGTCCCAGCAAGAGAAAACACCGCTTACTCTATCCCTCCGAGCACGAAGCTCAATATCGGTCGACCGAATCCACTACACTAAAAATGTATACTGATCAAACCATCAGTTTACCACCATTCCGGGCTGTGAGGCTCGCGGATCAACGCTATACACAAAGCCATGCTATATCAGCTGCGCTTTGATCATCAACCACCAAACTTTGCTTTTCAACAAAAGTATGGATCACTGCATCTCAGTATGCCACACTATCAATCCATATCGTACCACTGATTTCTGCCAATATATAACCTCTGAGCTCATATGTCTCAGAGAAGGGCGTTAAGCAAGAGAATAAATTCTCCGCCGCCAAACAGATATATATTTAGCAGAGATCAACAAATACAATATAAAGGAATACAATGTCAGACACACCATCCATTTACAAGTCCGTTCTAGGTCTGAACGAAACCGGAGGCACTTTCCTCGCATATCCTTCCATCTCCAAGTACGTCTGGACGACCGCCAACTATTTCCATCCTCTTGGGTGTACAGCCCAATCAGGATCGTCAGTAACTATCCAAACGATGTGAAGACTTCCGGCCTTCAACCACCGTCTTCATCTTCGACATCTCGTCGAATCGGTTATTCAGAATGGGTGTAAACCCGGCCTTTCTGAATAACCCACGTATATGATAAACAAATGTTACACAAACACATCAAACGCCTCATTCCAATTCAGAATATTCTTTTATTCACAAAATCACATTTCTAGGGAAAGGTTCCCATTAATTTTATCCAAGATAAATTCTTCTAAATTTATTCTTTAATCTTCCTTTGGATATCATTTCAAACCATATTATGGTTTTCCAAACTAGTCGGGATTAGCGAACCACACCGAAGTAATTATTATTTTATTTCCCAATCCCAACCTATATATCCCATGGAGAAAACTGGTAATACTCCACATCTAACACCACTGTGTTATCGGTAAAATTAATTACCATTTCACGTTCAAATCTAATTAAAGATTTAACTATCGCTTTGGAGCAAAACTGGTGGTACTCCATTCTCGATCACCTTTCAGATTTGATAATTTAAATAATCAATTCATTTCTCAATCTAATTAAAGATTCATTAAAACTCCACTTAGTTTTAATCTTCTCAAAAATCGATATCTTGCCTTTAAATGGGTTAAAGAACCAATGTCTTCTAAAACACGATTCACGATAAACCCAAATCACATTTGATATTAAATACAAGGCTCTGAATAGAAAATATATCGGCTTACATTCAATATCAAATTCTGAAACCAACATATATCGTATTGGAAATAGCGATATAAAATATATCTTTCAAATCCCCATAACAATATTTGTATAGTCACGAAATCCAACATCGAAATATCCCGAAGATAATTTCGATTCAACTCCAGTCCAATCCACGTATTGGGAGTATTGATTATTTTTAAAATCACTTTCAAATTCAATTTATTTATTTCAAAAATAAATTGATTTTAATTCTAGTTCAAAACTAGTTTATTTCGATAAAAATCTATTTTTATCTTTTCAAATGTGGAATTTTCCAGCTTAACTCTTTCCAATCCATATATTATGATTTTACACAAATTATAGATATTTTTAATAATTTTACCAAGGCCCGTACAGTCGATTTCCAACAACGGCCATCGAACTGCACTTACAGCGACCTTTTTCGAATTTGATTTGGACATAACTCCAAATCCAACCGTTAGATTTCAAATTTCTAATATTCATTGGAGAGCTCTTTTCGATACGAACCCAACGGTTCCGGTTTTAGGAGAATCCGACGGTCGGATCTCCCGCAATGTCCGTTTGAAATAAATGGTCGAAATTCACGAACTGCCGCGGCGCAGCGCGTTCTATTCAGGCCATTATATATATAATATATATATATTATATATATTTCATCGATTTCCTTTTAAAACGAATTTTATAAATAGTTCTACATTCGTTTCAAAACAATTTCAACTTCCATTTCAATTCAAATCAAAATTGAATTCTTCTTTATAAATTCGTTTTAAAATTCATTTCTATTCAATTCAATTTGAATTCATTTCGAATTCGCTTTCAATTCAATTCATTTCGAAATCGTTTTCAATTCAATTCATTTCGAAATCGTTTTCAATTCAATTCATTTCGAAATCGTTTTCAATTCAATTCATTTCGAAATCGTTTTCAATTCAATTCATTTCGAAATCGTTTTCAATTCAATTCATTTCGAAATCGTTTTCAATTCATTTCGAAATCGTTTTCAATTCAATTCATTTCGAAATCGTTTTCAATTCAATTCATTTCGAAATCGTTTTCAATTCAATTCATTTCGAAATCGTTTTCAATCCAATTCATTTCGAAATCGTTTACAATTCAATTCATTTCGAAATGAATAAAATCGATATAAATATCGTTTACGTCAAAATGGCGTCAATCGAATCAACACGGCTTTATATTTTCAAAACTTCTTTATTCTATCCAACAAATGAATATTTATCCCATTCAACACATGAATCTATATTTATTTCAACACACGACTAATCTCAACACATGAGTACTGTCAACACATCACTATTTTTATATTCAACACATGAATTTTCTTTTATGATATTCATTACTTTCCCGATTGGAATGAGGCCCAATCAATCACCATATAACGTTAATTATATGGATTCCATACAACACATGTATATAATAGCACTAATAAACAATCAACCATCAACCAAAGTGCACTACACTGTATAAGCATCAAATATAGATATCTTACGCTTATAACAGCCTGTCAATCAATCGATCGACATATTTAATCAATCAGGATAAGTGAAATTCATATTTCATCCCAACACCCGTGTAGGGTTTCAAACAATCAAACACAGATTTTTAGTTGTGCAGTTGGGCGATGTGTAAAATTTATCGACCCATTCAATATCAGTCAAATCAGTGTATATAAACAAATCGGCCGATTTGTTTATAAATATTTATTTATTCACTTTCACGTTAAAACTATATTTTTAATGATAATATATTTTATTTTAACACATGAATTTCTATTCATTTCATTTACACAATAAAAATGATATTTTTATTTTTCTAACATATTTTAGAAAATTTCGGCGGCATAACGGCACGATACTAGAAACGGGACGAGGCCTAGCCTTATCCCCGGTCTAGTGAAGGCCCACGCCATTCACACATCAATCAAAATCACCAAACAACCAAATTCAAATCACATCATATAACTAATCTATGCAACCAAACAAACAAGTCCATGGTCTGTGGACGATTGTGTCGGGTGCTACTAAGCACCGTCTGCATCCTAGTATATATATATATATAAATAGAAATGAAATTGAAAGGTGAGAAATTCTCACCGAGGGATCCACTCCTCCATTTCATTTCTGAATCTCTGAATTCCTTTTTGATATTCAATCTGTTCCATCTCACTTCTTTTCACGATGTTCATATACAAATAAAATTCACACTTTTATTTCACTGTATATATAATAAAAAATCAGATTTTTATTTCGCTACATAAATAAAAATTATATTTTTATATTCTCTGTTATATAAAAATTCTATATCGCTACTGTATATATAAAAAAAATCGTATTTTTATAACACTCCTCATATATATAAAAATTGAATTCTTATCGTCACTTCTTTATAAAAATTATATTTTTATATCGCACCTCTCCCAATAAAGATTATATTTTTGTAACTCTATCTAAATAAAAATAATATTTTTATATCTTCTATCATATAAAGATCATATTTTTAATACTCTACTTATATAAAAATAATATTTTTATTCTTTCTCTAATATAAAAATTATATTTTTAACCTTCTCCTATATTAAAAATTATATTTTTAACCTTCTAATGTCATACTACATATGAAACTAATTTTTTTCATTTTATAACTTATTTACATTATCTAAAGAAAGAAAAATAATAAATAAAGCAAATAAAGCTTACAGTGGTCAAGGAAAAGGGGAGGGGCGCTGTTTGCTCGCTGTAGTCGGAGAAGGGGAGGGTTGCGCTCGGGTGAGAGGAGGAGCATCAGCAGGTGGTGGCGCTGGAGTTGAGCGCGGCCTCCTCCTCACGCTCGCGGTCTTCTTCGATGGCGTCTGGGTTCGGAAGTGGAGGGCGATGGTTGCTTTGGGGTGCGGCGCGTTGGTATTCACGATGGCTTCATCGCAGTCTCGCGGGCTTCGTCGGTGAAGTGATCGAAGGAGGAGATGGAGGGAGGGGAGCGGCTGTCTTGGGTGGTGGGCGCGGCGTCTCTGCGATGAGGGCGGCGGATCCCTCATCCGCGATTCGGAGTTTCCCTTTTTTTTTTTTTTTATTTCTTCCGATTCGATTTATGAAAAGGGGGGGGGGGGCAGAAATTATTTAAGGAGAAGGAGAGAGAAGACTTTAGTTTTTAATTATTTTAATTATTTTATTTTCTAAAAAGTTGACTTTTACATACGACCTCTAAACGAGGTCCACCGCCTGTCGTCCATAGCGTTTTACCCCTATTCCGAACACAATGGGATATGTATCGCAAGCTGATTCGATCGTTTCGATTAGTTTCCGTTGAATTTACATTTAAATCACTATATTGAATTATAAACGTACATTTCAAATTACCGGGGTCGCATACGAACTCTATAAATTGCAGAAAAATATTTTCTAGCTTCGTATTGACGATACGGTCCTAACAAAACTAGTTTCGTCGAAATCCGAGGTTATTTGCAAAATGTCCATTTTTAAGGGCCTGAATTCCATAGCGACTATTCAGAATTTTCAACTGGACATATCTTTTGATTCCCGCTATGAAATCTTGATTTTTTTCGGATTCGTTGGACAGATATCATCTGTAACACCCCGTATGTTAAATAACTTGTTATAACATAAATCAGAGCAGAATTAAATTTAATATTCTGAATCAGGGGAAACGGGCTGTGCCATTGCGTTCGTCTCGGAAAAATACGCGAAATAGAGTCCGAGTTTTCGTAAATCGGAGTCCGTATGACCAAGTTATGGCCCGTCAAAGTTTCACGAAAAATCAAAAACAAAAACTGCTCATGTTTTGAGGCCCGGGATGAGTTTTGGGCTGTTTTTTTTGGGCCCTAAATGGTTCCTACACTTGACTTCTTCCCCAAGACATGCTTTAAAGGCTAGGATTGGTTCTAGGGTATATCCTATGGTCCTAAAACATCTAACTAATCTATATATACACCCTAATACCCCCCTTATCCTTACCAAAAAATAGATCTAAGGCCATTATGCCACCACTTAGAAAATTGGAGAGCCTCCACTAAAAATCCTAAGAGGATTTGCAAGCTAATCTACATCTTCTTCTACTTAATCATTGGGATTTGCTTCATTTAACTTGCTAATCTTGTTTTGGTGAGTTTCTATGGCTTTAATAATCAATTGTTAAATTGATTATGGTAGGATGTGATAAGACATGGCTATGTTTGTGGATGAATGTATTTATGCAAGTTTGTATGATATGTGATTTGCAAGTTTTATGTTAAATGCAAGTTAAGGCCATGTTTTATGATGCAAAACACCATGTTAAACATTTATGCATATGTGACATGTTATGCAAACTATATGTGAGAATATATGCAAGTTATATGTAACATGATATGCAAGTTATGCATGTGATTTTGTGCATGCTAAGTAGTTGGTGTTATGCATGTTAAGTATTTGATGTTATTCATGCTAAAGTATTTGACGTTATGCATGATAAGTATTTGATTGTATGCATACTAAGTATGGGGTTTTATGCATGTTAAGTGTTTGGGTTTATGCAAGTTAAGTGGTAGGTTTATGCATAATAAGTATTTGATTTTATGCATAATAAGTATTTGGTTTTATGCATAATAAGTATTTGGTTTTATGCATAATAAGTATTTGATTTTATGCATAATAAGTATTTGACTTTATGCATAATAAGTATTTGGTTTTATGCATAATAAGTATTTGGTTTTATGCATAATAAGTATTTGATTTTATGCATAATAAGTATTTGGTTTTATGCATAATAAGTATTTGATTTTATGCATAATAAGTATTTGGTTTTATGCATAATAAGTATTTGGTTTTATGCATAATAAGTATTTGATTTTATGCATAATAAGTATTTGATTTTATGCATAATAAGTATTTGGTTTTATGCATAATAAGTATTTGATTTTATGCATAATAAGTATTTGATTCTATGCATGATAAGTAAGTGGTTTTATGCATGCTAAGTGTTTGGTATTATGCATAAATCATGATATGCAAGTTTACCCTTTTAAATATGGTATATACATATGCAAGATGGCACTCTTATATGCTATGCATGTTTACCCTCCTTTAAGATGCAAGTCATATATGTAAGTTCGACATATTATGCAAGTTATGCTTACATGCAAGCTCAACATGTTATGTAAGTTATGTGTATGAGGGTATGCAAGTTGTGTGCATAGTGTTATGCAAGTTAAGTTTATGAGATTATGCAAGTTATGAGCATGATGTTATACAAGTTATGTATATGCTTAAATGCGAGCTTAATGTGATATGCAAGTATGTGAATGCTTATGCAAGTATATGAATGCCCATGCAAGTATGTGAATGCTTATGCAAGTTATGTGTATGCTTAAATGCATGTTTAACATGTTATGCAAGTTATGAGGATGCTTATATGCAAGTTTAACATGTTATGCAAGATATGTGTATGATAATATGCAAACTCATATGTCATATGTTATGCAAATCATGGGTATGATAATATGCAAGTTTGGGTTATATGTAGTTGGGTTAATATATGTTCATATATGCAAGTTGACATCCTCTTAACCCATGACAAAGTTATATGCTAAACTCATGATATTTGTGATGGATCTTTCCCTTTATTATGTCGTGAAATGAGAACGATTTACGTGGGGAACGATGGGGTAATAAATATGTTAATAAAAGTATGACTGGGTATGATTAAGCATACCATAAAAATAAATTACCATAAGTGGGAATTCACCTATTGAGTTAGGTCTACCCCATGGGAATTTACCTATTGAGTTAGGTCTACCCATGTTATGGAAAATTTGATATTAATTAGGGATAATTAATATGGGGGTGATTAATTAGGTTTAATTAATCAACTAAGACACGAGGTTGGACCCTTTTGTAGCGGAAGTCTGCCCGGAACCGACCGGCCATCCAGCAGCTACAAATGATTGGCCCAATGTGAGAGGTCTTAGTCATAAATTAAATACATGATTAAAGTAAAGACACGAGGTTAGGCCCTTTTTATGACAGAAGTCTGCCCGGAACCAACCGGCATATCCAGCAGTCATAAAAGACGGTCTAATGTGGGAGGTCTTTATGAGGTCATGATCTTAATTAATGAATTAAGAAACACTTAACCAAGGTGGAACATGTAATTAAACATGATAAAAGGGTTAAGTAAGTGCCATGGGTGGCATGTGAGAATACGATTAGAATACTTAACCAAGGTGGAACATGTAATTAAACATGATTAAGGGGTTAAGTAAGTGCCATGGGTGGCATGTGAGAATACGATTAGAATACTTAACCAAGGTGGAACATGTAATTAAACATGATTAAGGGGTTAAGTAAGTGCCATGGGTGGCATGTGGGAATCTAGTGGGTGCCCTAAGTGGCAATTGAAATATGATTAAAGGACTTAACCAAGATTTATAACATGTAAGGGGACATGGTTAAAGGGTTAAGTGGGATGCACTAGATTAAACGACAAGCTTAAGTAGTAGCTTGTGGGGGCCCATCTCAACCAATATCCCAAACGTATCTTTGTAGGCTCGACTCTAGTCGGGTGACGGGACACGCATATTGGGCTTGACTGTAAGAGGCCAAAACGAGTTAGCGGTGGCAACGCGGGATCAACGGGTTTTATATGCGTGTGTGGACCCGGGCTGGTTGGTAAGTCGTTGTTGCATCGTGTAGATATAAAGCCGTGCACAGTGATATTATATGGTAGCCACTTTGGGGAATGATACACCCCCTTTTGTGGGACCAGCACGGGTATCTACGGTAGGGAGCCGATCGCTTGGGGGTAGTGGGTGCACCTAGTAAAAATAGGGGCAGACGGCACCTGCGTAGGGGTACAAGAAACTACCGGGTAAAAATTACTAAGTACACTTAGTGGGATCAACCTTTAAGTAGGAATTACTCTTGGTGGGTAGAACTGGTGTGGTGCAGTGTAGGAATTACCCTTGGGTGAATAAGTCTGGGGTGGTGTAATCTAATAATTATCCTTGGGAGGATAAAAGCGTCTTCTCGGTTATCTTAGTACACCCTATGTTTTGTTGGCTACTTAGTGTGGTCATTATCCCCAGAGGTACCGTACCTTATTTATGTCATACCCTAATTACTTTAATGGTTGTATTGTTAGGGTTATAGGACTCACTCAGACTTATGTCTGACCCCGTTGTTTTTATCTTTTTCCCAACCCTCAGGTCCTACGGTGGATCCTAGCGGTAGTAGAGCTTGATCGGATTTCTGTTTCCAGTCTTGAGGAGCTTGGGTAGATGTAAAGCTCCAGTTATCCAGTTATCTTTTCTTTTCTTATGGCTATTGTATGAGAGAGTGGGATTATGTACTTCTTTATTTTGATGAATATTGTACTTGACTTTTATCGTGGTTTTTATGATATAACCAGACATGTTTATTTCCGCTGTTATGAGATGATGTTTTAAAATTTCAAGTACTATTCATACCTGTCTTGTTGTAATTTTTCTGTTCTATATTCACTAAAATACTCCACCGATGCTATGGCATTCCCTTTGTGAGTGACCCTAGCGGGCGTGGGGTGTTACATGTGGTATCAGAGCAAAGGTTACCGGAACAGATAAAATTTTTAGAAAACTATTTTTCTAAAACATTTTTGGAAAGGAGTATTTTCAAAAACATGTCTTTTAAGAGAAAAGTTTTTGAAAGGAAGGCATAATCCCCAATAGCCATATCTATATCTTTCGAATTCTCCATTTTGAATCTCTTCCTTTCTCTCGTTTTGAGTTTCCCCTCCGCGTATAGATGATCTTTCTAAGATAGATAAGGATGGAAAACCACTTCAAGGGACTTAGACGTTAGTCGGATTAGAAGTTGGTTCAAGAAGGAGGAGGACTGGTAGGTATCTATTGGATAAACGATGGGAGGAAGGCTCAAATAGTTGTTTGGTTAATGAAAGATGAAACCTCATTGGTGGGAGGTTACGAGTGGAGAATAGGGAAGAAGAAGGCAAGTGGTTATCCTTTTAAGAGGAATAGGACACCTTATTAGGATTGTTCAAAGAAGCAAGGGCAAGGTATGGAATCTTCTGGAGGGTAGTTGTATTCCCTCACGACTAGGGTACCAGGTGGGGATAAGACCGTCTAGGTTGGAATTTGGATTTCTTTATTATCCAATTCAAACTTTATTTGATCCTGATATATCGAGTTCGTTTATCTCACCATTGATAGTTGAGTCACTGCACTTAGACACCAGTTTGGTAGATGATCCCTTAGTTGTTTCAAACCCAGTTGGGGCTCCATGATATGTTTGGGTTTGAAAGTTTCTATACTTAGCGTTGAGTTTAGATGTGATGCTTGTTGGGCTTCACGGGCTATGGGTTAATTTTGGGCATGAACTGGTTATCCAGTAGGAGTGCTGTTCTTCATTTTGAAGGGAGAGTTGTTAGGCTTATGGGCCGCCTAAGTAACACTCTCGAGATCTCTTGTAATCCCATAGAATCTGTTATGCTAAGGAATCTAGAATCGCCTGACACGTTGGTCTAGAGTCTGCGATCTGTTAGAGCGGTCCGGGAATACCCGGATGTGTTTGAGGAGGTGAAGGGCTTACCTCCGAAGCGGGAGATTGACTTCCGAATATATCTGGTGGATAAGGCCAAACCAGTATCTTGGCCAGTGTGCCACATGGCTCCTAGTGAGAGGAGGGAACTCCATAAGTAAGTAGGCGATTTGCTTGAGAAAGGGTTCATAAGACGAAGTATATCGGAGTGGGGCGCTCCAGTAGTTTTTGTTATGAAGGCGGATGGGTCCCTCAGACTTTGTGTAGGCTAAAGAGAACTAAAGAAACTCACAAAGAAGAATAGACACCCATTGCCAAGGATTGATGATCTCTTTGATCAGTTGGTTGGCGCCTCAGTGTTTTAGTGGTGGACTCAGCCACGGAAGTTCATCAGTTGAGAGTGGCTGAGGATAGCATAGAAAAGACTACCTTTAGGACTCCGGATGTTTTTTTTTATGAGTGGCTGGTGATGCCATTTGGTTTGACATACGCCTCGCATATTTTGTTAATTTGATGAGAAGGGTGTACAAGGAGTACCTAAATAAGTTGTGATGGTCTTTATGGATGACATTTTGGTCTTTTCTAGGAACGAAATAAGTTTTCGTATGTGCTCAATAGGCTGAGCAGAGCCAGTATAGGATAAACGACGGTTTTTGGAGCGAGACTGGCGAGAACATCCAGAATTGGTCAAGGGCTTAATTATTTAGCCATTTTTACTAGTATCGTCTCATGTAGGTCGTCTGAATTCGAAGGAGGTATCCCTTGGGTGTTTGTCTGATATTGGTTTAGGCCTTTGGGGCTTGCATTTGGGGGATGCCGAATTCGACTAGGGTGGTCTGCGTGGGAGACGGTTATGATGATCTTGGATGATATTCTGGTGGAGAAGAGCATGCCCTACATCTTAGGGAAGTGTTGGAGACTCTTCGAGCGCATAGTCTTAGGACAGCAAAAGTGGATGGGATCTTTAGCATCCTATGAGTAAGGGTAACATGGTAGCAGACACCTTAAGTAGAAAAAGGTTGTCCTTGAGTTCATTGTTCGTTGAACGACGGAGCTTAGAGTTTATTTCTAAGTTTGACTTTAGACCTTCCGTTGACTTTGTACCCGGTTTGCTAGCTTCTTTGGAAGTTAGACCTACTCTTTTGGGGCGGATTGGAGAAGCACAGAGGGGCGACCCACAGTTGGTTGAGTTAGTAGAGAAGCTCATAAGGGGGGAGTCGTCCAGCCATTTGAGTAGGTACACCTTAGAGATAGAGGGTGTTTGCGTAGAGACGGTAGACTTTGTGTACCGCAGGACGAGGGTTTGAGGAAGGCTATTCTTGATGACGCACACCGTTTTAGGATGACCATTCATCCCGGTGGGGGTAAGATGTACCAAGACATGAAGAGGGCTTTCTTCTGGGCCGGTATGAAGAAAGATGTGGCCGAGCATGTCGCTCGATGCTTGGTGTGCCAACGAGTGAAGACGGAGCGAAAGAAACCGGGTGGGTTGCTTCACCCATTGGAGGTTCCGCAATGAAAGTGGGACAGCGCCTCGTTGGATTTTATTGACAGGTTACCCAGATCGAGAAAGAGTAATACAGGAATTTGGGTGGTGGTAGACAGACTTACTAAGAACACCCATTTCATACCTGTGAAGAGTAAGTGGACTGCTCCATGGCTAGCTTTTGTATATCTTCGAGAGATAGTTCGATTGCATCGGGTACCCTCCAGTATAGTGAGTGATCGAGATCCTATCTTCACTAGAGAGTTTTGGAAGAGTTTGCAAAAGGCGGTAGGGACTCAGTTGCGTTTGAGTACCGCATATCATCCTCAGACGGACGGCCAGACCGAGAGGGTGAATCATATTTTAGAAGACCTTTTGAGGCTATGTATCTTGGATTTTGGAGGTACATGGGAGGAGCATCTTCCATTGGCGGAGTTGCCCGACAGACTTAGTGATGTATTCTATGGGAGGAAGTGCCTACATGAGACCGCATAGGTGGTAGAGCCGAGTTTGCTTAGAGAAGTGGAAGCAGAGCGTGATGCGACGATTCGACGAGCTCCTACTTGCATCCTTGGGTCAGAGATTTGGAAGCTGAGAAACAGAGAGGTTCAACTAGTCAAAGTACAAATGGGAGATGAAGAGAGTGACGCTACCTGGGAGACGGAAGCGAAGATGCGTTCGAGGTACCCTTTTTCTTTCGGAGGGTATATCCTTTTGCTTCTCCTTCATCACATATCTTGTGCTTATCTTATCCTTAGTATGTCCTCTCGTTAGTACTTTTGACCTTTAGATAGGGTAAACCTATGGTTGAAACATGTGTTTGAGACATGTTATGTATGATGGATGCAAGTGGATGCAAGTGTTTGCTAGTGGTTGCTCGTGGATGCATATACACACACTCTAGGCACTAGATCGGCTCAATCACTTCATATTGCATATTGCATAAAATTGTGTGTAGGAAGCTATATTTATGGATGTATAATGATTGTGTTATCATATGGTTGATGCATTTTGGTGAATGATTGTGCACTCATGTAGATATTGTATGTGTCGATAGGGTTCCCTCGCATACATAATGGATGCATGGCACTATCATGGTTTGCATATGTTCATACATTAGATAGGGAACATATACACACACTTTTTGCATATGCTCATACATCATTAGAAATTGTTTTAAGGACAATGGATGCCAGTGTTTGATGGTTGAGTAGATGGTTGTTTGGTTGGTAGGATACGTTCTTCTTGACTTAGAGATTTCGGGGACGAAATCCTTTAAGTAGGGGAGAATGTAACACCCCGTATGTTAAATAACTTGTTATAACATAAATCAGAGCAGAATTAAATTTAATATTCTGAATCAGGGGAAACGGGCTGTGCCATTGCGTTCGTCTCGGAAAAATACGCGAAATAGAGTCCGAGTTTTCGTAAATCGGAGTCCGTATGACCAAGTTATGGCCCGTCAAAGTTTCACAAAAAATCAAAAACAAAAACTGCTCATGTTTTGAGGCCCGGGATGAGTTTTGGGCTGTTTTTTTTGGGCCCTAAATGGTTCCTACACTTGACTTCTTCCCCAAGACATGCTTTAAAGGCTAGGATTGGTTCTAGGGTATATCCTATGGTCCTAAAACATCTAACTAATCTATATATACACCCTAATACCCCCCTTATCCTTACCAAAAAATAGATCTAAGGCCATTATGCCACCACTTAGAAAATTGGAGAGCCTCCACTAAAAATCCTAAGAGGATTTGCAAGCTAATCTACATCTTCTTCTACTTAATCATTGGGATTTGCTTCATTTAACTTGCTAATCTTGTTTTGGTGAGTTTCTATGGCTTTAATAATCAATTGTTAAATTGATTATGGTAGGATGTGATAAGACATGGCTATGTTTGTGGATGAATGTATTTATGCAAGTTTGTATGATATGTGATTTGCAAGTTTTATGTTAAATGCAAGTTAAGGCCATGTTTTATGATGCAAAACACCATGTTAAACATTTATGCATATGTGACATGTTATGCAAACTATATGTGAGAATATATGCAAGTTATATGTAACATGATATGCAAGTTATGCATGTGATTTTGTGCATGCTAAGTAGTTGGTGTTATGCATGTTAAGTATTTGATGTTATTCATGCTAAAGTATTTGACGTTATGCATGATAAGTATTTGATTGTATGCATACTAAGTATGGGGTTTTATGCATGTTAAGTGTTTGGGTTTATGCAAGTTAAGTGGTAGGTTTATGCATAATAAGTATTTGATTTTATGCATAATAAGTATTTGGTTTTATGCATAATAAGTATTTGGTTTTATGCATAATAAGTATTTGATTTTATGCATAATAAGTATTTGACTTTATGCATAATAAGTATTTGGTTTTATGCATAATAAGTATTTGGTTTTATGCATAATAAGTATTTGAGTTTATGCATAATAAGTATTTGGTTTTATGCATAATAAGTATTTGATTTTATGCATAATAAGTATTTGGTTTTATGCATAATAAGTATTTGGTTTTATGCATAATAAGTATTTGATTTTATGCATAATAAGTATTTGATTTTATGCATAATAAGTATTTGGTTTTATGCATAATAAGTATTTGATTTTATGCATAATAAGTATTTGATTCTATGCATGATAAGTAAGTGGTTTTATGCATGCTAAGTGTTTGGTATTATGCATAAATCATGATATGCAAGTTTACCCTTTTAAATATGGTATATACATATGCAAGATGGCACTCTTATATGCTATGCATGTTTACCCTCCTTTAAGATGCAAGTCATATATGTAAGTTCGACATATTATGCAAGTTATGCTTACATGCAAGCTCAACATGTTATGTAAGTTATGTGTATGAGGGTATGCAAGTTGTGTGCATAGTGTTATGCAAGTTAAGTTTATGAGATTATGCAAGTTATGAGCATGATGTTATACAAGTTATGTATATGCTTAAATGCGAGCTTAATGTGATATGCAAGTATGTGAATGCTTATGCAAGTATATGAATGCCCATGCAAGTATGTGAATGCTTATGCAAGTTATGTGTATGCTTAAATGCATGTTTAACATGTTATGCAAGTTATGAGGATGCTTATATGCAAGTTTAACATGTTATGCAAGATATGTGTATGATAATATGCAAACTCATATGTCATATGTTATGCAAATCATGGGTATGATAATATGCAAGTTTGGGTTATATGTAGTTGGGTTAATATATGTTCATATATGCAAGTTGACATCCTCTTAACCCATGACAAAGTTATATGCTAAACTCATGATATTTGTGATGGATCTTTCCCTTTATTATGTCGTGAAATGAGAACGATTTACGTGGGGAACGATGGGGTAATAAATATGTTAATAAAAGTATGACTGGGTATGATTAAGCATACCATAAAAATAAATTACCATAAGTGGGAATTCACCTATTGAGTTAGGTCTACCCCATGGGAATTTACCTATTGAGTTAGGTCTACCCATGTTATGGAAAATTTGATATTAATTAGGGATAATTAATATGGGGGTGATTAATTAGGTTTAATTAATCAACTAAGACACGAGGTTGGACCCTTTTGTAGCGGAAGTCTGCCCGGAACCGACCGGCCATCCAGCAGCTACAAATGATTGGCCCAATGTGAGAGGTCTTAGTCATAAATTAAATACATGATTAAAGTAAAGACACGAGGTTAGGCCCTTTTTATGACAGAAGTCTGCCCGGAACCAACCGGCATATCCAGCAGTCATAAAAGACGGTCTAATGTGGGAGGTCTTTATGAGGTCATGATCTTAATTAATGAATTAAGAAACACTTAACCAAGGTGGAACATGTAATTAAACATGATAAAAGGGTTAAGTAAGTGCCATGGGTGGCATGTGAGAATACGATTAGAATACTTAACCAAGGTGGAACATGTAATTAAACATGATTAAGGGGTTAAGTAAGTGCCATGGGTGGCATGTGAGAATACGATTAGAATACTTAACCAAGGTGGAACATGTAATTAAACATGATTAAGGGGTTAAGTAAGTGCCATGGGTGGCATGTGGGAATCTAGTCGGTGCCCTAAGTGGCAATTGAAATATGATTAAAGGACTTAACCAAGATTTATAACATGTAAGGGGACATGGTTAAAGGGTTAAGTGGGATGCACTAGATTAAACGACAAGCTTAAGTAGTAGCTTGTGGGGGCCCATCTCAACCAATATCCCAAACGTATCTTTGTAGGCTCGACTCTAGTCGGGTGACGGGACACGCATATTGGGCTTGACTGTAAGAGGCCAAAACGAGTTAGCGGTGGCAACGCGGGATCAACGGGTTTTATATGCGTGTGTGGACCCGGGCTGGTTGGTAAGTCGTTGTTGCATCGTGTAGATATAAAGCCGTGCACAGTGATATTATATGGTAGCCACTTTGGGGAATGATACACCCCCTTTTGTGGGACCAGCACGGGTATCTACGGTAGGGAGCCGATCGCTTGGGGGTAGTGGGTGCACCTAGTAAAAATAGGGGCAGACGGCACCTGCGTAGGGGTACAAGAAACTACCGGGTAAAAATTACTAAGTACACTTAGTGGGATCAACCTTTAAGTAGGAATTACTCTTGGTGGGTAGAACTGGTGTGGTGCAGTGTAGGAATTACCCTTGGGTGAATAAGTCTGGGGTGGTGTAATCTAATAATTATCCTTGGGAGGATAAAAGCGTCTTCTCGGTTATCTTAGTACACCCTATGTTTTGTTGGCTACTTAGTGTGGTCATTATCCCCAGAGGTACCGTACCTTATTTATGTCATACCCTAATTACTTTAATGGTTGTATTGTTAGGGTTATAGGACTCACTCAGACTTATGTCTGACCCCGTTGTTTTTATCTTTTTCCCAACCCTCAGGTCCTACGGTGGATCCTAGCGGTAGTAGAGCTTGATCGGATTTCTGTTTCCAGTCTTGAGGAGCTTGGGTAGATGTAAAGCTCCAGTTATCCAGTTATCTTTTCTTTTCTTATGGCTATTGTATGAGAGAGTGGGATTATGTACTTCTTTATTTTGATGAATATTGTACTTGACTTTTATCGTGGTTTTTATGATATAACCAGACATGTTTATTTCCGCTGTTAT
The DNA here is from genome assembly GCA_030737875.1 of Allium sativum. Taxonomy (NCBI): domain Eukaryota; kingdom Viridiplantae; phylum Streptophyta; class Magnoliopsida; order Asparagales; family Amaryllidaceae; genus Allium; species Allium sativum. Next base: position 771,540,262 of record CM060924.1, on the reverse strand, counting down.
GAGATGATATTTTAAAATTTCAAGTACTATTCATACCTGTCTTGTTGTAATTTTTCTGTTCTATATTCACTAAAATACTCCACCGATGCTATGGCATTCCCTTTGTGAGTGACCCTAGCGGGCGTGGGGTGTTACATCATCTATTTGATCCTATTATTTTTGGTTTCACTAAAATCCGGATTGTTTTGCACCCGGTACATTAAATTGAAGTTTGAAATCGAATTATCGAACTACCGCGCCATTTTCAATTCTATTTATAATTATATATAAATATTTATATTCTAACGACGACGTATATAATATATACGATCGAATTCTATTCAAATTAAAATTTTCGTCGATATTATTTAAAATAATTCATTTTAAATATTCAAAATTCGCTAAAATTGCCAAAATAAAAATTTTAAACTGGCCCAGAATTTCCGGGTTATTACAATCTCCCCCACTTAAACCTTTTCGTCCCCGAAAAGGAACAAAGTCGAAAGTGGTTTGATTAATCAACTCTACGCTCGATCTGGCTTCCATTCTCCAACTTTTCAGTTTCTGAGAATTTTCAAAATTTCAAAAATTTGGCTAACACCCTAAATTTTCGAAAAATTTCGCCATAACCTCCCCTGCACCGGGAGCATCGGGGAATTTCAAATAGCTTCCCCGGTCCTTCAGATCTCAAAAAGAAAAAGAAAAAGCCAAGCGGCTAGCCAATAGGCTCATAAAATCATCATCACCCAAACAAAACAGTAAATTATGTAGTAAACATGTACCTATTTGTCGGGCAAACAAATTTTATTCTCTGGCTCTAGCCTCCTTGCTATGACCTGTTCAATGATATATATGTATATGCAAGCAAATGCAACCAATTTTCAATAAAATTCAATATTTGTTTCAATTTGGCTAAATGGCTAAAAATTAGCAAACAAATAAACAAACAACACAAACATCAATCAATTAGTGGATTAGAGTTTCAAATTGATAACTTTGATACATAGTCAAAAATCAGGTTTTTGATGCCAAATCACAACAATAGGCCCTATCTAATTTTGGTTCTCACACCAGTCTAATGGAAACATATAGAAATCACACCTTCGAAACACGAAAATAAATACTGGTGATTGCGCGCCATCATCAGAATCATGTCCGGGCGACTAGAGTGTGACTCTATATCTATCCAGTATATTAAAATTTCGAATACACGCGGATCAGACGTATACGCAAAATCTATATATACTGGATTGTCCACATCAATCTAAATAGATAATCAAATACAAATAATTGATTTAAATCTTCAAAACCAAAAATTTAATTTCATTTTCAAAAATATACTCTTCACACTCGTTCTAGGATAATACTGATCCCATCTCTAACGAGTCATTCTAAGTGGATATTACTAATCCAATATCTGATGAATTCTTTCGTATGGTTCTAATGTGCCTTGTTCTCTAGCTTTGTAAACCAAAGCTCTGATACCAAATGAAGCGACCCGAAACTTCCCCGGTCTCCGAAGAGATGAGAAAGAACGAATTACTGTGAGGACAAGACAAATCAGAACACAAACAGAAGAACATTTCACTGTTATTACAACAATGCATCAGATTACAAGAATATACAGAGTATAAATGAATATTACACAGAAATATCAGAGATTTAAATTACATTTAAATACATCGCAGCGGAAAATAATACAATACACAACTAGAAGAGATATACGGATACAAAGCTTTCCGGATATCATTCCAGCTGTAAACCAGGATCCTGTGAATATAAATCTGCAAAACCAAAACTACTAGCTGCCCGTGTGGAAAATAAGGGCACCCAGAGTTTAGGTTGAAACAATAAACTCCAGGTCAGTCATGTGACTGGTGTGAGAACTAAAACAGTTATTTAAAACTTTACTTTAAAAGAGAGTAATTCAAGGGACCACGCCGTATAACACGGAACGGGTTTCCTCCCAAGAATACTAGTGCATAGAATAAACAGCGCAATGCTTTTTTCGAAAAATGAAGCTGTTATAAGACCCAGGTCCCATCACACAATGCAACGCAAGCCGGAGGATAGGGTTTTACCTTATAACAGCCAAACATGCTTGATACGTTTAAAAACAAATCATTTGATACTATAATATGTGTATAGTGTCAAAACAATTCCAATCATAAATATCAATCATAGACGACATGGGTACCATTATATCATGTCGCCATACTAGTAATACAACTAAAACCGAATCACACGTATCGGAAATTGGATTTCCATCATGGTGGCTCCTGATTCGAAAGATCGATCGCGTAGTACAAATCACCGCGGCTTACGTCTCAGCGAGAGAAAACACCGCTATGCACATCCGCACTTTTGGGACTCAAGTATCACCGCGGCTTACGTCCCAGCAAGAGAAAACACCGCTTACTCTATCCCTCCGAGCACGAAGATCAATATCGGTCGACCGAATCCACTACACTAAAAATGTATACTGATCAAACCATCAGTTTACCACCATTCCGGGCTGTGAGGCTCGCGGATCAACGCTATACACAAAGCCATGCTATATCAGCTGCGCTTTGATCATCAACCACCAAACTTTGCTTTTCAACAAAAGTCTGGATCACTGCATCTCAGTATGTCACACTATCAATCCATATCGTACCACTGATTTCTGCCAATATATAACCTCTGAGCTCATATGTCTCAGAGAAGGGCGTTAAGCAAGAGAATAAATTCTCCGCCGCCAAACAGATATATATTTAGCAGAGATCAACAAATACAATATAAAGGAATACAATGTCAGACACACCATCCATTTACAAGTCCGTTCTAGGTCTGAACGAAACCGGAGGCACTTTCCTCGCATATCCTTCCATCTCCAAGTACGTCTGGACGACCGCCAACTATTTCCATCCTCTTGGGTGTACAGCCCAATCAGGATCGTTAGTAACTATCCAAACGATGTGAAGACTTCCGGCCTTCAACCACCGTCTTCATCTTCGACATCTCGTCGAATCGGTTATTCAGAATGGGTGTAAACCCGGCCTTTCTGAATAACCCACGTATATGATAAACAAATGTTACACAAACACATCAAACGCCTCATTCCAATTCAGAATATTCTTTTATTCACAAAATCACATTTCTAGGGAAAGGTTCCCATTAATTTTATCCAAGATAAATTCTTCTAAATTTATTCTTTAATCTTCCTTTGGATATCATTTCAAACCATATTATGGTTTTCCAAACTAGTCGGGATTAGCGAACCACACCGAAGTAATTATTATTTTATTTCCCAATCCCAACCTATATATCCCATGGAGAAAACTGGTAATACTCCACATCTAACACCACTGTGTTATCGGTAAAATTAATTACCATTTCACGTTCAAATCTAATTAAAGATTTAACTATCGCTTTGGAGCAAAACTGGTGGTACTCCATTCTCGATCACCTTTCAGATTTGATAATTTAAATAATCAATTCATTTTTCAATCTAATTAAAGATTCATTAAAACTCCACTTAGTTTTAATCTTCTCAAAAATCGATATCTTGCCTTTAACTGGGTTAAAGAACCAATGTCTTCTAAAACATGATTCACGATAAACCCAAATCACATTTGATATTAAATACAAGGCTCTGAATAGAAAATATATCGGCTTACATTCAATATCAAATTCTGAAACCAACATATATCGTATTGGAAATAGCGATATAAAATATATCTTTCAAATCCCCATAACAATATTTGTATAGTCACGAAATCCAACATCGAAATATCCCGAAGATAATTTCGATTCAACTCCAGTCCAATCCACGTATTGGGAGTATTGATTATTTTTAAAATCACTTTCAAATTCAATTTATTTATTTCAAAAATAAATTGATTTTAATTCTAGTTCAAAACTAGTTTATTTCGATAAAAATCTATTTTTATCTTTTCAAATGTGGTATTTTTCAGCTCAACTCTTTCCAATCCATATATTATGATTTTACACAAATTATAGATATTTTTAATAATTTTACCAAGGCCCGTACAGTCGATTTCCAACAACGGCCATCGAACTGCACTTACAGCGACCTTTTTCGAATTTGATTTGGACATAACTCCAAATCCAACCGTTTGATTTCAAATTTCTAATATTAATTGGAGAGCTCTTTTCGATACGAACCCAACGGTTCCGGTTTTAGGAGAATCCGACGGTCGGATCTCCCGCAATGTCCGTTTGAAATAAATGGTCGAAATTCACGAACTGCCGCGGCGCGGCGCGTTCTATTCAGGCCATTATATATATATAATATATATATATATATATATTATATATATTTCGTCGATTTCCTTTTAAAACGAATTTTATAAATAGTTCTACATTCGTTTCAAAACAATTTCAACTTCCATTTCAATTCAAATCAAAATTGAATTCTTCTTTATAAATTCGTTTTAAAATTCATTTCTATTCAATTCAATTTGAATTCATTTCGAATTCGCTTTCAATTCAATTCATTTCGAAATCGTTTTCAATTCAATTCATTTCGAAATCGTTTTCAATTCAATTCATTTCGAAATCGTTTTCAATTCAATTCATTTCGAAATCGTTTTCAATTCATTTCGAAATCGTTTTCAATTCAATTCATTTCGAAATCGTTTTCAATTCAATTCATTTCGAAATCGTTTTCAATTCAATTCATTTCGAAATCGTTTTCAATTCAATTCATTTCGAAATCGTTTTCAACTCAATTCATTTCGAAATCGTTTTCAATTCAATTCATTTCGAAATCGTTTTCAATTCATTTCGAAATCGTTTTCAATTCAATTCATTTCGAAATCGTTTTCAATTCAATTCATTTCGAAATCGTTTTCAATTCAATTCATTTCGAAATCGTTTTCAATTCAATTCATTTCGAAATCGTTTTCAATTCAATTCATTTCGAAATCGTTTTCAATTCAATTCATTTCGAAATCGTTTTCAATCCAATTCATTTGGAAATCGTTTTCAATTCAATTCATTTCGAAATGAATAAAATCGATATAAATATCGTTTACGTCAAAATGGCGTCAATCTGATCAACACGGCTTTATATTTTCAAAACTTCTTTATTCTATCCAACAAATGAATATTTATCCCATTCAACACATGAATCTATATTTATTTCAACACACGACTAATCTCAACACATGAGTACTGTCAACACATCACTATTTTTATATTCAACACATGAATTTTCTTTTATAATATTCATTACTTTCCCGATTGGAATGAGGCCCAATCAATCACCATATAACGTTAATTATATGGATTCCATACAACACATGTATATAATAGCAATAATAAACAATCAACCATCAACCAAAGTGCACTACACTGTATAACCATCAAATATAGATATCTTACGCTTATAACAGCCTGTCAATCAATCGATCGACATATTTAATCAATCAGGATGAGTGAAATTCATATTTCATCCCAACACCCGTGTGGGGTTTCAAACAATCAAACACAGATTTTTAGTTGTGCAGTTGGGCGATGTGTAAAATTTATCGACCCATTCAATATCAGTCAAATCAGTGTATATAAACAAATCGGCCGATTTGTTTATAAATATTTATTTATTCACTTTCACGTTAAAACTATATTTTTAATGATAATATATTTTATTTTAACACATGAATTTCTATTCATTTCATTTACACAATAAAAATGATATTTTTATTTTTCTAACATATTTTAGAAAATTTCGGCGGCATAACGGCACGATACTAGAAACGGGACGAGGCCTAGCCTTATCCCCGGTCTAGTGAAGGCCCACGCCATTCACACATCAATCAAAATCACCAAACAACCAAATTCAAATCACATCATATAACTAATCTATGCAACCAAACAAACAAGTCCATGGTCTGTGGACGATTGTGTCGGGTGCTACTAAGCACCGTCTGCATCCTAGTATATATATATAAATAGAAATGAAATTGAAAGATGAGAAATTCTCACCGAGGGATCCACTCCTCCATTTCATTTCTGAATCTCTGAATTCCTTTTTGATATTCAATCTGTTCCATCTCACTTCTTTTCACGCTGTTCATATACAAATAAAATTCACACTTTTATTTCACTGTATATATAATAAAAAATCAGATTTTTATTTCGCTACATAAATAAAAATTATATTTTTATATTCTCTGTTATATAAAAATTCTATATCGCTACTGTATATATAAAAAAAATCGTATTTTTATAACACTCCTCATATATATAAAAATTGAATTCTTATCTTCACTTCTTTATAAAAATTATATTTTTATATCGCACCTCTCCCAATAAAGATTATATTTTTGTAACTCTATCTAAATAAAAATAATATTTTTATATCTTCTATCATATAAAGATCATATTTTTAATACTCTACTTATATAAAAATAATATTTTTATTCTTTCTCTAATATAAAAATTATATTTTTAACCTTCTCCTATATTAAAAATTATATTTTTAACCTTCTAATGTCATACTACATATGAAACTAATTTTTTTCATTTTATAACTTATTTACATTATCTAAAGAAAGAAAAATAATAAATAAAGCAAATAAAGCTTACAATGGTCAAGGAAAAGGGGAGGGGCGCTGTTTGCTCGCTGCAGTTGGAGAAGGGGAGGGTTGCGCTCGGGTGAGAGGAGGAGCATCAGCAGGTGGTGGCGCTGGAGTTGAGCGCGGCCTACTCCTCATGCTCGCGGTCTTCTTCGATGGCGTCTGGGGTTCGAAAGTGGAGGGCGATGGTTGCTTTGGGGTGCGGCGCGTTGGGATTCACGATGGCTTCATCGCAGTCTCGCGGGCTTCGTCGGTGAAGTGATCGAAGGAGGAGATGGAGGGAGGGGAGCGGCTGTCTTGGGTGGTGGGCGCGGCGTCTCTGCGATGAGGGCGGCGGATCCCTCATCCGCGATTCGGAGTTTCCCTTTTTTTTTTTTTTTCTTCCGATTCGATTTATGAAAAGGGGGGGGGCAGAAATTATTTAAGGAGAAGGAGAGAGAAGACTTTAGTTTTTAATTATTTTATTTTCTAAAAAGTTGACTTTTACATACGACCTCTAAACGAGGTCCACCGCCTGTCGTCCATAGCGTTTTACCCCTATTCCGAACACAATGGGATATGTATCGCAAGCTGATTCGATCGTTTCGATTAGCTTCCGTTGAATTTACATTTAAATCACTATATTGAATTTTAAACGTACATTTCAAATTACCGGGGTCACATACGAACTCTATAAATTGCAGAAAAATATTTTCTAGCTTCGTATTGACGATACGGTCCTAACAAAACTAGTTTCGTCGAAATCCGAGGTCATTTGCAAAATGTCCATTTTTAAGGGCCTGAATTCCATAGCGACTATTCAGAATTTTCAACTGGACATATCTTTTGATTCCCGCTATGAAATCTTGATTTTTTCGGATTCGTTGGACAGATATCATCTATTAGATCCTATTATTTTTGGTTTCACTAAAATCCGGATTGTTTTGCACCCAATACATTAAATTGAAGTTTGAAATCGAATTATCGAACTACCGCGCCATTTTCAATTCTATTTATAATTATATATAAATATTTATCTTCTAACGACGACGTATATAATATATACGATCGAATTCTATTCAAAATAAATTTTTCGTCGATATTATTTAAAATAATTCATTTTAAATATTCAAAATTCGCTAAAATTGCCAAAATAAAAATTTTAAACTGGCCCAGAATTTCCGGGTTATTACACAATCCAACCGTTGGATCTTCACAAAGTGGGTGTCGTTGGAAAGATATTTCCAAGGCGAACCCAACGGTTGCGGTTTCGGGAAAATCCGATGGTCGGATCTCCCGCACTAATCGTTTGAAATCACGTTTTCAAAACACAAACTGCAGCTTCGTTATTCTATTTATTTTGATTATATTTATATATATATATAAATATAATTTATTCTTCGATTTCAAAACCATATTCTTTTCATACATTTGATAAAAATGATATTTTTATCCAACAGACATTTATTTCAACACTTCACTATTTTTAACAATTCATGTTTATAATAAAAATGTGATTTTTATTGTAAAACAATTTATTTCAAAACACGACTATTTTACATAGTTCATATAGATGATAAAAATATGATTTTTATTATAAAACAATTTCTTTCACAACACGACTATTTATATAGTTCATATAGATGATAAAAATATGATTTTTATTATAAAACAATCTATTTCAAAACACGACTATTTTATATAGTTCATACAGATGATAAAAATATGATTTTTATTATAAAACAATTTATTTCGAAACATGAATTTCTATTCAACACACGAATTTCTATTCAACACACGAATATAGTTTCAACACATGAAAATAATTCTAACACATGAAGATTATTGAAAATTTTGGCAGCATAACGACAGGGTAGTTAAAACCGGGACCGTCCCTAGTAAGGCTCCTCGCTCTACCTTAAAGCCTCGCAGCTTTTGATAATGGGGATTTCATGCATCTAGTTCGCACGCAGGCGGCATGTTTATTTCCTTTTCCACAAACTAATCCTATGTGGTTTCAACCAAATAATTCTCAACCACAAACGGGTATTTTTCAACCAGAATCAATCAATTTCAACCACAAACAATTCTAGTCAACCATTCGCTATCAACCAATTTTCACACCAATCACAACCAATAAATATCATCCATGGTTTGTGGACGAGGGGCGTGTATATATATATACACACACATATATATAAGTATATTTCACTTCTATTTCAACACATATATAATTTTTACAACGCATATATAACTTATACATCGAACATACAACTTATACATCGCTTATACATGAGGTGTACAACGCTTATATAACTCATACTTCGAATATATAATTTATACATCGTCATTTCCATATCGTTTATAATTCAGAAATATCACTTTCATATATATAATGTTTTCACATTCATATATATAATGTTTTTCATTTTCATATATATAATATTTTTCATTTCATATATATATATAATTTTCACTTCTTATATATATAATTCTCTCACATATATATATTATTTTTCATTTCATATATATACATTTTTCACATTTCATATGTATATCATTTTCATTTCAAATATATATAATTCACAATTCATGTATATTCATTTTTCACTTCAAATATATATAATTCACATCGTGTACATATATATATTTTTCACATCGCCTAAATATGTTTTACACATCGCATAAATATATTTTGTTTCACATTGTATATATATATATAAATATATATATATATATATATAATTCACATTGTATATATATTTCATTATACAATATTTCACATCACATATATTTTCACATAGAATACAAGCAAACAAGTCGTCCATGGTCTGTGGACCACGGGGAGCAGTTCATATATGCAGTTACACAATAAATAACTGTACAGAAATAATTTTAGTGAGAAATTCTCACTTTCGATTTCCACTCCGTCAATTTTATCTGAATTTATGTTCTGTTTCGATTTGAAATTGCCTGAAATTCCGACTTGCTCTGTTTTGGACACGGTCAGTTTTGTTGCGATGCTCTCGTCCCTACGATCGCAACAGATCCAGTTTCACGCGATTTGGCCCTCGTATGACAAAGTTACGACATTTGAAACTTTGGATAATTAAATATGTAGTTAAATAAATTAATAGCGCTTTCAAAAATGCTACCATCTCTTCTTCATCTACAGGCCGATGTTATCACGTTCCTGGTTCGAAACTAGGGTGGAGCTTTGCACGCAATCCGAGGCGTTAGAGCTCGATCTGCCCCTGCCACGTGGAAGGACTCCATGAGCCGCGCCTGCGCCTGGAGGAGCATCGCGCTCGGTGGCGGATCCTGGCTAGAAAACGCCATGCGACGGCTGGTGTTTGAGCTCGAATTCCGATGCCATCACCTCACGATAATCGATGGGAGTGGTATGGATCTGAAGGTGGAAGAGGGCTCTTTGATTTTGCCTGAAGAACCACGGGATTTCATTGAGTTAATTTCGAGTTTTTAGGGTTTTTAATTTTGAACATCCTGGAGCATTGAAATGGTGAAAGGCGGCTAGGGTTCTGTAGACGATAGGGTGGGGTTTTTATAGAATTTTATTTTATTATTTTTATTATTTTTAATTCCAATAATATTGGTTTTTGCCACAAACTCTAAATCCAACCCAACGACTGTCGCCCCTAGCTAATTACCCCCATTCTGAACATAATGGGATATGTTTTGTAAGCCCATTCGACTGTTTCAGTCAGTTTTTCTTCAAATTAAAATATAAATCACTCAATATTTGTTTTGAACGTACATTTCAATTTGCCGGGGCCACATACTGATTCTAAAAATTCCCAAAAAATATTTTCTAGCTTCGTATTGACGATACGGTCCCAACAAAACTTGTTTCGTCTAATTCTGAGACCGTTTGAAAAATGGCCCTTTTCTGGTTGATCCAATTTAATAGAAATCGACAAACACATTTTCCTTTAGCATGCTCACATACTAGCTTCAAAAATTATGAAATTTGAAACCTAGTGTGAAAACCCGTAACTTCCCCGTAAAGGAAAGCGTCGGATAGTTCGAGAACAAGCCACAACAGAACGCATACAGAAGAACGTTTCATTGTATATTACAACAATGCATCAGATTACAAGAATATACAGAGTATAAACGAATATTACACAGAAATATCAGAGATTTAAATTACATTTAAATACATAGCAGCGGAAAAATAATACAATACACAACTAGAATGAGATATACGGATACAAAGCTTTCCGGATATCGTTCCAGCTGTAAACCAGGATCCTGTGAATATAAATCTGCAAAACCAAAACTACTAGCTGCCCATGTCAAAATAGGGGCACCCAGAGTTTAGGTTAAAACAATAAACTCCAGGTCAGTCATGGGACTGGTGTGAGAACTAAAACAGTTATAAATCTTTATTTTAAAGTTAGGTAAATCAAGGGACCACGCCGTATAACACGGAACGGGTTTCCTCCCAAGAATACCAGTGCATAAAACAAACAGCGCAATGCTAAATAAAGAAAAATGAAGCTGTTATAAGACCCAGGTCCCATCACACAATGCAACGCAGCCGAGGATAGGGTTTTCCCTTATAACAGCCAAAGAATGCTTGATACGTTTAAAACAAATCATTTGATACTATTATAAGTGCATAGTGTATAAAACACTTCAAATCATAAGTATTAATCATAGACGGCATGGGTACCATATATCATGTCGCCATACTAGTTCTACAATTAAAACCGCAATACACGTATTGGAAATTGGGTTATCATTTATGGTATGAACCGAGGCTAGGGGCAAGATCCTCAACCGATTCGAGACGCTCTAGTCCGCCCCTCAGGAACAGCCGCAACTGCCCCCTGGATCGTCAGGGCCGGTCCACCGATGTGGATTATAATGCCTGAACAATACGTTTCTCCGCCCTTTGGGGCGTAAGCCTGGCCCGTCAGCCGACCAGAAGCATCGGCCGAAACCGATATCACGAGGCGCCTCGCTTTTCAGCAAGTAATAATAAGCAATATCCACATGAGTCAAACTCGTCAGCCAGTTCAAGCACTGACGCCACTCATAACTAGAAAGAAAATGCATGTCCCCCCTGAGGTCCGTCTCCCGTTTTTGATTCATACCGGGTGTGATACTCGCGAATCAACGTTACACAAAGCTACGCCACAAAGGCCGTGCTTCGATCATCAACCACAAGACTTTGCTTTTCAACAGAAGCCTTGATCATTTGCATCTTAGCATGCCACACAGGCAATTCACTCCATGCGATTGATATCCATCAATATATAACCCCTGAGCTCGTACGTCTCAGAGAAGGGCGTTAAGCAAGAGAATAAATTCTCCGCTGCCAAACAGATATATATTTAATAGAGATCAACCACACGGACTAAAATCCAATGTCAGACACACAGTCCATTTACAAGTCCGTTCTGGGTCTGAACGAAGCCGGAGGCACCTAGTACCCCGCATATCCATCGATCTCCAAGTACGTCAGGACGATCACTAACTGTTTCCATCTTCTTGGGTGTACAGCCCAATCAAGATCATCAGTAATTACCCAAACGACGTGAAGACCTCCGGTCTTCGACCATCGTCTTCATCTTCGACTTATCGTCGTATCAGTTATTCAGAATGGGATAAACCCGGTCTTTCCGAATAACTCGCGTATATTTTGAATAAGTGTTACACAAACACAACATACGCCTCATTCCAATTCATTAGTCACTAACCGTAAATTAATCAAGAGAATAATTCCCCAAATATTAACCCCGAAGGCCGAAACCAACATCAGATCAATATCCAGAAAACCATTCTACTTAGCTAACCGACAGTTAGTTTCTAATTTCACATTCATAGGGAAAGGTTCCCATTAATTTTATCAAAGATAAATTCTTGAATTTATTCTTTAATCAACTTTTGAATATCAATTCAAACTAGTCGGGATTAGCGAACCTTACCGAAGTAATCATTTGTTTTAATTTCCCAATCCCAACCTATTCATCCCATGAAGTAAAACTGGTAATACTTCATATCTAACACCACAGTGTTATCGGTAAATTCAATTACCATTTCACGTTCAAATCTAATTAAAGATTTAACTATCGCCTGGAGCAAAACTGGTGATACTCCATTTTCGATCATTTCAATCTAATTAAAGATTCATTAAAACTCCACCTAGTTTTAATCTGTGACTGGGTTAAAGAATCCGTGTCATTTAAAAACACAGTTCACAATAAACCCAAAATCACCTTCATTAATTATCGGGTTAAAGAACGAGTGTTATTTAAAAACACTGTCCACGATAAACCCAAAAATCAATTCCATTAATTATCGGGTTAAAGAACAAGTGTTATTTAAAACACTGTTCACAATAAACCCAAAAATCATTCCCAATTCAATTCCAATTAAATATCATTTTTAATTGGTACACTTCATTAAATCTAAATAAAAAGATTTAATCTTTTCTCAACTGGGTTCAAGAACAGTGTTAGTGAAGACACCATTCACGACAAACCCAAATCACATTTGATATTCAATATAAGGCTCTGAATAGAAAATATATCGGCTTATATTCAATATCAAATTCTACGATTAACAAATGTCGTATTGAAAATAACGATATAAATATATATCTTTCTAATTTCCATAACAACATCTGTATAATCACGAATTCCAACATCGAAATATTCCGAAGACAATTTCGATTCAAATCCACTCCAATGCAATCATTGGAAATTTTGGTTATTTTCAAAACCCTTTTCAAATTCAATTTATTTATTTAAAAATAAATAGAATTATATTTCTAGTTCAAAACTAGTTCATTTCGATAAAAATCTATTTTTATCTTTTCAAATATGGAGTTTTTCATCCTAAATCTTCACAAATCATTTCTTATGATTTTACACAAATTATTACTATTTTTAATAATTTTATCAAGGCCCGTACAGTCGATTTCCAACAACGGCCATCGAACTGCACTTACAACGACCTTTTACCAATTTGATTTGGACATAATTCCAAATCCAACCGTTAGATTTCTGATTTATCACATTCGTTAGAAAGCTCTTTTCGATACGAACCCAACGGTTCTGGTTTTAGGAGAATCCGACGGTCGGATCTCCCGTAATGTCCTTTTGAAATAAATGGTCGAAATTTACGAACTGCCGCGGCGCGGCGCGTTCTATTCAGGCCATTATATTATATATATATATATATATATATATAATATATATAATATATTTTTCGTCGATTTCATTTAAAACTAATTTTATAAATAGTTTTAAATTCGTTTCAAAAGCAATTTCAACTTCCATTTCAATTCAAATCAAAATTGAATTCTTCTTTATAAATTCGATTTAAAATTCATTTCTATTCAATTCGAATTTCAATTCAATTTGAATTCATTTCAATTCGCTTTCAATTCCATTTGAATTCGTTTTCAATTCAATTCATTTCGAAATCGTTTTCAATTCATTTTGAATTCGTTTTCAATTCAATTCATTTCGAAATCGTTTTCAATTCATTTTGAATTCGTTTTCAATTCAATTCATTTCGAAATCGTTTTCAATTCAATTCATTTCGAAATCGTTTTCAATTCATTTTGAATTCGTTTTCAATTCAATTCATTTCGAAATCGTTTTCAATTCATTTTGAATTCGTTTTCAATTCAATTCATTTCGAAATCGTTTTCAATTCATTTTGAATTCGTTTTCAATTCAATTCATTTCGAAATCGTTTTCAATTCATTTTGAATTCGTTTTCAATTCAATTCATTTCGAAATCGTTTTCAATTCAATTCATTTCGAAATCGTTTTCAATTCAATTCCTTTCGAAATGAATAAAATCGATATAAATATCGTTCACGTCAAAATGGCGTCTATCTAATCAACACGGCTTCATAAATTTCTATTTTCAAAATAGTTGTTATTATCAAAATATTTCGTTCAACACATGACCAATCTCAATGAATGAGTACTGTCAACACATGAACTTTTATTTTATATTGATAAAGATGTAAATTTTATTACTAAAATATTTCGTTCAACACATGACCAATCTCAATGAATGAGTACTGTCAACACATGAACTTTTATTTTATATTGATAAAGATGTAAATTTTATTACTAAAATATTTCGTTCAACACATGACCAATCTCAATGAATGAGTACTGTCAACACATGAACTTTTATTTTATAATATTCTTTATTTTTCAAATTGGAATGAGGCCCAATCAATTACCATATAAAGTTAATTATATGGATTTTCATACATCACATGTATATAATAGCATTGAAAAATAATCAACCATCAACCAAAGTGCACTACACTGTATAAGCATCAAATATAAATATCTAACGCTTATAACAGCCTGTCAATCAATCGATCGACATATTTAATCAATCAGGATGAGTGAACTGCATATTTCATCCTAACACCCGTGTGGGGTTTCAAACAATCAAACACAGATTTTTATTCGTGCAGTTGGGCGATGTGTAAAATTTATCGTCCCAATCAATGTCATTCAAATAGGTGTACATAAACAAACCGTTCGGTTTGTAAATGAATATTTATTTATTCACATTCACGTTAAAAATTATATTTTTAACGATAAAACATTTTATTCCAACATATGAATTTCTATTAAGTTCATTCTTTAAATAAAATGATATTTTTATTTTTCTAACACGTTTTAGAAAATTTCGGCGGCATAACGGCACGATACTAGAAACGGGACAAGGCCTAGCCTTATCCCCGGTCTAGTGAAGGCCCACGCCATTCACTCATCAATCAAATCAATTTCATTTTGCAAACCACAAAATTTGGAGTAAGGGTCTAACCTAGCCTTACTCCTACGCCTTATAACGGTGCACGTCTAATCCTAACCAATTTATCGATTCGATTTTTCACACCACAAACCACATTCAAACCAATATCGCAATCAATCACCAAACAGTCAAACAAACAAGTCCATGGTCTGTGGACGATTGTGTCGGGTGCTACTAAGCACCGTCTGCATCCTAGTATATATATATAACTAGAAAAGAAATAGAAAGGTGAGAAATTCTCACATAAAGCTATCCTAGCTCCACGGCACTTCTAATGCAGGAAATCTTCGCCAACTCGCCTTCTGTCGCTTTAGTTGTCCGCTTTCACTACATATGTAAAAATCGAACTTTTACTTCGCTATTCAATATATAAAAATTGAATTTTTATTATGCTATTTTCCATATAAAGATTTCGCCTTTATAAAAACATGGACTTCGCTTTTTCAAATTTAAAGATTTCATCTGTATAAAAATCTCATTTTTATTTTTCCTACACATATAAAGATGACATTTTTAATATCCCGATCAGGTAAAAATTATATTTTTAACTCTTTACATAAACAAAAATCATATTTTGACATCACCTATATAGTAAAGACTATATTTTTAATACTTTAAAAATATAAAAATCATATTTTTAATATGCCATTAGTATAAAAATTATATCTTTAACTTTCCTATATTATAAAAATTATATTTTTACTATTCTACATTAATAAAAATTAAATTTTTATTTTCCCTATCATATAAAAAAAATCAAAATTTTATTGTCATACATATATAAAAATTACCTTTTTATATTCGTTACTTCATTATAAGAAACCTATCTTTTCAAATAAACAAAATCAAATCTTTTATCGTTATGAAAAATCATATCCTTGGCTAATTAAAAATCGACTCTTTGTCATATAAAAATCAAAATTTTATATTGCTACTTCTTAAAATAAACTTCACTCCTATTTCCAAACAAAAATCACTGCTATTTGCTAAATAAAAATCGAAGCTTTTTTTGTTTAAAATCGTACCTTTATATATTTTTAGGAATCAAATCTTATTATAAAATAAAACCAAATTTGAAAGATTCACCTTCAATCGGAGGAGGAGAATGTTTGCTCGCTGATTGGAGGAAGGAGGGGGCTTGCGGGGGTAGGTCAGTGGGGCGCGGCAGGTCTAGGAGGTGGCACGGTCAAGGAGGTGGGCAGCAGAGGTGGTCTGTAGGCGTCGAGCTAGGGTTTGAAGGAGTGGGTCGCGGCAGAGAGGATTGGGGGGTTCGACTTCGGGTTGAGGGAAGGGATGGCGTCGCAGTTAATCGGAGGAGGAGGTGGGTGATGTGGAGGCGCGTCGTGAATTTGGGGGGGGGGGAGGACGACTGGGTCAACGCGGGTTCGGGTTGTTGTTTTTTTTTTTTCATTTATGATTGAAGAACGAGGGAGGGGGTATAAAGAGAGGGTAAGGTAGAGTATAATTTAATTATTTAATTTAATTTTATCTTCAAAAAGTTACTTTAGAAATTCGAACTCCTTTTTGAGCCCACCGACTGTCGTCTCTAGGGTAATACCACCATTCCGAACACAATGGGATATGTATCCCAAGCTGATTCGATCGTTTCAATTAGTTTCCGTTGAATTTACATTTAAATCACTATATTGAATTTTAAACGTACATTTCAAATTACCGGGGTCACATACTAACCCTAAAAATTCCCGAAAAATATTTTCTAGCTTCGTATTGACGATACGGTCCTAACAAAACTAGTTTCGTCGAATTCTGAGACCGTTAGAAAAATGGCCAATTTCCAGTCGATTAAAATCAACTGAAATGGTCAAAACACGTTTTCCTTTGCCACGCTCACATATTGATTCGAAAAATTATGAAATTTGGAATCTAGCAATAACTTAACATCACGGACCCAACAAAACTGGTTTCGTCGAAATCCGAGGTCGTTTGCAAAATTGCTATTTTTAAGGGCCTTATATATATAAAAAATATATATATAAATTCCACAGCGACTATTTCTAATTTTTAACTGGACATGTCTTATCATTTCTAAGATGAAATCTCAGTTTGTTAACTTCGTTACAAAGATATAGTTATACAGATTCAAACATTTCTTGTTTCGTTCAATTCAGACTTATATTGAATTCTGTATATTCATTTGAAATTAGAAATCGAATTTTCGAACTACCGCGCCATTTTCAATTCCTTTCATAATTATATATAATTATTATATATTCTAACGACGACGTATATAATATATATGTTCTAATTATATTCAAAATAAATTTCTCGTTGATTTTATTTAAAATAATTTATTTTAAATATTCAAAATTTGCTATAATCGCCAAAATAAAAATTTTAAACTGGCCCAGATTTTCCGGGTTATTACAATCTCCCCCACTTAAAACTTTTCGTCCCCGAAAAGGAACAAAGTCGAAAGTGGTTTGATTATTCAACTCTACATTCGATCTGGCTTCCATTCTCCAACTTTTCAGTTTCTGAGAATTTCCAAATTTTCAAAAATTTGGCTAACACCCTAAATTTTCGAAAAATTTCGCCATAACCTCCCCTGCACCGGGAGCATCGGGGAATTTCAAATAGCTTCCCCGGTCCTTCAGATCTCAAAAAGAAAAAGAAAAAGCCAAGCGGCTAGCCAATAGGCTCACAAAATCATCATCACCCAAACAAAACAGGAAATTATGTAGTAAACATGTACCTATTTGTCGGGCAAACAAATTTTATTCTCTGCTCTAGCCTCCTTGCTATGACCTGTTCAATGTAAGTATATGTATATGCAAGCAAATGCGACCAATTTTCAATATAATTCAATATTTGGTTCAATTAGGCATAAATGATTAAAAATTAGCAAACAAATAAACAAACAACACAATCATCAATCAATTAGTGGATTAGAGTTTTCAAATCCATAAATTTGATACATATCCTGAAAATCTTGTTTTTGATGCCAATCCACACAATGTGTTCTAACTATATTAGTTTTGGTTCTCACACCAGTCTAATGGAAATATATAGAAAATCACACCTTCGTTACTCGAACATGAATACTAATGACGACTAGTCAACCATCAGACTCATCTTCGGGCCACTAGAGTATGATTCTATATCTATCCAATATATTAAAACTTCGAATATACGTTCATGACGCGTATATGCAAAATCTTTATATACTCGATTGTCCATATTCAAAATAAATAAATAATCAAATACGTTTTAAAACGGTTTAAATTTTCTAAACAAAATTGTTTTCATTTGGAAAATATACTCTTCACACCCGTTCTAGGATACTACTGATCCTATCTCTAACGAGTCATTCTAATTGGATATTACTAATCCAATATCTGATGAATTCTTTCGTATGGTTCTAATGTGTCTTGTTCTCGAGCTTTGTAAACCAAAGCTCTGATACCAACTGTGAAAACCCGTAACTTCCCCGTAAAGGAAAGCGTCGGATAGTTCGAGAACAAGCCACAACAGAACGCATACAGAAGAACGTTTCATTGTATATTACAACAATGCATCAGATTACAAGAATATACAGAGTATAAACGAATATTACACAGAAATATCAGAGATTTAAATTACATTTAAATACATAGCAGCGGAAAAATAATACAATACACAACTAGAATGAGATATACGGATACAAAGCTTTCCGGATATCGTTCCAGCTGTAAACCAGGATCCTGTGAATATAAATCTGCAAAACCAAAACTACTAGCTGCCCGTGTCAAAATAGGGGCACCCAGAGTTTAGGTTAAAACAATAAACTCCAGGTCAGTCATGGGACTGGTGTGAGAACTAAAACAGTTATAAATCTTTATTTTAAAGTTAGGTAAATCAAGGGACCACGCCGTATAACACGGAACGGGTTTCCTCCCAAGAATACCAGTGCATAAAACAAACAGCGCAATGCTAAATAAAGAAAAATGAAGCTGTTATAAGACCCAGGTCCCATCACACAATGCAACGCAGCCGAGGATAGGGTTTTCCCTTATAACAGCCAAAGAATGCTTGATACGTTTAAAACAAATCATTTGATACTATTATAAGTGCATAGTGTATAAAACACTTCAAATCATAAGTATTAATCATAGACGGCATGGGTACCATATATCATGTCGCCATACTAGTTCTACAATTAAAACCGCAATACACGTATTGGAAATTGGGTTATCATTTATGGTATGAACCGAGGCTAGGGGCAAGATCCTCAACCGATTCGAGACGCTCTAGTCCGCCCCTCAGGAACAGCCGCAACTGCCCCCTGGATCGTCAGGGCCGGTCCACCGATGTGGATTATAATGCCTGAACAATACGTTTCTCCGCCCTTTGGGGCGTAAGCCTGGCCCGTCAGCCGACCAGAAGCATCGGCCGAAACCGATATCACGAGGCGCCTCGCTTTTCAGCAAGTAATAATAAGCAATATCCACATGAGTCAAACTCGTCAGCCAGTTCAAGCACTGACGCCACTCATAACTAGAAAGAAAACGCATGTCCCCCCTGAGGTCCGTCTCCCGTTTTTGATTCATACCGGGTGTGATACTCGCGAATCAACGTTACACAAAGCTACGCCACAAAGGCCGTGCTTCGATCATCAACCACAAGACTTTGCTTTTCAACAGAAGCCTTGATCATTTGCATCTTAGCATGCCACACAGGCAATTCACTCCATGCGATTGATATCCATCAATATATAACCCCTGAGCTCGTACGTCTCAGAGAAGGGCGTTAAGCAAGAGAATAAATTCTCCGCCGCCAAACAGATATATATTTAATAGAGATCAACCACACGGACTAAAATCCAATGTCAGACACACAGTCCATTTACAAGTCCGTTCTGGGTCTGAACGAAGCCGGAGGCACCTAGTACCCCGCATATCCATCGATCTCCAAGTACGTCAGGACGATCACTAACTGTTTCCATCTTCTTGGGTGTACAGCCCAATCAAGATCATCAGTAATTACCCAAACGACGTGAAGACCTCCGGTCTTCGACCATCGTCTTCATCTTCGACTTATCGTCGTATCAGTTATTCAGAATGGGATAAACCCGGTCTTTCCGAATAACTCGCGTATATTTTGAATAAGTGTTACACAAACACAACATACGCCTCATTCCAATTCATTAGTCACTAACCGTAAATTAATCAAGAGAATAATTCCCCAAATATTAACCCCGAAGGCCGAAACCAACATCAGATCAATATCCAGAAAACCATTCTACTTAGCTAACCGACAGTTAGTTTCTAATTTCACATTCATAGGGAAAGGTTCCCATTAATTTTATCAAAGATAAATTCTTGAATTTATTCTTTAATCAACTTTTGAATATCAATTCAAACTAGTCGGGATTAGCGAACCTTACCGAAGTAATCATTTGTTTTAATTTCCCAATCCCAACCTATTCATCCCATGAAGTAAAACTGGTAATACTTCATATCTAACACCACAGTGTTATCGGTAAATTCAATTACCATTTCACGTTCAAATCTAATTAAAGATTTAACTATCGCCTGGAGCAAAACTGGTGATACTCCATTTTCGATCATTTCAATCTAATTAAAGATTCATTAAAACTCCACCTAGTTTTAATCTGTGACTGGGTTAAAGAATCCGTGTCATTTAAAAACACAGTTCACAATAAACCCAAAATCACCTTCATTAATTATCGGGTTAAAGAACGAGTGTTATTTAAAAACACTGTCCACGATAAACCCAAAAATCAATTCCATTAATTATCGGGTTAAAGAACAAGTGTTATTTAAAACACTGTTCACAATAAACCCAAAAATCATTCCCAATTCAATTCCAATTAAATATCATTTTTAATTGGTACACTTCATTAAATCTAAATAAAAAGATTTAATCTTTTCTCAACTGGGTTCAAGAACAGTGTTAGTGAAGACACCATTCACGACAAACCCAAATCACATTTGATATTCAATATAAGGCTCTGAATAGAAAATATATCGGCTTATATTCAATATCAAATTCTACGATTAACAAATGTCGTATTGAAAATAACGATATAAATATATATCTTTCTAATTTCCATAACAACATCTGTATAATCACGAATTCCAACATCGAAATATTCCGAAGACAATTTCGATTCAAATCCACTCCAATGCAATCATTGGAAATTTTGGTTATTTTCAAAACCCTTTTCAAATTCAATTTATTTATTTAAAAATAAATAGAATTATATTTCTAGTTCAAAACTAGTTCATTTCGATAAAAATCTATTTTTATCTTTTCAAATATGGAGTTTTTCATCCTAAATCTTCACAAATCATTTCTTATGATTTTACACAAATTATTACTATTTTTAATAATTTTATCAAGGCCCGTACAGTCGATTTCCAACAACGGCCATCGAACTGCACTTACAACGACCTTTTACCAATTTGATTTGGACATAATTCCAAATCCAACCGTTAGATTTCTGATTTATCACATTCGTTAGAAAGCTCTTTTCGATACGAACCCAACGGTTCTGGTTTTAGGAGAATCCGACGGTCGGATCTCCCGTAATGTCCTTTTGAAATAAATGGTCGAAATTTACGAACTGCCGCGGCGCGGCGCGTTCTATTCAGGCCATTATATTATATATATATATAATATATATAATATATTTTTCGTCGATTTAATTTAAAACTAATTTTATAAATAGTTTTAAATTCGTTTCAAAAGCAATTTCAACTTCCATTTCAATTCAAATCAAAATTGAATTCTTCTTTATAAATTCGATTTAAAATTCATTTCTATTCAATTCGAATTTCAATTCAATTTGAATTCATTTCAATTCGCTTTCAATTCCATTTGAATTCGTTTTCAATTCAATTCATTTCGAAATCGTTTTCAATTCATTTTGAATTCGTTTTCAATTCAATTCATTTCGAAATCATTTTCAATTCATTTTGAATTCGTTTTCAATTCAATTCATTTCGAAATCGTTTTCAATTCAATTCATTTCGAAATCGTTTTCAATTCATTTTGAATTCGTTTTCAATTCAATTCATTTCGAAATCGTTTTCAATTCATTTTGAATTCGTTTTCAATTCAATTCATTTCGAAATCGTTTTCAATTCATTTTGAATTCGTTTTCAATTCATTTCGAAATCGTTTTCAATTCATTTTGAATTCGTTTTCAATTCAATTCATTTCGAAATCGTTTTCAATTCAATTCATTTCGAAATCGTTTTCAATTCAATTCCTTTCGAAATGAATAAAATCGATATAAATATCGTTCACGTCAAAATGGCGTCTATCTAATCAACACGGCTTCATAAATTTCTATTTTCAAAATAGTTGTTATTATCAAAATATTTCGTTCAACACATGACCAATCTCAATGAATGAGTACTGTCAACACATGAACTTTTATTTTATATTGATAAAGATGTAAATTTTATTACTAAAATATTTCGTTCAACACATGACCAATCTCAATGAATGAGTACTGTCAACACATGAACTTTTATTTTATATTGATAAAGATGTAAATTTTATTACTAAAATATTTTGTTCAACACATGACCAATCTCAATGAATGAGTACTGTCAACACATGAACTTTTATTTTATAATATTCTTTATTTTTCAAATTGGAATGAGGCCCAATCAATTACCATATAAAGTTAATTATATGGATTTTCATACATCACATGTATATAATAGCATTGAAAAATAATCAACCATCAACCAAAGTGCACTACACTGTATAAGCATCAAATATAAATATCTAACGCTTATAACAGCCTGTCAATCAATCGATCGACATATTTAATCAATCAGGATGAGTGAACTGCATATTTCATCCTAACACCCGTGTGGGGTTTCAAACAATCAAACACAGATTTTTATTCGTGCAGTTGGGCGATGTGTAAAATTTATCGTCCCAATCAATGTCATTCAAATAGGTGTACATAAACAAACCGTTCGGTTTGTAAATGAATATTTATTTATTCACATTCACGTTAAAAATTATATTTTTAACGATAAAACATTTTATTCCAACATATGAATTTCTATTAAGTTCATTCTTTAAATAAAATGATATTTTTATTTTTCTAACACGTTTTAGAAAATTTCGGCGGCATAACGGCACGATACTAGAAACGGGACAAGGCCTAGCCTTATCCCCGGTCTAGTGAAGGCCCACGCCATTCACTCATCAATCAAATCAATTTCATTTTGCAAACCACAAAATTTGGAGTAAGGGTCTAACCTAGCCTTACTCCTACGCCTTATAACGGCGCACGTCTAATCCTAACCAATTTATCGATTCGATTTTTCACACCACAAACCACATTCAAACCAATATCGCAATCAATCACCAAACAGTCAAACAAACAAGTCCATGGTCTATGGACGATTGTGTCGGGTGCTACTAAGCACCGTCTGCATCCTAGTATATATATATAACTAGAAAAGAAATAGAAAGGTGAGAAATTCTCACATAAAGCTATCCTAGCTCCACGGCACTTCTAATGCAGGAAATCTTCGCCAACTCGCCTTCTGTCGCTTTAGTTGTCCGCTTTCACTACATATGTAAAAATCGAACTTTTACTTCGCTATTCAATATATAAAAATTGAATTTTTATTATGCTATTTTCCATATAAAGATTTCGCCTTTATAAAAACATGGACTTCGCTTTTTCAAATTTAAAGATTTCATCTGTATAAAAATCTCATTTTTATTTTTCCTACACATATAAAGATGACATTTTTAATATCCCGATCAGGTAAAAATTATATTTTTAACTCTTTACATAAACAAAAATCATATTTTGACATCACCTATATAGTAAAGACTATATTTTTAATACTTTAAAAATATAAAAATCATATTTTTAATATGCCATTAGTATAAAAATTATATCTTTAACTTTCCTATATTATAAAAATTATATTTTTACTATTCTACATTAATAAAAATTATATTTTTATTTTCCCTATCATATAAAAAAATCAAAATTTTATTGTCATACATATATAAAAATTACCTTTTTATATTTGTTACTTCATTATAAGAAACCTATCTTTTCAAATAAACAAAATCAAATCTTTTATCGTTATGAAAAATCATATCCTTGGCTAATTAAAAATCGACTCTTTGTCATATAAAAATCAAAATTTTATATTGCTACTTCTTAAAATAAACTTCACTCCTATTTCCAAACAAAAATCACTGCTATTTGCTAAATAAAAATCGAAGCTTTTTTTGTTTAAAATCGTACCTTTATATATTTTTAGGAATCAAATCTTATTATAAAATAAAACCAAATTTGAAAGATTCACCTTCAATCGGAGGAGGAGAATGTTTGCTCGCTGATTGGAGGAAGGAGGGGGCTTGCGGGGGTAGGTCAGTGGGGCGCGGCAGGTCTAGGAGGTGGCACGGTCAAGGAGGTGGGCAGCAGAGGTGGTCTGTAGGCATCGAGCTAGGGTTTGAAGGAGTGGGTCGCGACAGAGAGGATTGGGGGGTTCGACTTCAGGTTGAGGGAAGGGATGGCGTCGCAGTTAATCGGAGGAGGAGGTGGGTGATGTGGAGGCGCGTCGTGAATTTGGGGGGGGGGGAGGACGACTGGGTCAACGCGGGTTCGGGTTGTTGTTTTTTTTTTTTTCATTTATGATTGAAGAACGAGGGAGGGGGTATAAAGAGAGGGTAAGGTAGAGTATAATTTAATTATTTAATTTAATTTTATCTTCAAAAAGTTACTTTAGAAATTCGAACTCCTTTTTGAGCCCACCGACTGTCGTGTCTAGGGTAATACCCCCATTCCGAACACAATGGGATATGTATCCCAAGCTGATTCGATCGTTTCAATTAGTTTCCGTTGAATTTACATTTAAATCACTATATTGAATTTTAAACGTACATTTCAAATTACCGGGGTCACATACTAACCCTAAAAATTCCCGAAAAATATTTTCTAGCTTCGTATTGACGATACGGTCCTAACAAAACTAGTTTCGTCGAATTCTGAGACCGTTAGAAAAATGGCCAATTTCCAGTCGATTAAAATCAACTGAAATGGTCAAAACACGTTTTCCTTTGCCACGCTCACATATTGATTCGAAAAATTATGAAATTTGGAATCTAGCAATAACTTAACATCACGGACCCAACAAAACTGGTTTCGTCGAAATCCGAGGTCGTTTGCAAAATTGCTATTTTTAAGGGCCTTATATATATAAAAAAAAAATATAAATTCCAAAGCGACTATTTCTAATTTTTAACTGGACATATCTTATCATTTCTAAGATGAAATCTCAGTTTGTTAACTTCGTTACAAAGATATAGTTATACAGATTCAAACATTTCTTGTTTCGTTCAATTCAGACTTATATTGAATTCTGTATATTCATTTGAAATTAGAAATCGAATTTTCGAACTACCGCGCCATTTTCAATTCCTTTCATAATTATATATAATTATTATATATTCTAACGACGACGTATATAATATATACGTTCTAATTATATTCAAAATAAATTTCTCGTCGATTTTATTTAAAATAATTTATTTTAAATATTTAAAATTTGCTATAATCGCCAAAATAAAAATTTTAAACTGGCCCAGATTTTCCGGGTTATTACACCTAGTAATAATTTGACATCCCGGATCCAACAAATGTGGTTTCGTCGAATTCTGAGGCCGTTTGCAAAATGGCCATTTTCACGGGCTATATAAACTCTATAGTGACCTTTCTGAAAATTCATTTAGCCATAACTTTTGCTTCCCGCTATGAATCTTTGATTTTTCAGATTCATTAGGAAGATATTCACTAACAGATTTAAATATTTTTGGTTTCTCTAAAATCCGTTTTATTTTGCACCCGGTACAGTCAGTCAAAGTTTGAATTCAAATTTTTGAAACTACAGAGCCATTTCAGGCCTTGTTTATAATTAGAAATAATTATATTTATTTTCAAATGTCGATTCAAACACAATTTTCGTCGTTATTATTTAAAATATTTATTTTAAAGATTTAAAATCAACAAAATAGGCAATTTAAAATTTTCAAATTGGTTCAGATTTTCCGGGTTGTTACAATTTTCTATTCAGAGCCTTGTATTTAATATCAAATTGGATTTTGGGTTCGTCGTGAATGGTATCTTTAATAATACTGTTCTTGAACCGAATGGAGTTAAGAAAATTAGAAATTGACTGGAGATTAGTTAAGTTGAACGGTTTCCTGGGTATTGATCTGATGTTGGTTTCGGCCATTAGGGTTAATACTTAACGAATTGTTCACTTACTAATTTACGGTTAGAGGCTGATGGAATGTGAATTGGGTTTATTGTGAATTGTGTTTTTAACGACATTCGTTCTTTAATCCGATTTACAATGAAATGTGATTTGGAATTTATAAATCTTTTATTAGGATTTAACAGGAGTTTTCCAAAGTAAAGTTTTCCAATTTAATGTATATTAAATTGGAATTGAATGGAATTCAATTTGATAATAATCAAAATGAAATTATGTGGAAGAAGACTGTTAATAAAGATGGAATTTAAAAGTCGTTTCCTGTATTCCATTTATATTATTGGTCGGATACGGAAATTGATATCGATTATATATTGATTTCTTTTTCCGTGAAGGTTCTATAATTAATGGAATGTGATTTGGGTTGTAGTGAATGGTATATATAATTATACTATCCTTAGACCCAATGGAGTTAAGAAAATCAGAAACTAACTGGAGATTAGTTAAGTTGAATGGTTTCCTGGGTATTGATCTGATGTTGGTTTCGGCCTTCGGGGTTAATACTTTGGGAATTGTTCACTTGCTAATTTGCGGTTAAGGGCTGATGGAACGGAATGTGATTTTGGGTTTATCGTGAACTGTGTTTTAAATGACATTGGTTCTTTAACCCAGTTAAAGACAGGATATAATTTCCCAAGTTAAACAATCGTTAATATTGATTTTTGGGAAGATTAAAACCAAGTGGAGTTTTAATGCATCTTTGATTAGATTGAAAGGATATCCAAAGGAAGATTAAAGAATAAATTTAAAGAATTTATCTTTGATAAAATTAATGAGAACCTTTCCCAAAATATATGAATATTTGGATAAAGAAATATTCTGGATTGGAATGAGGCGTATGTTGTGTTTTTATAGCACTTGTTTATTATATACGCGAGTTATTCAGAAAGACCTGGTTTATCACATTCTGAATAACTGATTCGACGATGTGTCGAGGATGAAGACGGTGGTTGAAGACCGGAGGTCTTCACATCATTTAGATGATTACTGATGTCTTGATTTGGCTGTACACCCAAGGCGAGGTAATAAGTGGTGATCGTCCAGACGTACTTGGAGATCGACGGATATGCGAGGACCTCTCCCCTTTATTAGACATATGGGGGAGGAATAAGGTGCCTCCGGTTTCGTTCAGACCCAGAACGAACTTGTAAATGGATGTGTGTCTGACATCGGATTTCATTCTGTGTAATTGATATACATCGATTGCATAGCGTGAATTGCCTGTGTGGCATGCTGAGATGCAAATGATCAAGGCTTCTGTTGAAAAGTAGAGTCTTGTGGTTGATGATCAAAGTACGGCTTTAATATAACGTAGCTTCTTGTAGCATTAATTTGCGAGCCTCACACCCTGGTGTGAATCAGAAACGGGAAAGGACCTCAGGGAGGGCATGCGTTTCCTTCTTGCTAGGAGTGGTGTCAGCGTTTTACACGCCCTGGCATTTTACTTATGTGGACGATGGATAGCGAGGCGCGTCGGTTATATCGGTCGATCCGGGACCGATGGAGTCATTTGGCTCATTTACGCCCCATAGGGCAGGGAAACTCAGTGTTCAGGCATTATAATCCACATCGGGTGGACCGGCCCTGACGATCCATGGGGCAGTCGCGGCTGTTCCTGAGACTTGGGCTAGATTGTCTCGAAGCGGTAAGGACGATCCCTTGCCTTGGTTCACAGATGGAAATCCAACTTCCAATACGACATTTTGCGGTCTCGATTGTAGAACCTATATATGGCGACATAGTGGTATGGGGCACTTATGCCGTCTATGATTGATACTTATGATTGAAATTGTTTTGACACTATACACTTATAGTAATAATAAAACATGAAATTTTACGTACCAAGTATTCTTGGCTATTATAAGGTAAAAACTCTATCCTCCGGCTTGCATTGCATTGTGTGATGGGACCCGAGTCTTATAATAGCTTCATTGTTCTTTATTTAGCATGGTGTTGTTGTTTTATGCACTGTTATTCTTGGGAGGAAACCGTTCCATGTTATACGGTGTGGTCCCTTGATTTACCGAATTTTAAAATAAAGATTAATAACTGTTTTAGTTATCACACCAGTCACATGACTGACCTGGAGTTTATTGTTTTAACCTAAACTCTGGGTGCCCCTATTTCCGCACGGGCAGCTAGTAGTTTTGGTTTTGTAGATTTATATTCACAGAATCCTGGTTTATAGCTGGAATGATATTCGGAAAGCTCTATATCTGTATATCTCCTTCATTTGTGTTTTGTATTGTTTTCCACTGCTATGTAATGTAATTTTAATCTCTGATATTTTTCTGATGTATAATATTTATTTATACTCTGTATATTCTTGTAATCTGATGGAATTGTTGTAATGAGCAATGAAATGTTCTTCTGTTTGTGTTCTGATTTGTCGTGTACTCAACTCAATCCGGGCTTTCCTTTACGGGGAAGTTCGGGTCTCGATAGTTTGGTATCAGAGCTTCGGTTTACAAAGCTCGAGAACAAGACACATTAGAATCGAACGAAAGAATTCATCAGAGATTGGATTAGTAATATCCAATAAGAATGACTCGTTAGAGATGGGATCATTAGCATCCTAGAATGAGTCGAAAGAGTGTTATTTTCAAAATAAAAATAAAAAAACCAACTTTGTTTTGGAAGTTTAAACCATTTCATACGTATTTGGTTATTTATTTTAAATTGAATTTGGATAATCCGATATATAAAGATTTTGCATATACGCCTTGCAAACGTGTATTTGAAGTTTTAATATACTGGATAGATATAGAATCACACTCTAGTCGCCCGGAGATGATGCTGATAATGACGATGGCATCATTAGTATTTGTGTTCGAGTTTCGAAAGTGGGATTTCTATACATTTCCAATTGACAGGTGTGAGAACCAAAACTAGATAGGATATATTGTTGTGATTTGGCATCAAAAATCTAATTTTTGTATATGTATCAAAATTATGAATTTGAAAAACTAATCAACTAATCGATTGATGGTTGTGTTGTATGATTATTCCTTTAAACCATTATGTGAAATAATGGTAAATTTAGGCCAAATTTAACCAAATATTGAACTGTATTGAAAATGGTTAGAAATTGAATGCATATACATGTGTATCCATTGAACAGGTCATTGCAAAGAGGCTAGAGAAGAAGAATAAAATTGTTTGCCCGACAAATAGGTACATGTTTATTGTATTTCTTGGGGTTTTTGATGATTTTATGAGCCGATTGGCTAGCCGCTTAGCTGTTTCTTTTTGGATTGGAGAGGCCTGTATGGCGATTTCGGGATTTTCCCGGTGCTCCCGTGTAGGGGAGGTTATGGCAAAAAAATTAGAAAATTTAGGGTGTTAGCCAAATTTTTGAAAAGTTCTTAGAAACTGAAAAGTTGAAGAACTTAAGCCATAATGGAAATAATGAAAGTTGAGTTGGTTTGTAAAACAACTTTCAGCTCCGTTCCTTTTCGGGGACGAAAAGATTTTAAGCGGGGAAGATTGTAATAACCCGGAAAATCATAACCAATTAAAAATTTTTGTTTTGGCAATTTTGATGAATTTTGAATATTTAAAATGATTATTTTAAATAATGACGACGAGAAATTTATTTTTAATAGAATTAGAACGTATAAATTTATTTGAATCGACGTTAGAATATAAATATTCTATTTTAAATATAAAAAAAATGAAAATGGCGGGTAGTTTGAAATTTCGATTTCAAAAATCAAATGAATTTACAGGATTCAAAATAATCCAAATTTTAGCAAAACCAAAAATATTAGAATCTATTTGAAAATATCTTTCCAACGAATCTGAAAAATTGAAATTTCATAGTGGGAATAAAAAGTTACGCCCAATTGAAAATTCAGAATAGTCGCTATGGAAATATAGCCCTTAAAAATAGCCATTTTGCAAACGACCTCTGTTTTCGATGAAACCACTTTTGTTGGATCCGGGAAGACAAATTATTTCTAGATTCCAAAATTCATAGTTTTTGGGATCAATATGTGAGCGTGGAAAAAGAAAACGTGTTTTGACAGTTTCAGTCAATTTGGATCGACCAGAAAATGGCCATTTTTCAAACGTTCTTCAAATTTGACGAAATTAGTTATGTTAGGATCGTATCGTCAATATGAAGCTAGAAATAATTTTTCTGGAATTTTTGGGATTCGTATGTGGCCCCGATAAATTGAAATGTATGATCAAATGAATATATATTGATTTATACTTTTAATTTAAACGACAACAGATCGAAACAGTCGAATTGGCTTACGCAGCATATCCCATTGTGTTCGAAATGGGGGTAATTAGCTAGGGGCGACAGTCGTTGGGTTCGATTTGGAGTTCGAATCTAAAGTCAACCTTTATGGGAATAAAATAATATTAAATTATATATTTATATATATACCAAAACGTTTTAAACCTAATTTTATTATCCCCGTTCTTAAATCGATTTTCATGATCTAGAAAATGGCGACGCCTTCGCCAGCGCCACCCACTCCACCGCTCCGCCTCCGCCCTCGCTACACCCTCCTCATCGCCCGCTAGTCCCTCTCCGTCAGTAGCTCCACCCACTCACATAGCACCCTTTGATCGAACCATCACCCAACCCGTGAGCTTCAGCCACCGCAGAAACCACCGCACTCCCTGCCGACCACCCTTGCCGTGCGCAAACGTCTCTGGCCATCGGAACGACCCACCACCGACCCCCTCCCTGCCTGCAGCTTCTCCGGTCCTCCAACGAAGGCTTTGATGAAAAAAATCGAAACCCTGAAAGCAATGTGAGTTTTAAAATTCTGATTTTTATTTAAATCGAGTAAGGATTTTTATTTAGATCAAGTAAGGATTTTTGTCAGGTAAAGCTATGATTTTTATTAAGTAAAGATTGAATTTTTATTATCATGAAAGATTGAATTTTTATTAACAGGAAAGATTGAATTTTTATTAACATTAAAGATTCAATTTTTATTAACATGAAAGATTATATTTTTATTAATATGAAAAGATTAGTTTTTAAAATATAAAAATTAGATTTTTAGAAATATAAATATTAGATTTTTAGAAATATAAAGATGAGATTTTTATATAATAGAGAATATAAAAATAATATGTTTATATATGTAGCGATATAATAAAAATGCGAATTTTATTATATTTATAACGATATAAAAATACGATTTTATATATGAAGTGGTGATATAAAAATGTGGTTTTTATCATATATGTAGCAAAGTAAAAATAGAAATTTTTAAATATATAAACATCATATTAAAAATGTGGTTTTTAACATGAACAACGTAGAGAAGACTGCGTTGAAAGTACGGGCAAATCCAGACTGTTCTGAATTTCAGAAAAAGAATGAAGGAGTGGATCCCAAAGGTGAGAACTCCTCACTATAATTTTCTTTATATAGTTATTTATTATGTAACTACATATATGAACTGTTCCTCGTCATCTACAGACCATAGACGACTTGTTTGTTTGGTTGTGTAGTTGATTGGATAATTGGTTTTAATTTGGTTGTTTGGGTGAAATGGAATTGATTAGATTGGTATGTGTATGGCGCAGGCCATTATTAGACTGGGGATAAGGCTAGGCCTTATCCCATTTCTAGTATCGTGCCATTATGCCGTCGAATTTTTTTAAAATATATTAGAAAAAAATAAAAATATCATTTTATTGTGTAAGTGAACCGAATAAATATTTTATCGTTAAAAATATAATTTTTAACGTATTCATTTACAAATCAGACGATTTGTTTATGTACACACATTTGACTGATATTGATTGGGACGATAAATTTTACACATCGCCCAACTGCACAAATAAAACCTATGTTTGATTGTTTGAAACCCCACACGGGTATTGGGATGAAATTGGACATACACTAATCCCAATAATTAGTTGTATGTCAATCGATTGATTGACAAGCTGTGGTAAGCGTTAAATATTTATATTTGACTCTTATACAGTGTAGAATGCACTCTGGATGATGGATTGTTGTTTTCATTGTTGTTATACACATTTGTTGTGTGAAATTCATATAGTCAAATTATATGGTAATTGACTGTGTCTGATTCCAGTTCAGAAAGAATGAATATTTTAAAATAACGAATATTTTCAAACAATATTCAGAAAAGAATCAAAATACGATTTTGATGTCCGATTTGGGATGGACACGAATAAAAAAAAATTAAGCCGTGTTGATTAGATTAACGCCATTTTGACGTGAACAATATTTATATCGATTTTATTCATTTTTATAATGAATATCGAAAATGAATTGAATTCAAAATTTAATATTTTGAAAATATTATCATTTATATATCGATGATATGGAATATTCAATTTTGATTCGAAATTGAATATGAAGTTGAAATCGTTTTGAAAACGAATTTAAAACAATTTATAAAATACGTTTTAAAAGGAAATCGACGAAATATATATATTATATGTATATAATGGCCTGAATAGAACGCGCCGCGTTGCGGCAGTTCGCGAATTTCGACCATTGACTTCGAATGGACATTACGGGAGATCCGACCGTCGGATTCTCCTAAAACCGGAACCATTGGGTTCGTATCGAAAAGAGCTTTCTAACGAATATTAGAGATTTGAAATCTAACGGTTGGATTTGGAATTATGTCCAAATCAAATTTGGAAAAGGTCGTTGTAAGTGCGGTTCGATGGCCGTTTATGGAAATCGATTGTACGGGCCTTGATAAAATTATTAAAAATATCAGTAATTAGTGTAAAATCATAAAAAATGATTTGGAAATAATTGGAATGAAAAATTACATATTTGAAAAGATAAAAACAGTTTTTTTATCGAAATGAACTAGTTTTGAATTAGAATAATAAATCCAATATTTTTAAAAATAAATAAATTGGATTTGAAATGGTTTTAAAAATCACCAGAATTTCCAATATATAAACTGGAATGGATTTGAATCGAAATTATGCTCGGAATATTTCGATATTGGATTTCGTGATTATACGGAGATTGTGGAGGAATTTGTAAGATATATATATATCGTTATTCCAATACGATATTTGTTGGTTTCAGAATTTGATATTGAATATAAGCTGATATATTTTCTATTCAGAGCCTTGTATTTAATATCAAATTGGATTTTTGGGTTCGTCGTGAATGGTATCTTTAATAATGATGTTCTTGAACCGAACGGAGTTAAGAAAATTAGAAACTGACTGGAGATTAGTTAAGTTGAATGGTTTCCTGGGTATTGACCTGATGTTGGTTTCGACCTTCGGGGTTAATACTCAGGGAATTGTTTTCTTACTAATTTACGGTTAGAGGCTGAGTGTGAATTGGGTTTATTGTGAACTGTGTTTTTAACGACATTCGTTCTTTAATCCGATTTACAGTGAAATGTGATTTGGAATTTATAAATCTTTTATTAGGATTTAACAGGAGTTTTCCAAAGTAAAGTTTTCCGATTTAATGTATATTAAATTGGAATTGAATGGAATTCGATTTAATAATAATCGAAATGAAATTCTGTGGAGGAAGACTGTTAATACAGATGGAATTTAAAAGGCGTTGCTCGTATTCCATTTATTTTATTGGTCGGATACGGAAACTGATATCGATTATATATTGATTTGTTTTTCCGTGAAGGTTCTATAATTAATGGAATGTGATTTGGGTTGTAGTGAATGGTATCTTTAATAATACTATTCTTAGACCCAATAGAGTTAAGAAAAACATAAACTAACTGGAGATTAGTTAAGTTGAATGGTTTCCTGGGTATTGATCTGATGTTGGTTTAGGCCTTCGGGGTTAATACTTTGGGAATTGTTCACTTGCTAATTTACGGTTAAGGGCTGATGGAACGGAATGTGATTTACGGTTAAGCTTGTAGTGAATGGTATCGTGAACTGTGTTTTAAATGACATTGTTTCTTTAACCCAGTTAAAGAAAGGATATGATTTCCCAAGTTAAACAATCGTTAATATTGATTTTTGGGAAGATTAAAAACAAGTGGAGTTTTAATGCATCTTTAATTAGACTGAAAGGATATCCAAAGGAAGATTAAAGAATAAATTTAAAGAATTTATCTTTGATAAAATTAATGAAAACCTTTCCCAAAATATATGAATATTTGGATAAAGAAATATTCTGGATTGGAATAAGGCGTATGTTGTGTTTTTATAGCACTAGTTTATTATATATGCGAGTTTTTCGGAAAGACCGGGTGTATCCCATTCTGAATAACTGATTCGACGATGTGTCGAGGATGAAGACGGTGGTTGAAGGTCGGAGGTCTTCACATCGTTTGGATGATTACTGATGTCTTGATTTGGCTGTACACCCAAGGCGAGGTAATAAGTGGTGATCGTCCAGGCGTACTTGGAGATCGACGGATATGCGAGGACCTCTCCCCTGTATTGGACATATGGGGGAGGAAAAAGGTGCCTCCGGTTTCGTTCAGACCCAAAATGATTTTGTAAATGGATGTGTGTCTGACATCGGATTTCATTCTGTGTGAGTGATATACATCGGTTGCATAGCGTGAATTGCCTATGTGGCATGCTGAGATGCAAATGATCAAGGCTTCTGTTGAAAAGCAGAGTCTTGTGGTTAATGATCAAAGCATGGCTTTAATATAGCGTAGCTTCGTGTAGCGTTAATTCGCGAGCCTCACACCCTGGTGCGAACTAGAAACGGGAGAGAACCTCAGAGAGGGCATGCGTTTCCTTCTAGCTAGGAGTGGTGTCAGCGTTTTACACGCCTTGGCATTTTACTTATGTGGATGATGGATAGCGAGGCGCCTCGGTCATATCGGTCGATCCGGGACCGATGGAGTCATTTGGCTCATTTACGCCCCCCATAGGGCGGGGAAACTCATTGTTCAGGCATTATAATCCACATCGGGTGGACCGACCCTGACGATCCATGGGGCAGTCGCGGTTGTTCCTGAGACATAGGCTAGATTGTCTTGAAGCGGTAAGGACGATCCCTTGCCTTGGTTCACAGATGGAAATCCAACTTCCAATACGACATTTTGCAGTTTCGATTGTAGAACCTATATATGGCGACATAGTGGTATGGGGCACTTATGCCGTCTATGATTGATACTTATGATTGAAATTGTTTTGACACTATACACTTATAGTAATAATAAAACATGAAATTTTATGTACCAAGCATTCTTGGCTATTATAAGGTAAAAACTCTATCCTCCGGCTTGCGTTGCATTGTGTGATGGGACCTGAGTCTTATAATAGCTTCATTGTTCTTTATTTAGCATTGCGCTGTTGTTTTATGCACTGGTATTCTTGGGAGGAAACCTGTTCCGTGTTATACGGCGTGGTCCCTTGATTTACCGAACTTTAAAATAAAGATTAATAACTGTTTTAGTTCTCACCCCAGTCACATGACTGACCTGGAGTTTATTGTTTTAACCTAAACTCCGGGTGCCCGTATCTCCGCACGGGCAGCTAGTAGGTTTGGTTTTGCATATTTATATTCACAGGATCCTGGTTTATAGCTGGAATGATATTCGAAAAGCTCTATATCCGTATATCTCCTCAAGTTGTGTATTGTATTGTTTTTCACTGCTATGTAATGTAATTTAAATCTCTGATATTTTTCTGATGTATAATATTTATTCATACTCTATATATTCTTGTATTCTGGTGGAATTGTTGTAATATGTAATGAAATGTTCTTCTGTTTGTGTTCTGATTTGTCGTGTTCTCAACTCAGTCCGGGCTTTCCTTTACGGGGAAGTTCGGGTCTCGACATGTATATATGTTGCATGGTTGATATTACTGAACAATTCGAAATACACATGTCAAAGCAAATATGATTTGCTTGTTAACGTTGCATAAATACGGATATGCACATTTTGACTTTAATTTTATCACCACTACGCACTGCTAAACATTCAAGTAAATCAGCTTTTGATTTTTGTATAAGATGCAATGTTATAAGCTCTCTAAATATACGTTGCTAACATATTAAAGCAACACAGTATTGTTTTAAATATACATTTCGAGAATGTATATATATATTCGACATAACATACATTTCGCAACACGCAGGAAATAGCAAATATGATTTGCTAAAATTTTATTTCCTAGTTTTACTTGATCACATGCTTAGTTGACATAAAATTTTGAGTACTTGCCTGTAAATAATATCCCAAAGTTTCATGTATATTTAATTTTTAATGTATGGCACATAGTAACCGCTTTTACTGGAATTGACAATTGTTGTTCTGCACTATAAGATACATTTAGTTGTATTTTTATTAACCTGACCCTGTAAGTTAAAATTGTTTTAACAGGGCAGCAGTAGTGATTTCTGAAATTGTTTCAGCAGAAAGGGGAAATCCGTAGCTCAGGGTCGGCAATAACATTATTGCAAATATGTTTTGAAGAATAAACAAGTACGACTTGTTTTACTCTCAAGATGTTTGAATATATAAGTTTGTATCTTTCTGCATCTGTTAGTATATGTAAATAATTTTTCTATGTGCATATTGATGTATATATATTTGTATAGAAATGTATAACAGTTGCAAGTATTACACTGTCTATAGTAGTCCATGAAACATGCTAATTTTGTGTTTGTGTAAATGCATGTATATGCATGTAGAAGTTATATGGCTATACTCTGTTATAAATGTTTTTATATACAGTTTGGCCAATACATATTTAATACCAAAATATTGGTGCACATAAAGGGTTTGTACCTGCAAGTGAAAAATAATGCTTCTATGTGTATAGTAATGAATTAGTAGTTCAGAAGGCTTGTAAAAGCATGGTTGAAATGGGACCTTCATATTGGGCCTAGAAGTTTTTTAAATATATTTAGGCCTCGTTTTAATAATTCTGCAAAATTGATGCCTGTACATCTGTTTTTTCTATTTGATCAAGATACTTTTGTATTTTCTTTTGGGCCTAGATGTTGTATAAATCCTAAATCTGGAAACGGAATTGGTTACATGAAATTTAATATTAGATTTATGATTATAATTTCTGATACTCTACATATGAGAGTTAAGTTAACCAAAGTTCTGAAATGTTCAAAAGAAATATAGGCATGATTCCTATATAACATAGAATATATATATGTATGTATGTATGTATACACACACACACACACACACACATATATATATATATATATCATATATTTTATTTAAATCCAATTAATATTACTAATGTGAAATACATATATTTTGAGATATGTAAATGATACTAGATATGACTTGCCACCTCGAATTATATAATCCTACACTCATAAATGCCGAAATCTATAGATGTAGGTAATGCCAAAGCATTAGTGCACTATTTATTTTGGTTATATGCGATAGAGTAAATGTGATACTCAACTGTATAATTGAGTCCGACTTAACTAGGTTGTCATAATAAGATTATGGGCTTAGAGACAAAGAGCATGAAATACTCAATATTTAAAATGAACAAAATTGTTCATCATGTTATCCAAGAATTATATACGTGATATAATTGACATAAGATGACTACTTAAAAAGATTATGATTTGGGGATTAGCCAAAGCTAACTCAAGGCATGATCAGATATGGATCTTGGATCACCAAGATATATATATATATATATATATATATATATATATATATGGATGGATGTTGATTTCAATGGGATCATATTTTAGTTTAAATTATACATTTATGAAATGTTCTATATAATTTTGATTATCAAAATTTGTGTATATATTGCAAATTCATTTATCATTGTTTTATTGTTTATTAGATATTAAATGGCAAACAACTCCAATAATTAATTACTAAATTAATCCTTAAGAAGGATAAACTGAAATAATCAAATTTCTTGACCAACATCGAAATTTGAGGACTGTCCTCAAGCAAAATTAAAATGTAATTGTTTTACAAATATAAAAGATCTGAAAGGTAAAATAGAAGTATAACTTCAAGCAAATAAAGTATAAATGTTATAACAATCTACTTATACATCGTTAGTATTATATACCAGATATGAATCACATATATGCATATGAATTTGCAGGAATTGCAAAAGTAGTAGAAATCCGACAAAATAAGAAATGAACTTACGAATGGAAATGAATTAAATGTTTCTTCATTATCCAAAGGAAGCTACCTCTTGTTCTAACCACTATGTTAGTTAAAAAATTAAAATATTGTTGTTATGAAATTTCCATTTAAAATAAATGTTATTATGTATCTTGTTTAGACAAGTTTGAAATTCATTTGTAATAAAAGGGACAATTGCTGTTTATTTTATTAAATAAAATATCTTAAGGAAATGCACATTTAGTTAATGATCTTTATAAATCTTTAAATTAAATGTGCTTGATTATAACATAAATACCAAGTGGATTGAATCAAATGATTTAAATCCAACATACCTTTGGCATTTTCATTTAGACCAAATAAACAAGAAATGCATATCAAACTCCATAACGATGAAATTTTGAATTTGCTTGATTTTGAATCATACGAAGAATGCAAATCTTGTTTATTAGGCAAAATGACTGAAGCACCTTTCATTGGACATAGTGAACGAGTTAGTGATGTATTGAGCATTATACATAGTGGTGTATGTGGACCAATGAGTACATCAGCTAGAGGTAGGTTTTATTACTTCATTATATTTACTAATGATGTCAGTAAATATGATTGTCTGTATCTTATGAAACACAAATCAGAATACTTCGAAAAGTTCAAAGAATTCAAAATGAACCTCAAGACCAATTTTGAAAGAATATAAAGACTCTTCGAACAGATCGAGGAGAGTAATTAAGCCAGCAATTTAATGACTATCTAAAAAAGTGTGGAATTGTCTCACAACTCACTCCACCTAGAGCACCACATTGGAATGGGGTGTCCGAAAGGAGAAATCGCACCTTATAAGTTATGGTACGAACAATGATGAGTCAAAAAGATCTTCTAATAAATTTAAAGGTAATGCCCTTGTAATAATTGCATTCATACTTAGTTCTAATCCTATTAAAACGATTCCGAAGAGGCCATATAGGATAAGGACTAGGGAACGTCCCAGTATGTCTTTTATGAAGATTTGGGATGTGATACGTTTGTTAAACGTCTTGCCTCTAACAAGCTTGGACCCAAATTTGATAAGTATTATTTTGTGGAATATCTGAAAGAAGCAAAAGGATATTATTTCTACAAACCCTCTGAGAATAAAAAAATTTATTACTCGAGTTGGTACCTTTTAAAAGGGAGAACTAGTCTCTTAAATACCGATAGGAACAAAGTAGAACTTGAAACATCTCGAGAACCAAAAAAATACTATTGAACCTTGTGTGGACAAAGAATTTAATGGGAGTAACACAATAATCCTAATGTTATATATTGATTATTGTGAATGATGTTAGTTTAAAACAAGAAATAGATACTAATTCAACGAAGGAGGATATTTGGATTAAGAAGTTCATTATTGAACTTAATCCATTCTTGATCCAATGATTTAACATTGTGACAACAATGGAGCTATTGATCAAGCCTAGAAACCTTGATCTCGTTATCGATCCAAACACATTTTTGAGAAATATAATTTCATCTGTGAAATTGTTCACAGAGGAGATATACATATCTGCAAAGCACCATATGTTGCAGACCCACTGACTAAAACTCTATCGCAGCAGAAGAATGATAGTCACACTAGTTTCGTGGGTATACGATACATGATTTATTGACTCAAGTGCAAGTGGTAAATTGTTAGAGTTTATGCCCTAGAGGAAATCCATTTGATGTGATTAATAACACTGTTGATGATATAGTTTATTTTGAATAAAAATACTATTATGTTATATTTACCGCGTAATATAAAATATTTACCGCGATATATATTATAACAAGTATTATAATCCTAAAATGTCCCTAGTCAAGTTTTATTGTATATATAGGACAACAATAAAACATTGAGCTAGTATGTTGATTGATTGATGATCATATCTCATTGATCATTAATATATAAGATATTAATGTCAATACATAAATACGTATTTGAGAATAGTATATTGGACTGACCTAACATGAGAAACTTCATGGAATATAATTAATAGTATCTTAATAATTCTCATAGTGACAGTGATGTAATAGTCCTTAGACCAGAAATCATTATATTTTTATTCAAGGATATTTGTGTTTTGATATCATCAAAAGTTAATTTTAACCGAGTAGACGATAAAGGTGATTATCAGATACATCCCGAATCAATTGAAAAATATGAATGATTTAGATGGATTTTAACCTTATAATATAAGTAGAGATATCCATGGGCCTTTTGATTGAGTATGATTATAAAATGCATGATCGTGCTAAAATATTGATTTGTTTTATATAATCTACTCATCAATCAAGATAAAAGGATTAAATTATAAAGAGGATTATACGTTTCATACCTTGAGTTTAATCTTGAATATATTGGTTAAAAGGATTAAATTATGTTGAAACAATGGTCACAGAAAAGGCTGTATCAAATCGTTGATTTTATTATAACTTGGGTAGCAGCGATGTATTATTCGATTTATCCCTCTTATTTCTTGTATACCTAAAAGTGTGCTGACCTTTTATGTTTTCATTATTATTATCATACAGAAATATGCAAGAAAAAAAGGGGGAATCGAAATCATGGATATCGGCTAGTACTGATTCCTTTGATTTTCGATTTCGTTTAACGTGATCGAACAAGCGTTCGTGGACTCCTCTCGAGCCGCTGGCCCCTCCGGTCATGCTAGGATTCGATTCTCCCAGATTTAGTTCGATCTCATGAATCTGTGAAAGCTATGAAAGGTATAATGTTTTATTTACAAAATTTAGCATAGATCTTCAATTTTAGGGCTCTTGAATCTGTTAAACTCCGCTGTAGATTAGATCTATAAAACCCTAACACCCTCCAACCTGTTTTTCCTTGCAACTCAGAACATTGTCACATTTTATAACTGCATATGAGATAAATATTTTAATCTAATATATTTAATGACATAATTATAATAACGATAATCGATAAATAACTGACCAATAATAAGCATCCAATCATCCAAATTATATTATCAACGATTAATTTTAATTATATGAATTTGACAACATCATAGAATTCCAGAAAGCGTAAGAGTTAAATTACCATTTTATTTTCAATTTAATGATGTCTGATTGTTTCATTTAATTTTAAACAAGCATTTAAAATTAAGTAAAATTCCAACTGCCTCAGATCCCAAACAAACCAGCTCGCCTGTGTAGGCTTTGTTGCCACGATCTCAACAGATCATGTTTCACGTAATTCTATGCATCTATGGATAAGTTATTGCTATTACAATTTAAATAAACTTAATAATTATTAAAACTTAAGTTAATAGTTAATTAAATTATACTAATTACCTTGATTAGTTCCTAAACGCATCATTAACGCCATGCAGTTTCTCCTTCTAACCAAGCCAATCGCAATTTCCCTTTCTCTCTTCGATACTGACTTCGACACTGATAACCTCTCTATGACGGCCCGCCTCGCACCAGTCGACATTTCCCTTGAAACGCGCTATGCCAATGTCCGACTAGCACGAAACAGTTGTCAAAAGTAAAGAAGCAAGACGATGAATCATCGAAAACCTGTAGTATATCTCACAGCGCATGGAATGAAATACAATAATAAGATAACTTGACATAAAACAGGCGAGACAGTGCATAAGCTGAAAACTAAACCATCATAGCAGCGGAATCCAAAATACAGATTATGATCCTAACCATCATTATTACAACTTCAAAATACTACCTCTAAAGAAAAATAGAAATGGTGCACTACCAATGCCCAAATTAGTGACCAGCAACAACACAGGGAAAATATATAAATATCATACGTGGAAGCCTCATGCTCGTCTCTGGTACAGCTACTCGTGCAACCACCTAACCTGCCTCTAGTCTACTCGTGTGAGCACCCAGAGTAATAAGAAGAAACATAAAACTCTGGGTCAGACAACATTCTGCTATGAGTGGTAGTAAGCATACATCTCTAAGATGAACAAATAACAGGTATAAGAATCATCCCTGAACCTGGACCAGCAACCAAAGAGTTAGCACACAATAAGATGTACAGTACTCTAAGGTAACACTAACATCGTGTGAAAAGATAATATGGGAGTGTGCATGACATGGTGATAGCAAACATCAAACATAGCAATCATCCTCACATCTCTCACTCAGTGCGTAAAGCATACGATATCCACCACTTTGATCACCCAATATTCTGCTGCGATCACTTTGCCATTGGGCGTCATAATGACCCCATTGCACTGATCCACAACCACTAATCCTTTGCTATGTCCACTTTTCCCCTTTGGAGTCATGACGACTCCACTGCACCAGCTCATAGCCTTGCTATGATCACTTTACCCTTTGGGGTCCTGACGACTCCACTGCACTGATCCATAGCCCAACCCGTCTCTCTGTGGTGAAACAAAGTTATAGACATCGATAACCCCTTTGCACTCGTCCCGCAGCAAAGCCCAATCATGAAGTTAACTCGTCAGTTCCCATCTGGATCCTGAGCTAC
Source organism: Allium sativum (assembly GCA_030737875.1). Classification (NCBI taxonomy): domain Eukaryota; kingdom Viridiplantae; phylum Streptophyta; class Magnoliopsida; order Asparagales; family Amaryllidaceae; genus Allium; species Allium sativum. The sequence goes on along the minus strand of CM060924.1, from coordinate 771,497,064 downwards.
AACTTCTCATTTGGACTACCTTTGCATCTCGAGTTTTGATCATTATCCCGTTCTCCCTTCCGTTTTTATAACATCACACGTCCATTAATGTCACTCACAAAGGGAATGCATTAATTTTCATGGAGTATTATTGGTGTATAGAACAAAATAAAACAAGACAGATACATATATTGGTACTTGAAAAAGTTTAAAACAACTTTTATTACAGCGGAGAAATAGTTTTGATACAACAACACCAAAAATCAACAATAAAACCAAGTACACTTAATATCCGTCTTGACAAATTGTTTTCTGAGTACATAAAGTAAAAAAGCATAACCCTAACATTAGTACCCATAAAAGAGATAAGCTGAACTTTACTTTCAGCAATCCAAGCACTTCCAAAAGAGGGAGAAAGAGATCCAAATCAGGCTCCACTAGCATAAAAAATTGTTCCCATTGCCCCCACGTCGTTCGTATGTTTAATATGAAATATGTTAGACCCGCAAATAGTCTAACTCATAAAAGAGAAAAGAAACATCACAACTTGCATAACACATAAAGTAGATCTAACTTGCAAACATGAATAGGCTAGCATGGATCAAAACTTGCATGATTATAATTTATATAATCATAAATTTGCATAATCAATAACTTAAATAGGCAATAAGCATAATTTGCATAAACTACAAACTGGCATGGATCAAATTATATAAGATACGATTTGCATAGATCTATACACATAAAGGTGAACTTGCATATATGAACATGGTTTTCGCATAAACTTGCATATGATCTACATACAAACTTGTATTAAACTTGCATATGCAATTCAGACATGTAAACTAAGATTACATATGATTCGCATACAAATTGACATATAAACTAGCATATGATTCACATCCAAACTTATATATAAACTTACGTATATAATTTAGACGTATAAACTAAGATTTACATATACACTTGCATATGATTTAGACATGTAAATTATTGTCACAAAATGAATCAAATCTAGCATATGTTTTTAGACATATGAACCAACATCATGAATCTATGTACATAAGACAACAACTAGCTTATATTCACAAAATAGACAATATCATATCGGTCAATGATTCAACAGGCATAATCTTATAACCCAAATTATAACTCATCATAATTAATTTATTAATTATTTTGTAAAAGAAATTGTACTCACTAAGAACATGTTAGAGAAGAGAATAATCCGTTTGTCGTTTGTTCTACAATCTTGTCTCACAATTCCTTAGCTTTAAGAAGAAGATGAACTATTCCAGCAGCATAAGGACATCTTTCACTTATTTTAATTAGGATTGAGGCAGCATAGCGTTGCAATGGTTTGGTGTGGAGAGAAAGTGAGGTTTGGGGTGTTTAAATAGGTTAGGAGCTAAAGAATCTGTCCAGAAAACAAGTCCAGGTGCAAAATCCTGAATCTGCCTCGGATCTGACCAAATCAAGGGAGGTCGACCCCTAGGTCAACCTGTTTTAGGGGAGGTCAACCTCTAGGTCGACCTGCCTAGGGTAGGTCGACCTGCCTTGGTATAGGTCAACCTCTAGGTTGACCTGTCTGGGTTATTTCACTATTTAATTTTCTGAATTTATCTTGAATCTTCTGAAGGCCATAACTCCTTCATACAAAGTCCGATTTACGAAAACTTGGACTCTATTCCAAGCAGAATTACGAGACGAACGCAATGGCGTAACCCATTTCCCTTAATTATTCTCTTAAAAATTAATTGTTCTTAAATTTGTTAATTTTAATATTTAAAATTACGGGGTTTTACATTCTCCCCTCCTCAAAGGATTTCGCTCCCGAAATCTCCAAGTTAAGGAGAATGTATATCCTACCATCCAATCATCCATCTACTCAATCATAAAACACAGGCATCCATTGTCCTTAAAAGATTTCTAATGCCGTATGAACATATGCAAAAAGTGTGTGTATATGTTCCTTATCTAATGCAAAATCAGGCGGTCTACTGATTCAGTTGACCTCCTTAATGCAAATCATGATAGTGCCATGCGTCCATTATGTATGCAAAAGAATCCTAACGATACATATTATTTCTACATGTGTGCACAACCAATCATCTTCATGCAGCATCCATATGATAATACAACCAATATACATCCATTAATTTAAATATGCACACATATTTATATGCAGTATGAAAGTGATTGAGCCGATCTAGTGCCTAATGTGTGTGTAAATGCATCCAAGACAAACCACTAGCAAACATTTGCATCCACTAGCATCCACTTGCATCCACCAAACATAACATGTCTCAAACACATGTTTACAACCATAGAATTTTTCCTAACTAAAGATCGAAGATATAATCGCGAAGACATACTAAACAATAGGACAAGCATAAACAAAGCGGTAGAAAAAGGAGAAGTTAATACCCTCAAAAAGGAAAGGGTACAGCGTACGCATCTTGTCTTCCCATTCCCAAGTCGCGTCTCCTTGATCATTTCCCTATTGCACATTGACCAACTTGACCTCTCTATTGCGTAGCTTTATAACCTCCAATCCAAGGATGCATGTAGGGGCTCGTCTAATCGGGGCATCTCACTCCACTCGACTTCTCTAAGCCTGCTCGGCTCTACTACTTCTGCGATATCTTGTAAACACTTCCATAAATGTGACACGTGAAACACATCGTGACTAAGCTTGTTGCCTCTTCTCATGTTCCTCCAAAATCTAGGATACATAACCTCAAAAGATCTTCAAGGATTCTATACACCCCTTTCTGTTCGTCCATCCGTCTGTGGATGATAAGCGATGCTCGTACTTGCCGCCTTTTGCATGTCACCTTTTCCTCTTGCATCGAAAACTGCTCCAAGCCCTGTCCCGCAATCACCGGTATATAATGTGAATGGCTTAATTCCATCTGGCAAAACTAAAACTGGAGCTTTCGTCAAAGCCCTCTTCAAATGCTGGAAAGCCTCGTCACAGTCAACATCCCAAACAAAAGTCAAGTTCTTCTTCGTTAACCGAGTAAGTGGGGCTGATATCTTCGCGAAGTCCTTAATGAACTTCCTATAATAGCCCGCCAGCCCTAAAAAGCTTCTTACTTCTGTTGCGTTCTTAGGAATCTTCCAATCTAGGATTGCCACCACCTTTGCGGGATACACAGCTATCCCTTCCTTAGAGACCACGTGTCCTAAGAACCTCACTTCTTTCCTCCAAAAATGACATTTGGAGAACTTAGCTTTGAGTTGATGCGCTCATAGTGTCTCTAAGACTTCCCTAAGATGTAGGGCATGCCCTTTTCGCTTCTAGAGAAAATAAAGATATCGTCCACAAAGACAACCACAAACTTGTTTAGAGACTCCCTAAACACCCTACTCATTAAGTCAACGAAGTATGCGGGTGCATTCGTCAAACCAAAAGGCATGATGAGCCACTCGAAGAAACCGTCAGGAGTTCTAAATGCAGTCTTATCTATGTTGTCTTCAGCCACCCTTAGCTGATGAAATCCTGTAGCCAAATCCAACTGCGAGAAAACCGAAGCACCAACCAACTGATCGGATAAATCATCTATCTCCGGCAATGGGTGTCTGTTCTTCTTTGTGAGCTTATTCAGCTCTCTATAGTCCACGCACAATCTAAGTGAACCATCAGCCTTCGTAGCAAAAACAACTGGAGCACCCCATTCTGAAATACTTCTTCTTATGAACCCTTTCTTAAGCAACTCTTTCACTTGCTTACTGAGTTCTCTTCACTCTCTCGGAGCCATGTGGCACACCGATAATGCAACTGGATTTGCATTATCTACAATGTATATACGAAAGTCTATCTCGCGCCTTGGGGGTGAACCCTGAACTTCATCGAAGACCTCACCATATTCACGGACCACACGAACAGATTCCAAATCATCGTTGAACGCGTCAAGAGATTCTAGGTAGCTAAGCATCACCGGACCTCTAGGGTCACAAGAACTATCAAGGGTCTTTCTACAACGAGTCAACAATCTAACTACCCTTCTTTCACAGTCTAGGATGACACCGTATCTGGCTAGCCAATCTATGCCTAGAATAAAGTCGTAGCCCATGAAACCAAGAACGAAGGCGTTGCATTCAAACCCAACGCCCAAGATAGACACGCTCAAATCCCGAAAATCATCAAAAGATGAGCCGAACCACCAATAGGATTTGAGACTACTATGGGATCCGTAACTAGACTAGTATTTAGGTGCAGTGTTTTAACTAACGAAGAAGATACAAACGAGTGTGAAGCGCCAGAATTCAAACAAGGTTCGAACAAGATGATCAAAAAGAAAAACCAAACTTCAAGCCAAGATATTTCTACCTCTATCAGGTATGCCAGCCGTGAGGGAACGCGTCTGCCCTCTAGAAGATCCTGTACTTTGTCCTTACCTTTGCCTTTTGCTTCTTTGGACGATCCTAATAAGATGTCCAGTTTCTCCGTAACGATAACAACTAGTCTTCTTCTTCTTTCTAACGTCTTTATTTAAGTAATCAGGTATTTCACAAGTGTGGCCCTTCCTTTTCTCTTGGCCCCATGTTATCCTTACCGCCTTTCTTTGGATCTACTTTCTTATCGTGTGTCCTAACCATGTATCTCCTGCACATTCTCCATTCGTGACCTCCTACCAAAATGAGGCTTCGTCCTTCCTTAACCAAGAAGCTAATTGAACCTTCCTCCCTCATCTATCTTAAAGGTACCAACAAGTCCTCCATTTCCTTCTAGTTTTGACAAACGTCCGAGTCCCATGAAGCGTTTTTCCGCCCACCGTACGGAAGTTCTTACATATCTTAGAAAAAGTTTCTATACGTGGAGGAAGAAATTTAAAAAGGAAAGAGGAAGAGATTTAAAATGGAGAATCGAAGGAAAGATATATGGCTCTTGGGGTTACGTTTTTCAAAATAAACTTTTCTCCTAAAAATACTCTTCTTAAAACATATTTTTGAAAGTATTTCTTTATAAAAATGCTTTAGAAAGCGGTTTTTCAAAATCTCTTATCTGTTCTGGTAACCTTCAGCTCTGATACCACGTGTAACACCCCACGTCCATTAATGCCACTCACAAAGGGAATGCATTAATTTTCTTGGAGTATTATTGGTGTACAGAACGGAATATAACAAGACAGATACATATATTGGTACTTGAAAAAAAATTAAAACAACTTTTATTGCAGCGGAGAAATAGTTTTGATACAACAACATCAAAAACCAACAATAAAACCAAGTACACTTAATATCCGTCTTGACAAATTGTTTTCTGAGTACATAAAGTAAAAAAGCATAACCCCAACATAAGTAGTCATAAAAGAGATAAGCTGACCTTTACTTTCATCAATCCAAGCACTTCCAAAAGAGGGTGAAAGAGATCCAAATCAGGCTCCACTAGCACTAGTCCCACTCTGAGAACCTGTGGTGGGGGGGGGGGGAAGGAAGAAAAGAAGCAAAAACAAAGGGGGTCAGACATAAAGTCTGGTGAGTCCAATAACTTTAACAATATAATTATTAAAGTAATTAGGATAAGGCATAAACTGGTAAACAAGGAATGACTATGAAACAAATGGGCATGACAAAGCAAACAAGAGGAATAAGATAACGTTACTTGCGCCTCGAACACTATAGGATAATTACTATACTGCACCAATACTAGTTACCCTAAAAGTTGATCCTGCCTACTGAACAAAATAATAATAATAGTAGTTTCGTGTAACCCTAGCTGTCTTCATAGGTGCCGCCTGCTCCGATCTCCACTAGTTGTACCCCTACCCTCCCCATTCTAATTACAACATTTATTCATAATATGGTAATTGTACCCCTAGTTGCCTTTATAGGTGTCGCCTGCTCCTATCTCCGCTAGTCGTACCCACTACCTTCCCCATTCGATTGGCTCCCTAACTCGTAGATACCCATGCTAGTCCCACAGTGGGGTGTATCACTCTCCAAAGTGGCAACCCGATACCACTAAAGATGCACGGCTTATACCTACACGATGCAACAACGTCTTACTTACCAGCCCGGGCCCACACATGCACATGACCCCATTGGACTTGTGTTGCCACCGCTAACCCGTTTTGACCTCTTACAATCAAACCCAGTAAGCGTGTCCCGTCCTCGATCTAGATCGAGCCCACTTAGATACTAAATGGGTTACTGGTTGAAAAGGGTCCCCACACTTGACACAAGCTTTCCACCTATGCTTGGTCCCCACTAGGATTCCCCACCTAACCCCCTCTTATTCATGTCTTCTTACATGTTTCAACTTGGTTAAGTGTTTATAATTATATCCCACATGTCACCCATGTTACCCATTTATCAAATCAACATGTGTTATTGGTTAAGCTTGTCTTAACCCTATCCGCTTATCAGATCAATATATATATATTATTGGTTAAGCTGGTCTTAACCCTATCCACTTATATATTATTGGTTAAGTTGGTCTTAACCCTATCCACTTATATATTATTGGCTAAGTTGGTCTTAACCCTATCCACTTATCAGATCAATATGTATTATTGGTTAAGTTTGTCTTAACCCTATCCACTTATTAGATTAATATATACATTATTGGTTAAGCTGGTCTTAACCCTACCCACTTATCAAATTAATATATATTATTATTTAAGCTGGTCTTAACCCTACCTACTTATCAGATTATTGGTTAAGCTGGTCTTAACCCTATCGACTTATATATTATTGGTTAAGCTGGTCTTAACCCTACATACTTATCAGATTATTGGTTAAGCTGGTCTTAACCATATCCACTTATCATGTTTTATGTATCATATATATATATCGTATAACATGTTTTACTTAATTTATGATTAAGTACATCGTAGTTCACAGATACATTGGTTAAGAGAATAACTCCCTAAGTATCAACCCCGAAGACCGAAATCAACATCAGATTGGTACTCAGAGAATTACTCAACTCAACCAAACTTCTGTTTGTCATTCATATTCGTCTTTGGTCAGCATTAATTAATTATTAATGCAAAAACCTCTCACATTAAGTCGATTTCTTGTGGCCGCTGGATATGCCGGGCGGTTCCGGGAAGACTTCCACCACAAGCCCAACTTAACCTCGTGTCTAAGCATCTTTTAATTATGCCTACGTCCTCTCACATTAGACTGTCGTTTGCGGTTGCTGGATGTGCTGGGCGGGTCCGGGCAGTCTTATACCACAAACGAGTCTAACCTCGTGTCTTAGGCATTTATTACGCATTTAATTTATGCCTTTGACCTCTTACATTATACTACCGTTTGTGGTTGCTGGATTTGTCGGGCGGGTCCGGGCAGTCTTATACCACAAACGAGTCTAACCTCATGTCTTAGGCATTTATTATTACACATTATGATTCAAACCCAATTTGAATTAATATCCCTATTTTAGATTGTCAATAACTTCCAATTTTAATCCATGTCCATAATTGTCACTTAAATTATGTCCATAATTTTCAAGTATATAAATTATACCAATTAATGTCTCAAATTAATTATATGCTTTTAAAGCCATTATATGCCAATTCACTATATTAATATTTAATCTTTTCCCATTGCCCCCACGTCGTTCGTACGTTTAATATGAAATATGTTAGACTTGCAAATAGTCTAACTCATAAAAAAGAAAAGAAACATCACAACTTGCATAACACATAAAGTAGATCTAACTTGCAAACATGAATAGGCTAGCATGGATCAAAACTTGCATGATTATAATTTATATAATCATAAATTTGCATAATCAATAACTTGCATAGGCAATAAGAATAATTTGCATAAACTACAAACTGGCATGGATCAAATTATATAAGTTACAATTTTCATAAATCTATACACATAAAGGTGAACTTGCATATATGAACATGGTTTTCGCATAAACTTGCATATGATCTACATACAAACTTGTATTAAACTGGCATATGCAATATAGACGTGTAAACTAAGACTTACATATGATTCGCATACAAACTTACATATAAACTAGCATATGATTCACGTCCAAACTTATATATAAACTTGCATATATAATTTTGACATGTAAACTAAGATTTACATATACACTTGCATATGATTTAGACATGTAAATTAATGTCACAAAACGAATCAAATCTAGCATATGTGTTTAGACATATGAACCAACATCAAAAATCTATGTACATAAGACAACAACTTGCGTATATTCACAAAATAGACAATATCATATCGGTCAATGATTCAACAGGCATAATCTTATAACCCAAATTATAACTCATCATAATTAATTTATTAATTATTTTTTGAAAGAAATTGTACTCACTAAGAACAGGTTAGAGAAGAGAATAATTCGTTTGTCGTTTGTTCTACAATCTTGTCTCATAATTCCTTAGCTTTAAGAAGAAGATGAACTATTCCAACAGCATAAGGACATCTTTCACTTATTTTAATTAGGATTGAGGCAACATAGCGTTGCAATGGTTTGGTGTGGAGAGAAAGTGAGGTTTGGGGTTGTTTAACTAGGTTAGGAGCCAAAGAATCTGTCCAGAAAACAAGTCCAGGTGCAAAATCCCGAATCTGCCTCGGATCTGACCAAATCAGGGGAGGTCGACCTCTAGGTCGACCTGCCTGGGGTAGGTCGACCTTCCTTGGTATAGGTCGACCTCTAGGTTGACCTGGCTGGGTTATTTTTCTATTTAATTTTCTGAATTTCTCTTGAATCTTCCGAAGGCCATAACTCCTTCATACGTAGTCCGATTTACGAAAACTTGGACTCTATTCCAAGAAGAATTCCGAGACGAACGCAATGGCATAACACATTTCCCTTAATTCTTCTCCTAAAAATTAAGTGTTCTTAAATTTGTTAATTTCAATATTTAAAATTATGGGGTGTTACATTCTCCCCTCCTCAAAGGATTTCGCCCCCGAAATCTCCAAGTTAAGGAGAATGTATATCCTACCATCCAATCATCCATCTACTCAATCATAAAACACAGGCATCCACTGTCCTTATAAGATTTCTAATGTCGTATGAACATATGCAAAAAGTGTGTGTATATGTTCCTTATCTAATGCAAAATCAGGCGGTCTACTGATTCAGTTGAAATCCTTAATGCAAATCATGATACTGCCATGTGTCCATTATGTATGCAAAAGAATCCTAATGATACATATTATTTCTACATGTGTGCACAACCAATCATCTTAATGCAGCATCCATATGATAATACAACCAATGTACATCCATTAATTTAAGTATGCACACATATTTATATGCAGTATGAAAGTGATTGAGCCGATCTAGTGCCTAATGTGTGTGTAAATGCATCCACGAGCAACCACTAGCAAACACTTGTATCCACTTGCATGCACCAAACATAACATGTCTCAAACACATGTTTACAACCATGTGATTTTTCCTAACTAAAGATCGAAGATATAATCGCGAAGACATACTAAACGATAGGACAAGCATAAACAAAGTGGTAGAAAAAGGAGAAGTTAAAAACATACCCTCAAAAAGTAAAGGGTACAGCGTACGCATCTTGTCTTATGTTTCCCAAGTCGTGTCTCCTTGAACATTTCCCCATTGCACCTTGACCAACTTGACCTCTCTGTTGCGTAGCTTTATAACCTCCAATCTAATGATGCATGTAGGGACTCGTCTAATCAGGGCATCTCACTCCACTTCCACTTCTCTAAGCCTGCTCGGCTCTACTACTTCTGCGATATCTTGAAAACACTTCTGCAAATGTGACACATCAAACACGTCGTGAACACCACTAATCTCGTTGCCTCTTCTCATGTCCCTCCAAAATCTAGGATATATAACCTCAAAAGATCTTCAAGGATTCTATTCACCCCTTTCTGTCCATCCATCCGTCTGTGGATGATAAGCGATGCTCGTACTTGCCGCCTTTTGCATATCACCTTTTCCTCTTGCATCGAAAACTGCTCCAAGCCCTGTCCTACAAGCACCGGTATACACTGTGAATGGCTTACTTCCATCTGGCAAAACTAAAACTGGTGCTGTCGTCAAATCCCTCTTCAAATGCTGGAAAGCATCGTCACAGTCAACATCCCAAGTAGAAGTCAAGTTCTTCTTCGTTAACCAAGTAAGTGGGGCTGGTATCTTCGCGAAGTCCTTAATGAACTTCCTATAATAGCCCGCTATCCCTAAAAAGCTTCTTACTTCTGTTGTGTTCTTAGGAATCTTCCAATCTGGGATTGCCACCACCTTTGCGGGATCCACAGCTATCCCTTCCTTAGAGACCACGTTTCCTAAGAACCTCACTTCTTTTCTCCAAAAATGACATTTGGAGAACTTAGCTTTGAGTTGATGCGCTCATAGGGTCTCTAAGACTTCCCTAAGATGTAGGGCATGCCCTTCTTCACTTCTAGAGAAAATAAAGATATCGTCCACAAAGACTACTACAAACTTGTTTAGAGACTCCCTAAACACCCTACTCATTAAGTCAACGAAGTATGCGGGTGCATTCGTAAAACCAAAAGGCATGATGATCCACTCGAAGAAACCGTCAGGAGTTCTAAATGCAGTCTTATCTATGTTGTCTTCAGCCACCCTTAGCCGATGAAATCCTGTAGCCAAATCCAGCTGCGAGAAAACCGAAGCACCAACCAACTGATCGAATAAATCATCTATCCTCGGCAATGGGTGTCTGTTCTTCTTTGTGAGCTTATTCAGCTCTCTATAGTCCATGCACAATCTAAGTGAACCATCAGCATTCGTAGCAAAAACAACTGGAGCTCCCTATTCCGAAATACTTATGAACTCCTTCTCAAGCAACTCTTTCACTTGCTTACTGAGTTCTCTTCTCTCTCTCGGAGCCATGTGGCGAACCGGTAATGCAACTGGCTTTGCATTATCTACAAGGTATATACGAAAGTCTATCTCGCGCCTTGGGGTAAACCCTGAACTTCATCGAAGACGTCACCATGTTCATGGACCACACGAACAGATTCCAAATCATCGTTGGACGCGTCAAGAGATTCTAGGTAGCTAAGCATCACTGGACCTCTAGGGTCACAAGAAATATCAAGGGTCTTTCCACAACGAGTCAACAATCTAACTACCCTTCTTTCACAATCTAGGATGGCACCGTATCTGGCTAGCCAATCTATGCCTAGAATCAAGCCATAGCCCATGAAGCCGAGAACGAAGGCGTTGCATTCAAACCTAACGCCCAAGATAGACACTCTAAAATACTGACAAATCATCAAAAGATGAGCCGAACCACCAATAGGATTTGAGACTACTATGGGATTCGTATCTAGACTAGTATTTAGGTGCAGTGTTTTAACTAACGAAGCAGATACAAACGAGTGTGAAGCGCCAGAATTCAAACAAGGTTCGAACAGGAATATCAAAAATAAAAACCAAACTTCCAATAAAGATATTTCTGCCTCTATCAGGTATGCCAGCCATGAGGGAACGCATCTGCCCTCCAGAAGATCCCATACTTTGTCCTTACCTTTGCCTTTTGCTTCTTTGGACAATCCTAATAAGATGTCCAGTTTCTCCATAACGATAACAACTAGTCTTCTTCTTCTTTCAAACGTCTTTATTTAAGTAGTCAGGTATTTCACAAGTATGGCCCTCCCTTTTCTCTTGGCCCATTGTTATCCTTACCGCCTTTCTTTGGATCTACTTTCTTATCGTGTGTCATATCCATGTCTCTCCTGCACATTCTCCATTCGTGTCCTCCTACCAAAATGAGGCTTCGTCCTTCATTAACCAAGCAACTAATTGAACCTTCCTCCCATCCTCTATCTTAAAGGTACCAACAAGACCACTTCCTTCTAGCTTTGACAAACGTCCTAGTCCCATGAAGCGGTTTTTCGCCCACCGCACGGAAGTTCTTACATATCTTAGAAAAAGCGTCTATACGTAGAGGAAGAAATTCAAAACGGAAAGGGGAAGAGATTTAAAACGGAGAATCGAAGGAAAGATATATGGCTCTTGGGGGTTATGTTTTTCAAAATAAACTTTTCTCTTAAAATATTCTTCTTAAAACATATTTTTGAAAGTATTTCTTTATAAAAATGCTTTTGAAAGCGGTTTTTCAAAATCTCTTATCTGTTCTAGTAACCTCTAGCTCTGATACCACGTGTAACACCCCACGTCCATTTATGTCACTCACAAAGGGAATGCATTAATTTTCATGGAGCATTATTAGTGTATAGAATGGAATATAATAAGACAGATACATATATTGGTACTTGAAAAAAATAAATTAAAACAACTTTTATTGTAGCGGAGAAATAGTTTTGATACAACAACATCAAAAACCAAGTACACTTAATATCCGTCTTGAATAATTGTTTTCTGAGTACATAAAGTAAAAAAGCATAACACCAGCAGAAGTAGCCATAAAAGAGATAAGCTGAACTTTACTTCCAACAATCCAAGCACTTCCAAAAGGGGGAGAAAGAGATCCAAATCAGGCTCCACTAGCACTAGTCCCACCCTGAGAAACTGGGGGGGGGGGGGGTGGAAGGAAGAAAAGAGGCGAAAACAAAAGGGGTCTGACATAAAGTCTGGCGAGTCCAATAACTTTAACAATATAATTATCAAAGTAATTAGGATAAGGAATAAACTGGTAAATAAGGAATGACTGTGAAACAAATGGGCATGACAAAGCAAACAAGAGGAATAAGATAACGTTAATTGCGTCTCCAACACTATAGGATAATTACTATACTGCACCAATACTAGTCACCCTAAAAGCTGATCCCGCCTACTGAACAAAATAATAATAATGGTAGTTTCGCGTACCCCTAGTTGTCTTCATAGGTGCCGCCTACTCCCATCTCCATTAGTTGTACCCACTACCCTCCCCATTATAATTACAATATTTATTTATAATATGGTAGTTGTACCCCTAGCTGCCTTCATAGGTGTCGCCTGCTCCTATCTCCGCTAGTCGTACCCACTACCTTCCCGATTCGATCGGCTCCCTAACTCGTAGATACCCGTGCTTGTCCCACAGTGGGGTGTATCACTCCCCAAAGTGGCAACCCGATACCAATAAAGATGCACGGCTTATACCTACACGATGCAACAACGTCTTACCTACCAGCCCGGGCCCACCATGCACATGACCCCGTTGGACTTGTGTAGCCACCGCTAACCCGTTTTGACCTCTTACAATCAAACCCAGTAAGCGTGTCCCGTCCTCGATCTAGATCGAGCTCACTTAGATACTAAATGTGTTACTGGTTGAAAAGGGTCCCCACACTTGACACAAGCTTTCCACCTATGCTTGGTCCCCACTAGGATTTCCACTTAACCCCCTCTTATTCATGTCTTCTTACATGTTTCAACTTGGTTAAGTGTTTATAATTATATCCCGCATGTCACCCATGTTACCCACTTATCAAATCAACATGTGTTATTGGTTAAGCTTGTCTTAACCCTATCCGCTTATCAGATCAATATATATATTATTGGTTAAGCTGGTCTTAACCCTATCCACTTATATATTATTGGGTAAGTTGGTCTTAACCCTATCCACTTATATATTATTGGCTAAGTTGGTCTTAACCCTATCCACTTATCAGATCAATATGTATTATTGGTTAAGTTTGTCTTAACCCTATCCACTTATCAGATTAATATATATATATTATTGGTTAAGATAGTCTTAACCCTACCCACTTATCAAATTAATATATATTATTGGTTAAGCTGGTCTTAACCCTACCTACTTATCAGATTATTGGTTAAGCTGGTCTTAACCCTAGCCACTTATATATTATTGGTTATGCTGGTCTTAACCCCACCTACTTATCAGATTATTGGTTATGCTGGTCTTAACCCTATTTACTTATCATGTTTTATGTATCATACATATATATATCGTATAATATGTTTTACTTAATTTATTATTAAGGACATCTTAGTTCACAGATACATTGGTTAAGAGAATAACTCCCTAAGTATCAACCCCGAAGACCGAAATCAACATCAGATTGGTACTCAGAGAATTACTCAACTCAACCAAACTTCTGTTTTTCATTCATATTCGTCTTTGATCAGCATTAATTAATTATTAATGCGCAGGCCTCTCACATTAAGTCGATTTCTTGTGGCCGCTGGATATGCCGGGCGGTTCCTGGCAGACTTCCACCACAAGCCAGACTTAACCTCGTGTCTAAGCATCTTTTAATTATGTCTGCGACCTCTCACATTAGACTGCCGTTTGCGGTTGCTTGATGTGCCGGGCGGGTCCGGGCAGTCTTACACCACAAACGAGTCTAACCTCGTGTCTTAGGCATTTATTACGCATTCAATTTAAGCCTTTGACCTCTCACATTAGACAACCGTTTGTGGTTGCTGGATTTGCCGGGCGGGTCCGGGCAGTCTTATACCACAAACGAGTCTAACCTCGTGTCTTAGGCATTTATTATTGCACATTATTATTCAACTTCAATTCGAATTAATATCCTTATTTCAGATTGTCAATAACTTCCAATTTTAATCCATGTCCATAATTGTCACTTAAATTATGTCCATAATTTTCAGGTATATAAATTATACCAATTATTGTCTCAAATTAATTATATGCTTTTAAAGCCATTATATGTCAATTCACTATATTAATATTTAAGATTTTCCCATTGTCCACACGTCGTTCGTACGTTTAATATGAAATATGTTAGACCCACAAATAGTCTAACTCATAAAAAAGAAAAGAAACGTCACAACTTTCATAACACATAAAGTAGATCTAACTTGCAAACAAGAATAGGCTAGCATGGATGAAAACTTGCATGATTATAATTTATATAATTATAAATTTGCATAATCGATAACTTGCATAGGCAATAAGCATAATTTGCATAAACTACAAACTGGCATGGATCAAATTATATAAGATACGATTTGCATAGATCTATACGCATAAAGGTGAACTTGCATTTATGAATATGGTTTTCGCATAAACTTGCATATGATCTGTATACAAACTTGTATTAAACTTGCATATACAATTTAGACATGTAAACTAAGACTTACATATGATTCGCATACAAACTTGCATATAAACTAGCATATGATTCACATCCAAACTTATATATAAACTTGCATATATAATTTAGACATGTAAACTAAGATTTACAAATACACTTGCATATGATTTAGACATGTAAATTAATGTCACAAAATGAATCAAATCTAGCATATGTGTTTAGACATATGAACCAACATCATGAATCTATGTACATAAGACAACAACTAGCGTATATTCACAAAATAGACAATATCATATCGGTCAATGATTCAATAGGCAAAATCTTATAACTCAAATTATAACTCATCATAATTAATTTATTAATTATTTTGTGAAAGAAATTGTACTCACTAAGAAAAGGTTAGAGATCGTTTGTCGTTTGTTCTACAATCTTGTCTCACAATTCCTTAGCTTTAAGAAGAAGATGAACTATTCCAGCAGCATAAGGACGTCTTTCACTTATTTTAATTAGGATTGAGGCAGCATAACATTGCAATGGTTTGGTGTGAAGAGAAAGTGAGGTTTGGGGGTGTTTAAATAGGTTTGGAGCCAAAGAATCTATTCAGAAAACAAGTCCAGGTGCAAAATCCCGAATCTACCTCGGATCTGACCAAATCCGGGGAGGTCGACCCCCAGGTCGACCTGCCATGGTATAGGTCAACCTGTCTGGGTTATTTTACTATTTAATTTTCTGAATTTCTCTTGAATCTTCCGAAGGCCATAGCTCCTTCTTACGAAGTCCGATTTACGAAAACTTGGACTCTATTCCATGTAGAATTCCGAGATGAACGCAATGGCGTACCCATTTCCCTTAATTCTTATCCTAAAAATTAAGCGTTCTTAAATTTGTTAATTTTATTATTTAAAATTACGGGGTGTTACAGTTTCCATCTGGTTCGCGATACACAAGTAGCTCGCGGTTCGTGATCATTTCCGGTTCATGGGTCCTGTTCTGGTCCGTGGCCCTCCTTGTATCGACTCGCGGTTCTCCCCTCCTGGCATCAGCTCATGATGACTTCCGAGTCCTGGTCGTGAGCTCCATGCGTGGGTCCTGGTTGTGATGGTGGACTCGGGTCGTGATCTCCATTCGTTGCTAACACCCTACTTGGTTCGTGATGTACTCGTGGTGCTTCATCCAGGTCGTCGGCTCGTGAAGGTGGTTCATGATCTACTCGTGGGGAGGCGGTTCGTGGAGATGATGCTTCACGATCGGCTCGTGATGAAGGGTGGTCGGCTCGTGACATATGCTTCATGAACGGGAATGTCTGACCAATTTCTGTAACTTTTCCAACAAGCTATTTACGCCATACGGCGTCGTTTTCGACCATTCTAACTTTGCTTTGCAATCACAAATCATTCCAAACAGTCATAGCAACATGTAAAATCGACCATAAACACCAAAACAATAATTTAACATGTTAGTATGGATCAAACATACCCAAAAGCCATGTTTTCCCCTTAATCCTCTTAATCATGATTTAACCATACGATTAGCAAAACATGTCCAAATTAACCCAAATTTCTAATAGAGGCATAAAATGACATCATAGAATTTCTACATATTTTTCCAAATTTTTATAATGCATAATTTCGTTAATTAACACTAATCACCCCTAATTAGCCATAATTAGTGAAGAAACATGCTAATCACTCACCTTAGCCACAAATAAATCTCAGATCAGAAAATATTTCTGATTTGGGTCGAATCTATATGCAACACAGCAGCTCTACCTCGATCTCTATGCTAATCCACTTTAATTTGATGTTGATATGGTTAATATGTGATTAGAAAGTGATTAAGGATGATTTCAGAAGGTGGAGGCCATTACTAGGGTTCAAGAGGTGATAAGTGGTGGCTGAAAAATGACAAAAACAGATTTCCCAAACCCCATCAGCCTCCCCATAACCCTAATCCCGAAATGGTTACGGACCCATGCGCTAATTACCCTAATTAGGCCCGTTTAAGCTGTTTTTCACCTTCTAAACCTTATTTCAGCCATATCTCCCAAACGGTAAGTCCGTTTGACAAATGTGACCACTCTACGGAAAGGTAAACCATCATCTGAATCCAATGGAAGTGGTTTCAGGTCGAAAATACTAACAATCAAAAGTTATAAGTGAAACAAGATTCGCCAGGGGCAACGATCATATAAAATTCGGCAAAAATCGTGAACATGAAAAATGACCCTAATAGTCATTCCCTAAAGTTACACGACCATACAATCTTATATGAAAAATAAATAAATATCCTACGATCCTCCAATGCGTAGAATGCAGGTCGTTACATTCTCCCACTCCTCCCCCCTCTCCTTAAGAAATTTCGTCCCCGAAATTCCTTAACCAAAACATATAAAGGTTCCCACATGCCTATCAATCATTTGCAATAATCAATCATACATAGAAACATAACAAGCCTATCCTAGCATGCATTTACTAACAAGGGAAATAACTATTGTTGTTAAAACCTTACCAGGCAAAGAATTCTGGATACGATCTCCTTATGCTCTCCTCTGTTTCCCAAGTACAGTCATTCTCGTTATCACCCCCACTGGACTTTAACTAGTTTCGCCGTCTTCCTTCGGAGCTGCTTTGTATCGTACTCGACAATATGAATTGGTCTGTGGTTCCCAACTGCCTCGGGTTCCACCTCAATATCATCCAACTGATCTGGTGAAATAGTTATATCGGGGTCGTGCACGAACTTCCTTAGCTGGGAAACATGAAATACGTTATGAACTCCCACCATCTTGTCCGGTAATCCAACTTTATATGCTGAATTTCCAACTTGCTCGAGAACTGGAAACGGACCAACAAATCTTGGCGTTAACTTACCTCTCCTACCAAGTTGAATCACACTTTTCAATGGAGAGATCTTGATAAATACCAAGTCGCCAACGGAGAACTTCAAATCTCTCTGTCTCTTGTCAGCATAACTCTTCTGCCTATTCTGGGAAGCCTTCATTCTCTATTGAATAATTTTGATCTTATCTGAAGTTTCTCTTACCACTTCTGGTCCAAGCACAAATTTATCACCGGTCTCTAACCAACATGATGGTGAGTTGCACGGTCTCCCGTACAAAGCTTCAAATGGAGCCATTCCAATACTAGACTGATAACTATAATTATAAGTGAATTCAACTAGATGCAAATGGCCATCCTATGATCCACCAAAATCCACTATACAAGCCCTTAAAGATCCTCTAATACACGATTCACCCTCTCTGTTTGGCAGTCGGTTTGAGGATGGTATGCGGTACTGAGATATAATTCTGACCCTAAAGCCTCTTGTAAGCTCTTCAAAAACCCACTAGTAAATAAAGGAATTCGGTCACTCACAATACTTTTAGGTATTCCATGAAATATCACTACCTACTTCATATACAGTTCCACTAACTTAGTTGCCATTCTATTCGACTTGACTGGTATAAACCTTGCACTTTTGGTCAATCGACCCATAATCACCCAAATACTATCATGACCTGATCTAGTCCTTGGTAGACCATCAATGAAATCCATTGAGACTTGTTCCCATTTCCATTCGGGAATTTCCAATGGTTGTAACAAACCATTAGGCTTTTTCTGCTCGGCTTTAACTAACTGGCAGTTCATGCACTTGGATATAGACTTCCCAATGTCTCTCTTCATCCCTTCCCAGTAGTAGGTCTGCTTCATGTCTCGATACATTTTGTTACCACTAGGATGTATAGTCAGTTTCGAGTGATGACACTCTCTAAGTACTTCATCTCTCAATCCATTTACGTTGGGTACAACTAGTCTTCCATTCTTTTGAAGACATCCTTCTTTATCTAGTCCATACTTGTTCATCTCTTCGTCGATACCCATCTCTAACTTGGAGGTGATTTCTAATACATTTGGATCGTCCCTCTGACTGGAGCCGATCCGTTCAATCAAATTCGGTCTGATCATCAAACTTGCTAACGTCTCTAGATCCAATTCGCACTTAGGTATGAAATTATATCCTGCGATATACTCCAGTTGCTTCCATTCAAGAAACATAGCCCCTAAACTGGCCTGTCTCCTACTCAATGCATCAGCTACCGCATTGCCCTTTCCTGGTGTATATGCAATGTCAAAATCATAGGAAGCCAAGAATTCTAACCATCTCTGCTGACGGAGATTTAAATCCTTTTGAGAGAAAATATACTTTAATGACTTATGATCGGTAAACAACTCAAATCTTTCTCCCAAGAGATAGTGTCTCCACATCTACAACGCGAACACGATCACTGCCAATTCCAAATCATGGGTAGGGTATCTTTTCTCATGTGGTTTCAGTTGCCGACTAGCATAAGCTACAACTCTACCTCCTTGCATCAATACAGCACCTAGTCCGGTACCACAGGCATCCGTGTATACCGTCATCTCTTCGTTCCCCTTAGGAATAACTAACACTATGCACACGTCAACTTCTGCTTTAGACTCTTAAACGCATTCTCACACCTATCGTCCCAGATGAAGGCTTGGTTCTTCTTGGTCAACTGAGTTAATGGTGCCGCTATCTTGAAAATGTCTTGGATAAACTTACGATAATATCCAACTAACCCCAAGAAACTTCTCACGTCCATTGCATTCTTGGGCGTAAACTAATCTTGTATGTAGCCACTTCCGCAGGATCCACGGTGATACCATTCTCTAAAACAACATGGCCCAAGAATCTCACTTCCCTCCTCCAGAAGTGACATTTAGAAAATTTTGCTTTTAATTGGTGTTCTTTCAACACTTCCATTACTATCCTCAAATGTTCTTTGTGTTCTTCCTCTGTCCTAGAGTAAACCAAAATATCGTCCATGAACACAAGAACAAACTTATTTAATTGATCCCTGAATACCCTATTCATAAGATCCACAAAATATGCTAGTGCATTGGTCAACCCGAATGGCATGACCAACCACTCATAGAATCCAGACGGCATCTGAAATGTCGTTTTAGGAATACTGTCAGCTGCTACTCGGAGCTGATGAAATCCTGTTGCGAGATCTAATTGGGAGAACACTCTTGCTCCACTCAACTAATCAAACAAATCATCTATCCGCAGGAGGATGCTTATTCTTCCTCGTTACCTTGTTCAACTCGTGATAGTCCATACACATTCGAAGGGAACCATCTTCCTTGGTAGCAAACACAACTGGTACCCCCACTCGGAAACACTCCTTTTGATAAATCCCTTCTTCAAAAGATCGCTTACTTGCACCCCGAGCTCCTGCTGCTCCCTTGGCGCCATACGTCGAAGTGGAATCACTATAGGTCCAGCATCTTTTACTAAATCAATACAAAACTCGATCTCTCGATGTGGTGGAAGTCCATTCACTTCCCCGAAGATGTCCGGATACTCACTAGCAATAGGCACCTCTGATAACTCATCATGCGGGATGTCGAGGGAATTTGGAAAACTAGCCATCACCCCCTCACTAGGTAGGCTACCAAATTGTACCTTCCGCTCATCATCCGCCCTAACGGTCACCGAAGACCTCTCACAGTCCATCACCACCCATACCTTTGGAGCCAGTCGACTCCCAAAGTAATGCCAAACCCTGTAAAGCCCAAAACAAAGCAATCACAAGAAAACATACATCCATGACTCGATAAGACCACACTACGACAAATCATACTAAGGCTAGTCGAACCACCGATCGGGTTCATCACAACTAAAGGTCTATCGACAATCTCGGGTTCCAGTCCCAACCTATCTACCAGGTCACTAGATATGAAGGAATGGGAAGCCCCAGTATCGAACAGGAACATCATAAACAGAAAGCATACCTTGAATAATGACATTCTTCCCTTTCTTCGCCGCAGTTGGGGCATTCGACGAAGAAGAAACAGCATTGCTAGCATATGCTCTCACAATATGCTTCTCTTTCGGATCCTTAAGATGTCCCACTTGGCCACAGTTGAAGCACTTCCTGTCCGCTGGCTTGGCCCTACAATCTTTGGCATAGTGGCCCTTCTTGCCATAGCTATAGCATTCGACATCTTTCTTATCTTTCTTTTTCTGACCATCCTTGGTCTGACTCTGCTTCCTCTTATTCTGAGAGTTATTCTTGCCTCCACCGCTTGCCTGCGGCTTTGGCCCCCGTGCAGACGTAACATCGACCTCAGTCTTGGGTCTAGGATAAAGGCTCTCTGATCTCAATGCTTTCCCAATAATCGATTCGAAAGTCTCATCAATATGATTTATAAGCCTGACCCCCCAAGTACTGATCTAAGCCAGTTATAAACTTCTCGTTCTTCTTCTCGGCAGTATCGATGAGAGACAATCCATACTTCGATAAGGTATCAAATTCAGCAATATACTTCGAGACTACCTTACCATTCTGCTGAAGCTCCAGAAATTTCCTGAACAATTCTGACTTCTAGCAGCTGGGATAAACTTATCACTGAAACGAGTCTTAAACTGATTCCAAGTAACATGATCCTCGGGAGTAGCTGCCTTAATAGCATTCCACCAATTCATTACCCGTCCTTGCAGCTGATGGGATGCTAGCTTTCTCTTCATCGCATCCTCGATCCGCAAGTCCTCGAAGATGCACTCACAGCTATCAAGCAAATCTTGAACTTCTGTATCCGATTCCATTCCGTGGAACGGCTTCCCACCAAGGATAGTATAATCCTTATTAAGCTTAGCGAAATCGGCCTTAGGCGCTAGCACCGCTGCACCACCACCATTAGCAGCATTAGGAACAGCCCCCCGAACATCTCTAAGCATCTCTCTCATGAAGGTAGTAAACATCGTCCTCATATCAGGATCATTCCTATTATTGGCCCCTGAACCCGTACTCCTCGTAAATCGACTCATCGTTCAGTCTGTAAAGAGAAAACGATTAACCGTCTCCATAGTGGTTCCAGTGCAGTGCGACTTCATCCTTAGATATACTAATAGTGTATATATATACATATATATATAGTTTTTAAAAACCAAAATATCACAAATACGCGCTATCACATACGTATACCACCTCTCTCTGATGTCTTCCCCTAGGTTAACTACGCAACCTAGAGCTCTAATACCAAATGTGATGGCCCGCCCCGCACCAGCCGACATTTCCCTTGAAACGCGCTGTGCCAGTGCCCGACTAGCACGGAACGGTCGTCAAAAGTAAAGAAGCAAGACGATGAATCATTAAAAACCTGTAATATATCTCACAATGCATGGAATGAAATATAATAATAACATAACTTGACATAAAACAGGCGAGACAGTGCATAAGCTGAAAACTAAATCATCATAGCAGCGGAATCCAAAATACAGCTTATGATCCAAACCATCAATATTACAACTTCAAAATACTACCTCTAAAGAAAAATAGAAAATGTGCACTACTAATCCCCAAAGTAGTGACCAGCAACACACAGGGAGAATATATAAATATCATACGTAGAAGCCTCATGCTCGTCTCCGGTGCAGCTACTCGTGCAACCACCTAACCTGTCTCTAGCTACTCGTGTGAGCACCCAAAGTAATAAGAAGAAACATAAAACTCTGGGTCAGATAACAGTCTGGTATGAGTGGTAGCAACCATACATCTCTAAGATGAATAAATAATATGTATAAGAATCATACCTGAACCTGGACCTGCAACCAAAGAGTTAGCATAACAAGATGTACAGTACTCTAAGGTAACACTAACATGGTGTGAAAAGATAATATGGGAGTATGCATGACATGGTGATAGCAAACATCAAACATAGCAATCATCCTCACATCTCTCACTCAGTGCGTAAAGCATACGATATCCACCACTTTGATCACCCAATACTCTGTTGCGATCACTTTTCCCTTGGGCGTCATAATGACCCCATTGCACTGATCCACAGCCATTAATCCTTTGCAATGTCCACTTTTCCCCTTTGGAGTCATGAAAACTCAACTGCATTGGCTCATAGCCTTGCTACGATCACTTTTCCCTTTGGGGTCCTGACGACTCCACTGCACTGATCCATAGCCTGATCCGTCTCTCTGTGGTGAAACAAAGTTATAGACATTGATAACCCCTTTGCACACGTCCCACAGCAAAGCCCAATCATGAAGTTAACTTGTTGGTTCCCATCTGGATCTTGAGCTACAACTTCTCATTTGGACTACCTTTGCATCTCAGGTATTGGTCATTATCCCATTCGCCCTTTAGTTTCCATTCGGTTCGCGATACACAAGTAGCTCGCGATTTATTATCATCTCTGGTTCGTGGGTCCTGTTCTGGTCCGTGGCCCTCCTCGTATCGACTCGCGGTTTCGCCCCTTCCTGGCATCAGCTCGTGATGACTTCCGAGTCGTGGTCGTGAGCTCCACTCGTGGGTCCTGGCCATGATGGTGGACTCGGGTCGTGATCTCCATTCGTGGCCAACACCCAACTCGGTTCGTGATGTACTTGTGGTGCTTCATCCAGGTCGTCAGCTCATGAAGGTGGTTCATGATCTACTCATGGGGAGGCGGTTCGTGGAGATGATGCTTCACAATTGGCTCGTGATGAAGGGTGGTCGGCTCGTGACATGTGCTTCACGAATGGGAATGTCTGACCAATTTTTGTAACTTTTCCAACAAGCTATTTATGCCATACGACGTCATTTTCGACCATTCTAACTTTGCTACGCAATCACAAATCATTCCAAACAGTCATAGCAACATGTAAAATCGACCATAAACACCAAAACAATAATTTAACATGTTAGTATGGATCAAACATGCCCAAAAGCCATGTTTTCCCCTTAATCCTCTTAATCATGATTTAACCATACGATTAGCAAAACATGTCCAAATAAACCCAAATTTCTAACAGAGGCATATAAGAATTTCTACATATTTTTCCAGATTTTTATAATGCATAATTTCGTTAATTAACACTAATCACCCCTAATTAGCCGTAATTAGTGAAGAAACATGCTAATCACTCACCTTAGCCACAAATAAATCTCAGATCTAAAAATATTTCTGATTTGGGTCGAATCTCTATGCAACACAGTAGCTCTACCTCGATCTCTACGCTAATCCGCTTTAATTTGATGTTGATTAGGTTAATACGTGATTAGAAAGTGATTAAGGATGATTTTAGAAGGTGGAGGCCATTGCTAGGGTTCAAGAGGTGATAAGTGGTGGCTGAAAAATGACAAAAACTGATTTCCCAAACCCTATCAGCCTCCCCATAACCCTAATTCCGAAATGGGTTATGGGCCCATACGCTAGTTACCTTAATTAGGCCTGGTTTAGCTGTTTTTCACCTTCTAAACCTTATTTCAGCCATATCTCCCAAACGGTAAGTCCGTTTGACGAATGTGACCACTCTACGGAAAGGTAAACCATCATTTGAATCCAATGGAAGTGGGTCCAAGTCAAAACTCCTTACCAATCAAAAGTTATAGGCGAAACAAGATTCGCTAGGGGCAAAACGGTCATTTAAAATTCGGTAAAATCGTGAACATGGAAAATGACCCCAATAATCGTTCCCTAAAGTTACACAACCATACGGTCTTATATGAAAAAGAAATAATATCCTACGATCCTCCGGTGCATAGAATGCGGGTCATTACACTCCCCATCGTTTATTGTTGTGCCACCATTGTCCCGTCAGAGACCACCGCACCGCCAACCCTTCAAAGCCCCTACCGAGAGCTTCGATCGCCTAGAACGCTGTCCCCAATCGACCCATCACCCTATAGGAATTCGAATCCAAACAATCTCCGTTTATTTAAGAACTACGACCACCATAGGACACCAACCATCACCAAACTTCGCCAGTTGACTGACCTCCCTCTGCTCTTCCGGTCACCTTCAGGTCACTCGACCTAATTCCTCCTCCATCAATTCCAAATCGAGCTAATACCGTTCGAACTCCCCAAAATCAACAACTCTGGTCATCTCGTCGCCACGATAACCACACTCCACCAAAAACACATGCACCAACACCAATGATGTAGATCTTCCTCTCCCATACAAGTTTCCAGTCAAAGCTTTCGCCTAAAAATGACTCCACGGGCCAACAAACTCCAAAGAACGAAACTACCATCATCTCGATCATGGCAATTTCCGTCCACCTCATGCACCTATTCGCCACCAAATTTGGTCAGCGTGTTGCCCTCGACATTCACTACAACTTCCTAGTTGGAAGCTTCGATCAATTCTCAACAGATTTGGAGATATATATTAAAATAGAAAAAGGGCTTATTTGCAAATTTCAGTCGATTTGAGGGATTAGGGCTGCTAAATTTTCATTTTATGGTAGGGTATTTATAGGGTGGATTTATATTATTTTATTTTGAAGTGACTAGCGATATTTTATTGAAAACGACTAACGATATTTATTTGTGCCTGTCTTTATTTACAAACAACGTTTATTTGTTCATATGGTCACATACGAATTCCAATCGCGACGAAAATGGAAGTCACGTTGTGGTTCGACATTTAGGACCCAATGAAATTTGTTTCGTCGAAATCCGAGTCTGTTTGCAAAAATAGTGCTAGTTTAAGTTCAAATGGTCGACTAATTTACTTTTAATTTGCGTATGCTCGCAAAACAACTCTGATTGGCGTGAAACTTGAAATCTAGCAAAAATTAGTCATTTCAGATTTAATAAAATTTGTTTCATTGAAATCCGAGGTCGTTTAAATAAAAGAGCTTTTTAAAGGTCCAATTTAAATCAAAATAAATTAATTTTAAAACACCTCAATATAATAATAATAAATTATTATTATTATTATTATCAAACATATTCAAGAAAAATTTCATATAGTTTCAAAATAAATTATTCTAGATTGAATTCCAACTTAAATTGATATTCGATATATTAAAAACCCTTCTATTTATATAATAAATCGTTATGGTTTATTAACGATTCCATTTCGACCTTTTGAAAATTTAATTTGGACATAATTAAAAATCTATAAGATGAAATCTCCATTATTCTCTTTCACTAGAAAATTATAATTCAATAGATTCAAACATTTCTTGTTTCAGAGAATTCCAACTTATATTGGATCATGTATATCCGTTTAAAGTTTGAAATATAAAACTACGAACTACCGCGATGTTGTAGTTCGTTTTATAATTAAATTATAAATTATACATTCAATCGTCGTTCAATAAACGAATTCATTATTATAATTCAATTCTAAACTAAATTAAATCCTTCTATATTGTTAATTCTTACTATATTGCTAATTCAACTAATTCTGACTATTTTGGAATTAATTTATTATTTTATTATTTAAATTGAATTAACAATCAAAAGTATTGCATTAAGGTTATTTAAATTCCAAAGCAACATTTAAAACCATTTTTAAATGTTCAATTAAACGGTTAAAAATATAGGTCGTTACATTCATACAACAAAAATTGATACGTTTAAGGGCTCCTCTTTCTCTCAGATAACGATCCATCTATCTTCCTCGAGAAGCATTGCAACGGGTGATGACGAAAAACTTCAAGTTCTTTGGCCTTTCCTTTTACTCCTTATAGGATAATGCAAAATGATATGATGTGGCATGATATGATACGGGAATATAACTTGATGGATGTCCTTTGTACTAACCCGTATTTTTGGACGACTGGATATTTAAATATTAATCATTAATTATATGATGGTTCCAAAGTGATATTTTTCGTAAACGATCGAAGCAGGACTTGAGACCATTTCCTTTACGTTCAGGTTGTTCATTAGGTGGCGAAAAATATATGGATCGTTATGTTTCATGATTTAACACTCCAAGGGAAAAACTGTTTTGAAATACACATGAAAAATTGTCGTTTCGGGAACACTGTCAGATGGCGATGAAATTTATATTTTTGAAATCATCACATTGAGTTGTTGCACGTTGTCAAGCTTCATATCAAACAGATGTACCATTTGGCCATGCATTCATAAAATGTGTTAGTTTCAAACACATAATTCTTGATAATTGGGCCTAATGGCATTATTAATACCCCTCAATGAGTCATTAACCCTAATTTTTCATTAGTCGTAAACTGAAGCTGCCATCCAGTTCTCAAAAATAATGTAATTTCCTTCCTTAAACTTTGAAAAATAATTCTCGTTGATTTAGGGAATGAAAAGTCACAAAATCAATCCCTAAATTCTTTTATTTTCTCTCTCTACAAGTCTATGTCAATTTTGAAACAGTTGATTAACCTTTGCAACAAATTCATGTATGGCAAGCGTCGATTGGACAAACTGGGTGGAGATTTGAATTCATGGAGGAGATTTATATCTACAGATCAAATTTCACGAACCTCGGCGACTTAGGGATAATCGTGACTTGTAGGTTTCATGATGGGGTGTTGGGTGACGCATTTTGGAGGAGGGGGTCTAAGGCTGAGGTGATGGTATGTGTTGGTCCGGTTTGGGAAGAGCAACGCAATAGTGAAAACGGATTCGAATTTCTTAGAGCGTAGCTCTGTATCATCATATTTTGGTACACGACCATGATAAGTTTGCATGCTACATGGATTTAGTTGGAGAAGATGATTATGAATAGGTGATTAGTGGTAAGATATTTAATTAAGTTAGTTGATCTCCTTATTTAATAATTTAAAATTGGCAAACTTGTATTCGCTATAACTTTTGCATACGATGTCAGATTTGGATGCCATTTCTTCCATTGGACTCATATTGACAAGTTATACGTTTTGACACTAGTTTGAGCTGGTTTGTAAAGGTGAGTGATATAGTCTCTCACTGAACTGTATTTGTTTTTTCGATGAAAATTGACACTTTAAAATGATCTGTAACCTAAAAATATAATTTGTAGGATAGATGAACTTAGTAATTAATAAATAAAATATATTAAAAAGTAATTTCATTAGTTTAGACCCAAATAACACATTTCTACCAATTTATGCGCTATCACGTGCTATTTGGACATTTTTACTATAGCTGGATCATTTTAACATCAAATTCACAACAATTATTTTAGATAGGCTCTACTTATGTTCTGAATGCTATTATACATGTTTGCTTGTTATTTTATTCAACTTTAGCATTATTGGTTGCATGGTTGTTGTTTGGTAGTTTGGTTGTAAATGCCGTTTGTTGACGAAATAGGATTAGGAAACTTTGTCCACTAGAGTTTAGTGTTATCGATCAAACACACAAGTTTTTGTGTATGGATTGAGTGCACAAGACTCGAATGGACGAGATAGATTCACAAAGAAGGATCAGAATGTGAAAACTAATTTGGACACAGAGGTGCATTAGAGTATGGCGACTGATCAGAGTATGAAGCAACATTAGAGTTTGGGGTTGGGTCTGAAGACAGATGATCGATTCGTTGGCGAGCTTGGATTTCCAAATGGATGTCAGACATTTTTGTTTGATGTGCATTTAACTAATTTTGGTCAGATACATTATGTGTCATTAGCGATCACTATAAAGTGATTGATATTGACTACTATTGATGTTGGTTATTTTGGCCATTTTGACATTGATGACGATGCATTTTCGAGGAGCATATATGATAGTTCGTTTGATGGTGGTTTCGAGATGATGGCCCTTCGTTGGGTGACTTAGGTGTGAAACAAGATGGATGTTTCGTGAAAGGGTATAAATGGATGAGGCGATCCATGATATGGTGTGATGAAATCTCCAAGGTGGTGTTGGTGCCTGTGGTTCGTAATTGTTGACCATCTTTTTGGCAAAGCAGTCACACTTCAAAATTTTGGTTAGCAACGCGCTCAAGCCTCGAGAATGTCTTCAGAAAACACAAAGTTATTTGGTTGAAGTCGCGACGTATTCGGAAAAGGTTAGAAATAGCATCAATTCATGAAATCGTCGTTAATAAACTTAGAAAATTTGGCATGGTAAAAATACGTGATCGACTCGGTCCGATTAACTCAAAACATTTGAGCGTGTCGATCCGATCACATGAGAAAATTTGTCATGGAAAAATATATGGATTTTAGTAAAATCTGGTTTCACGCACTAAAAACAGCTAATCGGCATGGCACGATCATGAAGAATAGCTTGCGCTACTCACGGCATTAAAATCTAGCATTTGGCAAACTATTGGTCTGGCACGTTTAAAAACAGGTGATCGACACGTAAAAAACATTGAAAATCGTGTGTTCATGATTCGCTGAGCACATATGGGAATTTGGTCGATCATTGGATTTGGCACCTTTAAAAAAGCCTAATCGATACAGGAAAATCAATGAAAATCACGGTTGCGCATCGAGCCGATCAGGCTTGGCAGTTTGGTAAGGCGGCTTCGGTTTGGATCAGGGATTTCGTATCCCACTTTTCGCATCACAGAGGGAAGCGAAAAATCTCTTATCGCATCTGCCCGATCACACGTTTCCTCGAGTGTGTATCGAAATGCGAAATGTTGACTTGGCAAGGATTAGAAAGTGAAATCCCAACCCTGAATTTGACATGACGAAAATGGTGGATCGACATGGGATGCGAAATCCCATGGCACGTCGCATGGATTTCGGGATACGAATTTGGCATGAAGGCGGGATTTGTAACGACCTGCATTCTATGTATCGAAGGATCGTAGAATATTTATTTCTTTTTCATATGAGGTCGTATGGTCGTGTAACTTTGGGGAACGACTATTGGGGTCATTTCCCATGTTTATGATTTTTGCCGATTTTTAAATGACCGTTTTGCCCTTGGCAAATATTGTTTCGCCTATAACTTTTGATTGGTAAGGATTTTTGACCTGAAACCAATTCCATTGGATTCGGACGATGGTTTAGCTTTCCGTAGATGGTCACATTAGCCAAACGGACTTATCGTTTGGGAGATATGGCTGAATAAGGTTTGGAAGGTGAAAAATTGCTTAACCGGGCCTAATTAGGGTGATTAACAGCTAGGCCTATAACCCATTTCGGGATTAGGGTTATGGGAGGACTGAAATCAGTTAGGAAATGATTTTATTTCATTTTCTCAGCCGCCAAAAATATTTCTCTAACCCTAACAATGGCCTCCACCTTCTAAAATCATCCCAAATCACTTTCTAATCAAGAATTAAGCTAATCAACATCAAATCAAGTTAAAATAGCATCAAATCAGAGTTGGAGCTGATGTGTTGCTAACATATTTTCAGATCTAAGGTTAATTTGTGGCTAAGGTGAGTGATTTGCATTGTTTTTCACTAATTATGGCTAGTTAGGGGTGATTAGTATTAATTAACGAAATTATGCATGATAAAATCTAGAAAAATGTTTAGAAATTCTTAAATGTTATTTTAAGCATCTTTTAGAAATTTGGGTTAATTTGGATATGTTTTGCTAATCCTATCATTAGTTATGATTGAGCATGATTAAGGGGAAAATATGGGTTTTGAGTATGTTTGATCCATTTTGACATAGTTATTCATCATTTTGGTGTTTATGGTTGATATTCTATGTTGCTATGACTGTTTGGTATGATTTATGATTGCTTAGAACAGTTAGAATGGTCGAAAACGCCGTCGTGTGGTGGAAAAGTTGCAGGAAACAGTGCAGGATTTTGACCCAAAGCGGATCGGATCGGTGGAGGACGAACCGACCCAATCATGCCTCATGTATTACGAACCGCTCACACCAGAAGCCCCGACCTGAGCTACCTTGTCCGAACTGAGTTGAATTGGAGATATGACTTTGGCATGGTGGCACGACCCAACCCAGATGTTCCCAACAAACCGAGAAGCCAGCTCCGAACCGAAGCGAAGAGGAATCACAAACTTAACTGATCAGAACCTTGGAGCTCACGATCCGAACAGGTGGGGGAAGCCAACCCGTCCCGATGCGATGACCACGAACTGACCCGGAGTTCACGAATGGGAGAGAGGCAACCACGACCGATCCAAACCCAATGGGGGTATCACGACCCGATTCGCGGATGCATAGAACCGAACCGATGATGGTTGTGGCATTTAAATGACCATGAACCGAACCAAGGAGCTTGGACATGAGACGTGAACCACGAATCAAATGGAGATCGATCCGGAGGAGGCCAAACTCGAGATGCAAAGGTAGTCCAAGTGAGGAGTTGTGGCTCAGGATCCAGATAGGAACCAACGAGTTAACTTCATGAGTTCGACTTTGCTGCGGGATGTGTGCAAAGGGGTTATCGATGTCTATAGCTTTGACTCACCAAGGAGGGACGGATATTGGCTATGGATCAGTGCAGTGAAGTTGTTATGACTTCATGGGGCAAAGTGATCGTAGCAAGGCTTTGAGCCAGTGTAGTGGAGTTGTCATGACTCTATGAGGGTAGAGTGGACATAGCAAAGTATTAGTGGTTACGGATCAGTGCAGTGGAGCCGTCACGACTCCATGGGGCAGAGTGATTATAACAAAGAACTAGGTGATCAAAGTGGTGGATATCGTATGCTTTAAGTACTGAGTGAGAGATGTGAGGATGATTGCGATGTTTGTTGTTTGATATCACCATGACATGCACACCCCCTCCCCATTATTTTCACACCATATGCTAGTGTCACCTTAGAGTATTGTACATCTTGTTGTGCTAACTCTTTGGGTGTAGGTCTAGGTTCAGGTATGGTTATGTATACATGTTATTGTTCTGTTTTACTGCTTATTGCTCATACCAGACTTTTGTCTGACCCAGAGTTTTATGTCTCTTCTTATTACTTTGGGTGCTCTTAAATGGGCAGACTAGAGACAGGTCAGATGATTATACACGAGTAGCTGTACCGGAGACGAGCAGGAGGCTCCCACGTATTATCTACATATATTCTCCTTGTGTTGTTGCTGGTCACTGCTTGGGCATTAGTTGTGTACCTTTTCTTTCTTTTTCTTTAGAGACAGTATTTTGAAGTTGTAATAATGATGTTGGATCATAAGATGTATTTTGGATTCCGCTGCTATGATGGTTTAGTTTTCAGCTTATGCATTGTCTCGCCTGTTTTATGTCAAAGTTATATTATTATTATATTTTATTCCATGCGCTGTGAGATATACTACAGGTTCCTTAGGTATTTTAGCTTCAACCCTTTTTCTTTGGCGACCGTCCCATGCTGGTTGGACATTGGTATAATGCACTTTCATTGGAAATGTCGGCTGGTGCGGAGCGGGCCATCACACTTGGTATCAGAGCTCTAGGTTGCTTAGTTAAACTAGGGAAAGACACCAGGGAGATATAGTATACGTATATAAGAGCGCGTATTTTTGATATTTTGGTTTTCAAAAGCTATATATATACTATTAGTATATCTAAGGATGGAGTCGCACTGCACTGGCACCACTGAAGAGATGGTTAATTGTTTTCTCCTTATAGATTGAACGATGAGCCGATTTACGAGGAATACTAGTTCAGGAGCCAATAATAGGAATGCTTCTGATATGAGGAAGATGTTCGCTGACTTCATGAGAGAGATGCTTAGGGATGTTCAGAGGGCAGCTCCTAATGCTGCAAATGGTGGTGGTGCAGCTGTGCAGGCACCTAGGGCCGATTTCGCCAAGCTCTGTAAGGACTACACTAGTCTTGGTGGGAAGCCGTTAAACGGAACGGAATCGGCTACAGAAGTTCAGGATTGGCTCGATAGTTGTGAGCGCATCTTCGAGGATCTGGGAATCGAGAATGCGATGAAGAGAAAGCTAGCATCCCGTCAGCTGCAAGTACGGGCTATGAATTGGTGGAATGCTATTAAGGCAGCTACTTCTGAGGATCAAGTTACACGGGATCAATTTAAAGCTTGCTTCAGTGACAAGTTTATCCCAGCTGCCCAGAATTCAGAGTTGTTTAGGAAGTTCTTGGAGCTTAAGCAGAATGGTAGGGCAGTCTTGGAATATATTGCTGAGTTCGATACTTTATCGAAGTATGGATTATCCCTTATTGACACTTCTGAGAAGAAGAATGAGAAGTTCATAACAGGCTTAGATCAGTACTTGGGGGAAAGGCTTATAAACCATATTGATGAGACTTTTGTGGGAAAGCATTGAGGTCAGAGAGCCTTTATCCTAAGCCCAAGGATGAAGTCTTCGTTGCATCTGCGGAGAGGCCAAAGCCGCAGGCAAGCGGTGGAGGCAAGAATAATTCTCAGAATAAAAGGAAGTAGAGTCAAAGCCAAGCTAAGGATGGCCAGAAGAAGAATAAGAAAGAGGTTGAGTGCTTTAGCTGTGGCAAGAAGGGCCACTATGCTAAAGAATGTCGAGCAAAGCCAGCGGATAGGAAGTTCTTCAACTGCGGCCAAATGGGACATCACAAGGATAAATGTCCACAACCTCTGAAAGAGAAGCAAATTGTGAAAGCATATGCTATTAATGTTGTTCCTTCTTCGTCGAATGCCCCAACCGCGGTGGAGAAAGGAAAGAATGTCGTAATTCAAGGTATGCTTTCTGTTTATGATGTTCCTATTCGAGTACTGTTTGATACTGAAGATTCCCGTTCCTTCATATCTAGTGACCTGATAGATAGGTTGGGACTGAAACCCGAGATAGTCGATAGATCTTCAATTGTGACGAACCCGATTGGTGGTTCGACTAGTCTTAGCATGATTTGTTGAAATTTGACCTTATCGAGTCATGGATGTATGTTTGCTTGTGATTGCTTTGTTTTGGGCTTTACTGGGTTTGGCATTATTTTGGGAGTTGACTGGCTCCAAAGGTATGAGGTGGTGGTAGACTGTGAGGGATTTTCAGTGACTATTAGGGCGGATGATGGGCGGAGGGTAGTGTTTAG
This sequence comes from Allium sativum, assembly GCA_030737875.1. Taxonomy (NCBI): domain Eukaryota; kingdom Viridiplantae; phylum Streptophyta; class Magnoliopsida; order Asparagales; family Amaryllidaceae; genus Allium; species Allium sativum. The sequence goes on along the minus strand of CM060924.1, from coordinate 771,463,436 downwards.
TGGCCTACCTAGTGATGAGGTGATGGCTAGATTTCTAAATTCCCTCGACATCCCGCAGGACGAGTTAACAGGAATTCCCGTTGCTGGCTAGTATCTGGATATCTTCGAGGAAGTGACCGGACTTCCACAACACCGAGAGATTGAGTTCCATCACTGCTTGGGCATTAGTAGTGTACCTTTCCTTTCTTTTGCTTTAGAGACAGTATTTTGAAGTTTTAATAATGATGTTGGATCATAAGATATATTTTGGATTCCGCTGCTATGATGGTTTAGTTTTCAGCATATACACTGTCTCGCCTGTTTTATGTCAAAGTTATATTATTATTATATTTTATTCCATGCGCTGTGAGATATACTACAGGTTCCTTTGGTAGTTTAGCTTCAAGCCTTTTTCTTTAGCGACCGTCCCGTGCTGGTTGGACATCGGTACAACGCACTTTCATTGGAAATGTCGGCTGGTGCAAGGCGGGCCATCACAGGATTCAAAATTGTTGATGCGAAAATAAGGTGAGCACACTGGGCTGATCCATTTTTTCACGAGTGCGCATCGCAATTTTGGGATGCGAAATTTGGTTTGGTAGGGATGCAAAAAATTGAAGAATGGTTGGATTTTTGGCAAGCTCGATTTTACCGTGCGGATCACCTCTTTTCCCCTGATCCGCACGTGTCGATCCCATTTTTTGGGATACAGTTTTCTAAACTTTGGGATACAATTTTTCAACTTCAGCTTGGTTTTTTGGCTTCGTTTTCGGGATGTGAATTTCGCATCCCCTAGGGATACAAAATTCAGGTTGTTGGTCCCAAAATGCTCCTATAAATACCCCCAAGCTTGGCATTCCAAGGGGTTGGTTCTCATTTGGTATTTTGAGCTTCTTGGAGCTCTCAAGCATCATTAATGGTTGTCATCTTCTTCCCCATAACTATTGGACATAGCTTGGACCTTTAAACGTGGCTTAAATGTTTTCCTTCAACTTTTGGACATTCAATTGGACTTTTGGCTTGCTTTTGGACATATTTTCCTACATTTGGACATTGGAGCTATTTCTTGGACATATTTTCACACTTTGATCCAACGAAGAAGACGAAGGGCATTTTGGTCAAATTTTAGAATTAACAAACTATTTGTTGTTCTACTATACAACTTTGTACACAGAAATTGTCCGAACTTGTACAAGATTTGTAACTGATAATCATATGATGAATGATAACTATCAAGTGGACATAGACGTTAGTGCCGAAACACTATAAAAGTTGTGTATTCCCTTTACATTTCACTACTCTTTGGATCTAGAGTATTGTTAACTATAAAACATAAACTTGGGCGTTTGCGTGCGCGAATAGCCAATTCCCCACATCAACATAAATCACTTCCACGGGGTGGAAGTAATACACTTGGGAAGTGTATATCCTTCGTCTGTGAGCTCAGATGAAGTGATGTGATAGGTTGTTCGAGATGGAACGGGGATACGGGATAATGGACTGATTCGAGTGGGAATCGACATAAAACAGAGTTGTGGATTGCTCATATGTTTGAAGTGCCAATAGATCATTGATAGCTCGGAGAGCTCTAGGTGCGGACTTGGAGCAGGGGTATCATGGAGACACCCATTAGTATCGAGGGGACCATGTACCTTGGATCGCTTGGAAAGTGTCTAGTTACCTTAGGAAGGCAAATGTACATAGCATGTACTGCAGTACGACTAGAAACGAGGTTTTCCATTAGCCTTTGACTCAAGCAGGACCATTCATACAAATTATTGATGGATTCAAGGCTTTAGATGGCGATAACTAGGATATTATTTGATGGATGCTATGGTTGGTTTGTATGTTCTATCTTATTATTTCTCTAGGTAAGCTATCACCTTAGGATGCCGAAGAGAAGTGGGGGATTGGAAATCCTATTCTGAGCAGTATCTATTTCTATTGTTATTGTTAGAGTAGGGTATATTATTTTATTATATGTGTTGACTCCGTGGGTTCAGGGACATGTTAGGTATGATTCTTCATACCATTTGTACCATAAACTATTGCGAGTTTTATAGTGTTTGAGACTCGTTTATTTCTCATACCAGACTATCATCTGACTCAAGGTTTTATATTCTCACTTATTACCTTGGGTGCACATCAAACACACGGATAAGTATGCTAGGTTGTTGGTGTATGCATTATTTGGAGTTACGCAGGTGGATCAGCAGATGGTGGCATCTTCTCATATTTGTGCTATTATTTATTTCGATGTGTGACATTGCGGAGCCGTGACAGTGTGACTATCTATTAGAGATAGTTACTTGTAAGTTTATGTATCTATTTGTATAAACTCTATTTGTATGTGACAGTATGAGCCGGTACTCTAATTTTATGGTTTATATAGTTAATACTGTCTCGCTTATTTTATGCATATGATTTCTATTATATTTTATCTGATGCGTTGTGAGATGTATGATTATATCTATGTTTTAGTATTTTGTTCCTTTATTTCTTTTCTCTTTTGTTTTCTTCTTTTCCTTTCCTCTACACTTATTTTTTCCATTTCTTTCCCATTACAATCGTTCTACATCGATCGGGTCCCAATATTGGGTAATATGAACACCTATGTAGGGCGGTCGATACAAATGGTATCAGAGCTTAGGTTGCGTTGCTTGACCTAAGAAGTATTGAGTTGAGAGTTAATATATACGAGACAATACATATTTGCATTTTGGTTTTTCAAAACTATATATTAGTAGTATATATACTATAGGTTTTTTCGCACAAGAGTACCCTTCGGATAGTTTTCTCTATTAGCGACTGTTCGTCCTAACCACTTATATGGGACGATCTAGCAAATGAGAAATATTATCAATTGCTCCACCTCTCGAGTTGAGAATTGGGAAGGATTGAGGAATGTTAGCATCGATTCACATAATATGTTCTCAACGCTGATTTGAATCACTACGTGTGATGTTCCGTTTTCTCCGATTGGTTTTTGTACTCAAGTGGAAGGAGTCGGCTATACCTAGCTATATGGATACTTAGGTATCTAAGAAGCAGATTGTTCTTAGGAACAGAGCCAACTATGGTAGTGCAAGATTTCTTTGTTTTCTTGCAAGGAGTTTTTTGACGACGTGGAGTTGGATGGTTGAGAGAGGTATGAGTTTTACTCCTAAAAAAACTCCAAGGCTAAATCCAATTGGTTGAGAGTTCTTATTGCTTCGATTTCCTAAATATCGATTTGCCTAAGATCGGATCATGGTTCGCTTCAAAGAAGTTCGTATTGGTTTCTCTAAGGCCGGTGCTGGATGAGGAGTTCACTAATTTGAGCAAGACAATATATCTATGTTCGTACGTGACTGAATTCGGCATTTTATCAAATTACAGTTTACCTTCCTCGCTATTACTCTACACCAGGGTTGGATAGAAGTTTGTGATTGGGTTGGGGGATAGACTCAGAAGGTGATTGATTTCATTTGAAGAGAGGATGATAGCTTGGAGGAGTTGATCAAGAAATCTCATGATGTTCGATCCAGTACCCATTTGTAAGTTTTCCTATAGATTTGGACCAATTATGGAAGCATATGCATTGATTGTCATCCTCGTTTCGTCAAGTGCTCCCTCGATGAGCGAGAGAGGAAATGATATCATCACTTATGATATGTTTTCCACAAATGATGTGTCCCTACATGTTTTGTTTTGGAATTGAGGTTTCATCCTTCCATCGGGTCTTGTAGTTAGATGGATGTAATGAGATTGGAACTCAAGATAATTCATTTTCTTGCTTTAATTGTGACTTACCATATCGAGGGCCTAGTTGGACCATATATGTGTAGCATTCCGTTTTTAGTTGTCAGAGATTAATACTGTAGATGAATGGTGCATCCATATGCTTAATTTTGGGCCTTGAGGTAGGGAAGTGTTACAGTGTGATTTGTCTATAATTGGCAGTATACATGAATCGTCAAACCTTAAGCTCATCGATTCATGTCTTCTTGTTCGTTAAGTTGTTATCAATTGGTTGCTTATAACTTAATTAGGCTAGTACTAAAGTCTATAGGATAACTTACTGGAGGATACAGAACGTCGGTGGTTATTAAATGTAGTTGGAGACGATAGTGGGCTAGGACATTTTGCTCTTCGATAGCAGTCATCTTTGATTTAGCGATAGTTGGTTAAGACTGTGATCTTGGATAGGCGAGTCGCTTATGGTTGGGCAATAACAGACTAAGATGTTGAGTTCCCTAGTAGTAATTCGTTATCTTAAATTGCATCTCAAGAGTATCTGGGCATATTCGATGAGGTGACCAGATCACCACAATACTTGAGTTGAATTCCGTATCGACCTGGTTTTAGATGCTAAGCCAGTAGTCATGCCTCTAGGGAATGTGGTACTCGTGGAGTGGGAGGCAAGCCATTCTTGGTGGCCCGTTGGATTAGCCCCGTGAAGCGTGAGTGATCTACATTGGACTTTCCTAATGGATTTAGTCGATGGAATGTAGATGGATGGAGAGTGTTGATTACAGTATCTCATACATTGCTTTCCTTTTGATTGGTTGCTTAGGTCGTTCGGGTTGACCGACAAGTCTGCACATTTAAGTAGTTTCTTGGACATGTTCCAAGATATTACATTGAGGAGTTATGCTTAAGCTACCCAATCGTGTTATCGTTTTCCATTTATGAGAAGGAAGCTTAAGGCATAAGCAATGTTGAGTTATTGGTCCACCAATTGATGATTTGATTTTTTCGAGTCTCGCCTCGGGATGGGAGAAGCGAATTGCTTGGGTTAAGTTACATTAGTTAGGATATCCCTATTGGTCCAACGAAGGTTACAGCAGTTCGGAGTTCGAGTTGACCCATTAAGCTGGTTGGAGGGCTAGTGAGTGTATCGACATGCTCATTCCACGTGAGAGTGAGAAGCCGATAACATTCGGTTGCTACAGTTTTGAGTAGCGTGACGTTAGAGGTAAAAAGAAGCTAGCGCATCCCTATCGATGACCCAAAACCGCAAAAGGAGTGTCCGACTCTTGAATCAGAGTCAATGGCTATAGTGTTCTCTTTGGAGACTTTGAGATACTAATTATTAGGGAAGAAGCTAAAGTGGTTTAGTGATGTCACATCACTAGGTTTCTCTTCCTTGGGGGTGTTCTCGACCTCCGTAGGTGACGATGGTTAGAGTACCCAGCTCCTTGTGTAGTTATTATGTACGAAATGGAGATGTACCAGTTTAAGAGCGGTATTTCACTAGTTGATTAGGCTCGTATTAGTTACTGGTTATGACTCTAAAGATTAGAGTAGCCAGATGCGGACTCGATCATGCTTTCATAAAAAGAAGTATTGTTATTCCCAGCATTGTTGGAAGAAAATGATTGACCATTCATATCAAAATGGATGGGTGATCAGTTAGTGTTGAGTATGAATCGTCGAGTAGTTCCCTATGGTTACTCGAAATTTAAGTAGGGATGTGGGAACAATTATAACAACTCGGAATTTTGGCAATAAATAAATTAGTTACTTAATTAAATTTCCAAAACAGGAATTTTCATAATTGATGGAATTTAACCATGAAACTTGCACTGTTTTGTTCGTCACGGAATTCTGGTCAACTTTCATGTTTGGAACTTCATGAATGGAGTCCATATGAAAAGTTGCGGACGAAGTACAAAAACAGACAAAAAATAAATTAAGACAATCTTTAAATTACTATATACCATTTATAACCTAGCCTCACTGGGCAAATCGACCCAGAGCGGTCGACCGAGTGGTCGACCTGGGAGTCGACCCCTCTGGTCGAAAATGCCTAGTGACGGCTAGGTTTTTTAGGGTATTATTATATATAAAAATCTTATAAATGGACAGATCTTTATTAAGGTTAATCTAACGGTCAAGGGCCATTCTAAACCCTATAAATAAAGGGTTAGACCCCATTGTTTTGCACACAATTCTGAAAGCAGTAGCGAAGCTCTTTCATTTCCCTCTTCTTCCAAATCTCTTCTAAATTAAATCTAAACATATACAAAATTAAATAAACATAGATTTGAGAAGACTGAAATCAGATTCTTGTGCAAAAGAGATGGTGTTACAAATAGGCGTTCTTCCATTCATATTTCCCCTCTCTTTCCTATTTCTTGCAATCTACAAATCTAAAAGAATCCCCTTTTTGAACTAATTGTAGATCTGTAAGATTTGGGAATTGTACACCTAAAAGTTTTGTTCAGATTCAGATTTGGATAACTTTCAGGTGAGTGGAAAATTATATGCATCATTTATAATAAATTTTTTTTAGAATTTGTTTAGAAGGGAAACCAATTGAAATCGTAAAACCCTCCCTAGTGCACCTAGCCGGGTCCGCGAGCACCACATAAGTGGTTGATCTTAGCATATGCATATGGTAAGCTCTTAGCATGAACTTATTTTATTCGTTTGTGCATATCTGAATTATAGCCTAAAAGTTTATCAAATTTGTTTATTGTTTTTGTCAAATCTAAAATAACAGGTTGTGGTTTGAATATTGAGTTTGTAGGCCTCTTTGGTTAATTAAATTATATTGCCTACAATTGTTCATAGATTTGTTGTGGGTATTGTAAACACTTCGAATCTGGAAATCGGTCCATAAATCATTGTTAAATTTGTAGTAAATATTACATATCCTTAGATTTGGTGTTGATTTCTGGTTTATGTAAATTTTGATTAAAAAGATATGTCTGTTTATGTTTGTTGTTTTTTGGGTTTTTACTTGGTTATTGTTAATTTGCTCTTTTTGTTCCTTTTAATAAAAAGGCATTATTTGGAGTCGATAAGAAATATGTAGAAATCAAATAGAAAGGGATGTGCAAATTCACGTATATTTGCACATAGTTTATAACGGCCATTCCAAATATATACTTATTTCATATTTCTTGTGATTCGAAATATGTCTATTCCTCTATTAACTATTATGGCAAATATTTATAATAACTACAGTTATTAGTCTTTTCATAAGATTTTGAATCTTAAACAATACTGAACATAAAGGATGTTTGTTTTGGTCGTTAGTTTAGACCAAAACATAAATGGTTAATAATAATAAATAAAACTTACTAACTACGGTAACTGCGCTTATATATATATATATATATATATATATATATATATATGGTGAGCGTTTAATGGCACCCCAAAAACTTAGCATCCCAAAACCCCCCTGATATAAACCCCGCATTTATATTAACATAAGTGAGTGGAAGGTGAGAGAATGAATGGAAGGAGAGAGAGGGGAAATACTTGGTGGAAAATAGGGAGGCTAAAGGGGTGCTCCACTGTTTCAGGTGCCATTGAACCTGCCTCTATATGTATGTATGTATATATATAACCTTACCCGTCCAAATCTACGTAATTAATGCAAATATATTATATTATATTATAATGAATTTTTGTTGACATTGTCGTGTGTTGGAATAGTTTCCTTTTTATGGGAATATATATATGGAATTATAACCCATGTTAAATTAAAATGAATGATATGACCGTTATAGCAATAAATATAATTGATTTGCTATAAATGAATAAACGGCCATAAGTTAGGTAATAAACATTGTAACCATATTTGATTTGGAGAAATGAATTTAATAGGATGAGCATGCCTAAACGGTTACAATTTGAGTTATGTTAGAAATAGGAATTGTAACTCCAGTTAGGGAATCTAATAAATAATAGATATATGTATATATAAATACACAAATAATAAGAGATGGAACTAAATCATAGTAATAGGTGAGAGTTACAATATTTAGAATAGAATAAACATGGGACTGATGTAAATGACATTTAATAGTAAATCGATTCTTTAGGAAAATATGACCGTTAGGGTCATAAGTGGCAGGTAACCTAATTGATAATAATAAAAAGGAATAGAAAAGAGGAATTAATGGGGATTGTTTGGCGTAGTAAATACTAAGTCCAATAAGAAAATTAATAAATAAAAATCCCATGATAGGAAGTTATAGGTTCTCCTTATTTATTTTTAGTTAATCTAGAATTAATATAATTAAGAATCAAGATTGAACTTAGTAGGTTAATGATGCAAGGTCAGTTGCCTTATTCGACAGAAGTCTGCACTTTCCAACAGTCGGGTATATGTACAACTAATGTGAGATATCATTAACCATAGGAACCCGTGACGGTAGTTAATTGCGTAGCGAAGACTATTTCCTAAAGTAAGGTTTATCTCAAGTTTGAGATATTAAGTGGTTGTAGGACCCGCCTCCCGTCCCAAAAGAGGAAACTCTAGAAAGGAAATAATTTATAAGTGTAAGACTGCTTAAGGATAGAGGTATTAAGTAGTTAGATCCACCCTTAAAAGGGTATTAAGTGATCGCATAACTCCCCTTCCTATAATCAAGAAGTATTAAATGGATATTGGGTACGAGATTGGTAATCCCTGCGAAGGTCTACTTTGTTAACCCATAAAATATGTTTCAGAAAATAATGAGCATGTTTTGGTAGATTTATGATTTTAGGTCGTTAGGCCCTTTAGGTCGTCGTGTCCTCTCTAGCTCGATGATCTCCTTAAATCACATGAGTGCTCTAGGTCGTTATGGTATCTTAGATCAGTCAAATAATATGTGGTGTTCACGAAGCTTTGGCTCGTTTGAACATCTTAAGTCGTTGGGGCATCTTGGTCCACTCAGAGGCTAGCTCGCAGGGTTCTTGGATCTCCATCTCGTTAAAAGTTTTAGCCTGTTTCATCAAAGCCCAAACTGCTTCATTCTGGTTTATCCCGTTCCGAGCATGCTTGGGTCGTGTCGCTCTGTCCAAGCCCGCAGTGTCACAACCTAGCCCGCTCCGCGTCCTTTAGCTCGCACTACCTTCAGCTAAAACGAGTTGGGTCGCTCCGCCTTGTTTAGCACGTCCCGCCTTGCTTTGGACCGTGTAACGTCCATTTTAGACTGCCTATGACCTAAAACAAGAGCACAGTATTTACATAATTGTCACCTGGTCTGAACTCCACCTATAAATACTCCCCACATTCCTTCGCTAGGGGGAAGGAGCTTCTGAGTCACGAAGTGCTGCCGAAACTTTTCTACAACTATCCTAAGCAATTCTAAGCACTTATTCTCCAAAATCAAGTGAAGATCCTTGGTGAATCCGAACAAGATCTATGTGGGAAGAGTGATAAATTTGTTGTAAGAGAGAAGTAAATCTGGTAATCAACATATTGATAATGGAATCTCTTATGAAAGTGGACGTAGATCCTCATTGGATCAAACCACTATAAAAACTTCGTGTTATTACTTTTATGCTTTTTTATGTTTTTGATCGCGGCCTCACTTTGTTCTTCCTTACCAATTTGGTGAAGTGTTTGGGCACACCGTCGGTGTTGAATCCAATTTCAAGATCAACATTTGGCGCCCACCGTAGGACCACGTTCACATCTCCTACCTCTTCTCACGCCTTGCCGTTAAGGTTCTAAGTCGCATCCTTCTTCAACATTATGGAGAAATCTAATAAGACCACTAGAAAAACCGTGGTAGAAGCCAATGATGTTGCTAATGAAGAAACACCGCTCATGAATTGCTTTAAAGTTGGCGAAAATTCAAAAAGCGGGGCCGGTGTGACCAGAAACGAATTAAAAGTCGCAATTGCCAACGTCAACAACCGGATGGATGCCTCTACTAAAATGATGATGGAGAAACTTGACGCCATCCTTAACGCTCGATCAAATCCGGTTCCTCCAAAAGTGCATGTAGATCTCGAAGGGAATGACAAGTCGCCCGCTTCCGATCATAACCGCAACAACAAAATGGAAGACGGTTATGATGGGCAAGTGACAGAGATGAAGCTAATATCGAAGAATCGGGATCAAAAGCTAAGAGTCATTCTGAAATGAATTCTTGAAAGGTCATTAACCCTATCACGAGGGCATCCCCCCGGCGAGAAGGCAAGACATCTAAGCTCTTTAATTACGACCGTATTCCTGGACGAACATTTGGTAAAGAGCTCAGGTTCGCAGAGCATCATAGCACTGAAGAATACATCTAGGATATGATAGAACAAGCTACGAAAATAAATCAAGCTAGCAAAGACGATGAAAAGGAATGGGACTTCTCCCCCGATAGGACTCCATTCACCGGGAGAATCCTCGAAGCAGAATGTCCGAAGAAGTTCAACCCACCAACTCTGCTTCCGTATAACGGCCTCGTTGACCCGAACAACTTTTTGTTTAAATATGAATGGCATATGAGTGCGGTTAAGGCAACGGATGAGATGAGATGCACGTATTTCCCTCTCTACCTAGAAGGAACTGCATCGTTCTGGTTCATAAAACTACCTCCTAAATCTATCGATCGGTTCTCCGATCTGACCAAAAAGTTCAAAGAGCAGTTCCTCTTATATGCTACCAAAGCCAAGGACGCTATAACACTCTCAGCCATGAAACATAAGTCAAGAGAAACTGTCAAAACCTTCCTTAGTCGATTTAACATTTCCTTATCTGAAGTGAGGAATCCAGAGCCGCGCATAGTCCTCATGGCTCTACTCGATGCTATAGACAAAACGAGTGAATTCGGAAGGTGGATAAAGATGAAAGAACCGACTACGCTTGACAAGTTCTATAAAAAATCAAAGGAGTATATGAGGATAGACGACAATCATGTGCCCCTTCAGATCATTGACAGTAACCAACTTCTTGAGGCTCCCATAAGTGCAGCCATGCAATCCAACCAAAAGAGTATTCAGGGGCAGAAGCGAATCAGTGGCGGAAACGATAACAAGGCTACAAAGAAGTCTTGCCTTTTCAATTCGTCAGAGCTAACTCCTTTGAACGACACTCCTAAAAACATCTATCTAGCGACCAAGAATTCTGAGGAGTATGCGGAGCCAAACCCAATGAGGATAAGTAACTGTAACGACCCGGATTCCGAGCGACTTTGGTTATCGACATAAGCACGATGTCGATAACCAAAACACCGAAAAATCCTGGTAATTAGTGAAAGAAATTAGAGGGTGAGGATAGATAAGATAGAAACTTAGAATAGAAGAAGAAGAAGAACACAACATCAGAGTAACACGAATCTCACAGCGGAACGAATAAATATATTTCATAACATAACTTTGAAATACAAATCTGTACTTGAATATACATATCATTATCAAAGTACATCACTTACAACACAGCGGAAATAACTATAGCTATATGATCCTGAAGCCTCCTGCTCCAAGCTCTTCAAGTGTGTCTGTAAAATCCCGACTACTTGACTTCCCGTACAAATTTAGGCACCCAAGAGTTTAGGGAAACAAAACAAAATAAACTCCGGGTCAGTCATGGGACTGGTGTAAGTAAACTCAAATCATTTAAACAGGTATATGATATCTCATAAGACCACGCCGTGAATACGGAACGGGTTTTTCCCTTATGAGAATCCAAACATCTTTGAAAAGCAATATCATTCTGATATTATGATAATGTCTAAATACAAATAGATATCAGTCTAGTAGAAACGCTTGCATCTCACGTTCTACATATATAGTATACAATCAAAACCGTAGGTGCGTATTGGATGATTGGGTTTCCAACTATGACAAGGTATGGATCCACCTTCCGATCAGTGTACTCTAGGAACGATACACTGGAGTTCAACAAGAACATCTTGCAACTCAGCCACACATGACCGACCACTCATTTCGCTTGAGTGTATCGAATGTACATCACCAACGGTTGGGATCAGCAACCGTTTCCCGTATATATATGGGACAACATTGATAGATTAAAGAAGCAAATGAATATTCTCTAGATAGGTGATTATACACCCTACTTCGGTGCGACCGACTTAGCCATGCTGCCTGCCCGATTTTTGTCATTTACCAGATGTGAGGCTAGAAGCTACGCTTACTTTCCATTCATTTATAACACGATCACTTTGAATGCCACATTATCTGATCCGTTAATCATTAGTTGGATCTGCACAAATAGATTCTGGATATTATGCGAAGGGAATAAATCCGTTGGCCACCATATATATATTTGTACAGTCCAACTCTTTCGATCATTGGAACTATTCTGTCAGACATTCGTCCATATACGTTCGTTCTGGGACTGAACGAAACCGAAGGCACTATTCTGTAAACAGGACAGCCCTTGCACTTTACTCCGTCTTCATTTTCTTCATCGTATTTGATCACAACGCTTATGTCGATACGGAGTGGTTCTTCGGATAATAATCCAACCGGTCTCTCCATATTAACAACGTAAAATGGTCAAAACTTCGATAGTCTGTGATTTAACTATCAAATGAAAATATGTTGGTGTACAAACAACGATCTTAATTCCAAATGGAATTATCGATCCAATCATCAATCATATATATATATATATTCATATTTCCTTATTTTCTAAAACTAGAAAATATACATTTTCAACATTGGAAAACATTTCCAATCCTCATTTACGCATCACTATCATTCCACAACTATTAGTCCCTAACTGTAAACTAGTAAGAGAACAATTCTCTAAGTATAAACCCCGAAGGCCGAAACCAACATCAGATCAACACTCAGAAAACTATTCAACTTACTAATCTCTAGTCAGTTTCTAATTTTTGTTTAACTTCACTTCTTAATTTCTATATTCGATTAACCCCTTTTTATAAACTACGTTTGATTAACTCCTTTTGATAAACTACGTTTTCCGTTACAACTATTTCCCCTTTTTAACGTTTACTTACCATTACAAATATTTCCTATTTACAACTTCTATTTACCGTTACAAATATTTCCTATTTACAACTTCTATTTACCATTACAAATATTTCCTATTTACAACGGTTTATTTATCTTCTAAATAAATATTCCTTATTCCTATTTATTTTCTAAATAAATATTCTCCTTTTCAATTTTATTTATTTTCTAAATAAATACCCCTTTTATAAAACTCTATTTGTTTTATAAATACTTCCTTTTATAAAACCGTGTTCGTTTTATAAATAATTTCCTTTTTGTAAAATCCTGTGATTTTATAAAATCCCTTTATTTCAATATATATTGAAATACTTCTTTTTTTACATCCTAGGGTTTCTTATGATATTTAAAATATCGAATAACAATGATCAATATCATTCCAACACCCATAATCCATAACAGATTATATAACCCACCATATATCACAATATATGCAAAACAGTAAAATAAATGTTGAGGAATCCAGTTGGATTCCTCCAACCTGTCTCCCTGCATCACAGATGTTAAACAATATAGATAACATCACTTTTCAGTTCTATATGATATATTCTGTTTAACAGAATCAATATAGAAAATTTAACTAACTGACTAGCAGTTCAATCAAACAGTTAACACACAGTCAATTAGACAATATCTAACAGTTCTAAAAATACAACATGAAATTATAAACTGTTCAGAGTTAGTGAGATTTACTCACATTTGCGCGTTAACCGATAAATATCGGTTTGCGTTCATTGATTGCGACGGACAATTTATTTCGCCATAAATTGTGACGAGCTCGGATTCACTCCCAGTCAGCTCCATGGTGTAGTGTCCGTCCATACGATCCTGTCGGATCTTGTTTCGGTTGTAAGTTCGGCCCAATGCCAACACATTAAACCCACGACCACACATATGGCTACAGGAAATTCATCCTCCTTCTTCTGCATATGTCTTCCAACCGCAAATGCCACGTGCATCTCCCCATATACAAAAATGTGAACTGCTCCTCAATATACTCCTCCCATTTTGTACATACGCCAGCACCCCCCCTTGCCTTCCGTTCAACCATGCTGCTTGTCACAACCGCCGAAAGCCCACTCATCGTTGGCCTGAACTAAACACTCACCAGATCAGTACACACGCCCTCCACCGTATCCTCATGCCTCGTGTACTCAGTACAATAGTGTGCTTCACCTTCCCACTAGCTTTCCGTAAAGGACTACCATACCTTATACTACCAGACCCACCTCCATCATGCTGTCCTTCGAAGCTCAACTCGTCGTTCACCAAACGTTTTCACACATGCTACAGGAGGGATGACTTACCACCAATGCTCGCCTCTTTCTATTTTTCATGTGCATTACTTCATGCGTTCCAGACCTTTAAGGCATCAACCCTATCCCCTTGGATTCAGTCTCGCGCCTCCCTGAAGATTCCGTACCTTCATGTTTAAACTAACAGTCCACTTCCCATCAGCTTGTGCTTCCCTGTTGCACACAAGGTTAACGTCCCTTTTTAAAAGATACCGTGCTCTTTTATTTTTATACATGTTTCGAACGCAAAGTATGGTGAACGCTTCACTGTGCTGCCTTATGCTCAATCATAGGAATCGACGCCATCCCATACCCTAGCTGCTACTCGCCTCTTGCATGCGGTTTGCCATGCGTTCCAATTCCCCTTCTTCTATCCAACCGTGATAAAGGAAAGAGGAGAGAGATGGTGAGGCTGCGGAAGTAGATGTTAGTGGCGGCCTGTTTTTTATGTTTACAGAATATAGAAGAGTCATAGGTCTTAACGGTGAGGGGAGTACATACGTTTGTGGTGAGGGGAGTCCATACGTTTTGATTGCTCAACCACAATAAGGCCAGAGAATTTAATGTACAAATGGGTGTACACGTCCACCAGGAAAAGGGTCGGTTGAAATGAATGAAAACGCGGTCCTTTATTTAGTGTTATACTCTTATTAAAGTAATATATAGTACATAGATATTTTCTATATCCATTTTCGTAAATTCCATTGAAGTACGAACTGCAACAGACAGATATAAAGATACCATTTTGACCAGTAAGGTACCACGATTTCAAAAATATAAAACTACCGGTAGATGGACTCATATTGTGAAACCCCAAAATATCCATACAGGGTGCAAAATACTCCAAATAAAAAGTTGCGTATTTAATTAATTAAAAATTACAGTAAAATTCTAAAAATTAAATTATCACTATGTCCCAAAAGAACCTTGTCTAAATTCAAACCCGATCTCTAGTTATATCGAATAAACCGATACGGTCGATAAACGATTCTATAGCGACTATTTTAAAATTTGATTTGGACATATCTAAAAATCTATACGATGAAATCCTGATTTTCCCCTTCCACTAGAAAGATATACTCCACCAGCTCCTAACGTTTCTCGTTTCACAGAAATCCGATTTAAAACGAACTCTGTACATTCAGTTGAAGTTCAAATCGCCAATTTACGAACTGCAGCGCCATTTCGAGCTCGTTTATAATTATAATATAAACTATACGTTCAACTGTCGATGATTGAATATATTCGTTGTTCAAATTCAATTCCAAGCTGAATTAAATATCACAGATGATCCGGTTCACACTATATCGTCATTTCGACAAATTCTGATTATTCAGAATTAAATATATTATTTAATTATTATTTTAATTAAATATTCACTATTATTTTATTCAATGACCATGTAATTCACTAACCTACCATTTATACAATTAAATAAATTAATCATAATACCCCTGCCAATGCGGGTCATTACAATCTTCCCCACTTAAAATAATTTCGTCCTCGAAATTGCTAAAGGGTAGAGGACGACTCTATCGACTGGTTAGAACATATTTGTTCACTTCTTAACTTCAGTTTCAACTGAACCAATTTAATTTCAATTAAATTATTAATTAATTCTTATCAACAAAAATTTTCAAAAATCCTGAAATTTTCTAACGCCTTAACTTTTCGAAAAATTTCGCCAGCACCTCCTTTGTACTGGTCAATCGGTCAAACTCCAACTCGCCTCTCTGGGCCATCTCCATCCCAAAAGAAAATCAAACAGCCAAGCGGCTTGGCAATTCGGCTTATCAAAATCTCATACCGTATGAAATATAAACTTGTATCTTTTTGTCGGGCATATCAACTCTATCACTTCCATATGCTATCAACTCAGCATATACCAATGTTATCCCAATCAAATTCTGAAATCACTTTCATCTCCAACACAACCATTCGCTTTTTATCAAGCCAAATATCATTTCAACTCGAGTTTCTTCTCGATTCCCAGCTCTTAACTTGATTATCACATTACACTTCGAATTTTGAATCTCACAATCCAATTTGTCTTGATATCATTCTAATTCAATTTCAGTTACCACTTTACTGGCTTTACTTTAATTCAAATTTTCTTTCACAAATTTCTGTTAAATTTGTTTTTAATTCAAACAGTCTTTCCCTGAGAGTCTTAAACAGTTTGCTCTTTTCAAAAACCAAACTTTCCTTTTTGAAATTCAACACAATTTGTCTTTCCCAAAACAAATTCAAAAGAGTATCTCTGGTAGTAATTCATCACTTACAACTCGAAAATGAATACTGATGATGCAGCTGTCATCATCAGAATCTATTTTCCAGCGATTGAAGTGAGTTCAATACTATAAAACCATTTCTAAACATTTCCACTTTGAAATCCATTTCAAAATATAATTCACACTGCTTGTAAAACAATTTAAAATCTCCCAGGGTCTTAAATTTTCCTTATTCTTAATCCAAATCCATTTACAAACATTTATCCAATTCTCCAGAGGTTTAATTCGATTTCTGGTTTAAATTTCAGATTTAACTCATCTGATTTCATGTATTTCACTTATATGAATTCTGATTGGTTATTCACATAACCATTTAATTTATAATCTTACTTGATTATAATAACAACCAATATATCCAATATATTCAAAATATACGTTGGGTAAACTTATTTTCGTTTACCCTCTTTTCAAAACATACCATGACGGTTCATCGGATTCAAGAGTTTAGTAACTCCTACTGATACAGTGGATCAAACTGATCGACCAGAACTCATAAACGACTCAACCAATTAATCTCCACAATATAAAAAAAAATTATATCAATAACAAATACGTTCACTCGTATATATACACTCAATCTCAGTCTAGGGTATTACTAACCCTATCTCTACCGAGTCACGCCACAGAGCCAAGGTAATTCTTAACTTAAGCTCCGATACCAACTGTAACGACCCAGATTCCGAGCGACTTTGGTTATCGACATAAGCACGATGTCGATAACCAAAACACCGAAAAATCCTGGTAATTAGTGAAAGAAATTAGAGGGTGAGGATAGATAAGATAGAAACTTAGAATAGAAGAAGAAGAAGAACACAACATCAGAGTAACACGAATCTCACAGCGGAACGAATAAATATATTTCATAACATAACTTTGAAATACAAATCTGTACTTGAATATACATATCATTATCAAAGTACATCACTTACAACACAGCGGAAATAACTATAGCTATATGATCCTGAAGCCTCCTGCTCCAAGCTCTTCAAGTGTATCTGTAAAATCCCGACTACTTGACTGCCCGTACAAATTTAGGCACCCAAGAGTTTAGGGAAACAAAACAAAATAAACTCCGGGTCAGTCATGGGACTGGTGTGAGTAAACTCAAATCATTTAAACAGGTATATGATATCTCATAAGACCACGCCGTGAATACGGAACGGGTTTTTCCCTTATGAGAATCCAAACATCTTTGAAAAGCAATATCATTCTGATATTATGATAATGTCTAAATACAAATAGATATCAGTCTAGTAGAAACGCTTGCATCTCACGTTCTACATATATAGTATACAATCAAAACCGCAAGTGCGTATTGGATGATTGGGTTTCCAACTATGACAAGGTATGGATCCACCTTCCGATCAGTGTACTCTAGGAACGATACACTGGAGTTCAACAAGAACATCTTGCAACTCAGCCACACATGACCGACCACTCATTTCGCTTGAGTGTATCGAATGTACATCACCAACGGTTGGGATCAGCAACCGTTTCCCGTATATATATGGGACAGCATTGATAGATTAAAGAAGCAAATGAATATTCTCTAGATAGGTGATTATACACCCTACTTCGGTGCGACTGACTTAGCCATGCTGCCTGCCCGATTTTTGTCATTTACCAGATGTGAGGCTAGAAGCTACGCTTACTTTCCATTCATTTATAACACGATCACTTTGAATGCCACATTATCAGATCCGTTAATCATTAGTTGGATCTGCACAAATAGATTCTGGATATTATGCGAAGGGAATAAATCCGTTGGCCACCATATATATTTGTACAGTCCAACTCTTTCGATCATTGGAACTATTCTGTCAGACATTCGTCCATATACGTTCGTTCTGGGACTGAACGAAACCGAAGGCACTATTCTGTAAACAAGACAGCCCTTGCACTTTACTCCGTCTTCAATTTCTTCATCGTATTTGATCACAACGCTTATGTCGATACGGAGTGGTTCTTCGGATAATAATCCAACCGGTCTCTCCATATTAACAACGTAAAATGGTCAAAACTTCTATAGTCTGTGATTTAACTATCAAATGAAAATATATCGGTGTACAAACAACGATCTTAATTCCAAATGGAATTATCGATCCAATCATCAATCATATATATATATATATATATATATATATATATATTCATATTTCCTTATTTTCTTAAACTAGAAAATATACATTTTCAACATTGGAAAACATTTCCAATCCTCATTTACGCATCACTATCATTCCACAACTATTAGTCCCTAACTGTAAACTAGTAAGAGAACAATTCTCTAAGTATAAACCCCGAAGGCCGAAACCAACATCAGATCAACACTCAGAAAACTATTCAACTTACTAATCTCTAGTCAGTTTCTAATTTTTGTTTAACTTCACTTCTTAATTTCTATATTCGATTAACCCCTTTTTATAAACTACGTTTGATTAACTCCTTTTGATAAACTACGTTTTCCGTTACAACTATTTTCCCTTTTTAACGTTTACTTACCATTACAAATATTTCCTATTTACAACTTCTATTTACCGTTACAAATATTTCCTATTTACAACTTCTATTTACCGTTACAAATATTTCCTATTTACAACGGTTTATTTATCTTCTAAATAAATATTCCTTATTCCTATTTATTTTCTAAATAAATATTCTCCTTTTCAATTTTATTTATTTTCTAAATAAATACCCCTTTTATAAAACTCTATTTGTTTTATAAATACTTCCTTTTAAAAAATCGTGTTCGTTTTATAAATAATTTCCTTTTTGTAAAATCCTGTGATTTTATAAAATCCCTTTATTTCAATATATATTGAAATACTTCTTTTTTTACATCCCAGGGTTTCTTATGATATTTAAAATATCGAATAACAATGATCAATATCATTCCAACACCCATAATCCATAACAGATTATATAACCCACCATATATCACAATATATGCAAAACAGTAAAATAAATGTTGAGGAATCCAGTTGGATTCCTCCAACCTGTCTCCCTGCATCACAGATGTTAAACAATATAGATAACATCACTTTTCAGTTCTATATGATATATTTTGTTTAACAGAATCAATATAGAAAATTTAACTAACTGACTAGCAGTTCAATCAAACAGTTAACACACAGTCAATCAGACAATATCTAACAGTTCTAAAAATACAACATGAAATTATAAACTGTTCAGAGTTAGTGAGATTTACTCACATTTGCGCGTTAACCGATAAATATCGGTTTGCGTTCATTGATTGCGATGGATAATTTATTTCGCCATAAATTGTAATGAGCTCGGATTCACTCCCAGTCAGCTCCATGGTGTAGTGTCCGTCCATACGATCCTGTCGGATCTTGTTTCGGTTGTAAGTTCGGCCCAATGCCAACACATTAAACCCACGACCACACATATGGCTACAGGGAATTCATCCTCCTTCTTCTGCATATGTCTTCCAACCGCAAATGCCACGTGCATCTCCCCATATACAAAAATGTGAACTGCTCCTCAATATACTCCTCCCATTTTGTACATACGCCAGCACCCCCCCTGCCTTCCGTTCAACCATGCTGCTTGTCACAACCGCCGAAAGCCCACTCATCGTTGGCCTGAACTAAACACTCACCAGATCAATACACACGCCCTCCACCGTATCCTCATACCTCGTGTACTCAGTACAATAGTGTGCTTCACCTTCCCACTAGCTTTCTGTAAAGGACTACCATACCTTATACTACCAGACCCACCTCCATCATGCTGTCCTTCGAAGCTCAACTCGTCGTTCACCAAACGTTTTCACACATGCTACAAGAGGGACGACTTACCACCAATGCTCGCCTCTTTCTATTTTTCATGTGCAGTACTTCATGCGTTCCAGACCTTTAAGGCATCAACCCTATCCCCTTGGATTCAGTCTCGCGCCTCCCTGAAGATTCCGTACCTTCATGTTTAAACTAACAGTCCACTTCCCATCAGCTTGTGCTTCCCTGTTGCACACAAGGTTAACGTCCCTTTTTAAAAGGTATCGTGCTCTTTTATTTTTATACATGTTTCGAACGCAAAGTATGGTGAATGCTTCACTGTGCTGCCTTATGCTCAATCATAAGAATCCACGCCATCCCATACCCTAGCTGCTACTCGCCTCTTGCATGCGGTTTGCCATGCGTTCCAATTCCCCTTCTTCTATCCAACCGTGATAAAGGAAAGAGGAGAGAGATGGTGAGGCTGCGAAAATAGAAGTTAGTGGCGGCCTGTTTTTTATGTTTACAGAATATAGAAGAGTCATAGGTCTTAACGGTGAGGGGAGTACATACGTTTGTGGTGAGGGGAGTCCATACGTTTTGATTGCTCAACCACAATAAGGCCAGAGAATTTAATGTACAAATGGGTGTACACGTCCACCAGGAAAAGGGTCGGTTGAAATGAATGAAAACGCGGTCCTTTGTTTAGTGTTATACTCTTGTTAAAGTAATATATAGTACATAGATATTTTCTATATCCATTTTCGTAAATTCCATTGAAGTACGAACTGCAACAGACAGATATAAAGATACCATTTTGACCAGTAAGGTACCACGATTTCAAAAATATAAAAATACCGGTAGATGGACTCATATTGTGAAACCCCAAATTATCCATATAGGGTGCAAAATACTCCAAATAAAATGTTGCGTATTTAATTAATTAAAAATTACAGTAAAATTCTAAAAATTAAATTATCACTATGTCCCAAAAGAACCTTGTCTAAATTCAAACCCGATCTCTAGTTATATCGAATAAACCGATACGGTCGATAAACGATTCTATAGCGACTATTTTAAAATTTGATTTGGACATATCTAAAAATCTATACGATGAAATCCTGATTTTCCTCTTCCACTAGAAAGATATACTCCACCAGCTCCTAACGTTTCTCGTTTCACAGAAATCCGATTTAAAACGAACTCTGCACATTCAGTTGAAGTTCAAATCGCCAATTTACGAACTGCAGCGCCATTTCGAGCTCGTTTATAATTATAATATAAACTATACGTTCAACTGTCGATGATTGAATATATTCGTTGTTCAAATTCAATTCCAAGCTGAATTAAATATCACAGATGATCCGGTTCACACTATATCGTCATTTCGACAAATTCTGATTATTCAGAATTAAATATATTATTTAATTATTATTTTAATTAAATATTCACTATTATTTTATTCAATGACCATGTAATTCACTAACCTACCATTTATACAATTAAATAAATTAATCATAATACCCCTGCCAATGCGGGTCATTACAGTAACAAAGCAGCAAACTCGGGAAAGTTCTGCAGATTTAAGAACCAACCTGGTCACAACACTAACGAGCGCCGACACTTGAAGAACCTCGATGTGGAATTGAATAGCAAAATTAGGTTGCAGCAATATGTAAAGAATCCGCAGGCTTTGAATCCTTCTGCAATTCCTCAGGGGCCAGGGGAATCGAACGATCAGTCTGTTCCAAGCAACTGTAGCTTCTGTTCAAGCCAATCCAAGACTGGTTATCAACTAATAGTTTTTTAGGGTGCTCCAACTTGGGTGGCTTGGAATAAGCAATCAGCATTGCTATATCCTTACTTTATGTTCTACTTCTTGCCTTAATTCATGCTTTGCTTCGTATTTTACTTTCTATTATATTCAAGACTTATTGTAAAACAGTCTGTAATAATCTGCAGGTGATACACTGAACATAAGCTCTGCGACTAAGAGCACATATGTTTGAATGAGTTTCTCACTTGTGAAGTCATAGGTCAAA
Organism: Allium sativum; assembly: GCA_030737875.1. NCBI lineage: Eukaryota > Viridiplantae > Streptophyta > Magnoliopsida > Asparagales > Amaryllidaceae > Allium > Allium sativum. Next base: position 771,441,390 of record CM060924.1, on the reverse strand, counting down.
TCGAAACTTTCGTAAAAAGTTGATTTCATATTGCAAGTCCGCTGTCGAGTGCTTGCTCCTGTATCATAGCGACTCCGACAATGCTAGTTCAAAGGCTGAATGCTATGAATTCCCAACATTCGCGAATGCCAAAAAAAAGGGAAAACACTACCTTGAAAAGTAAACGGAAAAGTCGCAAAGATTCAAACAGTGAGCAAGCGCAATGACAAATAGATGAAAAAGCTGCAACTTTTATCAAAGGGGCACCTCCTTAAGTAAGGGGGTCCAAAGCTTCAGCTCCTAAACCAGAATAACTTGCTGAGTCAAGCATATGGTAAAGGGAATGATAGCCACCCCGCGAAGCGATAAAATAGCCAAAAAGTTCACTATCGTGGCATTTGAAATCTCATATGTGAAAAGTGTCGAACTATTCGCGTAACGTCTGAAGTGTTAGATGTAAAGAATGAAAAAGTTCACTTACGTAGCATCTGAAATCTCAGACGTGAAAAGTGTCGAACTATTCGCGTAACATCTAAAATGTCAGATGTGAAGAATGAAAAAGTTCACTTATGTAGCATCTGAAATCTCAGATGTGAAAAGTATCGAACTATTCGCGTAACATCTGAAATGCCAGATGTGAAGAATGAAAAAGTTCACTTACCTAGCATCTGAAATCTCAGATGTGAAAAGTGTCGAACTATTCGCGTAACATCTGAAATGTCAGATGTGGAGAATGAAAAAGTTCACTTACGTAGGATCTGAAATCTCAGATGTGAAGAGTGTCGAACTGTTCGCATAACATCTAAAATGTCAGATGTGAAGAATGAAAAAATCCACTTACATAGCATATGGAATTTCATATACGAAAAGTGTCAAACACACTCATATGGGTCTTTAGAGTGATAACGTTCAGGACCTACAGTCAACCTAAGTTGATAGGTCAACTTTAAGCGTTAACACAAATTTGAATTAGAATGCTACGACTATGCGAACAATATTTGATGAGTTTTGAACCATCAGATAAGATGCTCCTAGGATAACACTTAGGTCAGCGCAAGTCAAAGTTCATTAAAGTTCTTCTCTAACTAATCCGTTGTCAACATGGACAGTTGATAACGAGTATAAGTCTAAAATCATGTAAAGGTTTGTCTTAAATGCAGAACAGGAAGCACGAGACGAATGAATTCAAAATCAGAAGATCGCCACAACAAATAGTTTTCGATCTTAATACAAAGGCTTGAAGTGGATCAGGAAAAATACAGTTCCATCACTATATCACAAGTCCAATACAGAGACACTGGACACAAAATATTATAAGTGTATTAAGCAAGGACCGGCACTCACATATACAACCGGTCCATAGCATGAGCACATAAAAGATAAATAGCAAAAGACAGACAAGAGAACTACTTCCTTTCATCAATAGATCATTACCCACCTTGAGCGGGAGGAGGAGTACCGGTCATCTCTGCCTTGCCTCCAGGACTTGATAGTTTAGCAATGATCTCATCCTGAGACCTAAGAGCCTGAATAAGCGTGGCCTTGTCCTCCTCCAAAGTGGTTATGAGTTCAATGTTCTCCCTGTTCAGCCTCTAAAGCAAACAAGCAAAGGCGTTCCAGGCTCCCAGTTTGCGCGTGTAATATTGACCAATTTCCTCAAGGCGCTTGTAACGAACCGGAAATTTTGACATTTTAAATATATATTAAATAAAGCTTTAACATTCAATTAGAAAATTATATTTGGATTTTTGATTTAGAATTTAGAATTTTATTTATGATGAACCAAGTCGAGTTCATTTTAAGAGAAATTCCTTTCGTAAAATTTATTTTTCAACATAAATGCTTTGTCAAACGAACATTTTATAATACATTCGGATTTATTTAAAACATTTAAATCTTGACTTGGAAAGGAAAAAAACTGGATTTCTAAAAAAAATCATTATATTTAAATCCTAAAATTTAGAGAATTCAACGTTAATAACATTCAGCGATGCCTAATCGTAGCACGCATAGCTGAAGATGCGCGTAGAATAAATGAGGTTGTTGGTACGTTCGTGACGCCGACTTTTTGTGTCCATACAAAATAAAATTTAATCCACTAAAACACAATAAAGGAAGAAAATTAACGGTGAATGAAGGATTTGGATTTAAACTATGCGACAACGGTAGACAATACTCAAACAATTTAACACTTTCCTAATGTAACCGCTGTCCTTCTACCTCTGAATTATTTTCTCCACATTACTTCTGTAATTTAGAATTTCAGTTCTCCCTAAAAATATGGCAGTAGACCTAAGATCTTGCTCTCTCACTTACAAGGATTTTAAACAGTGCCCAAATGATTTAATATCTTCTTTTGTTAACTACGTAGATTTTGAAAACACTGTACGAGATATTAAAATCTTATTTTGTCTGCAGTTCCAACATTATACATTCAGTACCTGTTCCCCCTCCGTTCACCATAAAACGAGTGCTCCTTTCCTCTCTCCGTACGCCTTCTTTCTGAAAATAAGCAAAAATTATGAATTTCCTTCAAGCAGAAATCGAATGCCATAGTTGAATACATTTATATATATAGGAGAGAATCAGACGCAAGGGCCAAGCCCTTTTTCCTCTCGTCCCAGAGCAGGACAATAGATCGAGATCGCCAAAACCTCCAAAGACAAAATCGAAGTTGCTTTCAAATCGCCGACCACCAAAGTATCGTCGCCACCAGATCCACACGTCCATCCCTTTCTCCTTACGTTGACAAACTCGGGCCTCTTCCCTTTGCTCGCGTTGGCCATCCCGAAACCATGAACAGGGACAAGTGGTGACTAGATCTAGAAGATTAGTAGCCACTGATCTTCTGTCGGTAACATCACCAGAGGCGACATTGAGCTCTGCGCCTCCTACCGTGAATGATGGCACACCCATTCACCGCCAGTCTCCCATGTTATCGTTGCGGTGCTTCAAATCCAGATGTGTAACAACTCGCGTTTCTCTTTCCACCTGCTTCACCTGGAATCTAGCACACCCAAACCCATACCACTCGCAACCCTCACCATCCCAGGCCAGTGGCTTACCAGTCGAGAGAGAGGAGAGTTTGTTGCGAAATGCACTCGAGATGCTTGACCAAATACCTGAAAGGCAGTTTTGCGGAAGCAGAGCAACTTGGTGGGTCTGCATAATGCTGTGCCGAGTTATAAAGAGATTAGTTTATCATCGCCTTGCTCGCCTATCCAATCCAGGATGTTAAGTGCTCTCGTAATCAAAATAGAGTGGCTCGAGTTCGCTGGTTATGAACGTCGAGGGTTGAGTTTGGATTGGGGTACGTACACTTCCAATATTCCTGTACACGTTTACATATGCATATGTGTATATGGATGGTGGGGAGTATATTCGTCGTTTGGCTACCAAGCTTCATTCACAAACTTCAGTGACAATTTTTGCATCCATCTCCTTGCCTCGGAAGGTGAGTTTTTCTCACTCACAGACTAACTGATTATTAAGTGAATTAAACACTTGAGATGTTGAATGGAATGTTAGGGTTCTCTAGATTTGTTTGCTTTGTGGTTGTGCACGTGCAATACACACTGTTATTTCATATGACACGTATGGACGTATGCTTGACATGTTATGTTTATTTTCTCACCCTGCAAGTTCTCCCTTAGTTTAGCAACCATTACTGGTTGAAATGATACATATCCGAACCCCCTTTGTATTCAAATCGATGTGGGATACGGGTTGAAATGATACATACCCGAGATTCGAATATTTTTAAAGAACGGATTGAAATGATAAATATCCGTATTACTTGACCATAGGGTAGAAAATCATATACGGACGTCGTGGTCAATAAAAATAAATTATTATAAATTAATTATATTGATTTTTGGAAAAGAGAAATTTTTAATGGAATTTCCATATAACGTAAAGAAGTGTTTAAAGGCAACCTTGGATTTTTATGAAAATTCCAATTTGCATAAATTTGTTTAAAGAAATTATTTTATAAGTTAAACCTCAAGTTAATTTTATTTTACATGAATTCTGCATACACTTTGTGTTTCATATAAGGAATTTTGTAACATGAAATTCAAAATTTGGTAGTTCAATATAAAGGGTTTTCAAACTTGTCAAATGCGTCAAACTTACTTTAAAATACATAATTTGTCAAATGATTTCTTACCATTTCAATGTGAAAAGATTTATCAAAATATAAATTTGTTAAATTCATGTATAAGAGGAATGTGCCTATCTAAGCCATGGTGTATTTGAGTTTTGTTGACTAATTTGGAATTTAACAAACCATTCTTTGGCTAATAACTTAAGTTGAAATTGTTTGGGAATTCGATTTGAAAGAAATGGCGAGATATGGATTTAGGATTGGATTGGTTTAGTATTTTTGAATCAAACTATAATTTCATAAAAGCAATTTTCCAAATTACTTGATTTTGTAAACATTCTTTTATAAAATAATTTTTTTACTTTAACTATATAAATTTTATAATAGATTTCAACTATATATATGTATATACATTACTCTAATTTAATACACGCACACTATTTTTCAAAACTTACCCTTTTTAAATATATTTTTTTATAAATTCAAATAAATTCGAATGTCCGATCCAGTCCAGTGAATCCAAATGATGGAATAAAGGATTTCAAGCAATAACGATACTTCATGAAAGTTGAAATTTAAAATCCAATGGTTGACAAAGAAATGGTGAATATTGGTTTTATAATCTTAATCGAATCAATGATAAATGATTTGAGTAATTGACTTTTGGGGCAATATTTGAAAAAAATTGATATGCAGCACTCGAAATATGATTTCAAATCTAATGGCCACGGTGTGAAAAATGTAAACGTTTGATTGTTAAAGAGACCGGAGTCGGTAGATGTCATACTCGCTGCCAATACCGATACCACTTTAACAACTGTGTACGCGGTGGAGTTCCAGAACCGAAGTAGGATGGTATGAAGGAGATTACTAGATTTGAAGAAAGAGAACGCTGATGGATTAGCCTTGACCATCGGGTCATAATTAAAATGACTAAAACAGGAGCCATGCCCGGGTTAAGTGAGGTAGCACATCTGATCGAACGCGCTTCTTCGATACTATCTCTATTACTGTTGTGATTGATTTAGGTGTGCACCTTTTGATTATGGGAGTGTTGTTCGAGGTGGGGGTTAGTGGCTGCTATGATTTACCATCGACCTGGGAGCCACAATCCGGTAGAATCCTACCATGGGTATTCCTTGTGTGCCTTGTCATATTATCCTTATCGAGCCCCTACGATTTTGATTTGTATCGTACCTATGGAGTTCCCTCTGATGCCACCGTGTTAGGCTAGGTTTACGGTACTGTATGGACTATGGTATTATAAACGGTGTAAGGTTAAAAATGTAATCCCACTTACGCTATTTTCATTATGTTTACTTTACTGAATAGAGATTACAATAACAGCGTACTATTATATAGATATTAGTTTCACGGATCCTTAGAAGATGGAAATCCCAAACATCCTTTTAGTTATTGTACATTTCAGTGAACACTTCATTTGAGTTAATTCACTTATATGAGACTGTTAGTCCTGACTCGAGTATTTTGTTGTTTTATTTCTAGCAAAATGCCCGGGTCAGACCGAGTATTTAAGTTGGAGATATATCTATTAGAGCTTGACTTTTGTTGGAGATCCAGCCATCCATCTACCATGTCATATGCAGTTGCTCATCTCTGCTTATTACCAAGCATTACTATGAGTTTATATTCATTCTTCCGCTGTATCTATATTTATTTATATACTATGATATTATGTAAATTTAAAGATTTTGTATAAATTTTACTTCCGCTGTGAGATATTTTGTGCTCTGTGTCTGTGATTCTGTGATGATTTGTATTTTAACTTCATAAGCAATAGCAATCTGTCCTTTTGAATGGTTTGAGTTGGTTTAATTACCGACTTGAGGTGGTCAAAAGCCAGGTCGTTACAATTGTGGTATCAGAGCTTTTGTTATACAAAGCTTAGCTTATGAAGTTAAGACACTCATTAGAGATAGAGTAGAAATACTCTAGAATGAATGAAATCATCTTAAAATCATACCCGAGAGAGCGTATTTGAAAATAAAAATTATTTTAAGTTATTTTAAAAGGGATTTTCTATATGTGAAAATAATTTTAGCCTTGTTTAAAATATACCCTTGTTTTAAATCTCATTCTTTCGGTCTCGACCCTTTAGTTAAATTTCTTTGAAGTTAGGATTTTCCAAATCTGAGTCTCAATCCTGCTTTGCCTCATCCTAGAAATTTAGGATTGATCGTTCCCAAATCTTGAATCTTCCTTAATACTTTCAACTTATCCTTGACAAAGCCATTCGATTAGTTCGATCGTTCCTTCAGCTCCTAGCTTATTTTCCAATTTAGTTTGAATTGAATGAAAATGAGAATTTAAAGAAAAACTTGAGTAAACTAATAATTGTTAAACATTGGATTTGGAAAATTTTAGTAAATCGGGGATAAAATCAAATGGAAATGGGTTACATATAAATTTATAACACCGTATTAAGAAAATTTCAACAACTTTTGCACTTATAAAGTTATATTGAAGTAATTATATACAAGTAAGTCTCATAAATTAAAATTTGAAAATAAAATGACCTCTAAGATGGTAGAAATATAATAGTTTGGAATTTTAAAATCCTATTATACGGTGAAAGAATGAATATAAATTAGTGTTTAAGTAATTATATTAAATTGAGTATTCTTGAAAAGAAAAGAAAAAAGATCGTTGATATGAATATTGACTTATAATTCATAAAGTTGGCAAACATTAAAACTAAGGTCAGGAACAATATGCATTTGAAACCTAAAATGCACAAGAGAAGGAAGGAGGATTTGTGTACAAATTGAATTTAGAAGTTGAATCCGTTTTGAAAAGGGAAACTTACTCGAAATGAAATTTAATGATAAGAATAATGTAGAACCAAAATAAAGTAAATCAAGTAAAGCTTGAATGGAAAATTTCTAAAGTGGAGATTATGACAATAAATAATACTTTTAAAGAAGTCGAAGGAATTTATTAGATAAGATAAATATGACACGAACAAGAAATGAATGTAGTCATTGAAGCGACAATGCGAAAGAAGTTACTTGATATGAATAAATTGTTCGTAAGTGAAACGAATGTGAGAAAAATATATGTTCTGAAATTAATTTTAACTTTCTAAGGAATATAAACAAATAAGATTTCTATAAATGAATTCGTTGAAATCATAGGTATTATGAAACAAAAATTCTTCGATAATCAAGTTTTTTTAAGAACGAGTGTTGAATTAACATTTTTGCAATACTTAGTATCACAAAGAAGATTTCAGTATAATTGTGTTTTATTTGAAAGAAAATAAGGATTTGTGTAGAATAAATGAAGCTCAGTCAGCGAATTATCTGCTAATTTCAAGTAGCAGACAAACCTCTGTATAATTTATAAACATATAAAGGTTTTCTCCTGCTTATGATGTTATACTTTAATTCTCCATTTTGAAGTCCCATTTCATATCTTAAAGGCATGCTTATTTCAAGAGATGTAGTATAAATAAAAGTTATAATCCTAAATTAGAAACAAATCACTTGCAATAAAATGGAAAGGACAAAACTTACTTGTACAAGAAAGTTCCATTTCAAGATATACATTTCCCAACTGTTTAAAGACGTCCATGTCAGGCATACAAACAGCAGTAATTAAAAATAGAGTTGCAAGGTTTAAAGTGTGATAATCTGAAAACCAAAGGCAAGGAAGTATAGCAACCCAAATAATAACAGCTTAGAAACTTGCACTGGTAGTATTAAGGAGGTGAAATACTAAATATAGGAAAATGGTAACTGGTTTGCCAAATTGGAAATTTGAAATGTACCTGCGCACTTGTCATTAAAAAAGAAAAGAAAAGAAGTTACAAAGTCTCCTGTTCATGACTCTTAATGTACAACATAAATCAAATTCCCATATATATTATCCCACTAATAAATGCTATCAGGTATGTTATTAATAAGACAGTAACGTACTTTCATGCCATTATGGTAGACAGGGTATTACCTCCATGAAAACAAATAGAAAAAGGATAATAGCCATTTTTTTTTTGCAGGATCAGCAGCAGCGACCCTGCTGTGTTCACCTCCCCCTCCTTTGTAGCAGCAGCATAAGCTGTTGAAGTGTGTATAAAAAAAATTAATAAGGAAAAAAAACAAAGGTGAAGAAGGAGAGAGCAGCATCATTGCTGCTACAGGCTGCCACCACAAGGCAGTAGCAAATGGATTAAAAAGGAAAAGAGAAAAGAGAGTAAGCATAGCTTGTAAAGGATATGATATTTGAACTAAATGAGAAGGAAAAAAAAACTTAGAAAATTCATATATGTTCATTTGAATTCCATTTTTGTTGTTTGAAAAAAATATTTAACTTCTGAAAGTTTGATATGTATATCAACTGGAAATTCAAATTTGTTATATTAAGAATAATTAAAATAATAATAACAATTGTATGAATCTAACCAAAAATAATAATAACAATTGTATGAATCTAACCAATCTTCGTTGAATTGGATATAAAAATATAAATAGGATGGTTATATGTAACACTAGAACTCTTTAGAGAATAAATCTTGAGTGCATGTAAGAATTGGAAAATTTTGCAGCAAAGCTTATGTTTTTACAATTCCAATTCAAGCTATGGTTGGTATGACTTCTTTTTTTTTCCCATATGTTTACATATTGTAATTTGAAAAGGGGAGGGCTGCCACTAGTGGCAGCAGCAAGACTGCTACCGCTAGCAATACTAGCTGCAGCAGCGGCTGCAGCACCACCAGCGGCGGCGGCTGCTGCTGCAGCACACAATATATATATATGAAATGAAAAGGAAAAAAAACTGCATTTATGTGTTTACGCAATATCACAAAATACTTGACCATGCAGCTTATGGCGACTACTACCTCATCTATAAGCTTTCAATGCAACCAAATGGAACACAAATTTAGCCAACTGAAATTCTTAGTGACTTAAATGACCACAAAGATTGATTCCAATAAAAAGGGGAAAGAGTGAGTATTTGAAGGCGGTGTTAGATTTTGTAAATGTTGGGTTGCTTCTCTGCATACTTTTTTATAAAAAAGAAGAAAAAAAGAGATTTCATGCTTGATTTGTTTTCATAATCCCAAAGGTTATTTCAATTCATGTCATACTTGGCATACATTCGCATTTTGTCGAAATAAGTTAGACATCAGTTACTATGAGAAAATGTAAGAAAATTTTCTTTTTAAGAAAGCAATGTGAGAAAAGAAAACGAAAAAAAATCTTAAACAACTCGCATAATAAGTGAATGAAACGCCAATAAATGAAAACAAGTAATTTTTTTTTTTTTTTGATCTTATATAGTGTTTTGATCCCTTGTACTTGTTATTTGTCATACATGTTTATTGCATTACATGTTGTTTTATTTACTATATATGTTTGATTCTCACCATATTTTGAGTATCTTAGTAGGTTGCGATGATGCGTTTTGCCTACGGAGCTCGCTTTTGCGCAAAATGCAAATAAAGATAAGCAAATATGCTTTAAAACGCTAAATAAGGTACGCATCGCGGTTTACATATTGCATTTGGGTTATTTTGTCTTATTTCCCCTATATTGGGATGCCTCATCGTGTGGATGAGATGTATATTGATATATATTGTATTTGTAAATTTTTCTGGGCAAGCCGTACAAAGGAGGTGCTATCCAAATTTTCCGTAAATTCCAGGTGTTAGAAAAAAATTTGAGTTTTATAAGTCTATAACTTATCCAACCAGTTTAAACTATGTAAAGACGTTTGCAAAACTATATAAGTGAACTTAATTCTTTTTATGACATTTCCTTTTCGAGGACGAAAAACGCTAAGTGGGGGAAAATGTAACGAACCAGAAATTTTGACATTTTAAATATATATTAAATAAAGATTTAACATTAAATTAGATAATTATATTTGGATTTTTTTATTTAGAATTTAGAATTTTATTTATGTTGAACCAAGTCGAGTTCATTTTAAGAGGAATTCCTTTCATAAAATTTATTTTCAACATAAATGGTTTTCTCAAACGAACATTTTATAATACATTCGGATTTATTTATAACATTTAAATCTTGAATTGGAAAGGAAAAAAATGGATTTCTAAAAAAAAAATCATTATATTTAATTTCTAAAATTTAGAGAATTCAACGTTAATAACATTCAACGATGCCTAATCATAGCATGCATAGCTGAAGATGCGCGTATAACAAATAAGATTGTTGGTACGTTCGTGACGCCGACTTTTTGTGTCCATACAAAATAAATTTAGTCCACTAAAACACAATAAAGGAAGAAAATTAACGGTGAACGACGGATTTGGATTCAAACCATGCGACAACGGTAGACAATACTCAAACAATTTAACACTTGCCTAATGTAACCACTGTCCTTCTACCTCAGAATTATATTCTCCACATTACTTCTGTAATTTAGAATTTCACTTCTCCCTAAAAATATGGCAGCAGACCTAAGATCTTGCTCTGTCACTTACAAGGATTTTAAACAGTGCCCAAAAGATTCGATATCTTCTTTTGTCAGCTACGTAGAATTTGAAAACACTGTACGAGATATTAAAATCTCCTTCTGCATGCAGTTCCAACATTATATAATCAGTACCCGTTCCCTCTTCGTTCACCATAAAACGAGTGCTCCTTTCCTCTCTCTGTACGTCTTCTTTTTGAAAATAAGGCAAAAATTATGAAATTCCTTCAAGCAGAAATCGAATGCCATAGTTGAATACATTTATATATATAAAAGGAGAGAATCAGATGCAAGGGCAAAGCCCTTTTTCCTCTCGTCCCAGAGCAGGTCAATAGACCGAGATTGCCAAAACCTCCAAAGACAAAATCGACATTGTTTTCAAATCGTCGGCCACTAAAGTATCGTTGCCACCAGATCCACACGTCCATCCCTTTCTCCTTACGTTGACAAACTCGGGCCTCTTCCCTTTGCTCGCGTTGGCCATCTCGAAGCCATGAATAGGGACAAGTGGTGACTAAATCTAGAAGATCAGTAGCCATTGATCTTCCACCGGTAACATCACCAGATGCGACATTGAGCTCTGCACCTCCTACCGCGAACGCTGGCACACCCATTCATCGCCAGTCTCCCATGTTATCGCTGCGGTGCTTCAAATCCAAATGTGTGACAGCTCGCGTTTCTCTGTCTACCTGCTTCACCTAGAATCTTGTACACCCAAACCCATACCACCTGCAACCGTTACCTTCCCAGGCTAGCGGCTTACTAGTCGAGAGAGAGGAGAGTTCGTTGCGAAATGCACTCGAGATGCTTGATCAAATACCTGAAAGGAAGTTTTGTGGAAGCAGAGCAACTCGGTGGGTCTGCATAATGTTGTGTTGAGTTCTAAAGAGATTAGTTTATCATTGCCTTGCTCGCCTATCCAATTCAGGATGTTAAGTGCTCTCGTAATCAAAATAAAGTGGCTCGAGTTCACTGGTCATGAACGTCGAGGGTTGAATTTGGAATGGGGTACGTACACTTCTAATATTCATGTACATGTATACATATGCGTATGTGTATATGGATGGTTGGGAGTATATTCGTCGTTTGGCTGCCAAGCTTCGTTCACAAACTTCAATGACAATTTTTGCATCCATCTCCTTGCCTTGGAAGGTGAGTTTTTCTCACTCACAGACTAACTGATTATTAAGTGAATTAAACACTTGAGATGTTGAATGGAATGTTAGGGTTCTCTAGATTTGTTTGCTTTGTGGTTGTGCACGTGCAACACACACCGTTATTTCATATGACATGTATTGTGACGGCCCGCCCGCACCAGCCTGCATTTCCTCCGAAAGTGCGCTGTACACATGCCCGACTAGCACGGAACGGTCGCCAAAGAAAGGAAAGAAGAGAATGAACTAACAAGGAACCTGTAGAATGTCTCACAGCGCATGGAACAAAATATAATAATAATATACTTGACATGAAACAGGTGAGACAGTGCATAAGCTGATAACTAGAACCAACATCAACATCATCATCAGAGCAGCGGAAATCCAAATACAGCTTATTACAACTTTCCAAATTACTGTCTCTAAATAAAAGAAAGGTACACCACTAATGCCCAAAGTAGTGACCGCGGCGACACAGGGAGAATATCTATATGTATCATACGTGGAAGCCTCCTGCTCGTCTCCGGATCAGCTACTCGTGCATACCCAGCTAACCTGTCTCTAGTCTGCTCGTGAGAGCACCCAGAGTAATAAGAAGAGACATAAAACTCTGGGTCAGACAAAAAGTCTGGTATGAGCGATAAGAATTTAAACAGAACAATAACAGATATACTAAACCATACCTGAACCTGGACCTGCAACCAAAGAGTTAGCACTACATACCGTACAATACTCTAAGGTGCCACTGAACAGATGGTGTAAAGATAACAGGGGTGGGGGTGTGCATGTCATAGTGATGGTAAACAAATCAACCATAACAACCATCCTCACATCTCTCACTCAGTGTGTAAAGCATACGATGTCCACCACTGTCAATCACTAGACCCATCGAAGTAGTGACGGAGTTCGACTTGTACAACTACTGCTACTACCAAGCTTACCACATGGAGTCATAACCAAACCTTTTCAAATGACCCTCACTTCATTGGTCTATATCTCTTTAGTCGTACCTAGGCCACGGTGGCCCTGAATCCGTTCACGTACTCCCTACACATAGTGATTCAAAGTTACAGACATTGATAACTCCTTAGCACACGTCCCGCAGCAAAGCCCAATCATAAAGCTCACTCATTGGTTCTCATCTGGATCCTGAGTCAAAGCTCCTCATTTGGACCTCCTTTGCATCTCGGGTTTTGGTCGAATTGGAGCTGGTCTTCAAAAGAGTCGTCATGATGAGGTAAAAGTATACATTTGGTTCGGTTCGGTAGTCCCGACCCGGTTCGGTTCGGTGGTCTTGGCTCATGCCTTGATCAGTGCTCTATTCCTCCTCGGTTCGGTCCTCCAGCTCTGGTTCAGTTCGGATGCCCTATGCCTGGTTCGGTGGTTACTCCCTCCTAGATGTCCCGATCCGATCCGGTGCTTCGCTCCAACTCCAGCTCCAAGCTTGGTCCTTCGATCCGATCCCGCTCCCTGGCTCTAGTCCGATCCGATCTCCACGCCCTTGCTTCCGATCCGATCCCCTGTTGGTCTCCCCGATCTGATCCCCTGCCCAACTCCAATTCTAAACAAATGGCCTTCCTTCTCGCCAAGCCCCTTATGCTAAGTTCCAATCCGAATCGAGTCCACTTGCCCGGTTCTCCTATCTGATCCGAGCCCAATAATCCGATCTGGTCCGGTTTGAAACCCTGCACATTTCCTGCAACTTTCCAGCGACTGTTTTATGCCATACGACGGCGTTTTCGACCAATCTAACATTTCTAATCAATCACAAAACATACCATACAGTCATAGAAACTTAGAGAGCCTACCATAAACATCAAAACAACAACCATAGCATGTAAATTGGATCAAACATAGCCAAAATTCCATGTTTTCCCTTAAGCATATTTAGGCAAAACTAATGGTATGATTAGTAAAACTTAATCAAATCAAACCAAATTTCTAACAGAGGTCTAAAATAATATTTTCGAATTTATAAATATTTTTCCAGAATTTTATCATGTTTAAATTCGCTAATCTTCTCTAATTACCCTTAATCAACCGTAATTAGTGCAAAACTATGCAAATCACTCACCTTGGCCACAAATAAAATTTTCAGAACTGAAACCTCGCTGATTTGGGTGAATACTAAGGTCTAACAGCAGCTCTAATACTGATTTGGTGAAGATCTTCCTTGATTTGATGTTGATTAAGCCAAAACTTGATTAGAAAGTGATTAGAAGTTGATTTGGGTGTTGGAGGCCATTGTTAGGGTTCCAAGAATGAAAGTGGCGGCTGAAAGAAATGTTTTCTAACCCTAATCAGCCCCTATACATCTCTAATCCCGAAATGGGTCATGGGCCCTCTTGCTAATCACCCTAATTAGGCCCGGTTAAGCTGTTTTTCACCTTCTAATCCTTGTTTCAGCCATATCCTCTAAACGGTAAGTCCGTTTGGCTAATGTGACCACTATACGAAAAGGTAAACCATCATCCGGAGCCAATGGAAGTGGTTTCAGGTCAAAACTACTTTCCAATCAAAAGTTATGGCCAAAACAGTACCAGCTAGGGGCAAAACGGTCATTTGAAAATCGGCAAAAATCATGAACATGGGAAATGACCCCAATAGTCGTTTCCCAAAGTTACATGACCATACGACTTTGTATGTGAAAGAAATAAATATTCTACGATCCTTCGATGCATAGAATGCGGGTCGTTACATGTATGGATGTATGCTTGACATGTTATATTTAATTTCTCACCCTGCAAGTTCTCCCTTAGTTTAGCAACCATTACAGGTTGAAATGATACATACCCGAACCCCCTTTGTATTCAAATCGATTTGGGATACAGGTTGAAATGATACATACCCGAGACTCGAATATTTTTAAAGAACGGATTGAAATGATAAATATCTGTATCACTTGACCATAGGGTAGAAAAATATATACGGACGCCGTGGTCAATAAAAATAAACTATTTTAAATTAATTATATCGATTTTTGGAAAAGAGAAATTTTTAATGGAATGTCCATATAACGTAAAGAAGTGTTTAAAGGAAACATTGGATTTTTATGAAAATTCCAATTTGCATAAATTTGTTTAAAGAAATTATTTTATAAGTTAAAACTCAAGTTAAATTTATTTTAAATGAATTCTGCATACACTTTGTGTTTCATATAAGGAATTTTGTAACATGGAATTGAAAAGTTGGTAGTTCAATATAAAGGGTTTTCAAACTTGTTAAATGCGTCAAACTTATTTTAATATACATAATTTGTCAAATGATTTCTTACCATTTCAATGTGAAAAGATTTGTCAAAATATATATTTGTTAAATTCATGTATAAGAGGAATGTGCCTATCTAAGCCATGGTGTATTTGAGTTTTGTTGACTAATTTGGATTTTAACAAAACATTCTTTTGCTAATAACTTAAATTGAAATTGTTTGGGAATTATATTAAAGGGAACTCGATTTGAAAGAAATGGCGAGATATGGATTTAGGATTGGATTGGTTTAGTATTTTTGAATCAAACTATAATTTCATAAAAGAAATTTTCCGAATTACTTGATTTTCTAAACATTCTTTTATGAAATAAATTATTTACTTTAACTATATAAATTTTATAATATATTTTAACTATATATATGTATATACATTATATTAATTTAATACATGTACACTATTTTTCAAAACTTACCCTTTTTAAATATATTTTTTATAAATTCTAATGTTCGGTCTAGTCCAATGAATCCAAATGATCGAATAAAGGATTTCAAGCAATAACGATACTTCATGAAAGTTGAAATTTAAAATCCAATGGTTGACAAAGAAATGGTGAATATTGGTTTTATAATTTTAATCGAATCAATGATAAATGATTTGAGTAATTGACTTTTGGGGCAATATTTGAAATAAATCGATTTGCAGCACTCGAAATATGATTTCAAATCTAATGGTCACGATGTGAAAAATGTAAACGTTTGGTTGTTAAAAAGACCGAAGTCGGTAGATGTCATACTCGCTGCCAATACCGATACCACTTTAATAACTGTGTACGCGGTGGGGTTCCAGAACCCAAGTAGGATGGTATGGAGGCGATTACTGGATTTGAAGAAAGAGAACGCTGAAGGATTAGCCTTGACCTTCAGGTCATTTGATGCCAACGTGTTAGGCTGGGTTCACGGTACTGTATAGACTACGGTATTATAAACGGTGTAAGGGTAAAAATGTAATCCCGCTTACGCTATTTTCATTATGTTTACTTTACTGAATAGACATTACAATAATAGCGTACTATTATATAGATATTAGTTTCACGGATCCTTAGAGGATGGAAATCCCAAACATACTTTTAAGTTATTGTACATTTCGGTGAACACTTCATTTGAGTTAATTCACTTATATGAGACTGTTAGTCCTGACTCGAGTATTTTGTTGTTTTATTTCTTGCAAAATGCCCGGGTCCGACCGGGTATTTAAGTTAGAGATATATCTATTAGAGCTTGACTTTTGTTGGAGATCCAGCCATCCATTTACCATGTCATATGAAGTTGCTCATCTCTGCTTATTACCAAGCATTACTATGAGTTTATATTCATTCTTCCACTGTATATATATTTATTTATATACTCTGATATTATGTAAATTTAAAGATTTTGTATAAATTTTACTTCCGCTGTGAGATATTCTGTGTTCTGTGTCTGTGATTCTGTGATGATTTGTATTTTAACTTCATAAGCAATAACAATCTGTCCTTTTGAACGGTTTGATTTAGTTTAATTACCGACTTGAGGCGGTCAAAAGCTAGGTCGTTACAGCGCTTGTCCATCCAAGTTCTACTAGCGTCGAGTTGCGTCAGTGAATGATTCTTTGCAATGTCCAAATCTTCGGAGACTGTTCGATTGTCAGACGGATATATATCCAAGCCAAACTGGTCAAATTTCACTCCTTAAAGACACCAACCTTCGAAGCAGTCAACAAGCTCAGAGGTGTGTGGTTTGGAAACATAACTAGGCTTGTCTATGATGGCTTTTAGCTCGGCCAAACTGGGGGCAACAGGTGTAGTTTCAATCTCTGACATCGGAAGTTTTTCCAACCTGCGGTGCTTACGAGTTATGTCCTCGCTTGAAGTCCCTTCAGTTCTTTTAGACATCCTGTGCGAATATAAATGTTAAGAAGTAAACAACAAATCAGAAGGCAGCTTATTCAAGATATTTCAGATCGTTCCTACCAGCCTTAGAATCTTAGGTCGTTCTGTATGGTATCGGACTTTAGGTCGTTCTACACAACCAAGAAGCTTTGGGTCACTATAACAGTCTGATTCCTCATGAAGTTTTTTTACTTCACGTTTTTAGGTCATGAACAACCCAAGACTGCAAGGGTTCAGCGACCCGAAGTTTAGGATTGAAATGACGACCTAAAGCCTTGAATTATCACAACTACCTAGAGTAGGGTTGCGGTCTACAACTTGAAAGTGGTTACAACGGCCTAATTCAACACGAGCCATTACAAAACAATGACCTGAGATGTACAACCAACAGAGGCGCTTCAACTTTAAAATGAACGATAAGGCATGATATTGCAAATTAAGGACGTCAGTGAACTATGGAATTGAGCAAGGTTATTATTCTAGGGTACATGATTCTTAGCAGTTAGAGGCATGACCAAATTGTGAGAATTTGTACATGAAAGTTAAGCTAAAAATCATCATAAACAGGCAAGCTCAAGGTCGCTAAACCCATCAACATTGTCATCAAACGCACAATTGAAATTGTACCAAACAATAATCTCACAAAGTCTAAGAATATCAAGTTCAACTTAAAATGTACATATATACACAGTAAGTAAAAGCCTTGAATCGCACCTGGTTCTTGGTGATGAGAGCTTCAAACTTGATTATAAGACTAAGGGATTATTTGGACTTCAATTGCTTTGATGATGACGTGAATCGGTGGATTTAGTTGACGTTGGCCGCCATTGATGAGGGTTTTTAGCTTAAGTGATGGTTTTAAGAGAATGATGACTTGAAGAGGAGATAAAGGGGGGGTTAAAAAAATAAACCAAGTTCGCAGGGACCCACAGCTGTCTAATCCCAAGGAGAATACTGAAACACCCCACCTCCGTTAAGGTCACTCACAAAGGGAATGCCTTAACTTTGGTGGAGGTTTATAAGTAAAAGCCACAGATAAACTCAAGACAGATATAAATACACATATTTTAAACAGCGGAAACCAAACAGACTTTTATTTCATCAATACGTGTTCCAACAAAACATTCCATAATTGTCTCAAAATACTTCCAACATTACAACCTCATTTCTGTCTTGATTATTAAAGAAGCATAAAACACAAATAAAGTGACAAAAATCCCCATAGTGATATCCAAAGCCATAATCCGAGCAAAAGAGATCCAAATCATACATCTACGTTCTTGGAGCTTGTAAAGAGTCTGACTGAGCTGAGTTGTTTCCTCCTTGTGGACCTGGGGGGGGGGGGGAACGAAAGAAAGGAAGACGAAAGGAAAATAGGGTCAGACATAAAGCCTGAGTAAATCTAGTAACTCTTCAGTATGTGAATAGGAAAAAGGGCATGATAGATATAAACTGAAAACAGTAAAGTATTACAAGCTGAGGAAGTGTAGTTTAGAATTGAATGTACTATCGCACCCACAATATATCTCTGCACCTACTTGAGTTTATTCTAACAGGCACCCCATGCTGAGGGTGAAGTGATCCCCATTTTTATTTTAAAGATCGGCTCCAACTCGCGTAAACATGTGTCACACTCTAGAATTGTAGATACCTATGCTGGTCCCACCATGGGGTGTATCAAAGCCCATGGTGGCGGCCCCGACACAAAATTCTAGAAGGCATAGGTTATACTACTGGTGTCCCCAGTGCCCTGGTTGTCTGCTCTGGAGTGTGTGCACGCCCGCACCCCGTTAGACCTACACTTTGCACCCACCGCCATCGTTTGACCGCTTACAATCAGCCCAGTAATCGTGCCCCACCCTGCCTAGTTTCAGGGTACCATGATACCTAACTTGGGTTACTGCTGAAACGGGTCCCTCGTTACCAGGATTTTCTAGTCAAACATGTTAAGTGGTTAAGTGTCTGTATTTACCTAACCCCACCCATCAATTCTTGTTAACATGTTGAATTTGGTTAAGTGTTATAGTTGACTTAACCCTACCATCTGTCCTTAGCCTCTTAGAGCACCTGACCACTCACATTAGACAGATATTGCTGCGGTTACTGGATGTGCCGGTCGGTTCCGGGCAGGTTTACACCGTAGCTCAGTCTAACCTCGGGTCACTATTGGGCTCAATGCTTAACCACCCACATTGGATAGGTATTGTTGTGACTACTGGACAGTCGGGCGGGTCCGGGCAGGTTTACATCACAACTCAATCCAACCTCGGGTTAAGCATATCGTGTTTTCTAAATTTACATATTTTATTGTTTCACAATTATATATGTAAATGTCATATCTTTTATTCTTGGGTATATCAATTCATACCGCTTAAATGTCATTGTCGTTGGCATGTGCCAAACATGCCAACATATATTTTCATGTTTTACACCCCACGTTATTACCCCCGTTTGTTCGCAACATGTGTTGGGCTTGTCACAATTCAGCCCAACTTTATAAACGTGAGAAAAAAAGGGGAAATCAAGAACATGTAATACATAAAGGTGTGTGGCGCATGAACTTGCAATTTAGCGATTCAACTAACATATAATATGGGTCATGTGAACTTGCAGTCAAATCGAAGTATAACTAAGTAGGTGACATATGAAATGACATAGTTTAAGCTAATACAAACTTGTGTTTAAACATGTTTAACTTGGCATAATGTCAACCACAAAACTAGCATGTTGTATATTCACCAAAATGTCCAATTATAACATCTGATCACATAGCCTATTTCAACATGAACTTGCATTGGTTATGAAATCCAAACGATACTTAACATAGATCCAATTATACTTGCAAATGAACATGAACTTGCATAGTTTATGAAACCCAAATGATACTTAACATAGATTCAATTATACTTGCAAATAAACATGAGAATGATATCATAGTTTTTGGGTCAAGTAGGCATAAAAGGTTTCAAGTCTAGAACAAGTTTACATAAGCCTTAATTTAGACTTAGTGAATGTATATAGTCCATGCTATAGGTATAAACATAAAGGAATCAAATTCTAGTTTTTGCCACAAACTTGCAAGTGCCATTGTTTTCATATACAATTGTTCAATAAGCTTGCATCAATCAAATTTATGCCACAAACGTCAATACACAAGTCATGATAGAACCATTACAATACACAGAATTCATATAATAACACGATTCTATTTTCATTTACATCGAATCACATCACATTTTTTATTCATATTCTGAAAGGTCACTATACTTACAACGAATGCAGAATCTTGAATTCTGGATTCTGAATTCTGGAATTGAGATGCGCTCCTTTGGGTAGACTAACGTTGCGTTGATTTTGATTAAACTTTAATCTTCTTCTTAATTTGATTCGTCTCTTAGGCTTTTTCTCTTGACGGCTATGTTCAATTCCTCCCTGGCAGCATGATGACTCCTTTCTTATTTATTTTTTGTGAATTTTCAGTTGAGACTTAGGGTGTATTTATAGATTTTTAAATTGTTTTGAGCCGTCAGATGAAGACAGGAGGAATCTAGACCATACAAAGTTCAAAGAGCCAATCAAGAGGTGACACGTCAGCCTTAGTGACACACAGAGCCTCAGAAAATCGAGCCAGAGCCAGACCTGGCCAGCCAGGTCGACACCCAGTTCGACACTATGGTCGACCTGGGGGGGCCAGGTCGACACCATGGTTGACCTGGTCTCTGGGTGGGAATTTTCCCGCCCAGCCCAGTTTGAACCTGAAATTCGAATTTAGAATTTAAAACTGAGTTGTTTGAATTTAAATTTTATTCTGAAACTTCCGAAGGTCATAACTCCATACGGAGTCCGATTCGCGCAAACTCGGACTCTATCTCAAGAAGAATTCCGAGACGAACGCAATGGCGTAACCCATTTCCCATAATTCTTTCATTCAGAATTAATTACCCTTTAATTTGTGAAGCTTAATGTTATAGAATTCACGGGTGTTACAAATACCAATGGACTTTTATCAATGCGTGACCCAGAAGCCGTGACGACTTTAAACCATATCATGACCTAAACAGCTGGACGACCTAGGAATAAAATACTCTAAAGGCTCACGGGATCTGAAGGCCCAAACGACTTAAAATCTTAAATTGCATGTTAATCTAACCAAATTGGATACCCGTATTATTTTTAATAGATACGAACTTCGAGGGAAAAATGTTAACCCATAAAATATGTTCTAGAAAATAATGAGCATGTTTTGGTTGATTTATGATTTTAGGTCGTTACGCCCTTTAGGTCGTCGTGTCATCTCTAGCTCGATGAGCTCCTTAACTCACAGAGTGCTCTAGGTCGTTATGGCACCTTAGATCATTCAAATAATATGTGGTGTTCACAAAGCTTTGGCTCGTTTGAACATCTTAAGTTGTTGGGGAATCTTGGTCCACTCAGAGGCTAGCTCGCAGGGTTCTTGGATCGCCAGCTCGTTAAAAGTTTTAACCTGTTTCATCAAAGCCCAAACTGCTTCATTCTGGTTTAGCCCGTTCCGAGCATGCTTGGGTCGCGCCGCTCTGTCCAAGCCCGCAGTGTCACAACCTAGCCCGCTCCGCGTCCTTTAGCTTGCACTACCTTCAGCTAAAACTAGTTGGGTCGCTCCGCCTTGTTTAGCACGTCCCGCCTTACTTTGGACCGTGTAACGTCCATTCTAGCCCGCCTATGACCTAAAACAAGAGCATAGTATTTACATAATTATAACCTGGTCTGAACTCCACCTATAAATACCCCCCACATTCCTTCACTAGGGGGGAGCTTTTGGGTCAAGAAGTGCTGCCGAAACTTTTCTACAACTATCCTAAGCAATTCTAAGCACTTATTCTCCAAAATCAAGTGAAGATCCTTGCTGAATCCGAATAAGATCTATGTGGGAAAGAGTGATAAATTTGTTGTAAGAGAGAAATAAATCTGTAACGCCCCACTTCCATTAATGTCACTCGCAAAGGGAATGCATTAACTTCCATGGAGCATTTTAAGTGAATATAGAACAGAAAATCACAACAAGACAGATATAGAGCAGTACTTGAAAATTTAAAACTTTATTTATTGCAGCAGAAGGTAAATATGTTTGGTTACATCATCAAAACCTTAAACCAAAGTCAAGTACATCATATCCATCTTGATAAAACAAAGTACATAAACTGAAAGACATAATCCCCAACATTATAATAGCCATAAATAAAGAGAAGCTGAACTTTACTTCAGCGATCCAAGAAATCTTCTAAAAGCAGTCCAAAATCGAGCTCCACTGGTGCTAGTTCCAACCTGAGCACCTGGGGGGGGGGGAGGAAGAAAATGGAAAAAGGAGGGTCAGACATAAAGTCTGGCGAGTGCGATAATTCTAACAATATAATTAACAAAGTAACTAGGCTAAGGTATAAGTTGGAAAATAAGGAAATGACCATGAACCATTGAGTATGGCAGAGTAAACAAGGAAACAAGATGAACAACGCTATTGTTTAAGCGCACCTAAACCCACTAAGATAATTTACTAAACTACACCAACACTATGAGATGATTGCTATACTGCACCACCACTAGTATAACAGGATTAGGTGATACCCTAATGTTTAAAATGAAATAGAATCGAAGCAGAATAATCTATACAGAAACAGAATGCTAGTAATAGGCCTTAACCACCCCAACATACAGAAGTAGAATACTAATAATGGGCCTTTACCGCCCAACTAATAGGCCTTTACCACCCCCAACAGATAAAAGGTACGGAAACAGAATCTGAAACGGAATCAGAGACGGAAACAGAATAATCCCTACGGAAACAGAATGTAGAATTAGGTGTACACTAGTAATGGGCCTTTACCACCCCAACAGACGGTACCACGCAGAAACAGACAGGTGTTACCACCCAACAGAAACAGACGGTACCAACAGAAACAAACAGAACTAAGTGTACCTTAAGTCCTACCCCCAAACGATCGTCTCCCTAACTCGTAGATACCCGTGCTGGTCCCACAGTGGGGTGTATCACTCCCCAAAGTGGCAACCCGATACTACCAGAGATGCACGGCTTATACCTACACGATGCAACAACGTCTTACCTACCAGCCTGGGCCCACACACGCACATGAACCCGTTGGACTTGCGTTGCCACCGCTCACCAGTTTTGGCCTCTTACAGTCAAGCCCAGTACGCGTGTCCCGTCCTCGACTTAGGTCGAGCCCACAGAGATACTTATGGGTTACTGGTTGAAATGGGCCCCCATGATTTGACACAAGCTATCCACCTAAGCTTGGTCCCCTCTAGAATTTCCCACTTAACCCACTTCTTATTCATGTTTCAATTTTGGTTAAGTATTTCTAATCGTATTTCAAATGCCACCCAAGGCACCCACTAGATTCCACATGCCACCCAAGGCACCCACTTAACCCCCTCATGTCCCAATACATGTTTATCTGGTTAAGTGTTTCTTAATTCAATAAGACCGTAACCTCATAAAGACCTCTCACATTAGACTGGCATTTGTAGCAGCTGGATTTGCCGGGCGGGTCCGGGCAGTCTTACACCACAAAAGAGTCTAACCTCGTGTCTTTACAATTGATACGTATTTAATTTGTGCCTAAGACCTCTCACATTAGATTGACATTTGTGGCAGCCGGATTTACCGGGCGGGTCCGGGCAGTCTTACACCACAAAAGAGCCTAACCTCGTGTCTTAGACGATTAATTACTCCTAATTAATCATCCCCCAATTTGGATTACTTTCCCTATTCAAATTATCAATCAATTCCAAAATTTAACGATGTCCATAATTGACTCAATTATGTCCATCCATTTATGGTATATAAAATCATACCAATTTTCACCACAATTATATTTTATGCCTTTTAAGGCATTTATGCCAATTAAATCTTTTTAATATTATCCCCTTCACCCCACGTAGTACGTTTGTTCATTTAACGTAAAAATATACGTTAGACTCGAATAGTCTAACTCATGAAATAAAGAGAAAACATCACAATATACACATAATTAAAACATAAATCTAACATAGGGGTGAACTTGCATATGTGAATGATGTTCTATATCTAAAACTTGCATTAGGCCAAAATTACAACTTGCATAAACAACATATGTCATGGATCCAAATCTAAAGGTGTGAACTTGATGAGAAAATGGCCACAAACTTGCATAAATAACATATGTCATGGATCCAAAAATCATAGATGTGAACTTGATGAGAAAATAGCCACAAACTTGCATAGGTAATAATCCTAAACTTGCATAACATGATTCATATCCAACTCATAAACTTACGTATGTGATTTATACATCGCAACAATGGTGTAAACTAGTATCTAACATGTAAAGTATCATGTAGAATTTAGCCTATAACTTACACATGTTATAGCCTAACTTTCAATTAAATTTTCACATAAACTAGGTGTCATAACCATGTAAGGTCACATATAATTCTACCCAACTTGTATATGATTCATGTTTGAATCAAAATCTAAACTTGCCTACATATGATTTATCATATGAATCAATATAACAAACTAGCATAAGAAACATGATGATTTGATTGTATATAAAATTACAACATGGATGATAGCAACATAAATTTACATCATAAATGATAGCATCACAACATAACGTCATAGAGATTTCAATCACAATCCTACAACATAATTACAACATGAAATCAATACTTCACATCACATCCATACAATCCGCATTATAACTTAATCCAATTAAATTACTAATTATCTTGTTAAAACTATCGAACTCACAACTCAAAAGCAGTCTTGAGTTCTGAATTCTGATTTCTGGAGTTAAATTAGCGCTCCTTTGAAGAAGATTCGCTGTTAGGGTTGAGTAGTTCTGATTTGATTGCTGTTCTTCCTCTTTAATTTGGTGGCGGCTGCTCTAGGGTTCAAGACAACAGCATGACGACCATAGTTTCAGTTTTAATTCTGATTTAGGGTTTGAGTCTATGGGTCTTTTTATAGAGTTTTGAATTAATTTAAGCCGTCGGATGATCTTAGGGTTAATCAAAACCATTCGGTCATGATAGGGTGATGAGTCAGCCCTAATGACTCAGCAAGGAGTCAGAAAGGACTCAACAACATGGGTCAGCCTGAACCAGAAAGCTGTGTAGGCTTTTGCCTCGGCCTGGGCGCACTTGGCAGGTGCACCAGTGCAAATTTGTACTGGCGCACTTCCCAAGTGCGCCAGTTCAATCTATTTTTTTTTCTCTTCTACTTGCCACCACACTTCGTTCGTCCATAACTCCTTCATCCGGTACCCGTTTCCCGCAAACTCGGACTCTATTTCAACCAGAATTCCGAGACGAACACAATGGCGCAACCCCATTCCCTTAATTCTCACGTTTGAGATTAATTATTTTTTATTTTAGTTAATTCGATTATTCAAAAGTACGGGGTGTTACATTCTCCCCTCCTTAAAGGATTTCGCCCCCGAAATCTCCAAGCTAAGGAGAATGCATATCCTACCATCCAAACAACCATCAAACACGGGCATCCATTGTCCTTATAAAATTTCTAATGTTGTATGAGCATATGCAAGAAGTGTGTGTACATGTTCCTTATCTAATGCAAAATCAGGCGGTCTACTGATTCAGTTGACCTCCTTAATGCAAACCATGATAGTGCCATGCGTCCATTATGTATGCGAAAGAACCTTATCGATACATATCATTTGTACATGTGTGCACAACCATTCACCAAAATGCAACATCCATATGATGGTACAACCATTACTTAAATATGTACACACATTTATATGAAATATGAAATATGAAGTGACTGAGCCGATCTAGTGCCTAATGTGTGTGTATATGCATCCACATGCAACCACTAGCAAACACTTGCAACCATCAAACATAACATGTCTCAAACACATGTTTATATCCATGGGTTTCCTATCTAAAGGTCAAAGATTCGGTCGATGGGATACAAACAAATGATACAACTAAAACAAAAGCTATGTCCCAATTTGACATCGGTTAAGAGAATAATTCCCTAAGTCTCAGCCCCGAAGACCGTAATCAACATCAGACTGCCACTCAGAAAATTACCCCCATTAAACAATGTCAAAACTGGAAATCTACTTCATGCTTCGAGTAGAAACCCCTATCCTTCAGAAATATTCAGATACTTACAAACTACAGGTACAGATCAGATTACAGAATGATTCTCAGAAAGCTAAGCATAACAGACCCTTGCGGGTTACAAGAAACTTTGGGGGTCTTCCCACGACAAGTTAGAAACTTAACGACCCTCTACATAGAAAGCTGGTCCATTTAGACCCAACCCATAGCCCATAAACTTAAGCACACAAATGTCACATTCAAATTTTTGATGCCTAACACAGATAATTTCAAACCCCTACAAATCACTAACAATTGAGCCAAACCACAAATGGGGTTCGAAACAACTACGAGATCAGAAACAAGACGAGTTTTAAAGTGCAAAGTATCGATTACAGAATCAAAATGCCAGTATCAGAAAGAGTTTTAACTCAACAATCAGATAAGGAAATTAAACCATCTTCAGAAATTTTTCTAATTTCTATCCTATCCACCAGCCTCGAGGGTATTCGCCTGTCCTCCAGAAGTAGGTCCTGCCCTATGCCCTTTCCTTGGGCAGTCCTTAATCAGATGTCCCGCTTCGCCATAGTTGAAGCAAGTGCCCTTCCTTTTCCTGCAATCCTTGTTCAGATGAGTCGAGCTTCCACAAGTAAAGCACTTCTTCTCCTTCCTATCTTCAGACTTCTCATCCTTCTTTTGTGTTTCCTTTTTGGGCCCCATTTTCTTGTTCTGTGGTCCTTCGTGCTTTTCTTCTTTTTTCTCACTTTTGGCTTCCTGTTCATGCATTAACGCCATGTCAACTAATCTCTCAAAGGTAGCTCCCATAGGAATGTGGGTCATAGCTAACCCATGAAGCGGCTCGTTTAAACCCTTAACAAATCTTAGAGTCTTCTTTTCTGGAGTATTCACTAAGTCTAAGCCAAACCTTGCCAATTGGTTGAATTTTTTGACGTACTCTTTCACCGATAGATTCCCTTGCTTCAGCGCCAAAAACCTTTCCATGTATAGATTCTCTTCAGCACGCGAGAGGAAGTTCGCCTCAAACCTTTGCCTAAAATCTGGCCATGTATCGACTGGACGTCCCCCATTAATGACCTCCCACCAAAACGAGGCCTCATCTTTCATTAGTCAGGAAGCTAGCTGGACTTTTCTTCCATCATCCACTTCAAAGATTCCAAACAATTCCTCCACCTCCTTTAGCCAGTTACGAGCTTCAACAAATGTCTCCGTCCCGTGAAAAGGTTTTGGGTGTGAGGGAAGAAGCGTTCTGGATCGGGTGAGGGAAGTTTGGAGTGGTTGTTAAGTGAATGGGTCGGGTAATTAGTGAATGATGAACCGACCGCCACGATGGAATCGTACGAGCGTAGACTGCATGATGAAGTTATTCTGGAGAAATTTGAAGCACGTTGAATTTATGGCAGAACTGAACGTCTAGTTAAATTGACTAATGCAAATCGTTATTTAACGGTTAACGCGCAAAGGTGAGTAAACTCACTAACTCTGATTTCTTTTTAAAATATTATAATTAT
Organism: Allium sativum; assembly: GCA_030737875.1. Classification (NCBI taxonomy): domain Eukaryota; kingdom Viridiplantae; phylum Streptophyta; class Magnoliopsida; order Asparagales; family Amaryllidaceae; genus Allium; species Allium sativum. Next base: position 771,413,932 of record CM060924.1, on the reverse strand, counting down.
ATTTTAATATTGGTTGAATGTTGTGTGATGGTTGTTTAGGTAGATTACAATTAAATTGGTTGAAATAATATAAACCGTCATATATCTAAACTGTCGATTGAACACTGATGTTGTTTACCATTATATTTCATAATGATATGAAACTGGTGATATTTATTGTGACTAACATCTGTGGATACAGGAAACCAGTTGGAGGAATCCAACCGGATTCCTCAATATTTATATGTATTGTTTGTTTTATATATGCACTGTTTGAACCCAAATGACATTGAAACCCTGTATGTATATTGATGTTGAATAAAAATTCAACGTTATTTCGATTAAATCAATAGATGATATCGATTAAGGAAGTGGAAGCAACCGACCATAAATCCATCGTTTGGTTAACAAATTAATTTGCCGATAGGCGAATCAATGAAGTTGGTTATAGAAATTATATTTTTATAATTAAAGCAAAGTTTTTAATTATAATAGACGTTCTATTATAAACTGTTATTTTATGGTTCGTTTTTATAAAGTAAATAATAGCGATTATTTGATAAGTTATGAAGCTGTAATTATCCTGTGAGTAAATATTGAATAATTATTTTAAGACAATCGGTTAGAGAATATTATTGGATTAATTATATTAATCAAACGAGGAGAAGTAATTAAAATCAGTTAACGAATTAACTGATGGTTTGAAGTTGATTAAATCAACTGTTTTATTAGAAATTGCTTATTAGATTAATTGGCCTTAAATTCATCTAATGAAAATAGCTTAGCAATGAATCGATCAAAATTAATAAGACTTGTAACACCCCGTATTTTCTATGAACGTATAGGTAACAAATCAGAGGATAATTAATTTTTAAAATAAGAATCAAGGAAAACGGATTGCGCCATTGCGTTCGTCTCGAAATTCTTCTTGGAGACGAGTCCGAGTTTGCAAGAATCGGGGTCTGTATGAGGGAGATATAACCCTCCGAAGTTTCAGAAATATTCAGAGTTCAAAACAGCTCGAATTCGAATTCAAAATTCGAATTTCAAACGCAGAACAGACTGGGCGGGAAATTTCCTGCCCAGACCCAGGTCGACTGGGGAGTCAACTGGGCAGTCAACCCCCCCAGACCAGGTCGACTGGGCGGTCGACCTGGTCCCCGAGCCCATTTTTGGGCCAGTGTTCATTCTGATGTATCTAGTCCGATTTCTGTCCAGATTCATCTGCCTAAACCTATTTAAACAGCCCCAAACCTAGCCTTCTCTACACACAATTCTATTCTGCCTCTGTTCTAAATAAAAATAAAAATGGCGTCGCTACTCTGCTGGAATCAAAACTAGAAGCTAATCAACATCAACCTAAGCAACCCAATTCAAACTAGAGATTAGAGCTTCTGCAACGATTCTACAACAATTAAAGTTCTTTCTTTAATCCAACCAAGGCAAGTACAGTTATTTTCCGATATGAACGTTAATTCTGATTGTGACATGAATTGTAAATCTGAATCTGAGGTTATATCTGTTCTGTTCTGTTTAGATCTATCTTATTCTGTATCTCTTTCTTCTTTCTGTTCTATAGCCAGGCTACCACGAGCCTGAGCCAATCTCATAAGAGACTAACATACGCTAAAATGTTTGGGACAGTAAAATGAATGATGCATAAATTGGGCATTACCAATAGGTTACTGATTTGAGGAAAGAACATGGGTTGTAGCTAGAACATGAATCTGAGACATATGACTGGACATGTTATATTTATAACATAAAGGGTATTGAACATATGATTTGAGGAAACGACATAAAAAGGCATATAATTGGACATAAATATAGATTGTATTGAACATATGATTTGAGATAAAGAGAATATGGCTTAGGTATAAAGATTTACATGAAAGTAGGATGTCTATTAATGTAAATAAACACCTAAGTAAGGGATCTTTGGGATATATGACATGCATAGTAATCGACGGTTATATTTGGTATAATTTATATATGGATCTTCTGTACTATGCAAGTTTAATAAAAATTGAAACATATGATATATGGTAAATTATGACCATAATCTGTGCTATGAAAATTTAATGCAAACATGGGGTATGTGATCATATTATTATGTATGTGAACTTAGGCAAGATTTATAATTAAGCAAGATATGTTTGTGAAACTTTAAGGAATGATTAAATCTGTTATATTTGCCTAATTTGCTAGTTCTGCTATATTTGCTAATCTGCTAGTTCTGTTATATTGCCTAATCTGCTAGTTCTGTTATATTGCTTAATCTGCTAGTTCTGCTCCACTGCCTAGTCTGCTAGATCTGTTCATCTGCCAAATCTGTCATCTGCTAAGTCTGTTGAAAATGCCAAATCTGCTAAACTAAATCTGTTGAGATGCCTAATCTATTGTCTGCTAAATCTACTAGTTTGCTTAATCTGCTGAATCCGTTAAGTCGCCTAAATCTGTTATCTGCTATGTCTGTTAAGTTGATATATTCAGTCTGTTATTGCCGTAATCTAAATTAGCTATGAATAATTGACATGTATATTAGGCGTGGGCATAAATGGTAAATTATTAATTAATTGGCCGCAAAGATAAACATGGCTAACTCGAGGTTAGAATGAGTTTGCGGCGTAATTCTGCCCGGAACCGCCCGGCACATCCAGTGGCCGCAAACAATAGGTTCTAATGTGAGAAGTTAGTCATAACGTGCTTGAAACCCGAGGTTAGACTCAGTTTGCGGCAGAAATCTACCCGGAACCAACCGGCCTAACCAGTAGCCGCAAACTGTCAGTCTAATGTGAGAGGTCTGGGCATTAATATTTAATTAATGAAAATCTGAGATAAATATGAAGTCTAAAACGTGTTGGGCGAAAAGGGTTAAACCCACTAGACTGGTGAATTTAAAAAATCTGTTCCGTGAATCTGTAGGCCCAATTACAAAGTTAGACAAATCTGTAGGTCTGTTAATTTGTAACTGGTAAATCGGTAAATCTGTTAAATCTGTATATCTGATCCGTTAGTCTGAAAACTTATCTGATCTGTGAACTAGTTGATCTGAATTCTGTATGTCTGAAACTTGTAAACAAGTTAATCTGAAATCTGCTAGTCTGGGTACACAAGATTAGGAGGGGAATTACTTGTGTCATCTGTTGTTTAGGACCCATATTAGTCAATAACCCTTTCTGGTATCAAAACTTTGACCCAACAGTAGGTAAGGTCCGGGCACGCTTACTGAACTATTATAAGCGGTTCATTCTGATAATGGCGAGGGGTGTGGATGGTGCGTTCCAACCGGGTCATGTGCGTGCATGGATCCCGGTCTGCCTCTGAGGATGTAAGACGCCGTGACATCTGTAAATAGGTCTGTGCCAATTGGTTGTCACTTTAAGGAGTGATACACCCTACTGTGGGGCCGACACATGGTATTTATGTATTAGGGAGTCGATCGCTTGGGGTAGGGTTTTAGGGTACACTTAGTTCTGTCTGTTTCTGTTGGTACCGTCTGTTTCTGTTGGGTGGTAACACCTGTCTGTTTCTGCGTGGTAACGTCTGTTCGGGTGGTAAAGGCCCATTTACTAGTGTACACCTAATTCTACATTCTGTTTCCGTAGGGATTAATCTGTTTTTGTTTCTGTACCTTCTGTTGGGGGTGGTAAAGGCCCATTATTAGCATTCTGTTTCTGTCTGTTTCTGTTCGGGTGGTAAAGGCCCATTACTAGCACTCACTTCTGTGGAAATTATTCTGTACTCGTTTCAGTTTCAGTTTAGACATTAGGGTGGCACCTAATTCTGTTATACTAGTATTAGTGCAGAGAAGTAAGATATAAATAAGAAGCATGGCTTAGTCTTCATCATTCTGTTTCTGCTGTTTAACCTAAGTATATCTGCTGCTCTTGTTACGGCCATCTCTTATCCAGTTTTGCTTTCATGTCATTATTATTATTATATGTTCATATGCTGAAAGTCACTGGACTTGCCAGACTTTATGTCTGACCCTTGTTGTTTCGCCTCCTTTTCTTCCGTTCCCCCCCCCCTCCAGGTTTTGTAGAAGGGAATACTCTAGCTTGATCTGGATTCCTTCTGCTTGAGGTTCTTAAAGTATGGCTTGTCCTCTTCTGTGAGGATTATGATTTTAAACTATGCATTCTGAAGGCTATTGTACAAGACTGATATTTTGTACTTGAATTCTGATATTGTGATTTGAAAGGATGTAACCATACTGATTTCTGTTTTCCGCTGTAATAAAGTTATAATTTTTGAAGTACTGTTTATCTATCTTGTAATATTCTATTCTGTTTACTAAAATGCTCCACCAAAGTTAAGGCATTCAATTTGTGAGTGACCTTAACGGAGGTGGGGTGTTACACTTGGTATCAGAGCTGAAGGTTACCAGATTGGGTAAAGTTTTTGAAAACTATTTTCAAAAAGGTTTTGAAAGGAAGTATTTTCAAAAATAAAGCTTATTTTGAAAAACATAATCCCCAAGAGCCATATACCTTTCCTTCAGTCCTTTTTGTAATTGAATCTTTCCTTTTTCGTTTCAGCATGTCTGAAGCATCTGAGATACCAGAGGGTGTTCATGTACCCGGTTGGTTTCGTCAATATCTTGAGGCTAGGACCACCGCCGCAGGTCCAGCAAATGATCCCCCTCCTCCACCCCCTCCTCGTGCAATTTCTTTCTCAAAGATCTGTAGAGATTTTAGGGCCATGGGTGGGAAGGATTTCAAGGGAACTGAATCATTCGTAGAAGCGAGGAACTGGCTCAAAGAAACTGAGGATCTATTCGTTATCTTCGAGGTGGACGATAGGCAGAAGGTACAGTTGGCGGTATGGCTGCTCAAAGACGAAGCTTCCTATTGGTGGGAAGTCACTAACGCCGAGAGGCCAGTTGAAACATGGATGGATTTCAGAACAAGGTTTGAGACAAAATTCCTCTCGCAAGCTGAACGAAGTCTACAACTGGAAAAGTTCTTATCTCTTAAGCAAGGAAGTATGACGGTCAAGGAATACGTCAACCAGTTCAACCAACTGGCTAGGTTCGGACTGGATTTAGTCAACACTCAGCATAAAAAGGCTCTCCGCTTTGTTAAAGGATTGAACGAGCCACTACACAGCCTATCCATGACCTATGTACCCATGGGAGCAACTTACGAGAAATTGGTGGACATGGCACTACTGCACGAGGAAGACAAGGGCCCGAAAGAGACAAAGAAGGAAGAACCACAGAATAAGAAAGCATGGCCCAAAAAGGAAACGCAAAAGAAGGATGAGAAGTCTGAAGATAAGAAGGGGAAAAAGTGCTTTACTTGTGGAAGCTCGACTCATCTGAACAAGGATTGCAGAAAAAGGAAGGGAACTTGCTTCAACTGTGGTGAGATGGAACACTTCACTAGGGACTGCCCGAAGAAACGAGGGCAAGGACAGAGGGCAGAACCCACTTCTGGAGGACAGGCGAATGGATAGGATAGAAATAAGAAAATTTAAGTAGAAGGTTTTCTTATCTGATTGTTGAGTTAAAACTCTTTCTGATTCTGGTATTTTGATTCTGTAATCGATACTCTGCACTTTAATACTAGTATTGTTTCTGATTCCGTTGTAGACTCAAACCTATAAGGGTTATGACTCATCTGTTTATGATAGATTGGGGTTTGAGGGATATCTGTGTTAGACGTCAAGTATGACGCATAGATTCTGAGTTTTTATGGGATATGATTTTATCATGCTTAGCTTCCTAAGAATCATTAGGGAACCTGATCTGTACCAGTAATATGTAAATATATGAATAATTCTGATTTCCAGTTTTGACATTGTCTAAAGAGGGTAATCCTCTGGGTGTCAATTTGATGTTGGTTTCGGTCTTCGGGGCCGATACTTAGGACCCATGTCTAATGGGAACCAAGTTTTTGTTTTATCTGTACTCGCTTCCATCATTTGACTGTATCCTATCGATCGAATCTTCGAACTTTAGGTAGAAACTAATGGGTGCAAACATGTGTTTGAGACATGTTAAGTTTGATGGTTGCAAGTGGATGCAAGTGGTTACTAGTGGTTGCTCGTGGATGCATATACACACACTAGGCACTAGATCGGCTCGAAAACACTCTCATACTGCATATGGATGTGTGAGCATTTTCAATTTTTGTGGATGCAAAATGATTGACTCAGCACATGGATGTTGCATATGACTGAATGGTTGTGCACTCATATAGAAATGATATGTATCAAATAGGAAAATTTGCATACATGTTGGACTCATGACACTGGCATAATTCGCATTAAGGAGGTCAACTGAATCAGTGGACCGCCTGATCTTTGCATTAGATAAGGAACATATAAACACACTTTTGCATATGTTCATACAACATTAGAAGTTTCTAAGGACAATGGACGCTAGTGATTGATGATTGAGTAGATGGATGTTGGATGGTAAGACACATTCTTCTTAACTTGAAGATTTCGGGGACGAAATCCTTTAAGGAGGGGAGAATGTAACACCCCGTATTTTCTGTGAACGTATAGGTAACAAATCAGAGGATAATTAATTTTTAAAATAAGAATCAAGGAAAACAGATTGCGCCATTGCATTCAACTCGAAATTCTGCTTGGAAACGAGTCCGAGTTTGCAAGAATCGGAGTTCGTATGAGGGAGATATGACCCTCCGAAGTTTCAGAAATATTCAGAGTTCAAAACAGCTCGAATTCGAATTCAAAAATCGAATTTCAAACGCAGAACAGACTGGGCGGGAAATTTCCTGCCCAGTCCCAGGTCGACTGGGGAGTCGACTGGGCAGTCGACCCCCCCAGACCAGGTCGATTGGGCAGTCGACCTGGGTGTCGACCTGGTCCCCGAGCCCATTTTTGGGCCAGTGTTCATTCTGATGTATCTAGTCCGATTTCTGTCCAGATTCATCTGCCTAAACCTATTTAAACAGCCCCAAACCTAGCCTTCTCTACACACAATTCTATTCTGCTTCTATTCTGCCTCTGTTCTAAATAAAAATAAAAATGGCGTCGCTACTCTGTTGGAATCAAAACTAGAAGCTAATCAACATCAACCTAAGCAACCCAATTCAAACTAGAGATTAGAGCTTCTGCAACGATTCTACAACAATTAAAGTTCTTTCTTTAATCCAACCAAGGCAAGTACAGTTATTTTCCGATATAAACGTTAATTCTGATTGTGACATGAATTGTAAATCTGAATCTGAGGTTATATCTGTTCTGTTCTGTTTAGATCTATCTTATTCTGTATCTCTTTCTTCTTTCTGTTCTATAGCCAGGCTACCACGAGCCTGAGCCAATCTCATAAGAGACTAACATACGCTAAAATGTTTGGGACAGTAAAATGAATGATGCATAAATTGGGCATGACCAATAGGTGACTGATTTGAGGAAAGAACATGGGCTGTAGCTAGAACATAAATCTGAGACATATGACTGGACATGTTATATTTATAACATAAAGGGTATTGAACATATGATTTGAGGACACGACATAAAAAGGCATATAATTGGACATAAATATAGACTGTATTGAATATATGATTTGAGATAAAGAGAATATGGCTTAGGTATAAAGATTTACATGAAAGTAGGATGTCTATTAATCTAAATAAACACCTAAGTAAGGGATCTTTGGGATATATGACATGCATAGTAATCGATGGCAATATTTGGTATAATTTATATATGGATCTTCTGTACTATGCAAGTTTAATAAAAATTGAAACATATGATATATGGTAAATTATGACCATAATCTGTGCTATGTAAATTTAATGCAAACATGGGGTATGTGATCATATTATTATGTATGTGAACTTAGGCAAGATTTATAATTAGGCAAGATATGTTTGTGAAACTTTAAGGAATGATTAAATCTGTTATATTTGCCTAATTTGCTAGTTCTGCTATATTTGCCTAATCTGCTAGTCCTGTTATATTGCCTAATCTGCTAGTTCTGTTATATTGCTTAATCTGCTAGTTCTGCTCCACTGCCTAGTCTGCTAGATCTGTTCATCTGCCAAATCTGTCATCTGCTAAGTCTGTTGAAAATGCCAAATCTGCTAAACTAAATTTGTTGAGATGCCTAATCTGTTATCTGCTAAATCTGCTAGTTTGCTTAATCTGTTGAATCCGTTAAGTCGCCTAAATCTGTTATCTGCTATGTCTGTTAAGTTGATATATTCAGTCTGTTATTAACGTAATCTGAATTAGCTATGAATAATTGACATGTATATTAGGCGTGGGCATAAATGGTAAATTATTAATTAATTGGCCGCAAAGATAAACATGGCTAACTCGAGGTTAGAATGAGTTTGCGGCGTAATTCTGCCCGGAACCGCCCGGCACATCCAGTGGCCACAAACAATAGGTTCTAATGTGAGAAGTTAGTCATAACGTGCTTGAAACCCGAGGTTAGACTCAGTTTGCGGCAGAAATCTGCCCGGAACCAACCGGCCTAACCAGTAGCCGCAAACTGTCAGTCTAATGTGAGAGGTCTGGGCATTAATATTTAATTAATGAAAATCTGAGATAAATATGAAGTCTAAAACGTGTTGGGCAGATTGGGTTAAACCCACTAGACTGATGAATTTAATAAATCTGTTCCGTGAATCTGTAGGCCCAATTACAAATTTAGACAAATCTGTAGGTCTGTTAATCTGTAACTAGTAAATCGGTAAATCTGTTAAATCCGTATATCTGATCCGTTAGTCTGAAAACTTATCTGATCTGTGAACTAGTTGATCTGAATTCTGTATGTCTGAAACTTGTAAACAAGTTAATCTGAAATCTGCTAGTCTGGGGACACAAGGTTAGGAGGGGAATTACTTGTGTCATCTGTTGTTTGGGACCCATATTAGTCAGTAACCCTTTCTGGTATCAAAACTTCGACCCAACAGTAGGTAGGGTCCGGGCACGCTTACTGAAATAATTATAAGCGGTTCATTCTGATAATGGCGAGGGGTGTTGATGGTGCGTTCCAACCGGGTCATGTGCGTGCATGGATCCCGGTCTGCCTCTGAGGATGTAAGATGCCGTGGCATTTGTAAATAGGTCTGTGCCAATTGGTTGTCACTTTAAGGAGTGATACACCTTACTGTGGGGCCGACACAGGGTATTTATGTATTAGGGAGCCGATCGCTTGGGGTAGGGTTTTAGGGTACACTTAGTTCTGTCTGTTTCTGTTGGTACCGTCTGTTTCTGTTGGGTGGTAACACCTGTCTGTTTCTGCGTGGTACCGTCTGTTCGGGTGGTAAAGGCCCATTTACTAGTGTACACCTAATTCTACATTCTGTTTCCGTAGGGATTAATCTGTTTCTGTTTCTGTACCTTCTGTTGGGGTGGTAAAGGCCCATTATTAGCATTCTGTTTCTGTTCGGGTGGTAAAGGCCCATTACTAGCACTCTCTTCTGTGGAAATTTTTCTGTACCCGTTTCAGTTTCAGTTTAGACATTAGAGTGGCACCTAATTCTGTTATACTAGTATTAGTGCAGAGAAGTAAGATATAAATAAGAAGCATGGCTTAGTCTACATCATTTTGTTTCTGCTGTTTAACCTAAGTATATCTGCTGCTCTTGTTACGGCCATCTCTTATCCAGTTTTGCTTTCATGTCATTATTATTATTATCTGTTCATATGCTGAAAGTCACTGGACTTGCCAGACTTTATGTCTGACCCTTGTTGTTTCGCCTCCTTTTCTTCCGTTTCCCCCCTCCCCTCCAGGTTTTGTAGAAGGGAATACTCTAGCTTGATCCGGATTCCTTCTGCTTGAGCTGCTTAAAGTATGGCTTGTCTTCTTCTGTGGGGATTATGATTTTAAACTATGCATTCTGAAGGCTTTTGTACAAGACTGATATTTTGTACTTGAATTCTGATATTGTGATTTGAAAGGATGTAACCATCCTGATTTCTGTCTTCCGCTGTAATAAAGTTATAATTTTTCAAGTATTGTTTATCTGTCTTGTAATATTCTGTTCTGTTAACTAAAATGCTCCACCAAAGTTAAGGCATTCCCTTTGTGAGTGACCTTAACGGAGGTGGGGTGTTACAAGACTTCTTATTAATTATTATTTATTTATGAAGGATTATTGAACTAATATATTCAGTTATTTTAGATGAAGTAAACTGTTTTACTTCAGCAATGATGAAGTAAATTATTATTTAATTATTTTTAATTAAATAATTTGAGACGACCCCAAACCCCGTCCTGATGGCGGCAAGGGTAATCCGTGGAATATAACACAAAAATAGATAACAGCATAACAGAATTAAATAAATACACCAGATAATGAACAACAAAATATACTGGATAAAAGTAATCATCAGAGTTACACAGTATACAGGATCTTACTTAGTACAAATACAGTTCAGCTATACATAAATGTCTACAGCGGAAAAACAAACAGACTATGTACAATAGGAGCTGAACAGCATAAAAAGAGATAGATGATAGAATCCATCTTCAGCTCCAGCTATCCAGAGAAAGCCAGCTAAACCTGAATACAAGGCTGCCCGTGTAGAAAAAGGGGCACCCGAGTTTGAAAGTGAAACAAACTACGAGTCAGTCATGGGACTGGTATGAGAAATCTACTCAACACATTTATAATATGGCTAATCACAGGACCACGCCACTTTCGTGGAACGGGTTTACTCCATTGGATTGCCAGTGCTTTAAAACAAATCATTCTTTTAACCATCGCAATGCTTTTTATAAAAATGAAGCCATTATAAGACTCAGTTCCCATCACACAATGCAACGCAAACCGGAGGATAGAGTTTTTACCTTATAACGGCCAAAATATGCTTGATACGAATAAAACAAAGGCATTTGATATTATTGCTAGTGTTTATATGTTTTGAAAACAATTTCAAATCAAAACTATCAATCATAGACGGCATTAATGCCCCATACCACTATGTCGTCATATATATAGGTATACAATCAAAACCGCACGATGTCGTATTTGGAAATTGAATTTCCGTCCTGAACCAAGGCAAAAGATAGTCCTTACCGAATTCGAGACGCTCTAGCCCGCCCCTCAGGACCCAGACTCAGGTGGGCCCTTGGATCGTCAGGGCCGGTCCACCGATGTGGATTAAAATTCCTGAACACTGCGTTTCCCCACCCTTTGGGGTGTAAATGAGCCAACGAATGGCTCCATCGGACCCGGATCGTCCGATCTAACCGAGGCGCCTCGCAACAGCAACAACCACACAGGTGAAAAGTATATAAATGTCAGGGCTGGTAGGTCAATGACACCACCATAGCTAGAAAGAAACGCATGCCCTCCCTGAGGTCCTTCTCCCGTTTCTGGTTCATACCGGGGTGTGAGGCTTGCGAATTCACGTTATACACAAAGCTACGCCACACAGGCGGTGCTTTGATCATCACCACAAGACTTTGCTTTTCAACAGAAGCCCCGATCACTTGCCGCTTAGGCATGTCACATTAGCAATTCATGCCATGCGACTGATGTCCATCGATATACGACCTCTGAGCTCGTGCGTTTCAGAGAAGGGCGTTAAGCAAAAGAATAAATTCTCCGCTGCCAAACAGATGTATATTTAATAGAGATCAATCAACACAGAATAAAATCCAATGTCAGACACACAGTCCATTTACAAGTCCGTTCTGGGTCTGAACGAAACCGGAGGCACTAAATACCTCGCAAACCCATCGATCACCATGTACGTTGGGACGATCACCACTCATTATCCATATTTCGTGATGCCTCCCAATCAGGACCTCGGTTACCATCCAAACGAGGTGAAGATCTCCGGTCTTCGACCACCGTCTTCATCTTCGATTTCTTATCGTCGATTCAGTTACTCAGAATGGAAAAAACCCGGTCTTTCTGAGCAACTCGCGTATATAATAAACAAGTGCAACACTAACATATACACGCATCATTTCAATTCATTAGTCACTAACCGTCAATCAGTAAGAGAACGATTTCCCAAATATTAACCCCGAAGGCCGAAACCAAAATCAGATCAACACCCAGGAAACCATTCGACTTAGCCAACCTTCAGTTAATTTCTAAATCACATCCATATTGTTTATAATATTTTATAACGATTTATCGCTATTTTTATTTATTTTAAAATAGCCAATTTATTCAAAACGACGCTTCGGGCCATAACGCGACCGTGGCGCTGTTTTTCTTCAGATTTGATTTACACATATCTGAAAATCTAACCGTTGGATCTTCACAAAATTTACATCATTAGAAAGATCTTTTCAAAATGAATCCAACGGTTCCAGTTTTGGGAAAATCCGACGGTCGGATCTCCCGATACAATCGTTTGAAGTTTCGATTTCAAAATACGAACTACAGCGTCGTTATTCGATTAAATATAATTATATTTATATATATATATAATTGTTTCTGGCGCTGTTTTTCTTCAGATTTGAATTAAACATTCCAGACAATCCAACCGTTGGATTTTTACAAAGTTGGTGCCGTTGGAAAGATATTTCCAAAGCGAACCTAACGATTGCGGTTTCAGGAAAATCCGATGGTCGGATCTCCCGTACTAATCGTTTGAAATCACGGTTTCAAAATACGAACTGCAGCGTTGTTATTCGATTAAATATAATTATATTTATATATATATATCGATTCTTCGATTTCAAAGCTACATTCTTTTCATACATTTGATCAAAATGATATTTTTATCTAACTGTCTTCTATTTCAACACTTCACTATATTTAGCAATTCATGTATATAATAAAAATATGATTTTTATTGTAAAACAATTTATTTCAAAACACTATTATTTTATATAGTTTATATAGGTAATAAAAATAGGATTTTTATAATAAAATAATTTCTTTCAAAACGGGATTATTTTATACATTTCATACAGATGATAAAAATGTGATTTTTTTTTTTGATAAAACAATTTATTTCAAAATAGGAATACCATTCAACACTTGAATTTCAAATCAACGAATGAATTTCGATTCAACACATGAAGGTTTTCTATTCAACGAATAAATATAATTTCAGCAAATGAAAATAATTCAAACACATGAATATTATTCAAAATTTAGGCAGCATAACGGCAGGGTAGTTAAAACCGGGACCGTCCCTAGTACGGCTCCTCGCTCTACCTTAAAACCTCGCGGTTTTTGACAATGGGGATCATGCATCTAGTTCGCACGCAGGCGGCATGTATATATTTATTTCATTTCCACAAACTAATCCTATGTGGTTTCAACCAAATATTTCTCAACCACAAATGGGTATTTTTCAACCACAATCAATCAATATCAACCACAAACAATCCCAAACAACCATTCGCTATCAATCAATTTTCACACCAATCATAATCAATAAATATCGTCCATGGTTTGTGGACGAGGGGCGTATATATATATATATATATATATATATATATATATATATATATTTATGTATAGCAATTCACTTCTATTTCAACACATATTTTTTTTTACAACGCATATATAACTTATACATCGAACATACAACTTATACAACGTTTTATACAAGAAGTGTACAACGCTTATATAACTCATACATCGACTATATAATTTATACATCGTCGTTTTCCATATTGTTTATAAATTAGAAATCTCACATTGGGTTCCACTCCACCAAAAATAGCAGAAGGCTCAGAAAAATATGCGGTCTCTTCTAGAATGTAGAAGACGTCCACACGGTCCCGATGTCTCTTGTTTCACTGGATTCCGACCACAGAGTAAAAAGATATGATTTTTACAAGTTTGTAGCGCTTAAAAGCGTTGTTTTCTATTTAATTTATATAGGTCGTTACCTCTCCGATGATCTTCGAAACTAGGTCTTCGATTATCACCCAAACCGCGAAGCTTCGCGACGATCGACCCCCGCCACGTCCACCTGCTCCGAAAGGCGCGCCTGAGGACCCCCTTTTGGTCGAACTCGGTGGTGGATCTCGGCCAGAAATCGAGGGGAAGACGGCGAACTTTCTGGGCTCGATCTGGGCGACTGGCGAGGCGAGGCAAAGGTGGGTCGGATTTGTAGGCGGTGGAGAGGGCTTCAAAAGCTTCAACTGGCGGAGGTGCTGAAACGCCTTGGTTCGATCGGAATTTGGTCGGGAAATGGTGAAGGCTTAGTTGTCGTTGATCGCGATTTGGGGAGAGAGAGAAGACGCGGGGGGGGGGGGGGCTGACGTGGGCGAATGGTTTTTTTTATTTATAACTTTTAAAATTCCAAAACTACCCTCTTTAACTCACGAACCCTAATCCAAACCCAACGATTGCGGTCCCTAGCGTTTTACCCCCATTCCGAACACAATGGGATATGTTTCGAAGGCCCATTCGAATGTTTCAGTCAGTTTTCCTTCAAATTAAAATATAAAACATTCAATATTTAATTTGAACGTACATTTCAATTTGCCGGGGCCACAAAACTGATTTGAAAAATTCTAGAAAAATAAATTTGGCTATGTTTTGACGATACGGTCCCAACAAAACTAGTTTCGTCGAATTCTGAGACCATTTGCAAAAAGGCCCATTTCTGGTCGATCCAATTTAACTATAATTGACCAAAACACGTTTTCCTTTGCCACGCTCACATACTAGCTTCAAAAATTATGAAATTTGAAACCTAGCGATAACTTCACATCCCAGATCCAACAAAAGTGGTTTCGTTGAATTCCGAGGTCGTATGCAAAATGGCCAATTTTACGGGCTATATAAATTCCATAGCGACCTTTCTGAAAATTCATTTGGCCATAACTTTTGCTTTCGGTATGAAAATTCGATTTTTCAGATTCGTTAGAAAGGTATTCACTAGAAGATTTAAATATTTTTGGTTTCACTCAAATCCGTTTTGTTTTGCACCCGGTACAGTCCGACAAAGTTTGAATTCAAATTTTGAAACTGCAGCGCCCTTTCAGGCCTTGTTTATAATTATAATTAATTATATTCGTTTTCAATTGTCGATTCAACTCACTTTTCATCCCTATTATTTAAAACAGGAAACTTGTGTGAAGGACAAAAAAAGCAAAGAGTTTGTCCAAAAGGACAAGAGCCAAAAAAATTACTCAAAAGACCAACTTTTAGTGTAAAGTGTAAAAACAAGGGGCCCACCTGAATTCCACCATTTGCACTAGAAAATGTCCTTTTGGGCAAAAATTTTAGCCCTTGTCCTTTTGAGCAAACTTTTTGATTTTTTGTCCTTGTGGAAAAAATCCCCTATTTAAAATATTTATTTTAAAAATCTAAAATCCATTATTTTAGCCAATTTAAAACTTTTAAATTGGTTCAGATTTTCTGGGTCGTTACAAGCTCCCCCACTTAAACCTTTTCGTCCCCGAAAAGGAACAAAGTCGAAAGTGGTTTGATTATTCAACTCTACGTTCGATTTGGCTTCAATTCTCCAACTTTTCAGTTTCTGAGAAATTTCAAATTCTTCAAAAATTTGGATAACACCCGGAATTTTCGAAAAATTTCGCCATAACCTCCTTTGTACGGAGAGAGGTTTGGAAATTTATTGGGCCGTATTAGGTACCCAATAAATCCTAATAAGCATACACATATTTATAGTGATATATTATGGTGTTTACAGGGGAGCGTGTACTGATAATAACTCCAGAGAATAAATTCTCGTCACCCTGTCCCGTGTGGGGAATAAATAGTCCATGTGCCGTATCTAATAACTAGAGAGACGTGATTATTGTCAACTCCAGACCCGTGTGGGGTTTTTATTAATCTGGCAATTTAATCGTTATAATTTAAATAGTCCATATCAGTCATCAGTTCAACCTGTAAAATATAGTCATCGCCATACAAGCCTCTCGCTCGTATGGTAAATCTTCCACCTCGTCACACAAGCTCCAAATGCTTATGTGGTATATAATGAAGTATGCCTATCTTCTGAAGTATGCCATGCAATGTAGTTCAAAATTAATTGTTGCTATCCTATGGCGACATTTATTATTTCACATAGAAAAACCAGCTCTCCGCATCCAATGGCATTCACAGGAGTTGATATAATAATATTTCGCATCCAACTCAATAAGGTTTACCTATTTGTCGGGCATGCAAATAAAATCTTTACTCAACAGCTAATCCATTAACCTGTTCAAACATATATAATACACATGTATATATATTTCTATTTATTTTCTAATCAGTTCAATGTGTGATTTAAATGAATAAATTCTACCATTCAACCTTTCATTAATTAAATTAACTATCGTTCCAATAATTTAATTAATCTAATTTACTGTTACACAACACAAACAGCAATCAAATTGATTTTAACTTTTCAAAATCATACAAATTAATTCATACATTCTTTTAAAATCATTCAGACTATAGAATTAAAAGTGCACACCCATGGAAAGAAAATAACAACAGAGTAGAGAATTAAATGGTAATGCAAAGTATGGTAAATATACCTTGCACTGGAATCAATCAGAGATATCCACTCGGCATCTAGGATAAGCTTTCTGAATGCTCTCCTAAGTTTCCCAAGTACAATCTCGAGGATCTCCACTCCATTGCACTTTGGCTAAGTGAACTTTCTTGTTCCTCAGTTCTTTGGTCTCTTTGCCGATGATCTTTAGCGACTCTCTTCTCACAGCTAGTTCTGGAGTAATTTCAATATCCTGCTGAGCTGCTTCTTCCACGATCAAGTCTGGATCATGAACGTGTTTTCGAAGTTGAGATATATGAAATACATCATGGATTCCAGGCAACCAATCAGGAAATTTAACCCTATAAGCGAGAGTTCCGATCCGTTCTAGAATAGTAAATGGACCAATGAATTTGGACGCCAACTTTCCATTTTTACCGAACCGGATAACTCCTCTCATCGGCGATACTCTCAAATATACATAGTCGCCAACTTCAAAGGATATATCTCTTCTTCTCCTATCGGCGTAGCTCTTTTGTCGGCTCTGAGCAGCGAGTAATCGCTTCTTAATAAAATCGACTTTGTCGGCGGCTTCTCGGATCATATCAGGACCCAACACAAGTCTATTTCCGGGTTCGACCCAACAAGCAGGAGATCGACACGGTCTACCATACAATGCTTCGAATGGCGACATTGTCAGGCTCGCCTGGTAGCTATTGTTATATGAGAATTCAGCCAAATGTAGATGGTCTTCCCATGATCCACCGAAATCTATAACACTAGCCCGCAATAGATCTTCTAAAATACGATTCACCCTCTCAGTCTGACCGTCTGTCTGAGGATGATAAGCGGTGCTTAAGTTCAACTTCGTTCCCAGCTCGACTTGAAATGCTTCCCAGAATTTGCTAGTGAATATTGTATCTCTATCACTGACTATACTGAGCGGCACTCCATGTAGTCTAACTATTTCCTTGAAGTATATCTACGCCAGACTCTGAGCAGTTCTGTTTGATCTGACAGGTATGAAATGGGCGGTCTTCGTGAAGCGATCTACGATCACCCAAATACTGTAATTCCCCTTTCTGGTTCTGGGCAGACCATCATTGAAATCCATAGAAATATGTTCCCACTTCCAACCAGGAACTTCTAGCGGTTGTAACAATCCAGCCAATTTCTGTTGGTCGCTTTTGACTAGCTGGCAAGTAGGGCATCGGCTAACATATATTGAAACGTCTCTTTTCATAGCCTTCCACCAGAATGTTCGTTTGAGGTCGTTATACATTTTGGCCACACCAGGATGGATACTCAGCTTGGACTTGTGACACTCGTCTAACACTTCCCTTTTTAACTCTGGGATATTAGGAACACAAATCCTTCCTTTCAACCTCAAGGTCTCGTCGTTATCTTTTTGAAAACACGAGGGTTTGCCTTTCTGAATCCTTTTAATCATATCCTTAATAAAGTTATCCTCCTTCTGAAGAATAGATATTTTGTCAATCAAGGAAGTTGTGATAATAAAGCTGGCTATCATCACATTCTTTCGGCTCAGCGCATCGGCCATGACATTGGCTTTCCCTAGAGTATATATAATTTCAAAGTCATATGCTGCAAGAAACTCCAGCCAACGTTGCTGTCTCAGATTCAGGTCTTTCTGAGTGAACAGATACTTTAGCGACTGGTGATCTGTAAACAGTTCGAATCTCTCACCCAGAAGATAGTGTCTCCAGATTTTCAAGGCGAATACTATAGCCAATAACTCAAGATCATGAGTTACGTAGTTCTTCTCGTGTGGCTTCAGTTGACGGCTAGCATAAGCAATCACTTGGCCCCTTTGCATTAACACTGCCCCAAGGCCTTCTCTAGAAGCATCAGTCCAGACTTTTAAATCCTGGTTGCCATCGATGATGGTTAACACTAGAGCTGTTGTCAATCTTAACTTTAGCTCTTCAAAAGCCTCCTCACTTTCTGGAGTCCATTTGAATTTCGCGTGCTTCTTTGTGAGCTTCGTTAAGTGACCAGATATCTTCGAAAAGTTTTTAACGAACTTCCGGTAATAACTAGCCAATCCGAGAAAACTGCGGACTTCTGTAGGGGTACTGGGCTGTTTCCAATTCTGAATAGCTGTGATTTTGCTTGGATCCACAGCAATTCCTTCCTTAGATACGACGTGGCCCAGGAATTTTACTTCATCTTGCCAGAATATACATTTGGAAAACTTTGCTTTCAATACATTCCTTCTGAGGATTTCCAGAACCTGTTCATGCTTTTCATGTTCGTCCTTTGATTTAGAGAAGATTAGAATATCATCAATGAAAACCAGAACAAATTTATTCAAAACTCCTCTGAACACTCTATTCATCAGATCGATGAAGTAAGCTGGAGCGTTACATAAGCCGAACGGCATTACTAACCACTCGTAGAATAGGTCGGGACCTCTGAATGCTGTCATTGGAACACACTCTTCGGCGATACGAAGTTGATGGAAACCTGTAGCTAGGTCCATTTGTGAAAATACTTGTGCGCCATTTAATCGATCCAACAAATCATCTATCCGCGGCAATGGATATTTGTTCTTTATGGTCTGCTTGTTCAAGTCACGATAATCCATACATAGACGTAGAGTACCGTCAGATTTCGGGAAAAACACCACTGCTGCACCCCAATCAGAGAAACTAGGCCTGATCAGACCCTTCCATACTAGTTGTCGTGTTTGATTGTCAAGTTCTTCTTTCTCTTTCAAGGACATTCTTCGAATAGCGTGAACTACCGGCCTTGCATTGGGAATCAAAGCGATCTTGAAATTTATTTCTCTCTGCGGAGGTAAGCGAACAACTTCCTCGAACACATCCGCATAGTTCTTGACGATAGGAATATCTTTCACTAGGTCAGGAATATTCTCTGTGATTTCAGGGACATTTTCTATTTGGGCTGGAGAAACATTAAAAGCTGCCCAGAAGTCTTTTCTATTAGCATTCTGACCCTCACAGGGAATGGTTATATAATCACCTGATTTAATCTTCGCCTTTACGACTCTGTCGGCGCATTTAACTTCAGCTTCATATTTGGTCAACCAGTTTAACCCCAAGATAAGATCAAACTCTTTAAAATTCATGACGACTGCGATGGTACGAAACCGATAACGAGAAAAGGAAACCGGCACTCCACAAACCCAACTGAGATCAAAGGAACCCCCAACCGGATTCTGGACAGTCATTGGTTCCTTGAGCCTTTTCAAATTCAAATCCAGTTTCTTAGCTGCATCTTTGGCAATGAAGCTTCGTGACGTGCCTGTGTCAAACAGTAATTTGACAGTGAGCGTTCCTTCTAAAACATCAGCCCTTTCTTGACTAGCTGAGGGCTTGGAAGTTTCTGCTACTTCATTCACTTGAATTATTTCAGACTTTCTGAATAGCGGGTAGTTTTTTGTAATATGCCCAGACTGATGGCACTTATGGCATCCTCTGCCCTCAGGAACCTTCTTACTGGGTTCAAATCCACTCTTTCTTCGTTTGTTCCAAGATTTGCAACTTATCGCCAAATGTCCTTTTCTATTGCAGCTTGAGCACGTGGCGGTCGTTGTTGGTTCTCTCCCTGATCTGGCCCTTTTTCTCTTGGCACTGGGCTTCTCATTGACCTCAGACCTCGTACTGGCTTCAGGAATATCAGTTTCCGACTCTTCTTTGTCACTACAACAGACTTCTTCTTTGTTGCGCAACATTCCTTTCTTATGGAGATCTTCATACTGATAAGCCATGTATATCATTTCAGAAAAAGGAAGCTTCACATTCCTCAGTACACTATTCTGATATCTCCTCTGCAGGCCATGAATAAATCTCAGATTTTTCCTCTTTGGATCTTGAATCAGATGAGGAGCAAAGTGAGCAAGTTCGTTGAATTTCTTATGATATTCTGGGATGGTCATATCACCTTGTATTAGATAAGAAAATTCATCACATAATCGCTCCGTCGCTTCGGGAGGAGTAAATCTTTCTAGGAAAATCACTTTGAACCTGTCCCAGGTGATATCACCTTCTGGATTATCTTTGATGATTGTTTCCCACCAGATTAAAGCTTCTTCTTTGAGCGCCCAAGATGCTACTAACCTTTTCTGGTCATCTCTCAGCTGGATACGCTCAAAAATTCTTTCGACAGAACTCATCCAAGCTTGAGTCTGAATAATAGATTCATTGCCCGAGAACTGTGCTCCGTTTAGATTTCGATATCTCTTTAATAGAGCCTCTAGATCGAGTTCTGCATTTCTCCTATTTCTGACGCTCATTTTTCTAGTACTTCTGCAAATGGCAGATCAAGTGTCAGGTCACAGAAAAGATAATTTAAAATATAGAAACATATACTTCAAATGTAAATGTGTCTATCGAGGTGTAATTTCATTCTGCTTTACTCATACTAGGATATTGCTGATCCTATCTGTATAGAGTTACTCGTCCTAGAACACTAATGGTTCTATTTCTGACGAGTTCGTTAATATGTTATATTCCAGAACTAAGCTTAAACAAAGCTCTGATACCAAATGAGACGACCCCAAACCCCGTCCTGATGGCGGCAAGGGTAATCCGTGGAATATAACACAGAAACAGATAACAACAGAACAGAATTAAATAAATACACCAAATAATGAACAACAAAATATACTGGATAAAAGTAATCATCATAGTTACACAGTATACAGGATCTTACTTAGTACAAATACAGTTCAGCTATACATAAATGTCTACAGCGGAAAAACAAACAGACTATGTACAATAGGAGCTGAACAGCATAAAAAGAGATAGATGATAGAATCCATCTTCAGCTCCAGCTATCCAGAGAAAGCCAGCTAAACCTGAATACAAGGCTGCCCGTGTAGAAAAAGGGGCACCCGAGTTTGAAAGTGAAACAAACTACGAGTCAGTCATGGGACTGGTATGAGAAATCTACTCAACACATTTATAATATGGCTAATCACAGGACCACGCCACTTTCGTGGAACGGGTTTACTCCATTGGATTGCCAATGCTTTAAAACAAATCATTCTTTTAATCATCGCAATGCTTTTTATAAAAATGAAGCCATTATAAGACTCAGTTCCCATCACACAATGCAACGCAAACCGGAGGATAGAGTTTTTACCTTATAACGGCCAAAATATGCTTGATACGAATAAAACAAAGGCATTTGATATTATTGCTAGTGTTTATATGTTTTGAAAACAATTTCAAATCATAACTATCAATCATAGACGGCATTAATGCCCCATACCACTATGTCGTCATATATATAGGTATACAATCAAAACCGCACGATGTCGTATTTGGAAATTGAATTTCCGTCCTGAACCAAGGCAAAAGATAGTCCTTACCGAATTCGAGACGCTCTAGCCCGCCCCTCAGGACCCAGACTCAGGTGGGCCCTTGGATCGTCAGGGTCGGTCCACCGATGTGGATTAAAATTCCTGAACACTGCGTTTCCCCACCCTTTGGGGTGTAAATGAGCCAACGAATGGCTCCATCGGACCCGGATCGTCCGATCTAACCGAGGCGCCTCGCAACAGCAACAACCACACAGGTGAAAAGTATATAAATGTCAGGGCTGGTAGGTCACTGACACCACCCTAGCTAGAAAGAAACGCATGCCCTCCCTGAGGTCCTTCTCCCGTTTCTGGTTCATACCGGGGTTGTGAGGCTCGCGAATTCACGTTATACACAAAGCTACGCCACACAGGCGGTGCTTTGATCATCACCACAAGACTTTGCTTTTCAACAGAAGCCCCGATCACTTGCCACTTAGGCATGTCACATTAGCAATTCATGCCATGCGACTGATGTCCATCGATATACAACCTCTGAGCTCGTGCGTTTCAGAGAAGGGTGTTAAGCAAAAGAATAAATTCTCCGCTGCCAAACAGTTGTATATTTAATAGAGATCAATCAACACAGAATAAAATCCAATGTCAGACACACAGTCCATTTACAAGTCCGTTCTGGGTCTGAACGAAACCGGAGGCACTAAATACCTCGCAAACCCATCGATCACCACGTACGTCGGGACGATCACCACTCATTATCCATATTTCGGGATGCCTCCCAATCAGGACCTCGGTTACCATCCAAACGAGGTGAAGATCTCCGGTCTTCGACCACCGTCTCCATCTTCGATTTATTATCGTCGATTCAGTTAATTAGAATGGGAAAAACCCGGTCTTTCTGAGCAACTCGCGTATATAATAAACAAGTGCAACACTAACATATACACGCATCATTTCAATTCATTAGTCACTAACCGTCAATCAGTAAGAGAACGATTTCCCAAATATTAACCCCGAAGGCCTAAACCAACATCAGATCAACACCAGGAAACCACTCCACTTAGCCAACCTTCAGTTAATTTCTAAATCACATCCATATTGTTTATAATATTTTATAACGATTTATCGCTATTTTTATTTATTTTAAAATAGCCAATTTATTCAAAACGACGCTTCGGGCCATAACGCGACCGTGGCGCTGTTTTTCTTCAGATTTGATTTACATATATCTGAAAATCTAACCGTTGGATCTTCACAAAATTTACATCATTAGAAAGATCTTTTCAAAACGAATCCAACGGTTCCAGTTTCGGGAAAATCCGACGGTCGGATCTCCCGGTACAATCGTTTGAAGTTTCGATTTCAAAATACGAACAGCAGCGTCGTTATTCGATTAAATATAATTATATATATATATATATAATCGTTTCTGGCGCTGTTTTTCTTCAGATTTGAATTAAACATTCCAAAAAATCCAACCGTTGGATTTTTACAAAGTTGGTGCCGTTGGAAAGATATTTCCAAAGCGAACCCAATGGTTGCGGTTTCAGGAAAATCCGATGGTCAGATCTCCTGTACTAATCGTTTGAAATCACGGTTTCAAAATACGAACTGCAGCGTCGTTATTCGATTAAATATAATTATATATATATATCGATTCTTCGATTTCAAAGCTACATTCTTTTCATACATTTGATAAAAATGATATTTTTATCTAATTGTCTTCTATTTCAACACTTCACTATATTTAGCAATTCATGTATATAATAAAAATGTGATTTTTATTGTAAAACAATTTATTTCAAAACACTATTATTTTATATAGTTTATATAGGTAATAAAAATAGGATTTTTATAATAAAACAATTTCTTTCAAAACGGGATTATTTTATACATTTCATATAGATGATAAAAATGTGATTTTTTTTTAATAAAACAATTTATTTCAAAATAGGAATACCATTCAACACATGAATTTCAAATCAACGAATGAATTTCGATTCAACACATGAAGGTTTTCTATTCAACGAATAAATATAATTTCAGCAAATGAAAATAATTCAAACACATGAATATTATTCAAAATTTCGGCAGCATAACGGCAGGGTAGTTAAAACCGGGACCGTCCCTAGTACGGCTCCTCGCTCTACCTTAAAACCTCGCGGTTTTTGACAATGGGGATCATGCATCTAGTTCGCACGCAGGCGACATGTATATATTTATTTCATTTCCACAAACTAATCCTATGTGGTTTCAACCAAATATTTCTCAACCACAAATGGGTATTTTTCAACCACAATCAATCAATATCAACCACAAACAATCCCAAACAACCATTCACTTCTATTTCAACACATATTTTATTTTTTACAACGCATATATAACTTATACATCGAACATACAACTTATACAACACTTTATACAAGAAGTGTACAATGCTTATATAACTCATACATCGACTATATAATTTATACATCGTCGTTTTCCATATTGTTTATAAATTAGAAATCTCACATTGGGTTCCACTCCACCAAAAATAGCAGAAGGCTCAGAAAAATATGCGGTCTCTTCTAGAATGTAGAAGACGTCCACACGGTCCCGATGTCTCTTGTTTCACTGGATTCCGACCACATAGAAAAAAGATATGATTTTTACAAGTTTGTAGCGCTTAAAAGCGTTGTTTTCTATTTAATTTATATAGGCCGTTACCTCTCCGATGATCTTCGAAACTAGGTCTTTGATTATCACCCAAACCGCGAAGCTTCGCGACGATCGACCCCCGCCACGTCCACCTGCTCCGAAAGGCGCGCCTGAGGACCCCCTTTTGGTCGAACTCGGTGGTGGATCTCGGCTAGAAATCGACGGGAAGACGGCGAACTTTCTGGGCTCGATCTGGGCGACTGGCGAGGCGAGGCAAAGGTGGGTCGGATTTGTAGGCGGTGGAGAGGGCTTCAAAAGCTTCAACTGGCGGAGGTGCGGAAACGCCTTGGTTCGATCGGAATTTGGTCGGGAAATGGTGAAGGCTTAGTCGCTGTTAATCACGATTTGGGGAGAGAGAGAAGATGGGGGGGCTGACGTGGGCGAATGGGTTTTTTTTTATTTATAACTTTTAAAATTCCAAAACTACCCTCTTTAACTCACGAACCCCAATCCAAACCCAACGACTGTCGTCCCTAGCATTTTACCCCCATTCCGAACACAATGGGATATGTTTCGAAGGCCCATTCGAATGTTTCAGTCAGTTTTCCTTCAAATTAAAATATAAAACATTCAATATTTAATTTGAACGTACATTTCAATTTGCCGGGGCCACAAAACTGATTCGAAAAATTCCAGAAAAATAAATCTGGCTATGTTTTGACGATACGGTCCCAACAAAACTAGTTTCGTCGAATTCTGAGACCGTTTGCAAAAAGGCCCATTACTGGTCGATCCAATTTAACTATAATTGACCAAAACACGTTTTCCTTTGCCACGCTCACATACTAGCTTCAAAAATTATGAAATTTGAAACCTAGCGATAACTTCACATCCCGGATCCAACAAAAGTGGTTTCGTCGAATTCCGAGGTCGTATGCAAAATGGCCAATTTTACGGGCTATATAAATTCCATAGCGACCTTTCTGAAAATTCATTTGGCCATAACTTTTGCTTTCCGCTATGAAAATTCGATTTTTCAGATTCGTTAGAAAGGTATTCACTAGCAGATTTAAATATTTTTGGTTTCACTCAAATCCGTTTTGTTTTGCACCCGGTACAGTCCGACAAAGTTTGAATTCAAATTTTGAAACTGCAGCGCCCTTTCAGGCCTTGTTTATAATTATAATTAATTATATTCGTTTTCAATTGTCGATTCAACTCACTTTTCATCCCTATTATTTAAAATATTTATTTTAAATATCTAAAATCCATTATTTTAGCCAATTTAAAACTTTTAAATTGGTTCAGATTTTCTGGGTCGTTACATAATTGTTTCTTAAACAGATCTCATTTAAGATGCTATTGAGTTGGTAATGAGATGTACATGCATTAAGAGCAACGATTCAAATAAAAGTAAAGTGTGAGAAGACAAAGAACGTAAATGGATTTTGGTAAAAGAAGTTATAAATATAATTGTAGTATGAAGTCAAAGCGAAGAGTTAATGTTTAATATAAATAGTTGTAAACAACCGAGTTTCAGAAAAAGAATATGGCGTCGTAAAACCATATTCAAATTAAGCAAGAAATACGGGTTAATGAATAGTGTAAGTAATAAGGAGTTTAGAGTTACAGACTCATATCTATTCTAAGATAAGAACGTTGTCGATCAAGGTCTGAGAGTTAAATAAAATACCCTAACTTGAACGGCTTCACTATTATCGAGGAATGGTATCAGTTTGTAACGGAAAGAGATGTCAAGATTAGTTATAAAGGGAATATAGCAGCGTATTGCAAGTATTTGAACTATAACGATAAAATAACGTTGTTGACTAGGCTTAAGCGTGACTGTTATGTCAAGATTAGTTATAAAGCGGAATATTACAGCGTATGACAAGTTTTTGAACTATAACGATAAATTAGCGTTGTTGACCAAGCTCAAGCGTGATTTTTATATATAGCACTACTCCCTAGGGAATGAAAACAGTTTGGTTTGAAATCCACTTATTCTAAAGTAATAAGTAATGATGTTTGTCCAAAGAATTATAAGAATGAGTTTAGAAAGTGAAATCGGAGAATCGTTTCAGAAAACGATGACATCATTTTGATGTTTGGAATATGGTTAGAACTAAATAACATTATTAAGAATTGGAACTATAATTCGACGATGTCGAATGTATTAAAGTAAATCAATTTTAGGAATTATAAATCTGATAGGATAATTAATAATTAGTTTAAACCAATAAATTATAATAGGATAGGTAATCAATATTTAGTTATAAACTTGATATTGAGTTAACAGGAAGTTGATTTAGAAACTGAGTTTATAAAGTGGAATGGGAATATAGAATTATGAAAGAGATTCGGTAAACAAGGTAAGGGTATTTATTTCTTAAATGAAGATTTATTTGATAAACGTGTTCAGATTCTATAAATGGATTATATTCACATTTTAAAGTGAATAGTGTTTAAAAGGGCGAATGTTGCAAATTAAATAGTTATAATGAAAACTGGAAATGTTTTCCAAGAAGTGTAAAGCTTAAACAAATTTTTGGAAAATATCTAGGAAGATATAGGAAACTGAAATTTTAATATTAAAATAAAAGGGCCAGTGATTGTGTGATGTTTAGTTATACATTAGAATGGATGTTTGTTTTACTTCGATAGTTAAATAACCGACTATCGAAGTGTTTTGACCATCGTTGTCAATAGGGAGAGACCGGTTGGATATATTATCCGAAAACCACTCCATATAGGCCTAAGCGCTGCGAATTAGATCATGGTGAAGATAATTGTAGACGGAGTGAAGTACAAGGGTTGTTCTTTTCCAGAATGGTGCTTTCTGTTTGTCCAGTCCGAGGATAACTTGTATGGACGAGTGTCTGACAGAGTATACCTAACAAATCACGTACGATTGAACTCTTAAAGGTATTACGTCTGGTGGCAGAGGAATTCGTTCCTCTTAGCTTTTTATACCCATGATATTTTTGGAAATCGATTAGTGAATTGACGGGTTTGACGATGTGGCGTTCAAAGTGAATGGTGGACAGATGTTCTGAAAAGATAGACATAGCCTCAAGCCTCACAATTAGGAAATGACAAAAATCGGATAGGCAACATGGCTATGTGGGTCATTCCCATTAGGGTGTATTGTCACCATCTAGAGAAAATTCGTATTTGCTCTGCTTTCGTTTCTGTATCATCGGATAACGGTTATATGGGCCCAACCGTAGGTGGCAATATATTCGATACACTCAAGAGAAATGAGTGGTCGGTCATGTGTAGGCCAGGTTGCAAGATGTTCTTGTTGAACCCCAGTGTATCCCCTTTAGAGTACACTGATCGGGAGGTGGTCCCATACCTTGTCACAGTTGGAATCCAATCTCCAATAAGCGCCCTGCGGTTTTTGATTTTATACTATGTATGTGGAGAGTAAGATGCAAGCGTTCTGCTATTTGATTATTTATTTGATTAGACATTATTATAATATCACTGGATTTTGATATCGAAAGTGTTTTGGGTTATAGTAAGTTAAAAACCGTCCATGTTTATGTGTGGGCTGGTCTTACTTTTATCTTTTTCTTTAAAAGGATTTTCAAAGTTAAACAGTATGGTTGGAGTTTACTCACACCAGTCCCATGACTGACCCAGAGTTTATTTTGTTTGTTTTCCCTAAACTCTTGGGTGCCCAAATTTGTACGGGCAGTCAAGTGTTTCAGGCTTTGCAGATTCACTTGGAGGAGCTCGAAGCAGGAGGCTTCACTGCTAGTTATTTAGAGATTATTTCCGCTGTGATGTCTATGAATTATACTCTGATACAATATGTAAGTGCAAAAAATCAGATTTGTATTTCAAAGTAATGTTGTTATATATTTTATTCGTTCCACTATGAGATTCGTGTTTACTCTAATACTGTTTAGATTATGATGTTCTTCTTCTATTCTATTAGTTCTATCTTATCTTTCTCATCCTCTTATTTCTTTCTATTAAAGATCTGTATTTTCGTGCACTTTGAGTTAAATGTGTAGGATATTAGTCAGCTCAAATTGGTACGGATTTACGGGCCTTTACAGTTGGTATCAGAGCTGAAGGTTAGGTAATTACCTTGGCTCTGTGGCGTAACTCAAAAGAGATGGAGTTAGTAATACTCTAGATTGAGTTGAGTGTATATTTATTATATAAAAACTATTTTATATTGTGTTGACTGGTCAGTCGAGTGGTTTATGAATTCTGGTCGAAACAGTAATGCAAACTATGTCGATAGGTGTTTCTAAACACTTGAACAGAGCAATTCGACACGGTACGTTTTGGAGAAGAGGGTGGTAAATGAAATAATCTTACCCAAAATATATTTTGATATAATGAAAGCTTATATAATGGAATTATCTAATATATAATGAATGTGTTGGTTGAAATTATAATCGAATAGGGTTATAATTGAATTGGTTATAAATAACCAATAAGAATTCACATGAGTATAATATATAAATCAGGTGAATTGAATTGAATTTAAAACCAGAATTGAAATAAAACTCTAGAAACTTGGAAAGGTGATGTAAATGAATTTTGAATTGGACATATGGAAAATTTAAAATCCTGGGGAAATTTGAAAATGTTTTCCAAACATTTTGAGAAGATATTTTGAAGTGATTTTCAAATGAAATTGTTTGAAAGTAAGTGTTTTGAAAGTAATATAGTATTGAACTCACTTATCACTGGAAAATAAATTCTGATGATGACGACCGCATTATCAGTGTTCATTTTCGAGGTTTTAAGTGACGGATTATTACCAAAAATTTTGTTTAAATTATTTTGAGGAAGCAAGTTGTCAGAAATTCATATGTTTTGAATAATATATGATTTTAAACTGATTTGAAATAAACCCCAGGAATTTGAATTCTGAAATAAAGATTTAACTTATGGAGTTAAAATGGTAAAAGTGGAACTTTAACTAAGATAAACAAAATTGGACTGAATTTGGAACGATCCAGAATGGAAATTGTAAAAGAGAAATATTGGAGATTCGAGTTATTAAAAATGAATTGCTTCTTGGAGAATAAGAATCGAACTTTGAATTTGGGGATGAAGATAACTGATTTGAGAAATAAATCAGTAAATGGAATTGGAGTTGAAATAGAAATTTGGCTTAGTAAAAGCGAAAGACTGGTTTGAGAATGGATTGATGGGAGGTCAACCAAGGATGCTTGGATATATGTTAAAGTGATAGCAAATGGCAAAGATAGAGTTAAATGGCAACAAAAAGGTACAAGTTTACATTATATTCGAGTATGAGATTTATGAGATATTTTTGGAAAGCCGCTTGGCTGTTTATTTTCTTCTGGATTGGAAAATGCCCAGAGAGGCAAGTTGTAGTAGTACCGAATGAGCCGTGCAGAGGAGATGCTGGCGAAATTCTCTAAAAATTTAAGATGTTAGGAAATTTTCAGAATTTTTGAAAATATTCGGTAATAAGGAATTAATTTTTAATTTTAATTAATCGGTTCTGTTTAAACTGAATTTAAGAAATTAAATAAAGATTTTTAATTTGTTATAATAGGGATTGTAGCATTTTTCCTACCTTAATAATTTCGGGGACGAAATTCTTTTAAGGGGGAAGGAATGTAACGTCCCGT
Source organism: Allium sativum (assembly GCA_030737875.1). NCBI lineage: Eukaryota > Viridiplantae > Streptophyta > Magnoliopsida > Asparagales > Amaryllidaceae > Allium > Allium sativum. The sequence continues at coordinate 771,384,010 of CM060924.1, read as the reverse complement.
ACTTTTATCGGTTTGTATTTGAATATTTAAAGCAATTTAAATATTGAATTCGTAATATAAGTGGATTTATATATTAATTAAAACGGAGTTGAACGTATAAAAATATATTAATCATAATCGAGCCCGTAATAACGCGGTAGTTCGTATTTTAACGTTCTGAACTTCAACTGAGTATACATGACTCGTTATAAACCGGATTTCTTCGAAACAAGAAACGTTGGAATCTGTTAAACTGTATTTTTCTAATGAAAGTGAAAAATCAAGATTTCAGATTATATATTGCAAGTTATGTCCAAATTAAATATTCAGAAAAACAGCGGTATATTCGTTTGCGGCCATAACGGTTATTTGAATATATTTAAATATCGGTTTTGAATTTAGACAAGATTCTTTTGAGGCGTAGTTATAATTTAATTTTTAGAATTTATTGTAATTTTTAATTAATTAAACACACAACTTTTTATTTGGAGTATTTGGCACTCTATATCAATATTTTAGGGTTTCCCAATATAAGTTAACCTACCAATATTATTATATTTTTGGGATCGTGGCACCACGCTGGACACGATGGTATTTTTATTTTTGTCGATAGCAGTCTGTAAGTGAACAGAGTTTTATGAAACCGGGTACACTAAAGTTTAAAAAAACATATTCATGCATATGGCCTATCCAATCCCATACGCACTGCTGAGGATAGCACAGCCTATAACTTAAAATTTTGAGCTATCTAAATAAAGCAAGCTAACCTAAATAACATTTTTCATTTGCCTAACTGTACTATACACGTCTCTTTCATAAATACTTCATACCGAAGAAAAACAACAACATTGTGTAATCAAATCACACAACAAAACTATGCCTCACACATATACAGTGATTTAAAAGCCTAAGAGACTAAGTGTGGAAAAAAATCTCCTACCCTAAAGTAGAAAAGGGTGTAATACGTACAAAAACCACTGAATACAAATGTACGAAAACCTAGGCTATTACGAACTAGTTGTTGCCAAGCTGGAAAAAATCACCATTAGCAAGTTAGCTACCTACCAATCTATCAACGTAGTCCTACCCCTTTTCTAGAATGAGCTAGGTATTGGAAAATCAAAAGCATGGAAGTCTGCAAACCTATTTACTTAGAAGGGTAGCTGCTAATACTTGTCCATGAAGAAGTGTAAGTTTATAAATAGGGGTGTGCCGGGTTATTTGTGTGAGGGTAGGAGACCAGCGATGGTTTTTATTTGGGAAAATGGTGGGGTAATCGATGCATAAAAGTGACGCTGTTGTCACTATGGTAGCGAAGAAAAGGAGGGAGCTCAAGCCTTAGATGAAGGGTGAAGGTCCAGACTACATGTGAAGAGGAAAATTTGAGATGTTGGTTTTATGAAAATATGGTTGGCGTGAGTGTTAATACGAAGGTGAAATGGGTAGAATGCGGACAAAAAAATAAAGTTAAACTTAGCTGGCCTATCCTTTAAACTTATATAGATTTAATAGCTCATACACAGGCCTATAAAACTACATCTAACCTAAACCTGCACACGCCTTTTCACCCATACCCATCTCATAGACTACAACAATGCAAACCTACTTTACCTACCCAGAGAAGTTAATGCAGACCGTCCTGTTATATAAAAGCTTTCACAATCAAAACAGCGAGTCAAAGTGAAAACTCGTTATAGCAAAGTTGAGGCTATAACTTAATGGCAAAGACATAGGTACTCTATTTCTTAATCACTAAGAATCCATACACTATAAGTACGATGCCTTTGTCTTCGTTCTCTCGGGATCTTTCAACATAGCTTCAAGGTGAAGCTTTTAACAACAATAAATAGGAAATAGAATAAATTAAAATATAAAGGAAAAGGGAATTGGAGCATGTCATAGCCTATGGTTTCGTGGGCTGGAGGAGACCGTAGTGGTAATATAAGGGATAGCAGAGGACACGGTTACTGGTGAAGGGTTATAAGGTGTTTCCACTTTGCTGTGCATGGGAGAAAAGGAGTGAGTGAGCATGGATGTCGTGACAAGGTAAGGGGATGGTGGAAGCCGTGAGGTAATGTATGGGTATGTGGATACATATTGTTTTCATATCAAAGAAGGAAATACTGTCAGTAGCAGTGCTATGGAGCTGAAATGCTTTGAAATAGCGAGGAGTAGAGCTCGCGTTAAACAAGGAGGAAAGAGGTTTGTTGAATGGAATTGCTGAGCATATGTAGTGGAGGGGGACTTGAGGGTCTTAGAAGTAGATGGAAAAACATGAATTAGCATGGCAATAAAGGTTGAGCCATGCGTTGCCAGTTGGTACATGGCGTTATGAAGAGATGGAAGTTCTCTTGTTCAGCCAAGGGGTGATATGTTGCACGTGTTTTAGTGTTAAAGTATGTATGAAGCCTGGAGTTTGGGTCTGAGAATATATGAGGAGCGGATTGTTTGTTTTGAGGAGTAGAAGAGGGTGGTTTAAATGGTGAAATGCGGACAGACGTGAAGGAAAAATTTAGGTATATGTATAATGTTTTGAAGAGTAAATGGCAAACAGTTCGTGCTGTCAAACTTTTGTGGCTAAATATTTGCACTTCTTAAAGATGATGCGTTAAAAAGAAGGGGAGGAATGTGAAGAAACAAAGTGGAAGAGGGAACATAGTTTTCAAACATGAATGTTGACATGGCGTACTGGAGCATAGTAAAGATGGAATCCAATCTCCAGTGTATGTTTTGTGGCAGTTGGGTGTAATGTTGGTTGGATTATTTTGGGTGTGAGGGAAGAAGCGTTCTGGATCGGGTGAGGGAAGTTTGGAGCAGGTGTTAAGTGAATGGGCCGGATAATTAGTGAATGATGAACCGACCGCCACGTTGGAATCATACGAGCGTAGACTGCGTGATGAAGTTGTTCTGGAGAAATTTGAAGCACGTTGAATTTATGGCAGAATTGAACGTCTGGTTAAATCGACCAACGCAAATCATTATTTAACGGTTAACGCGCAAAGGTGAGTAAACTCACTAACTCTGGTTTCTTTTTAAAATATTATAATTATATTTTAATATTGGTTGAATGCAGTGTGATGGTTGTTTAGGTATATTACAATTAAATTGGTTGAAATAATATAAACCGTCATATACCTAAACTGTCGATTGAACACTGATGTTGTTTACCGTTATATTTCATAATGATATGAAATTAGTGATATTTATTGTGACTAACATCTGTGGATACAGGAAACCAGCTGGAGGAATCCAAATGGATTCCTCAACATTTATATGTACTGTTTGTTTTATATATGCACTGTTTGAACCCAAATGACATTGAAACCCTGTATGGATATTGATGTTGAATGAAAATTCAATGTTATTTCGATTAAATCAATAGACGATATCGATTAAGGAAGTGGCAGCAACCGACCATAAATCCATCGTTTGGTTAACAAATTGATTTGCCGATAGGCGAATCAACGAAGTTGGTTATAGAAATTATATTTTTATAATTAAAGCAAAGTTTTTAATTATAATAGACGTTCTATTATAAACTGATATTTTATGGTTCGTTTTTATAAAGTAAATAATAACGATTATTTGATAAGTTATGAAGCTGTAATTATCCGACGAGTAAATATTGAATAATTATTTTAAGACAATCAGTTAGAGAATATTATTGGATTAATTATATTAATCAAACGAGGATAAGTAATTAAAATCAGTTAACGAATTAACTGATGGTTTGAAGTTGATTAAATCAACTGTTTTATTAGAAATTGATTATTAGATTAATTGGCCTTAAATTCATCTAATAAAAATAGCTTAGCAATGAATCGATCAAAATTAATAAGACTTCTTATTAATTATTATTTATTTATGAAGGATTATTGAACTAATATAATCAGTTATTTTGAAGCAAACTGTTTTACTTCAGCAATGATGAAGTAAATTATTATTTAATTATTTTTAATTAAATAATTGTTTCTTAAACAGATCTCATTTAAGATGTTATTGAGTTGGTAATGAGATGTACATGCATTAAGAACAATGATTCAAATAAAAGTAATGTAATAACCCGGAAATCCTGAGCCAATTTAAAATTTTTATTTTGGCAATTTTAATAAATTTTGAATATTTAAAATGGATTATTTTAAATAATAATGACGAGAAATCTATTTTGAATAGAAATAGAAGTATATATTTATATAGATCGTCGTTAGAATATAAATATTTATTTTAAAGTATAAAAGGAATTGAAAATGGCGCGGTAGTTTGAAAATTCGATTTCAAACTTCAAATGAATGCACAGGATTCAAAATAAACTGGATTTTAGTGAAACCAAAAATATTCGAATCTAATTGAGAATATCTTTCAAACGAATCCGAAAAATTGAAATTTCATAGCGGGAATCAAAAGTTATGTCCAGTTGAAAATTCAGAATAGTCGCTATGGAATTCTGGCCCTTAAAAATGGGAATTTTGCAAACGACCTCGGTTTTCGACGAAACCACTTTTGTTGGATCCGTGATGTCAAGTTATTGCAAGATTCCAAAATTCGAAATTTTTCGAATCAATATGTGAGCGTGGCAAAGGAAAACGCGTTTGACCAGTTTTAGTTGATTTTAATCGGCCATTTTTCAAATGGTCTCAGAATTTGACGAAATTAGTTTTGTTAGGACCGTATCGTCAATACCAAGCTAGAAAAAAAATTCGGGAATTTTTCTAGTTAGTATGTGGCCCCGGTAAATTGAAATGCGCGTTCAAATTCAATATATAGAGTTATATTTTGATTTTGACGAAAACTGATCGAAACAATCGAATCAGCCTGCGATACATATCCCATTGTGTTCGGAATGGGGGTAATTAGCTATGGACGATAGTCGGTGAGTTCGATTTCGAGTTCGAAACAAAAAGTTGCTTTTTGGAATTAAATAATTAAAATAATTATATAAAGTCAACCCCTCCCCCCCCCCCTTTCTCTTCCTCTCCCTCTCTCTCCCTCTCGTTAAAACGCACGCAAGAAAGAAAAAAACAAAGACCCGTCGCTCCTTCAGCCGCTCCTCCTCCCTCCCCCTTCCGCAGCACCGGTGGCCTCCTCCTCCTCCACTTCCTCCTCTCCTCCTCTTTCTCTCTTCCAATTTTAAATCCCTAAACCCCAAATTGCAAACTACCTCCAACGTGGGCCCCTCCAGCGCCACCACCGCCTCCAGTGGCCTCCCCCACGTCCATCAGGTCCGGCGCCCCCCCTATGGCCACCCAACTCCGGCCGTGGGCCCCTCCTCCTCAAAAATCACATTTTTCACTAAAATCCCGTTTTGCAAATAACACCCTATCCTTATTTCGCCAATAACTCCCAAACCGTGCGTTTCTAGCCAAAGTTCCACCAAAGTTGTAGAGCACGGTTTTCTCTTCGATTTGGTATATGATAGTCCCATTTTGCATCGCGGAGGTGTCGGGAAAACGCATCTAAAGTCTGCTGTCCAAACACTGTCAAAATGCTGTCTTTTCGCGATTTCCAGCGAAATGGCACATTTTCTGGAGGAAGACCACTAGGCGAAAGTTGTCCGGAATGGCGTGTTTAAGCTAGAAAAAAGGATGGTGTGAAGATTGAAGCTCGTTTGCAAATTCTGGAACCAAAACAGCGAATCCGGACGTTAGAAAAAATGTGAGTTTTCTCCGTTTTAAAGCTTCTATGGTTTTTGACGAATGAAGTATATAAAAATATGATTTTTATATTTTAAAAAGAATAAAAATATGATTTTTATATAATAGAGAATATAAAAATATCATCTTTATATATGTAGCGAGATAAAAATATGATTTTTATCATATGTGAAATATAAAAATATAATTTTTATAAAGTAGAAGTATTAAAAATATAATTTTTATATAGAGAATAGCGTGATAAAAATATGATCTTTATTATATGAACATCGTTATAAAAATAGAATTTTTATCTATATAGCAGCGGTGTAAAAATAGAATTTTTATATATGTAGTGGCTACGGACAATGAAATTGACAAAAGGCGAGCACGACGAAGATTTCTACCTATGAAGAGTCGTGGCGTTTGGTTTAGCTTTCGCTGAGAATTTCTCACTTTAAATCTTGTTTTCTAGTTAAAATTATATACTAGGATGCAGACGGTGCTTAGCAGCACCCGACACCCGTCGTCCACAGACCATGGACGACTTGTTTGTTTAGTTGATTGTTTGGTGGTTGATTTGTTTGTTTGGTTGGTTTGGGTGAAATGGAATTGAATAAAATTGGTATGTGTATGGCGCAGGCCAGTATTAGACCGGGGATAAGGCTAGGCCTTGTCCCGTTTCTAATATCGTGCCGTTATGCCGCCGAAATTTTCTAAAATAAGTTAGAAAAATAAAATATCATTTTATTTAATAAATGAACTGAATAGAAATATGTGTGTTGAAATAAAAGAATTTATCGTTAAAAATATAATTTTTAACGTGAATGTGAATAAATAAATATTCATTTACAAACCGGACGGTTTGTTTATGAACACCTAGTTGAAGGACATTGATTGGGACGATAAATTTTACACGTCGCCCAACTGCACAAATAATATTCAGTGTTTGTGGATTGAAACCCCACACGGATGTTGGGATGATATTTGACGTACACTTATCCCAATTATTTAGTTGTATGTTGATCGATTGGTCGACAGACTGTGTACGCGTTAATTATTTATATTTAATGCTCATGCAGTTGTGTGGTGCACTTTGGATGATGGTTGATTATTTATCGTTGCTATTATATACATCTGTTGCATGGAATCCATATAATTAACATTATATGGCAATTGATTGGGCCTCATTCCAACTGGGAAAATAAAGAATATTATAAAATATAGATTCAGGTGTTGACCGTACTCATTTGTTGAGATTAGTCATGTGACGAAAGAAATATAGATTCATGTGTTGAACGAAATATTTTAACAATAAAGTTTGCATCTTTATCATATATAAAATTAGAAACTAACTGGAATAGATAAGATGAGTGGTCTCCTGGGTATTGATCTGATGTTGGTTTCGGCCTTCGGGGTTAACATTTAGGGAATTGCTCTCTTGCTAATTTACGGTTAGAGTTTTATTAAAAATTAAACGATAGAAATCATAATTTTATAAAATATATTAAATAACAAAAATAGTCATGTGTTGACAGTACTCATGTGTTGAGATTAGTCATGTATTGAAAGAATAAATATTCATTTGTTGAATAGAATAACAAAGTTATTGAAATATATAAAGCCGTGTTGATTAGAGATGCGCGATTTTGACGCGAACGATATTTATATCGATTATATTCGTTTTTATAATGAATATAGAAAAGGAAGTGATTTCAAAATATAACGTTTTGAAAATATTATCATTTGTATATCGATGATGTGGAATATTCAATTTTGATTCGAAATTGAATATGAAGTTGAAATCATTTCGAAAACGAATTTAAAACGATTTATAAAATACGTTTTAAAAAGGAAATCGACGAAATATATAATATATATATATATATTATATACATAATGGCCTGAATAGAACGCGCCGCGCTGCGGCAGTTCGTGAATTTCGACCATTGACTTCGAAGTGACGTTGCGGGAGATCCGACCGTCGGATTCTCCTGAAACTGGAACCATTGGGTTCGTATTGAAAAGAGCTTTCCAATGAATATTAGAAATTTGAAATCTAACGGTTGGATTTGGAATTATGTCCAAATCAAATTTGGAAAAGGTCGCTGTAAGTGCAGTTCGATGGACGTTGATGGAAATCGACTGTACGGGCCTTGATAAAATTATTAAAAATAATATTAATTTGTGTAAAATCATAAGGAGTGATTTGGGAAGAACTGGGATGAAAAATTCCACATTTGAAAGGATAAAAGTATATTTTTATCGAAATGAACTAGTTTTGAACTAGAATTAAACACCAATTTTTTTTTATATAAATAAACTGAATTTGAAAGTGGTTTAAAAAAATATTTAGAATTTCCAAAACGTGAATTGGAATGGATTTGAATCGAAATTATCTTCGGAATATTTTGATGTTGGATTTTGTGATTATACGGATATGGTTGGGGAAATTTGAAAAATATATTCATATCGTTATTTCCAATACGATATTTGTTGGTCGTAGAATTTGATATTGAATATAAGCCGATATATTTTCTATTCAGAGCCTTGTATTTAATATCAAATGTGATTTGGGTTTGTCGTGAATGGTGTCTTCATTAACACTCTTCTTAAACCCAGTTGAGAAAAAGATTAAATCTTTTTATTTAGATTTAATGAAGTGTACTAATTAAATGGTATTTAATTGGAATTGAATTTGAATTGATTTTTTGGTTTATCGTGAACGGTGTTTTAAATAACACTTGTTCTTTAACCCGATAATTAATAGAATGTGATTTTGGGTTGTCGTGAACGGTATCTTCAATAATACTGTTCTTAGACCCAACGGAGTTAAGAAAATCAGAAACTAATTGGAGATTAGTTAAGTTGAATGGTTTCTTGGGTATTGATCTGATGTTGGTTTCGGCCTTCGGGGTTAATACTTAGGGAATTGCTCACTTGCTAATTTACGGTTAGGGACTGATTGAAATGTGATGTGATTTTGGGTTTATCGTGAACCGTGTTTTAAATGACATTGATTCTTTAACCCAGTTAAAGATTAAAACTAAGTGGAGTTTTAATGAATCTTTAATTAGATTGAAAAGATCGAGAATGGAGTATCACCAGTTTTGCTCCAGGCGATAGTTAAATCTTTAATTAGATTTGAACGTGAAATGGTAATTGAATTTACCGATAACACCGTGGTGTTAGATATGAAGTATTACCAGTTTTACTTCATGGGATGAATAGGTTGGGATTGGGAAATAGAATAAAGGATTACTTCGGTGTGGTTCGCTAATCCCGACTAGTTTGAATTGATATTCAAAATAAGATTAAAGAATAAATTTAGAAGAATTTATCTTTGATAAAATTAATGGGAACTTTCCCTAAGAATGTGAAATTTAGAAACTAACTGCAGATTAGTTAAGTAGAATGGTTTCATGTGTATTGATCTGATGTTGGTTTCGGCCTTCGGTGTTAATATTTGGGGAATTTTTCTCTTACTAATTTACGGTTAGCGACTGATGAACTGGAATGACGCGTATGTTGTGTTTGTGTAACACTTGTTTATTGTACACGCGAGTTATTCGGAAAGACCGGGTTTATCCCATTATGAATAACTGATACGACGATAAGTCGAAGATGAAGACGGTGGTTGAAGACCGGAGGTCTTCACGTCGTTTGGGTGATTACTGATGATCTTGATCGGGTCGTACACCCAAGAGGAGGGAATCAGTTAGTGGTCGTCCAGACGTACTTGGAGATCGATGGATATGCGGGGTACTAGGTGCCTCCGGTTTCGTTCAGACCCAGAACGAACTTGTAAATGGACTGTGTGTCTGACATTGGATTTTATTTTGTGTGATTGATTTCTATTAAATATATATCTGTTTGGCGGCGGAGAATTTATTCTCTTGCTTAACGCCCTTATCTGAGACGTACGAGCTCAGAGGTTATATATTGATCGATATCAAACACATGGAGTGAATTGCCTGTGTGGCATGCCTAAGTGGCAGTTGATCAAGGCTTCTGTTGAAAAGCAAAGTCTTGTGGTGATGATCAAAGCACCGCCTGTGTGGCATAACTTTGTGTAATGTTGATTCGCGAGCCTCACACCCCGGTAGTGGACCAGAAACGGGAGAGGACCTCATGGAGGGCATGCGTTTCCTTCTAGTTAGAAGTGGCGTCAGTGGTTTTACACGCCCTGACGAGTTTGACTTATGTGGTTGTTGTTGTTGCGAGGCGCCTCGGATATATCGGTGACTATGTGAAGCCGATGGAGTCATTTGTTGGCTCATTTACGCCCCAAAGGGCGGGGAAACGCAGTGTTCAGGAATTTTAATCCACATCGGCGGACCGGCCCTGACGATCCAAATGTCACTCGAGCTCTGACCTGAGACATGGGCTAGATTGTCTCGAATCGGTAAGGACTATCTTTTGCCTTGGTTCACAGATGGAAATCCAACTTCCAATACGTGACATTTGCGGTTTTGATTGTAGAGCCTAGTATGGCGACATGATATATGGTACCCATGCCGTCTATGATTGATACTTATGATTTGAAATTGTTTTAACACTATACACTTATAGTAATAATAAAACATGAAATTTAGCGTATCAAGCATTCTTTGGCTATTACAAGGGAAAACCCTATCCTCCGGCTTGCGTTGCATTGTGTGATGGGACCTGGGTCTTATAATAGCTTCATTTTTCTTTATTTAGCATTGCGCTGTTTGTTTTATGCACTGGTATTCTTAGGAGGAAACCCGTTCCGTGTTATACGGCGTGGTCCCTTGATTTACATAACTTTAAAATAAAGATTAATAACTGTTTTAGTTCTCACACCAGTCACATGACTGACCTGGAGTTTATTGTTTTAACCTAAACTCTGGGTGCCCCTATTTTCCACACGGGCAGCTAGTAGTTTTGGTTTTGCAGATTTGTATTCACATGATCCTGATTTACAGCTGGAACGATACTCGGAAAGCTTTGTATCCGTGTATTACTTCTAGTTATGTTTTGTATTATTTTCCGCTGCGATGTATTTAAATGTAATTTAAATCTCTGATATTTTCTGTATAATATTTATTCATACTCTGTATATTCTTGTATTCTGATGGAATTGTTGTAATAAACAATGAAATGTTCTTCTGTTTGCGTCCCGATGTGTCTTGTCCTCAAGGCAATCCGTGCTTTCCTTCACGGGGAAGTTCGGGTCGTCTCAGTTTGGTATCAGAGCTTTGGTTTACAGAGCTCGAGAATAAGACACATTAGAACCAAACGAAAGAATTCATCAGATATTGGATTAGTAATATCCAATTAGAATGACTCGTTAGAGATAGGATCAGTAGTATCCTAGAGCGAGTGTGAAGAGTATATTTTTAAAAAATAAAAATTTGAAAACAAATTTTGTTTTGAAAGTTAAATTCAAGTATACGTATTTGAATATTTTATTTGTATTGAATTTGGACAATCGAGTATATAAAGATTTCGCGTATACGCGTCATGAACGTATATTCGAAGTTTTAATATACTGGATAGATATAAAATCACATTCTAGACACCCGGGGATGATTCTAATGATGGTGCATCATCATCAGTATTCATATTCGAGTTTCGAAGGTGTGATATCTATATATTTCCATTAGACTGGTGTGAGAACCAAAACTATATAGGATTATTGTTGTGATTTGGCATCAAAAACATGATTTTCTGCATATATATCAAAATTATGAATTTGAAACGTTAATTCACTAATTGATTGATGGTTGTGTTGTTTGATTATTGATTTGATATTTTTAACCATTTATGCCTAATTGAACCGAATATTGAACTGTATTGAAAAATGATTACAATTGCATGCATGTACATGTATATCTATTGAACAGGTCATAGCAAGGAGGCTAGAGAAGAAGAATAAAATTGTTTGCCCGACAAATAGGTACATGTCTACAAATTTATTGGGTTTGGATGATTTTATGAGCCGATTGGCTAGCCGCTTGGCTTTTTCTTTTGGATTGAAGAAGGCCATGGGAGGCTATATGAAATATCCCGAAGTCCCCGGTGCATGGGAGGTTATGGCGAAATTTTTCGGAAATTTAGGACGTTAGCCAAATTTTTGAAAAATTCGAAAAGTTCTTAGAAACTGAAAAGTTGAAGAACTTAAGCCGTCATAAAAATAATGGAAGTTGAGTTGATTAGTTAAACAACTTTCGGCTTCGTTCCTTTTCGGGGATGAAAAGTTTTAAGTGGGGGAGATTGTAATAATCCGGAAATTCTGAGCCAATTTAAATTTTTTATTTTGGCAATTTTAATAAATTTTGAATATTTAAAATGGATTATTTTAAATAATAACGACGAGAAATCTATTTTGAATAGAAATAGAATTATATATTTATATAGATCGTCGTTAGAATATAAATATTTATTTTAAATTATAAAAGGAATTGAAAATGGCGCGGTAGTATGAAAATTCGATTTCAAACTTCAAATGAATGCACAGGATTCAAAATAAACCGGATTTTAGTAAAACCAAAAATATTCGAATCTAATTGAGAATATCTTTCCAACGAATCCGAAAAATTGAAATTTCATAGCGGGAATCAAAAGTTATGTCCAGTTGAAAATTCAGAATAGTTGCTATGGAATTCTGGCCCTTAAAAATGAGAATTTTGCAAACGACCTCGGTTTTCGACGAAACCACTTTTATTCGATCCGTGATGTCAAGTTATTGCTAGATTCCAAAATTCGTAATTTTTCGAATCAATATGTGAGTGTGGCAAAGGAAAACGCATTTGACCAGTTTCAGTTGATTTTAATCGACTGGAAAATGGCCATTTTTCAAACGGTCTCAGAATTTGACGAAATTAGTTTTGTTAGGACCGTATTGTCAATACGAAGCTTGAAAATGTTTTTCGGGAATTTTTCTAGTTAGTATGTGGCCCCGGTCAATTGAAATGCGCGTTCAAATTCAATATATAGAGTTATATTTTGATTTTGACGAAAACTGATCGAAACAGTCGAATCAGTCTGCGATACATATCTCATTGTGTTCGGAATGGGGGTAATTAGCTGGGGACGACAGTCGGTGAGTTCGATTTCGAGTTCAAAATAAAAAGTTGCCTTTTGGAATTAAATAATTAAAATAATTATATAAAGTCAAACCCCCTTTTTCTCTTCCTCTCCCTCTCTCTCCCTCTCGTTAAAACGCACGCAAGAAAGAAAAAAAAACAAAGACCCGTCGCTCCTTCAGCCGCTCCTCCTCCCTCCCCCTTCCGCAGCACCAGCAGCCTCCTCCTCCTCTTCCTCCTCTCCTCCCTCTTTCTCTCTTCCAATTTCAAATCCCTAAACCCCAAATTGTAAACTACCACCAACGTGGGCTCCTCCAGCGCCACCACCGCCTCCAGCGGCCTCCCCCACGTCCATCAGGTCCGGCGCCCCCCCTATGGCCACCCAACTCCGGCCGTGTGCCCCTCCTCCTCAAAAATCACATTTTTCACTAAAATCCCGTTTTGCAAATAACACCCTGTCCTTATTTCGCCAATAACTCCTAAACCGTACGTTTCTAGCCAAAATTCCTCAAGACCAAAGTTGTAGAGCACGGTTTTCTCTTCGATTTGGTATATGATAGTCCCATTTTGCATTGCGGAGTTGTCAGGAAAACGCGTCCAAAGTCTGCTGTCCAAACACTATCAAAATGATGTCTTTTCACGATTTCCGGCGAAATGACACATTTTCGGGAGGAAGACCACTAGGCGAAAGTTGTCCGGAATAGCGTGTTTAAGCTAGAAAAAAAGGTGTTGTGAAGATTGAAGCTCGTTTGCAAATTCTGGAACCAGAACAGCGAATCCGGACGTTAGAAAAAATGTGAGTTTTCTCCGCTTTAAAGCTTCTATGGTTTTTGACGAATGAAGTATATAAAAATATGATTTTTATATTTTAAAAAGAATAAAAATATGATTTTTATATAATAAATAATATAAAAATATCATCTTTATATATGTAGCGAGATAAAAATATGATTTTTATCATATGTGAAATATAAAAATATAATTTTTATAAAGTAGAAGTATTAAAAATATAATTTTTATATAGAGAATAGCGTGATAAAAATATGATCTTTATTATATGAACATCGTTATAAAAATTGAATTTTTATCTATATAGCAACGGTGTAAAAATAGAATTTTTATATATGTAGTGGCTACGGACAATGAAATTGACAAAAGGCGAGCACGACGAAGATTTCTACCTATGAAGAGTCGTGGCGTTTGGTTTAGCTTTCGGTGAGAATTTCTTACCTTAAATCTTGTTTTCTAGTTAAAATTATATACTAGGATGCAGACGGTGCTTAGCAGCACCCGACACCCGTCGTCCACAGACCATGGACGACTTGTTTGTTTAGTTGATTGTTTGGTGGTTGATTTATTTGTTTGGTTGGTTTGGGTGAAATGGAATTGAATAAAATTGGTATGTGTATGGCACAGGCCATTATTAGATCGGGGATAAGGCTAGGTCTTGTCCCGTTTCTAGTATCGTGCCGTTATGCCGCCGAAATTTTCTAAAATAAGTTAGAAAAATAAAAATATCATTTTATTTAATAAATGAACTAAATAGAAATACATGTGTTGAAATAAAAGAATTTATCGTTAAAAATATAATTTTTAACATGAATGTGAATAAATAAATATTCATTTACAAACCGGACGGTTTGTTTATGAACACCTAGTTGAAGGACATTGATTGGGACGATAAATTTTACACGTCGCCCAACTGCACAAATAATATTCAGTGTTTGTGGATTAAAACCCCACACGGATGTTGGGATGATATTTGACGTACACTTATCCCAATTATTTAGTTGTATGTCGATCGATTGGTCGACAGACTGTGTAAGCGTTAATTATTTATATTTAATGCTCATGCAGTTGTGTGGTGCACTTTGGATGATGGTTGATTATTTATCGTTGCTATTATATACATGTGTTGTATGGAATCCATATAATTAACATTATATGGTAATTGATTGGGCCTCATTCCAATTGGGAAAATAAAGAATATTATAAAATATAGATTCAGGTGTTGACCGTACTCATTTATTGAGATTAGTCATGTGTCGAAAGAAATATAGATTCATGTGTTAAACGAAATATTTTAACAATAAAGTTTACATCTTTATCATATATAAATTTAGAAACTAACTGGAAAATAGATAAGATGAGTGGTCTCCTGGGTATTGATCTGATGTTGGTTTCGGCCTTCGGGGTTAATATTTAGGGAATTGATCTCTTGCTAATTTACGGTTAGAGTTTGATTAAAACTTAAACAATAGAAATCATAATTTTATAAAATATATTAAATAACAAAAATAGTCATGTGTTGACAGTACTCATGTGTTGAGATTAGTCATGTGTTGAAAGAATAAATATTCATTTGTTGAATAGAATAACAAAGTTATTGAAATATATAAAGCCGTGTTGATTAGAGATGCGCCATTTTGACGCGAACGATATTTATATCGATTATATTCGTTTTTATAATGAATATAGAAAAGGAAGTGATTTCAAAATATAACGTTTTGAAAATATTATCATTTGTATATCGATGATGTGGAATATTCAATTTTGATTCGAAATTTAATATGAAGTTGAAATCGTTTCGAAAACGAATTTAAAACCATTTATAAAATACGTTTTAAAAAGGAAATCGACGAAATATAATATATATATATATATATATATTATATTATATATATAATGGCCTGAATAGAACGCGCCGCGCTGCGGTAGTTCGTGAATTTCAACCATTGACTTCGAAGTGACGTTGCGGGAGATCCGACCGTCGGATTCTCCTGAAACCGGAACCGTTGGGTTCGTATCGAAAAGAGCTTTCCAATGAATATTAGAAATTTGAAATCTAATGGTTGGATTTGGAATTATGTCCAAATCAAATTTGGAAAAGGTCACTGTAAGTGCAGTTCGATGGACGTTGATGGAAATCGACTGTACGGGCCTTGATAAAATTATTAAAAATAATATTAATTTGTGTAAAATCATAAGGAGTGATTTGGGAAGAACTGGGATGAAAAATTCGCCATTTGAAAGGATAAAAGTATATTTTTATCGAAATGAACTAGTTTTGAACTAGAATTAAACACCAATTTTTTTTTATATAAATAAACTGAATTTGAAAGTGGTTTAAAAAAAATATTTAGAATTTCCAAAACGTGAATTGGAATGGATTTGAATCGAAATTATCTTCGGAATATTTTGATGTTGGATTTTGTGATTATACGGATATGGTTGGGGAAATTTGAAAAATATATTCATATCGTTATTTCCAATACGATATTTGTTGGTCGTAGAATTTGATATTGAATATAAGCCGATATATTTTCTATTCAGAGCCTTGTATTTAATATCAAATGTGATTTGGGTTTGTCGTGAATGGTGTCTTCATTAACACTCTTCTTAAACCCAGTTGAGAAAAAGATTAAATCTTTTTATTTAGATTTAATGAAGTGTACCAATTAAATGGTATTTAATTGGAATTGAATTTGAATTGAAATTTGGGTTTATCGTGAACGGTGTTTTAAATAACACTTGTTCTTTAACCCGATAATTAATAGAATGTGATTTTGGGTTGTCGTGAACGGTATCTTCAATAATACTGTTCTTAGACCCAACGGAGTTAAGAAAATCAGAAACTAACTGGAGATTAGTTAAGTTAAATGGTTTCTTGGGTATTGATCTGATGTTGGTTTCGGCCTTCGGGGTTAATACTTAGGGAATTGCTCACTTGCTAATTTACAGTTAGGGACTGATTGAAATGTGATGTGATTTTGGGTTTATCGTGAACCGTGTTTTAAATGACATTGATTCTTTAACCCAGTTAAAGATTAAAACTAAGTGGAGTTTTAATGAATCTTTAATTAGATTGAAAAGATCGAGAATGGAGTATCACCAGTTTTGCTCCAGGCGATAGTTAAATCTTTAATTAGATTTGAACGTGAAATGGTAATTGAATTTACCGATAACACCGTGGTGTTAGATATGAAGTATTACCAGTTTTACTTCATGGGATGAATAGGTTGGGATTGGGAAATAGAATAAAGGATTACTTCGGTGTGGTTCGCTAATCCCGACTAGTTTGAATTGATATTCAAAAGAAGATTAAAGAATAAATTTAGAAGAATTTATCTTTGATAAAATTAATGGGAACTTTCCCTAAGAATGTGAAATTTAGAAACTAACTGTAGATTAGTTAAGTAGAATGGTTTCATGTGTATTGATCTGATGTTGGTTTCGGCCTTCGGGGTTAATATTTGGGGAATTGTTCTCTTACTAATTTACGGTTAGCGACTGATGAACTGGAATGACGCGCATGTTATGTTTTTGTAACACTTGTTTATTGTACACGCGAGTTATTCGGAAAGACCGGGTTTATCCCATTCTGAATAACTGATACGACGATAAGTCGAAGATGAAGACGGTGGTTGAAGACCGGGGGTCTTCACGTCGTTTGGGTGATTACTGATGATCTTGATTGGGTCGTACACCCAAGAGGAGGGAATCAGTTAGTGGTCGTCCAGACGTACTTGGAGATCGATGGATATGCGGGGTACTAGGTGCCTCCGGTTTCGTTCAGACCCAGAACGAACTTGTAAATGGACTGTGTGTCTGACATTGGATTTTATTTTGTGTGATTGATTTCTATTAAATATATATCTGTTTGGCGGCGGAGAATTTATTCTCTTGCTTAACGCCCTTATCTGAGACGTACGAGCTCAGAGGTTATATATTGATCGATATCAAACACATGGAGTGAATTGCCTGTGTGGCATGCCTAAGTGGCAGTTGATCAAGGCTTCTGTTGAAAAGCAAAGTCTTGTGGTGATGATCAAAGCACCGCCTGTGTGGCATAACTTTGTGTAATGTTGATTCGCGAGCCTCACACCCCGGTAGTGGACCAGAAACGGGAGAGGACCTCAGGGAGGGCATGCGTTTCCTTCTAGTTAGAAGTGACGTCAGTGGTTTTACACGCCCTGACGAGTTTGACTTATGTGGTTGTTGTTGCGAGGCGCCTCGGATATATCGGTGACTATGTGAAGCCGATGGAGTCATTTGTTGGCTCATTTACGCCCCAAAGGGCGGGGAAACGTAGTGTTCAGGAATTTTAATCCACATCGGCGGACCGGCCCTGACGATCCAAATGTCACTCGAGCTCTGACCTGAGACATGGGCTAGATTGTCTCGAATCGGTAAGGACTATCTTTTGCCTTGGTTCACAGATGGAAATCCAACTTCCAATACGTGACATTTGCGGTTTTGATTGTAGAGCCTAGTATGGCGACATGATATATGGTACCCATGCCGTCTATGATTGATACTTATGATTTGAATTTTTTTTAACACTATACACTTATAGTAATAATAAAACATGAAATTTAGCGTATCAAGCATTCTTTGGCTATTACAAGGGAAAACCCTATCCTCCGGCTTGCGTTGCATTGTGTGATGGGACCTGGGTCTTATAATAGCTTCATTTTTCTTTATTTAGCATTGCGCTGTTTGTTTTATGCACTCGTATTCTTAGGAGGAAACCCGTTCCGTGTTATACGGCGTGGTCCCTTGATTTACATAACTTTAAAATAAAGATTAATAACTGTTTTAGTTCTCACACCAGTCACATGACTGACCTGTAGTTTATTTTTTTAACCTAAACTCTGGGTGTCCCTATTTTCCACACGGGCAGCTAGTAGTTTTGGTTTTGCAGATTTGTATTCACAGGATCCTGATTTACAGCTGGAACGATACTCGGAAAGCTCTGTATCCGTGTATTAGTTCTAGTTGTGTTTTGTATTATTTTCCGCTGCGATGTATTTAAATGTAATTAAAATCACTGATATTTTCTGTGTAATATTTATTCATACTCCGTATATTCATGTATTCTAATGGAATTGTTGTAATAAACAATGAAATGTTCTTCTGTTTGCGTCTCGATGTGTCTTGTCCTCAAGGCAATCCGTGCTTTCCTTCACGGGGAAGTTCGGGTCGTGTCAAGTAAAGTGTGAGAAGACAAAGAATGTAAATGGATTTTGGTAAAAGAAGTTATAAATATAATTGTAGTATGAAGTCAAAGCGAAGAGTTAATGTTTAATATAAATAGTTGTAAACAACCGAGTTTCAGAATAAGAATATGGCGTCGTAAAACCATATTCAAATTAAACAAGAAATACGGGTTAATGAATAGTATAAGTAATAAGGAGTTTAGAGTTACAGACTCATATCTATTCTAAGATAAGAACGTTGTCGATCAAGGTCTGAGAGGTAAATAAAATACCCCAACTTGAACGACTTCACTATTATCGAGGAATGGTATCAGTTTGTAACACAAAGAGATGTCAAGATTAGTTATAAAGGGAATATAGTAGCGTATTGCTAGTATTTGAACTATAACGATAAAATAACGTTGTTGACTAGGCTTAAGCGTGACTGTTATGTCGAGATTAGTTATAAAGCGGAATATTACAGCGTATGACACGTTTTTGAACTATAACGATAAATTAGCGTTGTTGACCAAGCTTAAGCGTGATTTTTATATATAGCACTACTCCCTAGGGAATGAAAACGGTTTGGTTTGAAATCCACTTATTCTAAAGTAATAAGTAATGATGTTTGTCCAAAGAAATATAAGAATGAGTTTAGAAAGAGAAATCGGAGAATCGTTTCAGAAAACGATGACATCATTTTGATGTTTGGAATATGATTAGAACTAAATAACATTATTAGGAATTGGAACTATAATTCGACGATGTCGAATGTATTAAAGTAAATCATTTTTAGGAATTATAAATCTGATAGGATAATTAATATTTAGTTTAAACCAATAAATTATAATAGGATAGGCAATCAATATTTAGTTATAAACTTGATATTGAGTTAACAGGAAGTTGATTTAGAAACTGAGTTTATAAAGTGGAATGGGAATATAGAATTATGAAAGAGATTCGGTAAACAAGGTAAGGGTATTTATTTCTTAAATGAAGATTTATTTGATAAACGTGTTCAGATTCTATAAATGGATTATATTCACATTTTAAAGTGAATAGTGTTTAAAAGGGCGAATGTTGCAAATTAAATAGTTATAATGAAAACTGGAAATGTTTTCCAAGAAGTGTAAAGCTTAAACGGGTTTTGGGAAAATATCTAGGAAGATATAGGAAACTGAAAATTTAATGTTAAAATAAAAGGGCCAGTGATTCTGTGATGTTTAGTTATATATTAGAATGGATGTTTGATTTTACTTCGATAGTTAAATAACCGACTATCGAAGTGTTTTGACCATCGTTATCAATAGGGAGAGACCGGTTGGATATATTATCCGAAAACCTCTCCGTATAGGCCTAAGCGCTGCGAATTAGATCATGGTGAAGATAATTGAAGACGGAGTGAAGTACAAGGGTTGTTCTGTTCCAGAATGGTGCTTTCAGTTTGTCCAGTCTCAGGACAACTTGTATGGACGAGTGTTTGACAGAGTATACCTAACAAATCACGTACGATTGATCTCTTAAAGTTATGCCTGGTGGCGGAGGAATTCGTTCCTCTTAGCTTTTTATACCCATGATATTTTTGGAAATTGATTAGTGAATTGACGGGTTTGACGATGTTGCACTCAAAGTGAATGGTGGACAGATGTTCTGAAAAGATAGACATAGCCTCAAGCCTCACAACCAGGAAATGACAAAAATCGGGCAAGCAGCATGGCTATGTGGATCATTCCCATTAGGGTGTATTGTCACCATCTAGAGAAAATTCGTATTTGTTCTTCTTTCGTTTCTGTATCTACGGATAACGGTTATATGGGCCCAACCATAGGTGGCAATATATTCGATACACTCAAGAGAAATAAGTGGTCGGTCATGTGTAGGCCGGGTTGCAAGATGTTCTTGTTGAACCCTAGTGTATGCCCTCTAGAGTACACTGATCGGGAGGTGGTCACATACCTTGTCATAGTTGGAATCCAATCTCCAACAAGCGCCCTGCGGTTTTTGATTTTATACTATGTATGTGGAGCGTGAGATGCAAGCGTTCTGCTATTTGATTAGACATTATTATAATATCACTGGATTTTGATATCAAAAGCGTTTTGGGTTATAGTAAGGTAAAAACTGTTCATGTTTATGTGTGGGCTGGTCTTACTATTATCTTTTTCTTCAAAAGGATTTTCAAAGTTAAACAGTATGGTTGGAGTTTACTCACACCAGTCTCATGACTGACCCAAAGTTTATTTTGTTTGTTTTCCCTAAACTCTTGGGTGCCCAAATTTGTACGGGCAATCAAGTGTTTCAGGCTTTGCAGATTCACTTGGAGGAGCTCGAAGCATGAGGCTTCACTGCTAGTTATTTAGAGATTATTTCCGCTATGATGTCTATGAATTATACTCTGATATGATATGTAAGTACAAAAATTCAAATTTGTATTTCAAAGTTGTGTTGTAATATATTTTATTCGTTCCGCTGTGAGATTCGGGTTTACTCTGATACTGTTTAGATTATGATGCTCTTCTTCTTCTATTCTATTAGTTCTATCTTATCTTTCTCATCCTCTTATTTCTTTCTATTAAAGATCTGTATTTTCGTGTACTTTGAGTTAAACGTATAGGATATTAGTCAGCTCGAATTGGTACGGATTTACGGGCCTTTACACTTGAGGAAGAATTGATTGAGGTTACACTGTCGTTTAATCTGAAGAACTCTTTTTAATGTGCTTCCACTATTTTCTAAAGATAAATTCCTGTTGAAACAAAAGATAATAATTAAGTAGGTGTGGATTGAAATCTGAAATTCCATATGGAAGAAACTCTGATCTCATATGTTAATCACGATAATTTTGTATTAGGTGTTTCTATAGAAGACCTTCCGGTAAAGTTATTTTGATCATTTCGTTATGCACTGAGGTTCTCAAGTATCATTAATGTGATTTCTATAGGTTTCCATTATTTAAAAGAGGGAGCTACAGAATGCATTACGAAGGCCTTTCTCGACATTCAATGATGAGTTGAGGTTTTGTTTGGTTTCAGATGTCTAAGGGAAACTAATTGTGACCCTTTGAGTCCTTCAGGAGGCTTTCTTATAGATTTAGTTTCTTTCAGATGTCTTAATATTAAAACTTGCAGAATTATGAGATAATAATAATATAGTAATTCAAAAGATACCATGTTACTGCCTAAATTGCGCAAATAAGTCTCTTTATTTATAAGAGTGAGCACACAAGGATTTGGTATCTTAATCATAGCTTTCCCTCAAATTAATTTCAAAATTAGGGTTTACAACTCAGACTTTTCTAGTTCAAGTGACAGAGTGAAGAAGTTGGTACCGATTCATGACTCTTGAGGTCGTATTTATAGGTGCGGGTTGACCTCCTCTTCCGTCTTCTAGGCTTCATCTTAATGCCCCTATGAAGGCTAATGCGAGGGTCTGGTGAAGGCTCTTCCGGTGGCAGACAAATTATGTTTTTGATGTCGCTTAGGACAGCAGTTTGCCTTCTAGAAGGTCTACAAATGTTTATTCATTAGGGTGCTTCTAGATTTTTCGAAGGCGTTTCTTTAACCCGAAAGACTCGTTGCGAGAGGAGTAAGCTCATGCGAGTTCCCGACATTTGATCGTTGCTAAAAGATTTTCTTCCTTGAGATGAAGTGCGCTTTTATGTTGCACATGTTTCCTGAAGAACCCAGCTGCCGAAACTTCTTCTTTTTACTAAACTGAAAAGAGTATCCGGTTGTTTCTTTCTTTTGAAGCTTGTTGCCTGGATGTTCATGCCTTTCGGTTTCACCGAAAGGAACTTTATCTTGTGGAAAGAAGTTTTTTGTTCCTTCATCCTAGATCCGGAGACAAATTCTGATGGAGTGGCTTTGGCTGGTTCAGAGGCTCTCTGCTCTCGACATCTCTTCACTGCAATTTTTGGTCTTGATTCCTCCGGATTATTTTGGTGCTAACACTAGACATACTGAGTATATAAATATGATAATGACTATGGATATGGAAGTAGAATTCACTTTAAACGGTGATGAAATTGAATGTGGTTGGTACAGCGTTCTGTATGAGGAAACCATAGCTGAACATGGAGATTATGAACAAATTTACATTCCATTATGGCAGTGAAATACTCATTTATTATTTTCAGATATATACATCAAATCACTGTATACATATGCAGTGTCGGCCTAGCAGTTATTACTTTGTAAGTAAAAGACTTACCTGTGGCACTGCATGCCTAGTTTGGAGAATTTTCTTCGACTATGTCATCAGGTTCAGGTCCTCGAACTGGAGTAACTTGGCGTGACAAAGAAGAATGCCTTCTAGAAATCTGACTCCTCCTTTTAAGATTAAGATTAAACTTCCTTATGCTGACACATATCTGTCTTACAGGCAGACTCGCATTTCTCATACTGTGAATGCTGTAATTCGGAAGGAATCGAGCCTTGAACAGTACTAGTATAGCTGTAGAAACCGAACCGGTTATAAGAAACAACGCCCACAAACTGTCAAGTCCGAGACTCTCTTCAGATCCATCCATGCTTGTGGTTGGACATGACCCGATAGAGATAGAAAACCACTTCTCTTCTAAGAAATTTAAAGTTCCATCTTCTGCTAATTGCAGTATGGCTTTTGAGAAATCATCACTCAATGGAGAGCCTTTTGGAAACGCAAAACCAAAGCCACCTAAGCGTTTAGTATCTCCATGCACACTGTAACCCTTGTACTTTGCGAGGAAAACCCGTAAATATGGAGTCTCTAGGTACGCTTTTGTTATCTTTCCAGACTCAAAGGCCGAGTGATATTCATCTATACTGTAGATTCTCTCAATCTGTTCGTATTTGTAGTGTAGCACATCTTGTAAGTAGTTCACGACGAATGAGCTGCCTTCGCAGCCTACTTTTCTGTCACTGAAGACTGGCCTGAGAGTTTGGGTGGTGAGAATGGATCCTAAACATGCGGTGAAGGCTGAAGTCAGTATTAGGAGCACGAGCACCCATGCCCCTACTACTATTTTTGTGTAGTAGCTATGAAGTTTTCCTGTTAATAAATATAAAACTAGCATCAATGTTGTATGGAAAACTTGAGAAAAGGTTGTTTGCAAATTCATAGGGAGTTTGGCTGAAGAGCAACATCAACTATGAGTAAGATCAAAATCTGTTGTATATTCTGCATAAATTTTTCCCTACTAAAATCAGTATCAAAGTCTTCAAAATTCGGAATAACTTTAAAAGAGGTGATTTTTAAAGGTTTTGTCAAAAGGGACGATCAAATTAGTGGTCCCTTCTAATATATATGTATGCGTGTTTGTTTATACCCATGTGCGCGCACACACACATACCTACATATACATATATACATCATATACTTATATTTTCCTTGTAAATTTTATCATTTTCTCTAATCTTCCTCCTATCTTTCATTCCTCGTAACCAAACCAATTTTCGTTTTAGCAACTCTTTTTGTGTAAATACTCTCAACACTCCCAAGATTAAACAGAAAAAGGGAAAAGAAAAAAAAACTGTATTATAAGTTTACAATTAAAAAAATAATGATTGCACTATTAATATATATGTATGTACCATGAGCAAAGAACATGGTGCTGAAAATGAGCCACAGAGTGGCACCAAGCTGAGTATGCCATCTGCCTTGGAAATCGGGGTTGTCCTTTTGTTCAAGGTACCATACAACAATGCAAGTGTATATGTAACTGGCTGCTATGACGAACCACACATGATTAGAGAATGGTCTTGTTAGCACCCACCTAGTGCTTTCGGGTTTAACCCGAACCAGCATTGTCAGTCCCGAAGGCATATAAGGTTCTGTAAACGAGGTGGCGTTCAACCGCCTAGAGACTGCTGTGACATCTCCCACTACTCCATCATACCTCTGTTGGAACAATACAAGTTTTTTATATGAAGAACTTTAATCCAAATTGAGATAAATGTAAATCAAACCTGTGGAATAGCAGCAACAAAATCATTGTAGGATGTTCCGTGGTAAGGATGAAACTCATAGTCAAGCTTATAATTCAGTCTCTGTCTAGCCTCCATAAACACATCTATACAAAACCCTGTTACTTCTTTAACTCTACCACGTTCATCTTTTTCCACTTTCACAAATTTATCGTCGATTGTGCTATCCGGTACTCCTATTCTCAGCTTACCCCATCACCTGGTACTTTCCCCACGATGCCACCAGGCCAGACCATACCTAACTTATCAATCTTGGTCATGTAAAATCCTTTTCCTTTATGCCAACTACCCATTTCTCTGTAGCTCTTCCCAACAATGTTGATGAGGTGGAAAGACAT
Organism: Allium sativum; assembly: GCA_030737875.1. Classification (NCBI taxonomy): domain Eukaryota; kingdom Viridiplantae; phylum Streptophyta; class Magnoliopsida; order Asparagales; family Amaryllidaceae; genus Allium; species Allium sativum. The sequence goes on along the minus strand of CM060924.1, from coordinate 771,359,070 downwards.
AAAATTGGCATTGTTTTGGAACTGAACTTTCCCACCGAGTCCGATGAAATTTGTGGAAAGAATCCCTTGAATGATATTCCCAGAACCATTAGCACAGGCTCGTGCTATTACTTGAACAGCATCATAAGCTTGGATTGCATGTATGGTCGGTTCTGCATTGATCCTGTTGATTGCTTAAGTTAGCTTGATGCCACAATGATCCCATAATTGATATTAATATGTTTGGTCCTCTAGAAATACTAAGATATAACTTTTATGTATGCATGTGTGGCATACATATGTCAGATGTGTGCGTACGGTTGTACGTATTCATACATATATGTGTGCTCGCGTATACATACAGATATGTGCTTGTATTAATATGAACTGAATAACCTTTTTCTGAATTTGGTGCTGAAGTTCTGATATGCTTCGCTAGTATCACTGAAGTAGGTTTTAAATCCAATAACGCCTTGCATATAGGATGCTACAAAGGAGGGGATGAAAGTGGATCCTAGGAGTGTGGTAATATCATCTCCTGCAATCCATACATGACCTTCGGACATCATTCCAAGTGCATCTGCTTCCTTGAAAAGGTTGATAGCTTGCAAGGGAGAAAACCAGTTGACTATTATGAATACTTTGGCTAGCTGTTTGCTCAGCCTCTTCAGTTCTTGGCGAATAACTTCCTCTGCATTAGGCAGTGAATCTAACTGTGGAAGATCAACATGAAGGACAATGTCAGATCCAATAGCTTGAAGTGCATTGCTTAAGTGGGGGATGATATTAGAAGAAGTGCTGCCGTAATCACCGTCTTCTCCAAGAACAATTACCTAACAATAACATAAATGCAAATATCAAATATTCAGTAGTCGCATTTTCCTAATGCATTCGTAATGAACTAAATAATAAACTTCAACATACACGAATCCAGAAATCCAGATAAAAATGTGCAGGATTGTTATTATTGACTAGGACACATATTACTGTTGTTGAAATACTGGTTTCCCAGGAATAGTGCAAACAAGAATAAATCAAGTTTTTTTTTTTTTTTTTTTTGGGGAGGGGTCTAACCTGTCGCCAATTGTATAGCTTGATGATGTCAACTAAGCATTGTACATATCCAGAAGCAGAGGGTGACATTTGGAACAAGTATGGTCTGGAGGAAAGAGTTAGAGGATGAATAGATGACAAAGAGAGTACAGGAACACTTGCTGTTGTGGCTAATTTCGCTGTCTGTACAATTTCTGGCCATGGTTTAGAGACAATGATTGCACCTGCTTTCCACTCAGTGATGAGGTTTTCAGCTGCAAATATTAAGATGTGTATGCTAGATTAGCATAAACCAGAAGATAATTATTCAATTTTCAGTTCCTAGCACAAATAATCTTGAACTTCAGTCAAACAAATTCCTGAGGAAAGTATATCCGATCATATTATCTAATATAGATCAATGCGCTTAAATGCATTATGATGGATTTGTGTTTTTTATTTAACTAGTACATAATCCGCTCGTTGCACACTAATATTAAAAAAATTATATTTATATTTTAATTATTGCTGAAATATATTACATTATGCAATGTATGATAAATTAATCATCTTATGTTGATTATAAATTAAAATGACATGCGATTCTCGAATATAAGGTTGGCGGTTCCATTTTTGCAAACTATCTACCCCAGTAAAAAACTAAAAATTAATGTCCTAACTCAAAAAAAAATTATAAACTGAAATTGTAAATATTATATATTTAATATTTTATGTTTTTTTTATAATAAAAATAATTTATGTTATGTAATATATATTTTTATATGTATCAGTGAATAAGTAATTTAACTATTTTATTAATGTGATTATTGTATGTACGTGTGTGTATAGTATACTGAATTGTCATTTTTTATAAATGGACTAACAAAAATTGAACAATTGAATTTACTAATGTATATTGAATTAACGATCAACATAATTAATTAATTATAAGAATTTGAATGTGAAATATTTGAAGAATATTGAGAGGAGCTTATAATTAACTATATATCACATACTGATGGAGGGTCATGCTTTCAACTACAATAATTGTAAAACAGTGTTATGTAGCATTTAGTTGAGTTATGAGTTGAGTATAATTTGGTAACACGTCAAAAGTGTGAATGTTTATATAATCTAATAGTGACATAACTTCTGCAGTCATATTGTAATACTATAAAATATAGATTTATCTTTTTATAGGTTGTTCAAAATATAATTATGCTATGTAGTATACGATAATTTTTTAGATGAATGAATCAAAAAATAAACAAGCAAGTATTGTTTATGTATTTATGTCATGTGAATTAAATATCCTTGTATATCTGAATAAGGAAAAAGATAGTTTTATCATTTGTTTTAATATATGGATATTGCATACATTTAAATTATCATATTTTTAGGATTTATTACATTGATTAATGCATATTAGTTAGGTACTATTTGTTTCGATTAAGCAATCACTTTTTTGACCACTTTTACATATTTATAAGCACTTTCATGTTGTTTATTTTGAATAAGTGTTTAGAGTTGGAACACTTACCTAATGAGAAGTATTAAGCACGTTCATAATGTTTTTTCTGATTTTGAATGCTTAACGATAATTTCTTCCGTATACACCCTTGGTGATATTTTAACATTACCGTAAAAATAAGCTAAACATTCAAAAAAATAGTTATGGAAATCTATTTTACTTAAGATTTCAAACATTTTAAATTATATATTTTAATTACTTTTCTAAATCTAGATTCATTTTCAAAAAATAAAAAAAATCAAATAATATGTAAATTTTGAAACAAAAAAGGTCGAAAATTACAAATGTCTAAATTACTTAATTTAAATAACTATTTCAAAGATTAATTTGTTTAAGTTGAATTTTTGGAAACTTAATTCATGAAAAATATTTTTTTTTCGAAAATTGAAATTTTGAAGAATAACAAAAGGAAATATAAATATTTCAGAATCAACTACTTTCAATAATTATCCATTGTTCGAGTTTCCACAAAACTCATCGTATTTTTGAAATTTAATAAAAGAAAAATCAATTTTCGCTTCAAAGATTTTCATTTTAATGATTACCACATGAATAACTAAATAATACGAAGGATGGTATTATCAAAATATGTATTTGTATTAGTTCCAATTATAAGTTTTCATGCAGTCATGGTAAGTTAATTATTTCCGTATAATTTTCCTTAAAGGTTTCTTGATTGCTGGAAGTGTTTGCAGCATTGAATGTGTGAATAATCAGGGAGAATATAGATACCTCTTAGAATTAATGAGAGAGTTCCGAACTCTTCTGCTTTACTGTTATTTAATTACCAGACGTGAAAGGAAGAAAGTTATGCTACATATGCTGATCTAGTTAGTTCTGAAATGAATAAGAAAATTCTGACAAGAACTGTGAAATTATTCTGTATTAAGTATCATTTTAATTCAGTTATTTGAGATCAATGTAGCTCCTTTGAATGCTGAAATTGTTCAGATTCAATATATAGTACCAGAAGCACCATTTGACGATTTGAACAATTTCCACAATAATATGTAAAGCTGATGGATCAGCAGTACAACTGTCTGAAAGGTACTTTAGTGATTAACTAATTAGAAGTATCAACATACAATAATACTTAAATCGGCAGTCAAACCTTGGTACATAAGTATTTAGATTAAAACTAAGATCTGTTGACATTTTCAATAGACTGGGTTATATGTCAACCTTCGTGTACCATATTATATAGTAATCAATGATAAGATGAATGAAATCTGACCACCATTAACTCTTCTAACCAATTTCATGTAACTCTTTATTAATTTAAAATATGCATGATAATATACTTCAGCTACTCAGAATGTTGAGTAAAATTTAAAAAAATAGTTCTCATCAGGGGCCGAGCCACGTTTGGTTCAGCTAGGGCCATGACCCTAGGTGAAAAAATAAAAAACTGGCAAAAAGAGGTAAAATGCAATAGGTAGTCATAGCCCAAATTCAGTTTAGGCCCTATCTGAACTGTATGGCTAGCTCCGCCACTGGTTCTCATGGTATAAATAATTATTCATACATTCAATGCTGCGAACACTTCCAGCAATCAAGAAACCTTTAAAGAAAATTATACGGAGATAACTTACCATGACTGCTTGAATCGCTGGTATTTACAAACAAGCCATCTGGGACGTAGGACTTTAAGTCCTCGGCTGCGATTTCAATAGAAGCCTTTTGTTCTTGTCCTTTTTGAGTGCTCAAATCAACAATGGCACCGATGCGAACTGCTGTAGAGCCTCCTAAGTATGAACAGAAGCACACCATGAGAATAAACAGTATCTTTGACATGTGGTATCTCTGGATTAAACGCAAAGTTTAGTGAAAAGTTGGAGCTCTAGCTATAACCCATTTATAATGCATAGTTACTTGGTTAAATAATAGGAAAACCAGCATGCAGTGCAAATTGCCTCTTTGACTGGAAGCTTTAGATTTATTTACAATTCTAACCCTGTGTCCTTTACCGAATGTTAAGATGTATGTAAAGAAATTTGAATACTATATGAATTGGAGGACTGTTGTAATATATAAGAGTGAATATGCTTTAGTCATATTCTATTTAGTCCCACATCATGGGAATAAGTCTAACATCAGCTCCAAAGCCTATATATAAAGAAGTCAATGTAATAGAAATTGTACACACTTGAAGTGATAGAAATAAAAGTCTCTTACCTATCTTTTCTGTTCTCTCTAATGACTTCTTATTTAACATATGTTCTGTTTTATTTTATAACACGTTATCAGCACGAAACTCTATTAGAGCTATTGTTTGAAATATTCTAGATCTATATTTATAGATCTATCTTGTAAGTTATTTTTTTTATGTTTTGAAATCACATAGATCTACATATATGAACTTGTTGTATCTTCTGCTTAGATGTGATCCATACTTCTAGATCACTTTTCTTTTCAGTTTTTGTAGATCTAGATTCTATTTTAGTGGATCTAACTTTTTAGATCTAATTATCTATTTTGATCCTAAATATATGTAGATATATTCTTTCAATTCTTTACGGATCTAATTTTGAGTTTTTCAAATGCAAATGGAGAATTGATTATATATGTATTGTTTACATTATTGATGATGTAGAGGTAGATTTAATTTTATCCTTTTCGATCTACTATTATTTTTCATATGTAATTTTTTTTCCAGATAGACTAAAGACAGAATATTTCTTGAAAAAAAAATGATTTTTTTTTATGTATACCCAATAAGGACAGAATATGTCTTTAAAAAAAATGATTTTTTAATGTATATCCAACAGAGTTAAGGGTATAGAATATAATGATATAGCATTTAAATTCAATAGCAATATTTATTTATCACTGGAAGTGAGATTGAAAACTCATGATGTAAACCAATTAGGAACCTGAAATTCATATGTAAATGACCTGAAGTTCATATACAATTTTTTTAAATAAGGAACATGAAGTTCATATGCAAGTAAGGAACCTGAAGTTCATATGCAAATGAGGAACTTGAAGTTCATATGCAAGGAACTTGAAGTTCATATGCAAATAAAGAACCTAAAGTTCATATGCAAATGATAAAGATGAAACAAAAGCTCGAAGCTTTCTTAAAAGTTGTGACATAAAAAGATTGTACTTCCAGAAGAAGTTAAAAGAGACACACACATTATAATATGTGACAAAAACATTAGATTCAATAGAAAATCTCTAAACATGTTTCATTTAACTGACATTACAATTTATATTAATTGAATATCCTGAAGATATAGTATACATATTAATCTCTTAAAGAGATGTTTTAGAGATTTAATTTTATATAGCAAATCCAACATCCTAGAAGAGATGTTAGAATATATATTTTTTTATTATTTTTTTGTTGCATTGCAATTACATAAGTAAAAGATATGTTCAGCTTCCGCCATAATTATAATAGATATAATAGATAAATGTATGTACGTATTCAGCTTCCGCCACAATTCAAAACTTCAAGTGAAATATATTTTAAGAAAAAAAAGAACTGTAAGATGCAAGTACTAATTAAGAAGCTGTCGTATTAATCTCTCCATGAAGCCTTAATATGCATTTCATGATTAAATTATCGCTTAAATTTATGGCCAACTGAAAACAATCAAATTAATTTAGGATAGTGCATTCCCTCAACGTACATGCAATCATTTGGATACTTACATAATAACTTTATTTACTAAGCTACTAAATAGTCAATTACTTGGAAAACATGAATGAAGTGTGTGTTACGGAATTAAGGCAACTGAGAACCGTTCTCGCGGGTAAACCTTGATACATGTCATTGACATTATGGAATATATAATTACAAGTGCACAGTGGCGGACCCAACCTGATATTTTAGGTAGGGCCATATTCCATCATAAAATAAATACATAATAAAAAATATATGTTAAATCATACTATGCCTAAAAGTATATTATAAAATCGTACTGTATAGTCTGTGCCTAAAAGTATATATGATAAAAAACTCGCTGACAAAGTAGAAAAAGTGGACAAAAGCCTTGGCTTTCTTCTCAAAAGCTTTCGCTCTTTCTCAACTATGGCCAAATATAAAAACCAACCAGGGCAAAATAATAATTTTTAGTTTCTTGTATACACTTTTCAGTATTTCAGCTAGGGCGACGGCCCTAGCTCGCCTAACACTAGATCTGCCCCTGCAAGTGCATGAATAAGGTACCGTTTGATTTTCTAACTGGGCAGTTAATGTTCGCGTCTGCGTCGGACACGTCTGATGCGTTAACAGTGGGACCCACGTATTTGCCCCTTCAAGTTGAACGGCTCAAAAGTTAGCTTTTGCGTCTGACGTTTCGGACGCGACCGACGCATTTCCGACGCGGCATATATTTTTTTGTCCTTCTTTTTTCCCTCTCCCTATATATATTCCACCCATTTCAACACCACACCATATCCACTCTTCATTTTCCTCCTATTCTTTAACAAATTATGGCAGCTAGTGATGAATCTGATTTGGAAGATTTGGAAGATGTTCAAGAACTTATGGCTAATCAAACACGAGAAAGGAGCAGAATACATAATTCTGTAAGTTCCGGCCTTGCTTGGGTTTATGAAATACTATCAGGACACGCTGATCGTTGTCATAACAATTTTCGGATGAAGCGATTATGTTTCAGATCCTTGTGTGAACAGTTAGCAAATTACGGATTGAAAGGCTCAATGCACATAACAGTCAAAGAAATTGTGGCTGTATTCCTATATACTATTGCATTGGCACTCCCTACAAGGCAGGTTGCTGAGCGGTTTCAACGATCAAATCGTACGATTAATGTCATTTTTCATAAAGTTTTTGATTCAGTTCTCTTATTGGCAGTCGATATTATTAGACCGGCTGATACCCAATTTAACCGAATCCCAGAACAAATTCGTTCTTCAAACCGATATTATCATTTCTTTAAAAACTGTATTGGGGTTATTGATGGGACACATGTGATAGCTCACGTGGGTCAAGAAGACATGCAACGTTTTATAGGACGAAAAGGATCTGCTACACAAAATATTATGGCTGTTTGTGCATTTGATTTAACTTTTATGTTTGTAAGAGCGGGATGGGAAGGAACTGCGCACGACGCTAAAGTATTTCGGGAAGCTATAAATAATCCAGATCTTAATTTCCCTCATCCTCCTGCCGGGCAGTATTATTTAGTGGATTTAGGATATCCACTATTGGAAGGATATATAACTCCTTACCGATCCGTGAGATATCATATACCAGACTTTAATGACACATAGAATGAACCAAAGTCAGAAAATGAAATTTCAACTACTATCACTCTAGTTTGCGTATGGCAATTGAATGAACATTTGGTATTTAAAAGAAAAAATTTGTCATCTTACGTAACATGCAGACGTATCCATACCATGTTCAAGTACAAATCGTTACTGCTACAATGGATATTCACAACTACATCAGAAAATACAACGCTGGCGATCCAGATTTTATGTCGTATGATGACGACCCTGATTTAGTGCCAGATGAATATCTCGAAGAATATTACAGTATATCAAATCCCGGAAACAGAGATCGAGAACCCGTTCAAAGAACCAGAACAACATCCACCATGGCGGTTGTACGAGACAATATACGAAATGAATTAGTTGCCGCGGGAATGCATTAAAAAGTTTCATTGTATTCTGTATTTTATATTAGCATTTTAAATTTTGCAATTTGTATTCCGCAATTATGTAATTTTAATTCTGCAATTTGTATTCTGCAATCTACTATTATGTTCAGCAATAAACACACACAAACACAAACAATTAAAAATAATATACATACAAACAATAAAATAATACCTCTGTTCCTTCCAAAATGCCCATTTCGTTAAAAAAAACACATTCTCCGTTCGCAACAATTCCCCTTCAAATTCCCCTTCCAAATAACTCTTCCCGTTCAAAATCAAACGAACCCTAATGCTCAACTTAATGTATTAATGTAACGAAAATGATAAATCAGCTAGATACCAAGCCAATAAAGTAGTTCAGAATCTTCTAAGTGAAATACACAAAACAAAATGTTAATAGTTACTTGATTGGCTAAACCTCTAAGCCGAGTATCCACAAGTATTAATTGACTTAGTGAATTCAGCAAAATCAACAGATTTATTCCATTTCCATTCTGGATGTTTCTAACATCAAATGTCACTTGAACATTCATCAATTACATCAAATTACCAGAAATCAATAAAATTAAGTATCCGCATTTTGAATAACTTTCATAAATTGCTAACACATCCCTACAAGGACCCAAACTACCTATATAATTTAGGAATATTCTCATATGTCACCATGTTTTAGATAATTATAACAGATATAGACCTATTTCAGATTTATTTACAGATATAGACCTATTCTGTTTTTTGCATGGGCGAAGTTTCAAAATTCGCCAATACACAGTACCTACTACACATAAACCGAAAGTTGCTCTTCTCCCCCACTTTTTCTTCATTTTCCCCAATTCCTCTTAGAAGCCAGCACAAAAATTAAAAAAAAAACACAAATTCAACTTCGTTCTCCTCTATTTTTTCTTCTAATTGCTCCAAAAATCATACAATGGCAAACATATACGGCTAGGGCTGCACACAACTCATATCCAACCCGACCCAACTCACCAACCCAACCCACATTGATCCAACCTAACCCTACTAAACCCGACCCAACCCATATCCACCTCATATAGGGTCGGATACAGGTTGAACTATCTTAAACCCATACCTATGCAGGTCAGATGAAGTATTTGGTCTAAGCCGACTCAACTCATACTTTGTGCAGCCCTACATACAGTGTACAACACGAAATAAGTACAAATCTAAACCCTAACTTGTAATTTTGAATTAGGTCATCTAATTTTGACAATATAGGTTATGGAATTGATTATATGTTACTAGTAAGAAGTTTATATGTTGTAATTACAAATGCAGATGTGCACATTGATCATATTTTGGATTGGAAGATGCTATTTAGAGACAAATTAGTGGACACACAATCTTAACCGTTAGATTATTTTGTTTTTATATGGAAGAGCGGAATTCATGGTGTGATCCAATAGTGCAAATTTATTGTGTCACCAATTGTGTCTAAATCTTGTGTCCAAATGGACTTTCCCTTTTGGATTTTAGCATGTTGGATATTTGATGGTATGTTTATTGAGTTATATATTTAGGATTTAGTATGGTTTGATAATGTGGTTAATTACGAATGAAGTTTTGTACATATGAGTTGGATATTAAGCTTGTTTGTTCGAAGTTAAGATCGTTGGAATATGAGATTGATGACCCATGGGAGTAGTTTATTTTGTAGATGTGTGCAAATTGTAAAAATCATTACATCGATTTGGAAATGTTGTTGTAGATAATGTTCTATGTTTATGTAAACGTCTGTAATAGTTAATTCTGCATTTTGCAGAGTATATCGAGATGGAGCCGGACATGGTTATGCGAATGTATTATTTTTTTTAACAAGGACTTCGAACATTAAACCACAATTATATGTAGTGGTTTTTTTTAAGTGTTGCATTTTATTTTGTTCAGTATTTTTTTCTGCATTAGATATCAAACCACATCACTTAAGAAAGTTACGTTTGCACATCCTGGTGTCCCGGCTGAGATTGGGAGGGCTGGATTTCTGCATATTATGAGATTTGGATACATCCAGCTGGATCATTATCTTATTACTGCTTTAGCAGACATGTGGAGGACAAAGACATCCACTTTTCACTTACATGTCGATGAGATGACCATCATATTGGCGGATGTAGCTGTATTGCTAGGATTGTCTATCAAAGGCAATGTTGTTACATACAGAGGAGGATGACTTGATTATTTGGAGCTATGGCACGACCTACTTGGTCTAGATCTACCGGCCGAACAGTAAAGGGTCGTGAATTTAGGGATCATATTGGCGGATGTAGCTGTAAATGCTCGTTGAGGTCATGTAGTTTCGTTGTTGGTTGACGGAAGATATTCCAACAGATGCCACAGAGATTCAAATGCAGCAACGAGCTCAGTGCATTATACTGCACATTATCTTTTGCAGACTGATGTGCGACCATACCAAGACCCGTCTAGATTTGAGATGACTACTATATTTAGCTGATTTAGGGAAGTGTGGTACATATTAATGGGGTAGTGCAATATTATCATATACGCATCAGGAATTATCTAAGCTCGCTACATTACAGTATGACACTATTGGTGGTTGTATGACACTTGTTCAGGTTAAAACCGTAATTCTATAATTTATTGTTATACAATATGATGTTTTATTCTCTTTTCTTAATGATTTTTTACGAAACACAGCTTTGGTCCTGGACTTATCTTCTCATCGAAAGACTGTTGGTGAGACTAATCTTATCTATTCATCGATGTCGTTTGGGGCTAGGTATACTTATTGATTGTTTAGTTAGTTAAACACAAAAAAAATCATTTCATAATATACATGCTATAAAATCATGTAACAGGTGGGTAGGACGGAAAAGTATGAGACAAACTCCAAGATGGAGTGTGAAGTTCTACCGTAACGAGTTGGACGGCTTGAGGACGATAAGGTTACATGACACCATATAGTCAGGATGTGCTTGCCACACTTTCACCCATGTGCACAGCCACTAGGTACCTCTGGACTGCGAGAGTATCTATGATAGCCTACACAACCAGCGCTTGGCACCTTTCGGACAGGGTTATGAGACAGTTTGTTCTGATGCAGCATATACCGGACGATGCGCCTCATTACTCACACGCCTACAATGCGCAGGAGTATCTGACACTCGTTGCATTATGGAATAACCGCCATAACGTTGTTGAGGTTGAAAGGAAGCCTACTATTTCTACGACGCAGTACACGAGATGGTACTGGAACATTACCCGACGCTATGTCCTCCAGCCATCAGTAAATTCGGCTTTAGCACATTACGTTCTCAGAGCACTACTAGAGAGGAACATGGTAAATTGATGTGGTTAGTATTATTCCAATTAATTGCATATATTGTTTATGTAAACGATTTTCGGTTAAATGTACAAGCTGTTGGTATTAGCCGAGCATGCGAAGAAGCAGAAAGGCTCCAATGACTGACGAAGGGGAAAAAAGTATGTGCACAAATATTCAAAAGATTGTAAATGTTATCTTGTGCAGAAAAAACTTGGTAGGCCCACACCACCATCTCCTCCTCATCCAGCAGCTCTAGAACATGAATAAATTACACATGGTCCGTCACAACCATTAGCTACATTACCCACTTCATCCAGTGCGTGGCGACATAGAAGTTGCAGCAGCAACGGTTCGTCATCAAATTTTGCAACACTGGTCAGGCGGAGACAAAGGCGAAACTAGGTAAACTTTGAAGACCTCCATGACTAAATGGAGATGATTTGTTGGTATGTTTAATTATTCGGAATTGTCGTTGGTGTACGTTTTGTTATTCGGATATTTCGTTGGTGTATGCTTAATTATTTGGTATGTTCGGATATTTGGATTTGTTGTTGGTTTATTTTGTTTGGTTAGTCTTTAGATGCAATTTGGATGTATGGTATGGATATTCGTATGGAATGAATATTGGTATTAATGTATTTGGTATTGTTTGGTCTGGTTGGATTCTATAGACTCTGGTACGAAGGTGAATTCTTAAAATTCGCCAGTAGGGACCTGCAGTATTAAAGGGCAGACAGCCTCTCTTCCTCTTTTCATTATTTTTTGCCTCAAACTAGATCTAAAAAGCTGGTTTTGTGAAGATTGATTCACCAAGTCTTGTTTGTAAGAAATTTGTCCAATTATTTGTTCTTCTCTTCCGTATATTGTTATATACTCTACAATTCGTCAAGATTACTCATTTATATTAAGTTTCCACTTTTCATCTAAGGCAAAATGGCTAATTGGGAATTTGATGATGAAACTATGGTCCAAATGTATGATGACTATGAATGGAAGAAGCAAACATTTAGACCATTTGAAACTATGGTCCAAATGATTTTATATTACATTGCATAAAGCTCTTATATACCGCTAGCCAGAGCCCCTCTCAAGTACAAATTAAGGGATATCCATAATTTTACAGGCTAATACAAAAGATACCTCTCTAACTTCTTTCGGTTACTTTCCCAGCATTTTTACATGGCAAATTGCTTTGGATGATCCTGACAAACATTCACACAACCTGTAATTTGTCTATTTCTTTCATGATCAACTGTAAAATTAGACATAAATTAGCTCCATGCTTATAAAATCTGGAAAACACTTACCAGTATACAGAATGCTTACCTAATTAAAGTTAGGGATATCTGGGAGATCCTTGGAAAGCATGTTAGCCAAATGTTCGCCACCATACAGAAGAGACCCAGTACACAATGCATAAAAATAAAAATAAAAAGGTTAAATAATAATAATTATAATAAATACCTCAGATCTCATAGCTTAGCATTATCATAGCTACAGTTGTTCAAGACAGCACACATTGACATGCCATGTAAAAGTATGATCAAATAAAAGAAGAGAAAGAGTAGGGTGTTGTATGCATGTGCGTATATGAATATGCACACACATGCATGTATGTATGTATGTATGTATGTATGTATGTATGTGTTCGAGTGAGTATATTTATGTGTGTGCACACGGAAGGCATGTAATAGGTTGAAAATGAAAAACTGCGTACAAAGCCACTACGTAATTTGAGTTCATACATCAGGCATTCATGGGTACAGATTACCACTTTCTAAAATCCTTCTATCGTCATAAATTATTTTAGTGTACTAATTCTCTTAAATCAGATGAATTTCAAAAGTCAGTAATGAAAATGTAAGCTGATTCAGCAATCAATTTTGAACACCAATATAATACAATAAGCTCACAAAGCCCAACATACAAAGTCAAGTAATTGATATACAAATATCAAACACATGATCTTTCTTTAAATCAGGATTTTATGCAGGACTACTAACTAAGAAATACCCATGGTTTGGGTTGTAAAAACCTTCAAATAAGAATAAATCAAAACAGAAAATGCCCTCAGACGAGTCAGACCTCATAGCTTAGCATAACTCATATTACAGCATCTCATGACAGGCATGTTAATATGGCATAGAAAGGTATGATCGAGTGAAGGGAAAAGAAATATAAAAGTTTGTGCATGTGCTTAAATATATACGGACCTATGTGTGGGTGTATACACATACATGTATGTACACTCAACCCTATAAACAAAATTTGCGAGTATCCATCTATGTATCAGTATCCAATGCATTTACTAAAGTATGCATTATATTTATTTTAAAAAAGTGGTAAAATATGTAATATTCCATATTTAAACGTTAATTAAGATGACTGTTTAAAAAGTTTCTTTACACTTTTGAACTGACTTCTATATACTGTTCATACATAGTACTGGAGGAAAAATGAAATCTGCAAATAAATCTAAATGAAAATTGAACTTTTTTTTAACCTCCTTGACTCTAACCACAAACTCCATCTTCTCAGCCATATCTTTCACCTCCTGGACTGTTCCATTTCTCCCTTGTCCTCCAATCAATCCTTTCATAGCTCCAAAAAGTAGCACCCTCATCAACTAATTCTTGCATTGCAACCCCAAATCAAACTCTCTTCCCTTGCTCAAACTTCTAATCAAATTCTTTCAATGTTGAATTATAACAAAAAAATAACAGGAAGCAAATTCTTTGTTTCAACCAATTCCTGTCACTTCATGTGAACCTGAACCTCTCCCCTTTCCCACGCAAAGCTTTAATGTAGAAGCAATGTGGAACATGTCCAAGTTCAGTAAAAAAGGATTAAACCTTTGAGTAACTTCATCATAATTCTTACGGCTTAACATGTAGACGGCAGAGCAGAAACTGAAAGCTGGGTTCAATAAGGAATTTTCTCGAACAGCTGCTCTACATCAGGGAGCAATTTGGCTGTGTAACAAAGAATGTTCGGGCTGATCGATCGAGTTCAATGAAATTAAGTCGAGTCTTCGGAGAAGGCCGAGTTTGTCGATGATTAGCGTGTACAGTTGCCGATCGTGGTGAAAGCCTAGGATATACGTGAGATGAAAGATTTTATCTGGGTTGATGTCTGACTTTGTGACAAAATGGAGAATTGTTAGAGCATCTTCAATACAGATGTTATTAGAATCTATCTATTACTTAAACATAAAAGCACAATCTCAACATTGCTGATGTGGCACTGCCTATTGCCTATCATTTCAAAATAAAGAGTTTCCATTTAATCCCGACGTTATTTTTTCTTTCCCTAGCACGATCTCCCACGTTCACAAACATTTTACAGTTATTATCCTCTCCCATCTCTCCGTTCTCTCTCCTCTGTCAGACCGCTTCCTTCTCATCTCACCATCTTCCCTACACGCTTTTTTTTTTCTTCTGAAACCAAAATTAAAACTCCAAAACAGGCTTCTTAACCCTAGCTGCTGCTTGCTTTAAATCGGTATCAGCTGTTTATATTCTTATTTTCTCAGCGTCTAATTTAACTCTTGCATTTGAGGTTCCTTCTTTTGAAACAATCTCCTTCAAACAAGGTATAAGCACAGCCGGTAAATAGGAGAATGAATCAAGTTAAGAAGCATTTAGTAACTTTTATGTTTGTTTTCATTCCCTACGCTTTCCAATTTTATTACTTCTTCCAATTCCCTCTTTTAGGTGGTTTATGAGCTCATCATTCATCTTTAACAGGAAAAAAGATGGCATCTTGCGAGGTGGATATTGTAGGAAATACACAACCGAATATGTCTTTCAGCTTCTCCAGTCACGTTGGAGCTTCACCAGTCTTTGTTCTGCTTCTCCATCCATGAGTATCAAGAGGATGAAAGAAGGTTTGACCATTTTGAATTTAAAATTGATTTGTTGTTTTGTATTTGATTCCAAATCCTTAATCATTGCATATGCCTCAAATGATCATGAGTTTGGCTATTTTGTTAATTTTTTAATTGAACCTACAAAATTGGTTAATTGAATTTTGATTTTCCAATTAGTTTGTGTCCTATAGAGAAGACAAAAAGGGTGTTCGGCTGTGAAAATGAAAGACGAGATTAAAGACTTTGCCTTTTCCAGGTAAATTCACAGAAAATTTGTTTTTTCGATTTTTATTTTTATTTTTATTAGACCTTCCTTTGATATAATTTTTTCACTCTTTGTCTCATTTCAACCGTATGCCTCTTTTGCAGAAGTCAAAATAGTTGTAACTGATAGTCTTTTATAATTTATTTTACCAAAACATATATCTTACGGTGAAGGTTGGATCCAAATTTGAACAATTCTTTTTTTAGAACTTCATTTCTGCAATTTTTTATTTGTGATCATTGTGTCTATTTATTTGTTCCTTTATTTAAACAACTCAACAACTCCTAGATTTGTAGGTTGACTTACTTTACACTGTATTCCTTTATTTGTTCCTCTTATTGATGCATTTAATGTACTTGTGGAAATTACATTAGTTATTTCCATTATTATTCTTCAGCAGTTGGTATATGTTGGCCATTATGAAGCAAGATGCATAAATTTTCCAACAGTTAATATGTCAAACTAAAATAGGTATATTAGAAGTAACTAAATTATACATCTTACTTAGTACTGTTGTGTTTGTATTGCATCAAACTGCGACCATAGGCTAAACAGAAATATATTTTTCATTTGAATTAACTGTACCTTCCCCAATGCCGCATAGACCATGAGAGTTATTTTAGTAAACAAGTGGGGATCAAGGGTAGGAATAAATGGAAAGAAAGTTCAACCCTTTAAAAGGGATGCAATGGATGTAATCAGACTAACTTGAAGTGTTAATAGGCTACAATATTGGAAATGCAGAATAAGTCAGGCAAAGTGGATAATACATGTGCTAGGTATTTTAATTATTATATTATTATTGTGCAATTAGTTGTTTACAAATATGTTGTCCCATCCAAAAATATAATTAATAAATTCGCATTTCTTATTACCAAACTCAGACCATACTGTATAAGTTGTAGTTAAGAATCAGGGTTTGATACTATTGTATTGTAACAAAGTTTTGTTCTTGAATTGTTTTAAATTTATTACAAATCAATGTTTGCACATTTATTTAAACGGCTGAGAATTTATATCCCAATTGCTTACCCAAAAAGAAAGAGTTGGGCCGCTTTTTTATTGTTACCTCAACAAGTTATTGTTTTTCTTTTGGACTTCGTTTTTATATATAATTGACTATCACATTTCAAATCCCAACGTTTATTGCATAGTTAGAAGTCCAACTTATCTGCATAACTATTCAAGCCACTAATTTATCGTTTTCAGCATTATCCAAGAACTTGATCATGTACAAAGTGTGATTATTTATGATTTCTTTTATCATTTTCTTTTTCTCTGTAAGCAATTAAGCCATACTATGCTATTATATTTTAGATTTCTGCAAATCCTCCTCAAAATTACATTTCTTAATAAATGTGTCTGAATATTTAGGTGCTGGATTGTGAATGGTTAATGAATGCTCTAAAGCATCAAGATGTTTTCATTCAATTAAAAGCACTGTCATGGATTTCATTGCATAAATTTGTCACCATGCCCACCCTAAGAAATGCAGAAGGAGAGTGAGGTAAATATTGCATCTACCTAAGATGAATCTTTTCATATGTAATTAGTTTATCATTTCGATGCTATCGTCGACTCATAAAATGCAGGTTCAGTGCAGCTTAGTGATGGAATAACACATTAAAAAAACAAAATCTCAACAAGGTAAGTGATATTATTGCCTTCATTAAACTTATTTTATTGGATACTAACCATAATTGAATTATATGCTAAAACTGATTATACATACTTTAGGATATTGGGACTTTTAGCCTTGAAAAACTCCAAAATTAATGTGATTATAATTGAAATAGAGTAATGTATTTCAAATTGCAACATTATATAAGTTCCAGTAAAAAAATTTGGATTAAAAGCAACTAAGGTATTTAATATGTCAATAAATGATGCACTTTTATGTGTTTATGAATATAACCTTTTGCTAATAAATGTATACATGTATTACTTTTATTACATTTGTAGGTTGGTATGCGTAAAAGAGGTCAATGATCATTGTCTATTATATGGATATCAGATTCAAACTTACATATTTATGTGAGCTCCAATTTAAATTTTAAGATCTGTCTATTTATGTGTAATATGAGGTAAATAGTGCGTTCTATATGCAAAAAGTTGAAAGCTATATATGTAATATTTGCTGCTATTAAATGCAAACAAATTTTACTTTGATTCTCAATTGACACATTTGGTAAAAAAAGTCAAATATTAATTTGATGAATGCAAGCGTAATACCTTTCTAAAAAATAAAATGTGAAGAATTTTATATTGGAAATAGGGGCTTTAGGAATTTTAGTTTTGAGGGCAGTGCTTCAGTAAATTGCTAGGACATTGATTACTTTTGACAGAGAGGATTTGCAATCATTTAGCATTAAAACATCCCATAATTAATGTGATTTTAATTGAAATAAAGTCGAAAAATTCAAATTACAGTCATATACAAGTTTTCAATTAACTTTCAAGGATAAAAAGTTCCAATGGCGTTTAATATGGCAATAAATGGTGCCTTTTATATGTATATTATTTTTGCTAATAATTGGATTTGTATATTAGCTTTATTTCCAATTCATAAATTTGGCAAGCATAGTAACTTTGGTAAATGATTGATGTCTATTAAATAGGTATAAAACACTAAATAAATATATGATTACGCATGAACTGTGTAGGTGCATGTGGACATACTGCTATATTTATGTCACATGTTTGTACAATAAAAAGGCAACCAAGACCAAACTGTGCTAGGATCTAAGTGGAAATTCTAATCCCATGAGATTTCTTCTTTAATCTTTGAATGGTATAAATTATGATTTTTAAAGGTTAAGATTTTACTATTGAAGTACACTATAGTGCAATGATATTACACCAATTGTGACAAGTTTACGTACTTCACTGCTTTCTCCAGTAAAGACAATAGTTGGCTTTTTCTATACGCATGTGGATTAATTATTTCTTTAAAAGAAAGTCTCATTTGGGTTTATGATATCATACAAAGCATTAATACAACAGTAATAGCATCACTAGAGGTGAGTTTGTGAAATTTTAATAGTATTTGCAGTAGATGCAATCTTACGAGTTCTTTATAGAACAATGTACCAATGAGATATTCAAACATAGCAAGGGCTTAGGTGTGGAATTCCTACTCAACAACACATGGAGCTCTACTCAGGCGCATCAAATGCAGATGATTAGTCAACAAGGTGTGGTCATGAAAAGGAAATTTGGGCCAATCCTCCATTTTAATTTACATACCAAGGATTTCACATAGCCGCACGAAGATAAAATTTGTAGGATTAGATAACTTATTGAATATTCATATCATATTGGTCATGTTTGTCCAGGGCTTCTTTTACCTCTTTATTTGTATGTTATAGGCGTTGAAATTTGAGCTATTCTATTTAGATTTTATAAAACACTTCTTTACGTTATATATATTAAATGTTGCAATAATTAACTCAGTAGCAATTTCAATCGAACTGTATGACACCTTTGGTCGAAATATCAGACCATATTAGTAATTTACGGACTGAAGTCAGATATTAGATTTGATTATTTCAATGCTGAAATCAATTTTTACTTTTGTTATTCAGGATTTTGAGTTTTATTCTAATTTAATACATATTAAGTGGAATATTATGCTTTACAATTGTTAAATAAGAACATAAAATTATAACCACTGTTCAGATAATCACGTAGATTATTGCCTGCGGCTAGGAAGTACGGTGATACATACGAGTGTTTGTTGTACCAAGGAGGTGAGATGGCATGTGCGCTTCTTGCAAGCATAATAAATGGCTTGGATTTAAGGCGAGCACAAGAAATACAAAGAACACATGAGCGGACTGCAAGAAATGTGCTACAAGAACGGGACAAGCAGGATTGACGATGATGATATAACAAATTGTAAGGTAAGCTTAAGTAATAAAATTCAATCATGGTAGGTTCTAAATTCAAGGATATGCTGAAATAAGCTACCGATCAGTTTCCCTTTTTAGAAATGTATCTTTGTTCCTGCTTTTCCTTTTAAGTAATATGCACTCTTTTAATTTCTATTTGATCTATCTATTTTCATGTTCTGAATTAAAAAAGAAAACTCATTTTTAAATGTTTGTAGTGTAATCAAGGTAGATGTGAGAATTAATAATGTACTGGACATTCATTTTGGTGTAGGTGATATAAATTACCGAAGATGCAGTGCATGCTTATTGCATGAAAATGTAGACAAATGTGATTCATTTTTAAAGCGTTGTATTTCTGCCTTTAATGATGTATGTAAATGTCGATGCTATTCATATAAAGTTAGGATGCATGTTAGCATGTAGCATGTAGCATGTTGACGTACAGTTGAATATAATTCAAGATAGTTTGTAATGTCATTTATTTTTTTATATGGTTAAAAATTTGTGGATAGGAAAATGGTTTAAAAGATTCATATTACATACTACCAGTACGAAGGCACGTCCGATGGACTTGTACATAGATAAATGTTACCAAAGCTGGAAATGTGTTAAACCATGGACTGTTCCAATCTAGTGTGGTTATTTGTTGAAAGATTTCTAATTTGTTGTACGAAAGGACAACACTGTGCAAGTGAGGAATAGTAAATAAATAGACTAACCTACAGGCCATAATGGATATAAATTATTTTACACGATCCCATGTCTATTGGTGTTATGAGGAACAGAGCAATGAAAAACCAAATCAAGGTAACATAAGAAGCAGAATAGAAATAAGTATATAATAATGGGAAAGGAGAGCGCGTATATTTATTTATTATTGAAGAGGAATACAGCTTGGCGAAAGCAATAAAGTGGAGGAAAAACTTTAATTAGGCAAAAGGTTGGATGGAAACGTAAGAATAGACAAAAAGTATGACTTAGAGCATCTCCAACAACATTCAGATCCGGAATATTACAACACGTAATATTCAGCTGAATATTACGTGTTGTTCCCAACGGTTAATTTTTTTTGTTCCGTCACGAGCCTATTTTATCGGCTCGTGACGTCGCGAGCCTATTTTATCGGCTCGCAACGTCGCGAGCCTATTAAATCGGCTCGCGACAAAGGAAAAAATTTGTCCATTTCTGTTGTCGCGAGCCGATTTAATAGGCTCGCGACTTCGCGAGCCGATAAAATAGGCTCGCGACGTCACGAGCCAAAAAAATCGGCTCGTGGGACCAATTCCAAATTCGGAATTGGCCCCGTAATATCTTGTTGAATATTACTGAACGTAATACTTGTTGGATGTCTTTTTCCTCAAATTCACGATTCAGAGTATGAATCGAAGCTTTGTTGGAGATGCTCTTATAAAGCATATACAACCAGCCAGGATATAATGTCAGCAATAATATACAGACTCTTAATTTACCAAAAAAGGACTATACTATGAACAGATAAAAATGGCACTAAAAAGTGAAACGAAAAGAGCAGCAGCATATCCGTTACATCTATTATACTGGAAGAAAATTATGAAAAAAGAAATTGATAAAAGTACCCAACTGAAAAATAAGCTAAATCTAATATATAGAAGCTGAAATTTTAAAGTTGTATCAAAAATCCAACGTTATTTTGTATTAAAACAAAGATGCAAAAAAAAAAAGTGATAAAAGAATGCAACTGACAAATAACCAAAATGTCATTAAAAAATTGAAAATTTAAAGGTCCTTCAAAAATACAATCGTTATTTTGCCTTAAAAAAAATGACAGTAGTAGAATAACATACTGAAATTAATGAACAAATAAATGGCATATTATGTGGAAAGCATTGGGTACTAATTTATGAATAAAATAAACAGTATCTTCGGTCCTTCATCACTTATTTATAAGAAAAAAAAGCACTGAGTTTCCAAAGCCACTGCAGTCCAACCCTTTCGTTTTTGAAAATTGTTTGCCGTTCGCTTCTCCTTCAGTGGTTGTTTTTTGAGCTTGACCTCACAATATCTGCTTTGGCAATTCCTCTAAGCCCTGGTTCATAGAAAAAAGGAATATTAGGAGCATAACAGACGTGTGTAGTTTTGGTAGTAGACTATAATGCAAATAGATATGGTACCAAATAAAAACATGGATACTTCATACAACTGAAAATAAATGCTTTGTATTTCAGTGTTGTTGCCTTTTATACCATATGAAAAGCAATTTAGTTAAATTTTATTGATCCACCACGTGTAAATCAAAGTTGTAAAAAATTAAAATGATTTTTAAAACTAATCACAAAATCTATGTTCAATTACCACCTTTTTATTCATATTTTCATTTATAACATTAATTAATGTTGGAATTTTGTCCAATTTCCACCCCAAAAAAACCCGCAAATTATACTGGTTATGCAGTAAAAAAGAATATAAATCCATTTTGTATGTTTAAACTGAAGAAAATTTGATCTAAATTTTCTTTCAGTGTAATATAGTAGTTTTCATCAGTTAAAACTATTATTACCGCAAAATCTAAACTTTTTATAAGGTTTTTTTGGGATCTTACAAAATGACATTGAAGCCTACATAATATTGTAGTTTTTAATGAGTACATACAAAATCAACAAATGAACATTTTGTGCAAATGTGAATGGGATCAATTTATTTTACAAAATATTAAAAAAGCATATGTTTTCATATGCTGGATGTGACCAAAATTATTTTTGAACAAATAAGTTGTTTACCTTCGAACGGTATTTCCGCAGCCTTATAACATTTATAAGTGAGTACAACATAGCAGTAAGAACCTATTATCAACTTTTTCTTCCTTACGAAAACTCATAACTCTACTGTAAAATTGAGCTCTGAGTCCACTTCATTCAACTTGAATCTCTTTTCTGCATCCAATCGCATTCCTGCAAGGATTCTTTCATTTCTTTTTAACCACGTATGACGGATAATAGTAACAACAATGGTGAAAGCTAGATCTTTGGATTTTCATTTCTGATTGAAACACATTGATGCGACTCAACTCCGGAAGCAAAGTAGGTTTAAGAATGGCTGAAATCTGGATTTTGGTCATTGCTTGTGCTCATAGGTATCAAGGAGACGAAACTGTGGTTCAGTCCTATTGTTGGTTGTCCTGACTGGAACTGTAATAACAATAAAGAGACAAAATTTCAGCTCCTCCTAATGCAATATGTAAAATTTGGAAGAAAATCCATAGCACCTGGGCTTTTTTGATTGATCTATAGGAAAAAAGTGTTTCTTCAATCTCATGAAATAGCAAATAATTCATTACAACAGTTACTATTTTGTTGCAATTGAAAAGGAAATCTCTTACTTTCTTCTAACGTTTAAAAAGTAAAATAGGAATTTTATTACTGTGCTAACTAAAAAAAAATGGTAACTGAACATGTTAATCAAGAATGAAATACCCCTTATTCATCTTCCCGGTTATAAGCCGTAAAAAATTCTAACCATGTGTAAGGAATGGTTTTCATGCATGGAAGTATTACCTAAGGAAGCATGGAAACAAATCATTTTTTTTTCATGAATTAAATGAATGTATACATAGAAATTTTATGCTAATTTTTGTTTCTCTTAATGTCAGTACATTTCATGCTATTGATGTTTTAGATTATTTTTTTTTCATTCGTAAAACAGAAAAAGTATATTGGTTGTTATATTTTATAGTGCATTGGAAAGAAAAGATATCCGCAATACCATCACCTCCATAGTTGTTGTTATTGATAACAGCTCTACATTTAATAATCATGATTAAACTTATTCCACTTTCTTCTGAGTGTTTAGAAATAATGTGCAGCCTCAACCTGCCACACAACATGAAATTTAGAGTATATTCATACGCTGCATTTTGTTATGGATACTTTCCCCAAACAGTATGTGATACAAATGACTAAGAGTTCATCTATAAGTGCAGAGCTACATGCCAAAATTTTGATCAAGAGTTGAGTAAATAATCGACTTAATTTACATTAGTTGGTTAGTTTATTTGTGTTTTGCTATACCTTCAATTTATAATATAAAGTCAACCATGTTATCTACAATTAAAATATAAACTTTTTTCTTTTATAAATCCGGAATATAAAAGAATAGGAATATGTACAGAAAGGAATACACCAATCATGTATACTAAATGATTAAAAATTAACTAAAATTTGATTTCTATATACATTTATTGCATGCAGGCGACAATGGCAATCTATGAAAGTTCTTAACATAATTCATGATAGGATGTGATCAAGGATACTTAAATCACATCAAATTATCAATGAGACACGTAAACAACTACCTTAAACAATATTATGAATAGTTGTTATTACATATTAAATTAAATATTAGTAATGTTGGACCAAATTAAGCAAAAAAAATCAACATATCTCATAAATAAGCATACCATTAAAGATAAGCTTCTACTGATGGTGTAAATCTTGTATGGAAATCTTACATCACAAAGCATGGAAATAAGTCCTATGTGTTTTTCCAAGTTTATAGGATTGTATTACAACATTTCCATGTTAATTTTATTTTTCTCCTAATGTCAATACACTTTGCGTTGTTCTCCATGATTATGTATATAATGTCAGAAATGAAATTTATATTAAATGTCATATTTAAGAGTTCATAAGAGGAAAAAAACTTGGTCAATATTATCGCATATATGTATAGAAGCTTTTAAAGTAAACAAACCTCTATATTCAATAAGCATAAAGACTGATGGTTATTACTTTTAAAAGTTCAGCATTCAGGAAGAATGCAGTTTCAATTTGTTGTATGGTGTGAAATTTGGGATACTTGTTCCTGTTCTTTATCAAATCTAAAATACAGAAGATATTCTTTTTTCCATATAGTATTATATGGTATAAGATATTCTTTTTTCCATCTAATATTATAGGGTACAAAATGAAGATATACTGATACTTGAATATAACAAATTACATAAAGATAAAGAAATGTGCAAAATGATGATCAATAGGTAAATATTTTATTTTCATAATTTACTTCATTTATAAAATCTATTTATGTTCTCTTTCCTATAATTTGATGTATAAATTGCTCATGCTATCATCAATGTAAATATATAGTTTTTTTATCTGTCCTAGTTTTATAATATAAACGATAACAAATTGTGTCAATAAAAAGGAGAAAACACAAAATACATGTACTATTAATTAAAACTTACACAAAAAAAGATACGCGACATGTGTGATGCACATGCGCAGGTGTAAATGTATTAAAAACACTAATTGCAAGGTTTTCGAATACTTAAAAATGACTTTGAAGTATATTTAATTTCGCATTTTACTATTGTGCAAGATGCACAAATAAGTTTTTTTCAAAAAATGTGAAACGGACTAAGTCATTTGAGGAAGTAATAAAACATAGCAGGATCATAAAAATAACTTTGATCAAATAATCAAAAGCACTTAGACTAAACATTTTTTTGTAGATATGACAAACAAATAATCAACATAATTACCCTTATATATCCAAGTCTTTCTGGATTTAATTCTTCCATAATCATAGCTATGTATTTTTCTCCTTTTTTCCTTTAACCTCAATAGCTTGTTTGTAGATGCAGTTGATGTTAATATATGGAAAAACAGAATTTCAAATTTAAAGTGCATCACTTAAAAATACAATTATACTAATTTATGCATATGAGCATACTTTTGACAAAATGGAAGGTATTACTTGGTTTTACTGTCTCATTATGCGCACCCATCCAATTGAAATCATACTAAAAGTCATTAACCATATTTCTAACTAAAATAAATAATTTTAGTCAAAATAATCTTACACGAAAATATTTCATATTGTAGCACATTACATTCTAAAGATTTGTTATTTGAATTTTGAATACGCAAATAACTTACGTCTTTCACCTCAACTTCCATGTTGAGAAAATTGTTTTTATAAAACACTTCATAAATTTTTATATATTTACATATAAACCAATACCTAATGAGGCCAAAAATAACTAAAGTTAACTCTAGAGGAACTGTTTAAGTTTGGCAATTCAACAGTCCATGTAACATTTTAAAATTTAATGCATCACATAAACAAATACTTCCATCTACATTATATCAATATGACAACTAATGAAGGCTAAAAGAAGGTATAGTAAGATACCATTACATAAAAAGAAGGTAAGAGACCAATGTCTACATTTTTTAAATCATAAACATGCCCCATAAGCATATGCCTTCTTCACTGCAGATTACAACAGAACGATAGTGTAGGCAAAGATATTTGAAAGAAACTATTATGGAGTACATCAGCAAAAGAACTACAAATCATCATTTGTAATAGCAGTTTATGAATACCAACTAACGGTCTCTAAATAAGATAATAAATAATATACTTAAATGGCATCATATAAAATAGAAAATAAGCAGTAAAATAAAGATCATGGTCAATGGAATGCAACAACTAAGCAACCCTATCCTTGCATTTTGTCAGAATGAAATCCAAACAAGTAAATGGGGAAGTGAAATTTTATTATGGAAGAAGATAATATAAATAAACTGTTACTATGTTAGACAATCGAAATAAGGTACAATCATGTAGTAGATAATATCATAGTGAGGCTGTAGTTAAAAAAAATAGTATATTAATGAAGATGTTACTGGCTAAACCTCATGTTTGCGTAAAGATGTAAGTAATGTAACAAAATAATATGATTGAACTGCCCTATAAACAGAGAAAGATACATAAAATAAAAGGGTGAAATACCTGAGTTTTGGAGGGACTGAAAAGAAAGTTTCGTGATCATCCTTCATCAACTCGTTCCACTGCAGTGAACACCGAATTTATGTTCTAAGGCATACTTGGGTCGACGAACTTCACATATACCAAGCTATCAGCTTTTAAAGGTTAACAATCTAAACAAAAATTGCTTCTTCTTATAAGATGTTGACTAAAGAACATCAGCCACCACTTAAAAGGAAAAGAAATATCTGAGTTTTGATCGTTGTTTTTGCCTTCAGATGAATAAGTTTTATAAATTTATTGCTCTAATTAGTCATTGTATAAATTCTGTTCGTCTCATCCTTACTGTCAAACAAAGAAATCAAAAAATATTGGACATTCTCCAATCTCGAAAACACAGATACATGCAGTATGTAAAAAAATCATTAAAGAGTGTGTATGAGGAGAAAATCAGACACAGTGAAGAAGGGACTAAAACAAATAACAACAGCAACAAACGCAGGCAAGTTTGTCAAATTTGACGCAACTTCATCGAAAGGAGATTCGACCTGTGTAAAAAAAATGTTGAATGAGTGATAGCTGATATCCCTTCAAGGGTGACTTGAAAAATGTGTCGTCGCTTTAACAGGAAAAAAGATGGCATCTTGCGAGGTGGATATTGTAGGAAATACACAACCGAGTATGTCTTTTAGCTTCTCCAGTCACGTTCGAGCTTCACCAATCTTTGTTCTGCTTCACCATCCATGAGTATCAAGAGGACGAAAGAAGGTTTGACCATTTTGAATTTAAAATTGATTTGTTGTTTTGTATTTGATTCCAAATCCTTAATCATTGCATATGCCTCAAATGATCATGAGTTTGGCTATTTTGTTAATTTTTTAATTGAACCTACAAAATTGGTTAATTGAATTTTGATTTTCCAATTAGTTTGTGTCCTATAGAGAAGACAAAGGGTGTTCGGCTGTGAAAATGAAAGATGAGATTAAAGACTTTACCTTTTCCAGGTAAATTCACAGAAAATTTGTTTTTTCGATTTTTATTTTTATTTTTATTAGACCTTCCTTTGATATAATTTTTTCACTCTTTGTCTCATTTCAACCGTATGCCTCTTTTGCAGAAGTCAAAATAGTTGTAACTGATAGTCTTTTATAATTTATTTTCCCAAAACATATAACTACGGTGAAGGTTAGATCCAAATTTGAACAATTCTTTTTTTAAAACTTCATTTCTGCAATTTTTTATTTGTGATCATTGTGTCTATTTATTTGTTCCTTTATTTAAACAACTCCTAGATTTGTAGGTTGACTTACTTTACACTGTATTCCTTTATTTGTTCCTCTTATTGATGCATTTAATGTATTTGTGGAAATTACATTAGTTATTTTCATTATTATTCTTCAGCAGTTGGTATATATTGGTCATTATGAAGCAAGATGCATAAATTTTCTAACAGTTAATATGTCAAACTAAAATAGGTATATTAGAAGTAACTAAATTATACATCTTACTTAGTACTGTTGTGTTTGTATTGCATCAAACTGCGACCAAAGGCTAAACAGTAAAATATTTTTCATTTGAATTAACTGTACCTTTCCCAATGCCAGTTATTTTAGTAAACAAGTGGGGAGCAAGGGTAGGAATAAATGGAAAGAAAGTTCAACCCTTTAAAAGGGATGCAATGGATGTAATCTGACTAACTTGAAGTGTTAATAGGCTATAATATTGGAAATGCAGAATAAGTTGTTTACAAATATGTTGTCCCATCCAAAAATATAATTAATAAATTCGCATTTCTTATTACTAAACTCAGACCATACTGTATAAGTTGTAGTTAAGAATCAGGGTCTGATACTATTGTATTGTAACAAAGTTTTGTTCTTGAATTGTTTTAAATTTATTACAAATCATTGTTTGCACATTTATTTGAACTGCTGAGAATTTATATCCCAATTGCTTACCCAAAAAGAAAGAGTTGGACCGCTTTTTTCATTGTTACCTCAACAAGTTATTGTTTTTCTTTTGGACTTCGTTTTTATATATAATTGACTATCACAATTCAAATCCCAACGTTTATTGCATAGTTAGAAGTCCAACTTATCTGCATAACTATTCAAGCCACTAATTTATCGTTTTCAGCATTATCCAAGAACTTGATCATGTACAAAGTGTGATTATTTATGATTTCTTTTATCATTTTCTTTTTCTCTATAAGCAATTAAGCCATACTATGCTATTATATTTTAGATTTCTGCAAATCCTCCTCAAAATTACATTTCTTAATAAATGTGTCTGAATATTTAGGTGTTGGATTGTGAATGGTTAATGAATGCTCTAAAGCATCAAGATGTTTTCATTCAATTAAAAGCACTGTCATGGATTTCATTGCATAAATTGTCACCATGCCCACCCTAAGAAATGCAGAAGGAGAGTGAGGTAAATATTGCATCTACCTAAGATGAATCTTTTCATATGTAATTAGTTTATCATTTCGATGCTATCGTCGACTCATAAAATGCAGGTTCAGTGCAGCTTAGTGATGGAACAACACATTAAAAAAACAAAGTCTCAACAAGGTAAGTAATACTATTGCCTTCATTAAACTTATTTTGTTGGATACTAACTATAATTGAATTATATGCTAAAACTGATTATACATACTTTTAGCCTTGAAAAACTCAAAAATTAATGTGATTATAATTGAAATAGAGTAATGTATTTCAAATTGCAACATTATATAAGTTCCAGTAAAAAATTTAGGATTAAAAGCAACTAAGGTATTTAATATGTCAATAAATGATGCACTTTTATGTGTTTATGAATATAACCTTTTGCTAATAAATGTATACATGTATTACTTTTATTACATTTGTAGGTTGGTATGCGTAAAAGAGGTCAATGACCATTGTCTATTATATGGATATCAGATTCAAACTTACATATTTATGTGAGCTCCAATTTAAATTTTAAGATCTGTCTATTTATGTGTAATATGAGGTAAATAGTGCGTTCTATATGTAAAAAATTTGAAAGCTATATATGTAATATTTGCTGCTATTAAATGCAAACAAATGTTACTTTGATTCTCAATTGATACATTTGGTAAAAAAAATCAAATATTAATTTGATGAATGCAAGCGTAATACCTTTCTAAAAAATAAAATGTGAAGAAATTTATTTTGGAAATAGGGGCTTTAGGAATTTTAGTTTTGAGGGCAGTGCTTCAGTAAATTGCTAGGACATAGATTACTTTTGACAGAGAGAATTTGCAATCATTTAGCATTAAAACGTCCCATAATTAATGTGATTTTAATTGAAATAAAGTCGAAAAATTTAAATTACATCCATATACAAGTTTTCAATTAACTTTCAAGGATAAAAAATTCCAATGGCGTTTAATTTGGCAATAAATGGTGCCTTTTATATGTATATTATTTTTGCTAATAATTGGATTTGTATATTAGCTTTATTTCCAATTCATAAATTTGGCAAGCATAGTAACTTTGGTAAATGATTGATGTCTATTAAATAGGTATAAAATAGGTATAAAACACTAAATAAATATATGATTACGCATGGACCGTGTTGGTGCATGTGGACATACTGCTATATTTATGTCACATGTTTGTACAATAAAAAGGCAACCAAGACCAAACTGTGCTAGGATCTAAGTGGAAATTCTAATCCCATGAGATTTCTTCTTTAATCTTTGAATGTTATAAATTATGATTTTTAAAGGTTAAGATTTTACTATTGAAGTACACTATAGTGCAATGATATTACACCAATTGTGACAAGTTTACGTACTTCACTGCTTTCTCCAGTAAAGACAATAGTTGGCTTTTTCTATGCGCATGTGGATTAATTATTTCTTTAAAAGAAAGTCTCATTTGGGTTTATGATATCATATAAAAGCATTAATACAACAGTAATAACATTACTAGAGGCGAGTTTGTGAAACTTTAACAGTATTTGCAGTAGATGCAATCTTACGAGTTCTTTATAGAACAATGTACCAATGAGATATTCAAACATAGCAAGGGCTTAGGTGTGGAATTCCTACTCAACAGCACATGGAGCTCTACTCAGGCGCATCAAATGCAGATGATTAGTCAACAAGGTGTGGTCATGAAAAGGAAATTTGGGCCAATCCTCCATTTTAATTTACATACCAAGGATTTCACATAGCCGCACGAAGATAAAATTTGTAGGATTAGATAACTTATTGAATATTCATATCTTATTGGTCATGTTTGTCCAGGGCTTCTTTTACCTCTTTATTTGTATGTTATATGTGTTGAAATTTGAGCTATTCTATTTAGATTTTATAAAACACTTCTTTACGTTATATATATTAAATGTTGCAATAATTAACTTAGTAGCAATTTCAATCGAACTGTATGACACCTTTGATCGAAATATCAGACCATATTAGTAATTTACGGACTGAAGTCAGATATTAGATTTGATTATTTCAATGCTGAAATCAATTTTTACTTTTGTTATTCAGGATTTTGAGTTTTATTCTAATTTAATACGTATTAAGTGGAATATTATGCTTTACAATTGTTAAATAAGAACATAAAATTATAACCACTGTTCAGATAACCACGTAGATTATTGCCTGCGGCTAGGAAGTACGGTGGTACATACGAGTGTTTGTTGTACCAAGGAGGTGGGATGGCATGTGCGCTTCTTGCAAGCATAATAAATGGCTTAGATTTAAGGCGAGCACAAGAAATACAAAGAACACATGAGCGGACTGCAATAAATGTGCTACAAGAACGGGACAAGCAGGATTGACGATGATGATATAACAAATTGTAAGGTAAGCTTAAGTAATAAAATTCAATCATGGTAGGTTCTAAATTCAAGGATATGCTGAAATAAGCTACCGATCAGTTTCCCTTTTTAGAAATGTATCTTTATTCCTGCTTTTCCTTTTAAGTAATATGCACTCTTTTAATTTCTATTTGATCTATCTATTTTCATGTTCTGAATTAAAAAAGAAAACTCATTTTTATTGGCAATTTATACCATAAAACGACTTGGACATACTTCTTTTCTATACCTATAAATTTATGTTTCATGTCACAAAACAGGCTTACATGTTCTATTTACTTCTAGGTGGGCATTCAAACATGGTTCAACTTTGGCGATCATTTTTTGCAATCTTCTTACTTCAGTTGTATTCTTAGTTAGTTTCAGTCATGTCCGACAGTGACAAAAGGATCCAACTCAAGATTCCAACCCTGTTTTTGCCGTGGAAGAAAATTGGAGGTATAACTTCTACTACTACTACTTTACATAGATTAAAATATTACAGTAACTGTGTCTTGTATTGTCACTCTTCATTACCCACTAATGAATAGTTATGTAGGTCTTGCTAATATTGTATCTACATTTCTACATAGTGTATTATTGGTAAACAGATTTTGTATTACATTTACTTTTGTAACATCAAACATATCGTTGGTTTATCTAGGATTTGGCATTATTTCATTATTGGTGATCGTAGATTCGTACATACTAGGTTAAGTGTTTTATGATTTAACCACACAATTATTTTTTGTGCATGTTTCATAAGCACATGCTTTAGAATTCATACATAGCTGTAGTTGTACCCATGGCTTTAACCTCGATATATGAATTTTTGATCGATGTGATGTTTGCTGCATATATACAAAATTGAATTCACACATATATGTAAAAAAAAATATATGCTATTATTTTGTGTAATAAGTTTGGCGTCTCTATAATCCACCAGTTTCGTGAATTACATAACATTGATTTCATGGGTTATTTTTTAATTCCAATTGGAATTTGCATTACAACGGGGTAATCTCATATCAATGGTATCATATGTAATTATCTGATAAATTTAATACACCAGTTATCATTCACTGTTTAATTATCAGTTCATGCAAATTGAGCAAGCCTTTAAGATTGAATATCTGTTTTTCTGGTCCTGGGTTAGCATGGACTATAAATTTTTGATCTTTGTTTTAAGAAATTAGGTTATGTCATAGTCAAGGTTAGGTATCAATTTACCTCACAATCTCGGACTTATGTAATTTTAGGGATTTTTTTTGTCAATTAAGAAATCTTTGTTACCGGTTGCACTGCATTTTCAATCTTCTATCCCAACTGCTAACATTCAAAATACAGTTACATGCAACTGAGATCGCAAATTCAAATCTGCCTAATTGCAAAAGCTAATGTTTTATACTGAAAATTCTTACAAATAAATATGATTATAAGTTTAATTAGGAAGGAGCAGATACTCATTAATTTCTTATTCGTAAATTAAAGTATTGACAATATCAGACAACTATATTTCTTTATACATGCAACTTTTATATTAGTATAATCTTCCATTATCCTCTGAGAGTCCATTCAGCCATAGTATCAGCTTCACGTACGCCTATCTGTGGCTTCAGCTGAATAGAGTCAGTTATATTTGCGTCTATCTATGCTTCAACTCGCCCTAGGGTAATAATGCAAACTACCCATGGCATATCAATTACTATCTTGAATATTGTTCCTTTCATATTAGCAGCATTTTATTACTACCGGAAGGGCCACCTCACTGTAATGTGCACCCAACTGCACGAACATCCCCATTTAGATCTGTATTAGTGAATACGAGTGGAAATTCTGAAGATACAAAATGTGCATCATGGTCATCTGCTTCATTCCCACTCCATATTCTTTCGCATGAATTACTAAAGTATTGTTGTCCACATCATGCTCCTCAAATATCTTCATATATTTTGTTTTACCTGTTCTCTTTAGTGGATCAACTTCTTAAATTCCACTTGGGATTGATTCTTTTTCTTCAACCATGGTTTATAATTATCATCAAAGACAAGATCGAAGTGCACTTTCATAGCCTGTTTCTGGCAAAAAATCTGAATATTAAAGATAATACAATAAAATTACCATCCACATGTCACTAACTGTGTGTTTATCAACTCAATAGAACTGTATGTAAGGTTTAGTATTAATACAGAAAATAGCAAGTTACTTTCAAGGGAACTCATTACCGTTAAACATTACTTTTATCACTCACTATGTTTGTATGCTTTACATATATACACTACATATACACATATTTGTTTATCTTATTTCTAATTGTTTTACAGATATATGAGAGCTATGACAAGTAATATTTTCATCTACCGATGTGATTTACATTTTTAATGTTCCATAATAATTTGTGTACAACTCAAATTTAAAATAATATTTCTATTATATTCTCCAATTTTGTGCGTAGGCCATTGAAAATTTTGTTTCTTCATCCCAAAAATTTACAAAAACAGTTTTGAATGCAATAGCATTTTCCCTTCTCATAAGTATGTTATTCTAATTTGTTAACTGTTGTAATATATTTTATGTATTAGCAACAGAGAACTTCGTGTTTTGAACTATCAATATATTGTAATTGATATGGTTGGTTAAGGGAATGAGAGTTGTAATTATTGATCCCATCATGTATGAATATAACCTATAACAGTCATCAATGGAAAAAGGTTAACATGCATATTTGAATGTCATGTAAAAAAAGGCTTTTGTCCTAACGACTACTTTGTAAACTTCTTTGACACCTAATGTTATATTTATGCATGAGAAACCGTAAGTAGTAGCAAGGCACAATCGTGATCTAACTTATGAGTCAATTATATGTAACTAAATCATATGATTTGTTTCCGTATGTTTATAACTAAGATTCTGTCAAATGAATCCTTCAATTTTCGTTGGAGACAAACTAATATAATGCTATACACTTAAATACGTGTAAAAATTTGAAATATAGCTCAAAGCTCAATTTTATTTCTACGCTATAAATTTTCGATTTAAATATTTTCCGTTCATTCTGTTTGTTGCCTTATTTCAACCTACAGCATATCATAATGCATCCATTTCTCTCAATTTTTTGCTTATTCGTTGGTTGTTATTTATTTACTCTTTCTGAAATAGTTAGTTGTCCTGAGATGATAACATGTTCATACATTTTGTTGTTTTAGTTTAATAACCAAGACTGATTATTTGTATGTTTTAACTCTATTCTCACTTTAGCAAATCATAGTTGGTAACTTCCAATCTATCACAATTCGTTAGTTTCATATTTTTTTCATCTTTTAGATCTACAACTATAAAAGGGTTATGCTGCTAGAATTCTACATTGGCTACATTGCCCTTTCTACACCTTCTCTGTAGTTTACACCTCCATGTAACTGCAGCTTTCTTTGATCAGTTCATGTCATTTTACTCATCAAAGTGGATCTAAATTTTTTCGTGCAATCTTCTTTTTTTAACCGCGTGATATATTTCAGCTTTTTCAATCATAATTGTGATACATTTTGTGAACATTTCAACAATTTGGTCAAAAAAGTTTCTTATACTTAACAGTAACTTTTCTTTAATTTGAATGCTAACACAGGTTGTCAGCAACTTGGTTATACTGACTAATACGATTTTATAAATTATTTTGACTTCTGCATTTAGTATCGATATCCATGTCTTTATGTTTTTTATACATCCTTTTGTATTTCCATTTTAAGTTCTTCATATTTATGTACAATTTTTTAATTCTTTTCTTAAGTCTGTTGACATTGTTCGCTCATTATGTACTATGCAAGCATGTACATGTATCCACTTATTAAAAATGTGTTGGTTGTTATTTCATATCTTTTACTGCTTTAGTCTACAGTCAATCACCTATCTGGAATGTCAATTATGCATTTTTTGATATTATTATTAAGACATATTGCACACATTTACTTTACAGTAACACCATTATTATGTTCAATTCTCTGTTGATAACCATTTAAACTAGCCAGAAATAATACAAATCATATACTATACTTCAACATAAAATATGAAACGCCTAATTCAACACTCTTTCACTACGTCTGTCAACTTTCAAAGTCAAAGGAAACTGTGATTCATTTTCCTTTGACATCATCACCTCACGATTTTGTGGATAGACTATGCTGTAATTTAATCCAATGTTTATCCTAATCGATCCGTAATTATGCCAAATAAAAGCTATGTTTCTTTTTTACGCATCTCTTGGACTGCTATTTTCAGATTCTAATTTTTGTTACAATATTTATCCCAATTGAATTTTAATTTTAAGAATATATTATTTTTTAGTCTCTATTCAACTAAAAATTCATAAATACAAATTATGAACATGTTATACTAATTTGCATTACATGGAAATAAAGTATAAATCTTTTTTGGATTATCTGTTGTGCTTATCAATAGAAATAATATTGTCCTCATGCTGTCTCATCCAGTCTGGAATCATATCCATTGTTTAGGAGTCAATCTTGTATCACTATGCTAAGCCAATTATTATTAATTTATTTCCCAAATATAAGCAACAGTAGGTTTTAATAAACCACATCTTTCGGTCTTTGCCTCATCGATGCTGAACTGTTACGGATTCATTTGTCCCCAAATCCATTTCAAAGGGACAGAGGTGTGAACACATTTGAATATGTTGCAAACTAAAAATTAAAGCGAACCTCTGATCAGCTTTTAATAAAATTGTGTTATTTCGATCTTAACAAAGAGCTATTATATTAATTAACAGTGATAAATTTAAATATAGGTTTAACATACTTTATTTTCTACTGCTCGGGATGAAGCAATGTATGCAATATGACCGACTTGTGCTATTGTTTGCGCCAATTGCAAAATTATATGCTTGGTTATGTAATTTTTAGCCTATGACATGCCCTATTTTTATAATATTTAGCAACTGTTGACTATGTATGCCTTCATAACGGTCCTCCTTCACCATCATATACACACAAATAATTAATGTATTATGGTTAGTATTTAATATGTTCCTCTAAACTAAGATTTAAATAGAAATCCCAACATTTTAGTTTCCATTCTAATGAAGAGTTGTTTTTGTAAACCATAATTTGCGGAGGAAGTTGAATCCAGTTAGGAAAGCAATGGAGTTCAGTCGGTAGACGAAGCCGGTGTCTATAGTAGAGGGGAAAAAGTTGGTTGGAGAATTGATGGAGTTTAATCGCAAGACAGAAGCCGTTTATAGGAAAGAGGTAAGAGCAGGTAGTAGAAGACTGAGTGGAGAACGTGGGTATGTTGCAGAAGGGAGGGAAAAAAATGAAGAAAGTGGGGAAGAATTTAATAGGTAATGGGACACACGATAATACAATTTTCAAATGACGTTTTAAAAATAACTTGATAAAGCGGTATTCTGAATTGCGAGATTGTCAGATTTCCACATCAGCAATAGAAGGATCATGCTTTACAATTTATATTGTTGTTGGTTGCTGAACTGAACATGATTCAACATTGTTCATTGCTTATTCATTGAATGTATGCTCATTAATACATTATATGTTAAGTTCTTTACCTATGTTGGTTGTTGGTAAGCTTAATATTATTTATTGCTTATACACTGCGTGTAACTCATTTATACATTGTATGGTGCTATGTGGTTTATACATTGCTATGGATTTATTGAAGCTTAATCACTGTATATTGCATGAAAACAGAATAGCAGTAAGACTGTTTTAGTGCTTTAGTTTATTGCATGATATCACTACGTCACATTTTGTTTGAATAATTAGCATTCTTGCTTCTCCAAGTACAGAGTGCAAGCAAGCATATTTGTGTCATCTGTGTGCTACTGTAGTTCATACTCTTATCATTCACTTCTGTCTAACTTCTCATTCCATATGCTATGCAACTTCATGATCCCATGTTATCATTTAACAAACATAAGTGCATAAAAACTTATGTCCACCATATGATTATTAACTATATCTATCTTTAACTGATCTACCAACAGAATCACGTAATTACCCGTGTGCGAAGCATGGGTTCCAACCTAGTGTAATTTCAATGACACATCAGCACATATCAACAATTTTGTTTTTTTTTGGTCTCCAATGCAATGTTGATCTCAAAGTGGAATCTGACGTGCCACTTTATTTTTCACATTGTGAAAGCCGATGTCCAGTTTCAGACATTTAGCTTGACAATTTCAAAAATACACGTCATTGCCTTTTTCTTCTTCATCCTTCTCAATCCGCCCTCATCCTAAATCAATCGATATATATTTTCATTTTTTCAATTGTTTTCAGACCAATTTTATCTCAATTGCAGTTTGATGGGTCTTTCTCCAATCGTTGAGCTTTAGGAGAATTTCGAAAATTTATCAATCTCAATTTTCCCCCTTCACAGATCTCAGAAAATACCAACGATGACCCCCATCGTTGCACCCTAAAGTCGTAAAATCCCCTCACGCAAACTTCTCCAGAACGAGGTCTTCAGGCTTTCACGATATTAAATAGCGATTCCGGTTTTTTTTTTTTTTTTACTTTATTTTATAGACTACTCTATTCTTCGTTGAATTTGGAAGAGAAGGCTGTACTGATTTGGTGCAATTTGCAATAATCCCCTGCTATGCCACTTATTTTTTAAGTTTCCTGCAACTTGCAGTCAAGTTTCTTCCTCCTCCTTTTTTAGTTTGTGTTTTTTTTTACCGCCATTTTTCAGCTAATCAAGCATGCCACATAGATTAGTTTAACTTTTCTATCACATTTGCATTGGACTCGGTTTTCTTATATATATAATGTTTATTAACACATAGGCTTCACATTGTAAAGTTATTGTCTCCACGTAATCTTTTGAAGACATTACATTGCTTGAGGATTGGAGATGCTCTAAGGAATTTGCGCATCTCTTTTATGTCAATGGGATTGGACTGCTTGTTTGAGTGGAGAACTGACAGAGTTGCAGCAGGATGCGGCGATAATTGTAAACGAAGTAGGGGACAAAAACGGCGGTTGATATTCGAACCAGATTTTTGGTTTTATTAAAAGGATCATGCTGGAGTGACCGGGGAAAAGCGATGAAAACATGATCAGAGAAGGAACAGACAAAAATTCAGGGGGATAAGACCGCAATTGAGTGCAAGTTTGTTCACACTTTTTAAGGTAAGTCACCATAATATTCGGCTTCTATTGGTGTAAATCGGGGGGAGGGGGGTCCATATGGGTACCCTTGATTTCCACCAATAAAGGTTGAGTGTTATGTTTACTTACCTTAAAAAAATGTGAACAAACTCCTACTGCAATTCAACAGGAGAACGTTGATATTACTTTCGGAGAAATTGACTTTCTTATTTTCGGTCGAAACAACACATTTGTTATTAAAATAGGCCTGCTCGTTTAATTTCTGGAGCACGAAGGGTTTAAATTTAAGAGGATTGGAGCCAAAATCCGAAGCATGGAGCCTGAATTTTCAGAAGTAGGAGCCAAATATTTTGTGAAAAGGAGAGTTACAATAGACTTTTATTACAGCTGCCAATAAATTAATGATGGTAAAAGATATCTATTACAACTGCTAAAATAATAGAGTTGTTAAAATAAGATTAGTACAACCATCTGATCAAAAAAGTTGTAAAAAACCTTTATTGCAACTAGCATTTAGTGAGGGTTGTAAAAATATACTTGTAATAAGGTTTTCTTGTTGTAGACTAAGCTTCACTTTAAGTTTAACAGGAAGTTGACTTCAGCTTAGAGAACAAATTGAGCAATCTTTTGTTATTGCCGGAGAACGATAACTAAACTAATGACTACTTAAAATAGTCGCTTATTTTATTTCTTTAGATTCAATCTGGATTTCGGTTTAAACCATAATGACTACTTAAAAGTTGCAACTCAAAATTACTGCAAGTAGAGATGAGAAAAGTCGATCTAAACATGGGATTTTGTAAGATAATTTGGGCAAGTAAGCACAATTTTTTGCATTCATCTTAGTATGTTATAATTTACATAATGAAAAATCCAGCTTTCAGGCCTTGAATAACAACGGATGAAGCTCATTCAAATCAATTGACATTATATTCAAAAATATGCGGCATGGTAAGAAGAAAGACATAAATATGATGCCTCCTCTTCCACTTCCGCTTGGTAGACATATCTCTTTGTTAGAAAACGAAAAAAAAAATAGTGATTATAGAAGAAATCAAGAAGATTGCTTTGCCCACATCCCTGTTGAAGTACCCAGTGCATTATCCCGCCCAAAGTAGATTTCAATTTTATTTCAAGATGATCAGCTAATTATGTAGGAAGTTGAATATGAGTGGTTCTCCCCTAAATGTTCAAACTGCCAGAGTTTTGGTCACCTGGTAAACCTATGTCAGTTTGCTAAAGCCTGGGTTCCTAAGCAGGTGTCCGCGCAAAGTTCTTTTATTAATTCGATAGAAATTGATCCTGGTTTGCAGACTTTTGGAGTACATTCTCTTGATTTCCCTCAATTTCAAGATCAAATTATTCTACCTTTGGTCTGGATCATAACAAAAAAGATAAAGTAGCAGACAAGTTATCTTCATAAATGGATGACAAAGACCCAGAACATACTCCTAGGCTTTCTTCACCCCGTGATGACTGTACTGAGCCTCAGAAGTTTCAAAATGAGCATTTTGTGCCTATTCATCCTCCTGATGTTATGCGTTCAACGGTTGTGGATAAAGATATGAAGAATCTTAAGACACCAATTTGGACAACAAAGCTTAAGGACATGTAGTTTCTATACGTATAGCAGTACATAATGTTATATATGATGAGACCCCTTTCGGGTTTCAAGCTGTCACGAGGCCTAGAGTGATTGAAAACCCTACTTGGAATTTAATGGTTACTCGTATGGAGGAGCAAAGAAAAAAGTAAAGAAATTTATGAAACTGGGGTCGATTTCATCCTCTAGTCCGTCTACTTCTGACTATTGAAAATCCAATGAAGAATACATTGAATATGTCTTGGGACGTTTTATTTTTTTAATCTTTTATCAGACTACTTTAGGTTTTATACAATAGTTGCACTCCTGTTTAGTACCTTTAGTTTGTATGTTTTATTTCAGTTTCTGAAGTTGTACAACCAAGGATGTAATATTTTTATACACGTTATATTATTATTAACAAAGTACCAGTTTTTCTAGAAAAAAGTTAACCAATGAAAAGTTTATTAACAACCAAAAGGAGTATCTACTGATTATGTAGCCTGTCTTTAACCACGAATTGCAATACGAAGGGAAGAAATTCATACTCAATAACTTAAACTACCTATTAGTTTCAAAGATGATGTGCCAACAAATGCTTTAAAGAAAGGGGAAAAAACGACGTACCAAAACTCAAAAGAGAATGTAGAGATGATGTACCAATAGAAAATGCAACACTCAAAATCATGATGAAAAGAGAGATATCGCGTAGCGGAAGTTTGATAAAACGCCAAGAAAAATAGGATCTTTATCACCCAATCAATTGAAGATGAATGTGATTGAAAAAAAAAATAAACAACACCACAAAAATATCGAAAATATGAGCACACGATATTCCATCCAACCACCCTCTTTATTGATTTACCAATAAAAATTGTTTACAATCGATCTTAACTATCGTTACAAACAATTACAACTTGAACCAATAACCTTATTGAGAAATAGGTAGACAATATCTAATGGCTAAATAATTTGAAGGAGATCACTCAATTTGGAATAGCTAGAATGATCACTCTTGGTGGCTTTCACCTACACCTAATGAAGATGTTCACTAGGCCTTCTATGATGATTCCAAGAGCTGGAAAGATGTTCTTCGAATGTCGTAGCACCGAAGCCCTTCCTGCGATGAGTCTCTTTTGGTAGAGGACCCTTTAGTTTCTTGTGATCCTGTGCCTGTCTTGGACCTTCGAAAGGAGACTCCTCTGATCCTTCCGAAGGGATTATGGCATTGTTGTTTTCGCCTTGGGATCCCACCTAGGGGACTGTTTCATCATTCTTCGACTATAGCCTGGTAGAAAACTTCCTTCCGGGGATGCTGGGAGATGACCTCCATCAATTTCTTCGAAAGAGTGATTCAATTACCAAAAGCTAGATTTGTTCTGCTTCCTCCCCTTCAGTGAAGATGTTGCATGAGTTTGACTATTTGAGTGCATCCCTTCGACCAGGCCAAGCGATTTTTTCCATCTCTTTTTATCTTTTTGTGGCTTTTGGTACCATCCCCGGAATCACAACAATGGTTTCGCTGGTGCGAACGACTTATTCAATTTACAATCTATTAATTCCTGAGTATTTCTTTATGTTCTCTACCGGTTGTCACCTCGATACTCTCGGCGACTTATACCTGATAACTGCGGAAGCTTTTGTGACGGCCCGCCCCGGGCCAGCCGACATTTCCCTTGAAATGCGTTGTGCCAATGTCCAACTAGCACGAGACGGTCGTCAAAAGAAAAGAGTTTCAAGCTATGAATCACCAAAGAACCTGTAGTATATCTCACAGCGCATGGAATAAAATATAATAACAACATAATTTGATATAAAATAGGCGAGACAGTGCATAAGCTGAAAACTAAATCATCATAGCAGCGGAATCCAAAATATAGTTTATGATCCAAACCATCATTATTACAACCTCAAAATACTGTCTCTAAAGCAAAGTAGAAAAGGTACACCACTAATGCCCAAAGTAGTGACCAGGAACAACACAGGGAGAATATATGTAAACAGTACATGGAAGTCTCCTGCTCATCTCCGGACAGCTACTCGTGCATACCACCTAACCTGTCTCTAGTCTGCTCGTTTAGGAGCACCCAGAGTAATAAGAAGAGACATAAAACTATGGGTCTGAAAAAAGTTTGGTATGAGCGATAGCATCAAAACAAAACAATAACAGGTATAAATAATCATACCTGAACCTGGACCTGCAACCAAAAAGTTAGCACAACAAGATGTACAGTACTCTAAGGTAACACTAACTTAAAGTATAAAGTGGAAGTGTGCATGTCATAGTGATAGCAAACATCAAATCTAGCAATCATCCTCACATCTCTCACTCCGTGTGTAAAGTATATGATATCCACCACTTTGATTACCAAGTCTTTTTCCATTACTACGACCACTTTGCTCCTTATGGGCCATGATGGTCCATAGTCAACAATCCCTTGCTACGATCACTTTGCCCTTTGGAATCCTGACGACCACACTGCACTGATCCATAGCCATGCTATGATCACTTTGACCTTTGGAGTCTTGACGACTCCACTGCACTAATCCATAGCCTATAATCCGTCTCTCGGTGGTGAACCAAAGTTATGGATATCGATAACCCCTTTGCACACGTCCCGCAGCAAAGCCCAACTCATGAAGTTAACTCGTTGGTTCTCATCTGGATCCTGAGTAATAACCTTCTTAATTGGACTCCCTTTGCATCTCGGGTTTTTGGCCCCCTCCAGCTCGGTTCGGTCTATCTTTCTTTGAGGTAGTCGGTTCGTGATGAACATCTGGGTCATGATGCTCCAACCTCGGTTCGTGAGTCTCCATCTATGGCGGCTCGGTGATGCCAGTTCGTGATGAGCAGGCGGCTCGGCTCGTGGTCGGTCCTCCGGTTCGTGACTGATGGCGGCGGCTTGTGATTCCGGAATGTCATCGGTTTGGGTGCTTCACGAGTGGTGCAGGAAGTTTGTGGTCTTCATTCGCGAGTCGGTCGGAGATGGGGTCGGGTCGTGGTACCCTGGTCACGAGCAGGGTCCTGTACTATTTCCTACAACTTTCCAGCAAACTATTTATGCCATACGACGGTGTTTTCGACCATTCTAACTTTGCTAAACAATCATAAAGCATTCCAAACAGTAGTAATAACATATAGGATCAACCATAAACACCAAAATAACAATTTAACATGTTAATATGGATCAAACATACCCAAAACCCATGTTTTCCCCTTAATCACGTTTAACTATGTCTAGCAATAGGATTAGAAAACTTAATCCAAATTAACCCAAATTTCTAAC
This sequence comes from Allium sativum, assembly GCA_030737875.1. NCBI lineage: Eukaryota > Viridiplantae > Streptophyta > Magnoliopsida > Asparagales > Amaryllidaceae > Allium > Allium sativum. The sequence continues at coordinate 771,315,983 of CM060924.1, read as the reverse complement.
AGAGGCATAAAATAATATTTTAGAATTTCTACATATTTTTCCATACTTTTCTGAGTCATAATTTCGCTAATTATCACTAATCACCCCCCAATTAGCCGTAATTAGTGAAGAAAAGTGCAAATCACTCACCTTTGCCACAAATGAAATCTTGGATCTGAAAACTCCACTGATTTGGGTCGAATTACTATGTATAGTAGTAGCTCTATTACAATTTTAATGATAATCTGCCTTGATTTGATGTAGATTTGGCTAATATGTGATTAGAAGGTGATTACAGAGAGATTTGGATGATGGAGGCCATTGTTAGGGTTCAAGGAATGTTTGTGGCGGCTAGAAAACTGAAATGAATTTTTTCCCAAACCCTTTCAGCCCTCCCATAACCCTAATCCCGAAAGGGGTTACGGGTCTAGCTGCTAATTACCCTGTTAAGCCAGATTATGCTGTTTTTCATCTTCCAAACCTTATTTCAGACATATCTCCCAAACGGTAAGTCCGTTTGGTTAATGTGACCACTCTACGGAAAGATAAACCATCATCCGAATCCAAAGGAAGTGGTTTTAGGTCAAAACTCCTTACAATCAAAAGTTATTGGCAAAAAAAAGATTCACCACGGGTAAAATGGTCATTTAAAAATCGGCAAAAATCATGAACAGGGGAAATGACCCCAATAGTCGTTCCACAAAGTTACATGACCATACGCTTCATATGAAAATAAAATAAATATTCTACGATCCTTTGATATGTAGAATGCGGGTCGTTACAGCTTTTATCCTTACGAAAGCTTTTTTCTCGAACTTTTCTCCTTAGTATCTTTGGAGACATCCCTCAAACATTTCCGGAAGCCCTTTTTGGTCCTCCTAGAATCTATCATGCTTACCTTGTTTTAATACCTTAACATCTTGTATCTGGCACTATCGAAAATCGTTTTCGCTCTTCGAAGATTTGTTTTCTCGATGCCTTGGTTTACCTTCTCACGCATACCTGGTGGCTTGTCTTCTTTGTCAACCTTCATTTATACTTTATGCCAATTGAAAATTTTGGCTAACATTTTTCATTTGAGTTTGTAACTTATGTTGTTGTAAATGTTAAGAAATGCGAATCGCAGATCTTAAGGCTAACTTTACACTAGAGGGAGGTGAACAGTGTTTAATGGAATTTATGAACTTTGTGAAATCTTTTTGAATTTAACAGAATCAAATGCAAATCACATATATAAATTAGGCACATATGAAAATAATAAGTAAAACCAGTAGAGGAAAGAACACATCGAAATTTTATACTGGTTCGGAGTAACCCTAAATCTAGTCCCATACAACTCTGGGTTGCGTAGATTTCTTTTTAAATAATATCCAATCTTACAGTCCTCGATTTCAAGGGCCACAAGGTCCACCCTCGGTTACTTATGAGCACATAACGCTTTCATGATTTAACCAGCCTACAAGATCACCTAATTGATTTACAGGCTATAATCACACCTAGTTGATTTGAACAAGCTACAACCACACCTTTTCAGTAACAGTTTGGAAGAAAGACTTGATAGAACTTTGATCTTACGATCTTTGATTTCAAATACTCATATAACTTTGAATAGCACTTGGATCCTTAAGAGAAAATGCTAGAGAATCAAACTAGAAAAGATTTGATTTGATTCTCTTTGAATTTCAATAGAGTTTTATTATGAAAACTTGACATTTACGAGTATAAATAGGGAGGAGAAAAAGAGAGAAGAAGATAATAAAAAGTTTGCTTTAAAAACCCGAATTTAGATGGGTATTTATTGGGAATAAACAGACATGTATCTTTAGAAAAAGTCTCAAACGAATAGACACTTCTTTTGAAATATAATTTTTAGAAATAAGGACTATGATATCAACATGTGAGGCAGTACATGTCGACATGTCCCTTATAATTTTGAATTTTAAAATTTTAAAAATAATGGAAATTATGTTTGAATTAATCAAGATAATTCTGGGGCTTAAACAAACTATTTTCTTATATATTAAAGTAGTATAATTGTAATAACCCGAAAATACAAGGCAGTTTAAAATTTTTATTTTGGCAATTTTAGCGAATTTTGAACATTTAAAATGAATTATTTTAAATAATATCGACGAGAAATTTATTTCGAATTTAATTCGACGTATATATTATATACGTCGTCGTTAGAATATAAATATTTATGTATAATTATAAATAGAATTGAAAATGGCGCGGTAGTTCGATAATTCGATTTCAAATTTCAATTGAATGTACCGGGTGCAAAACAATCCGGATTCTAGTGAAACCAAAAACATTAGGATCTAATTGTGAATATCGTTCCAACGAATCCGACAAATCGAAATTTCATAGCGGGAATCAAAAGATATGTCCAGTTGAAAATTCTGAATAGTCGCTATGGAATTCAGGCCCTTAAAAATGGGAATCTTGCAAACGACCTCGGATTTCGACGAAACCACTTTTGTTGGATCCGCAGTGTCAGGTTATTGCTAGGTTTCAAGTTTCATAATTTTTTGAATCAATATGTGAGCGTGGCAAAGGAAAACGCGTTTGACCAGTTTCAGTTGATTTTAATCGACTGGAAAATGGCCATTTTTCCAACGGTCTCAGAATTTGACGAAACTAGTTTTGCTAGGATCGTATCGTCAATACAAAACTAGAAAATATTTTTCTGGGATTTATCGAGTTAGTATGTGACCCCAGTAAATTGAAATGCGCGTTCAAATTCAATATATAGAGTTATACGTTGATTTTGACGAAAACTAATCGAAACGATCGAATCAGCCTACGATACATATCCCATTGTGTTCTGAATGGGGGTAATACGCTATGGACGACAGGCGGTGGGCCTCTTTTAGAGGTCGTATGTAAAAGTCAACTTTTTGAAATTAAAATAATAAAAAAATCTCTCTCCCTCTCCTTTATTTCTCTCTGGCCCCCCCTTTTATTCTTCGTTCAGCAGAGAGAAAAAGAAAAAAAAAGAAAAAAAAAGACGAAGAGGGGGGGGGAGGAGCACCGTCGCTCCCCCCCATCAGGGCGCCGCCGCGCCTCAGGAGGGGCGCCACCTCCGAACCCCTACCCCCCTGCCCTCGCGAACGCGACAGCCCCCCCTCCTGTTCGATCGACGCGATGAAACCGTCCCCCTCCCATCGAAGACAGCCTCCGACCGACGCGAAGACCCCCCTGCTACGCCCTAGCCTGGAACCCCCCCCCCCTCTCGCCTGCTCCGCCCGCCACCACCGGCGAACTCCAGCCCCTCCGATCCCTCTTCTCCCCCATCCACTGTAAGCTTCCATCTTTTTTTATTTTATTTTATTTATTTATTTTGTTTTGTGTTAATCTATTTTAAATATTTTCGCTAGGTTAATCAGATTTTTCGAATAGAAAAGATTGGATTTTTAAATTAGTTAAGTTAGGATTTTTAAAATAGAAAAGACGATATTTTTAAAATAGGAAAGATCAGATTTTTAAAATGCAAAAGATTAGATTTTTAAAAAATGAAAAGGCGAAATATTTATATTTGAAAAGGCGAAATCTTTATATTTAAAAAGGCGAAATCTTTATATTTAAAAGGGCGAAATCTTTATATAGAAAATAGCGTGATAAAAATATAATTTTTATCTATATAGTAGCATTAAAAATATGATTTTTTTTATATATTGAATAACGAAATAAAAATTCGATTTTTATATATTGAATAGCATAGTAAAAATATGATTTTTTTTATATATTGAATAGCAAAGTAAAAATTCGATTTTTATATATTGAATAGCATAGTAAAAATTCGATTTTTATATATTGAATAACGAAGTAAAAATTCGATTTTTATATATTGAATAGCGAAGTAAAAATTCGATTTTTACATATGTAGAGAATACGGGCAACGAAGGTGATAAAAAGGCGAGAACGTTGAAGATTTCTATCAATGAAGAGTCGTGGTATTGGATAGCTATCAGTGAGAATTTCTCACCTTTCAATTTCTTTTTCTAGTTATATATATATATACTAGGATGCAGACGGTGTTTAGTAGCACCCGACACCCGTCATCCACAGACCATGGATGGCTTGTTTGTTTAATTGTTTGGTTGTGTAGTTGGTTAGATTATTTGGTTTGAATTGAATTGTTTGGTGAAATGAAATTGTTTTGATTGATGTGTGAATGGCGTGGGCCTTCACTAGACCGGGGATAAGGCTAGGCCTCGTCCCGTTTCTAGTATCGTGCCGTTATGCCGCTGAAATTTTCTAAAATAAGTTAGAAAATAAAAATATCATTTTATTTAAAGAATGAACTGAATAGAAATTCATAAGTTAAAATAAAATGTTTTATCGTTAAAAATATAATTTTTAACGTGAATATGAATATAGTGAATGTGAATAAATAAATATTCATTTACAAACCGGACGGTTTGTTTAAGTACACTGATTTGACTGACATTGATTGGGACGATAAATTTTACACATCGCCCAACTGCACAAATAAAATCTGTGTTTGATTGTTTGAAACCCCACACGGGTGTTGGGATGAAATTTGAAGTTCACTCATCCTGATTGATTAAATATGTCGGTCGATGGATCGACAGGCTGTTATAAGCGTTAGATATCTATATTTGATGCCTATACAGTGTAGTGCACTTTGGATGATGGTTGATTATTTATCGTTGCTATTATATACGTGTGTTGTATGGAATCCATATAATTAACTTTATATGGTAATTGATTGGGCCTCATTCCAATCGGGAAAATAAAGAATATTATAAAGTAAAGGTTCATGTGTTGACTGTACTCATCCGTTGAGATTAGTCATGTGTTGAACGAAATGTTTTAACAATAAAATCTACATCTTTATCATATATAAAATTAGAAACTGACTGGAAAATAGATAAGATGAGTGGTCTCCTGGATATTAATCTGATGTTGGTTTCGGCCTTCGGGGTTAATATTCAGGAAATCGTTCTCTTACTAATTTACGGTTGGAGTCTGATTTAATATCAAACGATAGATACCATAATTTTTATAAAATATATTAAATAACAAAAATAGTCACACGTGGACAGTACTTATTCGTTGAGATTAGTCGTGTGTTGACAAAGATATAAAGTCGTGTATTGAAAGAAATATAGATCCATTTGTTGAATATAAAGCCGTGTTGATTAGATTGACGCCATTTTGACGTGATCGATATTTATATCGATTTTATTCATTTTAAAATGAATATTGAAAAGTGATTTCGAAATGAACTGAATATGAAACGATTTCGAAATGAATTGAATATGAAATGATTTCGAAATGAATTGAATATGAAATGATTTCGAAATGAATTGAATATGAAACGATTTCGAAATGAATTGAATATAAAACGATTTCGAATCGAATTGAATAGAAAACCAATTTGATTTCAATTGAATATATAACGAATTTGATTCGAATTGAATAGAAAACCAATTTGATTTCAATTGAATATATAACGAATTTGATTCGAATTGAATAGAAAACCAATTTGATTTCAATTGAATATATAACGAATTTGATTCGAATTGAATAGAAAACCAATTTGATTTCGATTGAATATATAACGAATTTGATTCGAATTGAATAGAAAACCAATTTGATTTCAATTGAATATATAACGAATTTGATTCGAATTGAATAGAAAACCAATTTGATTTCGATTGAATATATAACGAATTTGATTCGAATTGAATAGAAAACCAATTTGATTTCAATTGAATATATATCGAATTTGATTCGAATTGAATAGAAAACGATTTGAATTCGAATTGAATAGAAAACGAATTGAATTTAAATTGAATAGAAAACGAAATGAATTCGAATCGAATTAAAATCGATTTGAATTGAAATCAAATAGAAATGAAAGTAAAAAGGATTTATAATAGAAAATTCAATTTTGATTTGAATTTGAAATGAAGGTTGAAATTGTTTTTGAAACGAATTTAAACCTATTTATAAAATTCATTTCAAATAGAAATCGACAAAATATATATTATATATTATATATATATAATATAATGGCCTGAATAGAACGCGCCACGCCGCGGTAGTTCGTGAATTTCGACCATTTATTTCAAACGGACATTACGGGAGATCCGACCGTCGGATTCTCCTAAAACTGGAACCGTTGGGTTCGTATCGAAAAGGGCTTTCTAACGAATATTAGAAATTTGAAATCTAACGGTTGGATTTGGAGATACGTCCAAATCAAATTCAGAAAAGGTCGCTGCAAGTGCAGATCGATGGCCGTTGCTGGAAATCAACTGTACGGGCCTTGATAAAATTATTAAATATACCCATAATTAGTGTAAAATCATAAGAAATGATATGGGAAAAATTGGGATGAAAAACTCCATATTTGAAAGGATAAAAATAGATTTTCATCGAAATGAACTAATTTTGAACTAAAATTAAAACCCATTTATTTTTAAACAAATAAATTGGATTTGAAATGGGTTGTAAATAGAATTGATTAGTGGGTTTATCGTGAAGGGTGTTTTAAATGACACTTGTTCTTTAACCCGATAATAAATAGAATGGGATTTGGGTTTATCGTGAATTGTGTTTTAAATGACACTAGTTCTTTAACCCAGAAAAAGAAGTTTTAATGAATCTGCAATTAGATTGAAATATAAATTGATAATTTAAATTATCAAATTTAGAAATTGAGCGAGAATGGAGTATCACCAGTTTTGCTCCAGAGCGATAGTTAAATCTTTAATTAGATTTGAACGTGAAATGGTAATTAATTTTACCGATAACACCGTGGTATTAGGTATGGAGTATTACCAGTTTTGCTTCATGGGATGAATAGGTTGGGATTGGGAAATAAAATAAATAATTACTTCGGTGTGGTTCGCTAATCTCGACTAGTTGGAAAAACCATAATTTGGTTTGAAATGACATCCAAAGGAAGATTAAAGAATAAATTTTAAAGAATTTATCTTGGATAAAATTAATGGGAACCTTTCCCTGAGAATATGAATTGGAATGAGGCGTATGTTGTGTTTGTGTAACATTCGTTTTAATATACGCGGATTGTTCGGAAAGGCCGGGTTTACACCCATTCTGAATAACCGATTCGACGATATGTCGAAGATGAAGACGGTGGTTGAAGACCGGAAGTCTTCACATCGTTTGGATAATTACTGATGATCCTGATTGGGATGTACACCCAAGAGGATGGAAATAATTGGTGGTCGTCCAGACGTACTTGGAGATGGATGGATATGCGAGGAAAGTGCCTCCGGTTTCGTTCAGACCCAGAACGGACTTGTAAACGGATTGTGTGTCTGACATTGGATTTTATTCTGTGTTGATTGATTTCTATTAAATATACATCTGTTTGGCGGCGGAGAATTTATTCTTTTGCTTAACGCCCTTCTCTGAGACGTACGAGCTCAGAGGTTGTATATCGATGGACATCAGTCGCATGGCATGAATTGCCTATGTGGCACGCTAAGATGTAATGATCAAGGATTTTGTTGAAAAGAAGAGTCTTGTGGTTGATGATCAAAGCACGACCTATGTGGCAGCTTTGTGTATAACGTGAATTCGCGAGCCTCACACCTAGGTATGAGTTAAAAACGGGATACAGACTGCAGGGAGAGCACGACGTTTCTTTCTAGCTTTGGTGGTGTCAGTGACTTACCAGCCCTGACATTTATATACTTTTCACCTATGTGGTTGTTGGAATGCGAGGCGCCTCGATTTTAGGTCGGTAAGGACCGGGAAACGTGTGTTCAGGAATACTAATCCTCTAACGTAAGTGAGGACCGGCCCTGAAGCATCCAGGATTGCCCAGAGTGTGTAGTCCTAAGACATTTGCTAGAGTGTCTCGAACGCGGAGAGGAGCTTGCCCCTTGCCTCGACTCATGACGGAAATCCAATTTCCAATACGTGTATTGCGGTTTTAATTGTAGAACTAGTATGGCGACATGATAGATGGTACCCATGCCGCCTATGATTTATATTTATGATTGAAAATGTTTTGACACTATACACTTATTATAGTATCGAATGATTTGTTTTAAACGTACTAAGCATGTTTGGCTATTATAAGGGAAAACCCTATCCTCCGGCTTGCGTTGCATTGTGTGATGGGACCTGGGTCTTATAATAGCTTCATTTTTCAAAAAAGCATTGCGCTGTTTATTCTATGCACTGGTATTCTTGGGAGGAAACCCGTTCCGTGTTATACGGCGTGGTCCCTTGAATTACTCTCTTTTAAAGTAAAGCTTTAAATAACTGTTTTAGTTCTCACACCAGTCACATGACTGACCTGGAGTTTATTGTTTTAACCTAAACTCTGGGTGCCCCTATTTTCCGCACGGGCAGCTAGTAGTTTTGGTTTTGCAGATTTATATTCACAGGATCCTGGTTTACAGCTGGAATGATATCCGGAAAGCTCTGTATCCGTATATCACCTTCAGTTGTGCTTTGTATTATTCTTCCGCTGCTATGTAATTTATTGAATCTCTAATATTTATCGAATGTAATTTATTCATTTATACTCTGTATATTCTTGTATCTGATGGAATTGTTGTAATAGCAATGAAATGTTCTTCCGTCTGCGTTCATTTGTGTGTTGTTCTCAAAGTATCCGCTCTTTCCTTCACGGGGAAGTTACGGGTCCTCACATTTGGTATCAGAGCTTTGGTTTACAGAGCTCGAGAACAAGATACATTAGAACCGAACGAAAGAATTCATCAGATATTGGATTAGTAATATCCAATTAGAATGACTCATTAGAGATGGGATCAGTAGTATCCTAGAACGAGTGTGAAGAGTATATTTTTCAAATGAAAACAATTTTGTTTGAAAATTTATATCGTTTTACACATATTTGAATATTTTATTTGTATTGAATTTGGACAATCCAATATATAAAGATTTTGCATATACGCGTCATGAACGTATATTCGAAGTTTTAATATACTGGATAGATATAGGATCACATTCTAGACACCCGGAGATGATTCTGATGATTGATATATCATCATCAGCATTTGTGTTCGTGTTTCGAAGGTGTGACATCTATATATTTCCATTAGACTGGTGTGAGAACCAAAACTTATATAAATAGATTTATTGTTGTGAATTGGCATCAAAAACAAGATTTTCAGTATATATATCAAAATTATGAATTTGAAACGTCAATTCACTAATTGATTGATGTTTGTGTTGTTTGTTTAGTTGTTTGATAAATTTTGAACCATTTATGCCTAATTGAATCAAATATTGAATTGTATTGAAAATTAGTTGCATTTGCTTGCATATACAAGTACTTACATTGAACAGGTCATAGCAAGGAGGCTAGAGCAGAGAATAAAATTTGTTTGCCCGACAAATAGGTACATGTTTACTATAATTTCCTATTTTGTTTGGGTGATGATGATTTTATGAGCCTATTGGCTAGCCGCTTGGCTTTTTCTTTTTCTTTTTGAGATCAGAAGGCCTATATGGCAATTTCGGGATTTTCCCGTGGCTCCCGGTGCAGGGGAGGTTATGGCGAAATTTTTCGAAAATTTAGGGTGTTAGCCAAATTTTTGAAAATTTAAAAATTCTCAGAAACTGAAAAGTTGGAGGATGGAAGCCAGATCGAACGTAGAGCTGATTAATCAAACCACTTTCGACTTTGTTCCTTTTCGGGGACGAAAAGTTTTAAGTGGGGAAGATTGTAATAACCCGAAAATCCGAGCCAGCTTAAAATTTTTATTTTGGCAATTTTAGCGAATTTTGAACATTTAAAATGAATTATTTTAAATAATATCGACGAGAAATTTATTTCGAATATAATTCGACGTATATATTATATACGTCGTCGTTAGAATATAAATATTTATATATAATTATAAATAGAATTGAAAATGCCGCGGTAGTTCGATAATTCGATTTCAAACTTCAATTGAATGTACCGGGTGCAAAACAATCCGGATTTTAGTGAAACCAAAAACATTAGGATCTAATTGTGAATATCTTTCCAACGAATCCGACAAATCGAAATTTCATAGCGGGAATCAAAAGATATGTCCAGTTGAAAATTCTGAATAGTCGCTATGGAATTCAGGCCCTTAAAAATGGGAATCTTGCAAACGACCTCGGATTTCGACGAAACCACTTTTGTTGGATCTGCAGTGTCAGGTTATTGCTAGGTTTCAAGTTTCATAATTTTTTGAATCAATATGTGAGCGTGGCAAAGGAAAACGCGTTTGACCAGTTTCAGTTGATTTTAATCGACTGGAAAATGGCCATTTTTTCAACGGTCTCAGAATTTGACGAAACTAGTTTTGTTAGGACCGTATCGTCAATACGAAGCTAGAAAATATTTTTTTGGGATTTATCGAGTTAGTATGTGACCCACAACACCAAAACAGGAACAAGAGTATTTTTTCAGTACTAACACTCATTTGCCGTTATAACGTAACAACGCACAAACTCGTTACAATCGTTTAAAGTATCGTTATAAAACGAGCAAGAATATATTATAACTATTTTGGACCGTTACGAAATTTAATGAAAATAACAACCGAGGGGCAAACGTGGAAACCATTAAACATTTAACCCTTCTCACGCTCCCGTTACCTCACCACAGCCGCCTCTTCCCAAAATTTTCACGAAATAGAAGCGGGAAATCATCGTACGCCATATCAAAGCGGGAATCGAAAGGAAAACGTCTCAAATAGGAATCGAAGAATCGAAAGCGAAGCTTTTTCTTCAAAGATTTTACCTGTTGATTATCACGGAGGAGGTAAGGGAAAACAAAGGTACTGCGATTTCTGATTGATGATTAATGGATGCGATTTATGATTATAATCCTTATCATCGTTTTACTATAACAAGCGTTTGGTTTGAAGATCATTTGTTTATTATAAATTTAAATGATTAATGGATGCGATTGTTAAGCTAAGTATAATATCTGTGTGTAAGTGTTGATTGTTATATCACAGTATCTATTTTAATCAAACTGCTGCTACACATCGTAGATGGTTTAGTGTAGATGGGAGAGGAGTCCACACTTGTCCATGACCTATCATCAGGGGCGGAGCTAGGAATTATGATTGCCCCGGGCTATTGTAAAGTATGTATTCTGTCACATATAGAAAACAATAGAAAATAATTGACAAATTAATAGCTAACACATTATACATTATTTTAGTGAATACTTTGTTCAACGTCAAAACTATAATGCATATCATATCGATATGGTTCGTTTTTAAGCTGAATGGGTGCAAAATTTTGCAAAATCGGGATCTACTTGTTTGTTTTTAAGTTGAATGGATTTCCAAGGAAATATGCATTCTAATGGCGATAGAGTATAATTGGGATCTACTTGTTGTAAAGCAGAATGTATCCTCGATCCTCTACAACAGCAAAAGTTTTTGGAATACTAAACATTAACGTAATTTCCGTATGTAGGTGAAGTATGATTTAATTGGTTTTGCTTCTCATTTTGATCATTGCATTAGTTCTCATATGAATTGCTTTTAGGTGGCCTTCCTTTTCTACAAACGGCTGGTCTGTATGAACTATAATATTTTCTAGTGATTTGGTTCTAAACTATGACAATACAGCCATTTATCTTTCGATCATAAACATGCTTCATTTCAAAACTGAATGCCCTTTATTTGTAGTTCAAAGTTGAATTTCGTATTCCTTTTCAATTATATTTCTACAAGATTTTTTGTTAAGCAATGGTTAACTGATTCCATGATCTGCTAACATAATGTGAAAAATAAATTGTTGACATTTGCTTTGGGGGCACGTGTGCATTTATTTTATTGGTTAAGTGAGAGTATCACAATTTTCTCCTCCTAAACGTGCACGTTTAAATGAACTCTTTTTCATGTTGCAAGTTATATAAGCTTTTCAACCATGCTACAATACCTTTGTTTGGTCGCCATATTATATTATTTATGTCTGTCAATTTGCTCAGTTTGTTCAGACCTTTAGTTCGCTCTTCCTCATTTTGCTGCTCTGCGTTTTATGTTTCTTTTTTAAATATATAATTATGTGTCAAATGCTTGACCCGGGCTGTAGCCCAGGGTAATACAGCCGTAGTTCCGTCCCTGCCTATCATACTGAAGTCGGAAGTAGTTATGAACACAATATCTGTAAGGAATATGTCATATGTTCCAAACATGAAATTTAACACTAGAATAGACGTGTAATTAGTATTAATTTCAACCAAAACTTAAGAAACATAATTGTAGGTGAATCCTACAGTTTACTGTCCATGTAGTAGATTTAGAACTTATATATACTAATAAAGTAATATGATGGACAATCACTATAAGTCTACATAAAAGTTGGTCTATGTAAATATGGAGCAAATTACCCATGTTGGAGTCATGTAATATTTAAGCAAAAGGAGACATCAACTCATATATGTGTGTTGTTGCATGACAACATTACTATTACTATTACACTAACCTGAACTTTAACAAAAGCCTCAGGCACTCGAGCCTTGTCATTAGGCTGAATATCCTGTGCCTCGATCTCATTAACCCTGAGATACCAAAGCTTAGGGCAGGGGCGGAGCTAGGAATTATGATTGCCCCGGGCTATTGTAAAGTATGTATTCTGTCACATATAGAAAACAATAGAAAATAATTGACAAATTAATAGCTAACACATTATACATTATTTTAGTGAATACTTTGTTCAACGTCAAAACTATAATGCATATCATATCGATATGGTTCGTTTTTAAGCTGAATGGGTGCAAAATTTTGCAAAATCGGGATCTACTTGTTTGTTTTTAAGTTGAATGGATTTCCAAGGAAATATGCATTCTAATGGCGATAGAGTATAATTGGGATCTACTTGTTGTAAAGCAGAATGTATCCTCGATCCTCTACAACAGCAAAAGTTTTTGGAATACTAAACATTAACGTAATTTCCGTATGTAGGTGAAGTATGATTTAATTGGTTTTGCTTCTCATTTTGATCATTGCATTAGTTCTCATATGAATTGCTTTTAGGTGGCCTTCCTTTTCTACAAACGGCTGGTCTGTATGAACTATAATATTTTCTAGTGATTTGGTTCTAAACTATGACAATACAGCCATTTATCTTTCGATCATAAACATGCTTCATTTCAAAACTGAATGCCCTTTATTTGTAGTTCAAAGTTGAATTTCGTATTCCTTTTCAATTATATTTCTACAAGATTTTTTGTTAAGCAATGGTTAACTGATTCCATGATCTGCTAACATAATGTGAAAAATAAATTGTTGACATTTGCTTTGGGGGCACGTGTGCATTTATTTTATTGGTTAAGTGAGAGTATCACAATTTTCTCCTCCTAAACGTGCACGTTTAAATGAACTCTTTTTCATGTTGCAAGTTATATAAGCTTTTCAACCATGCTACAATACCTTTGTTTGGTCGCCATATTATATTATTTATGTCTGTCAATTTGCTCAGTTTGTTCAGACCTTTAGTTCGCTCTTCCTCATTTTGCTGCTCTGCGTTTTATGTTTCTTTTTTAAATATATAATTATGTGTCAAATGCTTGACCCGGGCTGTAGCCCAGGGTAATACAGCCGTAGTTCCGTCCCTGGCTTACGGGACACATAGACCTTAGACCTTATATTATAAATGCCTTCTCCCTGCACTAAAGCTGCATCTGCATGCCATGCTTCCGGAAAAGCTTCGTCTGCCTGAGTTCCCATCCAGACAGCAAGCATTATCTCACCTCTGACTTTCCCATCTCCACGCCTGTCCTCCAGCCTGTACCACTGTGGGGCCAGTGGGCTGTCTGGTGGGACCCTTGTAGGTACTTCATGTAGGTCAAAGGGCACTTTGCCTATGTAATCGTCTCTTGACACTATTTCTTTGTCTTTTAAGTACACTTCTAGGGTCGATGATTGTATTCTGTCTTTCGAGAAGGCGAACACCTTGTTTGATAATTATTTCAGTTACTTTTCAGTTTATTTCCTCAATAGGTGATAAATATATACATTAAGAGAATGTAGAATTCTATATATAAACCCATTCAGGGGAAGGGAAAAAAACATATTGTAGGCTTTCAAATTTATTGTAGAAACAGATTTGGTATTTACCTAATCTAAAATTGTACTTGAACACTTCAAAATGCACTAGTGCAATTTCAAAAGTTGTACTTAAGCATTTTAGATAAGGCGCACGTTCAATTTCAGTTTCAGTATCTATCGAAATCATTTTAATTTGCAAACTTTGAAACTGTGCACAGTAAGATTAAAATTGAACTGATATATTTTCTAAGTGCTAAGATACAAATTTTATTCTGTCGAATACCAAATCTCTTTCTAGAATTTAGCAAGCCTGTTGTTAAAATTAGTTTTCTATGAGCTCATATACGTAAAAATTATCCATTTTTTTTCTATATCCCCAATACTGCATTCAAGCATCCAAAATGACACCGAGAGATTAATTTTGAAATTTGCTTGCAGGGAGTAAATTTTGTGAATGATAGCATGATATTTGGCGATTGGGGCTTATTGTTAAAGACACTTCATATCTTGTTAAATGGCCCTCTTTTTTGGGAAGATTTCAAGATCGGAGGACTTAAAATGTGTGTGTAATTGCATATGCATATGCAGAACCGTCCTATTGATTTGAAATCATGAATAAATTTCATTACCCTTCAACTCCTTAGAAGAATATCTCTGTTATTCAAAATCTACAAAGTAGATAAGGTTATGGACAAACAGAACTACTTTGTAATAATATAACTTATTAGCAAGTTTATTGATTTAAGTTCACTTCATAATGGGAAAAAAAATTAGTGAAATAAAACTGGACAAACCTGGTTCCATTCATAATTGGTTTTCTTCTCAAAATGCTTGGTAGTTCCCTTGTAGTTACCAAGCTTAACTTCAACATAAGGATCACAGCTTGCCGTCAAAGCATTGATAGGCAGATCCCAGGTTTGGTTTTGTGTCTTTAAGCTTGTAATCTTCTGACTTTGCTTGACTCATTTTTCCTTATCTTTTCTTGATTATAATGTCTTGAATTCGAATGAGAGAAAGTTGTTATCCCAATTGATTAGTCTTCATAAATGGAAGAGAATATATTTGATGTGAATAGATATATGAAAGTGAATGGTATATTTAAAAGATGAAAGTGGAGGGAATATTAGACTTTGTGAATTTATATATTGAAAACCACTGTGTAGTTTGTTTACAGCATAATTGAGTACAAGTAAATATGACAGGTTAAAAAAATAGGATAAATGGAACTCATATTGATCACTATTCATAAAAAATCTCAACCAAAACAAACCTGATATATTTAACCTTTCATTGCAAATTAAACAACCCAGCAACCTAAATGTATTATATAAAAAATTGTATACATTTTGAGCGCTGTTTACGTTATTAAAGCATTACTTATAATAATGACATGATAATAATGACATGATATATACAGTAGGGTTAAGTACAAAAGCTATATGATAGGGTGTTGGTGTTCTTTGGCTGTTTTTTTCTTTAGTTTTTGGTGCTACAACTTGTTTCCGTCTTCTAGTTGACAAGTGAAGCCTCTATTGCGCTGTAAGTGAGATGCAATGAGTTGTTTGGGGGCATTTCTATGTCAAGTTGTCTGTTGCTTAGCTAGAATAGATGTGGAAATCTACAATTGTTTGTTTAGGTTATTGTAAAGTTGTAATGTATTACTCGGTTTGTTTACCAAAATCTATGTCAAGATTCCACTTATAATGTTTTTCAATAATTTGGACATATATATTTCATTATGTATTTTTATTCCGGCCATTATTAGAAATGACACTGATAATCATTATTTTCTTAATAAATTAGGTGATCCACGAGCTTTGACTAATGTCAGACCCTACTTCAAGAGAGTGGATTAGAATTCGTCATAGAAATACTACCGAATATATTCAAGGTGTTCGATATTTTATGAATTTCGTGAAGCTTCATTCACCGCCTGATTTTGAAGTGTGCAGTTGTCCATGTATAAAGTGTAGAAATTCTAAAAAATTGCCTTTTGAAATAGTTGAGAAGCACTTAATTCTTTATGGTATGGATCCAACATACGATGAATGGTTTTTTCATGGAGAACGAAATGACAATGAAGCAACGATCAATCCTACACTCCATGTTGTCAATGAAGATTCAATCGCTCATCAATTTCAAGAGGAAAACCCTATAGAAGGCGGTCTTGAAAACCTTGTTGATGATGCGTATGGTTTATATCACGGTGCCCAAACATCTTATGGTGGAAACCATGAGAAGTACAATGAATACAAAAGAAAAGCAAGTGAAAAATTGTATTCGACTTGTGAAGATGGTCTTACAACATTAAGTGTTCTTATAGAGCTTCATGGCTTGAAAAAAGAATTTAATTGGTCAGGAAACAGTATGACTGAGTTGTTGAAGCGGTTGAAACTATGGCTTCCAAAGGAAAATACCTTACCCGATAAGTATTCTACAATGAAAAAAATGCTAAAAGATCTAGGAATGAATGTAAAAGGAATACATGCTTGTGAAAATGATTGCATATTATTTTGGAAGGGGTACGAGGATGCATTAGAATGTCCGCATTGTAATACTTCAAGATTTAAAGTTAAAGAACACAGAAAAAAAATCGAAGTCACAAAACAACCAAGAAAGGTTTTGAAATATTTTCCCATTATTCCTAGATTAACTAGGTTGTACACCGTACCATGGATTGCTCGAAAAATGTTATGGCATAGTGAAGCAAACCCTTCTTGGGACTTTATGCGTCATCCTATTGATTCAGCTGAATGGAGATCGCTTAAAAATAGATGGTCGGATTTTGCTATAGATGGAAGAAATGTTTGGCTTGGCATAGCAACCGATGGATTTAATCCAATTGGAGTTCAATCTAATAGTTATAGTTGTTGGCCCGTGTACATGTTTTCCTATAATTTGCCTCCTTCATTATGTATGAATCCCGAGTTTCAAATGTTGTGTTTGTTGATTCCTGGACCTAAAGCACCAAGCCAAGATATTGATGTATACTTAGAACCTCTCCTAGATGAGTTGAAGCAACTTTGGATAGGAGTGCCTGCATTTGACATGAATAAGAAAGAGCAATTTACTTTGAGAGCAATGCTTTTATGGGGAATCCATGACCTACCAGCATTTGGAAATTTATCTGGTTGTGTGACACATGGTTACAAAGCATGTCCGATTTGTGCTACAGAGACCGAGTCAGAGCGTATTGGTAATAAGATTGCCTATACAAAGTATAGAAGATTTTTGAATCATGATCATCCATATAGAGAATTGAAACATGGATGGTATAGAGATGTAGAGCATAAGGAACCTCCCATACGATTGGTAGGATCAATGCTTTTGGAAAAACTTGCTCATATCAAATATGTACCGGGTAAAAAAAAAATTAATATAAAACGTAAAGAATTTGATGATGAGGATGATGATCATTTTGTAAATGAGAATGACGATGAAGAAAGAACAGCTTGGTATAAGAAATCGATTCTTTTTACCTTAGAGTATTGGAGTAGTCACAAAGTGCGACATACGATTGATGTGATGCATACTGAAAAGAACGTAGCGGAGCATCTTATCAACTTGCTTTTTGGTAAGAAATATAATTCTAAGTTTGCATTTGATAAGACTTACAAAAATCAATGTTGTAAGGTCTTAAAAGATGCAAAGCTTCCATCATGCTTCTCAACAAAGATAGGCAATTTAGTTAGCACTCAACCACCTGCTTTGAGCA
Organism: Allium sativum; assembly: GCA_030737875.1. Lineage (NCBI taxonomy): Eukaryota > Viridiplantae > Streptophyta > Magnoliopsida > Asparagales > Amaryllidaceae > Allium > Allium sativum. Next base: position 771,298,265 of record CM060924.1, on the reverse strand, counting down.
TTAGAAAATCATATGATTATCATATTATTATTCAATATTTTCTTCCAATCATGGTTCAACATGCCTATCCAAAGTGTCATGACTTAAGACGTGCGATTTTGCAAGTATGCTTATACTTCAAAATTATTTGTTCGAAGGTTTTAGTTCGAGATCATGTTCAAGCTGCTAAAGATATGATTTCTGAGGCATTATGTGTGTTGGTCCACTACTTTCCTGCTGACTTCTTTGATATAAGCATACATCTAATGGTGCATTTGGCCGATCAAGCATTACTTTGTGGACCTGTAAATTATATATGGATGTACCCGTTTGAGAGGTGCGTTGTAGCTTTATAAAATTACTTATTTTATCTTTAAAAAAATATATAAAATGACATATTCTTTGTTTCTTGAGTAGAGCTATGAAAGAGTGCAAGAATATACCAAGTAATAAGCGATATGTGGAAGGATCAATTTCCGAAGCATATCTTGTTTCAGAATCGATTAGATATGCAATGGAATATATGCCAAATCCACGTATGGGTAATCATAGTGTTAAGCAAGCTCCATTTTTGGATGAGAATGACGATGATATATACGAACGTTCAATTATGGAAGGCAAAACTATCAAGTTGTCTGGCGTACAACGTTTGCAGATTCGAAGATGGATACTTTTTAGAATTGACATACCAGATCTGGATGATTATTATAGGTTTGTATTATTCTCGTTGTACACTTCGTAAGTTATAAAATTATATTTATTAAAAATATTACTTATAATTTGTAGCGAGTATCGTTTGTCCATAGAAAATGCTCAATGTGGCAAAAAAAGACTGCAGACAAAAGCGGAAGTGATAATACAGTCTGAATTTATTGATTGGTTGCACAATAAGGTTTGTCAGATATGGTTCCTATTTCTTAGTTTAATAATATATAAAAATGATGTTTAATGTATTTTAGTCGATTTAACAGCTAATTGAAGAAAAATGCATGGATTCAATGTTATGGCGTTATGTTAATGGACCGCAATGGGAAGCTAGAACTCACCTTAAGTATAGAATCAATGGTTACGTATTCTCTCCACAACATTATGATAACAAACTGTCAACGCAAAATAGCGGTGTTTGCATGAATGCGATTACAACATTTGTTGCAAGTGCGAAAGATTTAAATCCCACGGATGATGATACTACGTGGTATGGTGTTATCAAAGAGATTATTGAAGTTGATTATTATGAAACTCAACATGTAGTTTTCTACTGTGATTGGTTCAATGTAGCAGACAAATCAAGTGGTTGTAAGATTTGTACCGACTCTAATTTGTTAATGGTAAATCAAAAAAAATGAAAAGCAGTAGCGGGGAATATGATGAACCTGCCATTTTATCGTCCGAAGCAAGTCAAGTCTTCTACATAAGCGATATGCATGATGCAGATTGGTCCATCATACAACACTCTCCTAAGCGCATGACAGACAGCATAGATGATTATGAGACGCCAACTGACTTTCAATCTATTTTAAAGGAGCAACCTAACTTAACTACATTGTTGAAGTGTATTAGAGCGAAATAAACATGCTTGATTGGTTTACTTGTTTCCATGTGTATTGATGTTATTATATGCTTGGGAATGCTTCTTTTTGTTGAATATTTCGATGTTATTACAGTAGTCTTGAATGCATCATATTAATGCTATCACTTACTCTTTTTGTGTGGTATTGATATCTTTTACAAATATGACCTAGTGTAAACAATAAATGAGCATGAATTTAGATTTTGTTATTTTACTAATGTTTTCCTTTTAACCTTCACATTTGCTTTTATGTTTTAATATACATTCAACGTTTGTAAAGTATTTGCATGTAGATATTTTTGCTTACTGTTGTTGTGAACTTGGATGCATTACCATCCAATATGTATGCAGACATTGTTTATGAATAAATTTTACAAAAATTGCAAGCTCATAATATAATTTTAACTTTAATATTATAAATTTGAAAAAGGGTATTATCAAACGGCCTTAAAAACCCCGATGAGTCGAGCTTAGAATATCACATGGATCCAAAATGGACTCGGATTTTAATTGTAATCGGGGTTGGGTCTGTTTTTTTTTGATACTTGTATTCTGCTTACTGCTCTTTTATTATTTTTGTTTTCTATTTAAAAAATGCAGATATGTCTATGCACTTTCTATTTAAAAAATGCAGATATGTCTATACACATTCACCGTTTGTAATGTATTGGCATTGTAGATGTCAGGCAGTTGTAATCCCACATCATTACATACAAATGACACAGAGGAAGATGATGTTCCTCCTCCTCCTTCAAATAAAAAGTATTCAATACTTGTGGATTTGGAAGGTGCAAAAGGTAGTGATGCGAAGAAGTGGGCCTCTCGTTCTGGCGTTTGGATTCGTGCTCTCGTTCCCGTTGGATACGAAGGATGGAATGATGTAGACAAAGTTTTCAAAGATAACGTATGGAAGGCACTAATGGTACGTACCTATTTATTTGTAGTATATTTAAATGTCCATTCTTAGTTCATGTTTACTGATATGTGTGGATATGCTAGCAACAGATCATTCAGATATTTTTGTAGTATATTACATACCTGCAGATGTACATTTTCTATATGAATTAAACCAAACAAGCTAGGCAACATTACCTACCTGCAAGAACACACTGTTGATATGAATGCTCATGATGTCTTAAGAGGCCCAACTTCTAAGATATTAACAGTGCTTGCACTTGCTGAGTATATAAAAATGATAGAGAGCTTAAATATTAGTTTTGGGTATAAACTTTAGTCTGAAATATAGTAATCTGGGGTATGGAAACATTCATGGAGCTCGAACTGATCGTCTAAAACACAAGTATATACTATTTGTGAATAATATATTTTCTATTAGCTAACCATAAAATTTCCATTTGATTCAGGGATTTATTAACAAATTCTGAAATAGAGTAGCTAGTTGTAGTACCTTAATTCTTTGATGATTGTATTTGGTAATAGTTTGATATAAAATATGGACTGAGGTATTTATATTTGAGGTAACTATATTGGCAACCCATACATTGATTCTCGTTATCAAGTATATACTATGATTCTCGTTATCAAACAAATGAATCGCCATTTATATACTTGACTAAAAAACACCTGCATTAAAATATGTGATCTATTTATCAAGTGTTATAGCTTAAAAACACTTGCTTTTATGCTATATATGCTAAAATTTTGTTTTTGTTTCAACAGAAAGAGTTTGACTTGAATATCGACCCTATGGTAGCTAGACCAATATTGGAGAAGAGATTTTCGCAACGTTATCGAACTTTCAAGTCAACAGTACGTAATAGATTCCTCAAAAAAGATGGAGCTCTCATACCCAAACAAGTTGCACTTAACAGTCGTCCTGATGACATTGATAAAGTGTGGTGGCAGAGGTTTGTTGATATCGAATATAGTGATAAGAAAACGAAACAATGTAAGACAAATTCCGGAAATAAAGGCAAAAGCACTTTGACCCATACATTGGGAAGAAAACCTTATCTTAAAGTATATGAAGAATTGGTATGTAAAAGATTTTTCTATATTAATATTTCAATAACAAAAATATATTTCATGAAATTTTCAAATGCAGGCGGCGGAGAATCCAGGACGGAAGGTCACGCGCACAATGGTATGGAAAGTGGCTCATACAAGTAGAAAAACGGGGAAGGTGATTCCATGTGCTACCGAGAAATTTGTAAGTAATTTACAGTTTTGAATCTTATTTTAAAACTTTGATTTTGATCATGAATATTTATGTGTTAAATTGTCATGTTAAAAAGATAGATTAGGAGTCTTATTTAAATTAACGTTTACTCCTCTAATTGATCAAATATTTATTTCTCTTTGTTATGCTTAGCTGTGCACCTTTAAACTAGTCACCACAATATATAGTAAATTCCATTTCTGTGGAATGACATGTATTACAGATATATTTCATCGTCCACAATCGATCAAAGATCCATCAAAATAACATCGAAGTCCTAATTTTAACATCACTACCATCGTCATCCTCACTAATGGTATTTGCTGCATAGTCAAAATATTTATAATAATGCAATACAAAAATGCCAACTAAGCCCATAACCACTAAAACAAACAATAATATGGAATTTCGTCCGTAAAGAGAGAATATTGTCTGATAACTTTTTAACTAAACAAATTATACTTCGAATATAAGAAATTCCAGTTAGAAAACAGCGACACTGAAAAAAAACTAAAAAAAAATTGATATTAGAGAGTTGCCTATTCTGACTTGTGATCAGTTTTGCAAATATGGCTGAACATGGTGGTTTCAGTCATTTAAAACCTCGTATAAAGGAACCGAACATCTGGACTTTCATTCGATGAAGATATAAATCATGGAAAAAGAAGCATGCATTATAATAGGAATTTATATTACATTGATTGAGACAGAATAAAAAATTCTAACATCTATGAGCAGTGTTCTATCTTAAATCAAATTTATAATGTATCAAAAATAATTTTTGTATAGTTCAGGCTAAAATTATCGCACAACAGTGATAACTCCCCAAATGATGAAAGTTTTTCAGTTGTATGCTGATGCAAAATCTTTGTCACCACTTCTTTTCCTTGCTCTTCCTAACTCATAGTTTGATGTTTAGTAAGAGTTCATGTAAATGGATGATATCGAAGCACATATATGCAGAAAAAAGGCTTCAAAATAAACAGTAATATAAAATTTCGTGCATGTACAACCTTTAGGACTGATACTACTAAAAATTCCGGTTTGACAATTCCGGTGTTTCTTTTAATAAATACGCAATTTCGTTTTAACGCCATTCCTGAATTCTTCGCTATTCAAAACATTTTGAATATAAATACTTAGATTAATAATTATTACCAACCTTTATTTAAAATGAACAAGAATTTAATCCAAATCAAATTTTGTTTTACGTCCAAATCAAATTTTTAAATAGTAGCTATGAAATCGTTATAGACTAACGTTTATAAAATAATTTAAAAGAGGCATGAAAACTGGACTTAATAGGTTGTGTATGTAGTTATCACATTGCCTAAAAATTGGATCAATTCCGTTCACACTCCAATATTGATTTGTTATTCAAAAGCTATCGTTATCATGGTATGAGAATACATTGTTTTTCCCGGGCCGTCGTTGGATCCGCATTTCGGGGTTGGTGAGGTCATAATGTAACTAAGACATGCAACATGCGCCCGAAACATTATTAATTTACCATATTTATTAGTAACTCAAACAGACCGACGAACGCATAAAAAGAAAAAAAGTGAGTTTAAATTTTAAAACATTCATCTGACTGTACAAATACAAGGCAGACCAAATAACACTAAACAAATACAAGGCAGACCATGCATGTGAAATAAATACCGATCAGTTTCAGCACTAACGGACATCATACTCCATTTGTCCTACTTAGAACTGTAGCAAAGACTTAAAAACACAAAGGATCATTAATACACAGATACAATTCGACGCATGGCCTACGTTCTAGGTGCTATGTTCTTCCACTTCACAGGACATGCACAGCTATAATTTGGAAAGAATACACAATCATATTAATGGACATATCCCTAAAACGTGTGATGTACAAGTACCCTCCTACTATATATAAACAGACTTTCGCATCTTTCCTTGTTCCATTCACAATGAAGTAAGAAAAAGAGATCAGAAAGGAAAATACGCTTGATTTCAAATCACGAGAAAATTACTTCGTGCTGCTTTCTACGAAAAATCGAGGGATATTAAGGGACGCGATAGGAAATAAAGGGAGGGGAAGTACGTTGAGAGTGCGGTATGACCGCTGAGAGGAAGGGGTCGGTTTGTTTTTGGGAAGAAGTTGAAGGGAGGTCGGAGAACAAACAGGAAGGTTGCGGTGGACATATAGTGGTGGAAAGGTGATCGGTTTTGCTGGGTTAGCAACAGCAGTGGCAAGTGGAGTTAAGGGAGCGTGACATTGGTGAAGTTGTTGTGTTTAAGTAGGTGCAGGAGTTTGTATTAGGGGAGAGAAGCCTAACATGATGGAGAGAATGGCGCTGGTGGAAGAGAAGTGATACTGGAGTGGTGTAGTACAGGGAAGAATGGAAAATGTAGAAGAAGAATATGGAGAGAAGTGGGACTGTAGAGCTCACGTGGAAAAAAAGAAGGGAAAAGTAAAGAAGTTGGGTAAAGAAAAAGAAGGGCTGGGGGACGGATTGGTGTGAATTAAGGTAATACAGAAAACACCTGTACATACAATAAAAATGAACAACAGATTGGTGTTTACCGACAAGAAGACACGGCACCTGATAATGATACTAAACTCTAGAAGATATCTTGATCGACTGGTGTCATCTTTGGAGGAGAAAAAGCATCATGAAGTCAAGTTAAGGGAGAGCCTGCAAGACTTATCAGTTAGACGCATGGAATTGCAAAATTCTCTTGCATCCTACTGGCCTAAGCAGGAAACAACCATTGCAAAAACAAGGGAGCTGAAGAAGCTTTGTGAGGAAACATTATCATCCATGTTTGATGGCAGACCTGTTCATATATATAACATTAAAATTCATCTTCCAAATTTTGTACAATGTTAACTTTGTCTTTTAATACAAATCAGTTGGAATTTTTTTTTTTTAAAAAAAATAATATAATCGGAGAGATAAATGCGATGCTAAGCACTAGCGTCGGCGCATAAGGGCAGTAATGTTCAGCATAACTAATCAAATAGTAAACAACCTTTCTATTCCCAAATTTTCTCCAGTCCATGTTTAGAATTTCTACCCCATCATTGTTGTTGGTAGTGGATTACAAGCAATTTACTTGAACCCTGATGATCAATGCTCATAGAATCAGACTTACAACTAGCTATTTCTTGCTTGCTTATGAGTGGTATACCTGAACCCTGATGAGTGATAAAAACTTCCATTTTCTGAAACATTTTCCCATTACATTGAAGACCATATTATTTTACCTATTGCTGCATCTTGTAGCACCAGGTTCATTGTCAAAAATACACATGACATCGAGTTAAAAAAAAAAAAAAAAAAAAAAAACAACAACAACAGATTGGTGTGAAAACACTTGTATATATGCACAGTTAGCACACGTGAAAATAGGTATATAACAAATATCAGGCTACATGAAAAAGGAAATAAACTTAATATATATGAATATACAATAGTAACAATCTTAGCAAAGCTGTTGCTGCATAAGCTATATATGTTATTTGGGTATTATGCAGGCGCTAGTTGAACTCAACTCACTTTAATTTTTGTTATTTGGGTATTATGCAGGCGCTAGTTGAAGCAGCAGAGGAAAGACAAAAGGAAGGTCTCAATGACAACAATGAAAGTAGAAGTTTTGAAGATTTTGAGAACGATCCCATTGCTGAAGTGTTTGGAAATGAGAAAAGAAAAAGCTATTGTCGTGCAGTTAGCTCTTCATCGACTATAAAACAAGTGAAGCTTACACAAGCAGCAAAAGCAATAGCCAATTTCAAGGAAGACGAAGATAGAAAGTGGAAAACAAAGATGGAAAACAACCAAGAGAGACTAGCTGAACAATATACATCAATGAATTCGGTTATGATGAATATGCAACAAACTTTATCACAATTTATGAATCAGTTTGGAGGGAATGTGGGATCAAGAAATGAAGTAGCTTCTAACAACCAGCATGAGAGTTCTAGAGCTAGCTTGGGTGTTCAATCCAATGGTGCTATTGGATCTTCCACAAGAGATAGACAGTCTGTAGTCTTATTGTCAGAAGAGTTGAAAGAGGTTGCTAAAGGCCATCTTGGGACACAGAAAAGATGCCATCATAGAGAGGTGATGCATGGGGAAAGAGTTGCATGGGTGGAGAAAGTGTTTGATCCAGAAGCACCTATTTATGAAGCACCACAAAATGGTAATTACAAGCTATTTGATATTATTGATGGAGGTTTTGTTATTTGGCCTGAATGTCGTATTCGCTATTTGTAGGATCTAGAATTTATTTCAAAGTTATGTTAGAAGTTGTAATATTTTGATTTCATACTCTTTGGTTATGTATGATGAACTTATGAAATTTCGAATTTTTCTTCAATTTGTTATCAAATATTTGTGCAATTTAAGGTATATGCTTTAGATGTGTAATCGTTTATTATTATTGAAATTCTGTAATTTTTGATGTGTGTGTGTGTGTGTGTATATATATATATATACACCTGCTGTATTATAGTAGACAAATATGTAGTGAATGCTAGCAGGAAGGCAGTAATATATTGGTTGGTAATTGTAACGAACATATTCGTTGCTAGTGAAGCAATTTATAACGAATATATTCGTTGCAAATGAATGTATACTAGTCGCAACTGAATATAATTATAACGAGCATATTCGTTGCAAACGAAGATATTTACAACGAACATTCTCGTTACAATCCATATCGGGAACACCTACCCGAGTACATTTAGTAACGAAATTTACTCGTTACAAAACGATGGTATTAATAACGAACTATTTCGTTATTAAATTTCATCTTCCCAACGAAACAATCCGTTAGTAAGTTATAATGTTAATAACGAGTATTGGCCGTTACGAATATTTATAACGACATTCCCCACGCCTGTTCCGCTCACGACTGTATTTGTTATAAATTTACATTGTAACGACTGTGTACGTTACAAATACACTGTTTTGGTGTTGTGACCCCAGTAAATTGAAATGCGCGTTCAAATTCAATATATAGATTTATACGTTGATTTTGACGAAAACTAATCGAAACGATCGAATCAGCCTACGATACATATCCCATTGTGTTCGGAATGGGGGTAATACGCTATGGACGACAGGCGGTGGGCCTCGTTTAAAGGTCGTATGTAAAAGTCAACTTTTTGAAATTAAAATAATAATAAAAATATTCTCTCTCCCTCTCCTTTATTTCTCTCTGCCCCCCCTTTTTATTCTTCGTTCGGCAGAGAGAAAAATAAAAAAAAATAAAAAAGAAGATGAAGAGGGGGGGGGGGAGGAGCACCGTCACTCCCCCCCCCATCAGGGCGCCGCCGCGCCTCAGGAGGGGCGCCACCTCCGAACCCCTACCCCTCTGCCCTCGCGAAGGCGACAGCCCCCCCGCCCTCCTGTTCGATCGACGCGATGAAACCGCCCCCCTCCCATCGAAGAAAGCCTCCGACCGACGCGAAGACCCCCCCCTGCTGCGCCCTAGCCTGGAACCCCCCCTCTCGCCTGCTCCGCCCGCCACCACCGGCGAACTCCAGCCCCTCTGATCCCTCTTCTCCCCCATCCACTGTAAGCTTCCATCTTTTTATTTATTTATTTATTTTGTTTTGTGTTAATCTATTTTAAATATTTTCGCTAGGTTAATCAGATTTTTCGAATAGAAAAGATTAGATTTTTCGAATAGAAAAGATTGGATTTTTAAATTAGTTAAGTTAGGATTTTTAAAATAGAAAAGACGATATTTTTAAAATAGGAAAGATCATATTTTTAAAATGCAAAAGATTAGATTTTTAAAAAATGAAAAGGCGAAATCTTTATATTTGAAAAGGCGAAATCTTTATATTTAAAAAGGCGAAATCTTTATATTTAAAAGGGCGAAATCTTTATATAGAAAATAGCGTGATAAAAATATAATTTTTATCTATATAGTAGCATTAAAAATATGATTTTTTTATATATTGAATAACGAAGTAAAAATTCGATTTTTATATATTGAATAGCATAGTAAAAATATGATTTTTTTTATATTGAATAGCAAAGTAAAAATTCGATTTTTATATATTGAATAGCATAGTAAAAATTCGATTTTTATATATTGAATAACGAAGTAAAAATTCGATTTTTATATATTGAATAGCGAAGTAAAAATTCAATTTTTACATATGTAGAGAATACGGGCAACGAAGGTGATAAAAAGGCGAGAACGTTGAAGATTTCTATCAATGAAGAGTCGTGGTATTGGATAGCTATCGGTGAGAATTTCTCACCTTTCAAATTCTTTTTCTAGTTATATATATATACTAGGATGCAGACGGTGTTTAGTAGCACCCGACACCCGTCATCCACAGACCATGTATGGCTTGTTTGTTTAATTGTTTGGTTGTGTAGTTGGTTAGATTATTTGGTTTGAATTGAATTGTTTGGTGAAATGAAATTGTTTTGATTGATGTGTGAATGGCGTGGGCCTTCACTAGACCGGGGATAAGGCTAGGCCTCGTCCCGTTTCTAGTATCGTGCCGTTATGCCGCTGAAATTTTCTAAAATAAGTTAGAAAATAAAAATATCATTTTATTTAAAGAATGAACTGAATAGAAATTCATAAGTTAAAATAAAATGTTTTATCGTTAAAAATATAATTTTTAACGTGAATATGAATATAGTGAATGTGAATAAATAAATATTCATTTACAAACCGGACGGTTTGTTTAAGTACACTGATTTGACTGACATTGATTGGGACGATAAATTTTACACATCGCCCAACTGCACAAATAAAATCTGTGTTTGATTGTTTGAAACCCCACACGGGTGTTGGGATGAAATTTGAAGTTCACTCATCCTGATTGATTAAATATGTCGGTCGATGGATCGACAGGCTGTTATAAGCGTTAGATATCTATATTTGATGCCTATACAGTGTAGTGCACTTTGGATGATGGTTGATTATTTATCGTTGCTATTATATACGTGTGTTGTATGGAATCCATATAATTAACTTTATATGGTAATTGATTGGGCCTCATTCCAATCGGGAAAATAAAGAATATTATAAAGTAAAGGTTCATGTGTTGACTGTACTCATCCGTTGAGATTAGTCATGTGTTGAACGAAATGTTTTAACAATAAAATCTACATCTTTATCATATATGAAATTAGAAACTGACTGGAAAATAGATAAGATGAGTGGTCTCCTGGATATTAATCTGATGTTGGTTTCGGCCTTCTGGGTTAATATTCAGGAAATTGTTCTCTTACTAATTTACGGTTGGAGTCTGATTTAATATCAAACGATAGATACCATAATTTTTATAAAATATATTAAATAACAAAAATAGTCACACGTGGACAGTACTCATTCGTTGAGATTAGTCGTGTGTTGACAAAGATATAAAGTCGTGTATTGAAAGAAATATAGATCCATTTGGTGAATATAAAGCCGTGTTGATTAGATTGACGCCATTTTGACGTGAACGATATTTATATCGATTTTATTCATTTTAAAATGAATACTGAAAAGTGATTTCGAAATGAACTGAATATGAAACGATTTCGAAATGAATTGAATATGAAACGATTTCGAAATGAATTGAATATGAAACGATTTCGAAATGAATATGAAACGATTTCGAAATGAATTGAATATGAAACGATTTCGAAATGAATTGAATATAAAATGATTTCGAATTGAATTGAATAGAAAACCAATTTGATTTCAATTGAATATATAACGAATTTGATTCGAATTGAATAGAAAACCAATTTGATTTCAATTGAATATATAACGAATTTGATTCGAATTGAATAGAAAACCAATTTGATTTCGATTGAATATTTAACAAATTTGATTCGAATTGAATAGAAAACCAATTTGATTTCAATTGAATATATAACGAATTTGATTCGAATTGAATAGAAAACCAATTTGATTTCGATTGAATATATGACGAATTTGATTCGAATTGAATAGAAAACCAATTTGATTTCAATTGAATATATAACGAATTTGATTCGAATTGAATAGAAAACGATTTGAATTCTAATTGAATAGAAAACGAATTGAATTTAAATTGAATAGAAAACGAAATGAATTCGAATCGAATTAAAATCGATTTGAATTGAAATCAAATAGAAATGAAAGTAAAAAGGATTTATAATAGAAAATTCAATTTTGATTTGAATTTGAAATGAAGGTTGAAATTGTTTTTGAAACAAATTTAAACCTATTTATAAAATTCATTTCAATTAGAAATCGACGAAATATATATTATATATATTATATGTATAATATAATGGCCTGAATAGAACGCGCCACGCCGCGGCAGTTCGGGAATTTCGACCCTTTATTTCAAACGGACATTACGGGAGATCCGACCGTCGGATTCTCCTAAAACCGGAACCGTTGGGTTTGTATCGAAAAGAGCTTTCTAAAGAATATTAGAAATTTGAAATCTAACGGTTGGATTTGGAGATACGTTCAAATCAAATTCAGAAAAGGCCGCTGTAAGTGCAGATCGATGGCCGTTGTTGGAAATCGACTGTACGGACCTTGATAAAATTATTAAAAATACCAATAATTAGTGTAAAATCATAAGAAATGATTTGGGAAAAATTGGGATGAAAAACTCCATATTTGAAAGGATAAAAATAGATTTTCATCGAAATGAACTAATTTTAAACTAAAATTAAAACCCATTTATTTTTAAATAAATAAATTGGATTTGAAATGGGTTGTAAATAGAATTGATTAGTGGGTTTATCGTGAAGGGTGTTTTAAATGACACTTGTTCTTTAACCCGATAATAAATAGAATGGGATTTGGGTTTATCGTGAATTGTGTTTTAAATGACACTAGTTCTTTAACCCAGAAAAAGAAGTTTTAATGAATCTGCAATTAGATTGAAATATAAATTGATAATTTAAATTATCAAATTTAGAAATTGAGCGAGAATGGAGTATCACCAGTTTTGCTCCAGAGCGATAGTTAAATCTTTAATTAGATTTGAACGTGAAATGGTAATTAATTTTACCGATAACACCGTGGTATTAGGTATGGAGTATTACCAGTTTTGCTTCATGGGATGAATAGGTTGGGATTGGGAAATAAAATAAAATAAATAATTACTTCGGTGTGGTTCGCTAATCTCGACTAGTTGGAAAAACCATAATTTGGTTTGAAATGACATCCAAAGGAAGATTAAAGAATAAATTTTAAAGAATTTATCTTGGATAAAATTAATGGGAACATTTCCCTGAGAATATGAATTGGAATGAGGCGTATGTTGTGTTTGTGTAACATTCGTTTTAATATACGCGGATTGTTCGGAAAGGCCGGGTTTACACCCATTCTGAATAACCGATTCGACGATATGTCGAAGATGAAGATGGTGGTTGAAGACCGGAAGTCTTCACATCGTTTGGATAATTACTGATGATGCTGATTGGGCTGTACACCCAAGAGGATGGAAATAGTTGGTGGTCGTCCAGACGTACTTGGAGATGGATGGATATGTGAGGAAAGTGCCTCCGGTTTCGTTCAGACCCAGAACGGACTTGTAAATGGATTGTTTGTCTGACATTGGATTTTATTCTGTGTTAGATTTCTATTAAATATACATCTGTTTGGCGGTGGAGAATTTATTCTTTTGCTTAATTCCCTTCTCTGAGACGTACGAGCTCAGAGGTTGTATATCGATGGACATCAGTAGCATGGCATGAATTGCCTGTGTGGCACGCTAAGATGCAATGATCAAGGATTTTGTTGAAAAGCAGAGTCTTGTGGTTGATGATCAAAGCACAGCCTACGTGGCAGCTTTGTGTATAACGTGAATTCGCGAGCCTCACACCTCGGTATGAGTTAAAAACGGGATACAGACTGCAGGGAGAGCACGACGTTTCTTTCTAGCTTTGGTGGTGTCAGTGACTTACCAGCCCTGACATTTATATATTTTTCACCTATGTGGTTGTTGGAATGCGAGGCGCCTCGATTTTAGGTCTGTAAGGACCGGGAAACGTGTGTTCAGGAATACTAATCCTCTAACGTAAGTGAGGACCGGCCCTGAAGCATCCAGGATTGCCCAAAGTGTGTAGTCCTGAGACATTTGCTAGAGTGTCTCGAACGCGGAGAGGAGCTTGCCCCTTGCCTCGACTCATGACGGAAATCCAATTTCCAATACGTGTATTGCGGTTTTAATTGTAGAACTAGTATGGCAACATGATAGATGGTACCTATGCCGCCTATGATTTATATTTATGATTGAAAATGTTTTGACACTATACACTTATTATAGTATCAAATGATTTGTTTTAAACGTACCAAGCATGTTTGGCTATTATAAGGGAAAACCCTATCCTCCGGCTTGCGTTGCATTGTGTGATGGGACCTGGGTCTTATAATAGCTTCATTTTTCAAAAAAGCATTGCGCTGTTTATTCTATGCACTGGTATTCTTGGGAGGAAACCCGTTCCGTGTTATACGGCGTGGTCCCTTGAATTACTCTCTTTTAAAGTAAAGCTTTAAATAACTGTTTTAGTTCTCACACCAGTCACATGACTGACCTGGAGTTTATTGTTTTAACCTAAACTCTGGGTGCCCCTATTTTCCGCACGGGCAGCTAGTAGTTTTGGTTTTGCAGATTCATATTCACAGGATCCTGGTTTACAGCTGGAATGATATCCGGAAAGCTCTGTATCCGTATATCACCTTCAGTTGTGCTTTGTATTATTCTTCCGCTGCTATGTAATTTATTGAATCTCTGATATTTATCGAATGTAATTTATTCATTTATACTCTGTATATTCTTGTATCTGATGGAATTGTTGTAATAGCAATGAAATGTTCTTCCGTCTGCGTTCATTTGTGTGTTGTTCTCAAAGTATCCGCTCTTTCCTTCACGGGGAAGTTACGGGTCCTCACAATAATGAAGTAAGTATATAAATTAAAAACATATATTTATAATTTATAAAAGTGATATAAAAACTTAATATAAAAATATAAATATAAATATGAGAAACTTAAAACTTAAGATATAAAACTATAAATATGAATATAAGGAAATACAAATATTGAAACTTAAGTAAATATATATATATAGCTAGAATATAAAATCTAAAATATTTAAATCAGGAGTTAGATTACAATTTAATAAATAATTTAAATAATCAGAAGTAATATATATATATATATATATATATATATATATATATATATATATATGTAACGACCCAGAAATCCGGTAGAATTTGAGCTGACCAAAAACACATGTCCAACCCAAAATAACACAGAAATTCGAACCATTAATAGAAAGAAGTTAGAGGGTGAGGAAAGATAAGATAGAAAATAAGAATAGAAGAAGAAGAACACAACATTAGAGTAACACGAATCTCACAGCGGAACGAATAACATATAATATATATAACATAACTTGAAATATACATCTGTACTTGAATATACATCAATATCAACGTACATCACTTACAACACAACGGAACCACTATAACTAGATAACGCTGAAGCCTCCTGCTCCAAGCTCCTTTAGATATATCTGAAAAATCCTGAACTACTTGACTGCCCGTACAAATTTAGGCACCCAAGAGTTTAGGTAGAACAAAACAAAATAAACTCCGGGTCAGTCATGGGACTGGTATGAGTAAACAATTTAAAAACAGTTTCAGAAAACTAAATGATATCTCATAAGACCACGCCGTATAACACGGAACGGGTTTTTCCCTTATGAGAATCCAAACACTTGATTTATCTTTATATCAAAACTATTTTGATATTATAATAATGTCTAAATCAAGTAGATAACAATCTAGTGGAACGTTTGCATCTCACGTTCCACATATATATACAATCAAAACCGCAAGCACGTATTGGGTAATGGATTTCCAACTATGACAAGGTATGGAACCACCTTCCGCTGGTATATCTCTAGAGGAGAATACACCGAGTTCAACAAGAACATCTTGCAACTCAGCCACACATGACCGACCACTCATTTCGCTTGAGTGTATCGAATGTATATCACCAACGGTTGGGATCAGCAACCGTTTCCCGAATGGGACAACATCGACAATAGATTTTTAGAAGTAAATGAAACTCTAGATCAGGTGATTATAAACCCTAATAGGAGCGACCTACATAGCCATGTTGCCTGCCCGATTTCTGTCATTTACCGGTTGATGAGGCTAGAAGCTACGCTTTAGCATCACGCCATATTCACTTCGAATGTCACATCGTCAAATCCATCAAATCACCGATTGACGTCCTCAACAGTACATTACGTGTTAGCTAAAAGAAGTTTCCTTCTCCGCTTCCACTCTTGGTACGGTTGAAGAAATCAATGTACGTGACCTTTCTGGAAATACTCTGTCAGACATTCATCCATACAAGTCACCCAGGAACAGGATGAACTGAAGGCACTATTTCTATTAATAGAAAAAGTCCTTGCACTCTACTCCGTTTTCGATTATCTTTATATAATCTAATTCGCACGCTACTGCCGATATGGAGTGGTTCTTCGGATAATAATCCAACCGGTCTCTCCATATTGACAACGATGGTCAAAACTTCGATAGTCTGTGATTTAACTATCAAATAAAAACAAGTGTTTCGATAGTCGATGATTTAACTATCGAATAAAACAAGTGTTCATCCAAACATCCAACAATCACTGAACCTTTAATTAATATTCTATTAATTAAATCTCTTCTCTATTTCTTTATCAATATTTGTTAACCAAATATTTTCAATAACCATGTTGGCCTTTTACGTTATTTGGAAAACATTTCCATATATCGCCTTCTTTTTATTTTCTAAACTTTAGAAAATATATGTTATTTATAATTGGAAAATATTCCAATTACTTATCTCTTTTCCAATCTCGTTTATTCCTATACTTAGGAAATATTTAACATCTATTTCCAAGCTTACATTTCATTTGGGTTAAAACGGATGTTGTGTAAAACATTGTTACGACAACCCAAATACTACATTCAACTGAATCTTATTCAACATTGATCTTCAAGCCTGAAATCTTACTATTCATTTGTTAATAATGAAATCAATCAAGTTGGGGTATAACTACCTCTCAGACCTTGACTGAATAACATTTATAACGTCAAAACAGATATGACTACTTACTCGAACAATCAATAACATACAACTACTTCTTTACCTTTAAACACGTATACACTTTTTCTTTCTATTCTTACTAGATTTTATTCTTATACTTCCTTTTTGATTATACTATTCTATTTCTAAGTTCATTTTCTTATTGACTTCTATATAATTTGATATGTTAATTTCTAACTATCAAATTATCTTAAAAATATTCTATCTCCTTAAATTCCCGGAAAAATTCGCCATAACCTCCTTTGTACTGGGAGCATCGGGAAATTTCAAATAGCTTTCCCGGTCCTTCTCATCTCAAAAAGAAAAAGAAAAAGCCAAGCGGCTAGCCGATACGGCGCATAAAATCTCATATGGAAATTAAATACGTACCTTTTTGTCGGGCATTCTATTTATTTCACTTCTATACTTTATTCCATACCTGTCTCCTGTATGTCTACACCTGTCCAATCTATTTTAACTATACCAATCGTTTTAACTCAATTTGTTAATTAAATCTGTTACTTAACTTTTCAGTCTATTTCACCTTCATATTTGAACATGACATGTTCAAATATATTTTAACTGCATATTAACAAATTAATTATACTCATACTCTCGTTCCCTTATCGACTTCTTATTCAAATTCCAAGTCAATTCTATTTGAATTCTTTTTATTCAAACTTCATTTGAATTCTATTTGCATCCCTATATTTAAACTTCATTTGAATTCTATATTCAAATTCTATAGTTAAACTCCATTTGAATTCTATATTCAAATCTATTCAAATTCTATTGTTTAAATTCCATTTAAATCCTATATTCAAATCGTTTAAAGTCCCTTTGAATTTCTATATTCAAATCTATAGTTTAAAGTCTATTTGAATTTCTATATTCAAATCTATAGTTTAAAGTCCATTTGAATTTCTATATTCAAATCTCTATTTCAATTCCTTATATTCAAAGTCCATTTGAATTCTCGGCGTTATTTATAAACAACGTTTATAACTTCAATTCAAATCCCACCTTTCCATTTATAAACAACGTTTATAAATTCAATTCAAATCCCATATTTCTATTTATAAACAACGTTTATAAATTCATATTTGTTTTATATACCTTCAAACAAGTTAATATTTTCTATAGTTTTATTTAAAATTCAAATTCTATTTATAAAAATAGAATTTCCTTTTTAAATATCAAATACCCTTTCCGATATTTTTATGAATCAATTTTCAAGCTCTAGGGATATTTTAAACAATCAAACCAACCAATTTTCAATCATTTGATTTTTAACACATCATATATGAATATATATGAAATCAAACAAACAACAGATAATATATATTTTTGAGGAATCCAGTTGGATTCCTCCAACCTGTTTTCCTGCATCCACAGATGTTAGTCAACATAGTAATACCCATCCTGCTTCGAGGCAGGATATCGCGGTATAGAAGGTCATCCACTAATCATAGCGTGGGGCGTATAGGGTAATCATCCGCTATGAAACTGCGGGCATCCGCTAATGAAACTGCGGGAATCCAACCAATCATCAACCCAATATATATATAATAGTCAACCAATCCTAAATAACTATATATATATTTTAAAACAATCAGACAGCATTCACACAAGCACAGACAATTATTTTTAACTATATAAAAAATAATTTCTAAATAAAAGGTGAGATTTACTCACCAGATTTTATTTTGCAATCCGTTTCTTATTTCTTTATTTGTTCCAGCTTCAGAAAAATCTCGAATCCACTTGAACCCGTAATTTCATTTAGCTACAAATCTCATTTGTCCGACTCCATGATTTATGGACCTCGCATGAATTTATTCACGGATTTGTATAAGATATATATTTCTATCTATTTAACAAAAAATTAGACTTTTAAGTAGTTAATTAAAATCTTATACCTTACTTTCTCTAATGTTCAAAACAGTTTGAGCTTCTGCTAATTCCTTCACTTTTGTACCAAAGATGGCTTCCGGAATAACCAAACTGACACCTCAAATCCTCGACTGCTCCACCACCTGTGAAGCAACCTCCTGCCCTTTGCTGGTCGGACTCCCTTACAGTTCCATTACCCTTGCAGCAAATGCCATAGGTCCAAGAACCGAACCCTACTTCTCATCAACGTCAACACAGCTCTACCTCGTGCAAAACACAGAAGCTCGATCCCACTAAAACAGTTGACATCCTACGCTCAACCTTTCAATCCTCATCAAAAACAACTCGGTGCCCAGAACTGGAATCGCACCACCATACTTCCAGTCAACACAGTTCGTTCATCCCCAATTTGACCAAAAACAACAGATCGAGCCCTTCCCCGAATGCTGCGATCCCCTAAAACGAAACCAGACAGTACCATCGAAAGCCCCAAATCGAGCGACGTTGAAATCCCATCGTACACAAGACGAGCGATGCCAAGATGAAGCTTCCGAACACCCGATTCCATCAATCCACTTTCAAACGATTTTTACTCGGTATTTGATTAGGAACTGAAAATTGAATGAATTGGGGAATCGGCCTCTTTGGTTTGCTGAGGGATTGATTTTATAAGGAGAATGAGTGTGGTTTTAAAGAGCAACAACGAGGCCAGAAATTTGTGGAATTACGGTGGATGATGTGGTTGATTTTCTCCCTTTTGAATTTGAGGAGAAGGAAAAGCTACGTTTATAGTTTGTTGGCAAAAAGAGATCCACTAAATTTTATTTATTTAAAATTAGTTTTAATTTACCGATGATTAAAATTAATTAAATTCCAAACTAATAGATTTCTTCAGAAATAAATTTATATTATCGTTCTAATTCCAACAGGAGTTGGTATTGATTATCTGGACTGTTTCTAATTCAGTTATAACTTTGAATTCAATTATTCTTCTCATTACGATAATTTAATATATTCGATATATTAAATTGAAATTGATTATTAAATTTATAACTTAATATAAATATTCATTTAATTTATCAAATTAATATTTAAAACCGTATTAAATATTCAAATCTAACTGACGGAATATTCGGGTCATTACATTCTTCCCCACTTAAAATAATTTCGTCCTCGAAATTGCTAAGGTAGAAAAAGTGCTACAAACCCATTAACCTTTCAAAACTATTTATGTTGATATTCAACATTTCAAACTTCCTTACGTAACTCTCTTTCGAATCAATCCCTATTCGATAACTCCTCCCTTCGAATAACTATATTCGATACTCTCTCTTTCGAATAACTAGATTCGAAAACCTCTCTTCGAATAAACTATATTCGGTAATCTCTATTTGATTTACTCTTATCAATTAACTCCATCGAATAACTAAATTCGATAACTCCTTCGAATAACCAATATTCTATAACTCACTTCGATTAATCTAATCGATAACTCTTTTCGATTAACTATAATCGATAACTCCTTTGATTTACTAATAATCGATAACTCCTTCGATTTACTAATAATCGATAACTCCTTCGAATAACCAAATTCGATAATTCCTTTCGAATAAACTATATTCGATAACTCCTTCAATTCTATTCGAATAAACTAACATTTGATTTAACTCCATTCGCTTGACTCTAGATCGCAGCGATCACAATGGTTACGCCTGATTCCCCCAGGAAACATCCGACCGCCCTAGGCTATCTGCAGCCCTGCGAATTACGCTAGTAGTCGTACGAAATGGCAACTTATCCTGAGTAACTATGTTTGACTAACTCTATCTCAATAACTATATCCGATCAACTTTAATTGAATAACTAACATTCAATTAAATCCTAATTCGGTTAACTATGTTCAATTAACTCTATTGGATTTAACTCTTAATTTGAATAACAAATATTCGATAAATTCTAATTGAATAACTAATATTCAATTAACTCTACGGATTAACCCTAACTGATTAACTCTAACTAGTTAATTCTTACTCTAATCGATTTATTCTAACTCTAATCGATTATTTCTAACTCTAATCGACTTCTCCTATTCGAATAACTCCTATTGGATAACGTTTATTCATTTATAAAGATTTACTTTTAGTAACAGTTCTTCCTTTTATAAATGTTCTCTTTAATAACATTACTTCACTTATACAAGTGTTGTGTACCCCTTCTATTTAAAACTATCGGTGTTAAAAACCAATATCTCTTCTCTATATAAGTTCAGACTTATATATTCATTTATCGAATGATAAATATTTAATTTTAATTTATAAACTGTTATTTATAAATTAATCTTTTCTATTTATCCGTTAAAAACAGATTTCCATTTTCTATTTATCTTCTGAATATTCCTTTGATTAAATTCTATTTATTTAACAAATAAATATCTCATTTATAACATTCTATTTATTTTCTATAAATAAATATTCCCATTTAATCTATTTGTAAATGTTTTTTTTACAAATATTTCCTTCTAAATTCTATTTGTAAATGTTTTTACAAATATTTCTCCTTCTATTTGTTTGCACATAACTTCCTTTGTATTTGTGTTACAAATATATTTCCTTTATATTTCCCAATTCATATTTCATTCACATTGATTTTACTCAATTTATTCGTTTCGATCCATTTAACTTACTTAAGTTAAATTTAAATTCAATCGTTCAACTTCCCATTAACTAGTTGCTAATTAACCGTTTTGCCTATTTCACCCTTTTTATTTGAATATAACTTGTTCAAATATATGTCAACTTAATTATAAACTAATCTAATTATATTTTCAATCGAGTTATATATTCGATTTCGAATAAAAATTCTCAATCTCTTTCACTTATCCAAAAACCCAATTTCGATTCAAATTTCCTTTAACTAATTATTCTCTAATTTAGTTAATCCTATTTAACTAATTAAAATATGATTTTTGTCTTAAAAATCATTTCACTTACTTCACTGGAGTTTATATTCATTTTATAACTCAAGTCTATATTTTCCTCATGGCCATTCAGATTTTATTTACTTTAAAAATCCTTTTACTTATATATATAAACCATTGTGGTTTTTAATGGTTTCTGGCGCTGCTTTTCTAAAAATTTGATTTTGACATAACTCAAAATCTATACGACGAAATCTAGATTTTTCTCTTTTATTAGAAAACTATTGTTCAACCGGTCCCGACGATTCTTGTTTCAAAGAATTCCGACTTCGACTGAGTTCTGTATACTAAATTGAAGTTCAAATTGCCAAATTACGAACTGCCGCGCTATGGCGAGCTCATTTTAATTATATTTATATATATAAACGTTTTAACTTTGTTTATAATATATTCAACTCCAATTTGATATATTTTTAATATATATCCAATCCATTTCACATAATATTCCCGATCTATTTCACTTTAAATATTCAAGTCCTATATATTTACAATATTCAAATTCCATTTGAATTTCTTTATTCAAACTCTATATTTGAATTTCCTTCTATTCAATTTCTATTTGAATTTTCTTCTATTCAAATTCATTTGAATTCCTTATCTTCAAATTCTATTTGAAATCCTTTATCGTGAATTTCTATTTGAAATCCTTTATTCAAAACCCATTTCAAATCCCTTATTCAAATTCCATTTGAAATCCTTTGAATTCAATTTCTATTTAAATTCCTTTGTTCAATTTCAAATTTGAAATCCTTTGAATTCCATTTCTATTTAAATTCCTTTGAATTCAAATTCTATTTCAAACTTTATATTTCCTTTGAATTCTTATATTCAACCTCCACTTTATATTCTATTTGAAATTCTATTTAACCAAATTCCATTTGAAAATTCCTTTTGAAGTTATATAAATATATACATATATTTATATCTGTCTCAAATTCAAAATATTTGAATTTTCAAACAACTTGTTTCTATTCAAACAAATTTCCATCAAAACTTTTCTAAGGCAGCAATTCATCACTTAGAAACTCGAAAATGAACACTGATGATGTTGCGACCATCATCAGAATTATTTCCCAGCTACTGAATGAGTCCAGTACTATATTTCTTTCAAAATCCATTTAGAAAAATATTTTCCAAACTCCCAGGATTTTAAATTCTTAATTCTGGTTGGAATTCAATTTTAATTTATCTCATTTGTATTTGATTTCATATACAAATTCCATTGGTTATATATAACTATTTCAGTTTTATAATCTAATTCGATTATAATCCTAACAATCAACTTAACCATTTAAAAACAATATCGTGTTCAATCTTCTGTTCCAGTGTTTATAAACTCCTATCGACATCGTGGCGTCCCACGATTCGACCAAAATTTATAATCTACTCAACAGACTAGTCAACACAATATAAAACAGTTTTTATATCAAATAACAAGTACGCTCTCTCGTATATATATACACTCAACTCATTCTAGGATACTACTGATCCTATCTCTAATGAGCACATTCCAACAAGCCTAGGTATTCGCTCAACCTAAGCTCTGATACCAACTGTAACGACCCAGAAATCCGGTAGAATTTGAGCTGACCAAAAACACAAGTCCAACCCCAAATAACACAGAAATTCGAACCATTAATAGAAAGAAGTTAGAGGGTGAGGAAAGATAAGATAGAAAATTAGAATAGAAGAAGAAGAAGAACACAACATCAGAGTAACACGAATCTCACAGCGGAACGAATAACATATAATATATATAACATAACTTGAAATATACATCTGTACTTGAATATACATCAATATCAACGTACATCACTTACAACACAACGGAACCACTATAACTAGATAACGCTGAAGCCTCCTGCTCCAAGCTCCTTTAGATATATCTGAAAAATCCTGAACTACTTGACTGCCCGTACAAATTTAGGCACCCAAGAGTTTAGGTAGAACAAAACAAAATAAACTCCGAGTCAGTCATGGGACTGGTATGAGTAAACAGTTTAAAAACAGTTTCAGAAAACTAAATGATATCTCATAAGACCACGCCGTATAACACGGAACGGGTTTTTCCCTTATGAGAATCCAAACACTTGATTTATCTTTATATCAAAACTCTTTTGATATTATAATAATGTCTAAATCAAGTAGATAACAATCTAGTGGAACGTTTGCATCTCACGTTCCACATATATATACAATCAAAACCGCAAGCACGTATTGGGTAATGGATTTCCAACTATGACAAGGTATGGAACCACCTTCCGCTGGTATATCTTTAGAGGAGAATACACCGAGTTCAACAAGAACATCTTGCAACTCAGCCACACATGACCGACCACTCATTTCGCTTGAGTGTATCGAATGTATATCACCAACGGTTGGGATCAGCAACCGTTTCCCGAATGGGACAGCATCGACAATAGATTTTTAGAAGTAAATGAAACTCTAGATCAGGTGATTATACACCCTAATAGGTGCGACCTACATAGCCATGTTGCCTGCCCGATTTCTGTCATTTACCGGTTGATGAGGCTAGAAGCTACGCTTTAGCATCACGCCATATTCACTTCGAATGTCACATCGTCAAATCCATCAAATCACCGATTGACGTCCTCAACAGTACATTACGTGTTAGCTAAAAGAAGTTTCCTTCTCCGCTTCCACTCTTGGTACGGTTGAAGAAATCAATGTACGTGACCTTTCTGGAAATACTCTGTCAGACATTCATCCATACAAGTCACCCAGGAACAGGATGAACTGAAGGCACTATTTCTATTAATAGAAAAAGTCCTTGCACTCTACTCCGTCTTCGATTATCTTTATATAATCTGATTCGAACGCTACTGCCGATATGGAGTGGTTCTTCGGATAATAATCCAACCGGTCTCTCCATATTGACAACGATGGTCAAAACTTCGATAGTCTGTGATTTAACTATCGAATAAAAACAAGTGTTTCGATAGTCGATGATTTAACTATCGAATAAAACAAGTGTTCATCCAAACATCCAACAATCACTGAACCTTTAATTAATATTCTATTAATTAAATCTCTTCTCTATTTCTTTATCAATATTTGTTAACCAAATATTTTCAATAACCATGTTGGCCTTTTACGTTATTTGGAAAACATTTCCATATATCGCCTTCTTTTTATTTTCTAAACTTTAGAAAATATATGTTATTTATAATTGGAAAATATTCCAATTACTTATCTCTTTTCCAATCTCGTTTATTCCTATACTTAGGAAATATTTAACATCTATTTCCAAGCTTACATTTCATTTGGGTTAAAACGGATGTTGTGTAAAACATCGTTACGACAACCCAAATACTACATTCAACTGAATCTTATTCAACATTGATCTTCGAGCCTGAAATCTTACTATTCATTTGTTAATAATGAAATCAATCAAGTTGGGGTATAACTACCTCTCAGACCTTGACTGAATAACATTTATAACGTCAAAACAGATATGACTACTTACTCGAACAATCAATAACATACAACTACTTCTTTACCTTTAAACACGTATACACTTTTTCTTTCTATTCTTACTAGATTTTATTCTTATACTTCCTTTTTGATTATACTATTCTATTTCTAAGTTCGTTTTCTTATTGACTTCTATATAATTTGATATGTTAATTTCTAACTATCAAATTATCTTAAAAATATTCTATCTCCTTAAATTCCCGGAAAAATTCGCCATAACCTCCTTTGTATCGGGAGCATCGGGAAATTTCAAATAGCTTTCCCGGTCCTCCTCATCTCAAAAAGAAAAAGAAAAAGCCAAGCGGCTAGCCGATACGGCGCATAAAATCTCATATGGAAATTAAATACGTACCTTTTTGTTGGGCATTCTATTTATTTCACTTCTATACTTTATTCCATACCTGTCTCCTGTATGTATATACCTGTCCAATCTATTTTAACTATACCAATCGTTTTAACTCAATTTGTTAATTAAATCTGTTACTTAACTTTTCAGTCTATTTCACCTTCATATTTGAACATGACATGTTCAAATATATTTTAACTGCATATTAACAAATTAATTATACTCATACTCTCGTTCCCTTATCGACATCTTATTCAAATTCCAAATCAATTCTATTTGAATTCTTTTTATTTAAACTTCATTTGAATTCTATTTGCATCCCTATATTTAAACTTCATTTGAATTCTATATTCAAATTCTATAATTAAACTCCATTTGAATTCTATATTCAAATCTATTCAAATTCTATTGTTTAAATTCCATTTAAATCCTATATTCAAATCGTTTAAAGTCCCTTTGAATTTCTATATTCAAATCTATAGTTTAAAGTCTATTTGAATTTCTATATTCAAATCTATAATTTAAAGTCCATTTGAATTTCTATATTCAAATCTCTATTTCAATTCCTTATATTCAAAGTCCATTTGAATTCTCGGCGTTATTTATAAACAACGTTTATAACTTCAATTCAAATCCCACCTTTCCATTTATAAACAACGTTTATAAATTCAATTCAAATCCCATATTTCTATTTATAAACAACGTTTATAAATTCATATTTGTTTTATATACCTTCAAACAAGTTAATATTTTCTATAGTTTTATTTAAAATTCAAATTCTATTTATAAAAATAGAATTTCCTTTTTAAATATCAAATACCCTTTCCGATATTTTTATGAATCAATATTCAAGCTCTAAGGATATTTTAAACAATCAAACCAACCAATTTTCAATCATTTGATTTTTAACACATCATATATGAATATATATGAAATCAAACAAACAACAGATAATATATATTTTTGAGGAATCCAGTTGGGTTCCTCCAACCTGTTTTCCTGCATCCACAGATGTTAGTCAACATAGTAATACCCATCCTGCTTCGAGGCAGGATATCGCTGTATAGAAGGTCATCCACTAATCATAGCGTGGGGCGTATAGGTGTAACGGCTGGAAATTTCCGACTCCTCGAGAGTCGGAAATTCCGAGACGTTAGTGAAAGAATTTAGAAGGTGAGAAAGAAAAGATAGAACTAATAGAATAGAAGAAGAAGAAGAAGAACATCAGAATCATCAGAGTAACACGAATCTCACAGCGGAACGAATAACATATAATATATAACATAACTTTGAAGTAAACAGTTATATATATACAATAGCACTTTTCAGAGTACAACACTTACAACACAGCGGAAATAACTATAGCTATAGAATCTTGAAGTCTCCTGCTCCAAGCTCTCCAAGTATATCTGTAAATCCCGACTACTTGACTGCCCGTACAAATTTAGGCACCCAAGAGTTTAGGGAAAACAGCAAAGTAATCTCCGGGTCAGTCATGGGACTGGTATGAGTAAAATAGTTTAAAACAATTGAACAGGTATATGATATCTCATAAGACCACGCCGTGAATACGGAACGGGTTTTTCCTTATGAGTATCTAAACAACTTTGACAAGCAATATCATTGTGATATTATAATAATGTCTAAGTACAAATAGGTATCAATCTAGCAGAAACGCTTGCATCTCACGTTCTACATACATAGTATAAAATCATAAACCGCAGAGCGCTTAACGGAGAATGGATTCCAACAGACAAGGTATGGGAGCACCTTCTGAATAGTGTACTCTAGAGGTGATACACTCAGGGTTCAACAAGAACGTCTTGCAACCCGGCCACACATGACCGCTCACTCATTTAGCTTGAGTGTCGCGAATATATTGCCACCACGGTTATAGGCCATCAAACCGTCATCCGAAGATACAGAATCAAAAAGAAGTATAAATATGAATATTCACTAGATCGGTGACAATACACCCTGCTTGGGGATGACCCAACTAGCCATGCTGCCTAGCCCAACTTTTGTTACTTCCGGGTGTGAGGCTAGAAGCTACGTCTATCTTCAGAACATCTGATCACCATTCACTTTGAATGCCACATCGTCATACCCGCTAAATCACAATTTGACTTATTCAAAAATAACACGGGTATACAGCTAAGAGAAACGAATTCCTCCGCCACCAAACGTGAATACGTTTGAACAGATCAACTTACGCGATCTATTGGATATACTCTGTCAGACCTTCTTCCATATACGTTCTCCTGGGACTGGACAAACCGAAGGCACTATTCAGTATATCCATCTTAGTCACTGTTATCTAAGACTTATACAACAACCCTTGCACTTTACTCCGTCTTCAATTTATCTTTGGCATATATTGCTCGCAACGCTTATGCCAATACAGAGTGGTTCTTTGGATAATAATCCAACCGGTCTCTCCATATTAACAACGTTAAAATGGTAAAAACTTTGATAGTCTGTGATTTAACTATCAAATGGAAACATGTCGGTGTACAAACAACGATCTTATTTCCAAATGGAAATTCGATCGATCAATCATCATATGTTCATATTTCCTTATTTCATATATTTAGAAAATATATGTTATTAATCATTGGAAAAAATTTCCATAGCTTATTTTCACATCACTATTATTTCGCAACTATCAGTCCCTAACTGTAACTAGTATGAGGACAATTCTCTAAGCATCAATCCGGAAGGTCGAAACAACATCAGATCGTCACTTAGCAAACCGTTCAACTTACCCTCTCCAGTTAGTTTCTGAATTTGCTTAACTCTATTTCTTAAATTCTTATCATGAAAACATTTCATTTTCTATGTTTAGAAAACATATCTGACTATATTTGGAAAACGTTTCCAAAACTCATTTACGGATTTCAAATGAACGTTGTATAAAACATCGTTATGCTTAATCCATTAATCGCTTATTACTTAACTATATTTCAAATCAACCTTTTCTATCGAACCACAACTATCCTTTGTCAATTCTGAAGTCAATCAAGTTGGGGTATAATTACCTCTCAGACCTTAATTGAACAACGTCCTTTACTGTGAAATAGATGAAGCTCATCACTCACTTTTTACAATCATCTGTTTATGCAAATTCTCGGATTCAGGTTACGAATCCACTTCTTATATGACAACGTTTGATTATAACTATAACGTTATAATTCCTACTTCTGCAATGTCTAACATAAATTATAACTTTATCTCCTAACTCGAATAATTTAACAGACACCTAATTTCTAAATCAATAACTAAATCTTGATTTAAACCCTGGAAAGTAAGTAGTACTTTCCCGAATTCGCTATACTCGAATTCGACGCATAACTCTCTTTCGAGTAATCTCTATTTGATTAACTCTTCTTCGAATAACCTATATTCGATTATCTCTCTTCGAATAGCTCATATTCGAAATCTCTCTCTTTTGAATAAAGAATATTCGATCTCTTTCTTTCGAATATGCTATATTCGAAAATCTCCTTTCGATTTACTAATCGATAACTCCTTTCGATCAAACTAAAATCGATAACTCCTTTAACTCTATTCGAATGACTAATATTCGACTAACTCCTTTGGATTAACTAACTTTGAATAACTCCTTTGGATTAACTAACTTCGAATAACCAATATTCGATAACTACTCTTCGAATAAATAATATTCGGTAACTCTTCTTAAATGAATAACATTTGATTCCTCCACTCGAATAAACTATATTCGATTACTCTTCCCTCGAATACACTATATTCGATAACTCTACTTCGAATAACTCCACTTGGATAACTCTAACTGGTCAGCTCTAACTGGTCAACTCTAACTGGTCAACTTTAACTGGTCAACTTTAACTGGTCAACTCTATCTGGTTAACTCAACTGGTTAACTCTAACAGATTAACTCTAACTAGTTAACTTTAACTGGTCAACTCAACTGGTTTAACCTAACTGGTTAACTCAAATGTTTTACCCTAACTTGATTTACTTGTCTCGATTAACTGAACTAATCCACTTAGTTTAACTTAGTTGATTCACTTTGATTAACTCTAACCGATTTACTTAGTTTACTCAGCTAATTCACTTTGATTAACCCAACTAATTTACTTCGATTTACCAATTAGTTTAACTTAACTAATTTACTTTGATTAACCCCTTAGTTTAACTTAACTAATACACTTCGATTAATCACTTAGTTTAACTTAACTAATTCACTTTGGTTAACTTAACCAATCACTTTGATTAACTCGACTAACTCGCTTTGGTTAACCTAACCAATTACCTCGATTAAGTCGACTAACTTTACTTTGGTTAACTTAACCAATTACTTCGATTAACTTAACCAATACACTTCGATTAACTTAACCCATTTCACTTAGTTTAACTTAACTAAATTACTTCGATTAACTTAACTCATTTCACTTAGTTTAACTTTATTTACTTAACAAATAAATATCTCCATTATCTTATTTATTCAAATAAATAAATGTCATCCTTATTCTATTTATTAAATCCCTAAATAAATAAACCCTTATTCTATTTATTCAAATGGTTTACAATATTTCTCTTCTTATATATTTGACAAATATATTCCTTTATAATTGATTAAAAATATATGTATCCTTTATATTTGTCTTCACAAATATATTTATCCTTTATATTCAAAATCCCCTTTTCTTTATAATATAAAATCCATCGATTTTATATAAATAAATTATTTTCAAATTTATAGTTTGAAAATCTCTTTTCTATATCTTGGTATTTCTTATGGTAATTAACACACCACATAACAACGATAAATATCGTCCCACCACACATAATCACACAGATTATATACATCACATTATATATCACAATATAAAAATCACAGTAAAATAACTGTTGAGGAATCCAGTTGGATTCCTCCAACCTGTTTCCCTGCACCACAGATGTTAGACAACACCAGTATAATATTCTGATAAACAGAATCAACATATAACTATTTGACGGTTTATATATATATATATATATATATATATATATATATATGTATATACACATATATATAATCTCTACTAACTGACTAGCAGTTCAATCAAACAGTCAACACACAGTCAAACAGTCAAACAGATAATATTTTAACAGTTCTAAGAATACAACGTGAAAATAAAACTGTTTAGAGTTTGTGAGATTTACTCACATTGGACGCGTTAACCGTTAAATGTCGGTTTGCGTTATCTGATTCAGCCGGACAATTTATTTCACCATAAATTGTAATGAGCTCGGATTTGCTCGCGGTCAGTCCCATTGTGGAGTGCTCGTCCATACGATCCCAACGCAACTTACGGTTCGTCAATCTGATCTTGTATGACCAAGATATTTGATTTTAAAGTTTTGAACAAAAATGAATTAAAACTTGAATTAAAATCTCGTTGGGCTTTCACCTTAAATCTCGGCCCACTAACCTTGCTTCAAACCCAGCCCGTCCCTTTCCTTTATCTTCCCCGAAACACTGCCGTGGCCTGCTCCTCTTCATTGCCATTACCGCCCCTTCTGGCCTGTCGTTCTCCTCCTCCCTTGCACCGAACTTCAAACCGAGCATTCCACAAACCTCCTCATCGAAATCCGCTCCTTCCTATACCCCGACGTTCGAACTCGAACCACCTTCACAACCTTCGACTTCAGTCTTTCCGTCGAGCCACCAGTAAACGCACGACACAAAGCATGGCCGAAATCCACAAAACCTTCACCACAGATGCAGACAACCACCAGTAACTCAAATCTAATATCAAAAACACAATTTGATGCTTGGATTTCAACTAGGATCGAACCCTAGTTTACTGGACACCAAAACATCACCAAATAACAGACGTCGAACCCTTTATATTGGGTGTAGAAGTGAAGCATACATCCATACAAACTCGAAGATACTTGTTTTGTATTTTATAGAATTTGTTATGCATTTTCTTTGATTTATTTCCCTTGAAACTTTCTTGCTGTGTTTGGGATATACGGGTTATATAGTCTCCTACGGGTTGGTGGCATTTGTGGACGGGAATACAGGCTATGTGGCCTTCTGATGATCCAAAGAAAATGGGATGGATATTTTAAATTTTGTTTTTATTTTTATTTATATTGATTTTCTACTAGTATCTACCTTCTAAAAATCACAGTGGTTACATACGATACCTAAAAATCACCAAACTGGACATATAGCTAGAGCTCGACATTACGGTCCCAACAAAACTGGTTTCGTCGAATTCCGACTCCGTATGTTCAAACTGCATATTTTTAAAGGTCGATTTCTCGTCTGTTTCTCACTCTAAAAATCCGTACGACCCCACAGTGTCTCTAAAAATCACGAAATTTCACATCTAACAATTATTTGATATTGCGGATCCAACAAAACTGGTTTCGTCGAATTCCGACTTCGTATGCTCACACAGTGTATTTTTAAAGCTCTGGATGACCCATTTAAATATATAAATATATTTAAATATTATTAAATTAAATATTAATAAATTAATATTATCGTATATATCCATATACGATGTCGTCCGGCTCCAGCATATCACCTCAGATTTTATGACTTGATTTCCAGACTCCAGATTATCCCGATATTCAGTTCGTATCGAAAAATTGATTTATAACGTATATAAAGCGTCGCAAATTATAAAGGAATTCTACAGCGACTTTTCTGAAATTTTATTTGGACATAACTCAAAATCTACGCAACGAAATCTTCATTTTTCTCTTCCATTAGAAAAATATAGCTTAACAGATTCAAACGTTTCTTGTTTCACAGAAATCCGACTTATAACGAATCTTGTATATTCAGTTAAGTTCAACTCGCCAAATAACGAACTGCCGCGACGTTTCAGGTTCGTTTTAATTATAATTATAAATTATAAGTTCGAACGTTGTACTTTAAGTTATCAATATCGCCAAATCGATATATAAATCATTAAATAAATTAATTATTCGACAGCTAACAAAACGCGCCATTACAGACTTCCCCCCTTAAAATAATTTCGTCCTCGAAATTGCTAAGTTAGAAAAATGCTATTAACTCTACTAACTAGATTTAAAAATCCTTTTTACCTCTAAATTTCAGTTTCGACTGGACCCATTTAATTTTAATTAATTTATTAATTTATTTTGGCTAACTGAATTTCCATAAATCATGAGAATGTCCCAACGCTTGGAATTTTCGAAAAATTTCGCCATAACCTCCTTTGTATTGGTCAATATGACAAACAACCTCTCGCCTCTCTAGGCCTTCTCCAACCCAAAAGAAAATCAAATAGCCAAGTGGCTTGCCAATTCGGCTCATAAAATCCAAACTCATATATAATATAAACTTGTACCTTTTTGTCGGTCGTATCATTATATCCCTACCCTCTGTTATCAACTCGGCATATACAAATGCCATCCCAATCAACTCCAACCAATTTATTCTTAACACAACCATTCGCTTATTCAGGCCGAATTCAATTTCAAATTCGAGTTTCAAATTCCAAACTCTCAACTAATCGTTTCAAATCCAAAACCATATTATTCTCAAATCACTTCCAGTTTTTCTTAAACTATCATCTCAAGTTAAATTCTGGTTTATTATTTACTTTTACCATCCCATTCGAATTAACTTCACAAGTTAAATTTTAATTTCTAGAACTTAAATTCCTGGGTAAATTTTAAATCAATTCGAAATCATACTGCCAATTCAAAGTCTTTGAATTTTCTAAACAACTTGTTTCCTCAAAACAATTCAAATTAAAATCTTTGGTAGTAATCCACCACTTAGAACTCGAAAATCACACCGATGATACTGCGCAGTCATCATCGGAATTATTTTCCAGCGACCCAAGTGATTTCAATACTATATTATTTTCAAAACCATTACTAAATACTTCCATTTTGAAAACATTTCAAAATCTCCCAGGATCTTAAAATTTCCTTATTTTAATTCCAATTCTGATTTAAATTCATATTTAATTCATCTTATTTCATATACTTTACTTATATGAATTCTGATTAGTTATATATAACCATTTCATATGTTATAATCTTACTCGATTATAATAACAACCAACACTACCAATATATTATATCAAAATATATTCGGGTAAAATTATTTCTTTTACCCTCCTTTCAAAACATACCGTGTCGGTCCATCGTATTCGAGTGTTTAGTAACCCCTATCGATACAGTGGATCAAACTGATCGACCAGAATTCACAAACTACTCAACCAATGAGTCTCCACAATATAAAATCACTTTATATTAAATAACAAATACGCACTCGTATATATACACTCAAACTAAATCTAGGGTATTACTAACCCTATCTCTACCGAGTCACGCCACAGAGCCAAGTAATTCTAAACCTGGCTCTGATACCAACTGTAACGGCTGGAAATTTCCGACTCCTCGAGAGTCGGAAATTCCGAGACGTTAGTGAAAGAATTTAGAAGGTGAGAAAGAAAAGATAGAACTAATAGAATAGAAGAAGAAGAAGAACATCAGAATCATCAGAGTAACACGAATCTCACAGCGGAACGAATAACATATAATATATAACATAACTTTGAAGTAAACAGTTATATATATACAATAGCACTTTTCAGAGTACAACACTTACAACACAGCGGAAATAACTATAGCTATAGAATCTTGAAGTCTCCTGCTCCAAGCTCTCCAAGTATATCTGTAAATCCCGACTACTTGACTGCCCGTACAAATTTAGGCACCCAAGAGTTTAGGGAAAACAACAAAGTAAACTCCGGGTCAGTCATGGGACTGGTATGAGTAAAATAGTTTAAAACAATTGAACAGGTATATGATATCTCATAAGACCACGCCGTGAATACGGAACGGGTTTTTCCTTATGAGTATCTAAACAACTTTGACAAGCAATATCATTGTGATATTATAATAATGTCTAAGTACAAATAGGTATCAATCTAGCAGAAACGCTTGCATCTCACGTTCTACATACATAGTATAAAATCATAAACCGCAGAGCGCTTAACGGAGAATGGATTCCAACAGACAAGGTATGGGAGCACCTTTTGAATAGTGTACTCTAGAGGTGATACACTCAGGGTTCAACAAGAACGTCTTGCAACCCGGCCACACATGACCGCTCACTCATTTAGCTTGAGTGTCGCGAATATATTGCCACCACGGTTATAGGCCATCAAACCGTCATCCGAAGATACAGAATAAAAAAGAAGTATAAATATGAATATTCACTAGATCGGTGACAATACACCCTGCTTGGGGATGACCCAACTAGCCATGCTGCCTAGCCCAACTTTTGTTACTTCCGGGTGTGAGGCTAGAAGCTACGTCTATCTTCAGAACATCTGATCACCATTCACTTTGAATGCCACATCGTCATACCCGCCAAATCACAATTTGACTTATTCAAAAATAACACGGGTATACAGCTAAGAGAAACGAATTCCTCCGCCACCAAACGTGAATACGTTTGAACAGATCAACTTACGCGATCTATTGGATATACTCTGTCAGACCTTCTTCCATATACGTTGTCCTGGGACTGGAAAAACCGAAGGCACTATTCAGTATATCCATCTTAGTCACTGTTATCTAAGACTTATACAACAACCCTTGCACTTTACTCCGTCTTCAATTTATCTTTGGCATATATTGCTCGCAACGCTTATGCCAATACAGAGTGGTTCTTTGGATAATAATCCAACCGGTCTCTCCATATTAACAACGTTAAAATGGTAAAAACTTTGATAGTCTGTGATTTAACTATCAAATGGAAACATGTCGGTGTACAAACAACGATCTTATTTCCAAATGGAAATTCGATCGATCAATCATCATATGTTCATATTTCCTTATTTCATATATTTAGAAAATATATGTTATTAATCATTGGAAAACATTTCCATAGCTTATTTTCACATCACTATTATTTCGCAACTATCAGTCCCTAACTGTAACTAGTATGAGGACAATTCTCTAAGCATCAATCCGGAAGGTCGAAACAACATCAGATCGTCACTTAGCAAACCGTTCAACTTACCCTCTCCAGTTAGTTTCTGAATTTGCTTAACTCTATTTCTTAAATTCTTATCATGAAAACATTTCATTTTCTATGTTTAGAAAACATATCTGACTATATTTGGAAAACGTTTCCAAAACTCATTTACGGATTTCAAATGAACGTTGTATAAAACATCGTTATGCTTAATCCATTGATCGCTTATTACTTAACTATATTTCAAATCAACCTTTTCCATCGAACCACAACTATTCCTTTGTCAATTCTGAAGTCAATCAAGTTGGGGTATAATTACCTCTCAGACCTTAATTGAACAACGTCCTTTACTGTGAAATAGATGAAGCTCATCACTCACTTTTTACAATCATCTGTTTATGCAAATTCTCGGATTCAGGTTACGAATCCACTTCTTATATGACAACGTTTGATTATAACTATAACGTTATAATTCCTACTTCTGCAATGTCTAACATAAATTATAACTTTATCTCCTAACTCGAATAATTTAACAGACACCTAATTTCTAAATCAATAACTAAATCTTGATTTAAACCCTGGAAAGTAAGTAGTACTTTCCCGAATTCGCTATACTCGAATTCGACGTATAACTCTCTTTCGAGTAATCTCTATTTGATTAACTCTTCTTCGAATAACCTATATTCGATTATCTCTCTTCGAATAGCTCATATTCGAAATCTCTCTCTTTTGAATAAAGAATATTCGATCTCTTTCTTTCGAATATGCTATATTCGAAAATCTCCTTTCGATTTACTAATCGATAACTCCTTTCGATCAAACTAAAATCGATAACTCCTTTAACTCTATTCGAATAACTAATATTCGACTAACTCCTTTGGATTAACTAACTTTGAATAACTCCTTTGGATTAACTAACTTCGAATAACCAATATTCGATAACTACTCTTCGAATAAATAATATTCGGTAACTCTTCTTAAATGAATAACATTTGATTCCTCCACTCGAATAAACTATATTCGATTACTCTTCCCTCGAATACACTATATTCGATAACTCTACTTCGAATAACTCCACTTGGATAACTCTAACTGGTCAGCTCTAACTGGTCAACTCTAACTGGTCAACTTTAACTGGTCAACTTTAACTGGTCAACTCTATCTGGTTAACTCAACTGGTTAACTCTAACAGATTAACTCTAACTGGTTAACTTTAACTGGTCAACTCAACTGGTTTAACCTAACTGGTTAACTCAAATGTTTTACCCTAACTTGATTTACTTGTCTCGATTAACTGAACTAATCCACTTAGTTTAACTTAGTTGATACACTTTGATTAACTCTAACCGATTTACTTAGTTTACTCAGCTAATTCACTTTGATTAACCCAACTAATTTACTTCGATTTACCAATTAGTTTAACTTAACTAATTTACTTTGATTAACCCCTTAGTTTAACTTAACTAATCCACTTCGATTAATCACTTAGTTTAACTTAACTAATTCACTTTGGTTAACTTAACCAATCACTTTGATTAACTCGACTAACTCGCTTTGGTTAACCTAACCAATTACCTCGATTAAGTCGACTAACTTTACTTTGGTTAACTTAACCAATTACTTCGATTAACTTAACCAATACACTTCGATTAACTTAACCCATTTCACTTAGTTTAACTTAACTAAATTACTTCGATTAACTTAACTCATTTCACTTAGTTTAACTTTATTTACTTAACAAATAAATATCTCCATTATCTTATTTATTCAAATAAATAAATGTCATCCTTATTCTATTTATTAAATCCCTAAATAAATAAACCCTTATTCTATTTATTCAAATGGTTTACAATATTTCTCTTCTTATATATTTGACAAATATATTCCTTTATAATTGATTAAAAATATATGTATCCTTTATATTTGTCTTCACAAATATATTTATCCTTTATATTCAAAATCCCCTTTTCTTTATAATATAAAATCCATCGATTTTATATAAATAAATTATTTTCAAATTTATAGTTTGAAAATCTCTTTTCTATATCTTGGTATTTCTTATGGTAATTAACACACCACATAACAACGATAAATATCGTCCCACCACACATAATCTCACAGGTTATATACATCACAATATAAAAATCACAGTAAAATAACTGTTGAGGAATCCAGTTGGATTCCTCCAACCTGTTTCCCTGCACCACAGATGTTAGACAACACCAGTATAATATTCTGATAAACAGAATCAACATATAACTATTTGACGGTTTTTATATATATATATGTATATACACATATATATATATATAATCTCTACTAACTGACTAGCAGTTCAATCAAACAGTCAACACACAGTCAAACAGTCAAACAGATAATATTTTAACAGTTCTAAGAATACAACGTGAAAATAAAACTGTTTAGAGTTTGTGAGATTTACTCACATTGGACGCGTTAACCGTTAAATGTCGGTTTGCGTTATCTGATTCAGTCGGACAATTTATTTCACCATAAATTGTAACGAGCTCGGATTTGCTCGCGGTCAGTCCCATTGTGGAGTGCTCGTCCATACGATCCCAACGCAACTTACGGTTCGTCAATCTGATCTTGTATGACCAAGATATTTGATTTTAAAGTTTTGAACAAAAATGAATTAAAACTTGAATTAAAATCTCGTTGGGCTTTCACCTTAAATCTCGGCCACTAACCTTGCTTCAAACCCAGCCCGTCCCTTTCCTTTATCTTCCCCGAAACACTGCCGTGGCCTGCTCCTCTTCATTGCCATTACCGCCCCTTCTGGCCTGTCGTTCTCCTCCTCCCTTGCACCGAACTTCAAACCGAGCATTCCACAAACCTCCTCATCGAAATCCGCTCCTTCCTATACCCCGACGTTCGAACTCGAACCACCTTCACAACCTTCGACTTCAGTCTTTCCGTCGAGCCACCAGTAAACGCACGACACAAAGCATGGCCGAAATCCACAAAACCTTCACCACAGATGCAGACAACCACCAGTAACTCAAATCTAATATCAAAAACACAATTTGATGCTTGGATTTCAACTAGGATCGAACCCTAGTTTACTGGACACCAAAACATCACCAAATAACAGACGTCGAACCCTTTATATTAGGTGTAGAAGTGAAGCATACATCCATACAAACTCGAAGATACTTGTTTTGTATTTTATAGAATTTGTTATGCATTTTCTTTGATTTATTTCCCTTGAAACTTTCTTGCTGTGTTTGGGATATACGGGTTATATAGTCTCCTACGGGTTGGTGGCATTTGTGGACGGGAATACAGGCTATGTGGCCTTCTGATGATCCAAAGAAAATGGGATGGATATTTTAAATTTTGTTTTTATTTTTATTTATATTGATTTTCTACTAGTATCTACCTTCTAAAAATCACAGTGGTTACATACGATACCTAAAAATCACCAAACTGGACATATAGCTAGAGCTCGACATTACGGTCCCAACAAAACTGGTTTCGTCGAATTCCGACTCCGTATGTTCAAACTGCATATTTTTAAAGGTCGATTTCTCGTCTGTTTCTCACTCTAAAAATCCGTACGACCCCACAGTGTCTCTAAAAATCACGAAATTTCACATCTAACAATTATTTGATATTGCGGATCCATCAAAACTGGTTTCGTCGAATTCCGACTTCGTATGCTCACACAGTGTATTTTTAAAGCTCTGGATGACCCATTTAAATATATAAATATATTTAAATATTATTAAATTAAATATTAATAAATTAATATTATCGTATATATCCATATACGATGTCGTCCGGCTCCAGCATATCACCTCAGATTTTATGACTTGATTTCCAGACTCCAGATTATCCCGATATTCAGTTCGTATCGAAAAATTGATTTATAACGTATATAAAGCGTCGCAAATTATAAAGGAATTCTACAGTGACTTTTCTGAAATTTTATTTGGACATAACTCAAAATCTACGCAACGAAATCTTCATTTTTCTCTTCCATTAGAAAAATATAGCTTAACAGATTCAAACGTTTCTTGTTTCACAGAAATCCGACTTATAACGAATCTTGTATATTCAGTTGAAGTTCAACTCGCCAAATAACGAACTGCCACGACGTTTCAGGTTCGTTTTAATTATAATTATAAATTATAAGTTCGAACGTTGTACTTTAAGTTATCAATATCGCCAAATCGATATATAAATCATTAAATAAATTAATTATTCGACAGCTAACAAAACGCGCCATTACAATAGGGTAATCATCCGCTATGAAACTGCGGGCATCCGCTAATGAAACTGCGGGAATCCAACCAATCATCAACCCAATATATACATATATAATAGTCAACCAATCCTAAATAACTATATATATATTTTAAAACAATCAGACAACATTCACACAAGCACAGACAATTATTTTTAACTATATAAAAAATAATTTCTAAATAAAAGGTGAGATTTACTCACCAGATTTTATTTTGCAATCCGTTTCTTATTTCTTTATTTGTTCCAGCTTCAGAAAAATCTCGAATCCAATTGAACCCGTAATTTCATTCAGCTACAAATCTCATTTGTCCGACTCCATGATTTATGGACCTCGCATGAATTTATTCACGGATTTGTATAAGATATATATTTCTATCTATTTAACAAAAAATTAGACTTTTAAGTAGTTAATTAAAATCTTATACCTTACTTTCTCTAATGTTCAAAACAGTTTGAGCTTCTGCTAATTCCTTCACTTTTGTACCAAAGATGGCTTCCGGAATAACCAAACTGACACCTCAAATCCTCGACTGCTCCACTACCTGTGAAGCAACCTCCTGCCCTTTGCTGGTCGGACTCCCTTACAGTTCCATTACCCTTGCAGCAAATGCCATAGGTCCAAGAACCGAACCCTACTTCTCATCAACGTCAACACAGCTCTGCCTCGTGCAAAACACAGAAGCTCGATCCCACTAAAACAGTTGACATCCAACGCTCAACCTTTCAATCCTCATCAAAAACAACTCGGTGCCCAGAACTGGAATCGCACCACCATACTTCCAGTCAACACAGTTCGTTCATCCCCAATTTGACCAAAAACAACAGATCGAGCCCTTCCCCGAATGCTGCGATCCCCTAAAACGAAACCAGACAGTACCATCGAAAGCCCCAAATCGAGCGACGTTGAAATCCCATCGTACACAAGACGAGCGATGCCAAGATGAAGCTTCCGAACACCCGATTCCATCAATCCACTTTCAAACGATTTTTACTCGGTATTTGATTAGGAACTGAAAATTGAATGAATTGGGGTATCGGCCTCTTTGGTTTGCTGAGGGATTGATTTTATAAGGAGAATGAGTGTGGTTTTAAAGAGCAACAACGAGGCCAGAAATTTGTGGAGTTACGGTGGACGATGTGGTTGATTTTCTCCCTTTTGAATTTGAGGAGAAGGAAAAGCTACGTTTATAGTTTGTTGGCAAAAGGAGATCCACTAAATTTTATTTATTTAAAATTAGTTTTAATTTACCGATGATTAAAATTAATTAAACTCCAAACTAATAGATTTCTTCAGAAATAAATTTATATTATCGTTCTAATTCCAACAGGAGTTGGTATTGATTATCTGGACTGTTTCTAATTCAGTTATAACTTTGAATTCAATTATTCTTCTCATTACGATAATTTAATATATTCGATATATTAAATTGAAATTGATTATTAAATTAATAACTTAATATAAATATTCATTTAATTTATCAAATTAATATTTAAAACCGTATTAAATATTCAAATCTAACTGACGGAATATCCGGGTCATTACAATATATGTATTAAAAAGTAAAATTTAAATCATTTTGAAAATAGAAGAATTTTTGAAATAATTTAAGATAGAAATGGTAAGAGAATTAGAATAAAGTTTTAGTACTATTACGAAGTTTTAACAAAAGTTCTAAGCTCTATTTTATCCTGGTTTTTTGAACTCTTGTTACTCATGAGTCTTCAATATTGAATTCTTCTTTGTAATCATGAATCTTTAAACTATACAATCTTCAAAATCAAGACCTTCATAGATACATACATATACATCTTGCATGTATATATATATAATAGTGTTAGTATATATTTTATAATAGTTAAAATAAGATTTGTCATCAAAACCATCATCATCGTTATCTCAGTCCCTAACAATCTCCCTCCTTTTGATGAAGATAACATTTATTTATAAAATATACTTACTTGATACCTTTATTCTTCAGTTACTTCCCTTAACTCCAATAACTTCTTTTGAAACTACTAACCCTCTTAATCCATGCCTTATTTTACAATTCTCCCCCTTTGTCATGAAAAAAAACTATATACCTGTGTTTTATCTATAATACTCCCCCTTAAGCTGATACAAGACTTAATCTAGACTAAAAAATGACTCCAATACTCCCCCTAAAACTATGGTACCATTAATGTTAGTAATATAGAGATTAGATCAAGATGATATAATTGAACTAAAATTTATTATTACTTTATATATAATACTATATAACGTGTACTTAATTATACAATCAAACATTTATAAACATAATTTAAACTATAAAATAAAATTTTTCCAATACATGTAATCTATCTAATGAGTATTTTTTACAATGAGTGATTTATGAATTGGACAATTTGGGTAATGGAGACAGAATTCTCCATTTGTTCGATTACATTACCTTTCTCATTAAAACACTCTTCGCCAACACATATGACTTGATCGTCTTCTCCCATCTGAACGCCTTGTTCTTCTTTCTCCTCTTATTCTACTTCTTCTTCATCTTCCATAAGATTATGGATAAGAATATTAGAAGTATCATCTTCAATGACTATGGGATCGGCGTGATTATCCATTATGAATTTCTGTAGATTATTAAGGATCTTTCCTTGTCTTTCTAGTTCTTTAGCCATTGAAAGTTGTATTATCTGAATTTTAGCGAGCATTTATAGAGAATCCTTCATAGACTCTTCTAGTTTGATCAATCAAGCGAGCATAGTATGTTGAAATAACCCTTGAGGAGACAAAGAGAAAGAAATGGTGTTGTTTTAATTAGTGTTGGATGAAGAGACCATTATTTTCTTGTTTTGAGAAATTTATTATAAGGAAAAATGAGTGAAAAGACATGAAATTTCGAACGAAGAAGTTTAAATACGTATAAAAATTGTTTTTAGAGGGAATTTTAATTTTAAAAGTTAATTGTTATATGTTGTCATGGGGGTAGTACATGACACGACCCGAACTTCCCCGTGAAGGAAAACGCGGATAGCGTTGAGGACAAGACAAAATAGAACGCAGACGGAAGAACATTTCATTGCTATTACAACAATTCCATCAGAATACAAGAATATACAGAGTATAAATGAATATCATACATCCGAATAAATATCAGAGATTACAATAAATTACACAGCAGCGGAAAATAATACAAAACACAACTGAAAGTAATACACGGATACAGAGCTTTCCGAGCATCGTTCCAGCTGTATATCAGGATCCTGTGAATATAAATCTGCAAAACCAAAACTACTAGCTTCCCGTGTAGAAAATAGGGGCACCCAGAGTTTAGGTTAAAACAATAAAATCCAGGTCAGTCATGTGACTGGTGTGAGAACTAAAACAGTTATTTAAAACTTTACTTTAAAAGAGAGTAATTCAAGGGACCACGCCGTATAACACGAAACGGGTTTCCTCCAAAGAATACCAGTGCATAGAATAAACAGCGCAATGCTTTTTTGAAAAATGAAGCTATTATAAGACCCAGGTCCCATCACACAATGCAACGCAAGCCGGAGGATAGGGTTTTCCTTATAATAGCCAAATATGCTTGGTACGTTTAAAACAAATCATTTGATACTATAATAAGTGGATAGTGTCAAAACAATTTCAATCATAAATATAAATCATAGACGGCATGGGTACCATATATCATGTCGCCATACTAGTTCTACAATTAAAACCGCAATATCACGTATTGGAAATTGGATTTCCGTCA
Organism: Allium sativum; assembly: GCA_030737875.1. Lineage (NCBI taxonomy): Eukaryota > Viridiplantae > Streptophyta > Magnoliopsida > Asparagales > Amaryllidaceae > Allium > Allium sativum. Next base: position 771,254,707 of record CM060924.1, on the reverse strand, counting down.
TGAGTCGAGGCAAGGGGCAAGCTCCTCGCATATCCATTCATCTCCAAGTACGTCTGGATGACAACCAACTGATTCCCTCATCTTGGGTGTACAGCCCAATCAAGATCATCAGTAATCACCCAAACGATGTGAAGATTTCCGGTCTTCAACCACCGTCTTCATCTTCGACATATCGTCGAATCGGTTATTCAGAATGGGTATAAACACGGCCTTTCCGAACAACCCGCGTATATTAAAAACAAATGTTACACAAACACAACATACGCCTCATTCCAATTCAGCAGCCACTAACCGCAAATTAGCAAGAGAACAATTTCCCAAATATTAACCCCGAAGGCCGAAACCAACATCAGATCAATATCCAGGAAACCATTCCTCTTAACTAACCTACAGCTAGTTTCTAAATTCTACATTCTTAGGGAAAGGTTCCCATTAATTTTATCCAAGATAAATTCTTTAAAATTTATCCTTTAATCTTCCTATGGATGTCATTTCAAACCAAATTATGGTTTTCCAAACTAGTCAAGATTAGCGAACCACTCCGAAGTAATTATTTATTTTATTTCCCAATCCCAACCTATTCATCCCATGAAGCAAAACTGGTAATACTCCACATCTAACACCACAGTGTTATCGGTAAAATTAATTACCATTTCACGTTCAAATCTAATTAAAGATTTAACTATCGCTTTGGAGCAAAACTGGTAATACTCCATTCTCGCTCGCTTTCTATATTTGATAATTTAAATTATCAATTCACATTTCAATCTAATTGCAGATTCGTTAAAACTCCTTTTACTGGGTTAATGAACTAATGTCATTTAAAACACAGTTCACGACAAACCCAAATCACATTTTATTTATTATCGGGTTAAAGAACAAGTGTCATTTAAAACACCCTTCACGATAAACCCATGGATCTATTCTATTTAAAACCCGTTTCAAATCCAATTTATTTATTTAAAAATGAATGGGTTTTAATTTTAGTTCAAAACTAGTTCATTTCGATAAAAATCTATTTTTATCTTTTCAAATATGGAGTTTTTCATCCAAATTTTTCCCAAATCACTTCTTATGATTTTACACAAATTATTACTATTTTTAATAATTTTATCAAGGCCCGTACAGTCGATTTCCATCAACGGCCATCGAACTGCACTTACAGCGACCTTTTCCAAATTTGATTGGGACGTATCTCCAAATCCAACCGTTAGATTTCAAATTTCTAATATTCGTTAGAAAGCTCTTTTCGATACGAACCCAACGGTTCCGGTTTTAGGAGAATCCGACGGTCGGATCTCCCGTAATGTCCGTTTGAAATAAATGGTCGAAATTCACGAACTGCCGCGGCGCGGCGCGTTCTATTCAGGCCATTATATTATATATATAATATAAATTTCGTCGATTCCTAAGTAAAAAGAATTTATAATAGAAAATTCAATTTTTATTTGAATTTGAAATAAAGGTTGAAATTGTTTTTGAAACGAATTCTAAACTATTTATAATTCTTTTCAATTCAATTCGAATTATATTCAAAATAAAATTCTCATGATATTTTTTTAAAATAATCTATTTTAAATGTTCAAAATTCGCTAAAATTGCCAAAATAAAAATTTTAAACTGGCCCAGATTTTCGGGTTGTTACGGTACGTGTCAACATGTGTATGAAAATTTTGAAAAGAAAAAATCTTTTTTATATTTTAATATATCTAGTTAGTATATTTCAATTAATGAAAAAATACCTAGTTTCTTCTTAACTTATTAAATATTGCTTCATTCAAGGGTTTAGTTAGTATATATGCAAGTTGATTCTTAGTTTTAATGAATTCTAGTGAAATATTTTCTTTAGTTACATTATCTCTTAAAAAATGATGTCTAACATCAATATGTTTAGTTCTAGCATGATGGGTGGGATTTTTAGATAATTTTATTGCGCTAGTATTATCACAATGAATTCGTGATTTAGTTATGTTTTATCTAAAATCTTTTAAAGTTTGTTGCATATAAATTACTTGAGAACAAGCCAAAGCAGCAGAGATATATTCTGCTTCGGTTGTTGTTATAAATACGGTATTTTGCTTTTTACTAAACCAAGGAATGCCCTAAAAAGTGACAAGTTCCACTTGTAATCTTTCAGTCTGATTAACATCCAGCATAGTCAGCATCACAATATAAAGTTAAATTAAATGAATCATTTTTAAGGTATAATAAACCAAAGTCTGATGTGTGTTTAACATATCTTAAAATACGTTTTAGGATTTTAAGTGGGTTTCCTTAGGTTGAGATTGATATCTTGTGCAAAGACAGACGTTATGCATTATATCTGGTTTACTCGTTGTTATATATAGTAACGAACCTATCATGCCTCTATATAATTTTTTATCTACGTCTTTTGATGAGCCAACTTTTCCTAAAGCTTCATTTGTTGCCATGGGAGTGGATTCTTCCACTAGCATTAGTCATATTAAATTTATTAATTAAATACGTAGCATATTTTTCTTGACTAATAACAATACCATTATCTAACTGTTTTATTTGTAATCCTAAAAAAAGTGAGTTCTCCCATATGACTCATTTCAAATTCTTTTGTCATAATCTCAGAATTTTTTTGATTTATTTCATTATTCGTTGATCCCAAAATAATATCATCTATATATATTTGTACTAATTGAATATCATTTTTATTTCTTTTGATAACAAGAGTGTTACCTACGTTACCAATTTCAAATATAGATTGTAATAAATAAGATCTTAGTCTATCATACCAAGCATTAGTAGTTTGTTATAGACCATATAGAGCTTTCTTTAATTTATAAACAATACTTGTAAATATTTCATCTTCAAATAATGGGGGTTGTTCAACATAAACATCTTCTTTAACAAAATCATTTAAAAATGCACTTTTTACATTCATTTGAAATAATTTGAAATTATTATAATTAGCAAAAGCAGGTAGAATTTTGATAACTTCTAGTCTTCCTATGGAGGAAAAGGTTTCTTCAAAATATATTCCTTCTTCTTGACAATAATCTTGTCCGACTAGTCGAGTCTTATTTCTAACGACCTCACCAATTTCATTCATTTTATTTTTATAAACACATTTAGTTCCTATTATTATTTTATCCTCGGGTCTAGGAACAAATTCTCATCCATCATTTCTGGTGAATTGATTCAATTCCTCTTGCACAACCAGTATCCATAAATCGTCAAATGATCCTTCATTTGGATTTTTAGGTTTAGTAGTTGATATAAAAGCTACATTAATCACATTATTTAATTGGTTTCTAGTTCTAACTATAGATTTGATATCTCCGAGTATATTTTCTACAGGATGATCGTTTAAAATTCGGATTCTTTTATTAGGTTGGTTGATTTCACAATTTACCTCATTTGATTCATTATTTTCATTATCAAACCCATCTTCATCATTTATATGATAATATCTCTATTATTTTCATTCAAAGATACATGTATAGTTCCTTCAATAGTGTTAGTCTTTAAGTTGAAAACTTTGTAGGCTTTACTACTATTTGAATATCCAGTGAAAATTCCTTTATCTGATTTAGGATCGAATTTATCTAAATATTCTTTAGTATTCAAAATAAAACATTTGTTTATGAAATCTAAAAAATAAGATACTTTTGGTTTCTTATTGTGAAGAAGTTGATATGGTGTTTTGTTGGTTAGTGGTTTGATTAAAATTCTATTCAAGATATTACAAAGAGTAGCAACTGCTTTAGCCTAAAAATTTCTTGGTAATTTACTATTTGAAAGCACAGTTCTAGCACACTCTTGAATCATTCTATTCTTATGCTCAACTACACCATTTTATTATGGAGTTTTTGGAAACGAGAAAATATGAGTAATACCTTTTTTATTAAAGAAATTGTCAAAATTTTCATTTTAAAATTCTCCACCGTGGTCACTACGTATAGTTTTGATTTTTAAAGAAAATAGATTTTGAATTCTTTTTGCAAAAGTTTTAAATAAATCAAAAGCATCACTTTTATGTTTGAGAAAAATAGTCCAACTGCATCTAGAATAATCAACGACAATAATAAAAAGGTCAATTAACACCATTAATTTGAAATCTCATGTGTCTTCCCATATTAACCCAGAGTTCGGGTTATTTTTAGTTAATCCCAAGTATTGGGGGTCCCTTCCCATATTGATCTCATTAACCTATTGACTTGTTTAGCCGGTTTACATATCAATCGTGATATCTTCAACAGTTCGTTCTTCTTCCCTATAATTTCCCACGAAATATAATTTGTGAAATTTCCTTTTCCCAAAATTGAATTTCAATTTTCCTTCTTACTATAGATTCGCGAGCTCCCCTTTTTCTTTTGTAAATTGATCTATACCGAAGCTTTATTCCAATATGATAGCGTCGAGTGTGGCTTTTTGGTAAAGCTAACGCTGATGTTTGGAAGTGTGTGGGTTTTAGGGATGTCGAGTTGGGGTTGAAATTACTAGCGAGGTGAAAGGGATTAGATGATTATGGATGATGAAAGTATGTTGCGTGGTTTGGATCTAGATGATGAGTTTTCTTGACGATTGCGTGGTGATGTAATCGGGTACTGGTTGGGTAGCGAATAGTCATCTGCTATAGTTGTAGATTATTGTAAGCGGTGCAACTGGTTGTTCGCTTTCTTCCAATTGGGTTGTGAGGTGGCAACGATGTTGATCGTGTTCAGATGTCAAGTGATGCTTGGCTATAGGAAGAGGGTTTGGTTATGTAAGGTATTATGATGGAGGTTTTGAGTAGTTGTAGGGTGGTGTTTCAGATGTAGGGGTTGTGGTCATGGTTTGGCTTCTGAGAGACTGGTGAAGGGTGTTCACGGTGGTAGGTTAAAAAAATTCGATGGGTTGTTGTGAAGTTGTGGTACGTATTAGGGGGTTAGTCATTAGGGTTGATGGTTTTGAGTGGTGGTGAAAGGAACGATGCTGGCTTAAGGTGATGATGGGTGTGGAAGTGAAGAAACTCGTTAAACAAGTCAACATGTAAATGTGATCACTATGGGAAGAGACCCCTAATACTTGGGATTAACTAAAAATAACCCAAACTCTAGATTAATATGGGAAGACATGTGAAAAATTGGATTAATGGTGTCAATTTGCCCTAATAAAAACATATCTACTATGATTTATTGACTGAACTTCAGATGGACCTAATAAATCCATCTGAAGTAGCTATAAAGGTTTTGAAGTGGAAGTATTATCTTTTAGTTTAAATGTGCTTTTTCTTAGTTTTGCTAGTTGACAGGCATCACTTATCACTACGCCATAGATGACCTACTGCAACGAAATTACAAGATGTTGCTAGCTACAATGTAATGATAGTTATGCTGATTTTTGCTTATTACAACATTCACTTCAAGGTGTTAGCATAGATATCAGCAAGATGTCGCAGTAGGTATAAACATATTCAAATTATAAAAATTATAAAAAATTACACCTCAGCGATCCACACCATAATTTAAAATAAAATCTCAACCATAAATCCACACGATACACACTATCAATCGTGAAAACCCTCCTTCCCTTCCATTTTCAACTTCAGCCGAGCTTTTCCCAAATCATAGAAAGTGGCTTCCTACTCAAATCGCCTCCCCCATCAAATCAAATCACCAGAAACCAAAAATCGAATCGCCTCCTCCTCATTTAAATTGTAAGCTACTGCTTCTTCATCGATCAAAAACCATAGTCCAAATCGATGTTACATTTCTTCAGAAAACCGTCCCTCTTCTTGCTTCGAATCCACTTGTAATAGCCTCAAATTTTAAGTGTATTTTATTTAATGATTTAAATTTTGTTATATTTATTTTATTTTTTTGGATTTTATTAAAATAATATTTATTTTGAATAAAACCAAATTTATTTTCTATTTTATAAAACAAATGAATGTGTTTTGATATAGATATAATTTAACAATACAAATCAATATTAAATATTTTAGAATCTTATTTATGTTCATGTATTTAAACTTGGAACATTTTAAATGCTTATCTATTTAAGTCCTTCCCGCATGTTACCAATAAAAGCTGTTTAAATTCCTCCAATCCTTTTTTTTTCTTATTTCCAAACACTTGGTTTATTTCAAATTTCTTTACGTTGGAATTAGAAACTTATTAACGCCTCCTTTATATTTGTGGCTATTCCATTTATAATGCCATTCGAAATTTATTAACTTATTAATGCCTTATTACTGATTATTCACGTGGATTAATTTGTGGCCATTCCATTTATAACGCACAAATCCATCAGACTTCTCTTTATATATATATATATATATATATATATATATATATATATATATTTCTTTCTTTCTTGCCAATTCATTCTTTCCCATCACTTATTTAATTCCCACCGTAATCACAACAACTTTCTTTTTCTTTAAATCCATTGACTTATTTTTTCCATTCAAATTTGTTTCCTTCCCTAACGCATGGTCCCGCTGGAAAATAAATGCAATGCTGCAATTGTTGGTACATACGTTACAACATATAAAACAATACCATATAAAAGTTGATCCATTCCTTTATTCCCTCTGCATATTCATTTCACCCTTTTCTTTGTCCACTGATGTTCTCCTTTCCCCATCACAAACCCACAAATTGCTAAACTCATTCTCTTCTTCATGCACAAAAATAACTTGTGAGTCTTCCCCATCGTGAACCATGCTCCATCCCACCGCCCGCAAACCATCTTGCCTAAGCATGTCGAACACCTGCCATCCTCATCCCTGCTGTCTTCCAAATATATGCCCCAACAGCCGCAACCCACCACCATATATATATATACATAATTATAAATTGATGTATGTTGTGCTTTCTATTGCAAGTTCCAGTTTATATGGTTTGTTCTTTTTGCTTGTTCTCTTTGTTTTGGGTTCTAAATATTACATACAAGTGCAGTTTTGGTTGCAATGTCTCATATATATAAGGTTTGGTTATTTTTGTCTTTGTAGAATATGAAAAATAAATGCAATGTTTTGATTTCCAGTTTTGATGAAGTTATATATGTATGTTCTCAGACTTGCTAAAATAAATAAATAAAAAATATGAAGCTTTTCAGCTTGTGTATTTACATGGTTGAATAAAATACGGGGATTTCTTTTTGAGTATAAAGATTTGATATTTATGTATAAAATTCCGTTTTGAAGTTTCCAGATCTCATGCTTTAAATATAAAGATTTCCATTTTGAAGATAAGATGCATGAGTTACTTCCAGTTTGTGTACATGCATTGTTAAATGTATTTACAGGTTTAGAAAAATTATATGTTTTGGAAAATTTAATGGTATTAAAAAATGTATATACATATATGTTATTTACAAAACTTAAAAATAAATATTATATATAATTTTGAAATTCTAAGTTTTTTAATTTTAATATATTAAATATATAGCGTATGTGGATATATGTGTGTGCGTGAGTCTCTTATCGTGTTCATGCGTGAGTTATGATAGTTGTGTGCGTGAGTTTGGTTTTGTGTTGATTATGCTTTGCGTGTGGCATATGATGCATGGGGTGGATTTGCTGAAACTAAGCTTGGGGTCTCTTGTTTGTCACAAAGAAGCTCTTATATAGAAAAAAGGAAGAATAATAATAAGTTTTGCTGATAAGAGTTTTTTTTTATATTATTTCTTTTGGGTCTTGTGTGCGTGATTTATGTGTTTGTGTTTCACGTGTGAGTAGTGTGTGTTTTCATATTTAAATATACAAGGTTTTGTGAAAAACGAAAGAGTGTTATTTTTCTTTTGTGTTTCCTACGTGTATGTATGTGTGTTTTATATATAAAATATATAGCTTACTATGTGTGTTTAGATGTTTGAGTACTGTGTTCATATTTTTAGGTGTGTGTTTATATATGTAATTTATATTGAACATATATATAGTTATATAATGGTTTTGTGGTGTTTATATATATTTTATAATATATAAAGCTTTGGATGTATTTATATAATTTATAATATATATGTTATAGTTTTATTTTGCATTGTGTGTTTGCGGTGTGCATTGAATTTTAAATATATATATATATGTTGTAAATTTATTGTGTGTTTATCTATTTACAAATATTTATATAATATTTTATAAAAGAGTTTTGTCTCTATTTTTATTTTGTCAAATTGAATTTGGGTTTGAGTTCCGAAACCATTCCAAAACCCAATACTGTACCGTCCAAACTCAATTGTTGTACCTATCCATTGACCTATTCCCTAACCTCCTCTTATTAAAATAAACAAATATTGAGTGATCATCTAGGTTAATCTATTCTGGATCGTGCCGGGAAGTCGTCGGTTTATTCTGTGTCAATCCTTCTACTGTCTTCATTTATGCGCTACGAAAGGTGAGTTTATCTCACACCTGACCTACATTGTTTCATGGTTGTTAGATCAACATAAATGAATTGTTATGAAATGTATAGGACTGCTGATAGAAATTGTTTTATTTGATATGTATACACAATTCATATATAACACAATGATACATATGACATGTAGGCGCACTGATAATATATGATTTGTAATGTAATGATATTAATGCTATGAATAATCTATATTGTTTATCTATGTTGTTGATTCCCTTAGTATAGGAAAAATCACCAAGGGTTGAAATGATACATACCCGAATGAACATTAGATTAGGGAAAGATTGTTATGGGTTGAAATGATAGACCTTAATGATTTTATTGAATTTGGGATTGCGGGTTGAAATGATAGACCCGTAGAAATGTTATAAATTGCGGGTTGAAATAATATTAAATATCCGTATCACTTGACCATAGGGTAGAAAACTATATACAGACACCGTTGGTCATGTTTCGTAGTAAAATGATTTTGAAATTTGATTTTTAAATAATAAATTAATATTTTATATTTTAAAGATTTTGAAACTTAAGTTTTGTAAATTTTAAATTATTTGTTTTAAAATGATTTTATTAGTAAATATGGATTTAAATATTTATTTAAGATTTTACTTATAATTTTATTTATTTTAAACCATATAATTTAATCATATAATTATTTTAAACTTTTATATTATAATAAATATTTCTTTTGAACCTATTTTAAAACTTATTTTTATATATGTTTTACAATTTTTTATAATAAAAACAAAGATGGATAGGTTAAGGTTCGCAATTTAAATTCAAGATTTAAAGATTTGAATTTATATGACTATATTTGACTTACGAATTGACTTATATAAGATACGAAATTGAATTCTAATTGATATGAACCTTTAGTAGAGATGAATTAGAGTTGGTTTAAAATATGAACTTGTAAGAGACGAATTTGAATTGTGTAATTGTTTTGAAATTGAAATTCAAATTTTAAGGAATGAATTTGAACCTATAATGGATATGAAATGAATTTGATTTAAATCAACTAAAAGTGAATTTTGAATTGACTTAAATATTGAACTTTTTAAGAAATGAACGTGAATTGCGTAATTGATTTGAATTTATAATTGATATGAATATATGAATTCGATTATAAATTGACTCAATATGAATTGAAATTATTTTATATATGGAATTGATTCGTAAACTATTTAGTTTGAATTAAAGAAATTTCTTAAATCAATTTATTTTAAGACATGATTTTATAAAATGGCCACGGTGTGAAAAATGTAAACGTTTGGTTATTAAAGAGACCGGGATCAGATATTGTCATACTCTCTGTCAATACCGAAAACAACTTTAACAACTGTGTACGCGGTGGAGTTCCAGAATGAAGTAGGATGGTTTGGTGGCGATTACTGGATTTGAAGAAAGAGAACGATGATGGATATCCTTGACCTTCGGGTCATAATTAAAATGACTATAACAGGGCTATACCAGACCAAGTGGTGTTAGCTACCTCTATCGGGAACACTTCTTCCTTTGTTACAATTGTCCTTAGTTTGACTGATTTGATGCGCATCTTTGATTTGGGAGTGTTGTTCGAGGTGGGCGGTAGTCATGACTATGCGTTACCACCAGTTCGGCTGTGCAACTAGTATATTCCTACTCTGGGCATTCCTCGTGTGCCTTGTCATATTATCCTGATTGAGACCCCTACGATTTGATTTGTACCGTACCTATGGAGTGCCCTCTGATAGCCACTACGTTATTATGGACTTTACGGTATTATAAACGGTGTAAGGGTAATAATAGTAATCCTGCTTACGCTATTTTAATATGTTATATTTAACCATAGACACTATTATAATAGCGTATTATATTATATGATATTAGTTTAACGGATCCTTAGAGGATGGTGATCCCAAACATCCTTTAAGTTACTGATGCATTTCATTGAACACTTCATTTGAGTTGATTTACTTCCATGAGAATGTTAGTCCTGATCCGAGTTGTTTTGTGTTTTGCATTATTGCTCGGGTCTGTTCGAGTATTGCAGTGTTGAAATTTCACCTTTTGAAGCTGGAGACTATTGAAGACATCACCTATATCTGTTGATTCTGGTTAATTATCCTTTATATTAGAAATTCTTGTATTTAGACTTCTGCTGTATTTAAATTTTGTAACTCTGATAATTTGTATAAATTTTAAATTTTATTTAGTAGCTTCATGAACTACTATTGTATAATTTATTTATTCTGTTGTGAGATATTCTGCTTGTTTTGTGATTCTATGATTTATTCTGTTTACCCTAGAAGCTAATAACAATCTGTCATTTTGAACGGTTCGAGTTGATTTAATTACTGACTTGAAGCGGTCGAAAAGGCAGGCTGTTACACCACTGTTACATTTCTTCCTCTGAACGACCCAATGATAGTGCGGTTGTCTCTCACTATTTCTGCCTTCTCATCTGAGTTGGTCTACTAATTTCTATCATTGTTCTTCTTGAATCGCTGGCTAAAGCGTCGACCTCCATCACTGACTAAAGGAGTCCTAATGTAATGACCCGTAATTTGGCAGGAGAATAATTAACTAATTTAATTATTAAATATCGATTTAAAGATATCAATAACTGGAATTAAATAATATTTATATTTAATTAATATAAATAATAGGATAATATATTTCTGGAATAATTGGGAATAACGGAATTCACAATATTGTGTAAACTGGACAGTTGAAAATATATAATTCAGTTTATATTGAAGTATATTGACGAATATATTTATATAAGCCAGTTGAATTTATAATTTATATTATAATTGAAATAGAGCTCGAAATGGCGCTGCAGTTCGCTATTTGGCGATTTGAACTTCAACTGAATACACAGGGTCCGTTTTAAATCAGATTTCTGTGAAACAAGAAACGTGTGGAGCTGGTGGAGTATATCTTTCTAGCGGAAGGGAAAAATCAGGATTTCGTCGTGTAGATTTTGAGATATGTCCAAATCAAATTTTAGAATAGTCGTTATAGAATCGTTTATCGACCGTAACGGTTTATTCGATATAACTAGAGATCGGGTTTGAATTTAGACAAGGTTCTTTTGGGAAATAGTGATAATTTAATTTTTAGAATTTTACTGTAATTTTTAATTAATTAAATAAGAAACTTTTTATTTGGAGTATTTGGCACTCTGTATCGACATTTCGGGGTTTCACAATATGAGTTCATCTACCGGTATTATTATATTTTTGGAATCGTGGGACATTGCTTGTCTCATTGGTATTTTTATTTCTGTCGTTGGCCGTCCGGATGAGAACATAACTTCATATAGAGGGGTCACCGAAATATCAATACAAAATATCCTAAGTGTTTGTAGACCTAAGGGAGGCCACGCATTGTTTTGTTCTCAGCCAACCGTTCCCATAGCCTAAAAACAACTCCACGTACATCCTAAACTAAATTAATAATATATATAATCTCCTATAAATGCAAACATTTCTAAACCTAATCAGAACCGCTCGTGCTCATCAATTTTCGCAGCCGCCAGCTAAATCTCTTCCTCAAGCAAATCGCTGCAAAGAAAATTCAAGAAGAAATCTAATAAAATCTCTTAAATACTAAAACCTATATATATGTTATCCTAATGAGGTATTCTTCAATCTAAAGCTGGTTTCGTGGAGCTAGGTTGATTTCTTCTTGCTCACGGTTTCGTTCCAGCGAAGTGATAAGGCAGTTCAGGTGCGAGCTTTGAATGATAGAGGGGTTGAGATGGAAGATGTACTGACTGTGTGTTTCTGGGATGGAGGTACTGTGGTTAGCGGGGTTGAGTGCGGTCATATGGAGTGGGGTATTCGGTGTCCGTCGTGTTCGATGGTACCCAGGTGACGCAGTGGGAACGAGCAGCTCGAGCTGAGGAAGATTGGTACGGTTTTGTAGAGGTTGTGAAGAGGAAAGTGTTGGTGGATTTATTGTGATTTATAACTGGAAGAAGGAGGTTCGGTTTAGGATCAAAGATCGGCTATGGCACTTGTTTGTGTAGGAGCTGATCGTGGAAAACCAGTTTGGGGGAGAAAGACATGTGTGGGTCGATTAATTCCAGGGAGATGGGCCAACAAGGTTAAAGCCCAATTTATATACAAAGGAGATTTAATTATTATTTTTATTTAAAATAGTACAACTTACGAATCGTATAACTATCCCATACTGTATCAGAAATTTGAACGGTCGGATCCGTTGGGACCGTACGGACAGGAGCAACACAATGAAACTGACTAGGAGTGAATTGGGGCTAGTTACAATTTATTGCAAAATAAATTGTTCGATCTGAATCGACGGACAAATATCGTTATTTAACGATAACCAATCAAAGTGAGTAAAACTCACCAACTCTGAACAGTTATATTTTTATAATGTATTTTTAGAACTGCTAATCATCTGTTGATTGCTGTGTGTTGGTTGATTGATTGAACTGCTAGTCAGTTAGTTGAAATTATATATATATATATAAACCATTAAATATTATTTTTTGATGCTATTATCAGAATGATTCATATTGAACTGAAAGTGATGACAATCATGTTGTGTAACATCTGTGGATGCAGGGAAACAGGTTGGAGGAATCCGACTGGATTCCTCAACAATTATTTTATTGTTTTTCATATATTTTGATATATGGTGTGAATTATAATCTGTTGTTGATTGTGTGTGTATGGACGATATTGATCATCGTGATTTGATATGTTGAATACCATAACATACGGGATGTGATAAGTAGATTTTCAAACTGATATTGAGAACAGAATATTCATAAATTGGAATATTTATAAATAAGACATATTTATAAATTTGAATATTTATAAATAAGGAATATTTATAAATTGGGATATTTATAAATAGGAGATATTTTAAAAAGGAAAATAAATTCAAAACATTTCTTTTTGAATGGAAAGGCCTGTGTGGCGGGTTTGGGGATTTTCCCGATGCTCCCGATACAAAGGAGGTTATGGCGAATTTTCCCGGAAATTTAAGGAGTTAGAATATTTTTAAGAATAGAATTGAAAAGGAAATATTTGCAAACCATTTGCAAATAGAATAAAATAGAAAAAGGAAATAGTTGTAAACCAATTACAAATAGAATTGAAAGGGGAATATTTAGTAAATAAATAGAGTTAATAAAAAGGAAAACGTTATTAAAAGGACATTTATAAAGTGAAGAACCGTTACTAAAAAGTGAATCTTTATAAATGAATAAACGTTGTTAAAAGGGGATCTTTTTTAAATGGATAAACGTTATAAAAAGGAGAAATCGAATATGGTATTCGAAGTTAGTTAATCGAATATGGATTCGAAGTTAGTTAATCGAATATGGTATTCGAAGTTAGTTAATCGAATATGGTATTCGAAGTTAGTTAATCGAATATGGTATTCGAAGTTAGTTAATCGAATATGGTATTCGAAGTTAGTTAATCGAATAGGGTATTCGAAGTTAGATAATCGAATATGGTATTCGAAGTTAGTTAATCGAATATGGTATTCGAAGTTAGTTAATCGAATGTGGTATTCGAAGTTAGTTGATCGAATATGGTATTCGAAGTTAGTTAATCGAATATGGTATTCGAAGTTAGTAAATCAAATACGGTATTCGAAGTTAGTTAATCGAATATGGTATTCGAAGTTAGTCAATCGAATATGGTATTCGAAGTTAGTCAATCGAATATGGTATTCGAAGTTAGTCAATCCAATATGGTATTCGAAGTTAGTCAATCCAACATGGTATTCGAAGTTAGTCAATCGAATATGGTATTCGAAGTTAGTGAATCGAATATGGTATTCGAAGTTAGTTAATCGAATATGGTATTCGAAGTTAGTTAATCGAATATGGTATTCGAAGTTAGTTAATCGAATATGGTATTCGAAGTTAGTTAATCGAATATGGTATTCGAAGTTAGTTAATCGAATATGTTATTCGAAAGGGGTTAGTCGAGTCGTGTTAGTCAAATAGAGTTAACCAGTTAGAGTTAATCAGTTAGGGTTAATCAGTTAGAGTTAACCAAATAGAGCTAATCAGTTAGAGTTAATCAAATAAGTGTTAATCCAAATGAGTTGCCATTTCGTACGACTGCTAGCGTAATTCGCAGGGCTGTAGATTGCCTAAGGCGGTCGGATGTTTCCTGAGGGAATCAGGCGTAACCATTGTGATCGCTGCGATCTAGAGTCAAGCGAATGGAGTCAAATCGAATAATAGTTATTCGAATGGAGTTAAATAGAGTTAATCAAATAATAGTTATTCGAATGAAGTTATAGGAATTAATCGAATAATAGTTATTCGAATGGAATTAAATAGAGTTAATCGAATAATAGTTATTCAAATGAAGTTATAGGAGTTAGTCGAATATAGTTTATTTGAATGAAGTTATAGGAGTTATTCGAATATAGTTTATTCGAATGAAGTTATATGAGTTAGTCAAATATAGTTTATTCAAATAGGGTTAATGGAGTTAGTCGAGTATAGTTTATTCGAATGAAGTTATAGGAGTTAGTCGAATATAGTTTATTCGAATAGGGTTAAAGGAGTTAGTCGAATATAGTTTATTCGAATAGAGTTAAAGGAAAGGAGTTATCGATTTGTTTAATCGAAAGGAGTTATCGAATTTAGTTATTCGAAAAGGAGTAATCGAATATTAGTTATTCGAAGAGAAATTATCGAATATCGTTTATTCGAAAGAGAGAGTTATCAAATATAAGTTATTCGAGGTGAGTTAATCGAATAAGTTATTCGAAGAGAGATAATCGAATATGGTATTCGAGAGAAGAGTAAATCAAATAGAGATTTCTCGAAAGAGAGTTATACATCGAATTCGGGGAAAGTACTTATACTTTCCAGGGTTTTAAATCAAGATTTGTTTATTCACATTTAAGAATAAAAGTTATAATTTAAGTTAGATATTTCGAAAGTAGGGATTATAACGTTATCGTTATAATCAATGTTTTCAATAAAGAAGGGGATACGTAAATTGAATCCGAGAGTTACGTAAAGAAGTTGTTAAAGGTTTAAAAGATAAACGGTTACTATTTCGAAGTTATAACGTTGTTCAGTTAAGGTCTGAGAGGTAATTATACCCCAACTTGATTGACTTCCTTCTTAACTAAGGAATGGTAAGGTTTGATAGTGAATGATGGTTAAGTGAATTCAGTAAATGGTTTGAGTTGGCATAGCGATGTTTATTTAAACATCAGTTTAAATCCAATAAAAGAACTTTGGAAATGTTTTCCAAATAAGAAATCAGAAATGTTTACTAATATAGAAAACAAGGAAATGGAAATGTTTTCCATTGTTAATAAAGTATATTTTCTAAAATTAGAAAATAAGAAATTTAGAATATAGGGAAACAGAAGATAAGTAAATTAATGAACTAAAGAGATAAATGTTAAATGATGATTGGTTGATATAATTTCCGTCTGGAAATAATATCATTGTTTGCACACGAGTTTTTCTTTGATAGTTAAATCACAGACTATTAATGTTTTGACCATTTTAACGTTTTTAATATGGAGAGACCGGTTGGATTATTATCCAAAGAACCACTCTGTATTGGCATAAGCGTTGCGAATCATATATGCTGAATATATTGAAGACGGAGTAAAGTGCAAGGGCTGTTGTATAAATCTTAGATAACAATGGACTAAGATGGATGTACTGAATAGTGCCTTCGGTTTCGTTCAGTCCCAGAACGAACGTAAATGGACGAATGTCTGACAAAGTATTTCCAATGATCGAATGGGTTGGTCTGTATAAATATATATGGTTGCAATGGATTTATCCCTTAGCATAACATCCAGGATATTTGTATAAACCAACTAATGATTTACGGATCTGATAATGTGGCATTCAAAGTGATCGTGTTATAAATGAATGGAAAGTAAGCGTAGCTTCTAGCCTCACATCGGGTAAATGACAGAAATCGGGCAGGCAGCATGGCTAAGTCGGTCGCACCGAAGTAGGGTGTATAATCACCTATCTAGAGAATATTCATTTGCTTCTTTTAATCTATCAATGTTGTCCCATATATATACGGGAAACGGTTGCTGATCCCAACCGTTGGTGATGTACATTCGATACACTCAAGCGAAATGAGTGGTCGGTCATGTGTGGCTGAGTTGCAAGATGTTCTTGTTGAACTCCAGTGTATCGTTCCTAGAGTACACTGATCGGAAGGTGGTTCCATACCTTGTCAGAGTTGGAAATCCAATCATCCAATACGCACCCACGGTTTTGATTGTATACTATATATGTAGAACGTGAGATGAAAGCGTTTCTGCTAGATTGATATATATATATATATATATATATTTGTACTTAGACATTATTATAATATCAGAATGATATTGCTTGTCAAAGATGTTGGATTCTCGTAAGGGAAAACCCGTTCCGTATTCACGGCGTGGTCTTATGAGATATCATATATATGTTAAACTGTGTTAAACTATTTTACTCACACCAGTCCCATGACTGACCCGGAGTTTACTTTGTTGTTTTCCCTAAACTCTTGGGTGCCTAAATTTGTACGGGCAGTCAAGTAGTCGGGATTTTACAGATACACTTGGAGAGCTTGGAGCAGGAGGCTTCAGGATTCTATAGCTATTATTATTTCCGCTGTTGTTGTAAGTGCTGTACTCTGATAAGTGCTATTGTATATATAACTGTTTGTATTTCAAAATTTATGTTATATTTTATTCGTTCCGCTGTGAGATTCGTGTTTACTCTGATGATGATGTTCTTCTTCTTCTATTCTATTAGTTCTACCTTATCTATCCTCACCCTCTATCTTCTTTCTATTAGTTTCTTGAATTTCAAGTGCAATTTGGGGTGGGACTTGTGTTATTTAGTCAGCTCAAATTGGACCGGATTTTCGGGTCACTACAGTTGGAATCAGAGCATTGGTTTAGTTAATACCTTGGCTCTGTGGCGTAATTCAGTAGAGATGGGATTCGTAATATCCTAGATTGAGTTTGAGTGTATATATACGAGTGCGTATTTGTTAGTTAATATAAAATGGTTTTATATTGTGGAGACTCATTGGTTGAGTGGCTTATGAATTCTGGTCGATCAGTTTGATCCACTGTATCGGTAGGAGTTCTATAAACACTTGAATACGATGAACCGACATAGTATGTTTTGATATAGTATATTGGTTATGTTGGTTGTTATTATAATTGAATAAGATTATAAAAGTGAAATGGTTATAAATAACTAATCAGATTCATATAAGTAAAGTATATGAAATAAGATGAAGTAAATCTGAATTTAAATCAGATTTGGTATTAAAATAAGGAAATTTTAAGTTCCTGGGAGATTTTGAAAACGTTTTTCAAACTGAAAGTGATATAGTATTGAACTTACTTCGATAGCTAGAAAATAGATTCTGATGATGAATCGCGACATCATCAGTGTTCATTTTCGAGTTCTAAGTGACGGATTACTACCAAAGTTTTGTTTTTGAATTGTTTTGAGAAAACAAGTGGTTTAGAAATTCAAAGCTTTTGAATTTGCATTATGATTTGAAATTTACCCAGGAAGTTGAGTTCTGGAATTAAAATTTAACCAATAAAGTTAAATAGATTGAAATGGTATAAGTGGTAAAAATAAATTGAAATTTAACTTGAACTGAGTTAAATAGAATTGAATTGGATTAGAGAATAATCTGTTATGGGATTGGGTTGATGAGTTAAGAATTTGAAATTTGATATTGGGGTTCGAATGAAATTCGATTTGGATTGAGGATATGAACTGATTGGAATTTGATTGAGATAACACTGGTATATGCTGAGTTGATAACTATGGAAGTGATAGAGTTGATATGCCCGACAAAAAGGTACCAGTTTATATTGGATATGAGTTTGAGATTTTGATGAGCTGAATTGGCAAGCCGCTTGGCTGTTTGATTTTCTTTGGGTTGGAGAAGGCCTAGAGAGGCGAGTTGGAGTTTTACCGATAGGGCTGTACAAAGGAGACGCTGGCGAAAATTTTCGAAAAGATAAGGTGTTAGAAAAATTTTCAGAATTTTTGAAAATTTAGTTAGTCGGAATAGATTAATATTTTAGTCGATATTAATGGGTTCAGTTGAAACCGGAGAAAAGAGGTAAACATATAAATTTTTACCCAGTAGATAGGGTCGTCCCCTACCTTAGCAATTTCGAGGACGAAATTATTTTAAGGGGGAAAGATTGTAATGACCCGTAATTTGGCAGGAGAATAATTAACTAATTTAATTATTAAATATCGATTTAACGATATCAATAACTGGAATTAAATAATATTTATATTTAATTAATATAAATAATAGGATAATATATTTCTAGAATAATCGGGAATAACGGAATTCACAATATTGTGTAAACTGGACAGTTGAAAATATATAATTCAGTTTATATTGAATTATATTGACGAATATATTTATATAAGCCAGTTGAATTTATAATTTATATTATAATTGAAATAGAGCTCGAAATGGCGCTGCAGTTCGCTATTTGGCGATTTGAACTTCAACTGAATATACAGGGTCCGTTTTAAATCGGATTTCTGTGAAACAAGAAACGTGTGAAGCTGGTGGAGTATATCTTTCTAGCGGAAGGAAAAAATCAGGATTTCTTCGTGTAGATTTTGAGATATGTCCAAATCAAATTTTAGAATAGTCGCTATAGAATCGTTTATCGACCGTAACGGTTTATTCGATATAACTAGAGATCGGGTTTGAATTTAGACAAGGTTCTTTTGGGAAATAGTGATAATTTAATTTTTAGAATTTTACTGTAATTTTTAATTAATTAAATAAGTAACTTTTTATTTGGAGTATTTGGCACCCTGTATCGACATTTCGAGGTTTCACAATATGAGTTCATCTACCGGTATTATTATATTTTTGGAATCGTGGGACATTGCTTGTCTCATTGGTATTTTTATTTCTGTCGTTGGCCATCCGAATCAGAACATAACTTCATATAGAGGGGTCACCGAAATATCAATACAAAATATCCTAAGTGTTTGTGGACCTAAGGGAGGCCACGCATTGTTTTGTTCTCAGCCAACCGTTCCCATAGCCTAAAAACAACTCCACGTACATCCTAAACTAAAATAATAATATATATAATCTCCTATAAATGCAAACATTTCTAAACCTAATCAGAACCGCTCGTGCTCATCAATTTTCGCAGCCGCCAGCTAAATCTCTTCCTCAAGCAAATCGCTGCAAAGAAAATTCAAGAAGAAATCTAATAAAATCTCTTAAATACTAAAACCTATATATATGTTATCCTAATGAGGTATGCTTCAATCTAAAGCTGGTTTCGTGGAGCTAGGTTGATTTCTTCTTGCTCACGGTTTCGTTCCAGCGAAGTGATAAGGCAGTTCAGGTGCGAGCTTTGAATGATAGAGGGGTTGAGATGGAAGATGTACTGACTGTTCGTTTCTGGGATGGAGGTACTGTGGTTAGCGGGGTTGAGTGCGGTCATATGGAGTGGGGTATTCGGTGTCCGTCGTGTTCGATGGTACCCAGGTGACGCAGTGGGAACGAGCAGCTCGAGCTGAGGAAGATTGGTACGGTTTTGTAGAGGTTGTGAAGAGGAAAGTGTTGGTGGATTTATTGTGATTTATAACTGGAAGAAGGAGGTTCGGTTTAGGATCAAAGATCGGCTATGGCACTTGTTTGTGGAGGAGCTGATCGTGGAAAACCAGTTTGGGGGAGAAAGACTTGTGCGGGTCGGTAATTCCAGGGAGATGGGCCAACAAGGTTAAAGCCCAATTTATATACAAAGGAGATTTAATTATTATTTTTATTTAAAATAGTACAACTTACGAATCGTATAACTATCCCATACTGTATCAGAAATTCGAACGGTCGGATCCGTTGGGACCGTACGGACAGGAGCAACACAATGAAACTGACTAGGAGTGAATTGGGGCTAGTTACAATTTATTGCAAAATAAATTGTTCGATCTGAATCGACGGACGAATATCGTTATTTAATGATAATCAATCAAAGTGAGTAAAACTAACCATCTCTGAACAGTTATATTTTTATAATGTATTTTTAGAACTGTTAATCATCTGTTGATTGCTGTGTGTTGGTTGATTGATTGAACTGCTAGTCAGTTAGTTGAAATTATATATATATATAAACTGTTAAATATTATTTTTTGATGCTGTTATCAGAATGATTCATATTGAACTGAAAGTGATGACAATCATGTTGTGTAACATCTGTGGATGCAGGGAAACAGGTTGGAGGAATCCGACTGGATTCCTCAATAGTTATTTTATTGTTTTTCATATATTTTGATATATGGTGTGAATTATAATATGTTTTTGATTGTGTGTGTATGGACGATATTGATCATCATGATTTGATATGTTGAATACCATAACATACGGGATGTGATAAGTAGATTTTCAAACTGATATTGAAAACAGAATATTCATAAATTGGAATATTTATAAATAAGACATATTAATAAATTTGAATATTTATAAATAAGGAATATTTATAAATTGGGATATTTATAAATAGGAGATATTTTAAAAAGGAAAATAAATTCAAAACATTTCTTTTTGAATGGAAAGGCCTGTGTGGCGGGTTTGGCGATTTTCTCGATGCTCCCGATACAAAGGAGGTTATGGCGAATTTCCCTGGAAATTTATGGAGTTAGAATATTTTTAAGAATAGAATTGAAAAGGAAATATTTGCAAACCATTTGCAAATAGAATAAAATAGAAAAAGGAAATAGTTGTAAACCAATTACAAATAGAATTGAAAAGGGAATATTTAGTAAATAAATAGAGTTAATAAAAAGGAAAACGTTATTAAAAGGACATTTATAAAGTGAAGAACCGTTACTAAAAAGTGAATATTTATAAATGAATAAACGTTGTTAAAAGGGGATCTTTTTTAAATGGATAAACGTTATAAAAAGGAGAAATCGAATATGGTATTCGAAGTTAGTTAATCGAATATGGTATTTGAAGTTAGTTAATCGAATATGGTATTCGAAGTTAGTTAATCGAATATGGTATTCGAAGTTAGTTAATCGAATATGGTATTCGAAGTTAGTTAATCGAATATGGTATTCAAAGTTAGTTAATCGAATATGGTATTCGAAGTTAGTTAATCGAATATGGTATTCCAAGTTAGTTAATCGAATAGGGTATTCGAAGTTAGTTAATCGAATATGGTATTCGAAGTTAGTTAATCGAATATGGTATTCGAAGTTAGTTAATCGAATATGGTATTCGAAGTTAGTTAATCGAATATGGTATTCGAAGTTAGTTAATCGATTATGGTATTCGAAGTTAGTGAATCGATTATGGTATTCGAAGTTAGTCAATCGAATATGGTATTCGAAGTTAGTCAATCGAATATGGTATTCGAAGTTAGTCAATCGAATATGGTATTCGAAGTTAGTCAATCCAATATGGTATTCGAAGTTAGTCAATCCAATATGGTATTCGAAGTTAGTCAATCGAATATGGTATTCGAAGTTAGTCAATCGAATATGGTATTCGAAGTTAGTCAATCGAATATGGTATTCGAAGTTAGTTAATCGAATATGGTATTCGAAGTTAGTTAATCGAATATGGTATTCGAAGTTAGTTAATCGAATATGTTATTCGAAAGGGGTTAGTCGAGTCATGTTAGTCAAATAGAGTTAACCAGTTAGAGTTAATCAGTTAGGGTTAATCAGTTAGAGTTAATCAGTTAGAGTTAACCAAATAGAGCTAATCAGTTAGAGTTAATCAAATAAGTGTTAATCCAAATGAGTTGCCATTTCGTACGACTGCTAGCGTAATTCGCAGGGCTGTAGATAGCCTAAGGCGGTCGGACGTTTCCTGAGGGAATCAGGCGTAACCATTGTGATCGCTGCGATCTAGAGTCAAGCGAATGGAGTCAAATCGAATAATAGTTATTCAAATGGAGTTAAATAGAGTTAATCGAATAATAGTTATTCGAATGAAGTTATAGGAGTTAGTCGGATAATAGTTATTCGAATGGAGTTAAATAGAGTTAATCGAATAATAGTTATTCGAATGAAGTTATAGGAGTTAGTCGAATATAGTTTATTCGAATGAAGTTATAGGAGTTAGTCGAATATAGTTTATTCGAATGAAGTTATATGAGTTAGTCAAATATAGTTTATTCGAATAGGGTTAATGGAGTTAGTCAAGTATAGTTTATTCGAATGAAGTTTTAGGAGTTAGTCGAATATAGTTTATTCGAATAGGGTTAAAGGAGTTAGTCGAATATAGTTTATTCGAATAGAGTTAAAGGAAAGGAGTTATCGATTTGTTTAATTGAAAGGAGTTATCGAATTTAGTTATTCGAAAAGGAGTAATCGAATATTAGTTATTCGAAGAGAAATTATCGAATATCGTTTATTCGAAAGAGAGTTATCGAATATAAGTTATTCGAGGTGAGTTAATCGAATAAGTTTTTCGAAGAGAGATAATCGAATATGGTATTCGAGAGAAGAGTAAATCAAATAGAGATTTCTCGAAAGAGAGTTATACGTCGAATTCAATTATATCGAATTCGGGGAAAGTACTTATACTTTCCGGGGTTTGAAATCAAGATTTGTTTATTCACATTTAAGAATAAAAGTTATAATTTAAGTTAGATATTTCGAAAGTAGGGATTATAACGTTATCGTTATAATCAATGTTTTCAATAAAGAAGGGGATACATAAATTGAATCCGAGAGTTACGTAAAGAATTTGTTAAAGGTTTAAAAGATAAACGGTTACTATTTCGAAGTTATAACGTTGTTCAGTTAAGGTCTGAGAGGTAATTATACCCCAACTTGATTGACTTCGTTCTTAACTAAGGAATGGTAAGGTTTGATAGTGAATGATGGTTAAGTGAATTCAGTAAATGGTTTGAGTTGGCATAGCGATGTTTATTTAAACATCAGTTTAAATCCAATAAAGGAACTTTGGAAATGTTTTCCAAATAAGAAATCAGAAATGTTTTCTAATATAGAAAACAAGGAAATGGAAATGTTTTCCATTGTTAATAAAGTATATTTTCTAAAATTAGAAAATAAGAAATTTAGAATATAGGGAAACAGAAGATAAGTAAATTAATGAACTAAAGAGATAAATGTTAAATGATGATTGGTTGATATAATTTCCGTCTGGAAATAATATCGTTGTTTGCACACGAGTTTTTCTTTGATAGTTAAATCACAAACTATCAATGTTTTGACCATTTTAACGTTGTTAATATGGAGAGACCGGTTGGATTATTATCCAAAGAACCACTCTGTATTGGCATAAGCGTTGCGAATCATATATGCTGAATATATTGAAGACGGAGTAAAGTGCAAGGGCTGTTGTATAAATCTTAGATAACAATGGACTAAGATGGATGTACTGAATAGTGCCTTCGGTTTCGTTCAGTCCCAGAACGAACGTAAATGGACGAATGTCTGACAAAGTATTTCCAATGATCGAATGGGTTGGTCTGTATAAATATATATGGTTGCAATGGATTTATCCCTTAGCATAACATCCAGGATATTTGTATAAACCAACTAATGATTTACGGATCTGATAATGTGGCATTCAAAGTGATCGTGTTATAAATGAATGGAAAGTAAGCGTAGCTTCTAGCCTCACATCCGGTAAATGACAGAAATCGGGCAGGCAACATGGCTAAGTCGGTCGCACCGAAGTAGGGTGTATAATCACCTATCTAGAGAATATTCATTTGCTTCTTTTAATCTATCAATGTTGTCCCATATATATACGGGAAACGGTTGCTGATCCCAACCGTTGGT
The DNA here is from genome assembly GCA_030737875.1 of Allium sativum. Lineage (NCBI taxonomy): Eukaryota > Viridiplantae > Streptophyta > Magnoliopsida > Asparagales > Amaryllidaceae > Allium > Allium sativum. The sequence continues at coordinate 771,230,530 of CM060924.1, read as the reverse complement.
GATGTACATTCGATACACTCAAGCGAAATGAGTGGTCGGTCATGTGTGGCTGAGTTGCAAGATGTTCTTGTTGAACTCCAGTGTATCGTTCCTAGAGTACACTGATCGGAAGGTGGTTCCATACCTTGTCAGAGTTGGAAATCCAATCATCCATTACGCACCCGCGGTTTTGATTGTATACTATATATGTAGAACATGAGATTAAAGAGTTTCTACTAGATTGATATATATTTGTACTTAGACATTATTATAATATCAGAATGATATTGCTTGTCAAAGATGTTGGATTCTCGTAAGGGAAAAACCCGTTCCGTATTCACGGCGTGGTCTTATGAGATATCATATATATGTTAAACTGTGTTAAACTATTTTACTCACACCAGTCCCATGACTGACCCAGAGTTTACTTTGTTGTTTTCCCTAAACTCTTGGGTGCCTAAATTTGTACGGGCAGTCAAGTAGTCGGGATTTTACAGATACACTTGGAGAGCTTGGAGCAGGAGGCTTCAGGATTCTATAGCTATTATTATTTCCGTTGTTGTTGTAAGTGCTGTACTCTGATAAGTGCTATTGTATATATAACTGTTTGTATTTCAAAAGTTATGTTATATTTTATTCGTTCCGCTGTGAGATTCGTGTTTACTCTGATGATGATGTTCTTCTTCTTCTTCTTCTTCTATTCTATTAGTTCTACCTTATCTATCCTCACCCTCAATCTTCTTTCTATTAGTTTCTTGAATTTCAAGTGCAATTTGGGGTGGGACTTGTGTTATTTAGTCAGCTCAAATTGGACCGGATTTTCGGGTCACTACACCTAAATTTTGATTTCACTTCAGGTAAATAAAATTTTAACTTTATCCTACCTGAAAATAGCATTGGTGTTATGTTTAGGGAAAAGGTACAAGTTTTTCTTCCTTCAGTTGTTATTTCAGTTCCGATGCTAGGATATGTAATTTGATTTACCAACACCAATCATCTATGAACTAATTAATCATTCTCAGTTTGGTTAATGTTTTGTATGGAAGTATTTTCAAATAACATGTTTTTTTATATGCTAAAATACAATTAAAATTTAGTAAATCTTGATTATTATAAATTTCTGCAAACTATAGTACTATACAAATTGAAAATTGTTAGTACATTAATATTCACTTTTTTTAAACCTTGAATTCTTTAACTTTGCTTATCTTCGTTGAGTCTCGATACTTTATAACATGGTTTCACAAATCTTACATAACTCCTTCAAATAGTAACCTTTCAACCTGTCCATGAATGAGAAACATGTATAAATCTTGTAAGCATTTTAGTTTATAAAAATATGGAAGGAGTAGTTTGAAAACTTTTGGTCTATGATGATTTCATGTTTTAGCCATTAGTATTAAATTCACTCTGTAATTTTTTTAAACCATATATAACAAATAAACATTTCAGTAGTGTGTATATATCCATTCCCCATGCTCATATCAAATTATTATACTTTTTTGATCAGCCACCAGCTTATACTACCTAGAACAATGAAAGCTTACAAACAATAAATTGTATTCAACACTTTTTTCAACAAACACGTATAATACTATTTTGATCATTTCACAACTCTCTTCCCCAGCTTTGAAGCTTGCCATATCTCCGAGTCCAAATCCTTCCAGTTGTGACCTCATTTGGTCATTGCACATGCAAGTCAGACGTCCACCAGTATATTGTGCAGCGGTTGCTAATGCCACCATTGAAAGAGATAAATCTTTTTATGATGTGACATTCAACATTAGCTTTGCTTGGTTGCCTACTGCTAATGCTAATATGTACTCTTTGCATTCTGGTTCCACAAGTTTACTGCTGCTTTTTCTAGAAAACTGTTGACCATTGAAAATTTTGCACTGAAACTGAATACAGGAAAGAAAAATAAGCATGCATCATATCATCTTTCACTGATAATTATTTTATGTTCATTGCACTCCTCAAAATATAATGTTAAAAGCAACTGAAAATAGTAAACATACTAATTGAAAAGTGTTTAAATAGGCCCTCATTGCGTTCATAGCAGACCAGTTACCCAAAACTTCTTCTTTATTCCTTCAAGTTTTGGAGAATCATGGTGAGGTATTTATAAGAGTTTACCAATTAATATACTTGGAAAGGATTATGCAAATGCAAAAGTTTACCAATTAATAATAACTTCTTCTGATCGTTGCAGACTCCGAAGCCACCACCTCGGATCTGAAACCCGACCAACCGCCAATGTCCCGCGCTCGAAGCTTCTGCCTCCTTCATCGAACACGCTCGAGGCAGCACCACCAGCGAATGGCCATTTGTTCTTTCATTGAGTAAAGGTGAGCATATCTCACGATTTTCAGATTCAAGTTTTCTATTTCAATGAACAAAATTATGATAGTAAATTCTTGTGGGATGTTGGTTGTTTTGGTTGCTACAAGTATCTCACTTTACCTATTGAGTGTTTCGAACTTTGCTTTGATCTATCACTTCGGTTTATGCAAATCTGAACCGAACTCAGGCTACCTTGGTTTGATATATATTGAAAATTGATATGTGCCTTAAACAATGTATATATGTTGTTGCTAGGACAATTTATAGGTATGTATACTTCATATATGTACATACCCCTGTTCGGCACACGTATATACATACTTACCACTGGTTCATATATATCCCCTATCTCAAAATCTGAAATATACCTGGGTTTGAAAGTTTGAGCACACATTGTTGGGTATGGCACATTTAATATGGAATGTGTTGGTTACAACTATAGCTCATATATTAAATTTGCCTGTATAGTGATAGCATGGGAAAAGAAAAATAATAATGTATTTTCCATATGTGTATTTGCCTTGCTGAGTACAAACTCGAGGACCTTGTGATGGTTACTTGATGTCTTGCCATATTTTGTGTTTAACTAAATACATGCTGGCCTGACATACAACACCCTTTAAATAAGTATACACATATATTACCTCTCTTCCTTTCAAAATGAATGATCTTTCTACTCTATGATATGTCTTGTTCATGCCATACTGCCATTTTGTTTTCTGAGGTGCATGTTGTTACATAGTTCATGCATGTATGCCTTATTGAACTAGATTGTATATGTATATTTTATGTCGTGCCTTAAAGTTGTTAAGTGTATATATTTCATATAAGCATAAATATATACCCTGTTTAGAAAACTTAGGTTTTGTTGTTGTTGTTTAAGGTGCTGGGTGATGATGGATTGCGGTGCCCCGGACCCTTGTCGGCGCTGCGCCTTGACCTGCTACTCGGCTCGCCTTCGACTCATCATATATTTGTCAGTGTCAGTATCTATATAAATTGAAACTGCATATGTAATGAGTGAACCGAGTGGTGTAGTGAGGAACACTACGCCATAAATGGCCTAATGCAATTATTGGCACAAGGCCAAAAATGTTGGCATAGGACTTTGGCAACATTTTTAGGGTGATGCAATTTTCACTGTTGTTGCAGACCTCAAAGGCAACATTTTGACTATCTAAGGAAACATAACAAATATTGTTGCAACAGATCTCTATTTGGCTCTATAGCAACATCATTAGTGTCTGTAGCAACATTCCAAAAATGTTGTTATAGTTATTATATATATATAACAAAAAAGAGAATTAAATACTGCTACAAAAAATTAAATATTCAAACAGTATTTTTATTCAAATAAATATTTTATTTCAACATTTGAAATAGTACACATTTCTAACTTCATTACTTACAATTCACTGTTAATAACATAGTCAATCACATGTACAGATGTTTCTCACTACATCACTCAGTTCACTCATTGCATATGCAATTTCAATTTATGTAGACACTAACGTTTACAAATATACGACGAGTCAAAGGCGAGCCGAGTTCCGAGCCGAAGGCGAGCCGAGAAGGGGTCCAAGTGAAGCGCCGGTGGGGATCCGGGACCGTACAGTCCCGGTGGCGGCCGACTTCAAGTTGGCACCGCCTAATTCATCTGATTTTGGAAGACCAAGCCTTCTTTGAAACGACGTTGTTTTGTTTCAAACTTCCACTTCTCTGAAAAAAGACACTGAGAAACAACCTCTAAAGCCGGTTCCAAAAGATCAAGCAAATTCCCAAATATCCCAGCAATGAAGCACCAAAAGACTTCAAACAAAACAACTGCACCATGTAAATATCCAGATCAAAAAACACAACACTCAAACCATATTTACACTGGAGAAAAAGCATAACCTAACATCATAACACTTACCACAAAGCAAATCAGTGAAACCCAGGCTAATAGCTAAACCCAAAGAGCAACAATGGGCAAACACCCTGAGACTGCGTACCAAAATCGAGCAGGCTAAATCCCAAGGAAAAAACCTGTAGACCAGCAGTATCACACTAGAACCAAGGAACAAAATCAAACCAATACAGAACTAAGCATATCAATTCACAAGAAGACTAACAGACAAAAATGCCACTGAACCAAAGGAGAAAGAAAACGTTGACTTAATTGAATCAGAACGCTGCAGATTATCAATGAAGAACTTACCATGTTTAAACCTTTAATGCCCACGAACTTAATTGAATCAGAATGCCTACAGACATAATCAGATTATTAATTGAATTAATTTATACTCAGTAGCCGAAAATATCCCTACAGCAGTACATGAGATTACCTTGAAATCGAGATTCCTTTTGCTTTGCATGTCAGGTAATAAGTTTTGGATCTGGAGGCTAAAGAACGTTGATCAGAATCTAGAATAACGGCGGCACTGGGTTGCGATTATGAAACTAAGGAGGAAGTCGCCATTTTCCCCCTATTTTGAGTTTTTTTAATTAGGTGAATGAAAATTAGGGTTCAAGATGATGTTGGAAATTTGGGGGTAAGAACGAAATGAAAAGAAGGCGGGTGAATGAAAATAAAAGTGAGAAACAGAAATGTTTGTGATTGGATCAACAAGTGGTGTTTGGATTGATGAGGTGTCACGTTCTCCGACGTACGATTATAGAAAATAAGCGTAGGATTTGCCTTGGTAGATTGGCGTGGGTCGCCAAGTAGGAATGGAAAGGTCTGCTATAGCAACACTGTATAAAATGTTGCATCATGTTACACTTGTTTATCTAGAGCAACACATTTTTATGGATAAGGTAACACCAAAAGTAGAATGTTGCAGTGGGATCAAAATAGTATAGTTATCGGGACATTTTGGCTGACAATACCTTGCAAATTCGTTGCATTAGGCCGCTTATGGTGTAGTGGAATATCTATATTTGTAAATAATCAGTGCTGTAGTAAATCAGTGAGTTGTAAATAGTTGAAGTCGGAAATTTGTACTATTTCAGTTGTTGAAATAAAATACTTTATTTAATAAAACACTGTTTGAATTCAAATTATATGCAGTAGTATTCTATCAAATAAATATTTAATTATATTAGAGATGAAATATATATAGCAACATTTTTGGAATGCAAAAGTGTTGCTATTGGATGATAAAAGCGTTACTATAGATAATCTGCGGCCCACTTTTAAGTAAAATTAGTATCTGTGGCAATACCAGGAAAATGTTGCCATTGGATGGCAAAGATGTTGCCTTTGACTCTAGGGCAACGCGGAAAAATGCATCACTAGGAAAATGTTGCCTTTGATCATTTTTTTTCCTACAACGACATTTTTTTGCTCTTCTTGCATCACTTCTTGGGGGTTGCAGTAGGCCATTTATGGCGTAGTGTATATACTGTCTATTTGAAAAATCCATTTTAGGGAGTCCTCATACTAAGACTAGTCTAGAAATTTTAAAAAGGAGTTTGAAATTCAAATGCCGAAATCTTTTATGTCAAATCTTGTATTAGCCAAAAGACATAAGTTGTCATTTGAAATTTTCATACTTAGGATATAAATATTTTTCTTCCTAATTCCTTCAAACATAATATTTGAATTATTATATTCAACGTAACACTTATCGTTTTCAAATTTAATTTTATAACCTTTATCATATAACAGAATTATACTAAGTAAGTTATATTTTAAATTCCTAACTAACAAAACATCAACAATAGTAGGAGTTTTTTAATTACCGACATTGCCGGTGCCAATCACAAACCTTCTTGAGTTGTCACCAAAGTTAACCATTCCTCCATCTTCATAAAATATATCATTCGGTATATCTGGATTTCTAGTCGTATGTCTTGAACAACCACTATCAAGTATCCATTTGATTTTCTTGGTTGCACTATTTGTCCATTGAATGTTGAATCGTTAAGAGCCATATAACACATATGTTTCTGTCCAACACACCAATTCGACAAATAACTTGAGTTTCAAAATAATTAAATGCAGACTTATGATAAAATGATGAATTGAGTATTTTTGAACTAGAATAACAGAAATTTCGTATTATCATTTTAAACTTTTCAGAAATTCAGATTATGAAAACTTTAAAAATCAATGCTCTGATACCGATTGTTGAGAAATGCGGATCACAGATCTTAAGGCTAACTTAATACTATATGAGGGTGAATATGTTTAATTGAATTTACAAACTTTTGGAAATCTTTTTGAATTCAACAGAATCAAATGTTGGTCATAGATATAAATCAGGCACGAAATTAAACATAGATCCAAATAATAAATAAAGCACTAAAGGAAACTATAAAGGCCTGTAAATCCGTACCCTTTTGAGCTGATTAATATTCTACGTATTCAACCCAAAGTGCACGAAAATACAGATCTTTAATAGAAAGAAATATTAGAATAGAAGAATAAGAAGAAGAACCAACACCATACAAAGTCTCACATTGCAGCGGAATAAAATATAATATAAATATAAATCTCTATTGAGAGCTTTGAAATAATAATTACAATCAGAGTACGTCAACACATCTGGATAGTTATAATAACCTATCCTCAAATGCAACATAATAGAACAATTCTATATATATGATACGTCAGGACTCCTCCAGCTTGCCTCTGGATTTCACAGCATCTGATATCTGAACCTAAAAAGACTCGGTCTGACCCGAGCATTACAAATGCCATGGATCAGTCTAGTGAACCAGCGTGAGAAAACTCACTAAATTTAAATAACATCCATATTTCTTAACTTTAGAAAATCCTTTTTGAAGAAAAGGATAATAGTAAGACCAATCCACACATAAACATGAACAATTTTTACCTTACTATAACCCAAACCAATTTAATACGAAAAATTGGTGATATTATATTAATGTCTATATCAAATAAATAACCAAATAACAGAACGCTTGCATCTCACCCTCCACATACATAATATAAAATCAAAAACCGTGCGGCTCTTATTAGAGAAGGATTCCAACTATGACAAGGTATGGGACCACCTTCTGATCAGTGTACTCTAGAGGGGATACACTGAGGTTCAACAAGAACATCTTGCAACCTGGCCACACATGACCGCTCACTCGTTTAGCTTGAGTGTAGCGAATGTATTATCACCCAACGGTCGGTACCACTACAAAAAAATACCCTATTGCAACTAGCTATTTGCAACATGCCTCAAATTTTAGTTGTAGTAAAATGATATTTAGCAACAGGCTTTTTGTAGTTGTTGCAATAGATAAAATTTAACAACATGCTTTTCCTTCCTGTTGCGAAAAGCATATTTTTCGCAACAGTGCTTTCATGCCTGTTGCGAAAACATACTTTTAGCAATTTCTCTTTCATTCCTATTGCAATAGACATATTATTTGCAACTACTATTTCAAACCAGTTGCAAAAATTATATATTTAGCAACTGTTTTCACTACTTGCGATAACTGTAATTTTTTTGCAACAGGTAAAGCCGCTTGCGAAAAACGTACTTTTGAAAATTATTTTTCCCCAAGTAATATTGGGTTATAATATAAGAAGTATAAACATAATATTTAATATATATATACACACACACACACACACACACACATATATATATATATATATATATATATATATGCGCACACACACACACACACATATATATATATATGATTAACATTCAGTTATAGTCAAGAAATAACAAGCAATCAATAATAATTAGTAAATAATGAGTTATATTTTAATAAGTAATTAGTATAATATAATAAATAATTATTATTTGATACATAACTATTCTGAAACAAAGTTAATACAATTTCTGTAATAATACAGCAACAGGACGAAACTAGATTGGAAAAAAGTTGTGACGACCCCAAAACCCCGTACGACGGTGGCAAGGGTAATCTTTGGAATATAACACATAAACAGATAATAGCAGAACATAAATAAATAAATACACCAAATAATGTACAACAGAATACACTGGATAAACGTAATCATCAGAGTTACTAAGTATACAAGATCATACTTAGTACAAATACAGTTCAGCTATACATAAATGTCTACAGCGGAAAACAAACATAATATGTACAACAGGAGCTGAACAGCATAAAAAGAGATAAATGATAGAATCCATCTACAGCTCCAGCTATCCAGAAAGAGCCTGCTAAAACCTGAAGACAAGGCTGCCCGTGTAGAAATAAGGGCACATGAGTTTGCAAGTGAAACAAACTACGAGTCAGACATAGGACTGGTATGAGAAATCTACTTAACACATTATATAATTTGGCTAATCACAGGACCACACCACTTTCGCGGAACGGGTTTACTCCATTTGATTGCCAATGCTTTACAACAAGTAAATCTTTCAAACATCGCAATGCTTTTTATAAAAATGAAGCCATTATAAGACTCAGTTCCCATCACACAATGCAACGCAAACCGGAGGATAGAGTTTTACCTTATAATGGCCAAAATATGCTTGATACAAATAAAACAAAAGAATTTGATATTATTACTAGTGTTTATATGTTTCAAAAACAATTTCAATCAAAACTATCAATCATAGACGGCATGGGTACCATATATCATGTCCCCATATATATATATATATATATATATATATATATATATATATATATATATATATACACACACACATACATACAATCAAAACCGCACGATGTCGTATTTGGAAATTGGATTTCCGTCATGAACCAAGGCAAAAGATAGTCCTTACCGAATTCGAGACTGTCTAGCCCGAGTCTCAGGAACAGCCGCAACTGTACCTTGGATCGTCAGGGTCGGTCCACCGATGTGGATTATTATGCCTGAACACTACGTTTCCCCGCCCTTTGGGGCGTAAATGAGCCAACGAATGACTCCATCGGTCACGGATCGACCGATATAACCGAGGCGCCTCGCAACAGCAACAACCACACAGGTGAAAATAATATAAATGCCAGCCAGTTTAAGCACTGACACCACCTCTAGCTAGAAGGAAACGCATGCCCTCCCTGATGTCCTCTCCCGTTTCTGCTTCATACCGGGGTGTGAGGCTCGCGAATTCACGTTATACACAAAGCTATGCCACACAGGCCGTGCTTTGATCATCAACCACAAGACTTTGCTTTTCAACAGAAGCCTTGATCACTGCATCTTAGCATGCCACACAGGCAATTCACGCAATGTAACTGACGTCTATCAATCACACAGAATGAAATCCAATGTCAGACACACAGTCCATTTACAAGTCCATTCTGGGTCTGAACGAAACCGAAGGCACTATATACCTCGCATATCCATCGATCTCCATGTACGTCTGGATGATCACCACTTATTATCTATATTTCGGGATGCCTCCCAATCAAGACATCAGTTGCCATCCAACCGACGTGAAGATCTCCGGTCTTCAACCACCGTCTTCATCATCGACTTCTAATTGTCGATTCAGTTATTCAAAATGAGATAAACCCGGTCTTTCTGAGCAACTCGCGTATATAATAAACAAGTGCTACACAAACACAACATACGCCTCATTCCAATTCATCAGTCACTAACTGTAAATTAGTAAGTGAACGATTTCCCAAGTATTAACCCCGAAGGCCGAAACCAACATCAGATCAAAACCCAGGAAACCATTCGACTTAGCTAACCTTTAGTTTGTTTCTAAATTTCACATTCTTAGGGAAAGGTTCCCATTATTTTTATCAAAGATAAATTCTTTAGTATAATTTTCATGTCAAACACATTCAACCATCAAATATCCAATAAACCGGGTAAATTCAGTTTATTTCCATTCCATATCGTTTATAATATTTTATAACGATTTATCGCTATTTTTATTTATTTTAAAAATAGCCAATTTATTCAAACGACGCTTCAGGCCATAACGCGGCCGTGGTGCTGTTTTTCTTCTAATTTGATTTACATATATCTGAAAATCTAACCGTTGGATCTTCACAAATTTTATATCATTAGAAAGATTTTTTCGAAACGAACCCAACGGTTTCAGTTTTGGGAAAATCCGATGGTCGGATCTCCTGGTACACTCGTTTGAAGTTTCAATTTCAAAATACGAACTGCAGCGTCGTTATTCTGTTTAATTTAATTATATATATATAATTGATTCTGGCGCTGTTTTTTATCAGATTTGATTTAAACATTCCAGAGAATCCAACCGTTGGATCTTTACAACGTTGGTGTCGCTGGAAAGATATTTCCAAAGAGAACCCAACGGTTTCGGTTTCGGGAAAATCCGATGGTCGGATCTCCCGCACTAATCGTCTGAAATCACGGTTTCAAAACACGAACTGCAGCTTCGTTATTCGATATATTTTAATTATATTTATACATATATATAAATATAATCTATTCTTTGATTTCAAAACCATATTCTTTTCATACATTTGATAAAAATGATATTTTTACCCAACAGACATTTATTTCGACACTTCACTATTTTTTACAATTCATGTATATAATAAAAATGTGATTTTTACTGTAAAACAATTTATTTCAAAACACGACTATTTTATATAGTTCATATAGATGATAAAAATATGATTTTTATTATAAAACAATTTATTTCAAAACACGACTATTTTATATAGTTTATATAGATGATAAAAATATGATTTTTATTATAAAACAATTTATTTCAAAACACGACTATTTTAAATAGTTCATATAGATGATAAAAATATGATTTTTAATATAAAACAATTTATTTCAAAATAGGAATGTCGTTCAACACATGAATTTCTATTCAACACATGAATTTCTATTCAATACATGAATTTCTATTCAACACACGAATATAGTTTCAACACATGAAAATAATTTTAACACATGAATATTATTGAAAATTTCGACAGCATAACGGCAGGGTAGTTGAAACCGGGACCGTCCCTAGTACGGCTCCTTGCTCTACCTTAAAGCTTCGCAGCTTTTGACAATGGGGATTTCATGCATCTAGTTCGCACGCAGGCGACATGTTTATTTTCTTTTCCACAAACTAATCCTATGTGGTTTCAACCAAATAATTCTCAACCACGAACGGGTATTTTTCAACCACAAACAATTCTAATCAATCATTCGCTATCAACCAATTTTCACACCAATCACAACCAATAAATATCGTCCATGGTTTGTGGAGTGGGGCGTGTGTATATATATATATATATATATTTATGTAAATATATTTCACTTCTATTTCAACACATATAAAAAAATTTCAACGCATATATAACTTATACATAGAACATACAACTTATACAATGCTTATACATGAGGTGTACAACGCTTATATAACTCATACTTCGAATATATAATTTATACATCGTCATTTCCATATCGTTTATAATTCATAAATCTGACATTGGGTTCCACTCCACCAAAAATAGCAGAAGGCTCAGAAAAATATGCGATCTCTTCTAGAATGTAGAAGATGTCCACATGAGTCCACTATCTCTTGTTTCACTGAATTTCGTCAAAAATGAGAAAGATATGATTTTTACAGTGAAATCAAAAACCGTAGCGCTTTAAAGTGCTATGGAATAGTTTAAATAATTATCAGCCGTTACCTCTCTGAATTCTTCAAAACTAGGTTTGAACTTTTTAATCAAACGGTGAAGCGGATCGACGATCGGCCTTCGCAGCGAGGAAGAGGGGAGAGAGGCGCACTGACGCCTGGAGTGGGGCCCACTTCGGTGGCATATAGGCAGCGCGACGGTGGTTTGAACGCTCGGACTTCCTGGCGTCGATTTTCTCCAAATACGAGACGAGGAGGAGCGCCACCTATATAGATTTGAAGAGGAGGGTGGATCTTCAAAAGGTTGAACTGGGGCGTTCGATAATGGTGCGTGGATTGGAAGATATCGAGGAGAGAAGGTTTGAAGGCCTTTCCGTCGTCGCGATTCGTATATCAGGGAAAGAGAAGGTCGGTTGTCGAGTTATGATTGGCTGAGGGGTTTTATAAATATTTTTAATTTATTTTAAATCCGAAAATACCCCTCTTCACATACGAATACCAATCTAAAGCCAACGACTATCATCCCTACCTAAATACCCTCATTCCGAACACAATGGGATATGTTTCGAAGGCCCATTCGACTATTTCAGTCAGTTTTCCTTCAAATTAAAATATAAAACATTCAATATTTGATTTGAACGCACATTTCAATTTGTCGGGGCCACATTCTGATTCTAAAAATTCCTGAAAAATAAATCTAGCTATGTTTTGACGATACGGTCCCAACAAAACTAGTTTCGTCGAATTCTGAGACCGTTTGAAAAATGGCCCTTTTCTGGTCGATCCAATTTAACAAAAATCGACCAAACACATTTTCCTTTGCCACGCTCACATACTAACTTCAAAAATTATGAAATTTGAAACCTAGCAATAATTTGACATCCCGGATGCAACAAAAGTGGTTTCGTCGAATTCTGAGGTCGTTTGCAAAATGGGCATTTTCACGGGGTATATAAACTCTATAGCGACCTTTCTGAAAATTCATTTAGCCATAACTTTTGCTTCCCGCTACGAAACTTCAATTTTTCATATTCGTTAGAAAGATATTCACTTACAGATTTAAATATTTTTGGTTTCACTAAAATCCGTTTTGTTTTGCACCCGGTACAGTCAGTCAAAGTTTGAATTCAAATTTTGAAACTACCGCGCCATTTCACGCCTTGTTTATAATTAAAATAATTATATTCATTTTCAACCATTGATTCAAACTTACTTTTCGTCGTTATTATTTAAAATATTTATTTTAAAAATTTAAAATCCACTGAAATAGCCAATTTAAAATTTTTAAATTGGTTCAGATTTCACGGGTTGTTACAATCTCCCCCACTTAAAACTTTTCGTCCCCGAAAAGGAACAAAGTCGAAAGTGGTTTGATTAATCAACCCTACTTTCAATCTGGCTTCCATTCTCCAACTTGTCAGTTTCTGAGAATTCTCAAATTCTTCAAATATTTGGCTAACACCCTAAATTTTCGAAAAATTTCGCCATAACCTCCTTTGTACGAGGAGGGGTTTGGAAATTTATTGGGCCATATTAGGTACCCAATAAATCCTAATAAGCATGCACATATTTATAGTGATATATTCCGGTGTCCACAGCGGAAGTGTGGTGGGCCCATAACCCACAGGTCCCAGGATCAAAACCTGGCTCTGATACCACGTTGTAACGACCCCAAAACCCCGTACGACGGTGGCAAGGGTAATCTTCGGAATATAACACATAAACAGATAATAGCAGAACAGAAATAAATAAATACACCAAATAATGTACAATAGAATACACTGGATAAACGTAATCATCAGAGTTACACAGTATACAGGATCATACTTAGTACAAATACAGTTCAGCTATACATAAATGTCTACAGTGGAAAACAAACATAATATGTACAATAGGAGTTGAACAGCATAAAAAGAGATAAATGATAGAATCCATCTTCAGCTTCAGCTATCCAGAAAGATCCTGCTAAAACCTGAAGACAAGGCTAGCCATGTAGAAATAAGGGCACATGAGTTTGCAAGTGAAACAAACTACAAGTCAGTAATGGGACTGGTATGAGAAATCTACTTAACACATTATATAATTTGGCTAATCACAGGACCAGGCCACTTTCGCGGAACGGGTTTACTCCATTGGATTTCCAGTGCTTTACAACAAGTAAATCTTTTAAACATCGCAATGCTTTTTATAAAAATGAAGCCATTATAAGACCCAGTTCCCATCACACAATGCAACGCAAACCAGAGGACAGAGTTTTACCTTATAATGGCCAAACATGCTTGGTACGTTTAAAAAAAGAATTTGATATTATTACTAGTGTTTATATGTTCCAAAAACAATTTCAATCATAACTATCAATCATAGATGGCATGGGTACCATATATCATGTCGCCACATATATATATAATCAAAACCGCACGGTGTCATATTTGGAAATTAGATTTCCATCATGAACCATGGCAAAAGATAGTCCTTACCGAATTCGAGACTGTCTAGCCCGAGTCTCAGGAACATCCGCAACTGATCCTTGGATCGTCAGGGCCGGTCCACCGATGTGGATTATTATGCCTGAACACTATGTTTCCCCGCCCTTTGGGGGCGTAAATGAGCCAACGAATGACTCCATCGGTCCGGGATCGACCGATATAACCGAGGCGCCTCGCAACAGCAACAACCACACTGGTGAAAATAATATAAATCACAGCCAGTTTAAGCACTGACACCACCTCTAGTTAGAAGGAAATGCATGCCCTCCCTGATGTCCTCTCCCGTTTCTGCTTCATACCGGGGTGTGAGGCTCGCGAATTTACATTATACACAAAGCTATGCCACACAGGCCGTGCTTTGATCATCAACCACAAGACTTTGCTTTTCAACAGAAGCCTTGATCACTGCATCTTAGCATGCCACACAGGCAATTCACGCTATGTAACTGACGTCTATCAATCACACAGAATGAAATCCAATGTCAGACACACAATCCATTTACAAATCCATTCTGGGTCTGAACGAAACTGGATGCACTATATACCTCGCATATCCATCGATCTCCACATACGTCTGGATGATCACCACTTATTATCTATATTTCGGGATGCCTCCCAATCAAGACATCAGTTACCATCCAATCGAGGTGAAGATCTCCGGTCTTCAACCACCGTCTTCATCATCGACTTCTTATCGTCGATTCAGTTATTCAGAATGGGATAAACCCGGTCTTTCTGAGAAACTCGCGTATATAATAAACAAGTGCTACACAAACACAACATACGCCTCATTCCAATTATTCAGTCACTAACCGTAAATTAGTAAGAGAACGATTTCCCAAGTATTAACCCCGAAGGCCGAAACCAACATCAGATCAAAACCCAGGAAACCATTCGACTTAGCTAACCTTCAGTTAGTTTCTAAATTTCACATTCTTAGGGAAAGGTTCCCATTATTTTTATCAAAGATAAATTCTTTTGTATAATTTTCATGTCAGACACATTCAACCATCAAATATCCAATAAACCGGGTGGTTTATTTCCATTCCATATCATTTATAATATTTTATAACGATTTATCGCTATTTTTATTTATTTTAAAAATAGCCAATTTATTCAAACGACGCTTCAGGCCATAACGCGGCCGTGGTGCTGTTTTTCTTCTAATTTGATTTACATATATCTGAAAATCTAACCGTTGGATCTTCACAAATTTTATATCATTAGAAAGATTTTTTCGAAACGAATCCAACGGTTTCTGTTTTCGGAAAATCCGATGGTCGGATCTCCTGGTACACTCGTTTGAAGTTTCGATTTCAAAATACGAACTGCAGCGTCGTTATTCTGTTTAATTTAATTATATATATATATAATTGATTCTGGCGCTGTTTTTTATCAGATTTGATTTAAACATTCCAGAGAATCCAACCGTTGGATCTTTACAACGTTGGTGTCGCTGGAAAGATATTTCCAAAGAGAACCCAACGGTTTCGGTTTCGGGAAAATCCGATGGTCGGATCTCCCGCACTAATCGTCTGAAATCACGGTTTCAAAACACGAACTGCAGCTTCGTTATTCGATATATTTTAATTATATTTATACATATATATAAATATAATATATTCTTCGATTTCAAAACCATATTCTTTTCATACATTTGATAAAAATGATATTTTTACCCAACAGACATTTATTTCGACACTTCACTATTTTTAACAATTCATGTATATAATAAAAATGTGATTTTTACTGTAAAACAATTTATTTCAAAACACGACTATTTTATATAGTTCATATAGATGATAAAAATATGATTTTTATTATAAAACAATTTATTTCAAAACTCGACTATTTTATATAGTTCATATAGATGATAAAAATATGATTTTTACTATAAAACAATTTATTTCAAAACACGACTATTTTATATAGTTCGTATAGATGATAAAAATATGATTTTTAATATAAAACAATTTATTTCAAAACAGGAATGTCGTTCAACACATGAATTTCTATTCAACACATGAATTTCTATTCAATACATGAATTTCTATTCAACACACGAATATAGTTTCAACACATGAAAATAATTTTTAACACATGAATATTATTGAAAATTTTAACAGCATAATGGCAGGTTAGTTAAAACCGGGACCGTCCCTAGTACGGCTCCTTGCTCTACCTTAAAGCCTCGCAGCTTTTGACAATGGGGATTTCATGCATCTAGTTCGCACGCAGGCGGCATGTTTATTTTCTTTTCCACAAACTAATCCTATGTGGTTTCAACCAAATCATTCTCAACCACGAACGGGTATTTTTCAACCACAATCAATCAATTTCAACCACAAACAATTCTAATCAACCATTCGCTATCAACCAATTTTCACACCAATCACAACCAATAAATATCGTCCATGGTTTGTGGAGTGGGGCGTGTGTGTGTGTGTGTGTGTATATATATATATATATATATATATATATATATATAAGTATATTTCACTTCTATTTCAACACATATATAATTTTTTCAACGCATATATAACTTATATATCGAACATACAACTTATACAACGCTTATACATGAGGTGTACAACGCTTATATAACTCATACTTCGAATATATAATTTATACATCGTCATTTCCATATCGTTTATAATTCAGAAATCTCACATTGGGTTCCACTCCACAAAAAATAGCAGAAGGCTCAGAAAAATATGCGGTCTCTTCTAGAATGTAGAAGACGTCCACACGAGTCCACTGTCTCTTGTTTCACTGAATTTCGTCAACAAACGAGAAAGATATGATTTTTACAGTGAAATCAAAAGCCGTAGTGCTTTAAATTGCTATAGAATAGTTTAAATAATTATCAGCCGTTACCTCTCTGAATTCTTCAAAACTAGGTTTGAACTTTTCGAACGGCGAAGCGGATCGATGATCGGCCTTCGCAGCGAGGAAGAGGGGAGAGAGGCGCACTGACGCCTGGAGCGGGGTTCACTTCGGTGGCCTATAGGCGGCGCGGCGGCGGTTTGAACGCTCGGACTTCCTAGCGTCGATTTTCTCCAAATACGAGACGAGGAGGAGCGCCACCTATATGGATTTGAAGAGGAGGGTGGGATCTTCAAAAAGTTCAACTGGGGCGTTCGATAATGGTGCATGGATTGGAAGATATCGAGGAGAGAAGGTTTGAAGGCCTTTCCGTCGTCGCGATTCGTATATCTGGGAGAGAGAAGGTTGGGTGTCGAGTTATGATTGGCTGAGGGGTTTTATAAATATTTTTAATTTATTTTAAATCCGACAATGCCCCTCTTCACATACGAATACCAATCTAAACCCAACGACTGTCGTCCCCAGCTAAATACCCCCATTCCAAACACAATGGGATATGTTTCAAAGGTCCATTCGACTGTTTCAGTCAGTTTTCCTTCAAATTAAAATATAAAACATTCAATATTTGATTTGAACGCACATTTCAATTTGCTGGGGCCACATACTAATTCGAAAAATTCCCGAAAAATAAATCTAGCTATGTTTTGACAATACGATCCCAACAAAACTAGTTTCGTCGAATTCTGAGGCCGTTTGAAAAATGGCCCTTTTCTGGTCGATCCAATTTAACAGAAATCGACCAAACACATTTTCCTTTGCCACGCTCACATACTAACTTCAAAAATTATGAAATTTGAAACCTAGCAATAATTTGACATCCCGGATCCAACAAAAGTGGGTTCGTCGAATTCTGAGGTCGTTTGCAAAATGGCCATTTTCACGGGCTATATAAACTCTATAGCGACCTTTCTGAAAATTCATTTGGCCATAACTTTTGCTTCCCGCTACGAAACTTCGATTTTTCAGATTCGTTATAAAGATATTCACTAACAAATTTAAATAATTTTGGTTTTTTTAAAATCCGTTTTGTTTTGCACCCAGTATAGTCAGTCAAAGTTTGAATTCAAATTTTGAAACTACCGTGCCATTTAAGGCCTTGTTTATAATTAAAATAATTATATTCTTTTTCAACCATCGATTCAAATTACTTTTCATCGTTATTATTTTAAATATTTATTTTGAATATTTAAAATCCACTAAAATAGCCAATTTAAAAATTTTAAATTGGTTCAGATTTCAGGGTTGTTACAAAAATCCTTAATGGGATTAATTCAGTCAAGTCTGGCACATGGTCCAGTCTACTTTAATGTTTATAATAAGTTATATTTTAATAAGTAATTAGTATAATATAATAAATAATTATTATTTGATACATAACTATAATTATTACTGATTAATATAATTCAATAATGTATGATATTTGATTATTATAATTTAGTTCCCATTTAATTTTAAAAGTTACTATTGTTTGATTTCAAAAATATCTAGCTATGAGTTAAAAAAAAAATCATATGCAACGCGGTGTGGTTTCGTCCTTACAAATTTTCCATTATGGATCAATAAACGTTATTTTATATGTAGGATTCAAAAAAATCAAGCAACACCACTATTAAGTTTCATTCTATTTTGTTTGATGCAAATATTATTTCAATAATATTCCAGTGAGAATTACACTATATACCACGATAATTGTACTTGAATTAACCTAGCCGTCTTCCGCACTAGAGAACACGCACAACACCATCGATCATTCAAAGTTACAACAACATATTCCTACGTTTTTTGTACATAACGTGTTTAAATTTTTCGATTCCACTTCACATATCGCTCTCTACTTTCCTCACTTTCCTCTTCTTAACCCTAGGCAGCGAACCCACGTTTTCTCCATCTTCAATCGATCCGCCACCATTCCTATTCGGTCGGTCCATCCAAGAACCCTCAGCTCGTGCCGACGTTCAAGCTCCACTATCTCAAAATCGACCAGCTTCGTGTCGGCTTTCTGGTATCAGGTAAAATTCAAACCCTACGTTTCCTTCATTGTAATTGTTTTCTCGATTTCGATCAATCCCCATCATGTTCAAATCTGTAATGAAACGAATTTAAGATTCAATTTTAGATTCATTTTACTATTCTATTCCTCTGCATTTAATGTTACAACCTTTTGTCATCTATTAATATGCTATATGAATTACTAAGCGTTCAACTGCTGAAGTATTCAATACATTCAACATTAAAATTAGCTATTAAATTTCCCATTGTTTATCAAACAACCAACTTGGTGTGATTGGATGACAATCTCTGTACTAGCTAGGTAGATGACGTATCGACTGGGTATCAATGAAAGTAGAATTTTGCTTAATATTACATGACTAACACAACTTTTTACATTTCTGTTATGACCCGGTTAATTGTTGTTGTTTATGTCGTCCCATTACATTGTAAATTTTCACTTTTATGCATAAATTATATGTCAAAATAGGAAATAATTTACTTCGCTATCTCGAATTACAGGCTATATTGAATTACAGTTATCCAAGGATTATATACAATGATTGTATTCTGTTGTTTACTGTAATTTTTTTAATCACTAACTATGCTAAACCTACTAAGTTATGTGTATTTCCGTTCCTACTTCTCTTTAGCAGATCCAAACATGTTACTATTTTGATATCTTCTTTAATAACACTGTCCGCGTGCGAAGCATGAACCGCTCACTGGCTAAGAAGGGACATTTAGAGTATATTAAATGAAATTATGGTGGATTCTCCGACTTTTGTAACTTTTCCGTTGAAATCGGATTAAAAAAAACTAGATAGTATTGCACTTTCGATTCTTTTGAAGCAAAAATGTTAAAATGAAAAAGAATAAAAAATATAAAAGGATAAATTTTAAAGGGTCAATATGTTAAACTGACACTTTGTTTCTCCAACTCCTCCAAATATTATATCCTACCGTTTTAGTGAAAAAAATGCTTTTATCATTATAAAAGCATTCCCAGCAGTGTGGGAATCAGGTCAAAACGGTGAACAAAAGGGAGGCTCATGCTGCAGTAGAGTGAGGAAGCGCTTGAGGAGTAATTGAAAATGGGGCGGTTCGCCATTTCAAATTGAAAGCGCCGATAGCTATACGATTTTATGAAAATTGTATATGCATTAAACGATTTTCATAAAACCATTTTTGCATAATATGGTTTTATAAAAACCGTATGACTTGATTCCCTTTTTTTTCAAAGCAAAGCTTTGTTATTTTGAAGTTTATTTTTAGCACATTTAAATTTGTTTGTATAGCAAAAAACTGGACTTTATCACTCACAACATTGGTCGATTTTGGGAATCTCTTATTTTAGGGGTTGAAAGGGTTTTAGTTTTCGACTACCCACTTATCACTCACACCATTGGTTGATTTTGGGAATCTCAGGTTTTTAGGAAAGGTTAAGGTTCTAGAGGATCATCAAGATGGACAAAACATGGATCTACCTACCAAGGTTTTGTTAGTTTCATAGTTACATTTATTTAGGATTGGTTATCAATATCTTCATTTTATAAATATATATTAATTATTATTTGCAGCCTCCTTACCTCCCTTACGGTATGGTCGGGCTTGCACATACACACCTCTCAACTAATAGCCACATCAAAAAATATCTTTGTTTAGTAACATGGAGTAGCCAAGAAAAATTCACTACTATAGAATTCACAATAAAATGCAGTTACCACTTGCTTTGTATTTGAAAATAAATCATTCAATCATTACAGCCATGTGCACATGTGAATTTCAAAGCCAGTAATAATTTGCACATACTGCACTGATAATTTAATGCCATGAAAAAATAGATTGCTGGTGCCGGTATGTCTGAGAAATTATATTCGCTTCTTTATAAGAAATCTTTGTAAACACAAACAGATCACTTTAGCAAACTCAAAATTTGATTATTGCCATATGATATTGATTAGTGCATACATTTCAACAAACTAGACTGTCACGTGAAATAACATTGATAACTCTATACATCTTATCTTGTGGATACTTAATTGTTTCGATTATCATCAAAGTTAAATATGATCACAACATGTGCATGCTTTGCACTATCTTAATTTAGTATATATTTCATTTTTTTAATGTTCGATTTTTTTTAAAAAAAAATCTATAGGCTAAGATAAAAGAGCATAGCAGTAGCACTCATAGCTCTCAGGGAATGTCATCGATTGGTGAAGATGGAGCGTCGAAGGTTTTTGGCACATAGTGTAAGGGAAGAGTGAGAGGACTAGGCTTTGGCATTGTACCGTCTAATATTGATATTCGTGTAAGCAATTCAAAAATGGTGTCTGCATTGGAAAATCAAGTTGCTAGCTTGATGGCTAAAGTAGAATAGCTAGCTAAATTGGTCATTACAGCAAGTTATTGATAGTTAGCCCTATTTTTGAGTATATGATATGTGTAAATAGATTATTAGGTGCGTATCTGACATTATACATTTTACAGAATGCGAATGAAAAGAGGATCCATAATGCACCTGATCTGAAGACTCCTCGTACTCATACGCCACAAGTACTATACACATGTTGTAAGTTTTCATCTGCCATGATTAATAAGTGCACATGTGCACCCATTTTGTTGACCACACATTTCCGAACCTCTTCACATTGTATCATCGCTACTGCACTCGTGCTTCTGCACTGCATCACCTTCACCATTCATTAACAGTTATGCATATGTATGCCTCTCCATTCATTTTTTGTTTCAAGTGATGTATCATTCAATTGGACTGCACTGCGCTTGTTGCATATGATTTGATACATAAATATATTCGATTTCTGATCCACTTCTGTTAGAAGTTTTGCTGTCTGTTTGGAAAACAAGAAGTTTCTTCCTGGGTTGTGAAAATATAAATAATAGTGTATTACCATTCATGCTTTTAAAAGAACGTATTATAGTGAATAAACCATTGTTACAGGACTGAATAATCTTTTTTCCGTTTTTTTTCAATCATACCGTGGAAGTAATAATATGCAAATTGAAGATCGTCAAAATAGCAAAAGTTCCGAAAGTTTGGTAAAAAGAAAGTGCAATCTATTGGGTTTGCATAAGAAGGTGGTTGTAGAAGGAACGATTGCAATCACCAATTTGAATGCTTTTGTACACTTTATGAAACTTGGCCGGACTTTTGGGAGGTATGGGTTAACGTAGTCATTCAAGAGGTTTCGATTAATCATGTGATATCACCTTCATTTTAGTGTTCTCGAAAGTGAATAATTCATAATTTTATTATGTGCCATTTAGATTTCCTATGTGGTTGTTATGCATTTCTTTGATTTTCATAATCAGTAAGGTTTTCCTTAAAAAGGGTGTTTTTTATAACCATTGTTGAAAGATTCAAGTGGCAGCCATGTACTGCCATTGATAACGCCAAAAAAATCCTATACCACCTACTTGTGTCATAGGTCTGTATCTATATTCTTGACTGAACATTTTCATAAATGGCTTATCTGCGTTCATGTCCCCATCGAATCATGTTTCAATATCTCGTACACACATACACCTATCTCAAGAAATGATTAATCATCATGTATACTCACTTTAATTTATAACATCGCCACTTTCCTCATCGATAAACTCTTAACTTCTTCAACAAACAAGAGAAACAAAACCCAAGTCAATAAATATTGTTTTATTAGAGCCCATTCAGGTTGAATTTCTCTTATGTCCTAAATAGATCATTGGTGGTTCGATTATATTGATCATTGGGCCATCCTACGTTAATTTTTAGAGTTCTTGACCGTGGATTTAGTCGTTCTACTACATTCTTTCATCTAGGTCGCCTCCATTTTGCATTTCGTCACTTAGGAATGCCCTTAGCAAGTAATCCTATTTTTCTAAATCCGCTTTAACGCTTTATTTGATCAATTAGTGAAATATTTATATAATTATAAGAACTGAGAGAAACTCGGTTTTTCTATTTCCTATTTGTACCAAAATATAAGAACTGAGAGAAACTCAGTTTTTCTATTTCCTATTTGTATCAAATTCCCTTCTAAACTCTGCATAAAGTGAACTTAGGTGTTTATAACAAGGTTTAAAAATTCGGTTTCTATTTCCGTTCCGGACAATTGAATTTCTGAAGTTCTGGTTCCATTCTGTTAATTTCGGAAGTTCCGTTGTAGTTCCGATTTCGGTTCTCAACTCTTTTAATAACAAGAAACAAAGATTTGTATTTTAAATAATCACTAAATCTTCATTTACCAGTTAAAAACTTAAAGCCCAATTTATTAATTTTGGCTTAAAGCTCAATTAGATATATTTGCACTAACTAAGCAGTAAGCAGCCAGAGCACGCACCGAATAATACTTCTCATCTTCCTCTTCCTTTTCACGAAGCTATTATCTTCTACTTCTATGAAAATTGAAGTCCTGCTTCTGATCAAAAAAGTGAAAAATACGAAATTCAAATTCCTAAATTGAGATGTAAAACCCGCATCTACCCTAAATGATTACAAGTTTGTTTTAAAAAAAATTCCTTTTAGCTTTGGTTTTCACAGATCTACCTTTTCAATCCTTCTCTTTTTACATATGCTTCAAATTTCAGTTTTTTGCATCTAATTTCCACTATTTCTGCTGTAAATTCCGAAACTGGGTTTTCAAGCGTATTCTAGTCCGGTCGACGGATTTCCAGCGTGCCGAGCGGATTTTTGGATCTTTGTTTATAAATGTTTATTTTCTTTAATTATAACTGCATATCATCATTATAGGATTAAGATTGAATTATGTAAAGAAGAAACTATGATCGCCCACCTTACTGCCTATGCATCCGTTATCCAAACTGTTGTGTCACCATACTATCAAATTTTATCTACAAACCAGTGCAAATAGGTCGTCATCCTTGATAGCTTTGCAATATCACTAGTCTCATGTAATTGCCTTAAGGCTTGAGGAATTGTGTGGTTTTAGTTATTGTATGCAAGGAGGAAAAGAAGAAGGTTACTGGTTTTTAGAAAAATTAAAAAGAACTTGCGCATTTTCATTTTATAAAACTTACCGTATCATTATAGTTCTATTCTAAAGTGTTTTCGAATCCCGCTTTAGGTCCCTAGAGTGTTTTTGTTACGTTGACTAAATAGTTAAAGGTATTGAATTGTTCTGTGACAATTCAGAATGAGTATAGATCAAAGGTAATGCAAACATGAATGTTTAAATGGATCCACTCTAATGCATAAGGAAATCGTTTATTTTTCCGGTTACATATACAAAAGTTGTTATTATCTAGGCTTTCATTTTAATTTTATATTATGCACATCTCTGTTTGAAAGCTTATCTATTCAATGTTTACAAAAGTTGTTTGTTTTGGTCACAAATAGTCTGGCACATGTTTTCTATTCAATGTTTTTGTCATAAATATCTAGTGACAAACAATCTGTCACATGTTTTGTAATAATAGATGTATGAAAAAATGTGGATTTCCAGTTGAATAGAAAACATCTATTCCATAGTTTTGTCATAAATAACGCATGTTTTCTATTCAATGGAAATCCACATTTTTTCTTACATCTATTCCACAGTTTAATTTTATATTACAAAGAAACAAATACGTTCCAACAAACATGCGTTAAAATTTGAAGTTTAATGTGTACTGTTTTCATAGGTATGGGTTAACTTAGCCGTGGATCCTGAAGCTTCACTACTAAGGCCAAATTCGGAGATGTACACCATTCAAGTGGCTATTGGAACAACCGTAGCTTGGAACAAAGACTTCGTTTCACTAGAGTAGTATGTGCTTTTTAGCTTTTAGGTGTCATGTTGTATTGTATTTTGTAATTGTTGGTACGGTATGCGTTTACATTATGTATGGATTACGGTTGTCATTATGCTAAACTTTGAATGTAACTTCAACAAATATAATGTATGGATCACTTTTATCTTATTTGTGAATCTATTATTTTGTCAATGTCTTTTGGAATGTATGTTTATTTCTTTGTAATATATCTTATTGTTATTAGAGTAAATTATGGAATGTAGGTATTGATGAATTTTATGTAACCTCTGCAATTGTCAGTTGCAGTAGAGTCATTTGCAAGAGAAAATAACAGTTGTAGTTGGACTTATTGCAACGGGTAAAAATGGTTGTAGTAATACTACCTTTTACAAATTCACAACTGACATTGTTGTTGCAAAATGACATGTTGAAACAACTTAAGACAGTTGTAAAAGAATCTTTTGCAACTGTCAGTAATAGTTATGCTTTGACTTACTGCAACTTTCAAAAATAGTTGAAGTATCTTTTTTATCCAATGCCAATTATAGGTTTACAACTGTCATCTATTGTTGCAAAAGGTTGTGTTGCAACAACAAAGGCTAGTTGCAAAAAAATATACCGCAACGTTTTATTGCAACGGGCAAAACCTGTTGCGGAATTTTTACAACTCCGGCTATAGAGACGGGCGCTGGTATGTTGGTATACTGTAACATATATTGCCTGTTGCAAAAAGTGTTTTTTGTTGTAGTATACCGACATGACCGTTCCTGGGAGCTACAGAAGTGGAAGAAGAAACAAATAAGGATTTTTCTCTAGATCAGGTGGCGATACACCCTACTAGGGTGCGACCCAACTAGCCATGCTGCGTACCCGATTTTTGTCATTTCCCGGTTGTGAGGCTTGATGTTGCATTTATCTTCTAGAACAACACACCACCATTTACTTTGAATGCAACATCGTCAAACCCGTCAAACCATTAATTGATTTCCTAAAAATATTATGGGTATAAAATCTAAGAGAAACGAATTCCTCCACCACTAGACTTAATACCTTGAGATCAACCGTACGTGATTTGTTAGGCATACTCTATCAGACATTCGTCTGTACAAGTTGTCCTGGGACTGGACAAACAGAAGGCACCCTCCTACCACATCCATATGAATCAACAACGAGAAGTCCATGCAAATCCATAAGTCTCAATCACTATCGAATCATAGTTTAAAAACCTCTGATAGTTAGCCATAGAAATTCAACCAGCAATCCTTCCGCTTATGAAGATCCACGGTCTTCAATTTTCTCCATCTTCTATCTTGAACGTTGTGTATTTGCTGGTCGGAATGGTTTTCAAATATAAATTCGATCCCAGTCTTTCCATGCCAACAATCGTTGGCCAGATTTTGATAGTCGGTTATTTAACCATCAAAATAAAACAACCATTCATCCATAAAAGAAAATTGAATTCACTTATTCAATACTCAACATCATTTTGCCTCTTTGATTAAACATCGGTTAATTAAACTACTAAAATCTTTCAATATTTGGAAAACAACTTTTACTTCTTCTTGAAACATAAGAATATTCTCAAAACCGTTTTATTCAATTTAGAACAGGGTCTTAAAACTCATTTATTCTCATAACTTATTTTACAAAACTACACATTGCTATCGAACCATCCCATTCCTTAGTTAGCAATGAAGCCAATCAAGTTGGGGTATAATTACCTCTCAGACTTTAACTAAACACCATTATTAACATCGAAACAAACGAAGTTCAACTCTGAATAACAATTCACCCTTGTAACTCTCGGGTTCAAATTAAAATCCACTACTTAAACTTATATTTTTTATTAAAATAAGCGCTTAACATTTAACAACACATAGGATCTTGTGACTTCATAAATTTCCATTTAGGAACTAAATCACTTTAATTTCCATCCATTCGCGATTCCATTAACGACACTCATTTAATCACATTATATATATTTGCACATAATGTTCTTAAAAAACATTTGTTATTTATAGGAAATCCTTTTAATTCCTTTTAACCCTTTTCCCCTATACTTACGATTGCTTTAACTCATTTCAATTCTTCATATCTTATAAATTCCATCTATGACGTTTTAAATCTCCAAAATACTTAAATTCACTTATACGTTAAGTTATAAATCACCTGGTTAATAATGTAATAAAAATATCTTGAAATTTCCATTTATTTAAGAATTAAATGATTATAAATGCAATTAAACTTTAGTATTTTATTTTCAAGTCAAAAAACATAATTCAGAACTATATACGAATATAACTTTGAAAGTGTTCAAAATCGATTCAGTATTGATTCCAAAATTCTTTAATTTATCAACGGTATCTAGGTAGGCCAATGTTTACTAAAGTACTAAACCATGAATTATTAACAATTTCACCTCAACATATAACGATAACAGTTCATATAATAACATATTTGAGGAATCCAGTTGGATGCTTCAAACCTGTCCTTCCCTGCATCAAAATGGTTATCTAAATTTCAATATGACAATATATTTATTTTCACACTAAACAGAAATAAACAATTTAACAACTAACAGTCAATAATCAATCACCAACATCCATTCAAGCATCCAATTATTTATTATATACGTTTATATTATTATAAACGTAACCAACAAGGTAAGATACCTCGTTTGGAATATAATCATTGAAAAATGATTTATTTCAATTAAATTAAACAACGTTTAATTTAATCAACGAATATTTAAAATATCCAGCATCCATGTAAACAATCATCCAATCATTAGCAAACATTGCACATAAAATAAAAACCTAATTTATATAAAAAATAAATGGGATAAACTGAGTGAGTAAAACTCACCTTGGTTTAATTCGTTGATTAAAATGGTTCGTTTTGATTAAATTAAATATGCGTTTAACTTAATCAAAATATACAACTCTTCCAACTCCATCCAATTCAGCTCCAGAATGTGTTCTTTTTAATATGGTTCCAACGCTTCTCGTTTGGTCTGAATCTGTGCAAAGACGAAATATATATACATATTATTCACATTGGTTTAATTAAATAATTTTGTTCCTTAATTATCATTTAACTTAATTTAATTATAATATTTAACGCACACACACATATATATATATATATATATATATATATATATATATATATATATATACATGTTCAAGTTCTCTTTGCTTAAATTAATTTGGTAGACTTACTTTTACTAACGTTTGCCTTATATGAATCATTTCCCTCCCTTTACTTTGTCTTGTCTGCCTCCATGTTTGTTACCTCCAAATGTCTGCCCCTTTCCTTTGATAATTCGCTCAGCCCAATTACCTTGGTAAACATCAACAGGCTCAACTAAATTTCCCTTCTTCTTCTTTTTTTCCTTTTCTTTTAAAGCCCGAAGGCACACGCTATCTACGAACCCACCTCTCCCTCTTATTTTCTTCTTATTCTCGCAAGACCTCTTGAAGCTTCCAACTTTATATCTGCAACTCCCTATGTCGAAATACACAGACACTCTGCTTCCATTCTCGTGCATGCATCCTCCACTTTCCCATGTATTCATTCTCACTTGTTGTTTCGAAGACTCCCCATACTTACGTTAGTCTGCATTTTTAGATAGAGCACCACCGCCCCCTATTTGTTCACGTTATACTCCTATGACATTCACGAAAAATGATCACAACACCTGCTTTGTCTTCCTTCTACCCTGCGTGCTTCTTCTCTACCTGATTTCTTCATTTCTGCCCTGCTATAACTCTTCATTGGATCGCTAATGGCCATGCAACCCCCTTCGTGTATTCCTTCTTCCCTTGATGCTTCTTGTTTCCTAGCTATTTCTTTCCCACGAAAGAAAATGTCTGCTTCCTGATCATAGACCATTCGTCCATACGCTACCCCATGCTGCCGTCCACCCCTCCTCTCCTGCTCGACCTCCACCTACCGACGAATGATTACTTGCCCAGTAAAACTCCACTCCAGTTCATCAATGTGCATGATACCACTTCCACTGGAACGTCGTCACCTCGTCAGGCATCATCCCACCCCGTCCGTCACCTAACCCGCAACTCAAGTTCCTGCCATGCATGCCTCAGTCATGCTTAAACAGATCATCTCCAGCTAGCTTTTCGTTTTTGTTTTGTTTGGAAATGTGACACCCCACGTTCGTTAATGTCACTCACTAAGGGAATGCATTAATTTTCCTGAAGTGTTATAGGTAAACAGAAACAAAAATATTACAAGACAGATATAAAAGCAACAGTGGAATTTAAATTTTTATTCCAAACATAAATCATAACATCATGGTCCAAAATACCATAAGTCGGAAACTACATAAAACCCATTACAATAATTTCTATCTTGTACCATCAGAGTAAATAAATACTTAAAAAGCATAATTCCCCAAAAAGAGACAAATCCATAGTAGAGATAAGAACTTGATCCATACTTCGAAAGCAGCTCCTAGCAAGATGATAACCGAGTCCTGACTAAGCCTGAGTATTCCCACCCTGAGAACCTAGGGGAGGAAACGAAAGAAAGAAGAGGAAACAAAAAGGTTCAAACATAAAGTCTGGCGAGTCCAGTTACTTTTAGCAAGTAAATAAGTAAAAGTATCATGATAGGCAAACAAAGTGGATAAGAGAGATATCATTATAATAGGTAAGTGTGACAAGGTAAACATGACAGAGTATATTGCACTTCTAGAGATTTCACTGCATTAATACTAGTATAACCAGAACGAGATGATCCCCAACATGTATGAAATGGTAGACTTAGGTGTACTTCTGGTGGGAGGTTTTAACCCCATACAATCCACAGGCAGCCCCAATAACGGACTCCTAAACTTACCAGAGTCTAGATATACCCTAACTACTACCCTAGTCGATCGGCTCCCTACTCCGTAGATACCCTATTCTGGCCCTACAATAGGATGTATCACTTCCTAAAGTGGCAACCCTTCATTTTCAAGATGTGCACAACCATATCTACTGATGTCACAGCGTCTTAGTTCCCATAGCAAGCCGGACCCATGCACGCACATGACTCTGTTGGTTTCCTGCGCTGTTGACACCGCCCCTTCGTTTTGGATCTCTTACAATTAGCCCAGTAAGCGTGTACCTACTCCGACCTAGTTCGGAGTACTTGTTTGATACCTAGATGGGTTACTGATTGAAACGGGCCCCACACACAAGATGATACATGCTCCCCCTAGGCTTGCATCCCCACTACTAGGATTTCAACTGGTTATGCCTAACAGTCCAACATGTAAAATAGGTTAAGTTGTCAAGCCTATATATGTAAATATTACCCCACCGCCACAAGATTTACTTAACCCTTACTGATCCAAGCCAGTTTACTTAACAAAGTTACATAACCCCAAAGTATAAAATAGGTTAAGTTTGTGGGCCTATATATGTAAATATTACCCATCGCCACAAGATTTACTTAACCCACCCACTGTTTCAACCAAGTTTACTTAACCCCTATTCAAGTTAACATGTTCCTACAATCCCTATGGATTCAACTAGGTTAAGTATTCAAGTTCAATACCATGTCCATTTATGGTTATAATGGGCTAGACCTCCCACATTAGGCCTACAACTTGTGGATGCTGGATATGCCAGTTGGGTCCGGGCACACTTCTTCCACAAGTTCGGCCTAACCTCATGTCTTAGCCCATCTCGTATTTGTGCACTTAGACCCCTCACATTAGATTCTGCATTTGCAGTTGCTGGATATGTTGGTCGGGTCTGGAAGACTTCCGCCACAAATGCAATCTAACCTCGTGTCATAAGTGCAGTTACAGTTTTCTAATTACTATAATCCTAGGCATTTTAATTATTAACCAATTAATTATACCTATGTCTTTATAGGTGTTCATGCCCATTTACCCAATTATATTCATAATGGATTACATGCCCAAATTTATGTCCATAAACATTATTCAAGTTATGCCAATTTCCATGTCCCCTCTGTTCCCTAACTAGCGCATTCGCATATATTTAGCGGCATGCCTAGGCTAGAAAGTAGACTGGCCATAAACAATGATAAGGGAAATGTGATGGGAAGATGACCATAGTGATTATTTGGACAAAAGTGACATAAACATGTAATTGACATAGTGATGAGGTGGACATATAGAAATATATCTAGTGAGCATGTGATAGTAAAACTAGATCAAACATATTAAGGATGTCATAATAGGCATGAATAAATAAGGATTCATATGTCCAATTAATGACAGATCTAAATTAGCCACTACATGATAAGTACCAAATGATCTAAACAGAATTAGATCCATGAGTAGATTTGACATGATAATGGTTAAGATCCAAATCAACTACAACATGATAGGTACAGAATGATCTAAATAGAATTAGATCTAAGCAAGGTTTTAACTGTCCAAATAATGGCAGACCCAAATTAGCTACAAACATTGATAAAGATTAAGATCCACAAATGTGACATGATAAATTAACCAAAAGAGAATTAGATCTATAAAGGTAGATCTAGCATGATAATGTTTAAGATCCACAAATGTGACATGATAAATTAACCACAAGCGAATTAGATTTATAAAGGTAGATCTAGCATGATAATGTTTAAGATCCACAAATGTGACATGATAAATTAACCAAGCGAATTAGATAGATAAAGGTAGATCTAGCATGATAATATTTAAGATCCAAGAATGTCATAGATTTACAATTTATAACAAATCCAAATCATAGTCATATCACGTTTACTTTTAATCATTTAAATCTAAAAATAACTAACTCACAGTGTTTGGATTTTAGAAGATAGGAAAGAAATTGTTGGTGTTGAATCTTAGATCTATTTTTAAAACACTTGAATATTTTAAACTTGATTCGTAGAAGAAGAAAGAATTAGACTCAATTCAGGCACTGACAGCATTTGGCCTCTATTGTTTTCAGTATGAGAAAACAAGAGAAATGAGGGTATATTTATAGCTGCCAGCCTCTAGCCTCCAGAATTCGACTGCCACCTCAGCCCTAAGAGGAACCGGGCCACGGGTCGACACCCACTTGGGTCCGGATGCCCAAAAACTTACATGGGCACACTTTGCAGGTGCACCAGTGTAAAAATACCTTGGTGCACTTGTCAAGTGCGCCAGTTTATCCTGCTCTCATCATCAAATTTCTACTGTCCATAACTTCTTCATACGTTATCCGTTTTACGCAAACTAAGTTTATATCTTGACCAGAATTTCAAGATAGACACAAGACGTAGTCCGTTTCCCTTAATTTTGAATATTAAATTAATTATTCTTTAATTTATCCTCTTTACTGTAGTCAAAATTTCAGGGTATTACAGGAAATAGGCGTTCGGTTTCATCCTGATACATGAGAAAGAAATGCAGTTTTGCATTTTATTTTATATATGTCAGGAAGATTTGATTTTTCCAGTGGAAGGGAGGAGTGTTTTCTTATATTGGGATGGAAATTCAGTTTTTCTTTGTAACGAGGATGCTTGGTTTCAAAATACAGGGAAGAAAAAAATGGAATGGAAACGAAGCAGCCAATACACATATATACGAGAAGATATGGAGAGGATAGGAATAACGTAACATCATTGGGTACATTTAGGTCTGCTTAGGCATAAAAATATAGGTCTGCATGAATTTCCTTTTCGTATAAGTTTTACTTTTGTTGGTCGGCCGAAAAGATTTTTGCTTGTGCGACTAAAAGATTAGATTTGTGAAAGAAAGCAGATAGGCGCTAGGTTATATATATGTCTGCGTAGGCTTGTCGGCGGAAGAGAAAACACATATATAGGTTGCATAATGTTTAAGTCGGTCGTGTGAACGTTTTTAAATAGGGTAGGTGCTACTTGGTTTTTAACGGTTAACACTATTTATGCTACCGTTAAATATACGCACCGCTAAGTACCAACTCCAAATTCAACGAAAATAAGTATACCGCTATGTCTCGACGTTTCGGTCCCAATGAAACTAATTTCATTGAAAACGGACCGCGTTTGCAAAAACGACGTATTTTAATTTCAGTTATATTCATCGGTTCGCTTTTAAATTTTGTGTACCGACGAAACAACTTCGTTTGGCTCCAAACTGGAAATTTTGCAATAACTAGTTATACGTGTTCCAATAAAACTTGTTTCGTCAAAAACGAAGATTGTTTGAAAAATAATCATTTCTAAGGCGTATATAGTATCGATAAAATATATTTAAATCCAAAACAATTCAATGATAAATTATTTTCATCGTATATCCCCAAATGAAACTTTATACAGCTTTGAAATAGACCAACATAGATTTATAACTCGATATTATATAATTCAGGTTAAACAATATTCAAATTATTCAGAAATTCCTTTATATTTATTAATTAAATATTATAATGTATAAACGATTTCCATAGCGACTATTTAAAAATTTGATTTGAACATATCTTAACATTTATATGATGAAATCTCAAATTTTCTCTTTTATTAGAAAAATATAATCAAATAGATTCAAGCGGTTCTTGTTTCACAGAAATCCAACTTATATCGAATCCTGTATATTCAATTTAAGTTCAAATCATAAATCACAAACTACCATGATGTTTCAGGTATGTTTTATAATTAAATTATACATAAAAAAATTATATGTTCGAATTTCGTTATATAAACGAATTATATATATTATAAGTCCATATATGCTCCAAATCATTACTTAAAATAGATTTAAATATTCGTAATTGCATTCAGAAAAATCTGGGACGTTACATTCTTCCCCTCTTAAAAGAATTTCATCCCTGAAATTATAAGGTAAGTACATTTCTCTAGACCCAACTATTTTAAAATAATTATTTTTGAATTATTATCAAAACAATTCAAACTCCTAGAATTTTCGAAAATTTCGCCAGCACCTCCTCAGCGTGGTTCGATTGGTACAACTGCCACTCCAGGCCTCAACTACCACAAAAGAAAATAAAAGCCAAATGATTACCAAGCTTAGGTTATAAATTCAATCACCAACCAATAATATTAAGGTTTACCTATTTTTCTGGGAAATCAATTCCAATTTCGAAGCAAATCAACTAACTGGTCTTCCATCTTCTTCTAACTAGTATTCCAATCTATGCAACCATATCAACTCCCACGGCCTTCTAGATTCTGTACTTAACTCAATTTATTACACAAGAAACAAATATAGGGTTAACTTATTTAGTTTCATTTCATTAATGATTCTATTCCATTTATTATCCATTCAAACCCCAAATTTATTTGATTTAAATTTCATTCCTTATTTCATTCCACTTAACCAAGCTAATCTTATTTAATTAACAAATTAATTTTCTAACCAGTTCAGTTTCTTTTTATTACTCATTTTGAATTTCAAACAAAACAATCAAACAACCAATACAATTGATACTATTATAACTTGAGAAAATTATTCCCTTTTATATAAAAAATATAGCTTGGGAAAAATTATTTCATTTACCCTCTTTACAAAACAATATTGTGTCAATTGTTGGTCTAATATGGTTTCCCAACACTTGAATCAATCATCCAACATGATACAAAACATTTTATATAAAATTTACAAATACTCTCTCTCGTATATACGCCCAAACTAGATCTAAGGTATTACTAACCCTATCTCTATCGAGTTATGCCACAGAGCCAAGGTTACTACTCAACCTTCAGCTCTGATACCAACTGTAAAGGCACGTAAATCCATACCCTTTTGAGCTGACTAATATTCTAATATTGAACCCAAAGTGCACGAAATACAGATCTTTAATAGAAAGAAAATTAGCGGGTGAGAAGAGGAAAGAAATATTAGAATAGAAGAAAAAGAAGATGAACCAACACCATACAGAAGTCTCACATCACAGCGGAAAATATAATATAAAAATAAAACTTTATTGAGAGCTTTGAAATAATACTTACAATCAGAGTACCTCAACAAATCTGGATAGTTATAATAACATGTCCTTAAATACAACACACAATGGAAAAATACTATATATATCATACGTCAGAACTCCTCTAGCTCGCCTCTGGATTTCACAGCATCTGATATCTGAACCTAAAAAGACTCGGTCTGACTCGAGCATTACAAATGCCACAGATTAGTCTGGTGAACCAGCGTGAGAACACTCACTAAATTTAAATAACATCCATATTGCTTAACTTTAGAAAACCCTTTTTGAAGAAAAGGGTAATAGTAAGATCAACCCATACATAAACATGGACGGTTTTTACCTTACTATAACCCAAATCAATTTGATACGAAAATCTGATGATATTGTAATAATGTCTGTATCAAATAAATAACCAATTGGCAGAACGCTTGCATCTCACGCTCCACATTCATAATATAAAATCAATAACCACGGGGCATTTATTAGAGAATGGATTCCAACTGTGACATGGTATGGAACCACCTTCCGATCAGTGTACTCTAAAGGGGATACAGTGGGGTTCAACAAGAACATCTTGCAACCAGACCACACATGACCTCCCACTCATTTAGCTTGAGTGTGGCGAATTTATTATCACCGAACGGTCGGTACCGACATGACCGTTCCCGGGAGATACAGGATCGGAAGAACAAACAAATAAGGATTTTCTCTAGATCAGGTGACAATACACCCTGCTTGGGTGTGACCCAACTAGCCATGTTGCCTGCCCAAATTTTGTTATTCCCCAGTTGTGAGGCTTGAGGCTACGTTTGTCTTCTAAAACTGCACACCACCATTTACTTTGAATGCCATATCATCAAACCCGTCAAACCCATCAAACCACTAATTGATTTTCTAAAAATATTACGGGTGTAAAAGCTAAGAGAAACAAATTCTTCCGCCACCAGACTTAATACCTTCAAGAGATCAATCGTACATGATTTGTTAGACATACCCTGTCAGACATTCGTCTATACATGTTGTCCTGGGACCAGACAAATCGAAGGCACCCTCCTACCGCGTCCTTATGGATCAGTGTTGGACCTAGATTAACCCTAGAAGGGGGTGAATAAGGTTTATTACAATTTATCACTAAGTTCAAATCTTATAGGATATTAAAAGAATAATCAGAATAGACAGCAATAGATAATATAAATGAAGAAAGTAAATAACACACAAATAAACCCAGCTTCGGCAAAATCCTTCCTACTGCTGCATTCCGAAGGTTTTTCTAGGTAGTAGAACAGGTCCCGCTTACAAGACCATGTAAACTCGCAAACCCCTCGATCCTATTTTTATCTTACACTCGAAACCCTAGACTAGTATATATCCCTTAGATCAGATTTCCCCTAGCTACAAACCCGTAACTAGTATACCCTAGTTTTTACAGACTCTAGTAAACTGCCTAGATTTTACAGACTCTAGAACATTGAATGATGGTTTACAACACAAATTAAAAATAATATAATGAATAAAAAAACTAAAAAGAGAAACCCCCTTATTAATTTAATCAAGCCCGGCCCATTGTTTATTATCCCGTTTGAAAGCCATGCTCCAAATAAAAATGTCGGTCGTATGGAAACCAAAAATTAAGGTTTTGTCTTTTCCCCAAAATAGATCGCGAGGCCTGAAATTAATGAGAATAATGGCTTTGATATTTGTTCTCTGAATTTGTTCTTCGATATGCTTTTGAATTGTTTGTTGTTTTTTGATACAATTGCCGATGAGGATATAGGTGTTTATATAGGATTATAAAATCCTAATTCCTCTCTGATTTCCATGTATGATTTGGCCTAATTTTGCTCTCGAGTTATTACGTGATTTTGCTTTTGATTTTGTAACAACCCGAAAATCTGGGCCAGCTTAAAATTTTTATTTTGGCAATTTTAGCGAATTTTGATTATTTAAAATGAATTATTTTAAATAATATCAACGAGAAATTTATTTTGAATGGAATTCGAACATATATATTATATAGTTCGTCGTTAGAATATAAATATTTATTTATATTTATAAAAGGAATTGAAAATGGCGCGGTAGTTCGATAATTCGATTTCAAACTTCAAATGAACATACCGGGTGCAAAATAAACCGGATTTTAGTGAAACCAAAAATAATGGAATCTAATTGTGAATATCTTTCCAACGAATCCGAAAAATTAAAATTTCATAACGGGAATCAAAAGATATGTCCAGTTGAAAGTTCTGAATAGTCGCTATGGAATTCAGGCCCTTAAAAATGGAAATTTTGCAAACGACCTCGGATATCGACGAAACCACTTTTGTTGGATCCGTGATGTAAAGTTATTGCTAGGTTTCAAATTTCATAATTTTTCGAATCAATATGTGAGTATGGCAAAGGAAAACGCGTTTGACCAGTTTTAGTTGATTTTAATCGACTGGAAAATGGCCATTTTTCAAACGGTCTCAGAATTCGACAAAATTAGTTTTGTTAGGACCGTATCGTCAATACGAAGCTAGAAAATATTTTTCTGGAATTTTTCGAGTTAGTATGTGGCCCCGGTAAATTGAAATACGCGTTCAAATTCAATATATATAGTTATATTTTGATTTTGACGAAAACTAGTCGAAACGGTCGAATCAGCCTGCGATACATATCCCATTGTGTTCGGAATGGGGGTAAAACGCTATAGACGATAGGCGGTGGGTCTCGTTTCGAGGTCGAAAATAAAAGTACCTTTTTGAAATTAAATTAAATTAAATTAATATATATATTATAATATACCCCCCTTTTTCTTCAAACCAAGTCGACATACAGAATAAAATAAAATAAAAACCCTAAATCTAAATCGCTCGACGGCTGCTGCTCCTCCTGACCGCACCCCCAGCCCAGCCACCTCCTCCTCGCGACAGGCGACGATCGCGCCCCCCCATCAGCGACGCCACCGCGTCGATTGACAGCCGCCTCCCCTCCTTCCTCTTTCTCCTTTCTGAAACTCGCGCCCCCCTTACGATAACCCCAATCCGCCACCAACCCTAGCCACCGCATCAAAGCCCGCTACCACCACTGCATCGTCCCAGCGCCGGAGCTCCTCCGCCTCCGGCCACGTCAGAAACCCCCCCCCCCCCCCTCTCGCTGTAGAAAAAAAAATATACAGTAAGTTTTCGTTTTTATTTTATTTACTCGTTTATTTTGTTTTATTCTTGATTTCTTTTCAGTTATAATCTCAAAATGTAATGCAATTTTATTAATCTGAATTATATATATATATTGTAGTAATAAAAATATAATTTTTATATTAAAAAAATAAAAATAAAACTGAATTTTTAGGTTATTAAAAATATAGATTTCTTGAATGGAAAATATAATTTTCTATGATTAGAAAAATTCGATTTTTATATATTGAATAGCAAAGTAAAAATTCGATTTTTATATATTGAATAGCAAAGTAAAAATTCGATTTTTATATATTGAATAGCGAAGTAAAAATTTGATTTTTATATATTGAATAGCGAAGTAAAAATTCGATTTTTATATATTGAATAGCATAGTAAAAAATTTGATTTTTATATATTGAATAGCGAAGTAAAAATGCGATTTTTACATATGTAGAGAGTACGGGCAGAGAAAGTGACGAAAGAAGAAACGGCGAAGATTTCCTACATATGAAGAGTCGTGGAATTGGGATAGCTATCGGTGAGAACTTCTCACTCTTCAATTTCTTTTTCTAGTTATATATATACTAGGATACAGTCGGTGCTTAGCAGCACCCGACACCCGTCATCCACAGACCATGGATGGCTTGTTTGTTTAATTGTTTGGTTGTGTAGTTGGTTAGATTATTTGGTTTGGAATTGAATTGTTTGGTGAAATGAAATTGATGTGATTGATGTGTGAATGGCGTGGGCCTTCACTAGACCGGGGATAAGGCTAGGCCTTGTCCCGTTTCTAGTATCGTGTCGTTATGCCGCCGAAATTTTCTAAAAATAAAGATAACATTTTATTTAATAAATGAACCGAATAGAATATTCATAGGTTGAATAAAATAGTTTGATCGTTAAAAATATAATTTTTAACGTGAATGTGAACAAATAAATATTCATTTACAAACCGGACGGTTTGTTTATGTACACCTATTTGAAGGACATTGATTGGGACGATAAATTTTACACATCGCCCAACTGCACAAATAAAAATCTGTGTTTGATTGCTTGAAACCCCACACGGGTATTAGGATGATATTTGACGTACACCAATCCCGATTATTTAGTTGTATGTCGATCGATTGATTGACAGGCTGTTATAAGCGTTGAATATTTATATTTGATGCTTATACAGTGTAGAATGCACTTTGGATGATGGTTGATTATTCATCGTTGTTATTGTATACATGTGCTGTAGAAAATCCATATAATTAACATTATATGGTAATTGATTGGGCCTCATTCCAGTTTTAAAATAGAAATATTTGAAAAAGAAATATTTGAAATAGAATATTTGAAAATAGGAATATATGAAGCCGTATTGATTAGATTGACGCCATTTTGACGTGAACGATAGTTATATCGATTTTATTTATTTTATAATGAATATCGAAAGTGATTTCAAAATCTGATATTTTGAAAAGAATTGAATATAAATAAATTCGAATTGAAATTGAATATAAATAAATTCGAATTGAAATTGAATTGAAATGAATTCGAATTGAAATTGAAATTGAATTGAAATGAATTCGAATTGAAATTGAATTGAACTGAAATTGAAATCAAAATCGATTTGAATTGAAATCAACTTGAAATGAATTTAAAACGAATTGGTAAGGGAAAATTCGATCTTGATTTGAATTAGAATAGAAGTTGAAATCGTTTTCAAAACGAATTTAAAATGATCTATAAAATTCGTTTAAATAGAAATCAACGAAGTATATATTATATATATAATATAATGGCCTGAATAGAACGCGCCGCGCCGCGGCAGTTCGCGAATTTCGACCATTGACTTCGAACGGATATTACGGGAGATGCGACCGTCGGATTCTCCTAAAACCGGAGCCGTTGGGTTCGTATCGAAAAGAGCTTTCTAACGATTATTAGAAATTAGAAAGCTAACGGTTGGATTTGGAATTATGTTCAAATCAAATTTGAAAAAGGTCGCTGTAAGTGCAGTTCGATGGCCGTTGATGGAAATCGACTGTACGGGCCTTGATAAAATTATTAAAAATAGTAATAATTTATGTAAAATCATAAGAAATGATTTGGGAAAAATTGGGATGAAAAACTCCATATTTGAAAAGATAAAAATAGATTTTTATCGAAATGAACTAGTTTTGAACTAGAATTATAATTCTATTTATTTTTAAATAAATAAATCGAATTTGAAATGGTTTTGAAAATAACCAGAATTTCCAATGATTGCATTGGAATGGATTTGAATCGAAATTGTCTTCGGAATATTTCGATGTTGGGTTTCGTGATTATACAGATGTTGTTATGGAAATTTGAAAGATATAGGTATATATATCGTTATTTCCAATACGATATTTGTTAGTCGTAGAATTTGATATTGAGTATAAGCCGACATATTTTCGATTCAGAGCCTTGTGTTTAATATCAAATATGATTTGGGTTTGTCGTGAATGGTGTCTTCACTAACACTGTTCTTGAACCCAGTTGAGAAAAGATTAAATCTTTTTATTTAGTTTTAATGAAGTGTACCAATTAAATAATATTTAATTGGAATTGAATTGATATTGATTTTTGGGTTTATCGTGGACAGTGTTTTAAATAACACTCGTTCTTTAACCCGATAATTAATGGAACGTGATTTTGGGTTTATCGTGAACCGTGTTTTAAATGACACTGATTCTTTAACCCAGTTAACGATTAAAACTAAGTGGAGTTTTAACGAATCTTTAATTAGAGTGAAAAGGTGTTAGAATGGAGTATCACCAGTTTTTCTCCAGGCGATAGTTAAATCTTTAATTAGATTTGAACGTGAAATGGTAATTGAATTTACCGATAACACTGT
Organism: Allium sativum; assembly: GCA_030737875.1. Classification (NCBI taxonomy): domain Eukaryota; kingdom Viridiplantae; phylum Streptophyta; class Magnoliopsida; order Asparagales; family Amaryllidaceae; genus Allium; species Allium sativum. The sequence continues at coordinate 771,189,649 of CM060924.1, read as the reverse complement.
GGTGTTAGATATGAAGTATTACCAGTTTTACTTCATGGGATGAATAGGTTGGGATTGGGAAATTAAAACCAATGATTACTTCGGTAAGGTTCGTTAATCCCGACTAGTTGAATCGAAATTCAAAAGAAGATTAAAGAATAAATTCAAGGAATTTATCTTTGATAAAATTAATGGGAACCTTTCCCTATGAATGTGAAATTTAGAAACTAACTGTCGGTTAGCCAAGCAGAATGGTTTTCTGGATATTGATCTGATGTTGGTTTTGGCCTTCGGGGTTAATATTTGGGAAATTATTCTCTTGATTAATTTATGGTTAGTGACTGATGAATTGGAATGAGGTGTATGTTGTGTTTGTGTAACACTTATTTAAAATATACGCGAGTTATTCAGAAAGACCGGGTTTATCCCATTCTGAATAACTAATACGACGATAAGTCGAAGATGAAGACGGTGGTTGAAGACCGGAGGTCTTCACGTCGTTTGGATAATTACTGATGATCTTGATTGGGCTGTACACCCAAGAAGATGGAAACAGTTGGTGATCGTCCAGACGTACATGGAGATCGATGGATATGCGGGGTACTAGGTGCCTCCGATTTCGTTCAGACCCAGAATGGACTTGTAAATGGACTGTGTGTCTGACATTGTATTTTAGTCTGTGTGATTGATCTCTATTAAATATATATCTGTTTGGCGGCGGAGAATTTATTCTCTTGCTTAACGCCCTTCTCTGAGACGTACGAGCTCAGGGGTTATATATTGATGGATATCAAATGCATAGAGTGAATTGCCTGTGTGGCATGCTAAGTGGCAATTGATCGAGGCTTCTGTTGAAAAGCAAAGTCTTGTGGTGATGATCAAAGCAAGGCCTGTGTGGCATAGCTTTGTGTAGCGTTGATTCGCGAGCCTCGCACCCCGGTTGTGAACCAAAAACGGGAGAGGACGTCAGGGAGGGCATGCGTTTCTTTCTAGCTAGGGTGGTGTCAGTGACCTACTAGCCCTGACATTTATATACTTTTCACCTGTGTGGTTGTTGCTGTTGCGAGGCGCCTCGGTTTGATCGGACGATCCGGGTCCGATGGAGTCATTCGTTGGCTCATTTACACCCCAAAGGGCGGGGAAACGTAGTGTTCAGGCATAATAATCCACATCGGTGGACCGGCCCTGACGATCCAAGGGGCAGTTGCGGCTGTTCCTGAGGCTCGGGCTAGACAATCTCGAATCGGTAGAGGACGATCCCTGGCCTCGGTTCACAGATGGAAATCCAATTTCCAAATACGTGATTTTGCGGTTTTAATTGTAGAACTAGTATGACGACATGATATATATGGTACCCATGCCGCCTATGATTGATACTTACGATTTGAAGTTGTTTTATACACTATACACTTATAATAGTATCAAATGATTTGTTTTAAACATATCAAGCATTATTTGGCTGTTATAAGGGAAAACCCTATCCTCCGGCTTGCGTTGCATTGTGTGATAGGACCTGGGTCTTATAACAGCTTCATTTCTCTTTATTTAGCATTGCGCTGTTTGTTTTATGCACTGGTATTCTTGGGAGGAAACTCGTTCCGTGTTATACGGCGTGGTCCCTTGTTTTACCTAACTTTAAAAACAAAGATTAATAACTGTTTTAGTTCTCACACCAGTCACATGACTGACCTGGAGTTTATTGTTTTAACCTAAACTCTGGGCGCCCCTATTTTGACACGGGCAGCTAGTAGTTTTGGTTTTGCAGATTTATATTCATAGGATCCTGGTTTACAGCTGGAATGATATCCGGAAAGCTTTGTATCCGTATATCTCTTCTAGTTGTGTATTGTATTATTTTCCGCTACTATGTAATTTATTGTAATCTCTGATATTTCTGTGTAATATTCATTTATACTCTGTATATTCTTGTAATCTAATGCATTGTTGTAATAGACAATGAAAATTAAGTTCTTCCGTATGCGTTCTTCTGTGGCTTGTTCTCGAACTATCCGCTCTTCCCTTCACGGGGAAGTTACGGGTTTTTACAGTTGGTATCAGAGCTTTGGTTTACAAAGCTCAGAGAACAAGGCACATTAGAACCATATGAAAGAATTCATCAGATATTGGATTAGTAATATCCAATGGGAATGACTCGTTAGAGATAGGATCAGTAGTATCCTAGAACGAGTGTGAAGAGTATATTTTTAAAGCGAAAACAAATTTTGTTTTGAAAATTTAAATCAATTATTCGTATTTGATTATTTATTTATATGAATTTGGACAATCCAATATATAGAGATTTTGCATATATGTCTTGCAAACGTGTATTCGAAGTTTTAATGTACTGGATAGTTATAGAATCACACTCTAGTTGCCCGGGGATAATTCTGGGGATGAGGCACCGTCGCCAGTATTTATTTTCGAGTAATGAAAGTGAGATTTCTATATTTCCAATTGACTAGTGTGAGAACCGAAACTAGATAGGGCTTATTGTTGTGATTTGGCATCAAAAATGTGATTCGTTGACTGTATATCAAAGTTATGAATTTCAAAAGCTAATCAACTAATTGATTGATGATTGTGTTGTTTGATTATAGTTTGATTAATTAAAATGTTGAACCATTACGCCTAATTGTATCAAATATTGAATTGTATTGAAAATTGGTCGCATTTGCTTGCATATACATCTACTTACATTGAACAGGTCATAGCAAGGAGGCTAGAGCAGAGAATAAAATTTGTTTGCCCGACAAATAGGTACATGTTTACTACATAATTTACTGTTTTGTTTGGGTGATGATGATTTTATGAGCCTATTGGCTAGACGCTTGGCTTTTTCTTTTTCTTTTTGAGATCAGAAGGCCTGTATGGCAATTTCGGGATTTTCCCGTGGCTCCCGGTGCAGGGGAGGTTATGGCGAAATTTTTCGAAAATTCCGGGTTTTAGCCAAATTTTTGAAAAGTTGAAAATTCTCAGAAATTGAAAAGTTGGAGAATGGAAGCCAGATCGAACGTAGAGTTGATTAATCAAACCACTTTCGGCTTTGTTCCTTTTTGGGGATGAAAAGTTTTAAGTGGGGGAGATTGTAACAACCCAAAAATCTGGGCCAGTTTAAAATTTTTATTTTGGCAATTTTATCGAATTTTGATTATTTAAAATGAATTATTTTAAATAATATCAACGAGAAATTTATTTTGAATGGAATTCGAACATATATATTATATAGTTCGTCGTTAGAATATAAATATTTATTTATATTTATAAAAGGAATTGAAAATGGCGCAGTTGTTCGATAATTCGATTTCAAACTTCAAATGAACATACCGGGTGCAAAATAAACCGGATTTTAGTGAAACCAAAAATAATGGAATCTAATTGTGAATATCTTTCCAACGAATCCGAAAAATTGAAATTTCATTACGGGAATCAAAAGATATGTCCAGTTGAAAGTTCTGAATAGTCGCTATGGAATTCAGGCCCTTAAAAATGGAAATTTTGCAAACGACCTCGGATTTCGACGAAACCACTTTTGTTGGATCCGTGATGTAAAGTTATTGCTAGGTTTCAAATTTCATAATTTTTCGAATCAATATGTGAGCGTGGCAAAGGAAAACGCGTTTGACCAGTTTTAGTTGATTTTAATCGACTGGAAAATGGCCATTTTTCAAACGGTCTCAGAATTCGATGAAATTAGTTTTGTTATGACCGTATCGTCAATACGAAGCTAGAAAATATTTTTTTGGAATTTTTCGAGTTAGTATGTGGCCCCGGTAAATTGAAATGCGCGTTCAAATTCAATATATATAGTTATATTTTGATTTTGACGAAAACTAGTCGAAATGGTCGAATCAGCCTGCGATACATATCCCATTGTGTTCGGAATGGGGGTAAAACGCTATAGACGACAGGCTGTGGGTCTCGTTTCGAGGTCGAAAATAAAAGTACCTTTTCAAAATTAAATTAAATTAAATTAATATATATATATATATTATAATATACCCCCCTTTTTCTTCAAACCAAATCGACATACAGAATAAAAAAACCCTAAATCTAAATCGCTCGACGGCCGCTGCTCCTCCTGACCGCACCCCCAGCCCAGCCACCTCCTCCTCCTCGCGACAGGCGACGATCGCGCCCCCCCATCAGCGATGCCACCGCGTCGATCGACAGCCGCCTCCCCTCCTTCCTCTTTCTCCTTTCTGAAACTCGCGCCCCCCTGACGATAACCCAAATCCACCACCAACCCTAGCCATCGCATCAAAGCCCGCTACCACCACTGCATCGTCCCAGCGCCGGAGCTCCTCCGCCTCCAGCCACGTCAGAAACCCCCCCCCCTCTCGCTGCAGAAAAAAATATATACAGTAAGTTTTCGTTTTTATTTTATTTACTCGTTTATTTTGTTTTATTCTTGATTTCTTTTCAGTTATAATCTCAAAATGTAATACAATTTTATTAATCTGAATTATATATATATATATATTGTAGTAATAAAAATATAATTTTTATATTAAAAAAATAAAAAAATAAACTGAATTTTTAGGTTATTAAAAATATAGATTTCTTGAATGGAAAATATAATTTTCTATGATTAGAAAAATTCGATTTTTATATATTGAATAGCAAAGTAAAAATTCGATTTTTATATATTGAATAGCGAAGTAAAATTTCGATTTTTATATATTGAATAGCGAAGTAAAAATTCGATTTTTATATATTGAATAGCAAAGTAAAAATTCGATTTTTATATATTGAATAGCATAGTAAAAAATTCGATTTTTATATATTGAATAGCGAAGTAAAAATGCGATTTTTACATATGTAGAGAGTACGGGAAGAGAAAGTGATGAAAGAAGAAACGACGAAGATTTCCTACATATGAAGAGTCGTGGAATTGGGATAACTATCGGTGAGAACTTCTCACTCTTCAATTTCTTTTTCTAGTTATATATATACTAGGATGCAGACGGTGCTTAGCAGCACCCGACACCCGTCATCCACAGACCATGGATGGCTTGTTTGTTTAATTGTTTGGTTGTGTAGTTGGTTAGATTATTTGGTTTGGAATTGAATTGTTTGGTGAAATGAATTTGATGTGATTGATGTGTGAATGGCGTGGGCCTTCACTAGACCAGGGATAAGGCTAGGCCTTGTCCCGTTTCTAGTATCGTGCCGTTATGCCGCCGAAATTTTCAAAAAATAAAGATAACATTTTATTTAATAAATGAACCGAATAGAATATTCATAGGTTGAATAAAATAGTTTGATCGTTAAAAATATAATTTTTAACGTGAATGTGAACAAATAAATATTCATTTACAAACCGGACGGTTTGTTTATGTACACCTATTTGAAGGACATTGATTGGGACGATAAATTTTACACATCGCCCAACTGCACGAATAAAAATCTGTGTTTGATTGCTTGAAACCCCACACGGGTATTGGGATGATATTTGACGTACACCAATCCCGATTGTTTAGTTGTATGTCGATCGATTGATTGGCGGGCTGTTATAAGCATTGAATATTTATATTTGATGCTTATACAGTGTAGAATGCACTTTGGATGATGGTTGATTATTCATCGTTGTTATTGTATACATGTGCTGTAGAAAATCCATATAATTGACATTATATGGTAATTGATTGGGCCTCATTCTAGTTTTAAAATAGAAATATTTGAAAAAGAAATATTTGAAATAGAATATTTGAAAATAGGAATATATGAAGCCGTATTGATTAGATTGACGCCATTTTGACGTGAACGATAGTTATATCGATTTTATTCATTTTATAATGAATATCAAAAGTGATTTCAAAATCTGATATTTTGAAAAGAGTTGAATATAAATAAATTCGAATTGAAATTGAATATAAATAAATTCGAATTGAAATTGAATTGAAATGAATTCGAATTGAAATTGAAATTGAATTGAAATGAATTCGAATTGAAATTGAATTGAATTGAAAACGAACTGAAATTGAATTTAAAATCGATTTGAATTGAAATCAACTTGAAATGAATTTAAAACGAATTGGTAAGGGAAAATTCGACTTTGATTTGAATTAGAATAGAAGTTGAAATCGTTTTCAAAACGAATTTAAAATGATCTATAAAATTCGTTTAAATAGAAATCGATGAAGTATATATTATATATATTATATATATAATATAATGGCCTGAATAGAACGCGCCGCGCCGCGGCAGTTCGCGAATTTCGACCATTGACTTCGAACGGATATTACGGGAGATCCGACCGTCGGATTCTCCTAAAACCGGAACCGTTGGGTTCGTATCGAAAAGAGCTTTCTAACGATTATTAGAAATTAGAAATCTAACGGTTGGATTTGGAATTATGTCCAAATCAAATTTGAAAAAGGTCGCTGTAAGTGCAGTTCGATGGCCGTAGATGGAAATCGATTGTACGGGCCTTGATAAAATTATTAAAAATAGTAATAATTTATGTAAAATCATAAGAAATGATTTGGGAAAAACTGGGATGAAAAACTCCATATTTGAAGAGATAAAAATAGATTTTTTATCGAAATGAACTAGCTTTGAACTAGAATTATAATTCTATTTATTTTTAAATAAATAAATCGAATTTGAAATGGTTTTGAAAATAACCAGAATTTCCAATGATTGCATTGGAATGGATTTGAATCGAAATTGTCTTCGGAATATTTCGATGTTGGGTTTCGTGATTATACAGATGTTGTTATGGAAATTTGAAAGATATAGGTATATATATCGTTATTTCCAATATGATATTTGTTAGTCGTAGAATTTGATATTGAATATAAGCCGGCATATTTTCTATTCAGAGCCTTGTGTTTAATATCAAATATGATTTGGGTTTGTCGTGAATGGTGTCTTCACTAACACTGTTCTTGAACCCAGTTGAGAAAAGATTAAATCTTTTTATTTAGATTTAATGAAGTGTACCAATTAAATAATATTTAATTGGAATTGAATTGATATTGATTTTTGGGTTTATCGTGGACAGTGTTTTAAATAACACTCGTTCTTTAACCCGATAATTAATGGAACGTGATTTTGGGTTTATCGTGAACCGTGTTTTAAATGACACTGATTCTTTAACCCAGTTAACGATTAAAACTAAGTGGAGCTTTAACGAATCTTTAATTAGATTGAAAAGGTGTTAGAATGGAGTATCACCAGTTTTGCTCCAGGCGATAGTTAAATCTTTAATTAGATTTGAACGTGAAATGGTAATTGAATTTACCGATAACACCGTGGTGTTAGATATGAAGTATTACCAGTTTTACTTCATGGGATGAATAGGTTGGGATTGGGAAATTAAAACCAATGATTAATTCGGTAAGGTTCGTTAATCCCGACTAGTTGAATCGAAATTCAAAAGAAGATTAAAGAATAAATTCAAGGAATTTATCTTTGATAAAATTAATGGGAACCTTTCCCCATGAATGTGAAATTTAGAAACTAACTGTCGGTTAGCCAAGCAGAATGGTTTTCTGGATATTGATCTGATGTTGGTTTCGGCCTTCGGGGTTAATATTTGGGAAATTATTCTCTTGATTAATTTACGGTTAGTGACTGATGAATTAGAATGAGGCGTATGTTGTGTTTGTGTAACACTTATTTAAAATATACGCGAGTTATTCGGAAAGACCGGGTTTATCCCATTCTGAATAACTGATACGACGATAAGTCGAAGATGAAGACGGTGGTTGAAGACCGGAGGTCTTCACGTCGTTTGGATAATTACTGATGATCTTGATTGGGCTGTACACCCAAGAAGATGGAAACAGTTGGTGATCGTCCAGACGTACATGGAGATCGATGGATATGCGGGGTACTAGGTGCCTCCAGTTTCGTTCAGACCCAGAACGGACTTGTAAATGGACTGTGTGTCTGACATTGGATTTTAGTCTGTGTGATTGATCTCTATTAAATATATATCTGTTTGGCGGCGGAGAATTTATTCTCTTGCTTAACGCCCTTCTCTGAGACGTACGAGCTCAGGGGTTATATATTGATGGATATCAAATGCATAGAGTGAATTGCCTGTGTGGCATGCTAAGTGGCAATTGATCGAGGCTTCTGTTGAAAAGCAAAGTCTTGTGGTGATGATCAAAGCAAGGCCTGTGTGGCATAGCTTTGTGTAGCGTTGATTCGCGAGCCTCGCATCCCGGTTGTGAACCAAAAACGGGAGAGGACGTCAGGGAGGGCATGCGTTTCTTTCTAGCTAGGGTGGTGTCAGTGACCTACCAGCCCTGACATTTATATACTTTTCACCTGTGTGGTTGTTGCTGTTGCGAGGCGCCTCGTTTTGATCGGACGATCCGGGTCCGATGGAGTCATTCGTTGGCTCATTTACGCCCCAAAGGGCGGGGAAACGTAGTGTTCAGGCATAATAATCCACATCGGTGGACCGGCCCTGACGATCCAAGGGGCAGTTGCGGCTGTTCCTGAGGCTCGGGCTAGACAGTCTCGAATCGGTAGAGGACGATCCCTGACCTCGGTTCACAGACGGAAATCCAATTTCCAAATACGTGATTTTGCGGTTTTAATTGTAGAACTAGTATGGCGACATGATATATGGTACCCATGCCGCCTATGATTGATACTTATGATTTGAAGTTGTTTTATACACTATACACTTATAATAGTATCAAATGATTTGTTTTAAACGTATCAAGCATTCTTTGGCTGTTATAAGGGAAAACTCTATCCCCCGGCTTGCGTTGCATTGTGTGATAGGACCTGGGTCTTATAACAGCTTCATTTCTCTTTATTTAGCATTGCGCTGTTTGTTTTATGCACTGGTATTCTTGGGAGGAAACCCGTTCCGTGTTATACGGCGTGGTCCCTTGTTTTACCTAACTTTAAAAACAAAGATTAATAACTGTTTTAGTTCTCACACCAGTCACATGACTGACCTGGAGTTTATTGTTTTAACCTAATGTGAAAACCCGTAACTTCCCCGTAAAGGAAAGTGTCGGATAGTTTGAGAACAAGCCACAACAGAACGCATACAGAAGAACATTTCATTGTATATTACAACAATGCATCAGATTACAAGAATATACAGAGTATAAATGAATATTACACAGAAATATCAGAGATTTAAATTACATTTAAATACATAGCAGCGGAAAATAATACAATACACAACTAGAAGAGATATACGGATACAAAGCTTTCCGGATATCATTCCAGCTGTAAACCAGGACCCTATGAATATAAATCTGCAAAACCAAAACTACTAGCTGCCCGTGTCAAAATAGGGGCACCCAGAGTTTAGGTTAAAACAATAAACTCCAGGTCAGTCATGTGACTGGTGTGAGAAATAAAACAGTTATTAATCTTTATTTTTAAAGTTAGGTAAATCAAGGGACCACGCCGTATAACACGGAACGGGTTTCCTCCCAAGAATACCGGTGCATAAAACAAACAGCGCAATGCTGAATAAAGAAAAATGAAGCTATTATAAGACCCAGGTCCTATCACACAATGCAACGCAAGCCGGGGGATAGGGTTTTCCCTTATAACAGCCAAAGAATGCTTGATACGTTTAAAACAAATCATTTGATACTATTATAAGTGCATAGTGTATAAAACAACTTCAAATCATAAGTATCAATCATAGGCGGTATGGGGACCATATATCATGTCGCCATATATAGGTTTACAAATAAAACCGCAAATGTCACGTATTGGGAAATTGGATTTCCGTCTATGAACCGAGGCCAGGGATCGTCCTCTACCGATTCGTGACTCTCTAGCCCGAGCCACAGGAACAGCCGCAACTGCCCCATGGAGCGACAGGGCCGGTCCACCGATGTGGATTATTATGCCTGAACACTACGTTTCCCCGCTTTTTGGGGCGTAAATGAGCCAACGAATGACTCTATCGGACCCGGATCGTCCGATCAAACCGAGGCGCCTCGCAACAGCAACAACAACACAGGTGAAAAGTATATAAATGTCAGGGCTGGTAGGTCACTGACACCACCCTAGCTAGAAAGAAACGCATGCCCTCCCTGAGGTCCTCTCCCGTTTTTGGTTCACAACCGGGGTGTGAGGCTCGCGAATTCACGTTACACAAAGCTGTGCCACACAGGCTGTGCTTTGATCATCACCACGAGACTTTGCTTTTCAACAGAAGCCTCGATCAATTGCCACTTAGGCATGCCACACAGGCAATTCACTCCATGCGTTTGATATCCATCAATATATAACCCCTGAGCTCGTACGTCTCAGAGAAGGGCGTTAAGCAAGAGAATAAATTCTCCGCCGCTGTGAAGACCCGTAACTTCCCCGTAAAGGAAAGCGTCGGATAGTTCGAGAACAAACCACAACAGAACGCATATAAAAGAACATTTCATTGTATATTACAACAATGCATCAGATTACAAGAATATACAGAGTACGAATAAATATTACACAGAAATATCAGAGATTTAAATTACATTTAAATACATAGCAGCGGAAAATAATACAATACACAACTAGAAGAGATATACGGATACAAAGCTTTCCGGATATCATTCCAGCTGTAAACCAGGATCCTGTGAATATAAATCTGCAAAACCAAAACTACTAGCTGCCCGTGTCGAAAATAAGGGCACCCAGAGTTTAGGTTAAAACAATAAACTCCAGGTCAGTCATGTGACTGGTGTGAGAACTAAAACAGTTATTATTCTTTATTCTTAAAGTTAGGTAAATCAAGGGACCACGCCGTATAACACGGAACGGGTTTCCTCCCAAGAATACCAGTGCATGAAACAAACAGCGCAATGCTAAATAAAGAAAAATGAAGCTGTTATAAGACCCAGGTCCTATCACACAATGCAAACGCAAGCCGGGGGATAGGGTTTTCCCTTATAACAGCCAAAGAATGCTTGATACGGTTAAAACAAGTCGTTTGATACTATTATAAGTGCATAGTGCATAAAACAACTTCAAATCATAAGTATCAATCATAGGCGGCATGAGCGTCCCATGCCACTATGTCGCCATATATAGGTTTACAAATAAAACCGCAAATGTCACGTATTTGGAAATTGGATTTCCATCTATGAACCGAGGCAAAAGATAGTCCTCAACCGATTCGAGACGCTCTAGCCCGCCCCTCAGGAACAGCCGCAACTGCCCCTTGGATCGTCAGGGCCGGTCCACACGGAGTGGATTATTATGCCTGAACAATACGTCTCCCCACCCTATGGGGTGTAAGTCTGGTCCGTCAGCCGACCAGAATGCATTCGGCCGAAACCGATATAACCGAGGCGCCTCGCAACAGCAACAACCACATAAGTCAAACTCGTCAGGGCGTGTAAAACCACTGACGCCACTTCTAGCTAGAAAGAAACGCAAGTCCTCCCTGAGGTCCGTCTCCCGTTTTTGGTTCATACCTGGTGTGAAACACGCGAGGTAAACGTTACACAAAGCTACGCCACAAAGGCCGTGCTTTGATCATCACCACAAGACTTTGCTTTTCAACAGAAGCCTTGATCATTTGCATCTTAGCATGCCACACAGGCAAACCATCCTATGCAACCGATATCAGTCACACAGAATGAAATCCGATGTCAGACACACAGTCCATTTACAAGTCCGTTCTGGGTCTGAACGAAACCGGAGGCACCTAGTACCCCGCATATCCATCGATCTCCAAGTACGTCTGGACGATCACTAACTGTTTCCATCTTCTTGGGTGTACAGCCCAATCAAGATCATCAGTTATCACCCAAACGACGTGAAGACCTCCGGTCTTCTACCATCGTCTTCATCTTCGACTTATCGTCGTATCAGTTATTCAGAATGGGATAAACCCGGTCTTTCCGAATAACTCGCGTATATTTTAAATAAGTGTTACACAAACACAACATACGCCTCATTCCAATTCATTAGTCACTAACCATAAATTAATCAAGAGAATAATTCCCCAAATATTAACCCCGAAGGCCGAAACCAACATCAGATCAATATCCAGAAAACCATTCTGCTTGGCTAACCGACAGTTAGTTTCTAAATTTCACGTTCAAATCTAATTAAAGATTTAACTATCGCCTGGAGCAAAACTGGTGATACTCCATTTTCGATCTTTTCAATCTAATTAAAGATTCATTAAAACTCCACTCAGTTTTAATCGTTAACTGGGTTAAAGAATCAGTGTCATTTAAAACACGGTTCACGATAAACCCAAAATCACATTCATTAATTATCGGGTTAAAGAACAAGTGTTATTTAAAACACTGTTCACGATAAGCCCAAAAATCAATATCTATTCAATTCCAATTAAATATTATTTAATTGGTACACTTCATTAAATCTAAATAAAAAGATTTAATCTTTTCTCAACTGGGTTCAAGAATAGTGTTAGTGAAGACACCATTCACGACAAACCCAAATCACATTCGATATTCAATACAAGGCTCTGAATAGAAAATATATCGGCTTATATTCAATATCGAATTCTACGACTAACAAATGTCGTATTGGAAATAACGATATCAATATATATCTTTCAAATTTCCATAACAACACCTGTATAATCACGAATTCCAACATCGAAATATTCCGAAGACAATTTCGATTCAAATCCACTCCAATGCAATCATTGGAAATTTTGGTTATTTTTAAAACCCTTTTCGAATTCAATTTATTTATTTAAAAATAAATAGGATTATAATTCTAGTTCAAAACTAGTTCATTTCGATAAAAATTTATTTTTATCTTTTCAAGTATGGAGTTTTTCATCCCAATTCTTTCTAAATCATTTATTATGATTTTACACAAATTATTGCTATTTTTAATAATTTTATCAAGGCCCGTACAGTCGATTTCCATCAATGGCCATCGAACTGCACTTACAGCGACCTTTTTTGAATTTGATTTGGACATATCTCCAAATCCAACCGTTAGATTTCAAATTTCTAACATTCATTAGAAAGCTCTTTTCGATACGAACCCAACGGTTCCGGTTTTAGGAGAATCCGACGGTCGGATCTCCCGTAATGCCCGTTTGAAATAAATGGTCGAAATTCGCGAACTGCCGCGGCGTGGCGCGTTCTATTCAGGCCATTATATTATATATAATATATATATAATATATATATCGTCGATTTCTATTTAAAACGAATTATATAAATAGTTTTGAATTCGTTTCAAAAACATTTTCAACTTCCATTTCAATTCAAATCAAAATTGAATTCTTCTTTATAAATTCGTTTTAAAATCCATTTCTATTCAATTCAAATTTCAATTCAATTTGAATTTATTTCACTTCGCTTTCAATTCAATTCGAATTCGTTTTCAGTTCAATTCATTTCGAAATCGTTCTCAATTCAATTCATTTCGAAATCGCTTTCAATTCAATTCCTTTCGAATTCGTTTTCAATTCAATTCATTTCGAATTTGTTTTCAATTCAATTCATTTCGAATTCGTTTTCAATTCAATTCATTTCGAATTCGTTTTCAATTCAATTCATTTCGAATTCGTTTTCAATTCAATTCATTTCGAAGTCGTTTTCAATTCAATTTGAATTCGTTTTCAATTCAATTTATTTCAAAATATTTGATTTCGAAATCACTTTTCAATATTCATTTTAAAATGAATAAAATCGATATAAATATCGTTCACGTCAAAATGGCGTCAATCTAATCCTCACGGCTTCACATATTTCTATTTTCAAATATTCTATTTCAAATATTTCTATTTCAAATATTTCTATTTCAAATATTTCTATTTCAAATATTTCTTTTTTTTCTTCGAAACTGGAATGAGGCCCAATCAATTACCATATAATGTTAATTATATGGATTTTCTACAACACATGGATATATCAACAACGATGAATAATCAACCATCAACCAAAGTGCACTACACTGTATAAGCATCAAATATAGACATTTAACGCTTATAGCAGCTTGTCAATCAATCGATCGACAGATTTAATCAATCAGGATGAGTGAACTTCAAATTTCATCCTAACACCCGTGTGGGGTTTCAAACAATCAAACACATATTTTATTTGTGCAGTTAGGCGATGTGTAAAATTTATCGACCCAATCAACGTCATTCAAATAGGTGTACATAAACAAACCGTCTGGTTTGTAAATGAATATTTATTTATTCACATTCACGTTAAAAATTATATTTTTAACGATAACACATTTTATTTTAACATATGAATTTCTATTCAGTTCATTCGTTAAATAAAATGCTATTTTTATTTTTCTAACTTATTTTAGAAAATTTCGGCGGCATAACGGCACGATACTAGAAACGGGACAAGGCCTAGCCTTATCCCCGGTCTAGTGAAGGCCCACGCCATTCACACATCAATCAAATCCATTCGTTATGCAAACCACAAACTTTGGAGTAAGGATCTAACCTAGCCTTACCCCTTCGCCTTATAACGGCGCACGTCTAATCCTAACCAATTTATCGATTCGATTTTTCACACCACAAACCACATTCAAACCAATATCGCAATCAATCACCAAACAGTCAAACAAACAAGTCCATGGTCTGTGGACGATTGTGTCGGGTGCTACTAAGCACCGTCTGCATCCTAGTATATATATATAACTAGAAATATAAATTGAAAGGTGAGAAATTCTCACATTTAGCTATCCAACCATCTCGACTCTTCTTTTGCAGAAGTCTTCATTGTTTTCGCATCTTCGCCAGCTTCGTCGTCCGTAGCTACTACATATATAAAAATCGAATTTTTACTTCGTTATTCAATATATAAAAATCAAATTTTTAGTTCGCTATTCAATATATAAAAATCGAATTTTTAGTTCAAAGTTCAATATATAAAAATCGAATTTTTATATCGAAGTTCAATATATAAAAATCGAATTTTTATTTCAAAGTTCAATATATAAAAATCATATTTTTATTTCAAAGTTCAATATATAAAAATCGAATTTTTATATCGCTATTCAAATGAATAAAAATCTCATTTTTGTCATGATGTTTATATAATAAAAATCACTTCTTTAATATGACAAAAATCATGTTTTCACGTTCGCTTTCAACATATAAAAAAATATGATTTCTACTTTTGCTTTCAAATCTTTTTCTACTAAAAGATTAATCTTTTTCCTATTTTAAAGTTCAAAATAAAATCAGTTTTTCTCTTTCAAAAATAAATCAGTTTATACTTTAAAAAAATAAATCAGTTTATACTTTAAAAAAAATAAATCAGTTTATACTTTAAAAAAATAAATCAGTTTATACTTTAAAAAAATAAATCAGTTTATACTTTAAAAAAATAAATCAGTTTATACTTTTTTAAAAATAAGTTTTAAATCAAAATAACATTCAGTTTTTAAATACTTTAAAAATCATTTTTCAAATTCAGTTTTTTTTATAAAATCAGTTTTTATTCCTTTTTATAAAATCAGTTTTTAAATTTTAATAAAATCAGTTTTCAAAACTTAATAAAAACAGTTTTTAAATCTTAATAAAAACAGTTTTTAAATCTTAATAAAAACAGAAATCAGTTCTTTTTTTTTTTTTTTTTATATATATAAACAAAATCAAGATCTTACTGTAATTAGAGGAGGGGGTGGGCTGCGTCCTCAGGTGGTGGCGGCGGACCCATGCTGGTCGGAGGCGAGAGGGCATCTGATCGGAGGGGGGCCATCGGCTTCGTCGAGGGGATTCGTGGTTCCTGCGAGGCGGAGGAGAGAGAGGGAGGCAGAGGGGGGAAGGGCGGAGCCTCGCAAGTGGTGGCGGCGGTGGGCGCTGGGCGCGGTGGTGGCTGGAGCGACGGGGGGGGTTATCGCGATTTTTGTTTTCTTTTTCTTTTTTGTTTTTTTTTTCCTTCTGAGATAAACGAACGGGGGGGGGCCTAGGTTTTAAGGGAAGGGATATTATATTTTTTTTTTTTTTTTTTTTTATTTATTATTTATTTATTAAAGAGTTGACTTTCACATATGACCACTAAACGAGGTCCACCGCCTGCCGCCCATAGCGTTTTACCCCCATTCCGAACACAATGGGATATGTATCGCAGGCCAATTCGATCGTCTCGATATGTTTCCTTTGAATTTACATTTAAATCACTATATTATTTTAAACGCACATTTCTAATTACCGGGGTCACATACTAACTAAAAAATTCCAAAAAAAATATTTTCTAGCTTCGTATTGACGATACGGTCCTAACAAAACTAGTTTCGTCGAATTCAGAGACCGTTAGAAAAATGGCCAATTTCAAGTCGATTAAAATCAACTGAAACTGGTCAAACGCGTTTTCTTTTGCCACGCTCACATATTGATTCGAAAAATTATGAAATTTGAAACCTAGCAATAACTTCACATCCCGGACCCAACAAAACTGGTTTCGTCGAAATCCGAGGTCGTTTGCAAAATGTCCATTTTTAAGGGCCTGAATTCCATAGCGACTATTCAGAATTTTCAACTGGACATATCTTTTGATTCCCGATATGAAATCTTAATTTTTCGGATTCGTTGGAAAGATATTCACTATTAGATTCCATTATTTTTGGTTTCACTAAAATCCGGATTATTTTGCACCCGGTACATTCAATTGAAGTTTGAAATCGAATTATCGAACTACCGCGCCATTTTCAATTCTATTTATAATTATATATAATTATTTATATTCTAACGACGACGTGTATAATATAAACGTTCGAATTATATTCAAAATAGATTTCACGTCGATATTATTTAAAATAATCTATTTTAAATAATCAAAATTCGCTAAAATTGCCAAAATAAAATTTTCAAACTGGCCCAGATTTTCCGGGTTGTTACAATCTCCCCCACTTAAAACTTTTCGTCCCCGAAAAGGAACAAAGTCGAAAGTGATTTGATTATTCAGCTCTATGTTCGATCTGGCTTTCATTCTCCAACCCTTTGGTTTCTGAGAATTTTCAAAATTTCAAAAATTTGGCTAACACCCTAAATTTTTGAAAAATTTCGCCATAACCTCCCCTGCACCGGGAGCATCGGGAAATTGCAAATAGCGTTCCCGGTCCTTCAGATCTCAAAAAGAAAAAGAAAAAGCCAAGCGGCTAGCCAATAGGCTCACAAAATCATCATCACCCAAACAAAACAGGAAATTATGTAGTAAACATGTACCTATTTGTCGGGCAAACAAATTTTATTCTCTGCTCTAGCCTCCTTGCTATGACCTGTTCAATGATATATATGTATATGCAAGCAGATGCGACCAATTTTCAATACAATTCAATATTTGATTCGATTAAGCATAATGGTTCAAAATTGGCAAACAAATAAACAAACAACACAAACATCAATCAATTAGTGGATTAACGTTTTAAATTCATAATTTTGATACATATACAAAAAATCATGTTTTGATGCCAAATCACAACAATGAATTCTAGCTATATATAAGTTTTGGTTCTCACACCAGCCTAATGGAAATATATAGAAAATCACACCTTCGAAACACGAATACCAATTCTGATGATGTTCGAACTATCATCAGAATCATCTTCGGGCGACTAGAATGTGATTCCATATCTATCCAGTATATTAAAATTTCGAATACACGCGGATCAGACGTATATGCAAAATCTATATATACTGGATTGTCCACATCAATATAAATAGATAATCAAATACGAATAATTGATTTAAATTTTCAAAACAAAAATTTGTTTTCATTTTCAAAAATATACTCTTCACACTCGTTCTAGGATACTACTGATCCTATCTCTAACGAGTCATTCTAATTGGATATTACTAATCCAATATCTGATGAATTCTTTCGTATGGTTCTAATGTGTCTTGTTCTCTGAGCTTGGTAAACCAAAGCTCTGATACCAACTGTGAAGACCCGTAACTTCCCCGTAAAGGAAAGCGTCGGATAGTTCGAGAACAAACCACAACAGAACGCATATAAAAGAACATTTCATTGTATATTACAACAATGCATCAGATTACAAGAATATACAGAGTACGAATAAATATTACACAGAAATATCAGAGATTTAAATTACATTTAAATACATAGCAGCGGAAAATAATACAATACACAACTAGAAGAGATATACGGATACAAAGCTTTCCGGATATCATTCCAGCTGTAAACCAGGATCCTGTGAATATAAATCTGCAAAACCAAAACTACTAGCTGCCCGTGTCGAAAATAAGGGCACCCAGAGTTTAGGTTAAAACAATAAACTCCAGGTCAGTCATGTGACTGGTGTGAGAACTAAAACAGTTATTATTCTTTATTCTTAAAGTTAGGTAAATCAAGGGACCACGCCGTATAACACGGAACGGGTTTCCTCCCAAGAATACCAGTGCATGAAACAAACAGCGCAATGCTAAATAAAGAAAAATGAAGCTGTTATAAGACCCAGGTCCTATCACACAATGCAAACGCAAGCCGGGGGATAGGGTTTTCCCTTATAACAGCCAAAGAATGCTTGATACGGTTAAAACAAGTCGTTTGATACTATTATAAGTGCATAGTGCATAAAACAACTTCAAATCATAAGTATCAATCATAGGCGGCATGAGCGTCCCATGCCACTATGTCGCCATATATAGGTTTACAAATAAAACCGCAAATGTCACGTATTTGGAAATTGGATTTCCATCTATGAACCGAGGCAAAAGATAGTCCTCAACCGATTCGAGACGCTCTAGCCCGCCCCTCAGGAACAGCCGCAACTGCCCCTTGGATCGTCAGGGCCGGTCCACACGGAGTGGATTATTATGCCTGAACAATACGTCTCCCCACCCTATGGGGTGTAAGTCTGGTCCGTCAGCCGACCAGAATGCATTCGGCCGAAACCGATATAACCGAGGCGCCTCGCAACAGCAACAACCACATAAGTCAAACTCGTCAGGGCGTGTAAAACCACTGACGCCACTTCTAGCTAGAAAGAAACGCAAGTCCTCCCTGAGGTCCGTCTCCCGTTTTTGGTTCATACCTGGTGTGAAACACGCGAGGTAAACGTTACACAAAGCTACGCCACAAAGGCCGTGCTTTGATCATCACCACAAGACTTTGCTTTTCAACAGAAGCCTTGATCATTTGCATCTTAGCATGCCACACAGGCAAACCATCCTATGCAACCGATATCAGTCACACAGAATGAAATCCGATGTCAGACACACAGTCCATTTACAAGTCCGTTCTGGGTCTGAACGAAACCGGAGGCACCTAGTACCCCGCATATCCATCGATCTCCAAGTACGTCTGGACGATCACTAACTGTTTCCATCTTCTTGGGTGTACAGCCCAATCAAGATCATCAGTTATCACCCAAACGACGTGAAGACCTCCGGTCTTCTACCATCGTCTTCATCTTCGACTTATCGTCGTATCAGTTATTCAGAATGGGATAAACCCGGTCTTTCCGAATAACTCGCGTATATTTTAAATAAGTGTTACACAAACACAACATACGCCTCATTCCAATTCATTAGTCACTAACCATAAATTAATCAAGAGAATAATTCCCCAAATATTAACCCCGAAGGCCGAAACCAACATCAGATCAATATCCAGAAAACCATTCTGCTTGGCTAACCGACAGTTAGTTTCTAAATTTCACGTTCAAATCTAATTAAAGATTTAACTATCGCCTGGAGCAAAACTGGTGATACTCCATTTTCGATCTTTTCAATCTAATTAAAGATTCATTAAAACTCCACTCAGTTTTAATCGTTAACTGGGTTAAAGAATCAGTGTCATTTAAAACACGGTTCACGATAAACCCAAAATCACATTCATTAATTATCGGGTTAAAGAACAAGTGTTATTTAAAACACTGTTCACGATAAGCCCAAAAATCAATATCTATTCAATTCCAATTAAATATTATTTAATTGGTACACTTCATTAAATCTAAATAAAAAGATTTAATCTTTTCTCAACTGGGTTCAAGAATAGTGTTAGTGAAGACACCATTCACGACAAACCCAAATCACATTCGATATTCAATACAAGGCTCTGAATAGAAAATATATCGGCTTATATTCAATATCGAATTCTACGACTAACAAATGTCGTATTGGAAATAACGATATCAATATATATCTTTCAAATTTCCATAACAACACCTGTATAATCACGAATTCCAACATCGAAATATTCCGAAGACAATTTCGATTCAAATCCACTCCAATGCAATCATTGGAAATTTTGGTTATTTTTAAAACCCTTTTCGAATTCAATTTATTTATTTAAAAATAAATAGGATTATAATTCTAGTTCAAAACTAGTTCATTTCGATAAAAATTTATTTTTATCTTTTCAAGTATGGAGTTTTTCATCCCAATTCTTTCTAAATCATTTATTATGATTTTACACAAATTATTGCTATTTTTAATAATTTTATCAAGGCCCGTACAGTCGATTTCCATCAATGGCCATCGAACTGCACTTACAGCGACCTTTTTTGAATTTGATTTGGACATATCTCCAAATCCAACCGTTAGATTTCAAATTTCTAACATTCATTAGAAAGCTCTTTTCGATACGAACCCAACGGTTCCGGTTTTAGGAGAATCCGACGGTCGGATCTCCCGTAATGCCCGTTTGAAATAAATGGTCGAAATTCGCGAACTGCCGCGGCGTGGCGCGTTCTATTCAGGCCATTATATTATATATAATATATATATAATATATATATCGTCGATTTCTATTTAAAACGAATTATATAAATAGTTTTGAATTCGTTTCAAAAACATTTTCAACTTCCATTTCAATTCAAATCAAAATTGAATTCTTCTTTATAAATTCGTTTTAAAATCCATTTCTATTCAATTCAAATTTCAATTCAATTTGAATTTATTTCACTTCGCTTTCAATTCAATTCGAATTCGTTTTCAGTTCAATTCATTTCGAAATCGTTCTCAATTCAATTCATTTCGAAATCGCTTTCAATTCAATTCCTTTCGAATTCGTTTTCAATTCAATTCATTTCGAATTTGTTTTCAATTCAATTCATTTCGAATTCGTTTTCAATTCAATTCATTTCGAATTCGTTTTCAATTCAATTCATTTCGAATTCGTTTTCAATTCAATTCATTTCGAAGTCGTTTTCAATTCAATTTGAATTCGTTTTCAATTCAATTTATTTCAAAATATTTGATTTCGAAATCACTTTTCAATATTCATTTTAAAATGAATAAAATCGATATAAATATCGTTCACGTCAAAATGGCGTCAATCTAATCCTCACGGCTTCACATATTTCTATTTTCAAATATTCTATTTCAAATATTTCTATTTCAAATATTTCTATTTCAAATATTTCTATTTCAAATATTTCTTTTTTTTCTTCGAAACTGGAATGAGGCCCAATCAATTACCATATAATGTTAATTATATGGATTTTCTACAACACATGGATATATCAACAACGATGAATAATCAACCATCAACCAAAGTGCACTACACTGTATAAGCATCAAATATAGACATTTAACGCTTATAGCAGCTTGTCAATCAATCGATCGACAGATTTAATCAATCAGGATGAGTGAACTTCAAATTTCATCCTAACACCCGTGTGGGGTTTCAAACAATCAAACACATATTTTATTTGTGCAGTTAGGCGATGTGTAAAATTTATCGACCCAATCAACGTCATTCAAATAGGTGTACATAAACAAACCGTCTGGTTTGTAAATGAATATTTATTTATTCACATTCACGTTAAAAATTATATTTTTAACGATAACACATTTTATTTTAACATATGAATTTCTATTCAGTTCATTCGTTAAATAAAATGCTATTTTTATTTTTCTAACTTATTTTAGAAAATTTCGGCGGCATAACGGCACGATACTAGAAACGGGACAAGGCCTAGCCTTATCCCCGGTCTAGTGAAGGCCCACGCCATTCACACATCAATCAAATCCATTCGTTATGCAAACCACAAACTTTGGAGTAAGGATCTAACCTAGCCTTACCCCTTCGCCTTATAACGGCGCACGTCTAATCCTAACCAATTTATCGATTCGATTTTTCACACCACAAACCACATTCAAACCAATATCGCAATCAATCACCAAACAGTCAAACAAACAAGTCCATGGTCTGTGGACGATTGTGTCGGGTGCTACTAAGCACCGTCTGCATCCTAGTATATATATATAACTAGAAATATAAATTGAAAGGTGAGAAATTCTCACATTTAGCTATCCAACCATCTCGACTCTTCTTTTGCAGAAGTCTTCATTGTTTTCGCATCTTCGCCAGCTTCGTCGTCCGTAGCTACTACATATATAAAAATCGAATTTTTACTTCGTTATTCAATATATAAAAATCAAATTTTTAGTTCGCTATTCAATATATAAAAATCGAATTTTTAGTTCAAAGTTCAATATATAAAAATCGAATTTTTATATCGAAGTTCAATATATAAAAATCGAATTTTTATTTCAAAGTTCAATATATAAAAATCATATTTTTATTTCAAAGTTCAATATATAAAAATCGAATTTTTATATCGCTATTCAAATGAATAAAAATCTCATTTTTGTCATGATGTTTATATAATAAAAATCACTTCTTTAATATGACAAAAATCATGTTTTCACGTTCGCTTTCAACATATAAAAAAATATGATTTCTACTTTTGCTTTCAAATCTTTTTCTACTAAAAGATTAATCTTTTTCCTATTTTAAAGTTCAAAATAAAATCAGTTTTTCTCTTTCAAAAATAAATCAGTTTATACTTTAAAAAAATAAATCAGTTTATACTTTAAAAAAAATAAATCAGTTTATACTTTAAAAAAATAAATCAGTTTATACTTTAAAAAAATAAATCAGTTTATACTTTAAAAAAATAAATCAGTTTATACTTTTTTAAAAATAAGTTTTAAATCAAAATAACATTCAGTTTTTAAATACTTTAAAAATCATTTTTCAAATTCAGTTTTTTTTATAAAATCAGTTTTTATTCCTTTTTATAAAATCAGTTTTTAAATTTTAATAAAATCAGTTTTCAAAACTTAATAAAAACAGTTTTTAAATCTTAATAAAAACAGTTTTTAAATCTTAATAAAAACAGAAATCAGTTCTTTTTTTTTTTTTTTTTATATATATAAACAAAATCAAGATCTTACTGTAATTAGAGGAGGGGGTGGGCTGCGTCCTCAGGTGGTGGCGGCGGACCCATGCTGGTCGGAGGCGAGAGGGCATCTGATCGGAGGGGGGCCATCGGCTTCGTCGAGGGGATTCGTGGTTCCTGCGAGGCGGAGGAGAGAGAGGGAGGCAGAGGGGGGAAGGGCGGAGCCTCGCAAGTGGTGGCGGCGGTGGGCGCTGGGCGCGGTGGTGGCTGGAGCGACGGGGGGGGTTATCGCGATTTTTGTTTTCTTTTTCTTTTTTGTTTTTTTTTTCCTTCTGAGATAAACGAACGGGGGGGGGCCTAGGTTTTAAGGGAAGGGATATTATATTTTTTTTTTTTTTTTTTTTTTATTTATTATTTATTTATTAAAGAGTTGACTTTCACATATGACCACTAAACGAGGTCCACCGCCTGCCGCCCATAGCGTTTTACCCCCATTCCGAACACAATGGGATATGTATCGCAGGCCAATTCGATCGTCTCGATATGTTTCCTTTGAATTTACATTTAAATCACTATATTATTTTAAACGCACATTTCTAATTACCGGGGTCACATACTAACTAAAAAATTCCAAAAAAAATATTTTCTAGCTTCGTATTGACGATACGGTCCTAACAAAACTAGTTTCGTCGAATTCAGAGACCGTTAGAAAAATGGCCAATTTCAAGTCGATTAAAATCAACTGAAACTGGTCAAACGCGTTTTCTTTTGCCACGCTCACATATTGATTCGAAAAATTATGAAATTTGAAACCTAGCAATAACTTCACATCCC
The DNA here is from genome assembly GCA_030737875.1 of Allium sativum. NCBI lineage: Eukaryota > Viridiplantae > Streptophyta > Magnoliopsida > Asparagales > Amaryllidaceae > Allium > Allium sativum. The sequence continues at coordinate 771,165,796 of CM060924.1, read as the reverse complement.
GGACCCAACAAAACTGGTTTCGTCGAAATCCGAGGTCGTTTGCAAAATGTCCATTTTTAAGGGCCTGAATTCCATAGCGACTATTCAGAATTTTCAACTGGACATATCTTTTGATTCCCGATATGAAATCTTAATTTTTCGGATTCGTTGGAAAGATATTCACTATTAGATTCCATTATTTTTGGTTTCACTAAAATCCGGATTATTTTGCACCCGGTACATTCAATTGAAGTTTGAAATCGAATTATCGAACTACCGCGCCATTTTCAATTCTATTTATAATTATATATAATTATTTATATTCTAACGACGACGTGTATAATATAAACGTTCGAATTATATTCAAAATAGATTTCACGTCGATATTATTTAAAATAATCTATTTTAAATAATCAAAATTCGCTAAAATTGCCAAAATAAAATTTTCAAACTGGCCCAGATTTTCCGGGTTGTTACAGCCGCCAAACAGATATATATTTAATAGAGATCAATCACACGGACTAAAATCCAATGTCAGACACACAGTCCACTTACAAGTCCGTTCTGGGTCTGAACGAAACTGGAGGCACCTAGTACCCCGCATATCCATCGATCTCCATGTACGTCTGGACGATCACCAACTGTTTCCATCTTCTTGGGTGTACAGCCCAATCAAGATCATCAGTAATTATCCAAACGACGTGAAGACTTCTGGTCTTCGACCACCGTCTTCATCTTCGACACCACGTCGAATCAGTTATTCAGAATGGGATAAACCCGGTCTTTCTGAATAACTCGCGTATATATTATAAAAGTGTTACACAAACACAACATACGCCTCATTCCAATTCATCAGTCACTAACCGTAAATTAATCAAGAGAATAATTCCCCAAATATTAACCCCGAAGGCCGAAACCAACATCAGATCAATATCCAGAAAACCATTCTGCTTGGCTAACCGACAGTTAGTTTCTAAATTTCACATTTATAGGGAAAGGTTCCCATTAATTTTATCCAAGGTAAATTCCTTGAATTTATTCTTTAATCTTCTTTTGAATTTTGATTCAACTAGTCGGGATTAACGAACCTTACCGAAGTAATCATTTGTTTTGATTTCCCACTCCCAACCTATTAATCCCATGAAGTAAAACTGGTCCTACTTCATATCTAACACCACGGTGTTATCGGTAAATTCAATTACCATTTCGCGTTCAAATCTAATTAAAGATTTAACTATCGCCTGGAGCAAAACTGGTGATACTCCATTCTCGATCTTTTCAATCTAATTAAAGATTCATTAAAACTCTACTTAATTTTAATCTTTAACTGGGTTGAAGAATCAGTGTCATTTAAAACACAGTTCACGATAAACCCAAAATCACATTCCATTAATTATCGGATTAAAGAACTAGTGTTATTTAAAAACACTGCCCACGATAAACCCAAAAATCAATATCAATTCAATTCCAATTAAATATTATTTAATTGGTACACTTCATTAAATCTAAATAAAAAGATTTAATCTTTTCTCCACTGGGTTCAAGAACAGTGTTAGTCAAGACACCATTCACGACAAACCCAAATCACATTTGATATTAAATACAAGGCTTTTGAATAGAAAATATCCCGGCTTATATTCAATATCAAATTCTACGACCAACAAATATCGTGTTGGAAATAACGATATATATATATCTATATCTTTCAAATTTACATAACAACATCCGTATAATCACGGAATCCAACATCGAAATATTCCGAAGACAATTTCGATTCAAATCCATTCCAATGCAATCATTGGAAATTCTGGTTATTTTCAATACCATTTCAAATTCAATTTATTTATTTAAAAATAAATAGAGTTATAATTCTAGTTCAAAACTAGTTCATTTCGATAAAAATCTATTTTTATCTTTTCACATATGGGATTTTTTCATCCCAGTTCTTTCTAAATCATTTCTTATGATTTTACACAAATTATTACTATTTTTAATAATTTTATCAAGGCCCGTACAGTCGATTTCCATCAATGGCCATCGAACTGCACTTACAGCGACCTTTTTCGAATTTGATATGGACGTAACTCCAAATCCAACCGTTAGATTTCAAATTTCCAATATTCGTTAGAAAGCTCTTTTCGATACGAACCCAACGGTTCCGGTTTTAGGAGAATCCGACGGTCGGATCTCCCGTAATGTCCGTTTGAAATAAATGGTCGAAATTCAGGAACTGCCGCGGCGCGGCGCGTTCTATTCAGGCCATTATATTATATATATAATATATATAATACATATTTCGTCGATTTCTATTTAAAACGAATTATATAAATAGTTTTGAATTCGTTTCAAAAACATTTTCAACTTCCATTTCAATTCAAATCAAAATTGAATTCTTCTTTATAAATTCGTTTTAAAATTCATTTCTATTCAATTCAAATTTCAATTCAATTTGAATTCATTTCAATTCGCTTTCAATTCAATTTGAATTCGAATTCCATTCATTTCGAAATCGTTTTCAATTCAATTCATTTCGAAATCATTTTCAATTCAATTCATTTCGAAATCGTTTTCAATTCAATTTATTTCGAAATCGTTTTCAATTCAATTCATTTCGAAATCGTTTTCAATTCAATTCATTTCGAAATCGTTTTATATTCAATTCATTTCGAAATCGAATAAAGTCGATATAAATATCGTTCATGTCTAAATGGCGTCAATCTAATCAACACGGCTTCATAAATTTCTATTTTCAAATATTCTATTTCAAATATTTCTTTTTCAAAATAGTTGTTATTATCAAAATATTTCGTTCAACACATGACCAATCTCAATGGATGAGTACTGTCAACACATGAACCTTTATTTTATAATATTCTTTTATTTTTCAAATTGGAATGAGGCCCAATCAATTACCATATAATGTTAATTATATGGATTTTCGTACATCACATGTATATAATAGCATTGAAAAATAATCAACCATCAACCAAAGTGCACTACACTGTATAAGCATCAAATATAAATATCTAACGCTTATAACAGTCTGTCAATCAATCGATCGACATATTTAATCAATCAGGATGAGTGAACTTCAAATTTCATCCCAACACCCGTGTGGGGTTTCAAACAATCAAACACAGATTTTTTTGTTGTGCAGTTGGGCGATGTGTAAAATTTTATCGACCCAATCAATGTCCTTCAAATAGGTGTACATAAACAAACCGTCGGGTTTGTAAATAAATATTTTATTTATCCACATTCACGTTAAAAATTATATTTTTAACGATAAAACATTTTATTTCAACATATGAATTTCTATTCAGTTCATTCTTTAAATAAAATGATATTCTATTTTTCTGACTTATTTTAGAAAATTTCGGCGGCATAACGGCACGATACTAGAAACGGGACAAGGCATAGCCTTATCCCCGGTCTAGTGAAGGCCCACGCCATTCACACATCAATCAAATTCACCAAACAAATCAATTCAACCAAAATAATTTAACTAACTACACAACCAAACAATTTAACAAACAAGCCATCCATGGTCTGTGGATGACGGGTGTCGGGTGCTACTAAACACCGTCTGCATCCTAGTATATATATATAACTAGAAAAAGAAATTGAAAGGTGAGAAATTCTCACCGATAGCTATCCAATATCACGACTCTTCATTGATAGAAATCTTCATCGTTCTCGCCTTTTTGTCACTTTCGTTGACCGCTTTCACTACATATATAAAAATCACACATTTTTATATTTTGATGTCTTTAAATAAAAATCACATTTTTATTTGTTCACTTTCAATTTAAAAATCATACTTTTATATTCACTTCATATATCTAAAAATCGAATTTTTACTACTATGTTATATATATATTTTCAAAACTATGTAAATTTTCCTAAACAATGTTGTGCTTCTTTTTCAAAATAGTGTAGTTTTTTTTTCTATGATATATATATTTGTTTTTAAACAACATTTTACAACAATGCTATTTTTATAGAAAAGACTATATTTTAATTCCACTATTTATACATAAAAGAATATATATTTTTTCTCGCTATTCAAATAGAAAAGATTTTAGTTTTACAAGTCGTTTTACATATAAAAGATAATATTTTTACTTGGCTACTATATAACTAAAAATCACATTTTTATTTGCTTCGCTAAATATTATATATCCACTTCGCTCAATAAACAGAAAAGATTATATTTTTATATCGCCTTATTCAATTTAAAGATTCGACCTTTTATAAATTATAAATCTCGTCTTTTACTAGTTTTAAAAATATCACCTTTATGGTGTTAAAAATATAAGCTTTCCATTTTTAAAATTTTAGTTTTTCTAATTTAGTTTTTCTAATTTAAAAACCATACTTTTCTACCAACTAAAAATTATATTTTATCTCTAACCAAAAATTAGATTTTTTTTATACTTCGTTTTATATAAATAAAAACTGATTGCAGCATATAAAAAAAAATCACTTCCAATTTCAGTTAAAAAAGTGTTCTATCACTAAATTAATTACATAAATTACATAGAATAAAAAAAATGTAGAGGAATAAAATAAAGTAAACAGAGAACTTACTGTATATTTTCAGAGGGGGGGGGGGGAAGTCAAGGTCGAGGGGCGCGCTGGAGGTGATCGGATATGGGGCTTCGCTGCCGGAGGGGAGGCGTGCGCCTGCACCTGCGCTGGCGGTGATAGTGTTTCCGACGTGGTGGATGCTCGCGAATGCTGGGGGTCTTGGGGTGTTCGCTGGTCTCGAACTAGAGGGGTGGGTTTGGGTTTTATAGGGGAGAGAGAGAGAGAGCGTGCGAGGCGGCGTGGGGTCGGAGGGTGGCTGATGGCGGAGGCGCAGAGGCAGGTGGCAGGTGGGGATTTAGTGGCGGCACTAGGTCAAAATCGAAGATGGGGAAGGGGCTCGAACGGGATTGGAGAGAAGAGAGAGAGGGTTCGTCTGAGGGGAGGGCGGAGGTGCTGCCTGAGGGGGTGGAGCATCGACGAAGGGCGGCGGCGGTTCCGTCGCTGGTGGAGCGATTTGCCCCCTTCTCTCTTTTTTTTTTTTTTTTTTTTTCTGAAGAATGAACTCATCGGGGGGGGGGGGGGGGCAGAACGAGATTAAGGGGAAGAAAGGGTTTTTTTTATTTTATTTTTATTATTTAATTATTTTATTTTCTAAAAAGTTGACTTTTACACACGACCTCTAAACGAGGCCTACCGCCTGTCGTCCATAGCGTTTTACCCCCATTCTGAAACCAATGGGATATGTATCGTAAGCTGATTCGGCCGTTTCTATCAGTTTCCGTTAAATTTACATTTAAATCACTATATTGAATTTTAAACGTACATTTCAAATTACCGGGGTCACATACTAACCAGAAAAATTCCCGAAGAATATTTTCTAGCTTCGTATTGACGATACGGTCCTAACAAAACTAGTTTCGTCGAATTCTGAGACCGTTGGAAAAATGGCCAATTTCCAGTCGATTAAAATCAACTGAAACTGGTCAAACGCGTTTTCCTTTGCCACGCTCACATATTGATTCAGAAAATTATGAAATTTGGAATCTAGCAATAACTTGACACTGCGGACCCAACAAAACTGGTTTCGTCGGAATCCGAGTTCGTTTGCAAAATGTCCCTTTTTAAGGGCCTGAATTCCATAACGACTATTCAGAATTTTCAACTGGACATATCTTTTGATTCCCGCTATGAAATTATGATTTTTCGGATTCGTTGGAAAGATATCACCAAGTAGATCCTAATGTTTTTGGTTTCACTAAAATCCGGATTGTTTTGCACCCGGTACATTCAATTGAAGTTTGAAATCGAATTATCGAACTACCGCGCCATTTTCAATTCTATTTATAATTATATATAAATATTTATATTCTAACGACGACGTATATAAATATATACGATCGAATTATATTCAAAATAAATTTTCCGTCGATATTATTTAAAATAATTCATTTTAAATAATCAAAACTCGCTAAAATGGCCAAAATAAAAATTTTAAACTGGCCCAGATTTTCGGGTTGTTACAATCTCCCCCACTTAAAACTTTTCGTCCCCGAAAAGGAATAAAGTCGAAAGTGGTTTGATTATTCAGCTCTACATTCGATCTGGCTTCCATTCTCCAACTTTTCAGTTTCTGAGAATTTTCAAAAATTTCAAAAATTTTGGCTAACACCCTAAATTTTCGAAAAATTTCGCCATAACCTCCCATGCAATGGGAGCATCGGGAAATTTCAAATAGCTTCCCCGGTCCTTCTAATCTCAAAAAGAAAAAGAAAAGGCCAAGCGGCTAGCCAATAGGCTCATAAAATCATCATTACCCAAACAAAACAGTAAATTATGTAGTAAACATGTACCTATTTGTCGGGCAAACAAATTTTATTCTCTGCTCTAGCCTCCTTGCTATGACCTGTTCAAAAGATATACATGTATATGCATGCAAATGCGACCCATTTTCAATACGATTCAATATTTGATCAAATTAGGCATAATGGTTCAAAATTATCAAACAATTAAACAAACAACACAAACATCAATCAATTAGTGAATTAACATTTGAAATTCATAACTTTGATATATATAAAGAAAATCATGTTTTGATGCCAAATCACAACAATGAATTCTAGCTATATTAGTTTTGGTTCTCACACCAGTCTAATGGAAATATATAGATATTACACGTTCGTCACTCGAATATAAATTCTGATGATGATATATCAATCATCAGAATCACCCCCGGGCGACTAGAGTGTAATTCTATATCTATCTAGTATATTAAAATTTCGAATACACGCGGATCAAACGTATACGCAAAATCTATATATACTGGATTGTCCACATCAATATAAATAAATAACCAAATACGAATAGTTGATTTAGATTTTCAAAACAAAATTTGTTTTCATTTGAAAAATATACTCTTCACACTCGTTCTAGGATACTACTGATCCTATCTCTAACGAGTCATTCTAATTGGATTTTACTAATCCAATTATCTGATGAATTCTTTCGTAGGGTTCTAATGTGCCTTGTTCTCTGAGCTTTGTAAACCAAAGCTCTGATACCAACTGTGAAAACCCGTAACTTCCCCGTAAAGGAAAGTGTCGGATAGTTTGAGAACAAGCCACAACAGAACGCATACAGAAGAACATTTCATTGTATATTACAACAATGCATCAGATTACAAGAATATACAGAGTATAAATGAATATTACACAGAAATATCAGAGATTTAAATTACATTTAAATACATAGCAGTGGAAAATAATAGATATACGGATACAAAGCTTTCCGGATATCATTCCAGCTGTAAACCAGGACCCTATGAATATAAATCTGCAAAACCAAAACTACTAGCTGCCCGTGTCAAAATAGGGGCACCCAGAGTTTAGGTTAAAACAATAAACTCCAGGTCAGTCATGTGACTGGTGTGAGAACTAAAACGGTTATTAATCTTTATTTTTAAAGTTAGGTAAATCAAGGGACCACGCCGTATAACACGGAACGGGTTTCCTCCCAAGAATACCGGTGCATAAAACAAACAGCGCAATGCTGAATAAAGAAAAATGAAGCTTTTATAAGACCCAGGTCCTATCACACAATGCAACGCAAGCCGGGGGATAGGGTTTTCCCTTATAACAGCCAAAAATGCTTGATACGTTTAAAACAAATCATTTGATACTATTATAAGTGCATAGTGTATAAAACAACTTCAAATCATAAGTATCAATCATAGGCGGCATGGGTACCATATATCATGTCGCCATATATAGGTTTACAAATAAAACCGCAAATGTCACGTATTGGGAAATTGGATTTCCGTCTATGAACCGAGGCCAGGGATCGTCCTCTACCGATTCGTGACTCTCTAGCCCGAGCCACAGGAACAGCCGCAACTGCCCCATGGAGCGACAGGGCCGGTCCACCGATGTGGGTTATTATGCCTAAACACTACGTTTCCCCGCCCTTTGGGGCGTAAATGAGCCAACGAATGACTCCATCGGACCCGGATCGTCCGATCAAACCGAGGCGCCTCGCAACAGCAACAACCACACAGGTGAAAAGTATATAAATGTCAGGGCTGGTAGGTCACTGACACCACCCTAGCTAGAAAGAAACGCATGCCCTCCCTGAGGTCCTCTCCCGTTTTTGGTTCACAACCGGGGTGTGAGGCTCGCGAATTCACGTTACACAAAGCTGTGCCACACAGGCTGTGCTTTGATCATCACCACGAGACTTTGCTTTTCAACAGAAGCATCGATCAATTGCCACTTAGGCATGCCACACAGGCAATTCACTCCATGCGTTTGATATCCATCAATATATAACCCCTGAGCTCGTACGTCTCAGAGAAGGGCGTTAAGCAAGAGAATAAATTCTCCGCCGCCAAACAGATATATATTTAATAGAGATCAATCACACGGACTAAAATCCAATGTCAGACACACAGTCCACTTACAAATCCGTTCTGGGTCTGAACGAAACCGGAGGCACCTAGTACCCCGCATATCCATCGATCTCCAAGTACGTCTGGACGATCACCAACTGTTTCCATCTTCTTGGGTGTACAGCCCAATCAAGATCATCAGTAATTATCCAAACGACGTGAAGACTTCTGGTCTTCGACCACCGTCTTCATCTTCGACACCACGTCGAATCAGTTATTCAGAATGGGATAAACCTGGTCTTTCTAAATAACTCGCGTATATATTATAAAAGTGTTACACAAACACAACATACGCCTCATTCCAATTCATCAGTCACTAACCGTAAATTAATCAAGAGAATAATTCCCCAAATATTAACCCCGAAGGCCGAAACCAACATCAGATCAATATCCAGAAAACCATTCTGCTTGGCTAACCGACAGTTAGTTTCTAAATTTCACATTTATAGGGAAAGGTTCCCATTAATTTTATCCAAGGTAAATTCCTTGAATTTATTCTTTAATCTTCTTTTGAATTTCGATTCAACTAGTCGGGATTAACGAACCTTACCGAAGTAATCATTTGTTTTGATTTCCCACTCCCAACCTATTAATCCCATGAAGTAAAACTGGTCCTACTTCATATCTATCACCACGGTGTTATCGGTAAATTCAATTACCATTTCGCGTTCAAATCTAATTAAAGATTTAACTATCGCCTGGAGCAAAACTGGTGATACTCCATTCTCGATCTTTTCAATCTAATTAAAGATTCATTAAAACTCTACTTAGTTTTAATCTTTAACTGGGTTGAAGAATCAGTGTCATTTAAAACACAGTTCACGATAAACCCAAAATCACATTCCATTAATTATCGGATTAAAGAACTAGTGTTATTTAAAAACACTGCCCACGATAAACCCAAAAATCAATATCAATTCAATTCCAATTAAATATTATTTAATTGGTACACTTCATTAAATCTAAATAAAAAGATTTAATCTTTTCTCCACTGGGTTCAAGAACAGTGTTAGTCAAGACACCATTCACGACAAACCCAAATCACATTTGATATTAAATACAAGGCTTTTGAATAGAAAATATCCCGGCTTATATTCAATATCAAATTCTACGACCAACAAATATCGTGTTGGAAACAACGATATATATATATCTATATCTTTCAAATTTACATAACAACATCCGTATAATCACGGAATCCAACATCGAAATATTCCGAAGACAATTTCGATTCAAATCCATTCCAATGCAATCATTGGAAATTCTGGTTATTTTCAATACCATTTCAAATTCAATTTATTTATTTAAAAATAAATAGAGTTATAATTCTAGTTCAAAACTAGTTCATTTCGATAAAAATCTATTTTTATCTTTTCACATATGGGATTTTTTCATCCCAGTTCTTTCTAAATCATTTCTTATGATTTTACACAAATTATTACTATTTTTAATAATTTTATCAAGGCCCGTACAGTCGATTTCCATCAATGGCCATCGAACTGCACTTACAGCGACCTTTTTCGAATTTGATTTGGACGTAACTCCAAATCCAACCGTTAGATTTCAAATTTCCAATATTCGTTAGAAAGCTCTTTTCGATACGAACCCAACGGTTCCGGTTTTAGGAGAATCCGACGGTCGGATCTCCCGTAATGTCCGTTTGAAATAAATGGTCGAAATTCACGAACTGCCGCGGCGCGGCGCGTTCTATTCAGGCCATTATATTATATATATAATATATATAATACATATTTCGTCGATTTCTACTTAAAACGAATTATATAAATAGTTTTGAATTCGTTTCAAAAACATTTTCAACTTCCATTTCAATTCAAATCAAAATTGAATTCTTCTTTATAAATTCGTTTTAAAATTCATTTCTATTCAATTCAAATTTCAATTCAATTTGAATTTATTTCAATTCGCTTTCAATTCAATTTGAATTCGAATTCCATTCATTTCGAAATCGTTTTCAATTCAATTCATTTCGAAATCGTTTTCAATTCAATTCATTTCGAAATCGTTTTCAATTCAATTCATTTCGAAATCGTTTTCAATTCAATTCATTTCGAAATCGTTTTCAATTCAATTCATTTCGAAATCGTTTTATATTCAATTCATTTCGAAATCGAATAAAGTCGATATAAATATCGTTCATGTCTAAATGGCGTCAATCTAATCAACACGGCTTCATAAATTTCTATTTTCAAATATTCTATTTCAAATATTTCTTTTTCAAAATAGTTGTTATTATCAAAATATTTCGTTCAACACATGACCAATCTCAATGGATGAGTACTGTCAACACATGAACCTTTATTTTATAATATTCTTTTATTTTTCAAATTGGAATGAGGCCCAATCAATTACCATATAATGTTAATTATATGGATTTTCGTACATCGCATGTATATAATAGCATTGAAAAATAATCAACCATCAACCAAAGTGCACTACACTGTATAAGCATCAAATATAAATATCTAACGCTTATAACAGTCTGTCAATCAATCGATCGACATATTTAATCAATCAGGATGAGTGAACTTCAAATTTCATTCCAACACCCGTGTGGGGTTTCAAACAATCAAACACAGATTTTTTTGTTGTGCAGTTGGGCGATGTGTAAAATTTTATCGACCCAATCAATGTCCTTCAAATAGGTGTACATAAACAAACCGTCGGGTTTGTAAATAAATATTTTATTTATCCACATTCACGTTAAAAATTATATTTTTAACGATAAAACATTTTATTTCAACATATGAATTTCTATTCAGTTCATTCTTTAAATAAAATGATATTCTATTTTTCTGACTTATTTTAGAAAATTTCGGCGGCATAACGGCACGATACTAGAAACGGGACAAGGCCTAGCCTTATCCTCGGTCTAGTGAAGGCCCACGCCATTCACACATCAATCAAATTCACCAAACAAATCAATTCAACCAAAATAATTTAACTAACTACACAACCAAACAATTTAACAAACAAGCCATCCATGGTCTGTGGATGACGGGTGTCGGGTGCTACTAAACACCGTCTGCATCCTAGTATATATATATATATAAAACTAGAAAAAGAAATTGAAAGGTGAGAAATTCTCACCGATAGCTATCCAATATCACGACTCTTCATTGATAGAAATCTTCATCGTTCTCGCCTTTTTGTCACTTTCGTTGACCGCTTTCACTACATATATAAAAATCACACATTTTTATATTTTGATGTCTTTAAATAAAAATCACATTTTTATTTGTTCAGTTTCAATTTAAAAATCATACTTTTATATTCACTTCATATATCTAAAAATCGAACTTTTACTACTATGTTATATATATATTTTCAAAACTATGTAAATTTTCCTAAACAATGTTGTGCTTCTTTTTCAAAATAGTGTAGTTTTTTTTCTATGATATATATATTTGTTTTTAAACAACATTTTACAACAATGCTATTTTTATAGAAAAGACTATATTTTAATTTCACTATTTATACATAAAAGAATATATATTTTTTCTCGCTATTCAAATAGAAAAGATTTTAGTTTTACAAGTCGTTTTACATATAAAAGATAATATTTTTACTTGGCTACTATATAACTAAAAATCACATTTTTATTTGCTTCGCTAAATATTATATATCCACTTCGTTCAATAAACAGTAAAGATTATATTTTTATATCGCCTTATTCTATTTAAAGATTCGACCTTTTATAAATTATAAATCTCGTCTTTTACTAGTTTTAAAAATATCACCTTTATGGTGTTAAAAATATAAGCTTTCCATTTTTAAAAATTTAGTTTTTCTAATTTAGTTTTTCTAATTTAAAAACCATACTTTTCTACCAACTAAAAATTATATTCTATCTCTAACCAAAAATTAGATTTTTTTATACTTCGTTTTATATAAATAAAAACTGATTGCAACATATAAAAAAAAATCACTTCCAATTTCAGTTAAAAAAGTGTTCTATCACTAAATTAATTACATAAATTACATAGAATAAAAAAAATGTAGAGGAATAAAATAAAGTAAACAGAGAACTTACTGTATATTTTCAGAGGGGGGGGGGAGTCAAGGTCGAGGGGCGCGCTGGAGGTGATCAGATATGGAGCTTCGCTGCCGGAGGGGAGGCGTGCGCCTGCACCTGCGCTGGCGGTGATAGTGTTTCCGACGTGGTGGATGCTCGCGAATGCTGGGGGTCTTGGGGTGTTCGCTGGTCTCGAACTAGAGGGGTGGGTTTGGGTTTTATATGGGAGAGAGAGAGCGTGCGAGGCGGTGTGGGGTCGGAGGGTGGCTGATGGCGGAGGCGCAGAGGCAGGTGGCAGGTGGGGGTTTAGTGGCGGCACTAGGTCAAAATCGAAGATGAGGAAGGGGCTCGAACGGGATTGGAGAGAAGAGAGAGAGGGTTCGTCTGAGGGGAGGGCGGAGGTGCTGCCTGAGGGGGTGGAGCATCGACGAAGGGCGGCGGCGGTTCCGTCGCTGGTGGAGCGATTTGCCCCCTTCTCTCTTTTTTTTTTCTGAAGAATGAACTCATCGGGGGGGGGGGGGCAGAACGAGATTAAGGGGAAGAAAGGGTTTTTTTATTTTATTTTATTTTTATTATTTAATTATTTTATTTTCTAAAAAGTTGACTTTTACACACGACCTCTAAACGAGACCTACCGCCTGTCGTCCATAGCGTTTTACCCCCATTCCGAAACCAATGGGATATGTATCGTAAGCTGATTCGGCCGTTTCTATCAGTTTCCGTTAAATTTACATTTAAATCACTATATTGAATTTTAAACGTACATTTCAAATTACCGGGGTCACATACTAACCAGAAAAATTCCCGAAGAATATTTTCTAGCTTCGTATTGACGATACGGTCCTAACAAAACTAGTTTCGTCGAATTCTGAGACCGTTGGAAAAATGGCCAATTTCCAGTCGATTAAAATCAACTGAAACTGGTCAAACGCGTTTTCCTTTGCCACGCTCACATATTGATTCAGAAAATTATGAAATTTGGAATCTAGCAATAACTTGACACTGCGGACCCAACAAAACAGGTTTCGTCAGAATCCGAGGTCGTTTGCAAAATGTCCATTTTTAAGGGCCTGAATTCCATAGCGACTATTCAGAATTTTCAACTGGACATATCTTTTGATTCCCGCTATGAAATTATGATTTTTCGGATTCGTTGGAAAGATATCACCAAGTAGATCCTAATGTTTTTGGTTTCACTAAAATCCGGATTGTTTTGCACCCGGTACATTCAATTGAAGTTTGAAATCGAATTATCGAACTACCGCGCCATTTTCAATTCTATTTATAATTATATATAAATATTTATATTCTAACGACGACGTATATAAATATATACGATCGAATTATATTCAAAATAAATTTTCCGTCGATATTATTTAAAATAATTCATTTTAAATAATCAAAACTCGCTAAAATGGCCAAAATAAAATTTTTAAACTGGCCCAGATTTTCGGGTTGTTACACCTAAACTCTGGGTGCCCCTATTTTGACACGGGCAGCTAGTAGTTTTGGTTTTGCAGATTAATATTCACAGGATCCTGGTTTACAGCTGGAATGATATCCGGAAAGCTTTGTATCCGTATATCTCTTCTAGTTGTGTATTGTATTATTTTCCGCTGCTATGTAATTTATTGTAATCTCTGATATTTCTATGTAATATTCATTTATACTCTGTATATTCTTGTAATCTGATGCATTGTTGTAATAGACAATGAAAACTTCTTCCGTCTGCGTTCTTCTATGGCTTGTTCTCGAACTATCCGCTCTTCCCTTCACGGGGAAGTTACGGGTTTTTACAGATTTGAATTCAATCGGCTTTGAAAAATTTTGTTGAGATATTCTGGAAAGTTATTTGTGGCTACCTTGCGTGATTGTTGATGAACCTAGTCTTGTACTTGGCCTTCAATGAATCTGATGAATGTTGGAATAAGTCTATTCCCTGAATTGATTTCGTATATTGTAACATTCCATATATATTGCTGAATATCCTGGAAGAATTTCATTTGTGATTTCTGGAATCAATTAGAGTGATTTTTATTGCCTCTGAACTCTGGTCCTCAATTTGATTATAAGTTCTTTCCTGAAAAAAATGTGATTTGATTTCCAAAAATTAGTTGCCAATTTTAACTCAAGACAAATCCGGAAACACAATATTTCCTTGCCCCACACAATCATTCTGATTTCACTTTTACTCTTTATATCTGCATGCAGAAGTTGAATCACTTATTCGAACCAGATAAATTTTGCCTTTCTTACTGCAATTACATGAGTACTTCATTGCCACTTGTGACTTGACTTGATTATTTCTGTACATCCATTCGTTACACATAAGTATGTGTATATATACACAAATATGTGTGTGTATACATGAATACTACTGGTTCGAGCATCCCTTGTCCACTTGTAGACTTTGTATGTTAGCATTTTCTTGTCCATGCATTTGTCATTTTGTTGTTGCTTGTATGTCCTCAATCTTGTTGTGTTGCCATAACATATTTACCATATTGTTTCATGCTGCACATCCTTGTTTCATACGATAAATCCCATTGACATTATTGAGCTTGAAAATTTCTTCATGCTGGTTTGCAATTTTATTTGTTGTATACTGCATGTAGGCTTGAACATTTGAGATCTTCTTGCATTATAATGAGTTTCCCTGTTCATTTATCATTGTTGTGATGCTTGCTCCATATGTACTTGGCTTGCTTCAACATGCCACTGGCTCGACCATGTTGAAAATTCCAACTGATTTGTATACTTGAGAAATCAGCTGCTTCATTTATATGCTCATGACTGTGCATACTTGAACCTGCCTTTTGCACATATGTGCTCTTGATATTGCTGCATATATACTTTCAAAAGTGTATTTACTTATGCATTAGTGTGTATGCATTTGAGCTTGAATCATTTGACCTTTGCTTTGTCATTTTGAACCTGACTTTGAAACAACTTCATTTTGGTTCGACCATGCATATAAATACAATGGTTGGATTCAGCAATCTTGTTACACTTTCACCTAGACTTTGAACTACTTTGCTTGAAACTAGAGTTGTCTGCATATGCTGCTGTGTAAACTTGTCTCCATGCATATATATATAATTTGTGTGTGTGCCATGTTGTATAAGTTGCCTTGTGTATTGTTGCTTGACCCTTGAAGTTCACCTGAATTGATCGTACTTACTCATGCTATTTGCTTTGGCCATTTATAGTTGCATCATTGTTTTGCCTTGACTTGTTTGTGGCATGTTAACTTGACCCTGGTATGGGTTCTTGGCTATGCTGCACTTTTGAAACTGAATCAAGCTTGACTTTGCACTTTTAGCTTTGATCATGAGTTGCCAACTCGATTCTTTGTTCTATACTGTCTTGAGCTCGACACTGTGTTAATTGTATGTATACATATATGTATATATTCACGTATGTGTGTATATATATATATGTGGCTATTTGAATGACAAACATGAATATTTTTATCATTAGACCACTACACTGTGTTGGGCCTATTCAGAATCAGCTACTGGTTCTGATCAGCAAACCGGTGTAGTGTGTTGAGGCTCATCAGTGTCAGTAAGCACTAGAGTACACAGTCTTTCTTGTGGCATTTACAGTGTATCGCTGTGAATACCATAAGCTTTCTAGACACGGATGGATATATATATATATATGTATATATATATGTATAAAAATCATATCAAGTCATGAAAAATGATGAGAAACACACAAAAAATTATGAGGCAAATAAAATTTTAAAAATAAAATTATATCTGCTAGAATATAAAATATTTCTGTTCCAGATTACCGTGTGCATGTTTGTTCCTGTACAGGTAAGCAGAAGACTGGACTGACTGAAGCTGGCAGAAGACAAGTATGTGTAAGTGTGTCAGTATATGTGTCAATGTGTCAATGTATGTACTGTTGTAGTGAGGAACTGTGTGTACACAAAATTGATATGAAATGTGTTAATGAATTATAGTATATTGTACAAAAAGTGGAGTTATAAATTTGTACTGTTTAAATATTGAAATAAAATATTAAATTTATATAAAATACTTTTTAAATACTTAAATTTGCGTACAATAGTATTCTGTTTAAATATAAATATTATATTCCTGTCTGTGATGTATATATGAAATAGTACAATAATAAACACATTTATAATAATATATATTTGGTTGTTATTATCAAACAAGAATCATATAATTGTTATATACAATAATCTCCCTTTTTTTATGATGACAAACAAATAATAAGATTTTGAATATAATAAATGTGTTTGATAGTGAATTATTGAACTCCCTCTATATGAATGCTCCCCCTATATGTGTGCATGAGTGAAAAGAAAAAAAATTGAATGGAATTTTCAATTTTACAATATTTATATAATATTCACTCATAAATCAAAATCTCAACCCGTTCTCCCCTTTTTGTTATCATCAAAAGGATGTAGAAGTTAAAATAATGATGAAAAATAGACTAAAAATATAATTTCAGCTTAAGAGGAAGAACGATCATCATAAATCTCAATCAGTCAAACAAAAATCATAATATTCTAAGAACTAGAAGCAAATTTCACATTATGGAGAATGATGGATTTACGATGAAATTTATATAAATAGAGAGAGTTAAAAAAAATGAATTCCAATTATTTTCAAAAGAATTTTTATAAAATGAAGCACAAAATCAGAATTGGATTTGGACTATAAATATAAATTCAATTTAAGTGACGCAATCAAATAATCTCAAATCCCAATAAACATCAATCAACAAATCATAATACATCATAAAATATTAACACATTTCACAGATTTAGAAATGGTGTAATAGGATGGTTTTTACACACCAAGGAGAATTTCATATTAATTTCTATTTATAGCAAATTATTTCCTTTTCTCTTCTTTTTATTTAAGAGCACACTGACCACGCATAACCAAAGCTTGGATTTTTAAATGAGGTCAGTCGCCGCTTAAATTATAAGTTATCTCTTAACCATGCATGACCAAAGCTTGGATTTTTATGTGAGGTTAGAGAAACACTTATATATTAATTATATTTATCTTTTTCTTATTCAAAAGAAAAAACTCCTCAGTATATAAAACCAATATGGATGATAGAATATGCGAGGTATGGAAACGGTTTGTGAAATAAATTTCTAAATTAATTATATTCTGGAATATGCTCAACTGTACCTGAATTTTTGAAAATTTTCAATTATCACTAATTCTAAAAAAATAATATAACCAAAATTCCATCACATATATTCCCACTGTTATTCCAAGATTGATTTTTAAAAAAATATTAAACTCTCCACATTAATATAAAATCATGATGGATGGCAGAATGATGATGGATTTAGAAGATGTTCGTGAAATAATTTCTAATTCCAAGATATTATAATGACCATTCAACTATCATGAAAATCTAAATATAATCTCCTATTGTTATGAAATATATTGTAGTCACAACTCATAATGATTTCAAAATCTAATGATAATTTTGATGAATTTTGAATACAGTTCAATTTGGTTATTGATTTCAATTTCTGAATGAATAATAAATAAATAATTTTAAAATTGAAAATCAATTACAAGAGGGATATGGAGAATCTATACAAGATGAGAATCAGAATCTATACCACTTGTTGTCTCTATTAATGAGAGTTTTAACACTACATTGGAGACGAATAAGTATATTTCAGACAACAAAATTTTAATCACAAAGCCCAAGCAGACAAGACTAACAAATCAAGAAAATTAATTCCATCTATTAGAGAAACAAACAAATTTAATCAAATCAAACAATCATTAGAATATTTTCAAAAATGATTTATTTTATCAGAGCAGCAAATCAATGTCAAAGCAGACTTATCTAGAGAATTTTCACATGTATTTCTAACAGTCACAAAAGATGATTCATGACCCAAGATTAAAAATATAGTTTATTTTAAATCATTTGAAGGAATATGAAAATCTCAAGATTCAGTGAATCGGTCACACCAGATTATAAATTTCAAATTCAAGATATATATGTGTGAGATTCAAGAAATCAATAATTTCAAATGATTTCAATCAAACAAATATTCAAATCAAATGATCACGAAACAACAATGAGTTTCAAGACTTGTTTTTCAAAAGAATTTTTCAAATTATTTCTGACAAGAATAAAGGAAATTTTCAGATTATTTACATCAAGCATGAGAGATAATTCATGATCCAAATCTAAAACAATAATTTATTTGAAATCACTTGAATGGATGTAAATTTTGAGATACAATGAATCCACCACACAAGATTAATAATTTCAATTATAAGAGGTGTGTGAGATTCAAAATATCAAGTATTTCAGTTGATTTCAGACAAACAAATTCCAATCAAAATGATCATGAATAAAGATGTATTTCAGGGCGTAACACAATAATTTAAGTCATAAAAATTTCAAATTCAGAAATAATCAAGCCAATCCAAAAATCAACGAAATTAATACAAGTGAAAAATAGCAGTGTGCTGTAATGAATATAACATTTCAAGCCTTTCTAAAATGAATTAGAAGAAGCTAAATAACAACAAAGGTGTGTGAAATTTCATCAAATTTTCATGTCTTCAAAAAAAAAATAGAACTCAAATCAACAGTGTTCAAGATATGACAAGAATACGTCAACACTATTAGGAATTCAAGAATAAAAAATAACCTTCAAAATAATTGTTGAAATTTAGAACTTTAAATTCAAGATCTGGAAATGATTAAAACATCAGAGTTTTATTCAAATGAAGCAAATTTCCAGAAATTCATGAATTCTGCAATTTGAAGTATAAGAAGCACAAAATAAAAAGAATATGGCAGTGTCAATTCAAATAAAAAAATCAGAAGGAAAATAAAAGGGGTAGAAGGAGGAGTAAACAAGGAGAATAAAAACAGTGTATTTTAACAACTATTAGTTTAGAGATCGTACCAGATTTTTAGTGTAAGCAAATGGATCTCTAACTCAACAAATCTTGGCTAAGGAACCATGAATAATTCAATGATATGAAGCAGTTTAAATTAAGTTTCCCTTTTGCAAAGTAGTTCCTTAGCCTCCTCCGGTACCTAACAATTTAGGGGATTGAGTGGTCTAACAAAATTAGTAAAACCACTCACAATTGTATTCATATGTTTTGGTACCCAGACCTGTTTGTACAACAAACCATTAGAATTAACTTTTGTACCCTTAGGAACCCAAATCTGTTTGAATTTAATGAAGCCCATTTTATTTCATTTTGAGATCCAAAATTGTTTAAATGGTTTGTTATAAAACAAATTCTCACACTGGTTGTGGTTTAAAAATCATTTGGAATTTTCAGAGTTTAAATTTCCAAAATGATCCTTTTTAAAACAACTTGAGGAATTTTTAAAATCGCGAGAATTCAGATTTTCAAAAACATTATTTTTCCCCAAACCAAGACCACACTTATTTCCAACAGAAAATTGGTTTTTCAACAACATATTCAAAGATTTTTCTCCATTAGAAAATTTAGACAAAGTTGACTCTACTCGTTGAATTTAGAATATAAGATCACCATTCTCTTTTATTAAATCGGAACAGCGGTTATTAGTGATATTCCTTTCAGCATCATATCGTTTCAAAACCAAATTTTCAGATTCAAGTAATTTAATTCTGGCTTGGGATTCGAAGATCTCAGATTCAAATTGTTTTTTTTTTCAAACTCAAGTTTTTCTTTTTCAAAATCAACATTTATGCTCAGAAACAATTATTTTTCACCTTTAGTTTCTCAGAAAATTTACGTTTGGAATTTTGAATCGTCTTAAGAATATCTAATTCCTTTTGTAAAAAATTGTTTGTACTTTCAAGCTAAATCTTATTCTCTTTTAAGATCTGAATTTCATTTTCAAGCTTTTGAATATTTTTATTGAAATGAACAAGATTGTTTTTCAAATTCAAACAATTTTCACAGTCAAAATTTTCTAATTCCAAGGCATTTTTTAGTTTTGATTCCAAACAATTATTTTTGCTGGCCAACTCAAGATTTTCATATTTCAAATATTTATTTCTCGATGAAGGTTATCAATAGATTTAGTCAAATCAGTACACATAAAAACTAAATTTTCACAAGATAAATTTTTGTCTCATCGTTTGTTGAGTCTCCATCGTCTGATCCATTTGAAATTTTATTTATATGACCTGTTAAGCATAGATCTGAATCTGAGTTGACAGTTGAGGGTTTTAAGCAGTTGTCAGATTTTCCATACACCACGTCAAGAGTTCTCCAGATATCCTGCGCAGTTAAACAATGGGAGATACGGCTATATTGGACATCATCAATATAAGAATATAAAGTATGAATAACATGGGAGTTAAATCCAATATCATTCTTATCTACCCAATTATATCCTTTAATAATAGTATCCCAACTTTTAATATCAACAGAATTTAAATATGACTCAATTTCTGATTTCCAATTAAAAAACCTATACCCTTAAAAATAGTTGGAATGTGACTGGACCGACTCTCAGAAAACTGACAACTAGGATGACCCATGACTCTAGAGTTAATAGAAAATAGCTGCTTTGGTACCAATTGTTGGATCTAGATTAACCCTAGAGGGGGTGAATATGGTCTATTAAAATTTATCGTTGATTTGGGATATTAAAATAATAATTGGAACAGATAGCAGCGGAGAATATAAATGCACAAAGTAAATGACACACAGATATACCCAGCTTCGGCAAAATCCTACCTACTGTTGCATTCCTAAGGTTTCTACTAGGTATTAGAACAGATCCCGCTTACAAGACCATGTAAACTCGCGAACCTCTCGCTCTTATTCTAATCCTACACTCAAAACCATAGACTGATCTATATCCCCTAGATCAGATTTCCCTTAGCTACAAACCCGTAGCCAGTATACCCTAGTTATTACAGACTCTTGTAAATTGCCTAGATTTTACAAACTCTAGAAAACTGAATGATGGTTTACAACATAAATTAAAAATAATACAATGAATAAACAACTAAAAAGTGAAACCCCCTTATTAATTTAATCAAGCCCGACCCATTGTTTATTATCCCATTTGAAAGCCATGCTCCAAATAAAAATGTCGGTCCTATGGAAACCAAAAATTAGGGTTTCTTCTTTTCCCCCAAACAGATCGTGATGGTTGAAATTGATGAGATTGTTCGCTTTTACGGCTTTGATATTTGATGCTACTTGCTCACGATCGAGGGTTAGTTTGGCGATCGAAAAAGCGTGAGTTCTCTGAAGTTGTTCTCCGATATGCTTTTGAATTGTTTGTTGTTTTTCGATACAATTGCCGATAAGGATATAGGTGTTTATATAGGATTATAAAATCGTAATTCCTCTCTGATTTCCATGTATGATTTGGCCTGATTTTGCTCTCGAGTTATTACGTGATTTTGCTTTTTATTTGAATTCAATCAGCTTTGAAAAACTTTGTTGAGATATTCTGGAAAGTTATTTGTGGCTCCCTTGCGTGATTGTTGATGAACCTAGTCTTGTACTTGGCCTTCAATGAATCTGATGAATGTTGGAATAAATTTGTTCCCTGAATTGATTTCTTTTATTATGACATTCCATACATGTTGGTGGATATCTTGGAAGAATTTCATTTGTGATTTCTAGAATCAATTAGAGTAATTTTTATTGCCTCTGAACTCTGGTCTTCAATTTGATTATAAGTTCTTTCCTGAAAAAAATGTGATTTGATTTCCAAAAATCAGTTGCCAATTTTAACTCAAGACAAATCTGGAAACACAATATTTCCTTGCCCCACACAATCATTCTGATTTCACTTTTACTCTTTATATCCGCATGCAGAAGTTGAATCACTTATTCAAACCAAAGAAATTTTGCCTTTCTTACTGCAATTACATGAGCACTGCATTGCCACTTGTGACTTAACTTGATTATTTCTCTACATCCATTTGTTACACATAAGTATGTGTATGTATACACAAATATGTGTGTGTATACATTAATACTACCTGTTTGAGCATCCCTTGTCCACTGGTATACTTTATATGTTAGCATATGCTTGTCCATGAATTTGTCAATTTGCTGTTGCTTGTATGTCCTCAAACCTGTTGTGTTTCCATAATATATTTACCATATTGTTTCATGATGCACATCCCTGTTTCATATGATAAACCCAGTTGACATTATTGAGCTTGAAAATTTCTTCACGCTTGTTTGCAATTCTATTTGTTGCATACTACATGTAGGCTTGGCCATTTGAGATCTTCTTGCATTATAATGAGTTTCCCTGTTCATTTATCATTGCTGTGATGCTTGCTCCATTTCCACTTGGCTTGCATCATCATGCCACTGGCTCGACCATGTTGAAAATTTCAACTGATTTGTATACTTGAGAAAATTGGCTGCTTCATTTATATGTTCATGACTATGCATACTTGAACTTGCCTTTTGCACATATGTATTCTTGATATTGTTGCATATATACTTTCAAAAGTGTATTTACTTATGCATTTGTATGTATGAATTTGAGCTTGAATCATTTGATCTTTTCTTCGTCACTGTGAACCTGATTTTGAAACAACTTCATTTTGGTTCGACCATGCATATATATACATATGGTTGGATTCGGCAATCTTGTTACACTTTCACCTAGACTTCGAACTACTTTGCTTGAAACTCAAGTTGTCTGCATATGCTGTTGTGTACACTTGTCTCCATGCATATATATATATATATATATATATATATATATATATATATATATATTATGTGTGTGTGCGCAATATTGTATAAGCTGCCTTGTGTATTGTTGCTTGACCCTTGAAGTTCACCTGAGTTGATCATACTTGTTCATGCTGTTTTCTTTGGCCATTTATAGTTGCATCATTGTTTTTCCTTGACTTGTTTGTGGCATGTTAACTTGACTCTGATATGGGTTCTTTGCTATTCTACACTTTTAAAACTGAATCATGCTTGACTTTGCACTTTTAGCTTTGATCATGAGTTGCCAACTCGATGCTTTGTTCTACACTGTCTTGAGCTCGACACTATGTTGACTGCATGTATACATATATGTTTATATACACATATGTGTGTGTACATATAAATATGTGTGTGTGTGCGGCTATTTGAATGACAGACATGAATATTTTTATCAGCAGACAGCTACACTATGTTGGGGCTATTTAGAATCAGCTACTAGTTCTGATTAGCAAACCGGTGTAGTGTGTTGAGGCTGATTAGTGTCAGTGAGAATTAGAGTATACAGTCTTCCTTGTGGTATTTACCATGTATCACTGTGAATTTCACAAGCGGTCTAGACACAGATGGATATAAATATATATATAAATCAGATCAAGTCATGAAAAATGATGAGAAACACACCAAAAATTCTGAGGCAAATAAAATTTAAAAAATTAAATTATATTTGCTATAACATAAAATGTTTCTGTTCCAGATTACTATGTGTGTGTGTTCCTGTAAAAGGTAAGCAGAAAACTGGATTGACTGAAGTTGGCAGAAGACAAGTATGTGTCAGTGTATGTGTCAATGTATGTATGTATCTGTATAACTGAGTGAATGAGTGTTGTAGTAAGGAACTGTGTGTATACAAAATTGATATGAAATGTGTTAATGAATTATAGTGTGTTGTACAAATAGGGGAGTTATAAATTTGCACTGTTTAAATATTGAAATAAAATATTGTATTTAAATAAAATACTGTTTGAATATTCAAATTCGCGTACAGTAGTATTCTGTTTAAATATAAATATTATATTCCTGTATGTGATGTATATATGAAATAGTACAATAACAAACACATTTATAATAATATATATTTGGTTGTTATCATCAAACAAAAATCATGTAATTTTTATACACAACAACGTTATATACAACAATCAGTAGCGAGAAGTCCTTGCAAATTCGTAAGTCTCAATCACGACCGAATCACAATTTAAAAACCTCTGGTAGTTAGCCAGAGAAATTCAACCAGCGATCCTTCCACTTATAAAGATCCACGGTCTTCAATTTGCTTTATCTTCTATCTTCAATGTTACGTATTTGTTGGTCGGAATGGTTTTCAAATATAAATTTGATCCTGGTCTTTCCATACCAACAATCGTTAGCCATATTTTTATAGTCGGTTATTTAACTATTAAAATAAAACAACCATTCATCCATAAAAGAAAAATGAATTCATTGATTCAATACTCAGCAAAATTTTGCCTCTTTAATTAACCATCGGTTAATTAAAACTTCTAAATTCTTTCAATATTTAGAATACAGCTTTTACTTCTTCTTGAAACATAAGAATATTCTCAAAACCATTTTATTCAATTTAAAACCGGGTCTTAAAAACTCATTTATTCTGATAACGTATTTTATAAAACTACCCATTGCTATCGAACCTGACCATTCCTTAGTTAACAATGAAGCCAATTAAGTTGGGGTATAATTACCTCTCAGACCTTAATTGAACAACATTATTAACTTCGAAATAGACAAAGTTCAACTTTGAATACCAGTTCACCCTTGTAACTCTCGGGTTCAAATTAAAATCCACTACTTAAACTTTAACTTATATTTTCATTAATATAAGCGCTTAACATTTCATTTAACAACATGTAGGATCTTATGACTCCATAAATTTTCATTTAGGAACTAAACCATTTTAATTTCCATCCATTCACGATTCCATTAATGACACTCATTTAATCACATTATATATATATATATATATATATATATTTGCACGTAACATTTTTAAAAAACATTCGTTATTTATAGGAAATCCTTTAATTTCCTTTAACCCATTTCCCCTATACTTACGATTGCTCTAACTCATTTCAATTCTTTAAAATCTTATAAATTCCATTTACGCTATTTTGAATGTCCAAAATACTTAAATTCACTTATACGTTAAGTTATAAATCACCTGGTCATTTATGTAATCAAAATATACTGAAATTTGCATTTATTTAAAAACTAAATGTTTATAAACGTAATTAAACTTTGATATTTTATTTTCAAATAAAAAATCATATTTCAAAACTATATATGAATATAACTTTGAAAGTGCTCAAAATCAATTCAACATTGATTCCAAAAATCTTCAATTTATCAACGGTACTTAGAGAGGCCAATGTCTACTAAAGTACTAAACCGTGAAATATTAACAATTTCACCTCAATATATAATGATAACAGTTCATATAATAATATATTTGAGGAATCCGGTTGGATCCCTCCAACCTGTCCTTCCCTACATCAAAATGGTTATCTAAATTTCAATATGACAATATATTTATTTTCACAATAAACGGAATAAAAAGTTTAACAAATAACAATCAATAGCATCCATTCAAGCATCCAATTATTTATTAAATCCGTTTATATTATTATAAACGTAACCAGTAAGGTAAGTTACCTCATTTTGAATATAATCGTTAAAATAACGATTTAGTTCAATTAAATTAAACAATGCTTAATTTAATCAACGAATCTTTAAAATATTCAACATCCATGTAAACAATCATCTAATTACCAATGATTAGCAAACATTGCACATAAAATAAAAACCCGGTTTACATAAAATATAAATGGGATAAACTGAGTGATTTGAACTCACTTTGGTTTAATTCGTCGATTAAAACGGTTCATTTTGATTAAATTAAACATATGTTTAACTTAATCAAAATGTACAACTCTTCCAACTCCGTCCAATTCAACTCCAGAATTGTGTGCTTTTTAATATGGTTCCAACGATTCTAGATGAAATATATATACATATTACACACATTGGTTTAATTAAATAATTTAAATTATTTTGTTCCTTAATTATCATTTAATTTAACTTAATTATAATGTTTAACATATATATAATAGGCTCAAATCTCTTTGCTTAAATTAATTTCGTAGACTTATTTTTACTCACGTTTGCCTTATATGAATCATTTCCCTCTCGTTACTTCATCCTGTCTGCCTCTATGTTTGTTTCCTCCAAACGTATGCCCCTTACCTTTGATAATTCGCTCTGCCCAATTACCTTGATAAACATCAACAGGCTCAACTAAATTTCCCTTCTTCTCCTTTTTTAATTTTCATTTAAAGCCCGAAGGCCCAGGCCATCTCCAAGCCCACATCTCCCTCTTATTTTCTTTTTCTTCTCGCAAGACCTCCTGAAGCTTCCAACTTTATATCTACAACTCCCTATTTCGAAATACAAAGACACATTGCCTCCCATTCTCGTGCATACGTCCTCTACTTCCACATGTATTTATTCTCACTTTCTGCTTTGAAATTTCCCTATACTCATGTTAGTCTACACGTTTAGACAGAGCACCACCATGCCCTATTTTTTCACGCTATTCTCCCATGACATTCACGCAAAAAGATCATAGCACCTACTGTGTCTTCCTTCTTCCCAGCATGCTTCTTCTCTACCTGATTTCTTCTTTTCTCCCCCGCTACAACTCTTCACTGGCTCGTCGTTGGCCATGCAACCTCCTTCATGTATTCCTTCTTCCCCTGATGCTTCTCTTTTCCCAGCAATTTCCTTCCCACGAAAAAAAGGTCTGCTTCCTCATCACGAACCATTCGTGCATCCGCTACCCCATGCTGCTGTCCACCCCTCCTCTCCGGCTCGACCTCCATCTACCCGAGACCGATCACGTTGCCTAGTAAATCTCCATCCCAGTCCATTAGTGTGCATGCTGCCACTACCACCGGAACATCGTCACCACGTCAGCTGTCATCCCACCCTGTCTGTCACCCAACTCGCAACTCAAGTTCCTACCATGCATGCCTCGTTTATGCTTAAATAGATCATCTCCAGCTAGCTTTTCGTTTTTATTTTGTTTGGAAATGGGTGTTCAGTTTCATCTTCATACATGGGAAAGAAATGCAGTCTGGCGTTTTATTTTATTTATGTAAGGAAGATTTGATTTTTCCAGTGGAAGGGAGGAGTTTTTTCTAGTACTGGGATGGAAATTTGGTTTTTGTTTGTAACGAGGATGCTGGGTTTCAAAATACAGGGAAGAAAAAAATGGAATGGAAACGAAGCAGCCAATACACATATATAGAAGAAGATATGGAGAGGATAGGAATAGCGCAACATCATTGGGTACATTTAGGTCTGCTTAGGCATAAAAATATAGGTCTGCTCAAATTTCCTTTTCGTGTAAGTTTTGCTTTTGTTGGTCGGCTGGAAAGATTTCTGCTTATGCGATTGGAAGATTAGATTTGCGAAAAAAATCAGATAGGCGCTAGGTTATATATCTGCATAGGCTTGTCAGTTGAAGAGAAAGCACATATATAGGTTGTAGAATATTTAAGTTGGTCGTGTGTACGTTTTTAACTAGGGTAGGTACTATTTGGTTTTTAATGGTTACTGCTATTTACGCTACTGTTAAATATACACATCGCTAAATACCAACTCCAAATTCATCGAAAATAAATACACTGCTATGTCTCGATGTTTCGGTCCCAATGAAACTAATTTCGTTGAAAACGGACCCCGTTTGCAAAAGTGATGTATTTTAATTTCAATTCTATTCATCGGTTCACTTTTAAATTTTGCATACCGAAAAAACAACTCTGTTTGGCTTTAAACTAGATATTTAGCCATAACTAGCTATAAGTGTTCCAATAAAACTTGTTTCATCAAAAACGGAGATCGTTTGAAAAATAATCATTTATGAGGCCTATATAGTATCGATAAAATATAATTAAATCCAAAACAATTCAATAATAAATTACTTTCATCGTATATCCCCAAATGAAACTTTATACAGCTTTGAAATAGACCAATACAGATTTATAACTCGATATTATATAATTTAGGTTAAACGAAATTCAAATTATTCAGAAATTCCTTTATATTTATTTATTAAACATTAATTTATAATCGATTTTCATAGCGACTATTAAAAAATTTGATTTGAACATATCTAAACATCTATACTGTGAAATCTCAATTTTTCTCTGTTATTAGAAAAATATAATCAAATAGGTTAAAGCGGTTCTTGTTTCACAGAAATCCGACTTATATCGGATCTTGTATATTCAATTTAAGTTCAAATCATAAATTACAAACTACCGTGACATTTCGAGTTCGTTTTATAATTAAAATTATATATAAAAAATTATACATTCGAATTTTTGTTATATAAACAAACTATATATATTTTAATTCTACATATGCTCCAAATCAATACTTAAAACAGATTTAAATATCCGTAATTACATTCAGAAAATCGGGGACGTTACAGAAAGAACACATAAGAATTTTATACTAGTTTGAAGTTACCCTATATCTAGTCCTACATAATTCTAGGTTATGTAGATTTCTTTTCGAACAATATCTAATCGTACAATCCTCGATTTCAAGGGCTACGAGGTTCACCCCCAACCGCTTCCAAGCATAGGGCGCTTTCTTTATTTAACCAAGCTATAGGATCACCTAATTGATTTATAGGCTGTAATCACACCTAGCTGATTTGAACGGGCTACAACTGCACCTTTTCAATATCAATTTGGAAGAAAGACTCGATAGAACTTTGATTTTATGATCTTTGATTACGAATACTCCTATAACTCAGAATAACACTTGGGTCTTTGAGTGAAAGTGATAGAGAATCAAACTAAAATAGATTTTGTTTGGTTCTCTTTAAATTTTGGCAGAGTTTGATTACGAAAACTTGAAGTAAAGAGTATAAATGGAGAGAAGAAAACAAGAGAAGAAGATAATGAAAACTTGGTTAAAAAAATCAAATTTGGATAGGTATTTATAGGGAATGAAAAAGTCATGTCTCTTCAGGAAATTTTTTAAACAAATAGACACTTCTTTTGAAATTTTGATTTTTAGACGTAACGGTTATGATTTTGACATGTGGGGTAGTCAATGTTGACATGCCCCTTATAATTTTGAAATTTAAATTTTTGAAAATTATGGAAATAACGTTTAATTCTGGAGTTTAAATAAACCGTTTTCTTATATGTTAAAGTAGTATAATGAAGTAAGAATATAAATTAAAAACATATATTTATAACTAATAAAAGTGATATCGAAACTTAATATAAAACTATAAATATGAGAAACTTAAAAATTAAGATATAAAAATATAAATATGAATATAAGGAAATAAGAATATTAAAACTTAAGTAAACATATATATATAACTAAAATATAAAATCTAAAATATTTAAATCAGGAGTTAGATTAAAATTTAATAAATAATTAAAATAACTAGGAGTGTTATATATATATATATATATATATATATATATATATATATATATATATATAAGAAAGCAATTTTGGAAATCATTTGAAAATAGCGTGACTTCAGTTATGTAATTTTTTGTGTTTGTTTAAGCACTATGTCATATTAGCTCCCTACATGGAGTTTTGTGGTCAAATTTGTAATCTAGGTAATTTAATCTAGCTCCAACTCTGTAAACTAGTATAATTTCAATGGTCGGTCCACCTTAAAAACCAGTTGTAGTAGATTGGTTGTCTCCCAGTCACATGTTCTTATTTGTAATTATTATTTGTTATAATAAGTGTTACAGACCACTATAAAAATTGGTCGGCTTTGCCAAAAAAAAGAAAATAGAAGAATTTTTGAAATATTATAAGATAGAGTTGGTAAGAAAATTAGAATAAAGATTTTAGTGCTATTATAGAGTTTGAATAAAAATTCTAGACTTTATTATTTATCCTGATTTCTTGAACTCTTGAACTTTTGTGGCTCATGTGTCTTCAATCTTGAATTCTTCTTCTTTATGATTATGAATCTTTAAACTATACAATCTTAAAAATCAATACATGCATTAGATACCTATATACATCTAACACTCCGTAATTTTAACAACACTAAAGGTAATAAATTAAAGAATAATTAAATAAATATTCAGAATTAAGGGAAAAAGACTATGTCATTGCGTTCGTCTTAGAATTCTGCTTAAGATAGAAACCAAGTTTGCGTAAAAAGGACAATGTATGAAGAAGATATTAAGGTTTGAAGTTTGTATACGCATAAGATATATATATATATATATGCACATAACAAGTCAAAACCGTTCAAATCACAGTGAGTCTACATTATTTTTAGATCCAAATACTTAAAAGTTAATCTTGACATGACTATAAATTGGATCTAAGCCTATGACTATTTGAATCATATCAGATCTGCTATAACCTATGTATCTAAGTTATTCTGACATGACTATGAACTAGATCTAAGCCTATAACTATTTATCATGTCATATCTGCCAATGTTTGTTAATCTAATTCATTATTTAAATCTCATCATGCTTGTTTATGATGTCCTTGTTATGTTAGAATCAATTCTACTGTCACATGTTCATCAAACTTGTTCCTATATTCCTATCTTGTCACTATGCCCAACTTTGTCACTGTATGCTTATTAGTTGCTATGCCTATTCCTGCCATCATATGTCAATCTTGTTATTATGTTTAATTCTGTTTGTAGGATCAAAATTAACCCTAAACGGGGGGTGAATAGGGTTTATTGCAAATTAAATGAATTTAAAATAAAATATCACAGAAAAATTGCAGAAAGAAAATCACACACAAAAGATACCCAGCTTCGGCAAAACTGTGCCTACTTCTGCATTCAAGGTTTCTAGTATGAATTATAAACAATCTCTTCACTTACAGACTCTTGTAAACTCGCGACCTTCGCTCCCGACTTTTTAAACCCTACGCTCAAGACCTTGACACAACTCGATCCGTCAAGTTGTGATTTTTCTAACTACAGACACTAGTAGTTATCGACTCTAAAAAATAAAAATTTAATTTTAAAACAAGTAAAACAAAAGGAAATAAAAACCCTCGGAGTTAAAGTTACGGGTTATCCCCTTTTTTTAAATTAAAATATAGTTGGCCTCTTTTCAATTAGGTTTGACCAGTTCTCTTTTCTTCTGAGAATTGAAAATGGCGGCGCTAGGGTTTCTGCTATCCTCCCAAATCAATTCGTGATTGATGGATTTTTCTCTGGAATTCCTCTACAGACTCGACTCCTTTGAATCACCTCTTCTTCAATCGATTTCTCTTGGGATCGCGAAAGAAATCCTTTGTGAGTTCTCTAAATGAAAAATGATTTCTCTGAATTATTGTTGGTTGATTTCGATTTTCTTATCCTTGATGCCAATGATGATTGTGTATTTATAGGGTTTTTAAACCTTAGAATATCTGATTCTAGACAATTCATGGGCTTTGAATTGTTCTTATGACTTGGGTATCTGATTTGAATTTGTCTTCTGAGATTTATTTGATTTAAAACTCAGCCGTATATTTTATATGATTGGAGAAAATCTCGGTGACTTTTAAAAGCTTTGATTTGGTCTTTTTTTGAAAAAAAAATCCTGTGAATTTTGCTCTGCCTTGAACCATTGATTTGCTGCTTAACGTTATGTGGTATACTTCTACTTGTGATATCCCACACTTTTGGGTTCATATCCCTGAGATGCCTTTTGCTTGTTTTTGGTGTGTTCTTGTTCAGATTCCTATATACTATTGCTCCAAATGCTTTGCCAACTGTGTATACATACATGTGTTAATGACCATTTATCTGGCTTGCTGATATATATATAGTTCTTCACTGTTGCCATTATTAAACCTTTTACTTGCTCCACTATGCTACTTGAAATTTACTTGTGCCATGATTGTGAAGTTGCGCCATTTTTGGTACTGATGCACTGTTTTGTGCATTACACAAGCTTGGATAATTCGGCCTTGCTAAATTTCTTATTTGTAGAACCAAACACTTGCTCAAAAACTGATTTCTAAAGCATATGACATAACAAATGTATAGTTGAGAAACCGCCCTTGTTAATGAATTTGTTGAACCATGTTGACCTCACTTGAACCTGAACTATCTTGTTTGTTGACTTGAAATGAGCTGCTGACTTTACATTGGGTTTGCACCCTTACTTGATTTGAACCAGAACTGTCTTTGATACTCCTTATGCTTGTGTACTCAACCTTGTAGCTCCACTTGAATTATGTTGTGTTTGTATTCATATATACACTCCACACATGCCATTTGTTATTGAGATTGCTTGAAAACTAAATTGGCATGAACTTGTAGTCTTCACTGTACTTACTCATGTGTCCACATGCTTTGTGAACCCTACTGTCTTGTGTTTATATTGTTGCCTCAGCCACTTTTGTGCTGTGTACAACATTGATACATATGTTGCCTATCTTAAGTGTAATGGCGCGTTTTGTTAGCTGTCGAATAATTAATTTATTTAATTATTTATATATCGATTTGGCGATATCGATAACTTAAAGTAAAACGTTCGAACTTATAATTTATAATTATAATTAAAACGAACCTGAAACGTCGTGGCAGTTCGCAATTTGGCGATTTGAACTTCAACTGAATGTACATGATTCATTTTAAGCCGGATTTCTGTGAAACGAGAAACGTGTGGAGCTGATGGAGTATATCTTTCTAGTGGAAGAGAAAAATCGGGATTTCGTCGTATAGATTTTGAGATATGTCCAAATCAAATTTAAAAATAGTCGCTATGAAATCGTTTATCGATCGTAACGGTTTATTCGATATAACTAGTTATCAGATTCGAATTTGAACAAGGTTCTTTTGGGAAGTAGTGATAATTTAATTTTTAGAATTTTATGGTAATTTTTAATTAATTTAATAAGCGACTTTTTATTTGAAGTATTTCACACCTTGAAATCAACATTTTGAAGGTTCAAAATATGAGTCCATCTACCGGTATTATTATATTTTTGGGATCGTGGTACGTTGCTCGACACGACGGCATACTTATTTCTGTCTGTAGTAGTCAGACGTGAATGAAATCTTGTGTAAGACGGTGTACTAAAAACTCTAAACAAATATATGATACCCATTCCTTTCAGTGGTTCTCTCTCAACCACAGTTCTCAAATAGAACGTGGAGACCGATCCTCTCTGTATCCAAAGAAAATATCCAAAGAATCCCCTATATAATAACGTTAATTCTCCTCAAGCCTAACTCCTAAATCAAATTTCCGCCGCACTCTCTTTCCTTCAGGAAAACGTGAAATATCCATTCAAAGAAATTGAAAACAAATTCCTAACAATTCAAACAAAAATCCGAAGCTCCTCAAACATATAATTTCGAGCTCCTGGGATGGTGTTCTTCTCTCTCGTACGGGTTTCGTTGGGTGCGATTTTCTGTTGCTGGTGTTCCTCTTTGAACAGCAAAGCTAGGGCATATATTGGTCGGAGATTGGAAGGGGAATGAGGCGAAGGGGCGGACGGCGTTTGTTTTTGGGATCGAGGCGAGGGTGTCGCATGAGTTCGGGGTCAGTTCGACATCAAAGGTGTCGATGTCTGTAGGGTTGTGTGAGTGAAGGTCTAGAGAACGCGATCTGCAGTATTGATGCGAGCTGGGTAGTGCGGCTCTGTCGAAGGAGGGTGGTGTGACTCTGTCGAATGAGGAGTCAGGTGAACAGCTCTGTCAAACTTTGGTGTTCACTGTACAGTGTAGTGCGAACTGAAATACGTGGTTGAACAGTTGAAGTCGGGTTTTGTTTGGAGATGTCGAGTTGATCATTTTATATATGAATATACAGAGGAAAACAAAATAGAGTTTTTGGTATGATTGGGTTATCCAATAGTGAAGGAACGAAGGAGTTGGGATTGTAGTTTTGGGAGGAAATGGCTGTGTCCTTGTTGCGTGGAGTTCGGGTATTCTAATTGAGGAAGGAGGAGTAGAAATGGGTCGAATTTGTTGGTCAGCCCAATGATTTGTCACAATGAAAAATGTCAAATGGATTGTGCCGGACGTTTAAGTGATGGTGGATTTGCAGGGACCAGCATGGAGAAGTGTTCAAATGAAACAAGGAGTGAGTTTTGTTTCTAAAAAAGTGGAAATGGTGATCGAACCAAATACAGAAGATGGAATCTTTTTGGACTGAACTCAGTGAAACAACTAACGTTGGAAGCATGTCAGAAATTTCTACGAATACAAATTGGTTTGGAGCGATTTAGTGACCGTTGGAATTTATGGAAAAGGAAAATGCCAGAATTGAACTATTGGCAGTTTATCATTATTTAACGATAAACGAACAAGGTGAGTAAAACTCACTAACTCTGAACAGTTTATAATTTCATGTTGTATTGTTAGAACTGTTAAAATTGTCTGTTTGACTGTGTGTTGATTGTTTGATTGAACTGCTAGTCAGTTAGTTAAATTTCTATATTGATTCTGTTTAACAGAATATATCATATGGAACTGAAAGTGATGTTATCTATATTGTCTAACATCTGTGATGCAGGGAAACAGGTTGGAGGAATCCGACTGGATTCCTCAACAGTTATTTTATTGTTTCCATATATTGTTATATGATGTGATATAAAATCTGTGGGCGATTATATGTGCGTGGACGATATTGAACATCGTGATTTGATATGATTGAATACCATAACATACCGAAATGTTGATAAGGGGATTTTCAATGTTTATATTGAAAATGAATCTTATTTATAAAATCGATAGGATTTTATAAAAGGAAAACATTTATTTAATTAGAAAATAAATAAATGAAAAAGGAGACATTTATTTAGAAAATAAATGAAATAAAATAGAAACATTTATTTAGAAAATAAATGAATTAGAATATAAAGGAATATTTATTTTAGGAAATAAATAAAGGAACATTTATTTAGATTTTAAATAAATGGAATAAAGGAATATTTATTTAGGGAATAAATAAAGGAACACTTGTTCGGAAAATAAATAGAATTATACAAGGATAGATTTAAACACGTGCTTCGCACACGGTATAACACGATATGGATTTAAATGAGATATTAAATAGGAAATCTGTTTTAAACAGATAAATTGAAGTAGATTAATTTATAAATAATGTTTTATAAATTAAATAAATTATTTATCGTTGATAAATGGAATATATATAAGTCTGGACTTATATAGAGAAGTAGAAACGTTATTAAAAGGACATTTATAAAGTGAAGAACCGTTACTAAAAGTAAATCTTTATAAATGTATAAACGTTGTAAAAAGTAAATCTTTATAAATGGATAAACGTTGTAAAAAGGAAATCTTTTGAAATGAATAAACGTTATAAAAAGGAGTTAATCGAATTTAGTTATTCGAAATGAGTTATTCGAATTAGATATTTGAATAGAGTTAAACACAGTAGAGTGATTCGAATTACTTATTCGAATAGAGTTAAACACGTAAGAGTTAATTGAATATTAGTTATTCAATTTGAGTTAATCGAATTTAGTTATTCGAGAAGAGTTAAATCGAATTTAGTTATTCGAAAGGAGTTAATCAATTTGAGTTAAGTTAATCGATTTGAATTAAGTTGAATCGAAATGGAGTAAATCGATTAGAATTAAGTTAATCGAGTTAGAGTAAATCGAATATTAGTTATTCGAAGGTAAGTTATTCGAATTAGTTATTCGAAGGAGTTAATCAATTAAGTTATTCGAATGAGTTATTCGAAGGAGTAAATCAAATTAAGTTAATCGATTAGAGTTGAGTTAATCGATTTGGGTTAAGTTAAGTTATCGAATTGAGATAATCGAGTTAAGAAAATCAAGTTGAGTTAATCGAATAAGTTATTCGATAAGAGTAAATCCATTTAAGTTAAATCGGATGTTAGTTATTCGATAAGAATTGACACATTTAAGAAAATCGAATATTTGTTATTCGATAAGAGTTAATGAAATAGAGCCAACCAAGAAGAGTTATTCGAATATTAGTTATTCGATAGGAGTTAATCGAAATAGAGTTTATCGAATATCAGTATTAAAAAGGGAGAGTTAATCGAATAGAGATTACTCGAAAGAGAGTTATACGTCGAATTCGATTATAGCGAATTCGGGAAAGTACTATTTACTTTCCAGGGTTTAAATCAAGATTTAGTTATTGATTTAGAAATTAGGTGTCTGTTAAATTATTCGAGTTAGGAAATAAATTTATAATTTAGGTTAGATATTTTAGGGGTAGGAATTATAACGTTATAGTTATAATCAAACGTTGTCATATAATAAATGGATTCGTAACCTGAATCCGAGAATTTGCGTAAACAGATGATTGTAAAAAGTGAGTGATGAGCTTCATCTATTTCACAGTAAAGGACGTTGTTCAATTAAGGTCTGCGAGGTAATTATACCCCAACTTGATTGACTTCAGAATTGACAAAGGAATAGTTGTGGTTCGATAGAAAATTTGATTTGAAATATAGTTAAGTAATAAGCGATTAATGGATTAAGCGTAACGATGTTTTATACAACGTTCTTTTGAAATCCGTAAATGAGTTTTGGGAACGTTTTCCAAAGATAATCAGATATGTTATCTAAACATAGAAAATGAAATGTTTTCATGATAAGAAATTAAGAAATAGAGTTAAGCAAATTTAGAAACTGACTGGAGATTAGTTAAGTTGAACGGTGTCCTAAGTGACGATCAAATGTTGGTTTCAACCTTCGGGATTTATACTTAGGAGTTGTTCTCTTAGTGGTTTACCGTTCGGGACTGATAGTTGTGAAATAATAGTGATGCGTAAATAAGCTATGGAAATGTTTTCCAATGATTAATAACATATATTTTCTAAATATATGAAATAAGGAAATATGAACATATGATGATTGATCGATCGAATTTCCATTTGGAAATAAGATCGTTGTTTGTACACCGACATGTTTTCATTTGATAGTTGAATCACAGACTATCAAAGTTTTGACCATATTTACGTTGTAAATATGGAGAGACCGGTTGGATTATTATCCGAAGAACCACTCCGTATTAGCATAAGCGTTGCGAATCAAGTACGCTGAAGATAATTGAAGACGGAGTGAAGTGCAAGGGCTATTGTGAAAAGCCTAGGTAGGATGGATTCACTGAATAGTGCCTTCGGTTTATTCAGTCCCAGAACAACGTATATGGACGAGTGTCTGACAAAGTATTCTTAACGAATCATATATGTTGATCTCTTTAAATGTATTACGTTGGTGGCGGAGAAATTCGTTTCTCTTAGCTTTTATACTCGTGATGCCTTGAGAAATCGATAATGATTTGGCGGGTATGACGATGTGGCATTCAAAGTAATTGAAGAAATAATCTGTCAAAGTGATAAACGTGACCTCAAACCTCACAACCGGGAAATAACAGAAGTTGGGCTAGGCAGCATGGCTAGTTGGGCCATACCCAAGCAGGGTGTATTATCACCATCTAGAGAATATTCAGTTGTACTTCTTTATAATCTATTTCAATGCTCTCCCTTATCGGGAAGGATGGTTGCTGATCCCAACCATCGGTGATAATATATTCGTTACACTCAAGCTAAATGAGTGGACGGTCATGTGTGGCCGGGTTGCAAGACGTTCTTGTTGAACCCTAGTGTATCTCCTCTAGAGTACACTGATCGGAAGGTTCTCTCATACCTTGTCTGTTGGAATCCAATCTCCAATAAGCGCTCACGGTTTTATTTGTATACTATGTATGTGGAACGTGAGATGCAAGCGTTCTGCTAGATTGTTATCTATTTGTATTTAGACATTATTATAATATCAGAAAGATATCCTTTATTTAATCAAGTGTCGGAGTTTTATTCACACCAGTCCCATGACTGACCCGGAGTTTATTTTGTTTGTTTTCCCTAAACTCTTGGGTGCCTAAATTTGTACGGGCAGTCAAGTAGTCGGGATTTTACAGATACACTTGGAGAGCTTGGAGCAGGAGGCTTCAGGATTATAGCTATTATTATTCCGCTGTGTTGTTAAGTGTTGTACTTTGAAATGGTATGTATATACGAGTACTGATTTGTATTTCAAAGTTATGTTATATTTTATTCGTTCCGCTGTGAGATTCGTGTTTACTCTGATGATGTAAGTTCTTCTTCTTCTTCTATTCTATTAGTTCTATCTTTTCTTCCTCACCCTCTGCTTTCTTTCACTAACGTCTTGGAATTTTCGACTCTCGAGGAGTCGAAAATTTCCAGCCGTTACAGTTGGTATCAGAGCTTAGGTTAAGATTTACCTTGGCTCTATGGCGTAATTCAGTAGAGATAGGATTAGTAATATCCTAGACTGAATTTGAATGTATATATACGAGTGCGTATTTGTTAATATAAAGTGATTTATATTATGGAGACTCGTTGGTTGAGTGGCTTATGAATTCTGGTCGATCAGTTTGGTCCACTGTATCGATAAGGGTTACTAAACACTCGAATACGATGAACCGTCATGGTATGTTTTGGAAGAGGGTAAATGAAGTAATTTTACCCGAAATATATTTGGTTATAAGAAAAATATATTGAAATTACAATATGTATTGGATGTGTTGGTTGTTATTATAATCGAATTAGAAAAAAAAAGGTGAAATGATTATAAATAACTAATCAGAATTCATATAAGAAAATATATGAAATAAGATGAATTAAATCTGAATTTAAATCATATTTGGAAATAAAATAAGGAAATTTTAAGTTCCTGGGAGATTTTGAAAATGTTTTTCAAATTGAAAATGATATAGTATTGAACTCACTTCGATAGCTGGAAAATAGATTCTGATGATGAATCTAGACATCATCAGTGTTCATTTTCGAGTTCTAAGTGACGGATTACTACCAAAGGTTTTGTTTTTGAATTGTTTTGAGAAAACAAGTTGTTTAAAAATTCAAGGGTTTTGAATTGGCATTATGATTTCAAATTTATTTGAAAGAAACCCAGGAACTTAAGTTCTGGAATTAAAATTTAACTAATGAAGTTAAATAAAATGAGATGGTAAAAATAAATTGAAATTTAACTTGAACCGAGTTAAATAAAATTGAATTGGATTAGAGATAATCTAGAATGGAACCAAATTGATAAGTCAATAATTTGGAATTTGATATTAGAGTTCGAATGAAATTCGATTTGGATTTGAGGATATGAACTGATTGGAGATCAATTAGAATGGATAACATTGGTATATGTTGAAGTGGTAGCAGATGCAAGGGGTAGAGTTAAATGCCCGACAAAAAGGTACAAGTTTATATCATATATGAGTTTGGATTTTATGAGCCGAATTGGCAAGCCGCTTGGCTATTTTGATTTCTTTTTGGATTGGAGGAGGCCTAGAGAGGCGAGTTGTAGTTTGACGTATTGAGCCGTACAAAGGAGGTTATGGCGAAATTTTTCGAAAATTTAAGGTGTTAGAAATTTTTTAGAATTTTTGAAAATTTTAGTTGGTCGGAAATGAATTAATAAATTAATTAAAATTAAATGGGTCCAGTCGAAACTAAAATTTAGAGGTAAACAAAAAAAGATTTTTAAATCTAATTAGTAGAGTTAGTAGCATTTTTCTAACTTAGCAATTTCGAGGACAAAATTATTTTAAGGGGGGAAGTCTGTAATGGCGCGTTTTGTTAGCTGTCGAATAATTAATTTATTTAATTATTTATATATCGATTTGGCGATATCGATAACTTAAAGTAAAACGTTCGAACTTATAATTTATAATTATAATTAAAACGAACCTGAAACGTCGCGGCAGTTCGCAATTTGGCGATTTGAACTTCAACTGAATGTACATGATTCATTTTAAGCCGGATTTCTGTGAAACAAGAAACGTGTGGAGCTGATGGAGTATATCTTTCTAGTGGAAGAGAAAAATCGGGATTTCGTCGTATAGATTTTGAGATATGTCCAAATCAAATTTAAAAATAGTCGCTATGAAATCGTTTATCGATCGTAACGGTTTATTCGATATAACTAGTTATCAGATTCGAATTTGAACAAGGTTCTTTTGGGAAGTAGTGATAATTTAATTTTTAGAATTTTATGGTAATTTTTAATTAATTTAATAAGCGACTTTTTATTTGAAATATTTCACACCTTGAAATCAACATTTTGAAGTTTTAAAATATGAGTCCATCTACCGGTATTATTATATTTTTGGGATCGTGGTACGTTGCTCGACACGACGGCATACTTATTTCTGTCTGTAGTAGTCAGACGTGAATGAAATCTTATGTAAGACGGTGTACTAAAAACTCTAAACAAATATATGATACCCATTCCTTTCAGTGGTTCTCTCTCAACCACAGTTCTCAAATAGAACGTGGAGACCGATCCTCTCTGTATCCAAAGAAAATATCCAAAGAATCCCCTATATAATAACGTTAATTCTCCTCAGGCCTAACTCCTAAATCAAATTTCCGCCGCACTCTCTTTCCTTCAGGAAAACGTGAAATATCCATTCAAAGAAATTGAAAACAAATTCCTAACAATTCAAACAAAAATCCGAAGCTCCTCAAACATATAATTTCGAGCTCCTGGGATGGTGTTCTTCTCTCTCGTACGGGTTTCGTTGGGTGCGATTTTCTGTTGCTGGTGTTCCTCTTTGAACAACAAAGCTAGGGCATATATTGGTCGGAGATTGGAAGGGGAATGAGGCGAAGGG
Organism: Allium sativum; assembly: GCA_030737875.1. Taxonomy (NCBI): domain Eukaryota; kingdom Viridiplantae; phylum Streptophyta; class Magnoliopsida; order Asparagales; family Amaryllidaceae; genus Allium; species Allium sativum. The sequence goes on along the minus strand of CM060924.1, from coordinate 771,124,868 downwards.
GCGGACGGCGTTTGTTTTTGGGATCGAGGCGAGGGTGCCGCCTGAGTTCGGGGTTAGTTCGACATCAAAGGTGTCGATGTCTGTAGGGTTGTGTAAGTGAAGGTCTAGAGAACGCGATCTACAGTATTGATGCGAGCTGGGTAGTGCGGCTCTGTCGAAGGAGGGTGGTGCGACTCTGTCGATGGAGGAGTCAGGTGAACAGCTCTGTCAAACTTTGGTGTTCACTGTACAGTGTAGTGCGAACTGAAATACGTGGTTGAACAGTTGAAGTCGGGTTTTGTTTGGAGATGTCGAGTTGATCATTTTATATATGAATATACAGAGGAAAACAAAATAGAGTTTTTGGTATGATTGGGTTATCCAATAGTGAAGGAACGAAGGAGTTGGGATTGTAGTTTTGGGAGGAAATGGCTGTGTCCTTGTTGCGTGGAGTTCGGGTATTCTAATTGAGGAAGGAGGAGTAGAAATGGGTCGAATTTGTTGGTCAGCCCAATGATTTGTCACAATGAAAAATGTCAAATGGATTGTGCCGGACGTTTAAGTGATGGTGGATTTGCAGGGACCAGCATGGAGAAGTGTTCAAATGAAACAAGGAGTGAGTTTTGTTTCTAAAAAAGTGGAAATGGTGATCGAACCAAATACAGAAGATGGAATCTTTTTGGACTGAACTCAGTGAAACAACTAACGTTGGAAGCATGTCAGAAATTTCTACGAATACAAATTGGTTTGGAGCGATTTAGTGACCGTTGGAATTTATGGAAAAGGAAAATGCCAGAATTGAACTATTGGCAGTTTATCGTTATTTAACGATAAACGAACAAGGTGAGTAAAACTCACTAACTCTGAACAGTTTATAATTTCATGTTGTATTGTTAGAACTGTTAAAATTGTCTGTTTGACTGTGTGTTGATTGTTTGATTGAACTGCTAGTCAGTTAGTTAAATTTCTATATTGATTCTGTTTAACAGAATATATCATATGGAACTGAAAGTGATGTTATCTATATTGTCTAACATCTGTGATGCAGGGAAACAGGTTGGAGGAATCCGACTGGATTCCTCAACAGTTATTTTATTGTTTCCATATATTGTTATATGATGTGATATAAAATCTGTGGGCGATTATATGTGCGTGGACGATATTGAACATCGTGATTTGATATGATTGAATACCATAACATACTGAAATGTTGATAAGGGGATTTTCAATGTTTATATTGAAAATGAATCTTATTTATAAAATCGATAGGATTTTATAAAAGGAAAACATTTATTTAATTAGAAAATAAATAAATGTAAAAGGAAACATTTATTTAGAAAATAAATGAAATAAAATAGAAACATTTATTTAGAAAATAAATGAATTAGAATATAAAGGAATATTTATTTTAGGAAATAAATAAAGGAACATTTATTTAGATTTTAAATAAATGGAATAAAGGAATATTTATTTAGGGAATAAATAAAGGAACACTTGTTCGGAAAATAAATAGAATTATACAAGGATAGATTTAAACGCGTGCTTCGCACACGGTATAACACGATATGGATTTAAAAGAGATATTAAATAGGAAATCTGTTTTAAACAGATAAATTTGAAGTAGATTAATTTATAAATAATGTTTTATAAATTAAATAAATTATTTATCGTTGATAAATGGAATATATATAAGTCTGGACTTATATAGAGAAGTAGAAACGTTATTAAAAGGACATTTATAAAGTGAAGAACCGTTACTAAAAGTAAATCTTTATAAATGTATAAACGTTGTAAAAAGTAAATCTTTATAAATGGATAAACATTGTAAAAAGGAAATCTTTTGAAATGAATAAACATTATAAAAAGGAGTTAATCGAATTTAGTTATTCGAAATGAGTTATTCGAATTAGATATTTGAATAGAGTTAAACACATTAGAGTGATTCGAATTACTTATTCGAATAGAGTTAAACACGTAAGAGTTAATTGAATATTAGTTATTCAATTTGAGTTAATCGAATTTAGTTATTCGAGAAGAGTTAAATCGAATTTAGTTATTCGAAAGGAGTTAATCAATTTGAGTTAAGTTAATCGATTTGAATTAAGTTGAATCGAAATGGAGTAAATCGATTAGAATTAAGTTAATCGAGTTAGAGTAAATCGAATATTAGTTATTCGAAGGTAAGTTATTCGAATTAGTTATTCGAAGGAGTTAATCAATTAAGTTATTCGAATGAGTTATTCGAAGGAGTAAATCAAATTAAGTTAATCGATTAGAGTTGAGTTAATCGATTTGGGTTAAGTTAAGTTATCGAGTTGAGATAATCGAGTTAAGAAAATCAAGTTGAGTTAATCGAATAAGTTATTCGATAAGAGTAAATCCATTTAAGTTAAATCGGATGTTAGTTATTCGATAAGAATTGACACATTTAAGAAAATCGAATATTTGTTATTCGATAAGAGTTAATGAAATAGAGCCAACCAAGAAGAGTTATTCGAATATTAGTTATTCGATAGGAGTTAATCGAAATAGAGTTTATCGAATATCAGTTATTAAAAAGGGAGAGTTAATCGAATAGAGATTACTCGAAAGAGAGTTATACGTCGAATTCGATTATAGCGAATTCGGGAAAGTACTATTTACTTTCCAGGGTTTAAATCAAGATTTAGTTATTGATTTAGAAATTAGGTGTCTGTTAAATTATTCGAGTTAGGAAATAAATTTATAATTTAGGTTAGATATTTTAGGGGTAGGAATTATAACGTTATAGTTATAATCAAACGTTGTCATATAATAAGTGGATTCGTAACCTGAATCCGAGAATTTGCGTAAACAGATGATTGTAAAAAGTGAGTGATGAGCTTCATCTATTTCACAGTAAAGGACGTTGTTCAATTAAGGTCTGCGAGGTAATTATACCCCAACTTGATTGACTTCAGAATTGACAAAGGAATAGTTGTGGTTCGATAGAAAATTTGATTTGAAATATAGTTAAGTAATAAGCAATTAATGGATTAAGCGTAACGATGTTTTATACAACGTTCATTTGAAATCCGTAAATGAGTTTTGGGAACGTTTTCCAAAGATAATCTGATATGTTTTCTAAACATAGAAAATGAAATGTTTTCATGATAAGAAATTAAGAAATAGAGTTAAGCAAATTTAGAAACTGACTGGAGATTAGTTAAGTTGAACGGTGTCCTAAGTGACGATCAAATGTTGGTTTCAACCTTCGGGATTTATACTTAGGAGTTGTTCTCTTAGTGGTTTACCGTTCGGGACTGATAGTTGTGAAATAATAGTGATGCGTAAATAAGCTATGGAAATGTTTTCCAATGATTAATAACATATATTTTCTAAATATATGAAATAAGGAAATATGAACATATGATGATTGATCGATCGAATTTCCATTTGGAAATAAGATCGTTGTTTGTACACCGACATGTTTTCATTTGATAGTTGAATCACAGACTATCAAAGTTTTGACCATATTTACGTTGTAAATATGGAGAGACCGGTTGGATTATTATCCGAAGAACCACTCCGTATTAGCATAAGCGTTGCGAATCAAGTACGCTGAAGATAATTGAAGACGGAGTGAAGTGCAAGGGCTATTGTGAAAAGCCTAGGTAGGATGGATTCACTGAATAGTGCCTTCGGTTTATTCAGTCCCAGAACAACGTATATGGACGAGTGTCTGACAAAGTATTCTTAACGAATCATATATGTTGATCTCTTTAAATGTATTACGTTGGTGGCGGAGAAATTCGTTTCTCTTAGCTTTTATACTCGTGATGCCTTGAGAAATCGATAATGATTTGGCGGGTATGACGATGTGGCATTCAAAGTAATTGAAGAAATAATCTGTCAAAGTGATAAACGTGACCTCAAACCTCACAACCGGGAAATAACAGAAGTTGGGCTAGGCAGCATGGCTAGTTGGGCCATACCCAAGCAGGGTGTATTATCACCATCTAGAGAATATTCAATTGTACTTCTTTATAATCTATTTCAATGCTCTCCCTTATCGGGAAGGATGGTTGCTGATCCCAACCATCGGTGATAATATATTCGTTACACTCAAGCTAAATGAGTGGACGGTCATGTGTGGCCGGGTTGCAAGACGTTCTTGTTGAACCCTAGTGTATCTCCTCTAGAGTACACTGATCGGAAGGTGCTCCCATACCTTCTCTGTTGGAATCCAATCTCCAATAAGCGCTCACGGTTTTATTTGTATAATATGTATGTGGAACGTGAGATGCAAGCGTTCTGCTAGATTGTTATCTATTTGTATTTAGACATTATTATAATATCAGAAAGATATCCTTTATTTAATCAAGTGTTGGAGTTTTATTCACACCAGTCCCATGACTGACCCGGAGTTTATTTTGTTTGTTTTCCCTAAACTCTTGGGTGCCTAAATTTGTACGGGCAGTCAAGTAGTCGGGATTTTACAGATACACTTGGAGAGCTTGGAGCAGGAGGCTTCAGGATTATAGCTATTATTATTCCGCTGCGTTGTTAAGTGTTGTACTTTGAAATGGTATGTATATACGAGTACTGATTTGTATTTCAAAGTTATGTTATATTTTATTCGTTCCGCTGTGAGATTCGTGTTTACTCTGATGATGTAAGTTCTTCTTCTTCTTCTATTCTATTAGTTCTATCTTTTCTTCCTCACCCTCTACTTTCTTTCACTAACGTCTCGGAATTTTCGACTCTCGAGGAGTTGAAAATTTCCAGCCGTTACATTAAGCTTGATACATCAATCACTGTTCACTTTTATTTTGTACTCATGCACGTATATGTTGTCTACTCATACACCATGTATTTTCTATGCTCGACTTGGAAGCTTCTTATGTGTTCATATGAGGCTGTATGATATTCCATTTAGATCGACCATATTTCTGAACCATTTGATCCATGTTGCGCTCACTTTGGCTAGTATTTTGTCATTACTTGATCATGACTCGACTATTGGCTTTGAAATACCATGCTGAAATATTTGCACACTGTTTTGCATTGTGCACCGAGTCGAGACTGTCCTTGTGGCTACTCCTCATTTGCATACTGGATTGGCGAGGCAGTGCACACGTGTATATATATACACGTGTGTATATGCAGCCATCCAGACGAGTTTTTCTTTCCCTGTATATCAGACAAAGTCTAGAAAAATGATGAGAAACACACCATAATTCGGAGGCAAATAAAATTTAAAAATATTTTTTATTTGCTTTTATTTTTGTTGCAGTCTATTGTGTGTGTTCTTCTATATGTGATAGGTATGAAGATGACTGGACTGGATCAGAGAGCAGTGAAGACAGAAGATGGAAGGCAGAAGACAGTGAATAAATAACAGTGTCAATGTATGAATTATTGAGAGTGTCTGTATATGTGAATGTAAAAGTAGTTGTATAGAATGAGTGACAGAGTTGTAATAAGGATGAATGAAATGTAGTATGTCAAATAGAGGAGTTATAAAAGATGTACTTTTTGAAATTGAAATAAAGTATTTTTATTTAAATAAAATACTGTGTGATTGTTTAAATTTCTGTACCATTGTATTTTACTTAAATAGAAATATTATATTCTTGTATGTTGTGTAGTATATCGGTACAGTTACAAACACATTCAATAATAAAATATATTTGGTTGTTATCATCAAACAAAAATCATATAATTGTGTATACAACACTCTCCCCCTTCTGATGATGACAAACAAATAAAAGATTTTGAATGTGTTTGAATGTGAAGTACATTACTCCCTCTATTTGTATGCTCCCCCTATAACTAAGCTTTCCTTATTGATGCATAGATTTGAAAAAATTTGAAATTAATTAATCAAAACACAAAATTTCAAAAAATATTCTATAAATGTTTACTCATCCATCAAAATCTTGACCATTCTCCCCCTTTATCATCAAAAGAATAAAAGAGATTAAAACAGTGATGAATATAGACTAGAAATAAAAATTCAAATCAAGAGGAAAATATATCGTAAATCTCATTTAATCAAACAAAAATCATAATATTCTTCAAATTGGAAGCAAAATTCACTTTTTAGAATGATGGAATTACGATTGACTTTAAAACAATGAGGAGAGTTCAATAAAAACTGAATATTTGAATATAAATTTCATAAGAATTTAAATAAGCTCAAAAAAATGTGTTAAGCACTTGCTAACCACGTATAGCCCAAAGGCCTTTTAAATGGGGTTAGTAGTGACTTAACTTTATCCTCTCAATGAGTTCTATCCATGCACAGCCCAAAGGTCTTTTAAGTGAGAATAGAAGCACATAGAGATTAAGGTAATTCACCCACGCATAACCATGAGGACTTTTAAATGGGAGTGAATACCAAGGATAAATTTTTAATATTCATTATTATATATATATTATATATTTCAAGATTTCCTTTATTCTTAAAAATTAAACTCTCCACATTATATAAAATTATGATGAATGTAAGAAGGATGAAAGTAGTACAAAATGATCGTGAAAAATGCACTAATTTTAAAGATAGTATAATATTTATTCAACCGTCATGAGAATTTAGTAATATTTCCTCATGATATGGAAAATATTATAGTCAGTATGAAACACCCCACCTCCGTTAGGGTCACTCACAAAGGGAATGCCCTAATTTTGGTGGAGGTTTATAAGTATATGTCACAGATACACAAGACAGATATAAATACACATATTTTTGAATAGCGGAAACAACAGCAACTTTATTTCATCAAAATACGTGTTACACAAACCATACCATACTTGTCTTACAATACTTCCAAAAAAAACATTACATTTCCATAACTGTCTTGATTTCATAACTTAAAGAAGCATAAAAACATAAGTAAACTGCATAAGTCCCCATAACTGCTATCCAAAGCCATATTCCAAAACGAAAGAAATCCAAGCAATACATTCTCTCTCTTCAAGCTGGATGTGAAACTGGTCAAGCTGCGGTATTCCCTCCCTGTGGACCTGGGGGGGAAACGAAAGAAAAGAAGACGAAAGAAAAGTAGAATCAGACATAAAGCCTGAGTAAGTCTAGGACTATTCAGTCTATGAATAAGAAAAAGAGCATGATAAGTATAAACTGGAAATGGGGAAGCACCATAAACTAAGTTAAGTTGTCTAGAGTCGAGTACATTATCGTACCCCATATTAATCTCTGCACCCCCTATAAACTAGTTCCCAACTGGCACGCCACAATCAGGGTGAAGTGACTCTTTTTATTGATCGGCTCCTACTCGCATAGTTACATGTGTCTTACGGCCCCCGATGTTGTAGCTACCTATGCTGGTCCCACCCTGGGGTGTATCAAGTCCCATGGTGGTGGCCCGACACAGTTCTAGAATGCACAGGTATACTACTGGTGCCCAGGGCCTAATTTTTCTGCGCCGGAGTGTGTGCACGCCCGCACTCCGTTAGAACCTACACCGCTGCACCACCGCCGTCGATTTGACTTCTTACAGTCAGCCCAGTAATCGTGCCCCACCCTGCCTAGTTCAGGGTATTCTGATACACCTTGTAGGGTTACGGCTGAAAAGGGTCCCCCGCTACTAGGTTTTCTATTTCTAGCCAACATGCTAAGTTGGTTAAGTGTTCTGTAAACCTAACCCCCAATCAGTCTGTATAGTTTAGCATGTTGTATTTGATTAAGTATTAATTCAATTTACTTAATCCTACCAATCCTGTCTTAGCCTTAATTGTCTTATTAAAGATCCAACCACTCACATTAGACAGGTATTGTTGTGACTGCTTGTTGCCGGTTGGGTCCGGGCAGTCTTACGTCACAACTTAGTCTAACCTCGGGTCTTTATGGGGCTCAATGCTTAACCACCCACATTGGATAGGTATTGTTGTGACTACTGGACAGCCGGGCGGGTCCGGGCAGGTTTATGTCACAACGCAATCCAACCTCGGGTTAAGCATGTCGTATTTTCTAAGTTTACATATTTTGTCTTTTTTTTTCTTTTATATGTAAATGTTTGCGGCCCATTATTCAAATTCATTATTCTTGGGTATAGTAATTTATACCATTTTAAATGTCATGAATTGTTGGCATGTGCCAAACATGCCAACACATATATTTTAATTATCCCCAACGTATTCCCCCGTTTGTACGTAATAATATAACATATGTTGGGCTTCAACATTTTAGCCCAACGTAGCCACATAAAAAGGGGAGGCTTATAGCATGATGTATATATATTCTAAGTAACATCAAAAAGTGGTGTGTAAATGCATGAACTTGCAACATAGCGGTCTAATTAACATAAATTAGGCACTTGTGAACTTGCATTGTAATAGCATAAAATATTGACATAAAACATACCTAAACATGAATCATGGTTTTAATCTAATCATGTAAACTTTTATTTAAAGCATGAATCTAACTTAATTATGTGCCACATATATTATCATATGTTTTCTAACAACAACCTAAGCCTAAAACATATTTTGTTTGGGTATAAAGTTAAACATAAACTAGCCATGTTCATAAAGTCAACACAAGTTCACAAAGATGCTTACTTTTGTCACTAATACAAAAGTATGGTTTTTCACTTGAATCATGATGCCAATTCCAACATAAATTCATATGAATCATAATACTCAATTGGATCCAACTACACTAGAAATGATCATAAAAGTATACATAGAAGGATCTAAAAATCATGTTGGCATAATAGTGAATCACATACTTGCATAAGTCTTAACTTGGCTACAACGAAATATATAACTTCTCATTAACCACAACGTAACAAATTTCCTACATGAGTTATATACTTGTATCGTAACCATTCAATAGGTCCATCATCATGTTAATTACACTACCACATCCCAAATCCATTCATAGCAAATCATAGCAACATACAATTATGAATTAACATTATTACAATTAAAGTACAATCCCATTTCTTATTTTACACAGATCAAGTCTTAATTATTCATTCATATCGGAATAGCACTCTACTTACAACGTATGACGAATCTTGTATTCAGGATTCTGAATTCTGAATTTGGAGATGCTATCTTTTGTTGTAGGCGTTGTTTTGATTTAATTGTCATGGCTTTAAGCTTTTGAATCAACTCCTAATCGTCTCTTAATTTGACGGCTACTCCTAGTCTTTCTTCAGCAACATGACGGCTCCATACTCATTTTATTTGTGTGAATTAGGTAGAGTCTTAGGTCCTTTTTATAGAGTTTGTGAATTGATTAGGGCCGTCGATGGAGCCAAGATTAATATAAGTCGTTCGTTTTAAAGAGAAACCAATCAAGACTTGACACATAAGGCCTAGTGACAAGACAAAGCCCAGAAATTCGGCCAAGCACAGACCAGGCCAGCTAGGAGGGGCTGGGTTCGACCTGGCTCAGGGGCCAGGTCGACTACCCAGTCGACACGCAGGTCGACTACCCAGTCGACCTGGGCACCCCAGGTCGACTGCCCAGTCGACTTGGGTCTTGGGCGGGAAAATTCCCGCCCATCCCAATCTGGGTCCGATTTTGAATTTGAATTCATTTTTCTGAACTGTTTCTGCCTGTTTGAATTTTAAATCGGATTCTGAAACTTCCGGAGGTCATATCTCCCTCATATGGAGTCCGTTTTATGCAAACTCGAACTCTATCTCAAGCAGAATTCCGAGGCGAACGTAATGGCGTTTTCCGTTTCTCTTAATTCTTTGGTACGAAATTAATTATACTTTAATTTGTGAATTTCACTGTTATAGAATATACGGGGTGTTACATTCTCCCCCACTTAAAAGGATTTCATCCCCAAAATCTTCAAGTTTAGGAAGAATGTATATCCTAACATCCAAACGTCCATCTACTCATCCATCAAACACGAGCGTCCATTGTCCTTAAAAGACTTCTAATGCTTCATGATCATATGCAAGGTGTGTGTACATGTACTTATCTAATGCAAGATCAGTCGGCCTACTGATTCAGTTGACCTCCTTAATGCAAATTATGTAAGTGTCATGAATCCATTATGTATGCAAACCTTCCTATTCATGATTCTACATGAGTGCACAATCATTCATATAAATGCAACATCCATATGACAACAACTTAAACTTCAACCATATAAGAATGCAAACACATATATGCATATGCAATATGAGGTGACTGAGCCGATCTAAAACCTAGATTGTGTGTGTATATGCAACCACGAGCAACCACTAGCAATCACTTGCAACCACTTGCAACCATCATCCATAACATGTTTCAATTACATGTTTTCATCCAAAGTGTTTCTACCTAAAAGATAAGGTCGAGGAGATATACCCTAAAAGATAGATAAAGCATAACTTAAGGAGAAAGAGAGATCAAAGATGTACCCTCAAAAAGAAAAGGGTAGGCTGCGCGTATTCTAGTCTCTGTTTCCCAAGTCGCGTCTTCCTCGGCGTCGCTCCACTGAACTTTGACGAGCTTGACTTCGCGGTTGCGTAGCTTTTTCACTTTCGTTCCTAATATGCGGGTTGGAACTTTCCTCACGGTTGCTTCGTGTTCCACTTCAGCTTCTTCAAGGATGTTTGGCTCTACCACTTCAGCAGATTCATGTAGACATTTTCGGAGGTGCGAAACATGAAAGACGTTGTGAACTCCAGCTAGTTTTTCGGGTAGCTCTAATCTATAGGCCATTTTCTCAATTTTCTCGATAATAGGAAACGGCCCTACGAACCTTGGTGCTAGCTTCCCTGTGGTTCCAAAACGAACGACATTCCTTAAAGGAGATACCTTAAGAAAAACCCCGTCTCCAACCTCAAATTCAAGGTCGGTCCTCCTCTTGTCTGCGTAGGATTTTTGTCTGTCTTGGGTTGTCTTCATTCTTCTCCGTATTAAGTCTACTTTCTCTGAAGTCTCTCGGATCATATCTGGTCCAAGTATGAGCTTGTCAGTAGACTCCCACCAACAGGTGGGCGATCATTATGGTCTTCCATATAAAGCTTCGAAGGGCGCCATTCCGATGTTGGCTTGGTAGCTGTTGTTGTAGGCAAATTCCACCAAAGGAAGATGGTCTTCCCACGTCCCTCCGAAGTCAAGGACGCACAGTCTTAAAAGGTCCTCCAAAACTTTGTTCATACTTTCTGTCTGGCCATCGGTTTGTGGGTGATAGGTTGTACTCAAGCATAACTGTGTGCCTACGGCTTCTTGCAGACTCCGCCAAAACTCACTTGTGAAGATAGGGTCTCGGTCACTAACAATGCTGGAGGGTATTCCATGGAATCGAACAATTTCCTTGAGATAAAGAGATGCTAGAGATGAGGCAGTCCTTCTACTCTTGACAGGTAAAAAGTGGGCGCTTTTAGTAAGCCTATCCACTATTACCCAAATGCTAGTGTTGCCTCTTCTAGACCTAGGCAGCCCATCAATGAAGTCCATTGAAATGCTATCCCACTTCCACTGTGGAACCTCTAGGGGATGAAGCAGACCGCCAGGTTTCTTCTGTTCCGCCTTAACCTGTTGGCAAATCATACACTTAGAAACGAAATCTGCCATGTCCTTCTTCATGCCGCTCCAAAAGAAAACTCTTTTCATGTCCTTGTACATTTTGTCTCCGCCTGGATGTATTGTCATCTTGGAACGATGTGCTTCCTCGAGAACCGTCTTTACTAAATCCTTTGTCCGTGGGACGCATAGTCTTCCATCTCGCCTTAGCCAATCCTTATCGTCGATGGAGTATCTGTTGAGGTGACTTGAAGTCTCACCCCTAATTAGCCTATCTATCGTCTCCACAAGTTGAGGGTCTTCGCGTTGTGCTATCCCTATTGAGTCCACCAGAGTCGGGCATACTTCGAGAGATGCTAGCAAGCCCGGTACAAAATCGGAGGAGGGCCTAAAGTTAAAACTGGCTATATACTCCAAGCTTTGCCTTTCTATAAAGAGCGGGCTTAGGGTCGGTTTCTTTCGGCTCAACGCGTCTGCCACTACGTCGCCTTTGCCCGGAGTGTAGGAGATGTCGAAATAGTACGAGGCAAGAAACTCCATCCATCTCTATTGTCTCAAGTTAAGATCTTTCTGCGAGAAAAGATATTTCAACGATTTATGGTCAGTGTAAAGTTCGAACTTCTCACCTAGGAGATAGTGTTGCCAAGACTTAAGTGCAAAGACGATGGCGGCTAACTCAAGATCGTGGGCCGGGTAGTTCTTTTCATGAACTTTCAATTGCCTTCCACCATAAGCTACTACCCTCCCTTCTTACATCAAGACAGCGCCTAGCCCTGTCCCACATGCATCTGTATAAACTGTGAACATCTTGCTTCCATCTAGCAACGTCAGAACTGGGGCTGTTGTAAGAGCCCTTTTTAGTCGTTGGAAAGCAAACTCGCAATCCGAGTCCCAATTGAACACTAGATTCTTCTTTGTCAGCCTTGTGAGTGGAGCTGAGATTTTCGCAAAATCCCTTATGAATTTTCGGTAGAAACATGCTAGTCCTAGAAAACTTCGGACCTCAGTTGCATTCCTTGGTGTCTTCCAATCCTGTACCGCTTCCACCTTAGCAGGGTCCACAGCTAACCCTTCTTTGGATACTATATGCCCAAGAAACCATACTTCCTCTCTCCAAAAGTGGCACTTGGAGAATTTGGCTTTTAGTTGATGGACTCGCAGAGTTTCCATGATTGCCCTTAGGTGCTGAGCATGTTCTTCTTCACTCTTTGAGAAGATCAAGATATCGTCTACGAAGACCACTACGAACTTGTTGAGGAATTCTCTGAACACCCTACACATCAGGTCAACGAAGTAAGCGGGTGCGTTTGGCAAGCCGAAAGGCATGACAAGCCATTCAAAGAAGCCGTTTGGGGTTCTGAATGATGTCTTGTCGATGCTATCTTCAGCCACCCTTAGCTGATGAAATCCGGTCGCTAAATCGAGTTGGGAGAAAACTGACGCTCCTATAAGCTGATCAAACAGATCGTCAATTCTGGGGAGAGGGTGCCTATTCTTTTTCGTTAGTTTGTTGAGCTCCCTATAGTCAACACATAGACGGAGTGAACCATCCGCCTTTGTGGCGAACACCACTGGAGCGCCCCATTCTGAAATGCTCCTTCTAATGAACCCCTTCTCTAGAAGCTCTTTAACCTGTTTACTGAGCTCTTTCCTTTCCCGTGGAGCCATGTGTCTAACGGGCAACGCAACGGGCTTTGCATTATCTACAAGATATATGCGGAAGTCTATCTCCCGCTTCGGAGATAAGCCCTTCACCTCTTCGAAGACATCCGGATATTCACGGACCACTCTAACCGATTGCAAACTCTCAACAGAAGCATCTAGCGATTCAAGATAACTAAGCATAACCGCATATGAGGGATTACAAGTAATTTCCAGAGTGTTACCGAGTTGGGTCAGAAGCCTAACCATCCTTTTCTCACAATCAGGGATGGATAGCCAATCTATGCCCAAAATCAAACCATATCCCGAGAAGCCCAAAACAAAGGCACTACATCTAAATTCTACGCTTAGAATAGAAATTTTCAATCCCACACAGATCATAGACAAATGAGCTGGGCCCCCGATTGGATTTGAAACAATTAAGGGGTCCTCTACCATACTAGTTTCTAGGTGCAGAGATTCTACTAAAGCAGATGAAATAAAGGAGTGTGATGCCCAGAATCAAATAAAGTGCGAACTGGGTGATCGTAAAGATAAACTACACTTTCTACAGAAGTATTTATACCTCGCTGTTGCAGAGGTGGTGCTTCTAGTGCATGATCTTGTGCCCCGGAGGTGGATCCAGCCTTCTGCCCCTGCCCTCGCTTCTTTGGGCAATCCTTAGCCATGTGGCCTGTCTCACCACAAGAAAAGCACCCACCATTCAACTTGGCCTTCTTTTTCCGGCAATCTTTCACTAAGTGCCCCACTTTGCCACAGAAATTACACTTCCTCTTCTCTTGGGACTTGTTGTCTTTCCCGCCCTTCTTAAAGTCTGTCTTCTTAGGCTGTAAATCCTCTTTCTTCCCTTGAGAGCCTTCTGCCTTTGTCTCCTTCTTGCCCTTATCCTCTTCGTTCAGCAATGCCATTTGCACCAACCTTTCATACGTAGCTCCCATAGGTATATGGGTCTTGGCCAAGCTGTGTAATGGCTCATTCAATCCTTTGACAAAGCGGAGAGCCTTCTTGTGTGGAGTGTTGACTAGGTCCTGTCCGAACCTAGCCAACTAATCAAACTGATTAACGTACTCTTTGACTGTCATATTCCCTTGCTTAAGAAATAAGAATTTTTCCAATTGAAGGCTCCTTTCAGCTTCTGAGAGAAATTTAGCCTCAAACCTCGCCCTAAAGTCCTCCCATGTTTCCACTGGTCTTTCTGCATTGGTAACTTCCCAACAGTAGGAAGCCTCGCCTTTAAGTAGCCATACTGCCAGTTGTACCTTCTGCCTATCTTTTACCTCAAAGATGACGAATAAGTCCTCGGTTTCCTTCAGCCAGTTCCTGGCTGCCACGAAGGACTTGGTTCCATGAAAGTCCTTCCCTCCCATAGCTTTGAAATCTTTACATGTCTTAGCAAAAGCATTACCAAGCGGAGGAGGTGTTGCTGCAGCTGGATGATTTCCTGCAGCTGGGGGAGGAGGAATAGTGGGACCTGGCTGATTGGCCCTTGCTTCTAAGAATCGTCTGAACCAACCAGGTATTGGTACACCCTCTGGAAAGTTAAGTTCTTCGGACATGCTGAAACAAAAAGGACAGATTCAAAACGAAGGATAAAAGATAGTACCTATGGCTTTGGGGGACTATGCCTTTTTAAAATAAAATAACATTTTATCTTTAAAAATGCTTCTTTAAATTTTCTTTTGAAAATAAATTTTCAAAACTTTTTACCTGATCTGGTTAACCTATGCTCTGATACCAAGTGAAACACCCCACCTCCGTTAGTGTCACTCACAAAGGGAATGCCCTAATTTTGGTGGAGGTTTATAAGTATAGGTCACAGATACACAAGACAGATATAAATACACATATTTTTGAACAGCGAAAACAACAGCAACTTTTATTTCATCAAAATACGTGTTACACAAACCATACCATAATTGTCTTACAATACTTCCAAAAAAACATTACATTTCCATAACTGTCTTGATTTCATAACTTAAAGAAGCAAAAAAACATAAGTAAACTGCATAAGTCCCCATAATTTCTATCCAAAGCCATAGTCCAAAACGAAAGAAATCCAAGCAATACATTCTCTCTCTTCAAGCTGGATGTGAAACTGGTCAAGCTGCGGTATTCCCTCCCTGTGGACCTGGAGGGGGGAAACGAAAGAAAAGTAGAGTCAGACATAAAGCCTGAGTAAGTCTAGGACTATTCGGTCTATGAATAAGAAAAAGAGCATGATAAGTATAAACTGGAAATGGGGAAGCACCATAAACTAAGTTAAGTTGTCTAGAGTCGAGTACATTATCGTACCCCATATTAATCTCTGCACCCCCTATAAACTAGTTCCCAACTGGCACCCCACAATCAAGGTGAAGTGATCCTTTTTATTGATCGGCTCCTACTCGCATAGTTACATGTGTCTTACGGCCCCCGATGTTGTAGCTACCTATGTTGGTCCCACCATGGGGTGTATCAAGTCCCATGGTGGTGGCCCTACATAGTTCTAGAATGCACAGGTATACTACTGGTGCCCAGTGCCTAATTTTTCTGCGCCGGAGTGTGTGCACGCCCACACCCCGTTAGAACCTACACCGCTGCACCACCGCCGTCGATTTGACCTCTTACAGTCAACCCAGTAATCGTGCCCCACCCTGCCTAGTTCAGGGTATCCTGATACACCTTGTAGGGTTACTGCTGAAAAGTGTCCCCCGCTACTAGGTTTTCTATTTCTGGCCAACATGCTAAGTTGGTTAAGTGTTCTATAAACCTAACCCCCAATCAGTCTATATAGTTTAGCATGTTGTATTTGATTAAGTATTAATTCAATTTACTTAATCCTACCAATCCTGTCTTAGCCTTAATTGTCTTATTAAAGCTCCAACCACTCACATTAGACAGGTATTGTTGTGACTGCCTGTTGCCGGTTGGGTCCGGGCAGTCTTACATCACAACTCAGTCTAACCTCGGGTCTTTATGGGGCTCAATGCTTAACCACCCTCATTGGATAGGTATTGTTGTGACTACTGGACAGCCGGGCGGGTCCGGGCAGGTTTATGTCACAACGCAATCCAACCTCGGGTTAAGCATGTCGTATTTTCTAAGTTTACATATTTTGTCTTTTTTTTCTTTTATATGTAAATATTTGCGGCCCATTATTCAAATTCATTATTCTTGGGTATAGTAATTTATACCATTTTAAATGTCATGAATTGTTGGCATGTGCCAAACATGCCAACACATATATTTTAATTATCCCCAACGTATTCCCCCGTTTGTACGTAATAATATAACATATGTTAGGCTTCAACATTTTAGCCCAACTTAGCCACATAAAAAGGGGAGGCTTAGAACATGATGTATATATATTCTAAGTAACATCAAAAAGGGGTGTGTAAACGCATGAACTTGCAACATAGCGGTCTAATTAACATAAATTAGGCACTTGTGAACTTGCATTGTAATAGCATAAAATCTTGACATAAAACATACCTAAACATGAATCATGGTTTTAATCTAATCATGTAAACTTTTATTTAAAGCATGAATCTAACTTAATTATGTGCCACATATATTATCATATGTTTTCTAACAACAACCTAAGCCTAAAACATATTTTGTTTGGGTATAAAGTTAAACATAAACTAGCCATGTTCATAAAGTCAACACAAGTTCACAAAGATGCTTACTTTTGTCACTAATACAAAAGTATGGTTTTTCACTTGAATCATGATGCCAATTCCAACATAAATTCATATGAATCATAATACTCAATTGGATCCAACTACACTAGAAATGATCATAAAAGTATACATAGAAGGATCTAAAAATCATGTTGGCATAATAGTGAATCATATACTTGCATAAGTCTTAACTTGGCTACAACGAAATATATAACTTCTCATTAACCACAACGTAACAAATTTCCTACATGAGTTATATACTTGTATCGCAACTATTCAATAGGTCCATCATCATGTTAATTACACTACCACATCCCAAATCCATTCATAGCAAATCATAGCAACATCCAATTATGAATTAACATTATTACAATTAAAGTACAATCCCATTTCTTATTTTACACAGATTAAGTCTTAATTATTCATTCATATCGGAATAGCACTCTACTTACAACGTATGACGAATCTTGTATTCAGGATTCTGAATTCTGAATTTGGAGATGCTATCCTTTGTTGTAGGCGTTGTTTTGATTTAATTGTCGTGGCTTTAAGCTTTTGAATCAACTCCTAATCGTCTCTTAATTTGACGGCTACTCCTAGTCTTTCTTCAGCAACATGACGGCTTCATACTCATTTTATTTGTGTGAATTAAGTAGAGTCTTAGGTCCTTTTTATAGAGTTTGTGAATTGATTAGGGCCATCGATGGAGCCAAGATTAATATAAGCCGTTCGTTTTAAAGAGAAACCAATCAAGACTTGACACATAAGCCCTAGTGACAAGACAAAGCCCAGAAATTCGGCCAAGCATAGACTAGGCCAGCCAGGAGGGGCTGGGTTCGACCTGGCTCAGGGGCCAGGTCGACTGCCCAGTCGACACGCAGGTCGACTTCCCAGTCGACACGCAGGTCGACTGCCCAGTCGACCTGGGCACCCCAGGTCGACTGCCCAGTCGACCTGGGTCTTGGGCGGGAAAATTCCCGCCCAGCCCAATCTGGGTCCGATTTTGAATTTGAATTCGTTTTTCTGAACTGTTTCTACCTGTTTGAATTTTAAACCGGATTCTGAAACTTCCGGAGGTCATATCTCCCTCATACGGAGTCCGTTTTACGCAAACTCGGACTCTATCTCAAGCAGAATTCCGAGACAAATGTAATGGCATATTCCGTTTCCCTTAATCCTTTGGTCCGAAATTAATTATACTTTAATTTGTGAATTTCACTATTATAGAATATACGGGGTGTTACACAATACTCATCACAACTTCAAGATTTGACGTAATTTCAAGGAATTCCAAAATAGTTCAAATGGTCAATCACTTAACTTTTGAATTACCATTTAAGAATATTTTTAAAAAATGGATAATGATCAATCAATTTCCATGATTCCCAAATCTAAGCGTAATCGTGAAAATCTATCTTTGGGAAGAGGTTTTTTAAAGATATCAGCAAGTTGAAAATCAGTTGAAATGAACTCAATACAAATATCTTCTCATGAAATATGATCTCTAATAAAATGGTGTCTCACATCTATGTGTTTAGTGCATGAATGGTGAACAAGATTATTAGACAAATCTATAGCACTTTTTCTATCACATTTTATTGGTACTTTTTTATAAATTAGAACAAAATCGGAAAGAGTTTGCATCATCCATAATATTTGTGCACAACAACTTCCTAAAGTAATATATTCAGCTTCAGTTATGGATAAAGCAACAAAATTTTGTTTTCGACTTGACCATGAAATTAATGAATGTCCTAGCATAAAACAAGTTCCACTAGTGCTTTTTCTATCCATAAGGGATCCAGCATAATCAGCATCAGAATATCCAATTAATTCAAAATTATTGCATGTAGGGTACCATAAACCAAATTTGTGTGTGTACAAAAGATATCTCAATATTCTTTTTGTGGCTTTTAAGTGAGATTCTTTTGGATTAGACTGAAAGCGTGCACATAAACAATCAGCAAACATAATATCAGGCCTAGATGCGGTGAGATAAAGAAGTGAACCAATTATTCCATGATATTTTCTCTGATCAACTGCAACTCCTTTTTCATCTTTGTCAAGCTTGGTTGAAGGATTCATCGGTGTTCTAAGTGGTTTTGCATTTTCTAGTCCAAATCTTTTCAGCAATTCAACGATGTATTTTGTTTGTGATATGAAAATGCCCTTGGTGCTTTGTTTGATTTGAAATCCAAGGAAGTATTTTAGTTCACCTACTAAGCTCATTTCGAATTTTTCCTGCATGACTTTTTCAAATTTCTCACACAGACGATCATTAGTAGCACCATATATAATATCATGAACATAAATTTGGACTATTAAAAAATCTTCACCTTCATGTAATAGAAACAATGTTGTGTCAGCACTGCCCTTTTTAAAACCGTTTTCCAAAAGATATGCACTTAAACAATCGTACCATGCTCTAGGAGCTTGTTTAAGACCATATAATGCTTTTTCAAGTTTAAATACATGATTTGGAAATTCATGATTTTCAAAACTAGGGGGTTGTTCCACAAAAACTTCTTCTTTTAATTATCCGTTTAAAAACGCACTTTTTACGTCCATTTGTTTAAGTTTGAAACCTTTATAACATGCAAAACTGAGCAAAATTCTAATGGCTTCTAACCTAGCTACTGATGCGAATGTCTCATCAAAATCAATGCCTTCAATTTGATTATATCCGTTTGCAACCAACCTGGCTTTGTTTCTAATTACATTTCCGGATTCATCAAGTTTATTTTTGAACACCCATTTAGTTCCTACTACTGGATAGTCATTTGGTCTAGGAACTAATTTCCAAACTTTATTCCGTTCAAATTGATTAAGTTCTTCTTGCATTGCTAAAATCCAACTTTCATCACTAAGTGCAATTTCAACATTTTTAGGTTTAGTTTCAAAGATAAAACAGCTGTGAATACAAAAGGCATAGATATCTTTATTAAATGATGAACGAGTTCGTATACTTGCCGTTGGATTTCCTATTACCAATTCTGGAGGATGGTTGGCTTTGAAATTCAACTTCTCGACTTCAAATGTTTGTTTTGTTGGATCATCACTGCCAGTCTTCTCTTTGCTATTTCCTTTTTCACCCTCATATGTAATTCCCTCATCGTTTTTCTCTTTGTCCACCGTATCCAGATTTGATTCATCTAATTTCACGTTTATGGTTTCAACAATAGTTTTTGATCGTTTGTAGAAGATTCGATAAGCCTTGCTTCTTGAAGAGTAACCCATGAAAATTCCCTCATCGGCCTTTGATTCAAACTTACCAAGATGATCTCCTGTATTAATAAGATAACAAGGGCATCCAAAAACTCTAAAATATGAAATGTTAGGCTTTCTGTCAAACCACAATTCATAGGATGTTTTGTTAAGTATTGGTCTAATCATTACTCTATTCATTACATGGCAGGATGTATTAACTGCCTCTGCCCAAAAAGTCAAAGGCAATTTATATTCACTTAATATAGATCTAGACAATTCCTGTAATGTACGATTTTTCCTTTTGGCCACCCCATTTTGTTGGGGTGTTCGAGGAGTAGAAATTCGTGTTTAAAACTATTTTCTTCACAAAAATTTTCAAAATCCAGATTTTCAAATTCACCACCATGATCACTTCTTAAAGTTTTTATTGGAACACCTTTTTCATTTTGAACGAGTTTTGCAAACTTTGAAAAGTAATCAAACATTTCAGATTTTTTGGCTAGAAAATAAACCTATGTAAATCTAGAATAATCATCGACCAACACATAACAATAACGTTTTCCATTCAAGCTAGCAATTTGATTTGGTCTAAATAAATCCATGTGAATTAATTCAAGTACCCTATTAGTACTAACAACATTTTTGGGGCGAAATGATGATCGACTAGATTTTCCCATAGTACATGATTTACACACTTCATTACTTCTATATTTCTGATGTGGTAATCCCCTTACCAATTCTTTTGATTCAAGTTTTTCTAAGAGACTCATACTAGCATGACCCAGTCTCCTATGCCATAAGAAAACTTCTTTATCCGTAGCTACTAAACATCGTGAGAGAGTCAAATCATCAAATGAAAGCGTATAAACATTTCCTTTTCTTTTTCCCGTGAACACCATATTGTTAGTGGATTTTTCAATAATTTTGCAAGATTCACTATCAAATATCACACTCATTCCTTTGTCACCTAATTGGCTTATGGAAATGAGATTGTGATGCAAGTTTTCAACATATAAAACATCAGTTAAGGAGAAAGTACTATTACCTACTTTACCTTTACCGATAATTTTACATTTTCTGTTATCGCCCATTATCACACTTCCACCTTTATGTTTTTCAAGGCTAAGGAACTTTGATTTATCTCCTGTCATATGTTTGGAACAACCTGAATCCAAGTACCATTCTTGTTGCTCCTTATCCCGCCAACATACCTACACACGAGAAGAAGAGACTGACCTAGAGAAACTCATAGGTCTACTAAAATTAGTAACTGAATTTTTTTGATTTTGAACAACAGATCCTTTTGGAATCCAAATTTGTTTATTATTACCAAATCCAAATCTATAACAATTACTTGTCGACCCTTTTGGAACCCAAATTTGTATGAATTTTTTTATTAATGTTCCTACTTTCACATTTTTCATAGCTATGTCCAATTTTTCCACATTTTATACATTTAGGAAAAACACTTCCACCCTTCGCATTATCATTCATATTAATGTGTGTTTTTCGAAATCCTAATCCTTTTCTATTATTAGTGTATAATTGATTTCCAAGCAACATCCTAAATGACTTTTCTCCTTTTGAAAACTTACTCAATGTTATTTCAAGATTATTTACTTTGGTTTTAAGCGCTGCATTTTCATTTACAAGAGAAGTGCATCTGTTAATGAAGTTCTTTCTTTTTGTGCCATCGCTTTCCTTTAAAGCCAAGTGTTCTTGTTTTAATTTTTCAAATTTTGCTTTAAATTCTGTTTGCTCTTGTTTTAAAAACTTGCAGTTTTCACAATCAAGGTTTGTTACTTTTTCAAGCTCAGTTTCTAACCTATTGTTTTCATGAACCAATTTTAACCTATTAGATTTTAATTTATTAACTTTTAGTTCAAGAGAATCAACGGTTTGGGTAAGATCATGACACACTAAAATTAAATCTTTGTAAGAGTAGTTTGGTACCTCGGTGGAATCTTCTGCCCTACTTTCTGAATCTGACTGTGCCATAAGACACAAATTGGCTTCCTCTTTATCACTATCAGAGTCTTCTTCTTCTCCTCCTCCATCGTCCCATTAGCTGCAAAAGCTTTCTTTTTCTTCTTTTTCTTTCTGTCTTTCTGAAGTAGTGGACAATTTGGTTTGATATGGCCTGGTTTATTGCAGTTGTAGCATATGACTTCATCGTCTGAGTTGTCTGAATTCTTGGATTTGTTGATTTTGAATTCTTCTTTCGTGACTTGTATTTCTTGTTAAACCACTTTTTAGGAACCATGGCCAATTCTTCAATGGGATTCTCGGATTCATCATTACTTTCAATAGTGCTGTTTAGAGCAATTGTATTTTTCTTGGATTCTGAATCATCGCGTCCTTCTTTAGCTTTTAACTCCATTTCATAAGAGATCAAGTTACTAATCAACTCTTCTATTCTCAACTTACTTAGATCTTTTGATTCTTGAATGGCTGTTACTTTTTCTTCAAAGTTCATTGGCAATACTCTCAGTATTTTGCGTATTAATTCTAATTCAGTGTCGACTTTACCAAGAGCCCTTGCATTATAAATCAGTGTGGAGAATCGACCATACATCTCTTTTATATCTTCGTCTTTACGCATCGTTAAATTTTCATATTCGTTGCAGAGTAGTGCGAAACGAGATTCCTTGACTTGAGATGTTCCTTCACGTGTAACTTCCAAAGTATGCCAAATTTCCAATGTTGTTGAACAGTGAGATATACGGTTAAACTCAGTTTTATCAGGAGCACAAATTAAAGCGTTCATTGCTTTGGCATTAGTGGAGAATATTTTTTTATCATTAGCATCCCACTTATCTTTTGTTTTAGGAATTTCAATATCATTAATAATTGTAACAGGAGGTTTGTATCCCGTTTCAACAATATCCCATACATCATAATCGACTGAACTCAAATAAATTTTCAGTCTAGCTTTCCAATAGGCATAATCAGTTCCATTAAATATTGGTGGCCTAGCTATGGACTGACCCTCAGAAAAAGCGTTGTTAGACAAATTCATGACTCTAGAGTTAGAAATACCCGCTCTGATAGCACTTGTAGGATCTAAATTAACCCTAGAGGGGGGTGAATAGGGTTTATTGCAAATTAAATGAATTTAAAATAAAATAAAATAAAATATCACAGAAAAATTGCATAAAGAAAATGACACACAGAAGATACCCAGCTTCGGAAAAACTGTGCCTACTGCTGCATTCAAGGTTTCTACTAGGAATTATAAACAATCACTTCGCTTACAGACACTTGTAAACTCGCGCCCTTCACTCCCGATTGTTTAAACCCTACGCTCAAGACCTTGACACAACTCGATCCGTTAAGTTGTGATTTTTCTAACTATAGACACTAGTAGTTATCGGCTCTAAAAAATAAAACTTAAATTTTAAAACAAGTAAAACATAAGGAAATAAAAACCATAGGAGTTAAAGTTAAGGGTTATCCCCTTTTTTTAAATTAAAAGATAGCTGGCCTCTTTTCAATTAGGTTTGACCAGTTCTCTTTTCTTCTGAGAATTGAAAATGGCGGCGCTAGAGTTTCTGCTATCCTCCCAAATCAATTCGTGATTGATGGATTTTGCTCTGGAATTCCTCTATAGACTCGACTCCTTTGAAGCACCTCTTCTTCGATCGATTTCTCTTGGGATAGAGAATGAAATCCTCTGTGAGTTCTCTGAATTAAAAATGATTTCTCTAAATTATTGTTGGTTGATTTCAATTTTCTTATCCTTGATGCCGATGATGATTGTGTATTTATAGGGTTTTTAAACCTTAGAATCTCTGATTCTAGACAATTCATGGGCCTTGAATTGTTCTTATGACTCGGGTATCTGATTTGAATTTGTCTTCTGAGATTTCTTTGATTTTAAACTCAGCCGTATATTTTGTATGATTGGAGAAAATCTCGGTGACTTTTAAAAGCTTTGATTTGGTCTTTTTTTGAAAAAAAATCCTGTGAATTTTACTCTGCCTTGAACCATTGATTTGCTGCATGACATTATGTAGTATACTTCCACTTGTGATGTCCCACTCTTTTGGGTTCATA
Organism: Allium sativum; assembly: GCA_030737875.1. Lineage (NCBI taxonomy): Eukaryota > Viridiplantae > Streptophyta > Magnoliopsida > Asparagales > Amaryllidaceae > Allium > Allium sativum. The sequence goes on along the minus strand of CM060924.1, from coordinate 771,100,841 downwards.
TCCCTGAGATACATTTTGCTTGTTCTTGGTGTGTTCTTGTTCAGATTCCTATATACTGTTGCTCCAAAGGCTTTGCCAACTGTGTATACATACATGTGTTAATGACCATTTATCTGGCTTGCTGATATATATATAGTTCTTCACTGTTTCCAGTATTAAACCTTTTACTTGCTTCACTATGCTACTTGAAATTTACTTGTGCCATGATTGTGTTGTTGCACCATTTTTCTTACCGATGCACTGTTTTGTGCTTTACTCAAGCTTGGATAATTCGGCCTTGCTAAATTTCTTATTTGTAGAACCAAACACTTGCTCAAAAACTGATTTCTGAAACATATGACATAACAAATGTATAGTTGAGAAACTGCCCTTGTTAATGAATTTGCTGAACCATGTTGACCTCACTTGAACCTGGACTATCTTTTTGTTGACTTGAAATGAGCTGCTGACTTTACATTGGGTTTGCACCCTGACTTGATTTGAACCAGAACTTTCTTTGATAATCCTTGTGCTTGTGTACTCGACGTTGTAGCTCCACTTGAATTATGTTGTGTTTGTATTCATATATACACTCCACACATGCCATTTGTTATTGAGGTTGCTTGAAAACTGAATTGGCATGAACTTGTAGTCTTCACTGTACTTACTCATGTGTCCACATGCTTTGTGAACCCTACTGTCTTGTGTTTATATTGTTGCCTCGGCCACTTTAGTGTTTTGTACAACGTTGATACATATGCTACCTATCTTAAGCTTGATACATCAATCATTGTTCATGTTCATTTTGTATTCATGCACGTATATGTTGCTCTACTCATACACCATGCATTTATTGTGCTCAACTTTGAAGCTTCTTGTGTGTTCATATAAGGCTGTATGATATGCCATTTAGATCGACCATATTTCTGAATCATTTGATCCATGATGTGCTCACTTTGGCTAGTATTTTGTCTTTACTTGATCATGACTCGAATATTGGCTTTGAAAAACCATGCTGAAATATTTGCACACTGTTTTGCATTGTGCGTTGAGTCGAGACGGTCCTTATGGCTACTCCTCAGTCGCACACTAGATTGGTGAGGCAGTGCATACATGTATATATATACACGTGTGTATATGCAGCCATCCAAACGAGTTTTTCTGTCCCTGTATATCAGACAAAGTCTAGAAAAATGATGAGAAACACACCGTAATTCCGGAGCAAATAAAATTTAAAAAGATTTTTTATTTTCTTTTATTTAATTTTATTTTTGTTGCAATCTACTGTGTGTGTTCTTCTGTATGTGACAGGTATGAAGATGACTGGACTGGATCGGAGAGTAGTGAAGACAGAAGATGGAAGATAGTGAAAAAATAACAGTGTCAATATATGAATTAATGAGAGTGTCTGTATATGTGAATGTAAATGTTGTTGTATAGAGTGAGTGGCAGAGTTGTAATAATGAATGAAATATAGTATGTCAAATAGAGGAGTTATAAAAGATGTACTTTTTGAAATTGAAATAAAGTATTTTTATTTAAATAAAATATTGTGTGATTGTTTAAATTTCTGTATAGTTGTATTTTAGTTGAATAGAAATATTATATTCCTGTCTGTTGTGTAGTATATCAGTACAGTTACAAACACATTCAATAATAAAATATATTTGGTTGTTATCATCAAACAAAAATCATATAATTGTGTATACAACACTGTTCTCTTCCCTTCTTCTTTTCCCTCTTTATTTTATAACCAAGCAACCTTCGAGCCTAGGCATTCCGCTGAAATATGCGAACGCGTTAAATTGGGAATGAGGGGAAAACGTTAAAATTGGGGCATAACTTGTATTGGGAAATTTGGGCATAAATTGAATGAAATACATGAATATGAATTTGGGGCATAAACTAAACTTTGATAAAAGATCTGAATTTGGGGAAAAAATACATGATGAATATGACTTGGGAAAAAGGGGCATGATAACATATAATGGCATAAGAATAATTGGTTAATATTGGAAATTCCAAGAACTACAGCAATTAGAAACTTTAACCGCGCTAATACACAAGGTTAGATTACACTTCTGGTGGAAGTCTGACCGGAACCAGCCGGCATATCCAACGACCACAAGTGGTGAATCTAATGTGAGGGATCTAAGTGCATAAACACGTGACATGCAAAGGTATGAGGTTAAGTGTGACTTGTGGAAGAAGTCTGCCCAGACCCGCCCGACATATCCAGTATCCACAAGTTGTAGGCTTAATGTGGGAGGTCTAGTACATTATAACCATAAATGAATATAGTAATAAACTGGGATACTTAACCTAGTGGAATCCATAGGGATTGGATGAATATGTTAACTTGAGTAGGGGTTAAGTAAAATTGTATGAAACAGTGGGGGGGGTTAAGTATATCTTGGGTTTGTGGGTAATATTTATATATAGGCCTACAAACTTAACATGTGGGGTTATGCAATCTTTTTTACTTCGGTATAGCATAACCTGTGAAAAAACTAGTATTGGGGATGCAAGCGTAGGGGGAAGCTTGTATCATCTTGAGTGTGGGACCCATTTCAGTCAGTAACCCATATATAGGTATCAAACGAGTACTTCGAACTAGGTTGGAGTTGGGGCACGCTTACTGGGCTGATTGTAAGAGATCCAAAAGTAGGGGACGGTGTGGGCGGTGCATTCCGACGGGGTTCTGTGCGTGCATGGGTCCGGCAGAGAAGGTTTGGACGTCGTGACACCTCTAGATATGGTTGTGCACCTCCTGAAAATGAAGGGTTGCCACATTAGGAAGTGATACATCCTACTTTAGGGCCAGCACAGGGTGTCTACGGAGTAGGGTGCCAATCGATTGGGGTATTAATTAGGGTACATCTAGACTTCGGTATGTTCAGGAGCCCATTATTATCCTTAGGGGTAACTCCGGTATGTTGGGCTGCCTGTTATTGTATGGGGTAAAACCTCTCACTAGAAGTACGCTTAAGTCTACCATCTTATACTTGTTGGGTGTCATCTTGTTCATACAAAACTAGTATTGATGCAGAGAGAAATGGAAAGTATTAGCGAAGCGCAATATACTATATCATGTTTACCTTGTCATACCTGCCTTTATGATGTTATCTCTCTAATCCATTTTATATGTCTGTCATGATACTTTTACTTATTTATATGCTAAAAGTAACTAGACTCATTAGACTTTATACCTGACCCATTTTGTTTCCTCTTTTTTTTCTCTCCCCAGTTCTCAGGGTGGAAATACTCAAGCTTGATCAGGATTCTGTTTTCATCTTGCTTGGAGCTGCTTAGATGTACTACTTGATTTCATATCTCTCTACTATGGCTATGTTTTTGGGGATTATGCTTCTTTTATTATTGTATTCTGATGATTTAAGTACAAGATAGAAATTTTAAGTTGATGTACATGGTTTATGTATTTCAGACTTATGATGTAACTATGTTTTGAACCATGATGTTTTCTGCTTAATAAAGAAGTTTTAAATTCCGCTGCTAATTTATATCTGTCTTGTAATGTTTCTATTTATGTTTACCTATAACACTTCACAAAACCTAATGCATTCTCTTAATGAGTGACATTAACGGATGTGGGGTTTCACACTTGGTATCAAAGCTGAAGGTTACCGGATCGGATAAAATATTTTGAAAATTATTTTCAAAAGATTTTAAAAGAAAGCATTTTCAAAAGAAAAGTCTGCTTTGAAAAATATATTCCCCAAAGCCATATGTAATATCTTTCGATTCTCTGTTTGAATCCCTTTTCCTTTTCTTTTCAGCATGTCTGGGGAACCTAATATTCTTGAGGGTATTACGATACTAGGCTGGTTCCATAGGTATCTTGAGGCCATGGTGCCCGCCGGTAGCTACGTAGACGTTCCTCCCCCAGCTGCACCCGTTGTTCCTCATCCTCCTCCTCCGTGAGTAGATAATTTGTCTAAGATTTACAAAGATTTCTATGCTATGGGTGGAAAGCCATTACGAGGAACCGAAACTTTCATAGAGGCAAAGAATTGGCTCAAAGAGACGGAGGATTTGTTTGGAATTTTCGAAGTGGACGATCGTAGGAAGATTCAATTAGCCGCTTGGCTGCTGAAAGATGAGGCTTCATTTTGGTGGGAAGTGACGCAAGCAGGGAATCCAGTGGAGACTTGGGATGATTTTCAGTAGAGATTTGAAATGAAGTTTCTTTCTCAAGCTGAGAAAAGCATGCAAATGGAAAGCTTTCTGGCACTCAAGCAAGGAGGCATAACTGTCAAAGAGTATGTTAATAGATTCAACCAACTAGCAAGGTTTGGGTTGGAGCTAGTGGATACCCCGCATATGAAAGCTTTGCGGTTTGCTAGAGGACGGAATGAACCCCTCCATGGGTTAGCTATGTCCCATATTCCAATGGGAGCAACTTTTGAAAGGCTCGTTGATGTAGCATTGATGCACGAGCAAGATAAAGCTGAAAAGAAAGAAGTTAAGGTGGAGAAAACACAAAACAAGAAAATATGGCCCAAGAAGGCACAATAACAACAACAAAAGAAGGGCGGAAAGAACGACAAGGCTAAGGATAAGAGGAAGTTCCATAATTGCGGATGCGAGGGTCATTTGATCAAGGACTGCAAATGAAGGAAGAATGCTTTTTTCTGTTGTGGAGAGGTCGGACACCTTTCTATGGAGTGCCCGAAGAAACAAGGACAAGGTCAAAGGGCAGGAGCTTCTGGAGGGCAGATACATGCTCTTGTGACCAGTGCTCCGGATAGAGGTAGGAAAGTTTATGTGGAAGGTTTGATTTCTCTTTCCAATCATCCTATTAGAACTCTTTTTGATTCTTCCTCTTCACATTCATTTATATCTGATTCTATGGTTGAGTCTTTGCACCTTAGTACTAGTATGGTAGTGGATCCCGTTGTTGTCTCAAACCCTATTGGTGGTATGGCTCATTTGTCTATGATTTGTCGGGGTTTGAGAATATTTGTGTTAGACGTCGAGTTTGAGTGCGAAGCATATGTGCTCGGTTTTATGAGCTATGGCTTAATTCTAGGGATGGATTGGCTAGCCATGTATGGTGCCATTCTGAATTGTGAGAGGAGGGTTATTAGACTTTTGACTTTCCATGGGAGGACCCTCGAGATTTCTTGTGGCCCAAAGGGTTATGTTATGCTTAGTTTCCTAGAGTCATTTGATGCATCTATCGATGATCTGCGGTCTATACCAGTAATCCATGAGTATTCTGATGTTTTTGATGAGGCTCGAGGATTACCTCCGAGGCACGAGATCGATTTTCGTATATACTTGGTGGACAATGCAAAGCCAGTTGCATTGGCTGTGCGCCATATGACTCCAAGAGAAAGGAGGGAGCTTAGCAAGCAAGTAGGGAAGCTACTTGAGAAAGGGTTTATTAGGCGAAGCCTGTCTGAATGGGGTACTCCGGTGGCATTCACAACCAAAGAGGATGGTTCGCTTCGCTTATGTGTGAACTATAGGGAGTTGAATAAAATCACTAAGAAGAACAGGCACCCACTTCCGAGGATAGATGATCTTTTTAATCAGCTTGTTGGTGCATCAGTTTTCTCTCAGTTAGACTTGGCCACGGGGTTTCATCAATTGAGGGTGGCCGAGGATAGTATAGATAAGACCGCTTTTAGGACTCCAGATGGTTTCTTTGAATGGCTCGTTATGACTTTTGGGTTGACGAACGCACTCGCCTATTTTGTTGATTGATGAGTAGGGTGTTTCGGGAGTTTCTAAATAAGTTTGTTACAGTCTTTGTTGATGACATCTTAATTTTCTCGAAGAACGAGGAAGCGCATGCCCAACAATTGAGAGAGGTTTTGGAAACTCTCTGTGCACACCAGCTTAAGGCAAAGTTCTCCAAATGTCATTTTTGTTAGGGACTGCAGAATGGATCGTTCAGGCAAAGCAAACACTAGAGGAGGGTGAATAGTGTTTGTAAGAATTTAAACAAAACTTAAAACTAAAGAGAATTATGGAATGAATCAAACACCACAAACACAATCACAGACACAGATTCAAAAACATATGCAAAATAAACAGAAACAAAAATGTAGAAAAAGGAAAGAACACACTGGATTTTATACCTGTTCAGGTCACTCTTACCTCCAGTCCCATACAATGCTGGATTATGCAGTTTTATTACTATTTCCAATAGTCAAATACAACCTCCTTGATTTCACGGTTCAACAAGGAGACACCGACTCTAACCCTTGATTTCACAGCTCAATATGGGCACATCGACTCCTATTCCTTGATTTCAAGGCTACAAGGATACACTGATTCCTCTTTGACTTAGAAACATGGTTTACTCAACCCAAGAAACTAAAAAACAACCCTATAACTCTTCAGTAGCACTTGATTCAGAGAGTAGAGAATAGAGAGTGTAGAGAGAAGAAGTTTGATTAAACAGAAGTGAATTCGACAGAGTATAAGTGTAAGAATCATAAAAATGATTAAGAATAATGGTGGGATGAAAGAGTATGAAGTTAGAGAAGAAGATGTGTTAAAAAAATTGGTTTTAACCTCTTTTATAGAGTATGAAGGGTTTCAACGGCTCTGAAGCATTTCAAATAGTGAAAAGACACTTCCCTTCAAAATTAGAAAAAATAGCAGTTATATGTCGACATACACTTTTTGCTATGTCAACATACTCATGTATATTTTTCATTTTCAAAACATTTTTCCAGTATTTGGTATAAAACTAATTTTGGAAATTCTTAAGTAAAATTCTAGTGTTGTAAATTAATATTATATGATAAAAAATATATGAAAACATACTTTTAAACTAAATAAATATATTTATAAAATTATAAGGTTTTAAACTATATAAAGTATAAATATAAAGTATATAAAAAATTTAAGTTTGAAAAGCCAAGAAGAATAAAAATAGAAACAAATAGAAAAACAAAATAGAGAGGAGTGAGGATAAATAGAAAAACAAAATAGAGAGGATTAAGGATAGAATTGAAAAACAAAATTTTAAAATTAAAATTTGAATTTTGAACCTGGAGTGCTATTTAGAGTCTTACAAAATCTAGACTCTATAACTATTTATCTTGAACTCTTGAAATCTTAATTACTTATGAGTCTTGAAATTTCTCTAATCTTTGGATCTCTATCATCTTTATAACTGTACAGGCTTCAGTAATATTTCCTGTATATAATCCTGCACACACACACACACACACATATATATATACATATACATATACATATACATATTCTATAAAAAAAATTGCTTTCAATAATGGCGGACCATGACCCGCCAGATGATAAATCTCATTCTCCTCAAAACTTAAATCTAAATCAACATATTCCACAAGTCTCTAATCCAGATCTCGCTGTTACCGATTTGGAATCCTTATGCTTTGTTCAGCCATCTGAAGAAGGAGTGTTTATTTCGGAAGAAACATTTAAAGCCTCAGCTGATTCGTGGAGGAACACGATTGCTTTGCATCCGGTTGATTTTAAGCTTAATGTGGCAAAACTCAAGGATTATATCGTCAAGGTATGGAAACCTAAGGGTGTATTCAGGATTCACATTGCGCCAGGTTTTAATTACACAGTACAGTTTGATGAAGTGTTTGATGTTTTGTCTGTGTTAAAAACATCCACTTATTCCTTTTTTGGGAGATTATTAATGGTTAATAAGTGGTTCCCTGGATATAAGTTTGAAGATTTTAATGCTCAAAATGTTCAGATCTGGATTAAACTTTTAAATCTAGATATGGAGCTATGGACAAACTCTAGTTTCTCAAGTATTGCAAGCTTCATTGGAAATCCGATTAGAGCTGATGCTAACACTATTTCAAAGAAAATCACGAGATATGCTAGAATTCTTATAGAAATTAATTTGGATTCCAAACTTGATAATAAGGTTCCTATCAAACTGTTTAATGGAGTCTCCAAAGTGATTGATGTTGAATATGAATATATTCCACATCGATGTGAAAGGTGTAAGAAATTTGGTCATAGAATAACTGTTCATGAGGTTTCTAACAAACAGGTGTGGACTTCTAATCAATCTACAGATGATGTCGGTCCTTCTTCAGTGGCTACTAGTTCTTATTCTAACAGTGAGAATTCAGAGGAAAATGTTCAAAGTCAAGAAGAAGGCACTGGTGATGATGGAAATCTTGACCAAGATGATCTGAATTTTCTTGACAAGGATTTGCCTAATGATGTAGAACCTGACCTTTTAACTCAAATTGCAGATAATGTGGATAATTCTGTCCCTCCTCATGAGTATAGAGATGTGTCTGATGGTATTACTAAAAATCCAGAGTATCTTGCTAATTTGAAGGGTAAAAAGAAAGTATTATTCGTTGCTCCTTCTAAAAGACCACTTAGGAGCAATGCTCCTATTGAATGACTATCTTAGTTTGGAATGTCAGAGGATTAAATACATCGGATAGAATGTCTGATGTACTTTCTCTTCTGACTAAATATAAACCAACAATTGTTGGTTTAGTTGAGAATAAGATAAACTCTGATAGTTTACAAGCTTTCAGTAGATTATTGCCTTGTGGTTGGGAACTTATGCCTTACAATAATACCCCCTTTTATGGTAGAATCTTGTTATTATGGAATTCAGTTGTTTGGTCCATTAATGAAATTTCATCTTCTAATCAACATTTGACTATTCAAGCTTTGAATCAAGGAGGTCTATCCATGTTTGTATCCATCATTTATGCTAGTAACAGCTTCAACGAAAGACAGATCCTATGGCAGCAAATTGTTCAAGAATCTGGTGTTATTAACTCTGAGTGGGTTCTAATTGGAGATTTTAATAATGCTACATCTCACTTAGATAAAAGTGGAGGATTACATATTCCATTCCAATACATTAGATCATTAAATAATTGTTTGATGCAAGCTGGATTAATTGAGATTAAAGCTTCTGGTTTTAACTTCACTTGGAGACGAAGAGGTATGGCTTCAAACATTGATAAAATCTTTATCAATCATCAATGTCTTCAAAAATTTAGTGATATTAATGCTCTAGCTTTATCACACTTATCTAGTGATCATAATCCTCTACTATTAGATCTTATAGTTGATGAGTCTCCAAAAGGTTTCCCATTTAGATACTCCAATGACTGGCATTTGAAAGATGGCTATCTAGAATGTATACAAAGAGGTCTTAATACTAATGTTGATGGTTTTGCTAGTTACATTTTTCTCCAGAAACTTCATGCTTGTAAATTTGAATTGAAAAAGTGGAACAAGGTCAGGCCAAAAGATAATATCCTTTTGACAGAAGCTGAAGCCAAATACAAAGAATGTGAAGATGCATGTGATGCTAATCCAGAGGATATTGAATTGTATGATAGTATGTTAGAAGCTAGGCATTCTCTAGTTTTTCAGAAGAAGATTATGTCATGGAGCTACAAGCAAAAATCCAAAGTATCATGGCTTCAAGATGGTGATACAAATTCGAAATTTTTTCATTCAAAAATGTCTCTTCGAAAGCATGTTAATCACTTGAAAGCTCTTTTCAACTCTGATGGTTCTCTACTATATAAGAAAGAGGATATTGCTTCTGAAGCTATTAATTATTTTGAACAGTTATTCAATGGTGATGACATTTGTGACATCCCTTATTTTCAGTCAATAGCAGAGATTAATCAGCGTGGTAAAGAACAACTATTACAAGCAATTTCTTTAGATGAAGTCAAAGCTGCTGTTCATTCTGTTCACATTGACTTAAGCCCTGGCCCAGATGGTCTCAACTCTAAATTCTTTATTCTGCATTGGGACTCTATCAAGATTGAACTCCATGCTGCCATGCAAGACATTTTTGAGTCAGGTAAACTTCCAAAAAGTTGTAATCATACTTTTATAACTTTAATTCCAAAAGTTGAGAGACCTACTTCTATTTCACAGTATAGACCCATATCCTGTTGCAACATGTTTTACAAAATTTTTAGTAAAATTCTGTGTAATAGGATTAAATGGTATATGCACACCTAATTTCTCCAAATCAGTGTGCATACATTCCCAATAGGCATATAGGCGAGAACATATTACTTGCACATGAGATGCTCAGAGACTTTAAGAAAGTAGGGGTTAGTAAGTTTTGTGTTAAAATTGATTTGCACAAAGCTTACGATATGATAAATAGGAGACTGATTTGTCATATTATGTCTAAAATGGGATTTCCAGTGCATATTGTTAACCTCATTTATGAGTGTATTTCGTCTCCTACTTTTTCAATACTAATTCAAGGTATTCCTCATGGTTTTATTGCATCTAATCGTGGTTTGAGGCAAGGAGATCCACTGTCTCCTTATTTGTTCTCGATAGCTATGGAATACTTCTCCTTTTGCATGAATGAAGCTGTGGCTTTGGAGAGATTCATACCAGTTCACAAATTTCAGCCAGTAGTTTCTCATCTGATGTATGTTGACGATCTTATGATTTTTGGTAAATGCTTGACGTCCTGTGCAGTTTCCTTGAATGAATGCTTTGATAAATTGAAGAAATTTTGTGGTCTGTCTGTCTGTCAGTCACTTGAAATCCAAAATTTATTTTAGTTTACATGCTAAACACACTCGTGAGATTGCATCAATTTTAGGATTTCAAGTAGATTATCTTCCAGTCAGATATTTGGGTGTTCCATTATCTTCAAACTACATACATTATGGTGAATGTCAATCTCTACTTCAGAAAATTCAGGCTAAGCTTCAAGCATGGGATGCCAGATTTTTGAGTTATGCTGGACGTGCTGAATTAATCCTCTCTGTTATAAATCCTACCATACTCTATTGGTTATTTGTTTATCAACTTCCTGAAGCTATTATTTCAAAACTCCACTCTATGTGCGCAGATTTCTTTTGGGGGAGTTCATCACATAAGGTGAGTTGGGAAAAACTATGTTATCCTAAGTCTGAAGGAGGAATTGGCATGAAGTCTTTATTTGATTTAAAAAAGGCCTCGTGTATAAAATTATTGTGGAAATTTTTAGATGGATCTTCTTTGTGGAGTCAATGGATGAATAGAAAGTACTGTTATGGTAAATGGTTTTGGAGCATTCATAGGGATAATAATGCATCGTGCACATGGAAATCCATATTAAGACTAAGAACACATGGAGAACAATTATTTCGCAAAGTCATTGCTGATGGTAATAACACTAATATTTGGTTTGAACCATGGATCAATTCGAAATGTCTGGTTGATATCTTAGGCTTCTCGAGACTTCATAACATTGGTAGGCATGGAGATTTGGTGTCTTCATTAATTATTGATGGTAGGATTAATGGTTCTCTTCATGCTGCTACAAGAGAAATCAGAAATGAAGTAGAGTCTGTTATCATTGATCTTCAAGCTAATCGTGACTATTATGCCTGGAAGGATGGTGATTTCTCTTTTCACAAAGCGTGGGATCATGTAAGGAAAAAACAGCAAGGTAAACTCTGTTTCAAAGTAATCTGGCATTCTCAAAATGTGAAAAGAATGGCTTTAATTTCATATTTAGCTGTTATTAATAAGCTTTCTACTCGAGATAGACTGGTTCAGTTTGGATTAACTCATGAAAAGGCATGTGTGTTGTGTCAAGCTGAAGATGAATCGATTAATCATTTGTTCTTTGCTTGTCCTTATTCAAGATACATCTGGTTGTTATTGCTTTTAAAACTAGGATTATCCACTTCAGTTATTGGTACGCTTGAATTTGAGGCAGAAAAGATATTGCATGTTTTTAAAGACAAAGATCAAACCCTGGACCTTGCATGTGCAGTGTTTACGACTACTGTTTATCACCTATGGCAAGAGAGGAATCGAAGATTGTTTGGTGGTAAAGAATTGCCGAAGGAAATTAGATTGAAGCTTATTGAAAGAGATGTTAGTTGGACAGTAAGGAATAATGGTAGAACTTTTAGTAGAGTGCAAAGTAAAATAGATTTAATGTTGAAATGGGGTATAGATTTACATGATACAGGTTGAAATGTATATAGCTGAGAGCTTTTGAGTGGTGGGTGGCTCTGTCTTGAGCATTGCGAGTTGTATGTTTGTTATATGTTTGGTTGTATTGTCAATATATGAATTTTATATGTGCTCTTTTCCCTTATGTAGTACCCATTAGGGGGGCATAAGGTTTTGATGAGGCATATAAATGAAGTATATGGTTGGTATAGCAATAAAGATCACCAATTTTCAAAAAATATATATATATATATATTCTATACAAAAAGTGTTAGTATATATTTTATAATCAATGATAATTGAAATAAGGTTATTATCATCAAAACTCCATTCTACAACAATCTCCCCCTTTTTGATGATGACAATCTTAGTTTATAAAATATCATACCTGTATATACCTATTTGATGATGTTCCTTCTAAACTCCCCATGTCTATAAGAATCCTATAAACTATGCCTATATTTTATAATTTCTCCCCTTTTGGCATTATCAAAAAGAAATTCTAAAATTACTCCCCTTAAATCCTATAACTATCCAAATAATTCCTATACTAAAGTAAAGTACTTCCCCTAGGTCCTAAATCTATAAGCATAAAACACTCCCCCTAAATCCTATATCTTTCTACACATATTCTATTATAATATTCTATATAACTATCCCTGATTCTATGATACCCTTATATCTCCCTCTAACTTTATGATTCTAAGCCTAAAAGATTATAAATCCCCCTAAAATTATGACTATACTAGTCTAATAGAAGAATAATAAACAAGGCAATCTAATCAATGTTTATAATCAATTCAACCAATCAATCCAAACAAGCAATTCAAGCAATTAATTCAAGCAATCTTATTAAGTAATTAATTCAAGCAATAAATGTAAGCAATCAACCAAATCAATCAAATTAAATAATATGTGTTAGTAAACACTTCTTGAACCTTTAATTAAACCTAGAAACTATAAAACTCCCCCTTAATCTGATACAAGACTAAACCACCAATTGTTAGGGGTCATCACTAACCATTGGCCTAGCCTATACTCTAGTTCCTTTAAAACTTTGATAAGAACTTATTCTAGACTTAGAAATTCTTTGTAACTTCTATCTATCCTAAAACCTATAAAGCTCCTATCAACTATAAATTCATAAGTTTATTTCTAATAAACCTATCAACCACTAATGAAATTAAACCATATCAAGTAAGTAAATCAAGTTATTCAAGTCAAACAAAACAAACAAACCAAATAAGTCAATCAGTTCAATCAAATTAATCAAGACAAAGTAAATATGTTATGTATTTAATTAATAATCCTATATTTCTAATAAAAACTATTCATACTATATACTTGTTATGTGTGGAGTTAAAGTTAACGTGTAATGCAGTGTGTGAAGTATGTTGATTATAATGTAGTATGAAATGTATGTCATATGCAAAACAATATGAAATGCAACTTATGGGGTGAATAATCTTGATTTGAAATGCAATTGTAATTTATAATGATGATATGAAATAAGATGTATAATAATAGTATGCAGAATGATTTGGTGATAATATCTATTAAGGTAAAATATATTCAAAGTACTATCTAACTATTATAAATTATTTGAATCAAACAAAGATAATGTTAATTTATAGACTTAGGTTAATTATTTTAATGAAATTGATTAAAAGAATAATAAAGATAAGAGTTTAATTAAAAAATATTCAGAAAAAATCATGAAGTTATATAATATTAGTTGGGTAAATATTGTAGAAATTGAAGATCTTTCTAAAGAGAATATAAAATTTGTATAATATAAAGTAAGCTACATAAACATATATTCATAAGTATATATAAAAATAATTTAAAAAGAACTTAAAATTTATTATGAGATATACAATAATCTTCTTGATACAAATTAATCTTAAATTCAAACTTTAAAAGAAATCTATAGTTATAACAAAATTACTTTAATGAAAAAAATGATAATATGAAGTAATATATAAAGCTATAATTTTTTATGTTTAAATTATATTTTTAAGACATAAAAATCATATAATTGTAAATCAAAATTAGTATGAGGTTACAAATAGTATTTATTATAATTTAATCCAAAATTGTTATTATATGTGAAAAATATATAAGTTAAACTATGCATGCTTAAGCTAAAGATATATAAACTTATAATATCAAATGTTTGAAAAGTTTAAATTATTTCAATCATATTAATAATTTTATTAGTTTTTATATATTTTGAAACAAGAAAATAAGTAGATAGAAAAAGTTAATAACTATAATTTGAACTTGCATTTTCTTATTTAAAAGATGAAGGGAAATTTGAAAGTTTAAGCTTTTAAAACTCAAAAATTGAATGTCATTTTAAAAGCCTTTATGTTGACATAAGAACATATGTATGTCGACATTCATGCATAATTTTCGAAGAACATATGGTTTTGTGGCTTTGGTTTTAAATTATCGATTTATATTTCAGGTTTAACTATTTCCTGAAATAATATTAATCCTAACAAACATTCAAAAAATTATTTTATTATTTTATTTATTATTTATTATTATATTATTATTTTGAATTTCAAAATTTGAATTTCAAATTTTAAGTTTAAATTTTAATTTTTTAAATTCAAAACAAAGCAAACAATCAAAGCAGCTATTCAACTGAATAAAATTAAAAATTAACTAAGGCGTACCCAATTTTTAGATCCTTTTCTTTGATTTTTTTTGAATTCTGAATTGATCTTCCGGAATTTGATGATGAGATTTGCTTTATTGCGACGGGCTTGTTTTTCTGGTCAGGATAGTACATTCATTTGTAGAATTTGAACACCGTATGAGAAACATATCAAAGATTTAGTAGTTCAACCAACTTAGTGCCAAAATGTTGAATTTGAATTTTGAATTTGAATGAAAAGACACTTTAGCCATTACAAATAGGCCCAAAAGGCATGTCTCTTCACATTCTCTTCTCTTCTCCTCTTCTTCCTCTCGTTTTCATTTTCAATCAGACTTTCAGGAAGCATAACTTCTTCATTTCTTAACGGAATTGGACGAAATCAGCAGAAAATCGAAGAGGAATTCGTGGACTACGATTTAGTAGTAGTTTGGGGATGAATTTGGATGGTATTAGGGTGTAACAAGTAGAAAAAATAAGAGGTATGCATAAAATCCCGTAACAGTTTTTAGTTTTGAATCGCCAACTTCAAACTACCATATCTCACTCAATTATCGAAATTTGATGATCTACCCATCAAATCGACCGCAAGAACAAGAACTACAATATGGAAAAGAATTTGGGACAAAATAGTCTAACCTGTAGATGCAATTTGAAGATAACTGTCGACAGTTTTGGTTTCCCTCTCTCTTTATTCATCAAAACTTCATTTGATCATTACTTGGTCAATTCTTGACGGAATCTCGTGAAACCAGCGACATTATGAAGCAAATGAAGAGAAGTACTGCACGAAAATAAGTTGTTGATGAAAATCCAAAGTTGTAAATTGATCTGGTACCCATTTCTTCTTTGATTTACAATATATATCCATTTCTTCTTGATGTCTCTTCACCAATCGTCGTTACTCTTCCCCTCTTTTGATTTCTTTTCGGAATTTGAATTTCCAATAGCCACCATTTCAGAATTTGAATTGCCAACAGTCACATCACCCATCTATTCAACGTTTGAATATCCAATAGCCATATAACCCATATTTTCCTGTAAAACAACACAACTTTTCAAATAATCAAATAACTTTTCAAATAATTCAAATGTCTTTTCAAATATTCAAATGACTTTTCAAATAATCAAATGACTTTTCAAAATAACTAACTACAATAATATCATGATATATCAAAATTTCAAAATTTCAAATTTCAAAATTTTAAATTTCAAAAATCAAATCATAGCAACTTAATTTTTCAATAAAATTAAATGCAGACTCATCTAATACTTATGCAATACATAAATTTAAACTAGTGTTCAAAATTTGCCATTTAACATTTTCAAAAATCAGATTATGAACTTTTTGAAAGACCTTGTTCTGATACCAATTGTTAGGGACTACGGAATGGATCGTTCAGGGAAAGCAAACACTAGGGGGGGGTGAATAGTGTTTGTAAGAATTTAAACTAAACTTAATACTAAAGAGAATTATGGAATGAATCAAACACCACAAACACAATCACAGACACAGATTCAAACACAGATGCAAAATAAATAGAAATAAAAATGCAGAAAAAGGAAAGAACACACCGGATTTTATACTGGTTCGGATCACTCCTACATCCAGTCCCGCACAATGCTGGATTGTGCAGAGTTTTATTACTAATAGTCAAATACAACCTCCATGATTTCACGGCTCAACAAGGAGACACCAATTCCTATCCCTTGATTTCACAGCTCAACAAAGGCACACCGACTCCTATTCCTTGATTTCGCGGCTACAAGGATACACTAATTCCTCTTTGACTTACAAACATGAATTATTCAACACAAGCAATTACAAAACAACCCTATAACTCTTCAATAGCACTTGATTCAGAGAGTAGAGAATAAAGAGTGTAGAGAGAAGAAGTTTGATTAAAACAGAAGTGAATTCGGTAGAGTATAAGTGTAAGAATCATAAAAATGATTAAGAATAATGGTGGGATGAAAGAGTATGAAGTTAGAGAAGAAGATGTGTTAAAAAAAATTGATTTTAACCTCTTTTTATAAAAAATGAAGGGTTGCAACGGTTCTAAAGCATTTCAAATAGTGAAAAGACAATTCCCTTCAAAATTAGAAAAAAATAGCAGTTATATGTCGACATATACTTTTTGTTATGTCGACATACTCATGTGTATTTTTCATTTTCGAAACATTTTTCAAGTATTTTGATATAAAACTAATTCTAGAAATTCTTGAGTAAAATTCTAGTGTTGTAAATTAATATTATATGATAGAAAATCATATGAAAACATACTTTTAAACTAAATAAATATATTTATAAAATTATAAGGCTTTAAACTATATAAAGTATAAATATAAAGTATATAAAAAATTTAAGTTTGAAAAGCCAAGAAGAATAAAAATAGAAACAAATAGAAAAACAAAACAGAGAGGATTGAGCATAAATAGAAAAATAAAATAGAGAGGATTGAGGATAGAATTGAAAATAAGAATTTGAAAATTAGAATTTGAATTTTGAACCTAGAGTGCTATTTAGAGTCTTACAAAATCTAGACTCTATAACTATATTGATCGTGAACTCTTGAAATCTTGGTTACTCATTAGTCTTGAAATTTCTCTGATCTTTGAATCTCTATCATCTTTATGACTGTACATCTTCAGTAATATTTCCTATATATAATTCCTGCACACACACACACACATATATATATATTCTATACAAAAAGTGTTAGTATATATTTTATAATCAATGATAATTGAAATAAGGTTGTTGTCATCAAAACTCCATTCTCCAACAATTTTTGGAGAAAAGAGGTGAGATTTCTTGGGCATGTGGTTTCTAAGGATGGGATAGTAGTAGATCCCACAAAGGTAGTTGCATTTCAAGATTGGAAGATCCTAAAGAATGCAAAAGAGGTGAGAAGTTTTCTGGGGTTGGCAGGCTATTATAGGAAGTTCATTAAGGATTTCGCAAAGATATCAGCCCCACTCACCAGACTGACAAAGAAGAATTTGACATTTTTGTGGGATATAGATTGTGGTGTTGCTTTCCAGCGATTGAAGAGGGCTCTGACAACAGCCCCAGTCTTTACCTTGCCTGATGGAAACAAAGTGTTTACAGTATACACTAATGCATGTGGTACAGGGCTTGGTGTGGTTCTGATGCAAGAGGGAAGGGTAGTATGTTATAGAGGTAGACAGTTAAGGGTTCATGAGAAGAACTACCCTACCCATGACTTAGAGCTAGCTGCCATAGTATTCGCACTTAAGACTTGGCACCATTATTTGCTGGGAGAGAAGCTCGAGTTGCACACCGTTCATAAATCTCTCAAGTACTTGTTCTCGCAGAAGGATCTTAATTTAAGGCAACAAAGGAGGATGGAGTTCCTAGCATCTTTTGACTTTGAAATTGCTTATATCCTTGGCAAGGGTAATGTGGTGGAG
The DNA here is from genome assembly GCA_030737875.1 of Allium sativum. NCBI lineage: Eukaryota > Viridiplantae > Streptophyta > Magnoliopsida > Asparagales > Amaryllidaceae > Allium > Allium sativum. Next base: position 771,082,813 of record CM060924.1, on the reverse strand, counting down.
GATGCACTGAGTAGGCAGAGGATGGCCTTAAGTCCTCTGTTTGTGGAGAGGAAAAGCTTGGAGTTTATATCGACTTTTGACTTTAGACCCTCCACCGAGTTTTTACTTGACTTATTAGCATCACTGAAGGTGCGAACTACTCTTATGGATCAGATAGGAGCTTCGCAGCGAGATGATCCAAATATTTTAGACATCTTGGATAGGCTCAGTAAAGGAGAGACTTCTAGTCACCTCAGTAGATATTCCATGGACAATAGAGGGTGGTTGCGACAAGATGGAAGGATTTGTGTTCCCCAAGTTTGGAGTTTTTTAAAGATAGTCCTAGAGGAATCCTATCATTCTAAGATGACTATTCATCTAGGCAGTGTTAAGATTTATAGAGATATGAAGAGGGTCCTCTTTGGGCTAGAATGAAGAAAGATGTGGCGGAGTTTGTTTCTCAATGTTTGATTTGCCAGTAAGTAAAAGCTGAGCAAAAGAAGCCCGGTGGTTTACTTCATCCTTTAGAGGTCCCACAGTGGAAGTAGGAGAGCGTGTCTATGGATTTCATAGATGGTTTGCCTAGATCAAGAAAAGGCAACACCAGTATTTGTTTTGTAGTAAACAGACTTACTAAGAGCGCTTATTTCATCCCAGTTAAGAGTAAGAGGATGGCGGCATGGTTGGCAGCAGTTTACGCTCGTGAGATAGTCCGCCTTCATGGAGTGCCTTCCAGTATCGTATGTAATCATGACTCCATTTTCACTAGTGAATTTTGGAGGAGCTTGCAAGAAGCATTAGGTAGACAGTTGTGTTTGAGCACTGCTTATCACCCTCAGACCGATGGACAGACGGAAAGGGTGAACAGAGTTCTCGAGGATCTTTTAAGGATGTGTATCCTAGACTTTGGAGGGACTTGGGAAGAGCATCTTCCTTTAGTAGAGTTCGCCTACAACAACCGTTATCAAGTTAGTGTTGGCATGGAACCCTTCAAAGCATTATAAGGACGGCCTTGTAGGTCACTGACTTGTTGGTGGGTGTCTACAAAAAGACTTCTACTTAGACCAGATATGGTTAGAGAAACATCCAAAAATATTGATCTTATTAGACGGCGAATGAAGACCGCTCAGGATAGGAAAAAATCCTATACAGATAGGATAAGGACTGACATTGAGTTTGAGGTGGGAGACATGGTTTTAATTAAGGTATCACCATTAAGGAATGTGGTTTTCTTTGGATCTGTAGAGAAACTAGCACCAAGATTTGTAGGGCCATTCCCCGTAACAGAAAGGATTGGACAAATGGCCTATAGAGTAAAGCTACCAGAGAGACTGTCCGACGTTCATGATGTTTTCCACGTTTCTCAATTACGGAAGTGCTTGCATGATACCTCAGAAGTAGTAGAGCCGAGTATACTTGAGGAAGTAGAGGTGGAACGGGAGACGACAGTTAGGCGAGTTCCTACCCATATTCTTGGATCAGAAGTTAAGAAGCTATGCAACTGAGAAGTCAAGTTGATGAAAGTTCAGTGGGGAGATAACCCAGAGGATGCAACTTGGGAGACTGAAGACAAGATTTGTGCTTCGTACCCTTCCTTTTCAAGGGTATGTCCTTAACTTCTTTTCTAAACCTTTTGTTTACGCTTGTTTCTATCATTTAAGTATATCCTATCGATCGAATCTTCGACCTTTAGGTTGGAATCTCATGAATGTAAACATGTGTTTGAGACATTTTATGTTCGATGGATGCAAGTGTTTGCTAGTGGTTGCTCGTGGATTCATATACACACCCATTAGGCACTAGATCAGCTCAATCACTCTTATACTGCATATGGATGTGTGTGCATTATTTTTTATTATTATATTTACTTTTAATGGTTGGGTGTATCATCATATGGATGTTGCATTTGGACGGATGATTGTGCACAAATATAAAACTTACATGATATAATAGGATTATTTGAAAACATGATGTATTCATGGAACTAACATACATTGAATTAAAAGAGGTCTACTGAATCAGTAGACCGCCTCATCTTTCGCATTAGTATATGGACATATACACACACTTTTGCATATGTTCATAAGCATCAGAAATTTTTAAGGACAATGGATGCCTGTGATTGGTGGATGAGTAGATGGGTGATGGATGTTAGGATATACATTCTTCTTAACTTAGAGATTTCGAGGACGAAATCCTTAGAGTAGAGGAGAATGTAACACCCCGTAATTTTAACAACACTAAAGATGATAAATAAAAGAATAATTAAATAAATATTCAGAATTAAGTGAAACGGGCTATTTCGTTGCATTCGTGTCGGAATTCTGCTTAAGATGGACACCAAGTTTGCATAAAAACGGACACCGTATGAAGAAGATATTAAGGTTTGAAGTTTGTATACGCATAAGATATATATATACACACACACATAACAAGTCAAAACCATTCAAATCAATTCAAAATCAGAAGCAGGAAAATCTGGAGGTAATCGGACCCGTTACCCATAGATCGACACCATAAGGGAGGTGTTGACACCCCTGTCGACCCCCCCCCCCAACCCACGAACCAAAAACATTTCTGTGAACGTGGACTAGTTTTCTGACCAGATTCGTAAACCCTAGGCTGTAAATAAGACCCATTCTCATTGTTTTATTCACACAAAAACAATGGAGAACTAGATGTTGTCTCTTCCCAGGTTGAATCAAGCCTTTTCTTCTTCAACATTCAAGTTATTCAAGTTTAGAGATTTATGATTCAACATTTGCAATCCCTCTTCTATTTCCTAGATCCAATCGCAGTGAGTCTACGTTATTTTTAGATTTAAATACTTAAAAGTTAATCTTGACGTGGCTATAACTTGGATTTGAATCATATCAGATCTGTTATAACCTGTGTATCTAAGTTATTCTGATATGACTATGAACTAGATCTAAGCCTATAACTATTTATCATGTCATATCTGCCATTGTTTGTTGATCTAATTCATTATTTAGATCTCATTGTGCCTGTTTATGATGTCCTTATTATGTAAGAATCAGTTCTACTATCACATGTTAATCAGATATGTTCCTATAGGCCTATCTTGTCACTATACCTAACTTTGTCACTGTATGTTTATTAGTTGCTATGCCTATTCCTGCAATCATATGTCAATCTTATTATTATGTTTATTTCTATTCTCTTCCCTTCTTCTTTTCCCTTTTTATTTTATAACCAAGCTACCTTTGAGCCTTGGCATGCCGCTGAAATATGCGAGCGCGTTAAATTGGGAACAAGGGGAAAACGTTAAAATTGGGGCATAATTTGTATTGGGAAATTTGGGCATAAATTGAATGAAATACATTAATATGAATTAAGAGCATAAACAAACTTTAATAAAAGATCTGAATTTGTGGCATATGATACATAAAAGATCTGAATTTGAGGCATATGATACATGATGAATATGACTTGGGAAAAAGGGGCATGAAAACCTATAATGACATAGGAATAATTGGTTAATATTGGAAACGCCAAGAATTACAGTAATTAGAAACTGTAACCGCACTAAGACACGAGGTTAGATTACACTTGTGGTGGAAGTCTGCCCAGAACCAATCGGCATATCCAGCAACCACAAGTGGTTAATCTATTGTGATTGGTCTAAGTGCATAAACATGTGATGTGCTAAGACACGAGGTTAAGTCCGACTTGTGGAAGAAGTCTGCCCGGACCCGCCCGGCATATCCAGCATCCACAAGTTGTAGGCTTAATGTAGGAGGTCTAGTACATTATAACCATAAATGAATATGGTAATAAACTTGGATACTTAACCTAGATGAATCCATAGGGATTGGATGAATACGTTAACTTGAGTAGGGGTTAAGTAAAATTGTATGAAATAATTGGGGGGTTAAGTATATCTTGGGTTGGTGGGTAATATTTATATATATGCCCATAAACTTAACCTGTGGGGTTATGCAATCTTTTTACTCCGGTATGGCATAACCCGTAGAAAACCTAGTAGTGGGGATGCAAGCGTAGGGGGAAGCTTGTATCATCTTGAGTATGGGACCCGTTTCAGTCAGTAACCCATATATAGGTATCAAACGAGTACTTCGAACTAGGTCGGAGTCGGGGCACGCTTACTGGGCTGATTGTAAGGGATCCAAAAGTGGGGGACGGTGTGGGCGGCACATTCGATGGGGTCATGTGTGTGCATGGGTCCGACAGAGGAGGTTTAGACGTCGTGACACCTGTAGATATGGTTGTGCACATCCTGAAAACAAAGGGTTGCCACTATAGGAAGTGATACATCCTACTGTGGGGCCAGTATAGGGTATCTACGGAGTAGGGTGCTGATCGATTGGGGTAGTAATTAGGGTACATCTAGACTTCGGTATGTTTAGGAGCCCATTATTATCCTTAGGGGTAACTCCGGTATGTTGGGCTGCCTGTTATTGTATGGGGTAAAACCTCTCACTAAAAGTATGCCTAAGTCTAACATCTTATACTTGTTAGGGATCATTTTGTTCATACGACACTAGTATATGTGCAGAGAGAAAAGGAAAGTATTAGAGAAGCGCAATATGCTCTATCATGTTTACCTTGTCATACCTGCCTTTATGACGTTATCTCTCTTTTCCACTTTATATGTCTATCATGATACTTTTAGTTATTTATATGCTAAAAGTAACTGGACTCGCTAGACTTTATGCCTGACCCATTTTGTTTCCTCTTCTTTCTCTTCCGTCCCCCCTTCCCAAGATTCTCAGGGTGGAAACACTCAAGCTTGATCGGGATTCTTTTTTCATCTTACTTGGGGCTTCTTAGATGTACTGCTTGATTTCATATCTCTCTACTATGGCTATGTTTTGGGGATTATGCTTCTTTTATTATTGTACTCTGATGATTTAAGTACAAGTAAGTTGATGTACTGGGTTTATGTATTTCGGACTTATGATGTAACTATGTTTTGAACCATGATGTATTTTACTTAATAAAAAAAGTTTTAAATTTCGCTGCTATTTTATATCTGTCTTGTAATGTTTGTGTTTCTGTTTACCTGTAACGCTTCACGAAACTTGATGCATTCTCTTAATGAGTGACATTAACGGACGTGGGGGTGTCACAATATACATCCTGTGTAAATATATATATATATATATATATGTCTATACTATAGTGTTAGTATATATTTTATAATGGTTAAAACAAGGTTGTTGTCATCAAAACCATCATCACCATCATCTCAGTCTCTAACATATATTCTTATACGTATGTGAATGAATTCATTTTCTTGTTATCGCATAAAAGCTTCGGCTTCATCGTCAACCACTCAGTCCCTCATATCGCTCACAGTCGCTAGAGACTGGTTGAAACAAATGAAAATACATATTGGATCTTATGTTATGCATGCTGAAATCAATAACTATAGAAATAACAATAGGTCTAGTGAGGATGAAGGTAAACGACAAGAAGATGTTGATGAAGGAAATGTACAAGATTGGATCAAGAGGTAGGGATTGCCAATAAGGTTGAATCATCCCATGAAATTGAAGAGGAGACTGAAACAAATATATAATCGTTGAAGGAGAAAACAATGGAAAAAATTTGATGGCACGACCATTAAGTCAATCTAATGAAAGCGAAGTTCAACCATCACTCATATTTTCTTATAAATCTTGTAATTAAAAAAAGGATTAACACCCAAAATCCAGTTGAAAGCACAAGTACAACATAAAGAAAAGGCAAAAAAACAAACATACAATTACATAAAGAAATTAAATAGTGATTAGCGTAATCTCCATTCGGTGTCCACTTCAGCCAGTTGTATCAGTTCTCCTCTCTATGGAATACAATTAGTCCCCTTGGATATAGAGTTACAACGAAGTTTCGAATGTCTGCAGAAGAGAATAAGAGTGATGAAAATTTGACACTAACAATCGATAGTTTCCAAAGACCAGTTTCTAGTTGTAGGTAGGTATTTATAATAATATGTGGTATGGAGTTAGAAGCCTGCCTAAAATGAAGTCCAAAAGGATTCCCAAAGTCACACAAGAAGAGTCAAGTTCACTCAAACTAAATTGATAACTCATCACCAATTTAAGGAAGTTAACTCGGTGTCGAGTTAATGATCTTGATGTAAATTTGAATCTTCCAGCTGCTTTGCCTTACCATATCCTTCTTGAGTTGTCCGAACCTTTTTTCCATCATCTTCAAGTTGATTCTAACTATCTTCTATTGATCTTACCTCGATAAAAGTCTTCTCTTTTATCTTTTAGAATAGTTCGTCAAATCCTTGAAAACCTAATTGACCACAAATCATTGGAGATGTGCGAGTGTTGTGTGAAATTTTGGAAGAGACAGGATTGCATTTGATAACTCAACGTTGTGTTATAGACTCGCGGCTGAGTTATGAGTTTGGTTCCAAACTTGGTGAAATTTTTTCAAGCCCTTCTTCGCTTCTTTTAAGCGTTCTTGCTAAGTTTTAAGTCATTCCATCCAATTTTCAACCATCTTTATTTCAATTGTTAAATTAGGATGAAAGATGATTTGACTCAAAAGTGGGTTAACATTTGCCTTCTAAAATATGTCCTTTGAGGGTAATGTGTGATTTTCTTTAGAAGAAGTTTTAGAAATCATCTTTAATACTTGAATTCCAAGGCTACTCCAATCAAGCTCTCTAGCTGCTTTAATCTCGCCGCCTAGAAGTACTATTTTTGGAATCTAAGTCATTTGTGTTCGTCCAGGGTTAATCTTCCTTTCTCTAATGACAAAGCATTCAAAAAATTTTATCCAGTCTGCATTTGCTTTGGATCATATCCCATAATCTACACATTCACGATGTCTAATTAAATTTACTAATATGCTTATTTAATTGACCTTTCTTACTATCATTAATGTTCGGTAATTTATATTAACTTTTATTACCTTTATTATCATTCTTTACCAATTCTACTTCCTTATTCATTTATTTCTAGATGTTTTCATAATTTATTTACCCTATTATTTTATTATTTAGTTTAGTTATCTTTTCTTTCTTATTATCTATTTAATTCTTTTTTACTATGTAATTTCAATTTTCTTATAAATATGGTTCTTGTTCTTTTTATTTAAAATTAAGGGTCATCACCTTAAAACAGTGGAACTGGTTTCCTTAGTTAGAATGAAATTGTTAATGTTATGACCTTCTATGAATTGTTAAAGAAAAAGTTGTGCTTTATATAAGATAACAAGGATTTCTTTGGAAACAGACTGTACGAATTATGGCCTTATCCTGTTCGCACATCTCTTAATATACATTCCTTGTTACTCTAATAATATACTTTTTATTTATGTTAAGGATGACTCCCCTTCATTCCAATAGGTCAAATGTATTAAACCTCAACCTAATACAAATCAAATTTTAATAACACCGAAGTAAAATATGGAATTCTAGATGTATTCCAAATCACTATTTGCCTTCAATCTATTTCATATTCCAAATAATTATATAAGATCTATTCCAATACCATTTGCATTACTTTTATTACATAACTATTTCCATTCTAAACAATTTTACTATATCTGTTCCACGATTAATTTCATTAGAACTATTCACTGTAAAATCATCAGATTTGTTCACAAAATTAATTTAGTTTCAATTAAATTAATCAGATCTATCTAATTCAATATATTCTCAAGCGTGTTATATCCTTTTCAGTCCATTTTCGAAATAAGATTAAGTAATTTAAATTGTGATTTATATCAAGGCAAAAATAAATTAGAAATCAAGAGATTAATCCACTTTTATTATAATATTAAAAAATTCTTACTTCTTATTTAGCGTTCCCAGTTCTCTAAATATATTCCAAATTATTTGTAATTTCCCTTTTTTAGTCTCTGTTCAAGTCAAAAATCGATGTTTTCATGCATATCCATTGAAAATTAGATTATAGAGAAGAGATTTAGATTGAATTTGTAAACAAAATCAGATCCATAAATTACCATTAATATAACACCTTAGTTTAAACTTATTTTCTACCCTTTATCATCTCTGTTTCTTTTTGAACGTATATAAGTGCCATCTAAATATTTTTTTGTGTATTTAGTAATTATGGAGTAGAAAAAAGGTAGAGATTATGAGCTCATCAGAAAATAATGTATCAAAAGTAAAGCCATGGATCCTAATTTACAGAGGTTCAAACCAGTGCTAACCCTTGAATCAAGGTATATTTAATTTGGACTATCTAACCAAGTTCAATTCTGCTTAAAACAATACAAAGATCGACTGTGAACCAGCCTCTATCAGCTACTCACGATAGACCTAAGCCTTTTTATGGTCGACCTATGCAGTTACTTTTGTACATTTTAACATGCTCCATTTGTGTTGTTTCGTATCCTTTCCTAACCAATTAATGTCAACATTTATCATTGTTTTCCATCCTTATACTTTAATCAACTGTCAAATTTAATGGAGTTAGCATAAAGTTTATTAATTTCAAACTATTTTTCTTAATTACATATGTGTATTTTATACTATGAAAATTCAAACATGAATAACATTTTCATTTCAACTTTGATAGAAAAGGTTTTTATATGTAAAAATTGATCAAAAGATTGCTATAAATCTAATGGAACAAGTTTTAACGTTTGCAAATTTCTATATTTTTTTAATAAAATTTCGTTTTATTTTATTGCTCCTAAAACCACACGGTGTTTGTAACGACCCGGATTTTTGATCAATTAATTTTAAACATTTTATTTTATTTTAAATGTTTAGCTGATATAAATAAATGGATTTTTATATGAAGTTTATCGATTTAATAATCGATATATGATTTAATAATTGATATATGATTTAATTTCAAGTATAAGATTTAATTTCAAGTAAACTGAATTATCATAATACTGAAAACAACTAATAATTGAATTTGAAGATAAAACTGAATCAAAATGATTCAGATGATCAATATAAATTGTATTTGACTATAAACGATAATAATAATAATTTATTATCGAGGAATTGATTATTTATGAATTTAAATTATATTATATCAATTTAATATGGTTATTTTATATATACATTCAAATTAAATTTCAGAATATATTTTGTTGAGTTCAGAATAGCGTGATAACATTGGAACATCAGTCGTTGCGTAAAAATTGTAGCTCGTGATTTCAAATTATGGACCCCGAGTGTAATGACCTGGCTTTTGACCGCCCAAAATCGGTAACTAAACCGACTTGAAGTTCAAAACAACATATTGCTATTGGCTTATAGGGTTTAAACAGAATTAAACATAGAATCACATAGTACGATTACTTGTAGCGGAATAAATTTGTACAATAAATATCAGAGTTTTACAACAGCGAAAGGTTAAATAAATATAGATGTATACATAAATTTTAACTGAATAAAATTTTACTAATTTTTGCCAAGCTTGCGTGCGCCTGCATCTTCATGTGCCTCTCCTTTTCGCGAGTTAAAAAATTCAAAATCTGTAACACTTGTATTCGATCGAGCATTCCATGCAAAAACATAAAACACTCGAGTTAGGGTTAATCTTTGTTCAAGTAAATCAACTTCAATGAGTACTGAAATAAATAGTTGAACCCTAACATTGAATTTTAAACACATGATTTTGTGCCCCATAGATTCCCAGTTAATAACAAGGCTGCATGCATATATTTCCAATGGTGCGTAGTATCATGCTACTAGGTGCATGCCGAATGACCTTGCAAATGTCAAGTTACAATGTGTCTTCTATCTTCTAATAAAATTTAGCACGTCATAAATTTGTATGTATTCCTAAGCATGCCAAAAGTATAAAACACATATATTTAGACATGCAAAGGAAGGATTTTTAATCGGTTTGATCTGGACTAACATAAAAGCTACATGAAGATTCTGGAGACCACAATATGATCAGGTTTCGAGACCAATACACATTCAAAGGTAAGCACTTGTACTCTGGTTAACACCTCCGGATCTCGGGTGTACATTTACTACTAGTGTGGTTGTATGACGACCCATCTTGTTGCCCGATTTTACCTGTAATTAAACCAACTAAAAACCGTTCACAAAGACGAATTGTTATGGGTACATACATATATCGAACAAAATAACAGAACTTTTCATTGCATAATACAACATTACATCAGAGTTACATGAAATATCAGAGTTACAACATATACAGCGGAAGAAAAGTAAAATATACTCTCAGCCGAAGAACCATGAGATATAGTGGAAGCTCCAAACTCTAGCATGAACTTCAACTCCAAAAGCGCTCTGAATCCTGCTCCAACGATCTATAACTGCAAAACAAAACTACTAGCTGCCCATGTGGAAATTTATGGGCACCCAGAGTTTAGAAGGGAACAATAAACTCCAGGTCAGTCATAGGACTGGTGTGAGAACATAAAATAGTTGTTTTTAGGATTTATTTTAAAGTTGGGAAATTCACCGGACCACGCCGCTAATGCATAACGGGTTTTCTCCCTGTGAATTCCCGTGCATATAAGTTCGCAATGACGTTGAAAAAATGAAGCTATCATAAGCTCGTCCCACATCACATAATGCAAGTGCACACCAAATGGGCGAGTTTTACCTTATGATAACCAAACATGCTTTCATACGTAAAAATTCTCTTTCAATACTTAATATATAGTGTGGAAAACCTTTTTGCAAATAAATGTATAAATCGTAGATGGCATAATACCCATAATATTGTGTCGCCATATATAAATACAATGAAAATCATACGGCTCGTATTGGGAGTTAGGTTTCCAACTTGATGATTCCTGGCACGAAAGATCAATCAGGGATACGAAGCGAAGTGTAACACGGCTTTTTCGTCCATCTCGGGCACCAACAATAAATCGCATGGCAGATCAACGGCTTTCGACCAGACACGGCCCCTTGAACATACCCAACTTCCCCAAGTTCATAAGTGGTTTCCCACTGCTGCAGCCTCATCATCTATCATATATAAGTAAACAACCTAATCGCCAGTTTCTCATCAATCCCGGGTGTGAGGTTTGTCGATGTCACGTCATACACAAAGCATGCCAAGATAAGCAATGCCCTGATCATACAAGATCATTTCATATCTTAAGTATGTCACATTGTCCATTCATAACATGATCACTGATTTCCATCATTACATAACCACTTTGAGCTCGTACGTCACAAACAAGAAACATATTGACGGAAATCAGTGTTATGCCGTCAATTACAATGTCAGGCATACAATCCATACAAGTCCATTCTGTGTATGAACGGAACAAAATCCAAAAATCTCCAAATATATTCAGACCTCATGCCACTTATAACCTCGTATCGGGGGATGAAACCAACCGAGACATCAGCAATCAATCCCAATACATTCAAAGATCCTCAGTCTTCACTCATCATATACCGGGTCTCGAACAACGTTGAAATATTACTTGGAATGGTTTTCGAACCTATATTCGATCCCGGACTTTCCAAGAAATAAACGTATTTAAAATAATAACTATGGACTATACAAGTTCCTCAATCCAAATCTCCTTTCCAAATATTGTTGCGTTACTTCGAATTAAGGTTGGATTAAATTTCTGGAAATCCATTATCATCTTAACCCTTTTCAGAATTCAACATTCATTTTCCGAACCCTATATTTAAAAACAACTTCATTTATTCGTCGTTATCCCGAAACTACCAAATCTTTATTTGGATTATAATTTCCTTTTAAATAATTAATATTTTCACATATAAGTTTATATAGAATTTAATCGACTTATATTTGATAATGATTCACAACTCAGGAAAATACTATCAGAATTTGGATATGGATATGTTTTAATATTTCTGATCGTATTCGTCTGCTCCTATAAATCCCTATCGAATACCCGACGACAAATTCTATCCAAAACTCATTCCCTTTCAATTCAACTCTTATTTCAATTCTATATCGTATATTCAAATTCTTTTAAACAAATCCTTTTACATAATGATTCATGTTTGAAATCTTAAAATCATATCATTCCAAAGAAATGGTAAAATAACGTTAAAAGCATTACGGAAAGCGTTGTGAAATGGTTACTTAAATCAAATAGATCCAGAATCATTCCAAATTCACAATTTAAAACTCAAATCACTTTTATATAATAAAATATGATTTATCAAATTTTCCTGGATTTTAAATATTATTTATAAGTCCATTTTATTAGATTTTCTATTATGATTGACGAACTGCACGTATAGCGACATTTTCAAATTTTAATTTAAACATAACTTGAAAAACTATACGATGAAGTTTGAAAATTCTTCTTTTATACAATACTCATTATCAATAGAAATCCGTCGTTTTTCGTTTCATGTCAATCCGATTCAAAACACTCAAGTTATAAACATTTGAAATTTAAAATCGATATTATAGAACTGTCGTTGCACGACGCGTTCGATTTACGTTATAAAATGTTTTAAATAAAATCGCTTAATTCTTTTTTTCCGAAATAAATTATATTCCCATAACTTTATATTAAAATCATATTCGAAATCTTTTCTGACATTATATATCCGTATTCCCATTTCAGTCCAAATCGCTTTAAGATTCCAAATTTTCATTTCTAATCGAATTGAGTAGCAATAATATTTATTAAAACTTGTTTGATTATTTTTTCCAAATTCTTTATGGAAACGATAATTCGTATGAAATAAAATATTCCATTTCCCAAAATAATTATTCCAAAGATCATTTAAATTCTAATTTTCATTACAATTTAATTTGAAATGATAATAAGTAAAACTTGGTTAATCACTTACAAATAACCGTCAAAATGGTATGCACAAAATCAATGTTGTACACATATTCCCATTCTTTCTCCGATCAAATTTTCAAAACACGCTTCAATATTTAAATAACCCATTAGCAATCAGAATTGTTTCAAAGACCATTTCAACTTATATCAGTAACCTTTACCCGATTTGATTTCTAACAGTTTTAAAATTTAATTTAAAATTGTATTCTCAATTCTATTTTCATAACTAAATTTTTTATTTATTTGGAAGGAGAATATAAACTGATTAACCGTCTAATCACACAACAATGGTGTATGTGTGAATTCATGATATCAGACTTTACCAAATAATTGAACCAAATAAACAAGCACAATTTTCATCCATCACAACCATAACAACTAAAATGATCAATTAACTGTGCGCAAAGCATTACCGTCAATAATGCTCAGTGTTTAGGGTGTTTTTAACTGCATGAACATCCATTGAACAACCAATAACAACCATTCATAACAATCCGTGATCATTAACTAATTTAAATTAACAACTAGTTAAATTTAACGCTCTAACTAATTTAAAATAAATTTTAAATTAGAATTCTCACCCAAAGCTATCCAAAAAAATTCGCTGTCAGATCCCGGATAAACCGCGAAGAAGCCAATGGACGACGCTACCGCTACATGTACTACTCTTCTTCTTCCGATCCCATTTCGAATAGCAGTCGGTGATATTTTTTCAAATATCAAAGAAAATCCAACTCATTCCTTCGCCGGTCCATATTTTTTCGACCCGACCAAACCCGCACCCTTCCCTTTTACAATCAATTTTCTCCCATTTACATACATCTCAACGGCACTCGCATGCTAACCTACCCTGCACCATGCAATTCGAGATCTTTCTCTCTCTCTCTTCGTACCTTTTACCCTTGAACCCCAAATACTATACTCGCATGTGCATCAGTCCATGCACCATCAAACCCAACATGCACGTCCAAACTTCACTTCGCTTTCTCATTGATCATTTTTTTTTTCCAAAGAGGAGGACAACTTATATGAGAGAGGAGAGAAAACGTGGATTCTGTAAAAGGAATATGGGTCATGCTGGGGAGGACCAGTGGGGTAAGGAAGAGGTGTCAGGTTGGAGTGGCACATGTTGGTAGGTTTAATGGCTGACGAGACTTTAAAAGAGGAAGAGAAGAGTGTAAAGGTATTGAATCCAGGCTGACTTTGAAAGGGGAAGAGGGAAAAATGATCTTTGGTCTGGAGGGAAAGTGGAGGTGATGGTTGTAGGGTGGTGGACGGACTGTGCATGGTGGAAGTTCTTAAGGGGCTGAGTGGCGGTTTTCTTTGGAACAGGACGGAAGCAGAACGTGGAAGTTTGGCTTGAGAAGTGACAAGATGGGAAGTCTTTGGATGGAGAAAAATACACGGTGGAGGAAATCACAGAACGATGGAGGTATACGGGAAAAGTTATAGAAAAATTTGAGGAAAGAGATTCCCATGCGTGGAGAAGGGTGCAGAAGTTAAAAGGGAAAGCTTTTATTAGAAGAAAGGAGGAGCCATGCAGAACGAACAGAAGAGAAAAGGGGCACTTGTAAAGATTTCAGAAATAACAAAACACATGTAGAAACAATGGACAGATGTCTCCTATTTTACCTTATTTGGTGTGCACGTTATTTGTTATTATTAATATATATATTTTTTCTTTTGCATGCGTGAAACAGCTTACACGTCTCACATGAGTTTGCCGAATTCGAGAACTAGTTGCTCTTTTATATGGAAGTTGCATACCAGAAAATCTCCGGTTTCTTTTATTTTTTATTACCAATTAGCAAATATAGCACACTAACGATATAATCATGTACAAAAGCGTGTACAGATTTCAAAGCAATAACAATATAGACCGGTTAACTGATTCTGCAAAGTGTCAAAAGGACCATGCTTACCCTAAAATATGTTAGAAAAATATGTGGTTATTTCCCAAATTAAAATTTTAGAAAAAGTCAAAAAAAAATTAACACTGCACGTATAGAAACCGAACGATTATTCGAAGCGAATATTTAATTATAATTTATATTCATACATCGATAATTTCAGCAACCATATTGCAAACCATTTACTATTTTCCAAAACGAACATAGTTTTATCTAAATCAACATAAATCAAAATATTATTGCCTTAAAATCTTATATTTAACCAAACAACTTTAAATCTTAAATCTTTATAAAATCCATATACAAAATAGTTTAAATCTTAATATATTAAACATATTCCTAAAATGAATTTTCTATAAAAAAAATCATACTTATAAAAATAGAATAAAATATTTATTTAAGCTAATATACTAAAGATTATAAATCAATATTTATATATTTAAACCATACTTAAATTCAAAATATATGCAGAAAATCCCAAATTCTATTATAGAAATTCGATTTGAACTTAGAAAAATTCTGGGTTGTTACATTGGTAATATTTTTATCCAAAATTAGAATACGTACCCTAAATATGGAAGAAGTGCTAACCTTAGGCAATATGTGTAAAATAAACAAATCATAACATTAGTGCATGATAAGTGTTTAGGACAATAAATTCAAAGCTCATTTGGTCATATTTTCAACAACGCATAACAAATGCACCCAGCACGTGTAAACAGGCATCATATGTTCACCTAACCGAACATCCAAGAACAACAGCTAAATGAGATTCAAGTATGGCCAGCATGATTATTATAGTAACATAGTGTACAATCTCAAGACAAGGACAAGTGCACATGCAAATACCGAGGCAGCCAAACAAGGCTATAACTCATTGCAACATAAGCATGAACAAAATGCTTCAAAGATTTATAAGATTTCCCAGTGCCTAGTATACAATGAAATACGTTTAGTTTATTCTTTCGGGATAAAAAAATAGAATCAGAGGTATCTAGCAATTCAAGAAAATGCATCATAGAGGCTCAACAGCAAATACTAATCACAAGGAAGGCAACGAACATAACCAAAATCAACGGTTGTAACTTAGTTTGGATTAGCAAAACTCACCTTTAAACGTAGCCAAAAGACAGTGCAGGCATTAGGTGCGATGCGGTGGCTCAAGAAGAGTTGGTTCGACTGGAGGAGGCTACAGTTCCGGTGGCACCTGCATTTGCCTCGTTTTGCTCCTTTTTTTCTATGTTATGTTTTTTTTATTTGAGCTTGCTTTGGGTTTCAACGAGGTGCAGGAGAGGCGTCGGAAACCGGAGTCTGTGACCAGTGATGGTTCTGGCGTTGAGCGAGGGTGAGGTGTGTGAGGTAGCATTGTTCACGGTTGTAGGCACAGCGGTTTCCAGTATTGCTTCGTTTTTTATCGTATATGGGTTCATCTCCGAGGGAAGAAAGGAGAGGGGGCAATTTCGAGGTTGCGGGTGATGGAGCAGCTTTGATTGGTGGTGGTGAGGGTTGAAAAATACGGGCAGCAATTCTTTGGTGATTCGTTGATTTCGGACGACGGAGGATGAGTCGATTTGGGGATTTCATTTAATTTTGGTTTGGGGGAAAAATGAAATTGTTTCGGCTGTAACAAAATGAGGAGGAGAGGAATGATTTGGAAAATTTGATTTTGGGGATGGATTCGATTTGTTTGGGGAAGAAATACTTGGCTGTCAAATGAAATAAAAAAAGGAACAGAGGAATTTATTTGTGTAAACAGAAGCAAAGGGGGTACGTAGTCTTTTATAATACAATGAAAGGAAATAGTGATTGAAGAAAACAATAATGTGTAAACCAATACAGACCAAGAAGGACAAGTGCTGTTAATTTTCTACAAGGAGTAGGCAAGTGGTAGAAATTTTAAAGCCAAATTCTAATTATTCAAACCAAATCTTGTGTTAATTTTTTTCCTAAAATGGTCTATTTGAATTAACCGCTAGGCCTTACTATTCGGTAATTAGAAGACATGAATTTTAGTTTACATCAGTATATAACCACTGAATCAAGGTGTCCACCAATTAAATTCCTTTGGTTTTCTCTGTCCGGTTATCATTAACCATTGTTGGTTCTCTGTTCGGCATTTAGTAGCCATTCGAATTTGTTAAAATTTAATTTTCCATATTTAGGTTTGTTCGGTAATTTATGACGTGATGTGCCTTTTTGTTCAGCAATTAGGAGCCATTCAAACTATTAAAAGGCACTTATTTCAAATCGTTGTCTGTTCGGCAATTGGAGACCATTGTTTTCTCTCTATTCAGTATTAACAGACCGTATTTTTATTCTTGGAATGGTCATTGTGTTCTGGCATAATGGTCAAATCCATGAATGTTCCAAAGTGCAGCATTATCGACTCAGATCCATGAATGTTCCAAACATTAAAAGGTACTTATTTCAAGTCATTTTTTACAATATATGATCAAGTCCATGAATGTTCCAAAGTGCAGCATTATTAACTTAGTTTTGTAATGGCCCAGATTTTTAACCGTTTTATTTAATGTTTTAAAATGATTTTAATTGTTGTTTTAAAATTTAGTTAGCTTGAACTCAATAATTTTGAATATTTTATTAATATGAAAATTAAAAAAAATGAATGGTCGGAATTTGTTGAATTTACAATATTATATGGTCTGGAATTTTAAAAGAATTTATAGTTGGTTGATTCTGAATTATATTAACGATTTTGATGTCTGAAGGTTTAATTTATAATTTAATTATAAAACGAACTACAGCGGCGCGGTAGTTTGTAATATAACGTTTTGAATTTTAAATGGTTGTACACGTTCCAATATAAGTCGGATTTCTTCGAAATAAGAAACGCCCGAATCTATTGGATTATATTTTTCTAATGAAAGAGAAAAAAATGAGTTTTCATATTGTAGATTTTGTTTTATGTCCAAATCAAATTTTCAAATAGTCACCATGGAATTCGCTTATAAATTATAACGTTTATTTTTTTGGCAAAGCCATCCAGTTTTTATAGTAGACCGTACCGCTTTTTCATTATATCAAATAATGAATACAAAGTAATACAGGAGATAGGCCGAAAATCTATCTGCTATAGACATATTTGCCTTATCAAAGACTATTACACAATCACTACGTAGGGTGAGATGTTATACTACAGATAAGGCAATACATTACATCCAATACATACAAGGTGTTGCTAAGCAATCACATTTTGCTAGTCTGCCAAGCAGTTCCAAGCACAATGTAAATTCTATTACACAATTATAACATTTATTTATATTAAATAAAGGGATTTTTAATATATTTAATATCGATTTGGCTTAAATTCCAGCTCGAGATAATTTATTATGAAATTCTGGTCAAGTGTGGTCGATTATAATATTTTAATATTACAATATTGAGGTATTTTTAAATTGTTTTATTTTAATTTAATTTGGACCCTTAAAAAGGGACTTTATTCAAACAACCTATGTTTTCAACGAAACAAATTTTATTAAGACCGTAATAGCTAATTATTGCTAAATTTCAAGTTTCACGTTAATTGGAGTTATTTTGTGAGCACTACAAAAATTAATGCTAATAAAACGACCATTTGGACTCGAACGAGCGTCATTTGAGCAAACGGACTCGGAATTTGATGAAACAAGATTTATTAGGACTGTAACATCGAGATATACCATGATATCCGTTTTTATCACGAACGGAGTTTGTATGTGATCACAGGAACGAATAAACAATGTTAAAAATTTCCGATTGGTACGAATAAAAATCGTTAGTCATCATCATTCGTCACATCAACTTAAAATATTATATTTTTACATTATATACACACCTAACATTCAACCGACCAACCTCAATCTTTCCACTATTCATAATTTTCATAAACATCCCTACTCACGAATTAATTTATAAATCAATTTCTATCATGAATTAATGAAAGATTTCAACATGAGAAGTGAAGATCGAAGCATGATCTATCTCCAGTAAAATTTCTCGACCAACCTTGGCCGGAGTTGGCCAGAAATCGCCATTTACAGCAAAAACCTGATTTTGTTCTTTCTGGTTTTAAGGGAACTAGAGTTGTTTTCAGGTCATAGTGTCTAAAGTAGAATTGTAGAGAAAAGCGAGGGCTTCAAGTTTGTTGTTGGCGATTTTGTCTGATATGGTCGGAGTTGACCATGAATTCAAGTTGATCAGAACATTTGAATTAGGGGGTTTTTTCATAGTAGTTGTAACACCCTGTATTTCTATGTTCATTAAAGTAACGAATTATAGAACACTAAATTGTAAAAGTGAGAATTAAGGGAAATGGGTTACGCCATTGCGTTCGTCTCGGAATTCTGCTTGAGATAGAGTCCGAGTTTGTGTGAATCGGACTCCGTATGAAGAAGTTATGGAGTTCAGAAAATTTCATGTTTAAATAGAAAATTATATAATTAAATAAACAAAAGTGTTCGAATTTCAAAAATCACGTAGATCAGCTGGGCAGGAAAAATCCCGCCCATAGGGGTCGACTCCCCTCGGGGGGGTCGACATAGGTGTCAACCCCTCAAGAGGGGCGTCGACTGGGGTGTCGATCCCCCTATAGGGGTCGACCCCCTCGCCCAAATCCAAACAGTGACGATTTCTGACTTGTTGCTAAGTCAATAGGGCAGAGGTGGAAATTTCTGGATAGCTCTATCTTATCTGGATGGTTGTGATTGCTCCTAGGATGATTAACGGTTCACATAAGTCTAAACCTCTATAAAAGCAACCCTAATCCTCAACCCTAAATCACACAATTTCATTCCAAGGAGCCACCATGTTGTCCATGGTCGACCTAGCCTAGCCACCATTTCTTCTTCAACTAGGAAACAAACTAGAAAGCAAGTTAGAAGCTACGAATCAAATCTAATATAGAGAATCGATAGTCTACGTCAAGGGATTGCTTTTCAGTTTCAGAAAACTGATCCTAGAAAACAAGACTTTCTTTTGTTTTTAAGTCCTGTTATTATTTAGATGTGAACAATTAAAAGTTATGATTTGTAATAAAATGAAACTAGAGCTATGTTTAGTTGTAAAATAATGGTGATGCTGATTCATGTCTATTCTTGTAACGATTCTATCATATATGCCTATGAGACTATTGTGGTTTATTGGACTTAGTATGTTGATGTTAAACCAATCGTGTATTATGTAAATTTGGTGACTTTTTCATTTTATGTTACATGCAAGTTTTTAGGCTAAGTTATATATATGTTTAGATTTACATTCTCCTATGTTAAGATTCATGTTTATTGGATCCAAAATAAAATTTCACATTCACATGCCTAGTTGGATTTGTGTAATTCTATATGCTTAAGATTCATGTTTACTGGATCCAAAATAAAAGTTCACATTCACATGCCTAGTTGGATTTGTGTAATTCTATATGCTTAAGATTCATGTTTATTGGATCCAAAATAAAAAGTTTACATTTACATGCCTAGTTGGATTTGTGTAATTCTATAAGCTTAAGATTCATGTTAATTGGATCCAAAAATGCAAGTTCATTGGTTATGCCAAATTTATATGACACATGTTTAGTTAGATCCTTATTATGTTGTATGAATGGTACATGCTCCTTTCTTTCCCCTTTTGTATATAATTAGGCTAAGTTGCATGCCTAACATTCTATGTGAATTTTGCGAACGTATAACGGGAGTAACATTGGGAAAACCTTAAATTTCATATTATTGGCATAATTTGGCCCATAAATATATGAATGATTAGTGGCATAAAAATGGTATAATTTATATACCTAAAAATTATGAACATGATTTAGTGGTTAAATGGGGCATGAATTGAATGGCAATAATTATGGATAATTTACATATAAATATGAAGGGTAAATATGTAAATTAAGTAAAAGACGAATATGCCTAACCTGAGGTTAGATAGAGCTACGGTGTAAGACTGCCCGGAACCGCCCGGCTCATCCAGCAACCGTAACAATATAGATCTAATGTGAGAGGTTAGTGCATCAAGCCCAAAAGAACCCGAGGTTAGATTGAGTTGCGGTGTAAGACTGCCCGGAACCGACCGGCACATCCAACAACCGCAACAATATATATCTAATATGAGTGGTTGGTGCTTTAATACATGAATTAAAGCTAAGACAGGAATGGTAGGGTTAATTTAATTAAGACAACACTTAACCAATACAACATGTTAACTAAACTGATGGGTGGGGTGAGGTTAATTTGAAAACACTTAACCATTTTAACATGTTGATTAGGAAACCCTAGTAACGGGGACCCATTTCAGCAGTAACCCACATAGATGTATCATGGTACCCTGAACTAGGCAGGGTGGGGCACGATTACTTGGCTGATTATAAGCGGTCAAAACAACGGTGGGTAGTGCGTCAGTGTAGGTTCCGACGAAGTGCAGTCGTGCATGTACTCCGGAGTGGACAAAGCAGGCACTGGGCATCAGTAGTTACACTTTGTGCATCTTGAATTATGTCGGGTTGCCACCATAGGATTTGATACACCCCATGGTGGGACCAACACAGGTATCTACAATCATGCGGGGCTGAATGACACAAGTAGTAAACGTATGCGAGTAGGAGCCGATCGATAAAGGGGATCATTTATCTTGAACACATGGTGCTAGTTGAAACACTTGTAAGTGGGTGTACAAAAATAACAATGAGTGTGATAGCATATTCAGTCTTATTATCTTATTTCTAGGTGCTTTCCTAGGTTCAGTTTATTCATGTCATAATCCTTTTTCTTGTTTACATGCTAAATAATCACTGGACTTACCAGACTTATGTCTGACCCATTTTTCTTTCGTCTTCTTTCTTCCGTTCCCCCCAAGGTCCGAAGGGAGGGAGTACTACAGCTTAGTTCGAACCATTTCCAGCTTGAAGAGAGTAGATGTATTGCTTGGATTCTCTTTCCTTGGGCTATTGCTTTGGATACACTCTTATTGGGGATTTATGCTACCTTATTGTTATTTTATGCTTCTTTATGTTTCAACCAAGACAGTGATTTAAGTTGGTTTGAGATAGTTGTTGTAACGTTTTGACTTAACCACGTACTTATGAAATAAATTTAGTTTTTTTTCTTCTGTTCATAAGTCTGTCTTGTAAATTATTTGTATCTTTTACCTATAATGCTCCACTGAAGTTAAGTCATTCCCTTTGTGAATGACCTTAACGGGGGTGGGGTGTTTCACATGGTATCAGAGCTGATGGTTGCCAGATCAGATAAAAAATTTTGGAAACTAATTTTCAAAAAGAAGTTTAAAGAAGCATTTTCAAGAAAAAGTGTTGTTTAAAAGGCATAATCCCCCAAAGCCATATGCAGTATCTTTTCTATCCTTTGTTTTGAATCTTTTCTTTTTCGTTTCAGCATGTCTGGGGATCTTAACCTTCCAGAGGGCGTACTAGTACCTGGCTGGTTCAGAAGGTACCTAGAGGCTTGGGCTAATGATGTAGGCCCAGCAGACGTTCCTCCTCCCCCAGTTGCAGCTGTTCCTCCTCCTCCTCCTCCTGCAAATTCTTTCTCCAAGATTTGTAGAGATTTTCGAGCCATGGATGGAAAGAACTTTAATGGGACTGAGTCATTTGTAGAAGCAAGAAACTGGCTCAAAGAAATCGAGGACTTGTTTGTTATCTTCGAAGTGGACAATAGGCAGAAGATACAGTTGGTCGTATGGTTGCTTGAGACGAAGCCTCTTATTGGTGGGAAGTTACTAATGCTGAGAGACCAGTTGAAACTTGGGAGGATTTCAGAATGAGGTTTGAAATGAAATTCCTCTCACAAGCTGAACGAAGCCTACAGATGGAGAAGTTCTTAGCTCTCAAATAGGGAAGTATGTCGGTCAAGGAATACGTCATCCAATTCAACCATCTTGCTAGATTCAGACTGGAGTTAGTGAACACTCCCCATAAGAAGGCTCTCCATTTTGTTAAAGGGTTGAATGAGCCATTGCATAGCTTAGCTATGTCCCATATACCTATGGGTGCGACGTATGAGAGACTGGTGGACATGGCACTGTTACAGGAGGAAGATAAGGATGGAAAGAAAGAGACAAAGGTGGAAGTACCTCAAGATAAGAAAGTGGAGGGATCGCAGAATAAGAAGACAGATTCAAAGAAGGGCGTGAAGAACAGCAAACCCCGTGACAAGAGGAAGTGTAATTTTGGTGGCATTCCTGGACATCTGATTAAGGACTGCAAAAAGAAAAAGAGGAAGATGGTTGGTTGTTTTTACTGCGGCAAGACAGGACACATGGCTAAGGACTGCCCAAGAAAGCAAGGGCAAGGCCAGAGGACTGGATCTACTTCTGGAGGGCAGGTTCATGCTCTCATAGCACCTCCGCAAGAACGAGGTAAAAATATTTCTGTTGAGAGTTTAGTTTATCTTTTTGATCATACTGTTCGTACACTCTTTGATTCTAGCGCATCGCACTCTTTTATATCTACTGCTTTAGTTGAATCTTTGCACCTAGACACTAGTATAGTAGAGGATCCCTTGGTTGTTTCAAATCCAATTGGGGGCTCAGCTTATTTGTCAATGATTTGTTTGGATTTGGAAATTTCTATACTAAGCGTTGGGTTTAGATGTAATGCCGGACTATGGGTTGATTCTAGGCATGGATTAGTTATCCAATAATGGTGCCATCCTCGATTGTGAAAAGAGAGTGGCTAGACTTATGACTCGCCTCGGTAACACTCTCGAAATCTCTTGTAATCCCATGCACTCTGTTATGCTTAGCTACCTAGAAACTCTTGATGCGTCTGTTGAAAACTTGCAGTCTGTTAGAGTGGTCCGTGAATACTCAGATGTATTTGAAGAGGTGAAGGGCTTACCTCCGAAGCGGGAGATAGACTTCCGTATTTACCTTGTTGATAATGCAAACCCGTAGCTCTACCCATTAGACACATGGCTCTAAGGGAAAGGAAAGAGCTCAGTAAGTAAGTTAAAGAGCTGCACAAAAAAGGGTCATAAGGCGGAGTATTTCTTAATGGGGTACTCCAGTAGTGTTCGCAACCAAAGTGGATGGTTCACCTCGCCCATGCGTTGACTATAGGGAGCTAAACAAGCTGACTAAGAAGAATAGGCACCCACTTCCAAGAATAGACGACTTGTTTGATCAGTTTGTAGGTGCATCGGTTTTCTCCCAACTAGATCTGGCTACTGGGTTTCATCAGCTAAGAGTGGCTGAAGACAGCATTGATAAGACCGCGTTCAGAACCCCGGATGGTTTCTTCGAATGGCTTGTCATGCTTTTCGGCTTGACAAACGCACCCGCTTATTTCGTTGACTTGATGAGCAGGGTGTTCAGGGAGTTCCTTAATAAGTTTGTGGGGGTCTTCTTAGATGACATTTTGATTTTCTCGAAGAATGAAGAAGAGCATGATTTACATTTAAGGGAAGTCATGGATACTCTTCGTGCACATCAGCTGAAAGCCAAATTCTCCAAATGTCATTTCTGGAGAGAAGAAGTGAGGTTCCTTGGACATGTGATGTCCAAAGAGGGGATAGCTGTGGACCCCGCAAAAGTAGTTGCGGTGCAAGATTGGAAGGTTCCACGGAATGCAACAGAAGTTCGAAGCTTTCTCGGGCTAGCCGGCTTTTACCGAAAGTTCATTAAAGACTTTGCGAAAATCTCAGCCCCACTCACAAGATTGACAAAGAAGAACCTAACTTTCGTTTGGGATTTGGATTGCGATGTTGCTTTCCAACGTTTGAAAAGGGCTCTAACAAGAGCCCCAGTTCTGACATTGCCTGATGGGAGCAAAATGTTTACCGTATACACAGTCGCATGCAGTACAAGATTAGGCACTGTCTCGATGCAGGAAGGCAAAGTAATTTGTTATGGGGGAAGGCAATTGAAGGTACATGAGAAGAACTACCCAACTCATGATTTGGAGCTAGCCGCCATTGTTTTCGCTCTTAAGTCATGGCGTCATTACTTGTTAGGAGAAAGGTTTGAATTGTTTACTGACCATAAATCATTAATGTACCTTTTCTCACAGAAAGATCTTAACTTAAGACAACAAAGGTGGATGGAATTTCTGGCCTCATACGATTTTGAGATTTCCTATACCCCTGGCAAGGGCAATGTAGTAGCAGACGCCCAGAGAAGAAAGAAGCTGACCTTAAGTCCTCTCTTTGTAGAAAGGCAAAGCTTGGATTACATAGCGAACTTTGAC
This sequence comes from Allium sativum, assembly GCA_030737875.1. Lineage (NCBI taxonomy): Eukaryota > Viridiplantae > Streptophyta > Magnoliopsida > Asparagales > Amaryllidaceae > Allium > Allium sativum. Next base: position 771,057,967 of record CM060924.1, on the reverse strand, counting down.
TTTAGACCCTCCTCTGAATTTGTACCTGGTTTGTTAGCATCTCTAGAGGTGCGGCCTACTCTTTTGTACTCAATAGGAACCCGCAACGAGAAGACCCTCGGCTAGTTGATATGATGGATAAGCTAATTCGGGGTGAGACTTCTAGTCACCTCAATAGATACTCCATCGATGATAAGGGTTGGTTGAGACGGGATGGAAGGCTATGCGTCCCACAAGCAAGGGATTTGGTGAAGACGGTTCTCAAAAAAGCACACAATTCTAAGCTAATCATACACCCAGGTGAAGACAAGATGTATAAAGACATAAAAAGGGTTTTCTTTTGGAATGGCATGAAGAGGGATGTAGCTGAGTTCGTTGCAAAGTGCTTGATATGCCAGCAAGTCAAAACGAAGCAGAAGAAGCCTGGTGGTCTGCTCCATCCTCTAGAGGTCCCACAGTGGAAAAGGGATAGCATTTCGATGGACTTTGTTGATGGGTTGCCTAGGTCAAGAAGGGGTAATACCGGTATTTGGGTAATAGCGGACAAGCTCACTAAAAGCGCTCATTTTATGCCTGTTAAGAGTAGAAGAACTGCCTCGTCTTTAGCATCCATTTATCTTAAAGAGATAGTGCAACTCCATGGGATACCCTCCAGCATAGTGAGTGATCAAGATCCTATCTTTACGAGCGAGTTTTGGAAGAGTTTGCAAGAGGCTATAGGCACACAACTATGCTTAAGCACGGCCTATCACCCCCAACCCGTTGGTCAGATGGAGAGGGTGAACAGAGTAATGGAAGACCTCTTAAGATTGTGCATTCTTGACTTTGGAGGAACATGGGAGTGGTGGAATTTGCTTACAACAATAGCTACCAAGCCATCATAGGCATGGCACCCTTTGAGGCTTTATATGGAAGACCATGCCGATCACCAACTTGTTGGTGGGAGTCTACGGACAAGCTCGTACTTAGGCCAGATATGATTTGAGAAACTTCAGAGAAGGTGGATTTGATAAGAAGATGGATGAAGACTGCACAAGATAGACAGAAGTCCTGCGTAGACAAAAGAAGGACCGACCTTAAGTTTGAGGTTGGAGATAGTGTGTTCCTTAAAGTATCTCCTTTGAGGAACGTCATTCGCTTTGGGTCCGTAGGAAAGTTGGCACCAAGATTTGTAGGACCATTTCCTATCATTGAAAGGATTTTGACGATGGCTTACAGAGTAGAGCTACCCGAAAGACTGGCTGGAGTTCATAATGTTTTTCATGTTTCTCAACTACGAAAGTGCTTACATGAGTCTGCGGAAGTTGTGGAGCCAAGTATACTAGAGGAAGTAGAAGTGGAACGAGAAGCGACTGTGAGAAGAGTTCCAACTCGTATCTTGGGTATGGAAGTCAAAAAGCTACGCAACCGTGAAGTCAAGCTTGTTAAAGTTCAATGGAGTGACGCTGAGGAAGACACCACTTGGGAAACGGAGAGAAAAATACGCGTAGCCTACCCTTCTCTTTTTTAGGGTACCTCCTTGATCTCTTTTTCCATAGGTTTATGCATGCTTATATCTACCTTTTTAAGTATATATCCTCGGTCCTATTCTTGATCCTTAGGTAAAACCAATGGATGTAAACATGTATTTGAAATATGTTATGATTGATGGTTACAAGTGGTTGCAAGTGGTTGCTAGTGGTTGCTAGTGGTTGCTCGTGGATGCATGTACACGCACTTTAGGTGTTAGATCGGCTCAGTCACTTTCATATTGCATATGCATATATGTATTTGTTTATGGATTGAAACTTGGAATGTTATCATATGGACATTGCATTTGTATGAATGATTGCGCACTTATGTAGAAAGTATGATTAGGAATAATTGCATGCATAATGGACTCATGACACTGACATAATTTGCATTAAGGAGATCAACTGAATCAGTAGACCGCCTGATTTTGCATTAGATAAGGACATATATATATACACACACACTATGCATACAATCATGAAAGCATTAGAAATCTTTTAAGGACAACGGATGCCGGTGTTTGATGGTTGAGTAGATGGACGATTGGATGGTAGGATATACATTCTTCGTGACTTGAAGATTTCGGGGAGAAAATCCTTTAAGGAGGGGAGAATGTAACACCCTGTATTTCTATGTTTATTAAAGTAACGAATTATAGAACACTAAATTGTAAAAGTGAGAATTAAGGGAAACGGGTTATGCCATTGCGTTTATCTCAGAATTCTACTTGAGATAGAGTCTGAGTTTGCGTGAATCGGACTCCGTATAAAGAAGTTAGGGAGTTCAGAAGATTTCACGTTTAAACAGAAAATTATATAATTAAATAAACAAAAGTGTTCGAATTTCAAAAATCACGTAGATCAGCTTGGCGGGGAAAATCCCGCCCATAGGGGTCGACTCCCCCGGGGGGGTCGACATAGGTGTCGACCCCCCAAGAGGGGTGTTGACTAGAGTGTCGATCCCCCTATAGGGGCCAACCCCCTCGCCCAGATCCAAACAATGATGATTTCTGACTTGTTGCTGAGTCACTAGGGAAGAGGTGGCAATTTCTAGATAGCTCTATCTTGTCTGGATGGTTGTGATTGCTCCTAGGTTGATCTAACGGTTCACATAAGTCTAAACCTCTAATAAAGCAACCCTAATCCTCAATCCTAAATCACACAATTTCATTCCAAGGAGCCACCATATTGTCCATGGTCGACCTTGCCAAGCCACCATTTCTTCTTCAACTAGGAAGCAAACTAGAATGCAAGTCAGAAGCTACGAATCAAATCTAATTTAGAGAATCGATAGTCTACGTCAAGGGATTGCTTTTCAGTTTCAAAAAACAGATCCCAGAAAACAAGACTTTCTTTTGTTTGTAAGTCCTGTTATTATTTAGATGTGAACAATTAAAAGTTATGATTTGTAATAAAATGAAACTAGAGTTATGTCTAGTTGTAAAATAATGGTGATGCTGATTCATGTCTATTCTTGTAATGATTCTATCATATATGCCTATGAGACTATTGTGGTTTATTGGACTTATTATGTTGATGTTAAACCAATCGTGTATTATGTAAATTTGGTGACTTTTTCATGTTATGTTACATGCAAGTTTTTAGGCTAAGTTATATATATATATATATATATATATATATATATTTAGATCTACATTCTCCTATGTTAAGATTCATGTTTATTGGATCCAAAATAAAAGTTCACATTCACATGCCTAGTTGGATTTGCGTAATTCTATATGCTTAAGATTCATGTTTACTGGATCTAAAAAAAAGTTCACATTCACATGCCTAGTTGGATTTGTGTAATTCTATATGCTTAAGATTCATGTTTATTAGATCCAAAATAAAAAGCTTACATTTACATGCCTAGTTGGATTTGTGTAATTCTATATGCTTAAGATTCATGTTTATTAGATCCAAAATAAAAAGCTTACATTTACATGCCTAGTTGGATTTGTGTAATTCTATATGCTTAAGATTCATGTTAATTGGATCCAAAAATGCAAGTTAATTGGTTATGCCAAATTTATATGACACATGTTTAGTTAGATCCTTATTATGTTGTATGAATGGTACATGCTCCTTTCTTTCCCCTTTTGTATATAAGTTAGGCTAAGTTGCGAGCCTAACATTCTATGTGAATTTTGCGAACGTATAACGGGGGTAACGTTGGGAAAACCTTAAATTTCATATTATTGGCATAATTTGGCCCATAAATATGTGAATGATTAGTGGCATAAAAATGGTATAATTTATATACCTAAAAATTATGAACATGATTTAGTGGGTAAATGGGGTATGACTTGAATGGCAATAATTATGGGTAATTTACATATAAATATGAAGGGTAAATATGTAAATTAAGTAAAAGACGAATATGCCTAACCCGAGGTTAGATTGAGTTACGGTGTAAGACTGCCCGGAACCGCCCGGCATATCCAGCAACCGTAACAGTATAGATCTAATGTGAGAGGTTAGCGCATCAAGCCCAAAAGAACCCGAGGTTAGATTGAATTGCGGTGTAAGACTGCACGGAACCGACCGACACATCTACCGACCGCAACAATATATATCTAATGTGAGTGGTTGGTGCTTTAATAAATGAATTAAAGCTAAGACAGGAATGGTAGGGTTAAGTTAATTAAGGCAACACTTAACCAATACAACATGTTAACTAAACTGATGGGTGGGGTTAGGTTAATTTGAGAACACTTAACCATTTTAACATGTTGATTAGGAAACCCTAGTAATGGGGACCCATTTCAGCAGTAACCCACATAGATGTATCATGGTACCCTGAACTAGGTAGTGTGGGGCATGATTACTGGGTTGATTATAAGCGATCAAAACAACGGCGGGTGGTGCATTAGTGTAGGTTCCGACGGAGTGCGGTCGTGCACGTACTCCAGAGTGGAAAGAGCAGGCACTGGGCATCAGTAGTTAAACTCAGTGCATCTTGAATTGTGTCGGATTGCCACCATAGGATTTGATACACCCAATGGTGGGACCAGCACAAGTATCTACAATCATGCGGGGCCGAATGACACAAGTAGTAAACGTATGCGAGTAGGAGCCGATCGATAAAGGGGATCATTTATCTTGGACACATGGTGCTAGTTGAAACACTTGTAAGTGGGTGTAGAGAAATGTAATAACCCGAAAATCCGGGCCAGTTTAAAATTTTTATTTTGGCAATTTTAGCGAATTTTGATTATTTAAAATGAATTATTTTAAATAATATCGACGAGAAATTTATTTTAAATATATTTAGAACGTATATATTATATACGTCGTCGTTAGAATATAAATATTTATATATAATTATAAATATTTATATATAATTATAAATCGAATTTTGAATTGATATTAAAAAATAGATTAAAGAATAAATTCAAGAAATTTATCTTGGATAAAATTAATGGGAACCTTTCCCTATGAATGTGAAATCAGAAACTAACTGTCGGTTAGCTAAGCAGAATGGTTTTCTGGATATTGATCTGATGTTGGTTTCGGCCTTCGGGGTTAATATTTGGGGAATTATTCTCTTGATTAATTTACGGTTAGTGACTGATGAATTGGAATGAGGCGTATGTTGTGTTTGTGTAACACTTATTTAAAGTATACGCGAGTTATTCAGAAAGACCGGGTTTATGCCATTCTGAATAACTGATACGACGATAAGTCGAAGATGAAGACGATGGTCGAAGACCGGAAGTCTTCACGTCGTTTGGGCGATTACTGATGATCTTGATTGGGCTTTACACCCAAGAAGATGGAAACAGTTGGTGATCGTCCAGACGTACTTGGAGATCGATGGATATGCGGGGTACTAGGTGCCTCCGGTTTCGTTCAGACCCAGAACGGACTTGTAAATGGACTGTGTGTCTGACATTGGATTTTAGTCCGTGTGATTGATCTCTATTAAATATATATCTGTTTGGCGGCGGAGAATTTATTCTCTTGCTTAACGCCCTTCTCTGAGACGTACGAGCTCAGGGGTTATATATTGATGGATATCAAACGCATGGAGTGAATTGCCTGTGTGGCATGCCTAAGTGGCAATTGATCGAGGCTTCTGTTGAAAAGCAAAGTCTTGTGGTGATGATCAAAGCACGGCCTTTGTGGCGTAGCTTTGTGTAACGTTTACTTCGCGAGTTTCACACCCGGTATGAACCAAAAACGGGAGACGGACCTCAGGGAGGGCATGCGTTTCTTTCTAGTTAGAAGTGGCATCAGTGGTTTTACACGCCCTGACGAGTTTGACTTATGTGGTTGTTGCTGTTGCGAGGCGCCTCGGTTTGATCGGACGATCCGGGTCCGATGGAGTCATTCGTTGGCTCATTTACGCCCCATAGGGTGGGGGAACGCATGTTCAGGGTTTAAGTTTAATCCACATCGGTGGACCGGCCCTGACGATCCAAGGGTCGATGCGCTCTGACCCTGAGGCTCGGGCTAGACAGTCTCGAATCGGTTGAGGACTATCTTTTGCCTCGGTTCATAGATGGAAACCCAATTTCCAAATACGTGACATTTGCGGTTTTATTTGTAGAGCCTAGTATGGCGACATGATATATGGTACCCATGCCGCCTATGATTGATACTTATGATTTGAAGTTGTTTTATACACTATACACTTATACTAGTATCAAAAGATTCGTTTTAAACGTATCAAGCATTCTTTGGCTGTTATAAGGGAAAACCCTATCCCCCGGCTTGCGTTGCATTGTGTGATAGGACGTGGGTCTTATAACAGCTTCATTTTTCTTTATTTAGCATTGCGTTGTTTGTCTTATGCACTGGTATCCTTGGGAGGAAACCCGTTCCGTGTTATACGGCGTGGTCCCTTGATTTACCTAACTTTAAAAATAAAGATTAATAACTGTTTTAGTTCTCACACCAGTCACATGACTGACCTGGAGTTTATTGTTTTAACCTAAACTCTGGGTGCCCCTATTTTTGACACGGGTAGCTAGTAGTTTTGGTTTTGCAGATTTATATTCACAGGATCCTGGTTTACAGCTGGAACGATATCCGGAAAGCTTTGTATCCGTATATCTCCTTCAGTTGTGTATTGTATTATTTTCCGCCGCTATGTATTTAAATGTAATTTAAATCTCTGATATTTCTGTGTAATATTCATTTATACTCTGTATATTCTTGTAATCTGGTGCATTGTTGTAATATACAATGAAATGTTCTTCTGTATGTGTTCTGTTGTGGCTTATTCTCGAACTATCCAACGCTTTCCTTTACGGGGAAGTTACGGGTTTTCACAGTTGGTATCAGAGCTTTGGTTTACAAAGCTTAGAGAACAAGGCACCTTAGAACCATACGAAAGAATTCATCAGATATTGGATTAGTAATATCCAATGAGAATGACTCGTTAGAGATGGGATCAGTAGTATCCTAGAACGAGTGTGAAGAGTATTTTTTTTAAAATGAAAACAAATTTTGTTATGAAAATTTAAATCAATTATTCGTATTTGATTATTTATTTTATATTGATTAGGACAGTCCAGTATATAAAGATTTTGCATATACGCCTTGCAAACGTGTATTTGAAGTTTAATATACTGGATAGATATAGAATCACACTCTAGTCGCCCGAAGATGATTCTGATGATAGTTCGAACATCATCAGAATTGGTATTCGTGTTTCGATGGTGTGATATCTATATATTTCCTATTGACTGGTGTGAGAACCAAAATTAGATAGGGCCTATTGTTGTGATTTGGCATCAAAAATGTGATTTTTGTATATGTATCAAAATTATGAATTTGAGACTCTAATTCACTAATTGATTGATGTTTGTGTTGTTTGTTTATTTGGTTGATAATTGTGAACCATTTAGCCTAATTGAACCAAATGTTGAATTGTATTGAAAATTGGTCGCATTTGCTTGCATATACATATTCTTACATTGAACAGGTCATAGCGAGGAGGCTAGAGCCAGAGAATAAAATTTGTTTGCCCGACAAATAGGTACATGTTTACTACATAATTTACTCTTTTGTTTGGGTGATGATGATTTTATGAGCCTATTGGCTAGCCGCTTGGCTTTTTCTTTTTCTTTTTGAGATTAAAAGGACCGGGGAAGCTATTTGAGATTTCCCGATGCTCCCGGTGCAGGGGAGGTTATGGCGAAATTTTTCGAAAATTTAGGGTGTTAGCCAAATTTTTGAAATTTTGAAAATTCTCAGAAACTAAAAAGTTGGAGAATAGAAGCCAAATCGAACGTAGAGCTGAATAATCAAACCACTTTCGACTTTGTTCCTTTTCGGGGACGAAAAGTTTTAAGTGGGGGAGATTGTAATAACCCGAAAATCTGGGCCAGTTTAAAATTTTTATTTTGGCAATTTTAGCGAATTTTGATTATTTAAAATGAATTATTTTAAATAATATCGACGAGAAATTTATTTTGAATATATTTAGAACGTATATATTATATACGTCGTCGTTAGAATATAAATATTTATATATAATTATAAATAGAATTGAAAATGGCGCGGTAGTTCGATAATTCGATTTCAAACTTCAATTGAATGTACCGGGTGCAAAACAATCCGGATTTTAGTGAAACCAAAAACATTAGGATCTAATTGATAATATCTTTCCAACGAATCCGAAAAATCAAAATTTCATAGCGGGAATCAAAAGATATGTCCAGTTGAAAATTCTGAATAGTCGCTATGGAATTCAGGCCCTTAAAAATGGGCATTTTGCAAACGACCTCGGATTTCGACGAAACCACTTTTGTTGGATCCGTGATGGAAATTTATTGCTAGGTTTCAAATTTCATAATTTTTCGAATCAATATGTGAGCGTGGCAAAGGAAAACGCGTTTGACCAGTTTCAGTTGATTTTAATCGACTGGAAAATGACCATTTTTTCAACGGTCTCGGAATTCGACGAAACTAGTTTTGTTAGGACCGTATCGTTGATACGAACCTAGAAAATATTTTTCTGGAATTTTTCGGGTTCGTATGTGACCCCGGTAAATTGAAATGCGCGTTCAAATTCAGTATATAGAGTTACATGTTGATTTTAACGGAAACTGATCGAAACGGCCGAATCAGCTTACGATACATATCCCATTGTGTTCGGAATGGGGGTAATTAGCTAAGGACGACAGTCGTTAGGTCTCGTTTCGAGTTCGAATAAAAAGTCAATTTTTAATAGGAAATTAAATAAATAAATATATAAAACCCCTTTACCCTCTCTTCCCCATTCCACATCAGATCTGAATTCGATTAAAAAAAAAAAAAAAAAAGAGCGCCCCCTCCTGGATCGACGTCGGCCATCGCCGCCGTCAGGGGCGACGCGCCCTCCTCCAGGCGCAGCAAGGCCGCGCCCCTCCCTGAGCTCCCCCCCTCCTTTCTTCGCGAGCAACGCGAACCCGACCCGAACCCTGCTACTACCGCATCGCGCAGCTCCTGGCGGCGCCCCTTGCTCCGGTGCCTCCTCCTGCCGCCGATAAAGCTCCGACCTCCCTCCTTCTTTAAAAAAAAAAATCGTGCTGTAAGTCCCTTTCTTTCTTCTATTTACTTATTTATTTAATTTAGTTTTTTTTTTGTTAGTGTAAAAAGTAAACCTTGTTTAATTTCAGCTTTTTTTAATGAAAAAGGAGACATGATTTTTATATAATATAAAAGGTTAGAACTTTAATTATAAAAAGACCGGATTTTTATCATGAAGAACGTGGTATAAGAATATAATTTTTATATGATAAGAGTAGCAAAATAAAAGATATGATATTTAGATAAAGCAAATATTTTAAAAACAGAAATTAGTTTATGTTTAAAAACTTAAATTTGTTTATTCTTAAATAGAAAATATAGATTTTTAGGCAAAGAAAGTTTGGATTTTTAGAAGTGTAAAGATACGATTTTTATTATAGAAAAGAACAGATTTTTATTCATGAATGATTGGGTTTTTATCATAACAAAGACGAGATTTTTAACATGAGAAAAGAAGTGATTTTTAATTAGAGTAATACATTAAAAATGTAATTTTTATACCATAGGAAAGTAAAAATATGATTTTTATATTTTTAAAGTATTAAAAATATGATTTTTATATTTTTAAAGTATTAAAAATATAATCTTTATTATGTAGAAAGTGGAAAAATATGATTTTTGTTTATGTAGAGAATTAGAAATATCATCTTTATATAGATAGCATAGTAAAAATTCGATTTTTATATATTGAATAGCGAAGTAAAAACGTGATTTTTACATATGTAGTGGCTACGGGCAACGAAGATGACAAAGATGTGATAACGACGAAGATTTCTATAAATGAAGTGCCGTGGAGCTTGGATAGCTATTTGTGAGAATTTCTCACCTTTCAATTTCTTTTCTAATCATATATTTATACTAGGATGCAGACGGTGCTTAGTAGCACCCGACACAATCGTCCACAGACCATGGACTTGTTTGTTTGGTTGAGTAGTTAGTTAGAATATTTGGTTTGAATTGAATTGTTTGGTGAAATGAAATTGATTTGATTGATGTGTGAATGGCGTGGGCCTTCACTAGACCGGGGATAAGGCTAGGCCTCGTCCCGTTTCTAGTATCGTGCCGTTATGCCGCCGAAATTTTCTAAAATAAGTTAGAAAAATAACAATATCATTTTATAGAATAAATGAATTGAATAGAAATTCATATGTCGAAATAAAATGTTTTGTCGTTAAAAATATAATTTTTAACGTGAATGTAAATAAATAAATATTCATTTACAGACCGGACGGTTTGTTTATGTACACCTATTTGAAAGACATTGATTGGGACGATAAATTTCACACATCGCCCAACTGCACAAATAAAATCTGTGTTTGTTGATTTGAAACCCCACACGGGTGTTGGGATGAAATTTGAAGTTCACTCATCCTGATTGATTAAATATGTCAATCGATTGATTGACAGGCTGTTATAAGCGTTAGATATCTATATTTGATGCTTATACAGTGTAGTGCACTTTGGTTGATGGTTGATTATTTTTCAATGCTATTATATGTGTGTAATGTATGAAAATCCATATAATTAACATTATATGGTGATTGATTGGGCCTCATTCCAATTTAGAAAATAAAGAATAATATAAAATAAAGGTTCATGTGTTGACAGTACTCATCCCTTGAGATTGGTCATGTGTTGAACGAAATATTTTAGTAATAAAATTTACATCTTTATCAATATAAAATAAAGGTTCATGTGTTGACAGTACTCATCCATTGAGATTGGTCATGTGTTGAACGAAATATTTTAGTAATAAAATTTACATCTTTATCAATATAAAATAAAGGTTCATGTGTTGACAGTACTCATCCATTGAGATTGGTCATGTGTTGAACGAAATATTTTAGTAATAAAATTTACATCTTTATCAATATAAAATAAAGGTTCATGTGTTGACAGTACTCATCCATTGAGATTGGTCATGTGTTGAACGAAATATTTTGATAATAACAACTATTTTGAAAAAGAAATATTTGAAATAGAATATTTGAAAATAGAAATTTATGAAGCCGTGTTGATTAAATTGACGCCATTTTGACGTAAATGATATTTATATCGATTTTATTCATTTTGGAATGAATTGAATTGAAAACGATTTCGAAATGAATTGAATTGAAAACGATTTCGAAAGGAATTGAATTGAAAGCGAATTGAAATGAATTCAAATTGAATTGAAATTTGAATTGAATAGAAATGAATTTTAAAACGAATTTATAAGGAAAAATTCTATTTTGATTTGAATTGAAATGGAAGTTGAAGTTGTTTTTAAAACGAAATTAAAACGATTTATAAAATTTGTTTTAAATAGAAATCGACGAAATATATATTATATATATAATATAATGGCCCGAATAGAACGCGCCGCGCCGCGGCAGTTCGCGAATTTCGACCATTGACTTCGAACGGATATTACGGGAGATCCGACCGTCGGATTCTCCTAAAACCGGAACCGTTGGGTTCGTATCGAAAAGAGATTTCTAACGAATGTTAGAAATTTGAAATCTAACGGTTGGATTTGGAATTATGTCCAAATCAAATTTGAAAAAGGTCGCTATACGTGCAGTTCGATGGCCATTGGTGGAAATCGACTGTACGGGCCTTGATAAAATTATTAAAAATAGTAATAATTTGTGTAAAATCATAAGAAATGATTTAGAAAGTATTGGGATGAAAAACTCCATATTTGAAAAGATAAAAATAGATTTTTATCGAAATGAACTAGTTTTGAACTAGAATTATAATTCTATTTATTTTTAAATAAATAAATTAAATTTGAAAAGGGTTTTAAAAATAACCAGAATTTCCAATGATTGCATTGGAGTGGAATTGAATCGAAATTGTCTTCGGAATATTTCGATGTTGGAATTCGTGATTATACGGATGTTATGGAAATTTGAAAGATACATATTTGTATCGTTATTTCCAATACGACATTTGTTAATCATAGAATTTGATATTGAATATAAGCCGATATATTTTCTATTCAGAGCCTTATATTGAATATCAAATGTGATTTGGGTTTGTCGTGAATGGTGTCTTCACTAACACTGTTCTTGAACCCAGTTGAGAAAAGATTAAATCTTTTTATTTAGATTTAATGAAGTGTACCAATTAAATAATATTTAATTGGAATTGAATTGATATTGATTTTTGGGTTTATCGTGAACAGTGTTTTAAACAACACTCGTTCTTTAACCCGATAATTAATGAATGTGATTTTGGGTTTATCGTGAACTGTGTTTTTAAATGACACGAATTCTTTAACCCAGTTAACGATTAAAACTAAGTGGAGTTTTAATGAATCTTTAATTAGATTGAAATGATCGAGAATGGAGTATCACCAGTTTTGCTCCAGGCGATAGTTAAATCTTTAATTAGATTTGAACGTGAAATGGTAATTGAGTTTACCGATAACACCGTGGTGTTAGATATGAAGTACTACCAGTTTTACTTCATGGGATAAATAGGTTGGGATTGGGAAGTTAAAACAAATGATTACTTCGGTAAGGTTCGCTAATCCCGACTAGTTTTGAATTGATATTAAAAAATAGATTAAAGAATAAATTCAAGAAATTTATCTTGGATAAAATTAATGGGAACCTTTCCCTATGAATGTGAAATCAGAAACTAACTGTCGGTTAGCTAAGCAGAATGGTTTTCTGGATATTGATCTGATGTTGGTTTCGGCCTTCGGGGTTAATATTTGGGGAATTATTCTCTTGATTAATTTACGGTTAGTGACTGATGAATTGGAATGAGGCGTATGTTGTGTTTGTGTAACACTTATTTAAAGTATACGCGAGTTATTCAGAAAGACCGGGTTTATGCCATTCTGAATAACTGATACGACGATAAGTCGAAGATGAAGACGATGGTCGAAGACCGGAAGTCTTCACGTCGTTTGGGCGATTACTGATGATCTTGATTGGGCTTTACACCCAAGAAGATGGAAACAGTTGGTGATCGTCCAGACGTACTTGGAGATCGATGGATATGCGGGGTACTAGGTGCCTCCGGTTTCGTTCAGACCCAGAACGGACTTGTAAATGGACTGTGTGTCTGACATTGGATTTTAGTCCGTGTGATTGATCTCTATTAAATATATATCTGTTTGGCGGCGGAGAATTTATTCTCTTGCTTAACGCCCTTCTCTGAGACGTACGAGCTCAGGGGTTATATATTGATGGATATCAAACGCATGGAGTGAATTGCCTGTGTGGCATGCCTAAGTGGCAATTGATCGAGGCTTCTGTTGAAAAGCAAAGTCTTGTGGTGATGATCAAAGCACGGCCTTTGTGGCGTAGCTTTGTGTAACGTTTACTTCGCGAGTTTCACACCCGGTATGAACCAAAAACGGGAGACGGACCTCAGGGAGGGCATGCGTTTCTTTCTAGTTAGAAGTGGCGTCAGTGGTTTTACACGCCCTGACGAGTTTGACTTATGTGGTTGTTGCTGTTGCGAGGCGCCTCGGTTTGATCGGACGATCCGGGTCCGATGGAGTCATTCGTTGGCTCATTTACGCCCCATAGGGTGGGGGAACGCATGTTCAGGGTTTAAGTTTAATCCACATCGGTGGACCGGCCCTGACGATCCAAGGGTCGATGCGCTCTGACCCTGAGGCTCGGGCTAGACAGTCTCGAATCGGTTGAGGACTATCTTTTGCCTCGGTTCATAGATGGAAACCCAATTTCCAAATACGTGACATTTGCGGTTTTATTTGTAGAGCCTAGTATGGCGACATGATATATGGTACCCATGCCGCCTATGATTGATACTTATGATTTGAAGTTGTTTTATACACTATACACTTATACTAGTATCAAAAGATTCGTTTTAAACGTATCAAGCATTCTTTGGCTGTTATAAGGGAAAACCCTATCCCCCGGCTTGCGTTGCATTGTGTGATAGGACGTGGGTCTTATAACAGCTTCATTTTTCTTTATTTAGCATTGCGTTGTTTGTCTTATGCACTGGTATCCTTGGGAGGAAACCCGTTCCGTGTTATACGGCGTGGTCCCTTGATTTACCTAACTTTAAAAATAAAGATTAATAACTGTTTTAGTTCTCACACCAGTCACATGACTGACCTGGAGTTTATTGTTTTAACCTAAACTCTGGGTGCCCCTATTTTTGACACGGGTAGCTAGTAGTTTTGGTTTTGCAGATTTATATTCACAGGATCCTGGTTTACAGCTGGAACGATATCCGGAAAGCTTTGTATCCGTATATCTCCTTCAGTTGTGTATTGTATTATTTTCCGCCGCTATGTATTTAAATGTAATTTAAATCTCTGATATTTCTGTGTAATATTCATTTATACTCTGTATATTCTTGTAATCTGGTGCATTGTTGTAATATACAATGAAATGTTCTTCTGTATGTGTTCTGTTGTGGCTTATTCTCGAACTATCCAACGCTTTCCTTTACGGGGAAGTTACGGGTTTTCACAGTTGGTATCAGAGCTTTGGTTTACAAAGCTTAGAGAACAAGGCACCTTAGAACCATACGAAAGAATTCATCAGATATTGGATTAGTAATATCCAATGAGAATGACTCGTTAGAGATGGGATCAGTAGTATCCTAGAACGAGTGTGAAGAGTATTTTTTTTAAAATGAAAACAAATTTTGTTATGAAAATTTAAATCAATTATTCGTATTTGATTATTTATTTTATATTGATTAGGACAGTCCAGTATATAAAGATTTTGCATATACGCCTTGCAAACGTGTATTTGAAGTTTAATATACTGGATAGATATAGAATCACACTCTAGTCGCCCGAAGATGATTCTGATGATAGTTCGAACATCATCAGAATTGGTATTCGTGTTTCGATGGTGTGATATCTATATATTTCCTATTGACTGGTGTGAGAACCAAAATTAGATAGGGCCTATTGTTGTGATTTGGCATCAAAAATGTGATTTTTGTATATGTATCAAAATTATGAATTTGAGACTCTAATTCACTAATTGATTGATGTTTGTGTTGTTTGTTTATTTGGTTGATAATTGTGAACCATTTAGCCTAATTGAACCAAATGTTGAATTGTATTGAAAATTGGTCGCATTTGCTTGCATATACATATTCTTACATTGAACAGGTCATAGCGAGGAGGCTAGAGCCAGAGAATAAAATTTGTTTGCCCGACAAATAGGTACATGTTTACTACATAATTTACTCTTTTGTTTGGGTGATGATGATTTTATGAGCCTATTGGCTAGCCGCTTGGCTTTTTCTTTTTCTTTTTGAGATTAAAAGGACCGGGGAAGCTATTTGAGATTTCCCGATGCTCCCGGTGCAGGGGAGGTTATGGCGAAATTTTTCGAAAATTTAGGGTGTTAGCCAAATTTTTGAAATTTTGAAAATTCTCAGAAACTAAAAAGTTGGAGAATAGAAGCCAAATCGAACGTAGAGCTGAATAATCAAACCACTTTCGACTTTGTTCCTTTTCGGGGACGAAAAGTTTTAAGTGGGGGAGATTGTAATAACCCGAAAATCTGGGCCAGTTTAAAATTTTTATTTTGGCAATTTTAGCGAATTTTGATTATTTAAAATGAATTATTTTAAATAATATCGACGAGAAATTTATTTTGAATATATTTAGAACGTATATATTATATACGTCGTCGTTAGAATATAAATATTTATATATAATTATAAATAGAATTGAAAATGGCGCGGTAGTTCGATAATTCGATTTCAAACTTCAATTGAATGTACCGGGTGCAAAACAATCCGGATTTTAGTGAAACCAAAAACATTAGGATCTAATTGATAATATCTTTCCAACGAATCCGAAAAATCAAAATTTCATAGCGGGAATCAAAAGATATGTCCAGTTGAAAATTCTGAATAGTCGCTATGGAATTCAGGCCCTTAAAAATGGGCATTTTGCAAACGACCTCGGATTTCGACGAAACCACTTTTGTTGGATCCGTGATGGCAATTTATTGCTAGGTTTAAAATTTCATAATTTTTCGAATCAATATGTGAGCGTGGCAAAGGAAAACGCGTTTGACCAGTTTTAGTTGATTTTAATCCACTGGAAAATGACCATTTTTCCAACGGTCTCGGAATTCGACGAAACTAGTTTTGTTAGGACCGTATCATCGATACGAACCTAGAAAATATTTTTCTGGAATTTTTCGGGTTCGTATGTGACCCCGATAAATTGAAATGCGCGTTCAAATTCAATATATAGAGTTATATGTTGATTTTAACGGAAACTGATCGAAACGGCCGAATCAGCTTACGATACATATCTCATTGTGTTCGGAATGGGGGTAATTAGCTAAGGACGACAGTCGTTAGGTCTCGTTTCGAGTTCGAATAAAAAGTCAACTTTTAATAGGAAATTAAATTAAATAAATATATATATATAACCCCTTTACCCTCTCTTCCCCATTCCACATCAGATCTGAATTCGATAAAAAAAAGAAAAAAGAAAAAGAGAGCGCCCCCTCCTGGATCGACGTCGGCCATCGCCGCCGTCAGGGGCGACGCGCCCTCCTCCAGGCGCAGCAAGGCCGCGCCCCTCCCTGAGCTTCCCCCCCCCCTCCTTTCTTCGCGAGCAACGCGAACCCGACCCGAACCCTGCTACTACCGCATCGCGCAGCTCCTGGCGGCGCCCCTTGCTCCGGTGCCTCCTCCTGCCGCCGACAAAGCTCCGACCTCCCTCCTTCTTTAAAAAAAAAAAAAAATCGTGTTGTAAGTCCCTTTCTTTCTTCTATTTACTTATTTATTTAATTTAGTTTTTTTTTTTGTTAGTGTAGAAAGTAAACCTTATTTAATTTCGGCTTTTTTTAATGAAAAAGGAGACATGATTTTTAAATAATATAAAAGGTTAGAACTTTAATTATAAAAAGACCGGATTTTTATCATGAAGAACGTGGTATAAGAATATAATTTTTATATGATAAGAGTAGCAAAATAAAAGATATGATATTTAGATAAAGCAAATATTTTAAAAACAGAAATTAGTTTATGTTTAAAAACTTAAATTTGTTTATTCTTAAATAGAAAATATAGATTTTTAGGCAAAGAAAGTTTGGATTTTTAGAAGTGTAAAGATACGATTTTTATTATAGAAAAGAACACATTTTTATTCATGAATGATTGGGTTTTTATCATAACAAAGACGAGATTTTTAACATGAGAAAAGAAGTGATTTTTAATTAGAGTAGCACATTAAAAATGTAATTTTTATACCATAGGAAAGTAAAAATATGATTTTTATATTTTTAAAGTATTAAAAATATGATTTTTATATTTTTAAAGTATTAAAAATATAATCTTTATTATGTAGAAAGTGGAAAAATATGATTTTTGTTTATGTAGAGAATTAGAAATATCATCTTTATATAGATAGCATAGTAAAAATTCGATTTTTATATATTGAATAGCGAAGTAAAAACGTGATTTTTACATATGTAGTGGCTACGGGCAACGAAGATGACAAAGATGTGATAACGACGAAGATTTCTATAAATGAAGTGCCGTGGAGCTTGGATAGCTATTTGTGAGAATTTCTCACCTTTCAATTTCTTTTCTAATCATATATTTATACTAGGATGCAGACGGTGCTTAGTAGCACCCGACACAATCGTCCACAGACCATGGACTTGTTTGTTTGGTTGAGTAGTTAGTTAGAATATTTGGTTTGAATTGAATTGTTTGGTGAAATGAAATTGATTTGATTGATGTGTGAATGGCGTGGGCCTTCACTAGACCGGGGATAAGGCTAGGCCTCGTCCCGTTTCTAGTATCGTGCCGTTATGCCGCCGAAATTTTCTAAAATAAGGTAGAAAAATAACAATATCATTTTATAGAATAAATGAATTGAATAGAAATTCATATGTCGAAATAAATGTTTTGTCGTTAAAAATATAATTTTTAACGTGAATGTAAATAAATAAATATTCATTTACAGACCGGACGGTTTGTTTATGTACACCTATTTGAAAGACATTGATTGGGACGATAAATTTCACACATCGCCCAACTGCACAAATAAAATCTGTGTTTGTTGATTTGAAACCCCACACGGGTGTTGGGATGAAATTTGAAGTTCACTCATCCTGATTGATTAAATATGTCAATCGATTGATTGACAGGCTGTTATAAGCGTTAGATATCTATATTTGATGCTTATACAGTGTAGTGCACTTTGGTTGATGGTTGATTATTTTTCAATGCTATTATATGTGTGTAATGTATGAAAATCCATATAATTAACATTATATGGTGATTGATTGGGCATCATTCCAATTTAGAAAATAAAGAATAATATAAAATAAAGGTTCATGTGTTGACAGTACTCATCCCTTGAGATTGGTCATGTGTTGAACGAAATATTTTAGTAATAAAATTTACATCTTTATCAATATAAAATAAAGGTTCATGTGTTGACAGTACTCATCCATTGAGATTGGTCATGTGTTGAACGAAATATTTTAGTAATAAAATTTACATCTTTATCAATATAAAATAAAGGTTCATGTGTTGACAGTACTCATCCATTGAGATTGGTCATGTGTTGAACGAAATATTTTAGTAATAAAATTTACATCTTTATCAATATAAAATAAAGGTTCATGTGTTGACAGTACTCACCCATTGAGATTGGTCATGTGTTGAACGAAATATTTTGATAATAACAACTATTTTGAAAAAGAAATATTTGAAATAGAATATTTGAAAATAGAAATTTATGAAGCCGTGTTGATTAGATTGACGCCATTTTGACGTAAACGATATTTATATCGATTTTATTCATTTTGGAATGAATTGAATTGAAAATGATTTCGAAATGAATTGAATTGAAAACGATTTCGAAAGGAATTGAATTGAAAGCGAATTGAAATGAATTCAAATTGAATTGAAATTTGAATTGAATAGAAATGAATTTTAAAACGAATTTATAAGGAAAAATTCTATTTTGATTTGAATTGAAATGGAAGTTGAAGTTGTTTTTAAAACGAAATTAAAACGATTTATAAAATTTGTTTTAAATAGAAATCGACGAAATATATATTATATATATAATATAATGGCCTGAATAGAACGCGCCGCGCCGCGGCAGTTCGCGAATTTTGACCATTGACTTCGAACGGATATTACGGGAGATCCGACCGTCGGATTCTCCTAAAACCGGAACCGTTGGGTTCGTATCGAAAAGAGCTTTCTAATGAATGTTAGAAATTTGAAATCTAACGGTTGGATTTGGAATTATGTCCAAATCAAATTTGAAAAAGGTCGCTATACGTGCAGTTCGATGGCCATTGGTGGAAATCGACTGTACGGGCCTTGATAAAATTATTAAAAATAGTAATAATTTGTGTAAAATCATAAAAAATGATTTAGAAAGTATTGGGATGAAAAACTCCATATTTGAAAAGATAAAAATAGATTTTTATCGAAATGAACTAGTTTTGAACTAGAATTATAATTCTATTTATTTTTAAATAAATAAATTAAATTTGAAAAGGGTTTTAAAAATAACCAGAATTTCCAATGATTGCATTGGAATGGAATTGAATCGAAATTGTCTTCGGAATATTTCGATGTTGGAATTCGTGATTATACGGATGTTATGGAAATTTGAAAGATACATATTTGTATCGTTATTTCCAATACGACATTTGTTAATCATAGAATTTAATATTGAATATAAGCCGATATATTTTCTATTCAGAGCCTTATATTGAATATCAAATGTGATTTGGGTTTGTCGTGAATGGTGTCTTCACTAACACTGTTCTTGAACCCAGTTGAGAAAAGATTAAATCTTTTTATTTAGATTTAATGAAGTGTACCAATTAAATAATATTTAATTGGAATTGAATTGATATTGATTTTTGGGTTTATCGTGAACAGTGTTTTAAATAACACTCGTTCTTTAACCCGATAATTAATGAATGTGATTTTGGGTTTATCGTGAACTGTGTTTTTAAATGACACGGATTCTTTAACCCAGTTAACGATTAAAACTAAGTGGAGTTTTAATGAATCTTTAATTAGATTGAAATGATCGAGAATGGAGTATCACCAGTTTTGCTCCAGGCGATAGTTAAATCTTTAATTAGATTTGAACGTGAAATGGTAATTGAATTTACCGATAACACCGTGGTGTTAGATATGAAGTACTACCAGTTTTACTTCATGGGATGAATAGGTTGGGATTGGGAAGTTAAAACAAATGATTACTTCGGTAAGGTTCGCTAATCCCGACTAGTTTTGAATTGATATTCAAAAATAGATTAAAGAATAAATTCAAGAAATTTATCTTGGATAAAATTAATGGGAACCTTTCCCTATGAATGTGAAATCAGAAACTAACTGTCGGTTAGCTAAGAAGAATGGTTTTCTGGATATTGATCTGATGTTGGTTCCGGCCTTCGGGGTTAATATTTGGGGAATTATTCTCTTGATTAATTTACAGTTAGTGACTGATGAATTGGAATGAGGCGTATGTTGTGTTTTTGTAACACTTATTTAAAGTATACGCGAGTTATTCGGAAAGACCGGGTTTATCCCATTCTGAATAACTGATACGACGATAAGTCGAAGATGAAGACGATGGTCGAAGACCGGAAGTCTTCACGTCGTTTGGGTGATTACTGATGATCTTGATTGGGTTGTACACCCAAGAAGATGGAAACAGTTGGTGATCGTCCAGACGTACTTGGAGATCGATGGATATGCGGGGTACTAGGTGCCTCCGGTTTCGTTCAGACCCAGAACGGACTTGTAAATGGACTGTGTGTCTGACATTGGATTTTAGTCCGTGTGATTGATCTCTATTAAATATATATCTGTTTGGCGGTGGAGAATTTATTCTCTTGCTTAACGCCCTTCTCTGAGACGTACGAGCTCAGGGGTTATATATTGATGGATATCAAACGCATGGAGTGAATTGCCTGTGTGGCATGCCTAAGTGGCAATTGATCGAGGCTTCTGTTGAAAAGCAAAGTCTTGTGGTGATGATCAAAGCATGGCCTTTGTGGCGTAGTTTTGTGTAACGTTTACTTCGCGAGTTTCACACCCGGTATGAACCAAAAACGGGAGACGGACCTCAGGGAGGGCATGCGTTTCTTTCTAGTTAGAAGTGGCGTCAGTGGTTTTACACGCCCTGACGAGTTTGACTTATGTGGTTGTTGCTGTTGCGAGGCGCCTCGGTTTGATCGGAGGATCCGGGTCCGATGGAGTCATTCGTTGGCTCATTTACGCCCCATAGGGCGGGGGAACACATGTTCAGGGTTTAAGTTTAATCCACATCGGTGGACCGGCCCTGACGATCCAAGGGTCGATGCGCTCTGACCCTGAGGCTCGGGCTAGACAGTCTCGAATCGGTTGAGGACTATCTTTTGCCTCGGTTCATAGATGGAAACCCAATTTCCAAATACGTGACATTTGCGGTTTTATTTGTAGAGCCTAGTATGGCGACATGATATATGGTACCCATGCCGCCTATGATTGATACTTATGATTTGAAGTTGTTTTATACACTATACACTTATACTAGTATCAAAAGATTCGTTTTTTAAACGTATCAAGCATTCTTTGGCTGTTATAAGGGAAAACCCTATCCCCCGGCTTGCGTTGCATTGTGTGATAGGACCTGGGTCTTATAACAGCTTCATTTTTCTTTATTTAGCATTGCGCTGTTTGTCTTATGCACTGGTATCCTTGGGAGGAAACCCGTTCCGTGTTATACGGCGTGGTCCCTTGATTTACCTAACTTTAAAAATAAAGATTAATAACTGTTTTAGTTCTCACACCAGTCACATGACTGACCTGGAGTTTATTGTTTTAACCTAAACTCTGGGTGCCCCTATTTTTGACACGGGCAGCTAGTAGTTTTTGTTTTGCAGATTTATATTCACAGGATCCTGGTTTACAGCTGGAACGATATCCGGAAAGCTTTGTATCCGTATATCTCCTTCAGTTGTGTATTGTATTATTTTCCGCCGCTATGTATTTAAATGTAATTTAAATCTCTGATATTTCTGTGTAATATTCATTTATACTATGTATATTCTTGTAATCCGGTGCATTGTTGTAATATACAATGAAATGTTCTTCTGTATGTTTTCTGTTGTGGCTTATTCTCGAACTATCCGACGCTTTCCTTTACGGGGAAGTTACGGGTTTTCACAAGAAATAATAATGATTGTGATAGCATATTCAATCTTATTATCTCATTTCTAGGGTGTTGTCCTAGGTTCAGTTTATTCATGTCATAATCCTTTTTCTTGTTTACATGCTAAATAATAACTGGACTTACCAGACTTATGTCTGACCCATTTTTCTTTCGTCTTCTTTCTTTCGTCCCTCCCCCCTCCCCGGTTCGCAAGGAGGGAGACTTCAGCTTAGTTCGAACCATTTCCAACTTGAAGACAGTAGATGTACTGCTTGGATTCTCTTTCCTTGGGCTATGGCTTTGGATACACTCTTATTGGGGATTTATGCTACCTTATTGTTATTTTATGCTTCTTTATGTTTTAATCAAGACAGTGATTTTGTTGTAATAATTTGGAAGTTGGTTTGAGACAGTTGTTGTATTGTTTTGACTGAACCACATAGTTATGAAATAAATTTAGTTTTTTTTTTCCGTTGTTCATAAGTCTATCTTGTGAATTATCTGTATCTTTTACCTATAATGTTCCACCGAAGTTAAGGCATTCCCTTTATGCGTGACATTAACGGAGGTGGGGTGTTTCAGTAGCAGTCGAGAATGTAGGGATTGACGACGCTAAAGGCAATGTTGGTGTATGGTCTAAAGATAAAATAGAGATGGGAGTGACGCCGTTCTATTGGCGGCGGCGGCGGCGGCGATGCTTCAAGCGTCGCCTACTGGAGGAATTCGACATTTAAACGGATTCCGTTCAATTAAGAAATAACAACGGTCTGTGACACAAGGGTGCTCGGCTTTGAGGGCACAGGCAGCGGTCGGAGTCACGGTTCTGGTGAGTTACTCAGGTTGGCCGCAGGTGAAGTACTGGTGGCGAGGCAGTCGAATGGGTGGCTCATGCTCTTGAGTTAATTGGAAGGTGAAGGCAAATTGGGGAGGACGGGGTTCAGGGAATTCCAAAAGAGAAAACGCATGAACTATAGGATGTGTTGTTTAAGGATTATGTGGTGAGGGTAACGGTAGATTTTTAAGCTTAGTGTTTAATTAATTAGTATAACTATTTTAATTTATATATGAAACGACCCGAACCTCCCCGGTCTCCGAAGAGAAGGGAAAGAGCGGATAGAATTGAGAACACGACAAATCAGAACGCAGACGGGAGAACATTTCATTGTATCTTACAACAATGCATCAGATTACAAGAATATACAGAGTATAAATGAAAAAATATTACACAGAAATATCAGAGATTTAAATTACATTTAAATACATCGCAGCGGAAAATAATACAATACACAACTAGAAGAGATATACGGATACAAAGCTTTCCGGATATCGTTCCAGCTGTAAACCAGGATCCTGTGAATATAAATCTGCAAAACCAAAACTACTAGCTGCCCGTGTCAAAATAGGGGCACCCAGAGTTTAGATCAAAACAATAAACTCCAGGTCAGTCATGTGACTGGTGTGAGAACTAAAACAGTTAATCTTTATTTTTTAAAGTTAGGTAAATCAAGGGACCACGCCGTATAACACGGAACGGGTTTCCTCCCAAGAATACCAGTGCATAAAACAAACAGCGCAATGCTAAATAAAGAAAAATGAAGCTGTTATAAGACCCAGGTCCTATCACACAATGCAACGCAAGCCGGGGGATAGGGTTTTCCCTTATAACAGCCAAAGAATGCTTGATACTTTTAAAACAAATCATTTGATACTATTATAAGTGCATAGTGTATAAAACAACTTCAAATCATAAGTATCAATCGTAGGCGACATGAGCGTCCCATGCCACTATGTTGCCATATATAGGTTTACAAATAAAACCGCAAATGTCACGTATTTGGAAATTGGATTTCCGTCTGTGAACCGAGGCCAGGGATCGTCCTCTACCGATTCAAGACGCTCTAGCCCGTGTCTCAGGACCCAGACACAGGTGGGCCCTTGGATCGTCAGGGCCGGTCCACCGATGTGGATTAAAATTCCTGAACACTGCGTTTCCCCGCCCTTTGGGGCGTAAGTGAGCCAACGAATGGCTCCATCGGAACCGGATCGTCCGATCTAACCGAGGCGCCTCGCAACAGCAACAACCACACAGGTGAAAAGTATATAAATGTCAGGGCTGGTAGGTCACTGACACCACCCTAGCTAGAAAGAAACGCATGCCCTCCCTGAGGTCCGTCTCCCGTTTTTGGTTCACAACCGGGGTGCGAGGCTTGCGAATTCACGTTACACAAAGCTACGCCACAAAGGCCGTGCTTTGATCATCAACCACAAGACTCTGCTTTTCAACAGAAGCCTTGATCATTTGCATCTTAGCATGCCACACAGGCAAACCACTCTATGCAACTGATATCAGTCACACAGAATGAAATCCGATGTCAGACACACAGTCCATTTACAAGTCCGTTCTGGGTCTGAACGAAACCGGAGGCACCTAGTACCCCGCATATCCATCGATCTCCAAGTACGTCTGGACGATCACCAACTGTTTCCATCTTCTTGGGTGTACAGCCCAATCAAGATCATCAGTAATCACCCAAACAACGTGAAGACTTCCGGTCTTCGACCACCGTCTTCATCTTCGACTTATCGTCGTACCAGTTATTCAGAATGGGTTAAACCCGGTCTTTCCGAATAACTCGCGTATATTTTAAATAAGTGTTACACAAACACAACATACGCCTCATTCCAATTCATCAGTCACTAACCGTAAATGAATCAAGAGAATAATTTCCCAAGTATTAACCCCGAAGGCCGAAACCAACATCAGATCAATATTCAGAAAACCATTCTGCTTGGCTAACCGACAGTTAGTTTCTAAATTTCACATTCATAGGGAAAGGTTCCCATTAATTTTATCCAAGATAAATTCCTTGAATTTATTCTCTAATCTTCTTTTGAATTTCGATTCAACTAGTCGAGATTAACGAACCTTACCGAAGTAATCATTGGTTTTAATTTCCCAATCCCAACCTATTCATCCCATGAAGTAAAACTGGTTATACTTCATATCTAACACCACGGTGTTATCGGTAAATTCAATTACCATTTCACGTTCAAATCTAATTAAAGATTTAACTAACGCCGGGAGCAAAACTGGTGATACTCCATTTCGATTATTTCAATCTAATTAAAGATTCATTAAAACTCCACTTAGTTTTAATCTTTGACTGGGTTAAAGAATCAGTGTCATTTAAAACACGGTTCACGGTAAACCCAAAATCACCTTCCATTAATTATCGGGTTAAAGAACAAGTGTTATTTAAAACACTGTTCACGATAAACCCAAAAATCAATACTAATGCGATTCCAATTAAATATCATTTAATTGGTACACTTCATTAAATCTAAATAAAATGATTTAATCTTTTCTCAACTGGGTTCAAGAACAGTGTTAATGAAGACACCATTCACGACAAACCCAAATCACATTTGGTATTAAACACAAGGCTCTGAATAGAAAATATATCGGCTTATATTCAATATCAAATTCTACGACCAACAGATATCGTATTGGAAATAACGATATATAAATATCTTTCAAATTTCCATAACAACATCTGTATAATCGCGAAATCCAACATCGAAATATTCCGAAGACAATTTCGATTCAAATCCATTCCAATGCAATTATTGGAAATTCTGGTTATTTTCAAAACCATTTCAAATCCAATTTATTTATTTAAAAATAACTAGAATTTTAATCCTATTTCAGAACTAGTTCATTTCGATAAAAATCTATTTTTATCTTTTCAAATATGGAGTTTTCCATCCCAAATCTTCACAAATCATTTCTTATGATTTTACATAAATTATTACTAGTAATTTTATGAAGGCCCGTACAGTCGATTTCCATCAACGGCCATCGAACTGCACTTACAGCGACCTTTTCTAAATTTGATTTGGACGTATCTCCAAATCCAACCGTTAGATTTCAAATTTCTAATAATCGTTAGAAAGCTCTTTTCGATACGAACCCAACGGTTCCGGTTTTAGGAGAATCCGACAGTCGGATCTCCCGCAATATCCATTCGAAGTCAATGGTCGAAATTCACGAACTACCACGGCGCAGCGCGTTCTATTCAGGCCATTATATTATATATATAATATATATAATATATACTTCGTCGATTTCCTTTTAAAACGTAGTTTATAAATCGTTTTAAATTCGTTTTCAAAACGGTTTCAACTTCATATTCAATTTCAAATCAAAACTGAATATTCCGATATACATTCGTTTTAAATTCATTTCAAATCGATTTCAATTCTATTTCAATTCTATTCGAATTCATTTCAAAACGATTTCAATTCTATTCGAATTCATTTCAAAACGATTTCAAATTATTTCGAATTTCAAATCAATTCAATTAAATTCGAATTTCAATTCACTTTAATATTCACTTCAATTTGAATAAAATCGATATAAATATCGTTCACGTTAAAATGGCGTCAATCTATCAACGCGGCTTCATATATTTCGATTTTCAAATATTCTATTTCGAATATTTCTATTTCAAATATTTCTTTTTCAAATATTTCTATTTCAAATGTTTCTAATTTTCAAATATGGAATGAGGCCCAATCTATTACCATATAATGTTAATTATATGGATTTTCTACAACACATGTATACAATAACAACGATGAATAATCAACCATCATCCAAAGTGCATTCTACACTGTATAAGCATCAAATATAGATATTCAACGCTTATAACAGTCTGTCAATCAATCGATCGACATACAACTAAACAATCGGGATTAGTGTACGTCAAATATCATCCCAATACCCGTGTGGGGTTTCAAACAATCAAACACAGATTTTATTTGTGCAGTTGGGCGATGTGTAAAATTTATCGTCCCAATCAATATCAGTCAAATGTATGTATATAAACAAATCGTCCGATTAGTTTATTTTTATTTCATTTCATATGCACGTTAAAAATTCTATTTTTAACTATAAAATATTTTTAACTATATAAATATTTTATTTCACATCACATCACACAATCAACTACACATCAAAATCAAACAAACAAGCCATCCATGGTCTGTGGATGACGGGTGTCGGGTGCTACTAAACACCGTCTGCATCCTAGTATATATATATATATATAACTAGAAAAAGAAATTTAGAGTGAGAAGTTCTCACAGATAGCTATCCCAACTTCACGACACTTCTTGGGTAGAAAATCTTCGCTGTTCTTGCCCCTTGTCACTTTCTTCGCCCGTATTCTCTACATATGTAAAAATCGAATTTTTACTTTGTTATTCAATATATAAAAATTGAATTTTTACTTTGCTATTCAATATATAAAAATCGAATTTTTACTTCGCTATTCAATATATAAAAATTGAATTTTTACTTCGCTATTCAATATATAAAAATCGAATTTTTACTTCGCTATTCAATATATAAAAATTGAATTTTTACTTCGCTGTCATGTGTATAAAAATCACATTTTTATACTACTACTATATAGATAAAAATTCTATTTTTTTCACTGCTAAAAATCTAATCTTTTCTATTTTAAAAATCTAATCTTTTCTATTTTAAAAATCTAATCTTTTCTATTTTAAAAATCTAATCTTTTCTATTTTAAAAATATAATCTTTTCTACTTTAAAAATCTAATCTTTTCTACTTTAAAAATCTAAACTTTTCTACTTTAAAAATCTAATCTTTTCTATTTTAAAAATATAATCTTTTCTATTTTAAAAATCTAATCTTTTCTATTTTAAAAATCTAATCTTTTCTATTTTAAAAATCTACTTTCACATATGATACCATTTACAACTAAAGATCACATTTTTAGAATTCAGTTTTGCATATAAAAATCTCATTTTTAAATTCAGTTTGTGCATATAAAACTCTAAAGAAAAATAAAATAAAAACTATGTCGTTTATACGCAAAAATAGAATAAAACCAACGTACTATAATTAAACATTAAATAAAATAAGATAGGATACAACTTACTGCTCAGATCGGAAGGAGGGGGGTCGGTTGCGTCGGAATCAGGGGGGAGTTGTGGGCCACGGCGGCGACGTGTTGTGGGGCTTCATCGTTGGGCGTAGGGGCTTGGACGTGGGCGCGTCTTCAATTGGGGGGGCCGATGAAGGAGGCGCGAGGAGCAGGGGGTCGGCGATGGTTGCGTGGAGGTGGGTGGAGGCCGGCGTTGGGCACGGCGTGGTGATCGACGGTGGTTCGATCGATTTAGGGATTCGATTTTTTTTTTTGTTATCGGGTTTAACCGATTGGGGAAAAGGAAATAGGGAGTGGGTCAACGTTCAAGTATATATATATATATATATATATATATATATATATATATATATATTTTCCACCAAAAAGCAACTTTTATTTTCGACCTCAAAACGAAGCCCACCGCCTGTCGTCCATAGCTAATTACCCCCATTCCGAACCCAATGGGATATGTATCGTAAGCTGATTCGATCGTTTCGATCAGTTTCCGTTAAAATCAACATATAACTCTATATATTGAATTTAAACGCGCATTTCAATTTACCGGTGTCAGATACGAACTCTAAAAATTCCCGAAAAATATTTTCTAGCTTCGTATTGACGATACGGTCCTAACAAAACTAGTTTCGTCGAATTCTGAGACCGTTTGAAAAATGGTCATTTTCCAGTCGATTAAAATCAATAGAAACTGGTCAGATGCGTTTTCCTTTGCCATGCTCACATATTGATTCGAAAAATTATGAAACTTGGAATCTAGCAATAACTTTACACCACGGACCCAACAAAAGTGGTTTCGTCGAAATCCGAGGTCGTTTGCAAAATTTTCATTTTTAAGGGCCTGAATTCCATAGCGACTATTTAGAATTTTCAACTGGACATATCTTTTGATACCCGCTATGAAATTTTGATTTTTCGGATTCGTTGGAAAGATAGTCACAATTAGATTCCATTATTTTTGGTTTCACTAAAATCCGGATTGTTTTGCACCCAGTACATTCATTTGAATTTTGAAATCGAATTATCGAACTACCGCGCCATTTTCAATTCCTTTGATAATTATATATAATTATTTATATTCTAACGACGACGCGTATAATATATACGTTCGAATTATACTCAAAATAAATTTCTCGATGATATTATTTAAAATAATTCATTTTAAATAATCAAAATTCGCTAAAATTGTCAAAATAAAATTTTTAAACTGGCCCAGATTTTCGGGTTGTTACAATCTTCCCCACTTAAAACTTTTCGTCCCCGAAAAGGAACAAAGTCGAAAGTGGTTTGATTAATCAACTCTATGTTCGATCTGGTTTCCATTCTCCAACTTTTCAGTTTCTGAGAATTTTCAAATTCTTCAAAAATTTGGCTAACACCCGGAATTTTCGAAAAATTTCGCCATAACCTCCCCTGCACCGGGAGCCACGGGAAAATCCCGAAATTGCCATATAGGCCTTCTGATCTCAAAAAGAAAAAGAAAAAGCCAAGCGGCTAGCCAATCGGCTCATAAAATCATCATCACCCAAACAAAACAGTAAATTATGTAGTAAACATGTACCTATTTGTCGGGCAAACAAATTTTATTCTCTGCTCTAGCCTCCTTGTTATGACCTGTTCAATGTAAGCACATGTATATGCAAGCAAATGCGACCAATTTTCAATACAATTCAATATTTGATTCAATTAGGCATAATGGTTCAAAATTATCAAACAAATAAACAAACAACACAAACATCAATCAATTAGTTGATTAGTTTTTGAAATTCATAACTTTGATACATAGTCAAAAATCAGATTTTTGATGCCAAATCACAACAATAGGCCCTATCTAATTTTGGTTCTCACACCAGTCAATAGGAGATATATAAATATCCCACCTTCGATACTCGAACACTAATTCTGATGATGTAGCTACAATCATCAGAATCATCTTCGGGCGACTAGAGTGTGAATCTATATCTATCCAGTATATTAAAATTTCAAATACACGTTTGCAAGGCGTATATGCAAAATCTTTATATACTAGACTGTCCAAATTCAATTTAAATAAATAATCAAATACGAATAATTGATTTAAATTTCAAAACAAAATTGGTTTTCAATTTTTAAAAATATACTCTTCACACTCGTTCTAGGATACTACTGATCCTATCTCTAACGAGTCATTCCCATTGGATATTACTAATCCAATTATCTGATGAATTCTTTCGTATGGTTCTAATGTGTCTTGTTCTCTGAGCTTTGTAAACCAAAGCTCTGATACCACGATGAAACGACCCGAACCTCCCCGGTCTCCGAAGAGAAGGGAAAGAGCGGATAG
This sequence comes from Allium sativum, assembly GCA_030737875.1. Classification (NCBI taxonomy): domain Eukaryota; kingdom Viridiplantae; phylum Streptophyta; class Magnoliopsida; order Asparagales; family Amaryllidaceae; genus Allium; species Allium sativum. The sequence goes on along the minus strand of CM060924.1, from coordinate 771,027,515 downwards.
AATTGAGAACACGACAAATCAGAACGCAGACGGGAGAACATTTCATTGTATCTTACAACAATGCATCAGATTACAAGAATATACAGAGTATAAATGAAAAAATATTACACGGAAATATCAGAGATTTAAATTACATTTAAATACATCGCAGTGGAAAATAATACAATACACAACTAGAAGAGATATACGGATACAAAGCTTTCCGGATATCGTTCCAGCTGTAAACCAGGATCTTGTGAATATAAATCTGCAAAACCAAAACTACTAGCTGCCCGTGTCAAAATAGGGGCACCCAGAGTTTAGGTCAAAACAATAAACTCCAGGTCAGTCATGTGATTGGTGTGAGAACTAAAACAGTTAATCTTTATTTTTTAAAGTTAGGTAAATCAAGGGACCACGCCGTATAACACGGAACCGGTTTCCTCCCAAGAATACCAGTGCATAAAACAAACAGAGCAATGCTAAATAAAGAAAAATGAAGCTGTTATAAGACCCAGGTCCTATCACACAATGCAACGCAAGCCGGGAGATAGGGTTTTCCCTTATAACAGCCAAAGAATGCTTGATACGTTTAAAACAAATCATTTGATACTATTATAAGTGCATAGTGTATAAAACAACTTCAAATCATAAGTATCAATCGTAGGCGACATGAGCGTCCCATGCCACTATGTTTCCATATATAGGTTTACAAATAAAACCGCAAATGTCACGTATTTGGAAATTGGATTTTCGTCTGTGAACCGAGGCCAGGGATCGTCCTCTACCGATTCGAGATGCTCTAGCCCGTGTCTCAGGACCCAGACACAGGTGGGCCCTTGGATCGTCAGGGCCGGTCCACCGATGTGGATTAAAATTCCTGAACACTGCGTTTCCCCGCCCTTTGGGGCGTAAGTGAGCCAACGAATGGCTCCATCGGACCCGGATCGTCCGATCTAACCGAGGCGCCTCGAAACAGCAACAACCACACAGGTGAAAAGTATATAAATGTCAGGGCTGGTAGGTCACTGACACCACCCTAGCTAGAAAGAAACGCATGCCCTCCCTGAGGTCCGTCTCCCGTTTTTGGTTCACAACCGGGGTGCGAGGCTCACGAATTCACGTTACACAAAGCTACGCCACAAAGGCCGTGCTTTGATCATCAACCACAAGACTCTGCTTTTCAACAGAAGCCTTGATCATTTGCATCTTAGCATGCCACACAGGCAAACCACTCTATGCAACTGATATCAGTCACACAGAATGAAATCCGATGTCAGACACACAGTCCATTTACAAGTCCGTTCTGGATCTGAACGAAACCGGAGGCACCTAGTACCCCGCATATCCATCGATCTCCAAGTACGTCTGGACGATCACCAACTGTTTCCATCTTCTTGGGTGTACAGCCCAATCAAGATCATCAGTAATCACCCAAACAACGTGAAGACTTCCGGTCTTCGACCACCGTCTTCATCTTCGACTTATCGTCATACCAGTTATTCAGAATGGGTTAAACGCGGTCTTTCCGAATAACTCGCGTATATTTTAAATAAGTGTTACACAAACAAAACATACGCCTCATTCCAATTCATCAGTCACTAACCGTAAATGAATCAAGAGAATAATTTCCCAAATATTAACCTCGAAGGCCGAAACCAACATCAGATCAATATTCAGAAAACCATTCTGCTTGGCTAACCGACAGTTAGTTTCTAAATTTCACATTCATAGGGAAAGGTTCCCATTAATTTTATCCAAGATAAATTCGTTGAATTTATTCTCTAATCTTCTTTTGAATTTCGATTCAACTAGTCGAGATTAACGAACCTTACCGAAGTAATCATTGGTTTTAATTTCCCAATCCCAACCTATTCATCCCATGAAGTAAAACTGGTTATACTTCATATCTAACACCACGGTGTTATCGGTAAATTCAATTACCATTTCAGTTCAAATCTAATTAAAGATTTAACTAACGCCGGGAGCAAAACTGGTGATACTCCATTTCGATTATTTCAATCTAATTAAAGATTCATTAAAACTCCACTTAGTTTTGATCTTTGACTGGGTTAAAGAATCAGTGTCATTTAAAACGCGGTTCACGGTAAACCCAAAATCACCTTCCATTAATTATCGGGTTAAAGAACAAGTGTTATTTAAAACACTGTTCACGATAAACCCAAAAATCAATAATAATGCGATTCCAATTAAATATCATTTAATTGGTACGCTTCATTAAATCTAAATAAAAAGATTTAATCTTTTCTCAACTGGGTTCAAGAACAGTGTTAATGAAGACACCATTCACGACAAACCCAAATCACATTTGGTATTAAACACCAGGCTCTGAATAGAAAATATATCGGCTTATATTCAATATCAAATTCTACGACCAACAGATATCGTATTGGAAATAACGATATATAAATATCTTTCAAATTTCCATAACAACATCTGTATAATCACGAAATCCAACATCGAAATATTCCGAAGACAATTTCGATTCAAATCCATTCCAATGCAATTATTGGAAATTCTGGTTATTTTCAAAACCATTTCAAATCCAATTTATTTATTTAAAAATAACTAGAATTTTAATCCTAGTTCAAAACTAGTTCATTTCGATAAAAATCTATTTTTATCTTTTCAAATATGGAGTTTTCCATCCCAAATCTTCACAAATCATTTCTTATGATTTTACACAAATTATTACTATTTTTAGTAATTTTATGAAGGCCCGTACAGTCGATTTCCATCAACGGCCATCGAACTGCACTTACAGCGACCTTTTCTAAATTTGATTTGGACGTATCTCCAAATCCAACCGTTAGATTTCAAATTTCTAATAATCGTTAGAAAGCTCTTTTCGATACGAACCCAACGATTCCGGTTTTAGGAAATCCGACGGTCGGATCTCCCGCAATATCCATTCGAAGTCAATGGTCGAAATTCGCGAACTGCCGCGGCGTAGCGCGTTCTATTCAGGCCATTATATTATATATATATATATATATATATATATATATATATATATATATATATATATATATACTTCGTCAATTTCCTTTTAAAACGTAGTTTATAAATCATTTTAAATTCTTTTTCAAAACAGTTTCAACTTCATATTCAATTTCAAATCAAAACTGAATATTCCGATATACATTCGTTTTAAATTCATTTCAAATCGATTTCAATTCTATTTCAATTCTATTCGAATTCATTTCAAAACGATTTCAATTCTATTCGAATTCATTTCAAAACGATTTCAATTTATTTCGAATTTCAAATCAATTCAATTAAATTCGAATTTCAATTCACTTTAATATTCACTTCAATTTGAATAAAATCGATATAAATATCGTTCACGTTAAAATGGCGTCAATCTATCAACGCGGCTTCATATATTTCGATTTTCAAATATTCTATTTCGAATATTTCTATTTCAAATATTTCTTTTTCAAATATTTCTATTTCAAATGTTTCTAATTTTCAAATATGGAATGAGGCCCAATCAATTACCATATAATGTTAATTATATGGATTTTCTACAACACATGTATACAATAACAACGATGAATAATCAACCGTCATCCAAAGTGCATTCTACACTGTATAAGCATCAAATATAGATATTCAACGCTTATAACAGTCTGTCAATCAATCGATCGACATACAACTAAACAATCGGGATTAGTGTACGTCAAATATCATCCCAATACCCGTGTGGGGTTTCAAACAATCAAACACAGATTTTATTTGTGCAGTTGGGCGATGTGTAAAATTTATCGTCCCAATCAATATCAGTCAAATGTGTGTATATAAACAAATCGTCCGATTTGTTTATTTTTATTTCATTTCATATGCACGTTAAAAATTCTATTTTTAACTATAAAATATTTTTAACTATATAAATATTTTATTTCACATCACATCACACAATCAAATACACATCAAAATCAAACAAACAAGCCATCCATGGTCTGTGGATGACAGGTGTCGGGTGCTACTAAACACTGTCTGCATCTTAGTATATATATATATATATAACTAGAAAAAGAAATTTAGAGTGAGAAGTTCTCACAGATAGCTATCCCAACTTCACGACACTTCTTGGGTAGAAAATCTTCGTTGTTCTTGCCCCTTGTCACTTTCTTCGCCCGTATTCTCTACATATGTAAAAATCGAATTTTTACTTTGTTATTCAATATATAAAAATCGAATTTTTACTTTGCTATTCAATATATAAAAATCGAATTTTTACTTCGCTATTCAATATATAAAAATTGAATTTTTACTTCGCTATTCAATATATAAAAATCGAATTTTTACTTCGCTATTCAATATATAAAAATTGAATTTTTACTTCGCTGTCATGTGTATAAAAATCACATTTTTATACTACTACTATATAGATAAAAATTCTATTTTTTTTTCACCGCTAAAAATTGCATATTTTCTATTTTAAAAATCTAATCTTTTCTATTTTAAAAATCTAATCTTTTCTATTTTAAAAATCTAATCTTTTCTATTTTAAAAATCTAATCTTTTCTATTTTAAAAATCTAATCTTTTCTATTTTAAAAATATAATCTTTTCTACTTTAAAAATCTAAACTTTTCTACTTTAAAAATCTAAACTTTTCTACTTTAAAAATCTAATCTTTTCTATTTTAAAAATATAATCTTTTCTATTTTAAAAATATAATCTTTTCTATTTTAAAAATCTAATCTTTTCTATTTTAAAAATCTAATCTTTTCTATTTTAAAAATCTACTTTCACATATGATACCATTTACAACTAAAGATCACATTTTTAGAATTCAGTTTTGCATATAAAAATCTCATTTTTAAATTCAGTTTGTGCATATAAAACTCTAAAGAAAAATAAAATAAAAACTATGTCGTTTATACGCAAAAATAAAATAAAACCAACGTACTATAATTAAACATTAAATAAAATAAGATAGGATACAACTTACTGCTCAGATCGGAAGGAGGGGGGTCGGTTGCGTAGGAATCACGGGGAGTTGTGGGCCACGGCGGCGTGTTGTGGGGCTTCATCGTTGGGCGTAGGGGCTTGGACGTGGGCGCGTCTTCAATTGGGGGGGGGGGGGCGATGAAGGAGGCGCGAGGAGCAGGGGGCCGGCGATGGTTGCGTGGAGGTGGGTGGAGGTCGGCGTTGGGCACGGCGTGGTGATCGACGGTGGTTCGATCGATTTAGGGATTTGATTTTTTTTTTTGTTATCGGGTTTAACCGATTGGGGAAAAGGAAATAGGGAGTGGGTCAACGTTCAAGTATATATATATTTTTTTAATTTTTTATTTTCCACCAAAAAGCAACTTTTATTTTCGACCTCAAAACGAGGCCCATCGCCTGTCGTCCATAGCTAATTACCCCCATTCCGAACCCAATGGGATATGTATCGTAAGCTGATTCGATCGTTTCGATCAGTTTCCGTTAAAATCAACATATAACTCTATATATTGAATTTAAACGCGCATTTCAATTTACCGGGGTCACATACGAACTCTAAAAATTCCCGAAAAATATTTTCTAGCTTCGTATTGACGATACGGTCCTAACAAAACTAGTTTCGTCGAATTCTGAGACCGTTTGAAAAATGGCCATTTTCCAGTCGATTAAAATCAACTGAAACTGGTCAGATGCGTTTTCCTTTGCCATGCTCACATATTGATTCGAAAAATTATGAAACTTGGAATCTAGCAATAACTTTACACCACGGACCCAACAAAAGTGGTTTCGTCGAAATCCGAGGTCGTTTGCAAAATTTTCATTTTTAAGGGCCTGAGTTCCTTAGCGACTATTTAGAATTTTCAACTGGACATATCTTTTGATACCCGCTATGAAATTTTGATTTTTCGGATTCGTTGGAAAGATAGTCACAATTAGATTCCATTATTTTTGGTTTCACTAAAATCCGGATTGTTTTGCACCCAGTATATTCATTTGAATTTTGAAATCGAATTATCGAACTACCGCGCCATTTTCAATTTCTTTTATAATTATATATAATTATTTATATTCTAACGACGACGCGTATAATATATACGTTCGAATTATACTCAAAATAAATTTCTCGACGATATTATTTAAAATAATTCATTTTAAATAATCAAAATTCGCTAAAATTGTCAAAATAAAAATTTTAAACTGGCCCAGATTTTCGGGTTGTTACAATATATATACACCGTATAATCGTGATATCTTGGTCATATATTAACGGAATTTAATGAAATTAGATCCGTTGGGATCGTGCCGATGGAGGCTATGTGTACGCTGGTTTGGTCAGAAACGGAAGTAGTTGGAATTTCAAGTAATTTTAAATGTTGTTTAAAGTTATATGAAATAACGCGATCCGTCAATCGAAAACGAATGGAGAGTTAATTCTCACGCTTTCCGTCAATCGAAAATGAATGGTGAGTTAATTCTCACGCTTTCTGGAATTTTATGATGTGTTAAATTCATATAAAAATATAATTCATCATTGATGATAATAAATGGTTGATTGGATGCCTTGGATGTAAATTGTTTATGATAATTATGTTTACATCAATTGAAATGAGTTGGGTGAAATTTCTATTTCATATATTACTATAAAAAATTATAATGAACTGTGTTGTAGGGAAGGACAGGTTCGAGGGATCCAATCGGGTTCCTCAAATGTTATGTATGTTGTTTGTTTTTTGTAATGTCCCAGATTTTCTACCATTTAAATTGATATATTTAAATTCGTTTTATATATTATAATGGAAACATAATGGATTTATATCAAATTTATTTATCTAAAATGGAGTTCGAATATACATAATTTATAATATAATTAAAACGAGCTTGAAACGACGCCGTAGTTCGTAATTTACGATTCAAACTTTAACTGAATATACAAGACCCATTCTAAATCGGAATTCTATGAAACAAAAAGCATTTGAATCTATTTGATCGTATTTTCTAATGATGGAGAAAAATCAGAATTTCAGCTAGATTGTTAGTTATCTCCAATTAAAATTTTCAAATAGTCGCTATGGAATTTCGTTAATAAACGATAGCGTTTATTTGATAAATATAAAGGGATTTCTATATATTTGGATATTGTTTTAAATCGAATTTTTGAATACTGAGTTTAAAATATATATTCGTTATTCCATTGGGATATATATGATAATACTGATTTATTATTATTTAAATTGATTTGTTTTGGATTTAATTCTATTTTATCGTTATTATATAGGCCTTAGAAATAGTCTTATTTCAAATGACCTCCATTTTTGATGAAATGAGTTTTATTGAAATGTGTACAATTAATTATTGTTAGATTTCCAGTTTGGAGCCAATCAAAGCTGTTTTATCAGTGGATGATACTTAGAAGTGAACTGATAAATCAAAGTAACGCCATTAGGTAAATAGGGTCGGTTTTCAGCGAAATTTATTTCATTAAGGTCATAACGTTAAACGTGGCGATATGTCCATTTTCGTTGTATTCGGAGTTAGCATGTGTCGGGGCGAATTTAAATGTCAACGTTAAGTAATGGTACCAAACAAAATTTAGTCTACCCGAACTTAAAACCAAATATTGAAATTAACACATGTGCATGGCAAACTAATGAAAAGCAGACTAATAATTAATGGAACAGGGTGCGATCTACATAAAAATATTAAACAAATTATTTTCCTTTCTTGATAAGCCGAACACTCAATTCCTTGTAAGCCACGGTTCTTTTCCTTGATACCCAAAACTTCTCACCGTGCCCATCAAGGTATCAATTAAAATATGATTTTTCACTGGCGTGCTCCCCACACCTCCCCTTCTATATATACATTCTACTTTGTCCTTTCCTCCTACATATTTCATTTCTTCGCTCCATCATTTCAGTAAATTAAACCATCCTTCTGCGTTAAAACCAATTTCCATTTCGCAACAGAACTTGCGAGCTCCATTTCACATTTTAAAACCAAATCTTCTCTTACGAACCATTTAGAAACCAATTGAACCTCCTCTACAGATAACACCAACTGTAGAGTTTCTTCTCCCTTAGCATACATCATGTTCCGTGGGACGAGCCTATGAGGCAGCACTTAGTTGGAGTTTTTTGCAGTTGCCGGCGCTCGGATGGTTGAAGTGCGGTAATGTCTTACAATCAAGCATGGGCCAAAGCCGTATGTGATGATGGCTATACGTTGTTCTTATTTTCTGGAAGGTTCTTGTGATGACAATGGGGTCCAGGCCAGCTCAGCGTGATGCAGTTGTGTGGGTTGATGGAGTTTGGCAGTCATGTGGGAGGATAGAAGCAAGGTTGCGGTTACTGTAGAGGAAGTGGGATAGTGGAATGAAGTTAGGAAAAAGGGAATGGAGCGTTGCTTATACATGGAAGGAGCTACTGAAAGTTTTGGGGCTTGCGTCCTTTATAAGATGAAAACAAAACCAAACAAATGTAAAAAGGAAAAAATTGCGAGCAGTTCAGTGGAAGTTTGCGCAGTGGAACGTTTTGTGATGATGTGGTGAGTTGCTTGAGCAACAAGAGTGGGTTATAATGTTTATTATAGGGAGGAGGCACTATAGTGTAAGTGGAAGGGAGGTGCATGGTGATTCAATTGAACAAGGTGGTTCTAGGCGTTGGAAACGAAGCACAGCAGGTGCGGATCGAAATAAAGAAACTGGATAGAAGGAAATGGAATGCTGCAAGTAAGAGAGAAAGACGATAAACAACAGTGCGTGACTTGCCTAATTATGTTTAGTACGGTATAATTACAATTAGTTAATTAGCTTAAAAAATGCATGTACTATATATTATGTAACCTTTATATCTTTATACGTAACCAAGCCCTTATATTTCTGCCTATTACCGTTAATAGTACCTAACCATGCCTAAGTGTAGTATAATTGCCTAGATAATTATTAACGTGTAAGGAGGGTTTTAAGTTAGTTCATATATTAGTAGTAATAAAACGTGACCTATATATTTCAATATGGAATAATCAAAATTAAATGTGTGCTTGTCTAGGAATTTAAAATGCCAAATTTTCGTTTTTAACATGCCAAATTAGTCCAGCACTGATTCTTTGAACTGTTGTGAGGATCAACAGCAACATGGATTTCATGCATAAGCCGTTGGATTATCCTGATAGTTTAAGGGCGTATTTGACCCCTTTATTGTGTGCCTAAACCATTTCAGCGTGCCCAAATGATATGGCATTTTTAGTTATAATGTGTGGCCTCAAAGCTAGTGTTTTAAGTATGCCTAATCAGTTGTGCTAATTATGGTTTGATTAACTTAAGTAAAGATTTCTAGTAAATTATACATTTATATTAAAAATATGACGGGGCATGTTGAAGGGAGTTACGCTTGTGTCTAATCTTTTTATATGGGCCTGATCGTGTTAAGGAGGGCTTAACCCGGTTACTGTGTGCCTAAACCATGTTTTACGTGACCCAAGTTGAACGTTGCTTTACGTTAAACCACATGTTTTACACTGAGTCCAGTTTTAAATGTTCACGTGACCAACTTCTTTTAAATATAAAGTATCGGTTTAGTTAAAGAAATAGCATAACGTGCCCATTTAATTTAAACTGTATGTGTCTATTCACTTTACGTTGTACCTAGTTAAAGATGTTAATAGGTTAACATACCTGAGTACTGATTTCTAATGCCTAATCACGAGTATATAACGGAAATAGGATTTAAGATGAACGGTGTGGTATAATTAAATATGCCTATTTACATAAGCTATAATTAAGGGGGGACAATGTTTTAAATATAAATAACATAAATTACATTAATTAAGATTTAATTAGGAAGTTAGTTTGAATTTAAAACCAAATATTTATAAATTCTGTAACGTATATGTTATCAGAATTCAAGAAGACCGGAAATATGGAATCAAGCCAGCAAGCGTAACATTTTGGAATGGGAACAAACTGAGTGCACGTAACTGGAAGCTTGCGAAACAAACCGTTCGACGACGGAAATCAAGGTGAGTTCAACTCACTCAGTTTATCCCGTTTATATTTTATAAATCGGGTTTTTAATTTGTGTGCAATGTTTGCTGATGGTTAATGATTGGATGACTATTTTTTTGTATGTTGAATATTATTTAATATTCATGGATTAAATTAAGCGTTTTTTAATTTAATCAAACTAAACCATTATTTTAACGATTAGATTCCAAACGAGGTAACTTACCTTGTTGGTTACAATAATATAAATATAAATAATTGAATGCTTGATTGGATGTTATAAATTGTTTGTTGATTGTTATTAGTTAAACTGTTTATTTCTGTTTATCGTAATGGATAAAAATATTGTCATATTGAATTTGAAGTAACCCATTGTGGTGCAGAAAAGGACAGGTTGGAGGAATCCAACAGGATTACTCGAATATATTGTTTATTTATACAAACTGTTTAATCAATCTGATTGATTGTCGATTGTTGAAACCAAACTCAACGCTTGTTTTATATTAACCGACAGGGATGTTGGTTGAGTAATTATCGGCAGATGTCCTGAAAATAAATCGTTTTATAGAAATTGATTTACCGTCAAGTAAATCAATAGAAATGAAGTTATAAAATTTGATTTATAACTAAAGTTAGATTTGAAATATATTTTATATAGATTATTTTTAAATGAAATTATTAAAGGAAACAAGTAATTATATTTATCTTGCAATTATAAACGAGTACATAAAGCGAGATTCGTCGATTAGTGAGTTTTGTAAACAAGTGGGCTGCAATGAACAAAATGGTTAAGGGTTAAACTTATTATTATTTTTCCAATAAAAAAATTAAATGAGAACATTTAATTTAATTATTAATGAAATCAAATAATTTAAATTAATTTTATTTATTAATTTAAAAGAAATAACCAAGTGGAAATGGTTAATAAAGTAACCTTGTTTTAAGATGACCGAGTCGACTACTTGCACGAGATTTGATTATTAAGAACTATTATTGGACTGTAATTATTTTTGAAATTAAATATCATTTTAGAATAACCGTTTTAGAAAGATTAATTATTTTGTTTATAATTTATAATGAAGTAAATCATTTAATGTAAAAGATGTTAGACAAGTAATAAGGAGTTGACCTGTAACAGATTTTTTTAAAGTATAGTATGAATATGAATCCATAAAGTGACTCGATAGAGAAGATCTGAATATAAAATAGTGTTTTCAAGTGAAACCAAGTTGTTCTGATATATTGAGTCCTGAATTGTATAAAAAGGATAATGTTAACCTTTAAAGTGAAAAATGTTTGGAAGGAACCAGATTGAAATGGGAATGGTTATAAAGGGGATTAATTGAGTAAAACCTTGTTTACAATTAAAATTGTTAATAAGTGTTCTCATATTTATATGAGTTAAAATTTGGATTTATTTCCGAAATGGAATTCTATTAAAGGAGAGTTTTAAATGTGATTGATGTGAGTTGAAATGGAATGGAAACCTTAGAGGATTTAACATGGTTATAAAAGTGAGGATCTAAAAATAAAGATCTAGAGATTAATATTTTAAATGAGAAAGGGGTTGTTTGAACAAAACTAAGATACATGGTTATTTAAAAGAGATTTTTAAATAAATAGAAGTGTTGGGAAAACGTGTAAGAATGGGATTACGTTGATAAACTTCTATCTATTCCGAAGGTAAGAAGTTGTCGACTCAAGGTCTGAGAGGTAAATAAAATACCCCAACTTGAAGGACTTCATGATTATCCAAGAATGATATTAGTTTAGAAACGAGGGGAGTTAAAGAAATTAAAATTTATATTACGTGAAGGATATTATAAACTATAATTCGAAGAGTTATAAGTTGAATAATTGTTTTGATAATAAGAAGTGAAAGGGCGGTATTTCAAATGTTGAAAGATTTATAGTTTTAAATTAACAATTGGTTAATTAAAAGGCCAAGTGATGTTGTGTACGGAACCAATGAATCCAATTTATTTTTCTATGGATGATGGTTGCTTATTTGATAGTCAAATCACCTACTATCAAAATCTGACCAAATCGATTGTTGATATGGAAAGTCCGGGACCGAATTTATATTTGAATGTCATTCCGACCAGCAAATACGTAGACGTTGAAGATACCAGAAGATGGTCGAGATGGAGCATTGAAGACCGTGGATCCTCATAAGAGGGAGGATTGCTGTTGAATTTCTCTGGCTAGCTACCAGAGCTTTTTAAACTGTGATTCGGTCATGGTTGAGTTTTTGTGGATTGCTAGGACTTCTTGCTACTATCCTTTGGATGCAGTAGGAGAGTGCCTTCGGCTCATCCTGTTCCTGGATGACTTGTATGGACGAGTGTTTGACAAAGTATTTTCCATATGGTCACGTACATTGATTTCTTCAAACATTCCCAGAGTATTTTTGAGGACATCAATTAGTGATTTGACGAATTTGACGATGTGGCATTCAAAGTAAATGGTGGCCAGATATCCCAGAAGATTTAAAACCTCAAGCCTCATCAACAGGGAAATGACGAAAATCGGGCAGGCAGCATAGCTATGTGGGTCGCTCCCATTAGGGTGTAAAATCATCTATCTAGAGAATTTCCTTTTGCTTCTTTAATATATCGATGCTGTCCCTTTTCAAGAAATGGTTGCTGATCCCAACCATTGGTGATATACATTCGATACACTCAATCGAAATGAGTGGTCGGTCATGTGTGGGTTGGGTTGTAAGACGTTCTTGTTGAACCAGGTGTACTCCCCTCTAGAGATACACTATCGGAAGGTGGTTCCATACCTTGTCATAGTCAGAATCCAATCTCCAATAAGCGCCCATGGTTTTGATTGTATACTATATATATGGGGCGTGAGATGCAAGCGTTCCGCTAGATTGTTATTTATTTGTATTTTTACACTATTATAATATCAGAAAATATATATGATTTCAAAATGTTTTGGGTTATCGTAAGGTAAAAACCGTCTATGCTTATGTGTGTATTGACTCTTCTTCTTCTTCTATTCTAATATTTCTTTCTTTCTTATCTCACCCTCTAATTTCTTTCTTTTGGCATCCGGGTTTCCAGTATAATTTGGGTTGGACTGGTGTTGTTCGATCAGCTCAAAATGTACCGGAAATTTAGGTTGTCACAGTTGGTATCAGAGCTATTGGTTGAGTAGTAACCTTGGCTCTGTGGCGTAACTCAGTAGAGATGGGGTTAGCAATACCCTAGATTGAGTTTGAGTGTATATACGAGAGAGCGTATTTGTAAATTTTATTAAAAAAATGTTTTATATTACATTGATTGATCAGTTCAAGTGTTGGGAAATCGTACTGAACTGGGAATTGAGACAATATTGTTTTATAAACGGGTAAATGAAATAATTTTGCCCAAAATATATTTTTATTTAGAAAAAGTAAATAATTTTCTATAGTATATGTAACGACCCGACTTTTCGAACCTCGAAAGTCGACACTAAACACATCCACGGTATTCGTGTGCCAAACATCCAATTGCCGGAAAGTCGAATTGTTGGGTAAAAAAAAAGTAGAACAAGGAAGAAAGAATAGAACATCAGAATCTCACAGCGGAACGGAAATATATAATATCAACATAGTACAAAGGGTTACTGTAAATAAAGGAATTTCAGAGTTACAATAACCTAAGTACCATAATCATCCTGGACAGTTATAACTGTCTATCCTCACAATGCTGATATGTACATAACTAATATAGTACAACTGAAATAGAAATAAGTAGATAGATAATGGAAGCCTCCAGCTCGTCTTCCAAACTTTAAAGCATCCAAAGTAAAACCTGCCATACTCAGCCTACTCGAAGGAGTACGTGAGGATTTTAGGGAAAACAAAAACCAAGCGTCAGACATCAGTCTGGTATGAGAAAACTCAAGATTGCATGTAACAATATTAAGGGGACCATGCAGATAACCGCTCCGGTTTTCCCCTCAAAAGAAACCAACCATTTATTAAGTTTACTATATTTGTATTATAGATAATGTCTAGGGTGTAGAATATAAATAAATCACATAGATGGAGTGGTTACATTGGTTACATTCGACAACTATTAAGTGTACAAACTGTGTATATAACGGTGTTGTATACACAATTATATGATTTTTGTTTGATGATAACAAACAAGTATATATTATTTTGAATGTGTTTGTTATTGTACTGTTATATCACATTACAGACATGAATATAATATTTATATTTAAACAGAATGCATCTATACAGAAACTCAAATATCTACACAGTATTTTGGTTAAATATAATATTTTATTTCAAATATTCAAACAGTACAACTATTTATAACTCCACTATTTAAACACATCACATCTCATATACATTCACAGAATATAGTCTTGTAAATTCACTCAGTTATACAATCATTCATACATGCATTCAGTTACACTCAATCTCATTTGTACTTTTCACTTATATCACTTTGACACAATGTTTATCCACTGTCTTCTGTCTCTGTCTTCTGTCTTCACAGCTCAGTCAGTCCAGTCACCATCTTCATACCTGTCATATACAGAAACACACACACAGTATCTGGAATAGAAATAATTTCATACTCTAGCAGATATATTTTTTTTCATTTTAAAAATTTATTTGCCTCAGATTTCTGGTGTGTTTTCTCATCATCTTTCATGACTTGATCTGATATATTTTTTAGTACCCACTGATCAACCTTGACATAACCATACTGGTTTGCTGATCAGAACCAGCATCAAACTCAGTTGATTCTGACCAGCCCCAACACAGTACAGTCAGTCTGCTATTTTTTTTTTTAGTATACAAGATAGGTCAAAAATCAAGAGAGAAATGGAAGTGCAAAATTTCAGATCAGCAAACACAAGATGGAAATCATAACTGATCAAATTCAGCATACACAGCAAAAGGCAGAGTAGTCAAGTATGGACAAAGAACTACAAAAGTCAAAGTCAACATGCAAGATTAATATGGCAGATCACACTTTTCAAGTCCACCAAGTTAGAAATGTCAAAGTAAAGGAAATAGCAAGTTTCATGTCAAAGTGGTACAAGACTTGTGATCAAAACAGCAAATACAAAGGTTTCACAGTGGTCAAGCATGGTGGAGTCAACATTTGTTTTCAAAGTGCACAGCGAATGTTTCTACATCGAGTGATTCAACAGTGAATAACAAACCAGCCATGTAAGTGTACAAAGTCAAACATGGTCGAGCACAAGCCATTATATGAATGCATAAATAGATTCAGGATGATACAAGCATAATTCAGCACATGTGCAAGTATTCATGCAGTTTTCCAGTTTTAAAAATGGAGGTGGACAAATATACGTTTCCTGATTCAACAAGTTCAGTTTAAGCATGGTAAATTGGTCGACCTTACAGCAGAGAATACATGAATATGTTTTCATGAAATAAAACTATTCAACCAGTTGTTTTTGGCATATTCAAATCATGCTTCCAGAGATACAGGCATGAACAGAAATGATTTCTAAGCAGATTTTTATCAAGTAAAATGCAGAGGAAGTCAAGCTAAAATTCTAGGCATATGTCCAGCATATTCATGGAATCCAAATCTGGAAATTCTTTCAAGGACATGTCAAACACATGCAGCTGCAACTAGCCAAGTATGAACATGGTGCAGCATTCAAATGGAAATCTACATAACTGCTAGATTAATGGTGCGTTTACAAAAAAAAGGTGGCATGACCAAACAAAGAATTTTTTTCTATTCAAGTTTCGAGTGAAATATCAGTTCAAAATTTCCAAAGCTTGGCAAGCAAATCATGCAGTAAATCATTCAATCAAGGGATCATAAAATTGGCAAGGAGTTTCCAGAAAATATTCAAGATAATTTTTGGCAACAAATTGATTTCAAGAAAAAATCATGTTTAAAATCAAAACTGGAAATTAGCAAATCTTTTCCAAGTGGTCCAGGCAAAGAAATACACGCAAGCATGGTTATGGGAAGATAAATCTCCAGAAAATCAAATGTATTATTTCCAGTTTTGTATCAAGACAATAAATCAGAGAAAGTATGTATGGCAACAAATAATTTGCAAGTCTCTCAAATCTGAAATCACGCAAGGGCCTCTATACATATTCAAATTTATTCAAAGCCGTATGGAATGATTAATGGCCAGGAAATCATTTTAATAATTTCCAGAAATCAGATTGTGTTAAAAGGGGAAAATGAATTATTTCCAGTTTGCAGAAAATCAAGTTTAGGCAAGAAATTATCTCGGCAATTTTCAAATTCATTTATGGGACAAGAGCACGTCAAGTTCAACAAGGAATTCACAGCAATTTTATCAAAGCCGAGAATTTAAGAAGCCAACGCAAATTCAGATCGAATCATTTTTTACGGTGAAATCAGAGTTTAGGGTTTTCAGATATACCCCATATTTATAAACACCAAATTCATCATAGGCAACACACAGCAAATCGAAAACCAACCCAACATTTCAAATCGAAAACCCAAGCATCAATAAATCAAAAGGCAGAGCAATTGAAGTTTAAATTCACTTACAACGTTTCATTAGGGTTTCGATCGAGTGCCAGAGAGGGAAGCCAAATCGAAGCATGAGAAAGCTACCATGTCTTGAGCTTCAGAGAGACAGATTCGATCATTCAAGCATCTCGATTTGAGGAGGATTTCAGAAACCCTAATCCCCTTTGTATCGCCGCCATTTTTGTTTCCTAGAGAAATAAAGAAAAAGATCGGGCTAAAAAAAAGGGAGTGCATCAACTTTGAAAGGGGCCGGCCAACATAGTTTTAAAAGGGGATGACCCCTTATATTTAAACTCCTAGGGTTTTCTTTGTTTATTTAATTTTGTTTTGTTTTTAATTTTCTTCGGTAAACAATTCTGAACAGTTTTTCTAGAAGTCTGTAAAAATTCTAGAGTTCCAGTCAGGGTGTTGACTGGCAGTCCACTAGAGTCTGTAAATTCTAGGGTTACGAGTTCCTGGGTTTGTAATTCGGGAAATCTGATCGAGGGGATATCAGTCAGTCTAGGGTTTTGAGCATAGGGTTAGGACAGGAGCAGGTGTTGTGAGTGTACATGGTCTTGTATGCGGGATCTGTTTATAACACCTAGTAGAAACCTTAGAAATGCAGCAGTAGGCAGGGTTTTGCCGAAGCTGGGTATATCTGTGTGTGATTTATTTTCTGCACTTTTATTTCTGCTGCATTCTGTGATCTGTTTATTATTTTAATATCCTGTCAGTTTTTTAAATTCAGTTTAAAAACTGTGATAAACCCTATTCACCCCCCCCCCCCTCTAGGGTTAATCTAGATCCAACATTTGGTATCAGAGTAGGTATTCGGTTAACTCTAGAGCAATGGTGATTCCTAGTTGTCAGTCGATAGAAAGTCAGTCCCGTTCATTTCCAACTATTTTCGATGGAACAGATTTTTTAAACTGGAAATCCAAAATGGAATTTTATTTAAAGTCTGTTAATATTAAATGTTGGAATGTTGTTATCCATGGATTTGATAGTGTAGATATTACTTTCAATACCCGTGCTATGAAAATTATATTTGATTATCTTAGTACTGAATAGTTTAATCTTATCTGCCATTGTTTATCTGCACAGGAAATCTGGGATACTCTCAATACGAAGTATGGAAAATCTGACAACAGCTCAAAACCCCAGATTGTCAACTCAGATTCAGAATTCTGTTTAACAGGATTTACAAATGAGAATTCAGAAGGATCAGATGATGGAGAATCAACAAATGCTGAAGCAGAGAATTTCTTATATGAAGATCTGGTTTACATGTGTCTTGATTTAACGAAATCTGTTGATAAACTCCAACTAAAAAATAAGTCTCTGAAATCTAAGAATTCTGAGTTGACCAGCAAAATTGATGATTTGGAATCACAGCTTGAATATTTTATAAATTCTTCAAATTCAGATTGCAAAAATTGTTTAAAATTGAAAACCAATCTTGTTCATCTCAATAAAAATATTCAAAAATTTGAAAAGGAAATTCTGATCTTAAAAGAAAACAAGATTGAGTTATCAAATTTGAACAATTTTCTACAAAAAGAATTTGAAGTTTTTAAGACTGATATAAGTTCCAAATTTGAGATTGCTGAAAATGAAAATTTGGTGAGAAGTGATTTGATTTTGAAAGAACTTGAAAATGAGATTGAAAAATCCATGATTTTTGAGTCTGAAAAACAAAAACGATTTGAATTTGAAATCTTGGAATCTCAAGCCAAAATTAGATTGCTTGAAAATGAGAATTTGGTTTTAAAACAGACCAATGCTGAACAGATGATCGCTATAAATAATTGCTCAAATTTATTAAAAGAAAATGGCGATCTAAAATCCAAAATTCAACGATTGGAATCAACATTGGATAAATTTTCTAATGGGGAAAAATCGTTGAATATGCTGTTACAAAATCAAGTTTCTAGTGGAAATAAATCTGGTCTTGGCTTCGGGAAAAATGATGTTTCTAGAAAACAAAATTCAAATGATTTGAACAATCCCACAAACTGCTTTGGAAATAATTGTTTTGATAATTTTAACATTGATAATTTCAAAGGTTATTTGAATCAAAATTGTAATGAGAAATCGTTTTATAATAAACCATTTAAACATTCTTGGATCCCAAAAAATAAAACGGGCTTCGTCAAGTTCAAACAGGTTTGGGTTCCTAAGGGTACAAAGGTTAATTCTGATGGTTTGTTATATAAACAGGTTTGGGTACCAAAAGCGGTAAACATATTTCAGAGTGGTTTTACAAATTTTGTTAGACCACTTAATTCACTCAACTGTTAGGTACTAGTGAAGGTTGAGGAACTGCTATGCTGGAAATAGATTGATTTCAAGTTGTTCTATACTTCTGTATTCTTTACAGTTCCTTGGCCAAGATTTGTTGAGTCGGAGATTCTGTTTTGCATGGATTTCAGGTATAATCTCTGAACTCATCTTCGTAATTTTTTTTGTTCCTCCTTCTATCCCTTCTATCCTTGTTTCTTCTTTTTGATTTGACACCGTCACATTTTTTTTTTGCTGTTGTTTTCTTGGACTTCATTAACTTCAAATTGCAGATTTCATATTTTTTTCTGGAAATTCGTTTCATTTAAATAGAACTCTGATGTTATAATCTCTTCCAGGTCTTGAATTTAAATTTTGTATATATCTGCAATTGTTGTGAAGTTTAGTCCTCTGATTATCTGAATTCTTAACAGTGCTGAAGAATTAATATCATATCTTGAACACTGTTATTTTGAATTCTAAATTTTTGAAGATTTGAATAATTAATGTAATTTTACACATTTATGTTGTTTTGAGTTTCCTCTAATTCAGTTTGGGAGGGCTTGAAAATTTATACTCTTTGCAGCACTCTGTTATTCATCAGTTATGATAATTTCAGAAATTTTCAGATTGGCTTGAATATTTTAAATTGTCTTGAATCAGTGAAACATCTTGAAATTCATTTTTTTTATCATCATGGTTGAAATTAGTTTTGTTTGAAATCATCTGGAATTCTAGATATTTTGAATATCACACACCACCTAAATTTGAAATTATCAATCTTGTGTGAATAATTCATTATATCTCAAACTTGATACTGATTCAAGTGATTTCAAATAAATATTTTTGGATCATGAATTATCTTTCAAAATTGATGTAAATATGCTGAAAAATTCTTTGGGCTTGTCAGAAATAATTTGGAAAATTTCTTTAAAAAATCGGTCTTGAAACTCTTTGTTATTCCATGGCTAATTGATTTAAATATTTGTTTGTTTAAAATCATGTGAAATTATTGATTTACTGAATCACACACATATCTTGAATGTGAAATTAATAATCCGGTGTGATCGATTCAGTGAATCCCGATATCTTTATATTCATCGAATAATTTTAAATAAACGGTATTTTTAATCATTGGATCAGGAATCATCTTGTGTGACCAACATCTTAATAAGTCTGATTTGAAACTGTTTCTACTGCGTTGCTCTGATACTGTTTTGAAAAATGTTTGTTTTGGAATCTCATTCCTGCTGCTCTGATACATGTGCATAATCTATTATCTCGTCTGTTTGGGCTTGGTACGTAATAATTTTTTTTGTCTATGACATTCTTGTTCAGTATCTTGTTAAAATTCCTCGTAAATAGAGACACCAAGTGGTATCAGAAGCGCCTTATATTTGTCTCACCCATCTGTACTTAGTTTCAAATCTTCACCATGTATAAATCCACGCACTTTTTTTTTTGTCTTGTACACATTTTTCCCTCTTGTCATGTATAGATCAGCATATTTCTCTTGTATTTGATTTTCAATTTTTGAATTATTTATTAATTATTCATTCAGAAATTGAAATCAATGTCAAAATTGAACTGTATTTGTAATTCATCAAAATAATTATCAGAATTTGAAATTGTGATGAAATTGTGACTGCAGTATATTTCACATCAAGAGAGGATTTTATTTAAATTTTTTCATGATGGTTGAACGTTTATTATAACATCTTTGAACTGGCAATTATTTCACGACCATCTTCATTACCTATCATCATTCTGCCATCCATCATTTTTTTTATATAAATGTGGAGAGTTTTTTTTAATCATCTTGTTTTAAAACAGTGAAAATTATGTGTGATAGAAATGGGACTATATTATTATTCAGAATTAGTAATAATTGAAAATTTTCAATAGTTTCGGTACAGTCGAGCTTATTTCATAATATAATTAATTTAGAAATTTATTTCACAGTCCATTTCTGTACCTACCACAGTTCTATCATCCATATTGGTTTCATATACCGAGGAGTTTTTTTCCTTTATATAGCTGAAAATGATAAAAATACAATTAATATATAAGAGTGTCTCTAACCTCATTTAAAAATCCAAGCTCTGGTTATGCATGGTTATGAGACGTCTTATAATTTAAGCTGCAACTGATCCCATTAAAAATCCAAGCTCTGGTTATGCGTGGTCAGTGTGCTCTTAAATAAATTAATAAATTTTTTTTTGAAATAAAGTGCTAAAAATAGAAATAAATTTGAAATTCTCCTCTGAGTATAAAAACCGGCCTATCAATCCATCTTCTAGTCTGTGAAATGTGTTAAAATTTTATGACTTATTATGATTTGTTGATTGACAGGTATTGGGATTTGAGATTATTCGATTTTGTCACTTAAATTGAATTATTAATTATAGTCCAAATTCCATCTCTGTTTTTGAACCTCATTTTCTTCTTTGGAAAATAATTGGAATACATTTTTTTCTCTCCCCATTTTATATAAAATTCATCGTAAATACGTCATTATCTACAATGTGAGATATGCCACCAGTTCTTAGAATATTATGATTTTGTTTGACTGATTGAGATTTATGATAATTGTTCTTCCTCTTATGCTCAAATTATATTTTTAGTCAATTTTCATCTGTATTTTAAAATTTGTATCCTTTTGATGATAACAAAAGGGGGAGAATGGATTAGATTTTGATTTATGAGTGAACATTTTCTAAATATTTTTAATTTTGAAAATTTATTATTATCCACACATTTCACTCATGCACAGTTATAGGGGGAGTTTCTGTTGTAGGGGGAGCATTTAAATAGGGGGAGTTCAAATATTCACGAACAAACACATTTATTATATTCAAAATCGTTTATTTGTTTGTCATCATCAAAAGGGGGAGATTGTTGTATATAACGGTATTGTATACACAATTATATGATTTTTGTTTGATGATAACAAACAAGTATATATTATTTTGAATGTGTTTGTTATTGTACTGTTATATCACATTACAGACATGAATATAATATTTATATTTAAACAGAATGCATCTATACAGAAACTCAAATATCTACACAGTATTTTGGTTAAATATAATATTTTATTTCAAATATTCAAACAGTACAACTATTTATAACTCCACTATTTAAACACATCACATCTCATATACATTCACAGAATATAGTCTTGTAAATTCACTCAGTTATACAATCATTCATACATGCATTCAGTTACACTCAATCTCATTTGTACTTTTCACTTATATCACTTTGACACAATGTTTATCCACTGTCTTCTGTCTCTGTCTTCTGTCTTCACAGCTCAGTCAGTCCAGTCACCATCTTCATACCTGTCATATACAGAAACACACACACAGTATCTGGAATAGAAATAATTTCATACTCTAGCAGATATTTTTTTTTTTCATTTTAAAAATTTATTTGCCTCAGATTTCTGGTGTGTTTTCTCATCATCTTTCATGACTTGATCTGATATATTTTTTAGTACCCACTGATCAACCTTGACATAACCATACTGGTTTGCTGATCAGAACCAGCATCAAACTCAGTTGATTCTGACCAGCCCCAACACAGTACAGTCAGTCTGCTATTTTTTTTTAGTATACAAGATAGGTCAAAAATTAAGAGAGAAATGGAAGTGCAAAATTTCAGATCAGCAAACACAAGATGGAAATCATAACTGATCAAATTCAGCATACACAGCAAAAGGCAGAGTAGTCAAGTATGGACAAAGAACTACAAAAGTCAAAGTCAACATGCAAGATTAATATGGCAGATCACACTTTTCAAGTCCACCAAGTTAGAAATGTCAAAGTAAAGGAAATAGCAAGTTTCATGTCAAAGTGGTACAAGACTTGTGATCAAAACAGCAAATACAAAGGTTTCACAGTGGTCAAGCATGGTGGAGTCAACATTTGTTTTCAAAGTGCACAGCGAATGTTTCTACATCGAGTGATTCAACAGTGAATAACAAACCAGCCATGTAAGTGTACAAAGTCAAACATGGTCGAGCACAAGCCATTATATGAATGCATAAATAGATTCAGGATGATACAAGCATAATTCAGCACATGTGCAAGTATTCATGCAGTTTTCCAGTTTTAAAAATGGAGGTGGACAAATATACGTTTCCTGATTCAACAAGTTCAGTTTAAGCATGGTAAATTGGTCGACCTTACAGCAGAGAATACATGAATATGTTTTCATGAAATAAAACTATTCAACCAGTTGTTTTTGGCATATTCAAATCATGCTTCCAGAGATACAGGCATGAACAGAAATGATTTCTAAGCAGATTTTTATCAAGTAAAATGCAGAGGAAGTCAAGCTAAAATTCTAGGCATATGTCCAGCATATTCATGGAATCCAAATCTGGAAATTCTTTCAAGGACATGTCAAACACATGCAGCTGCAACTAGCCAAGTATGAACATGGTGCAGCATTCAAATGGAAATCTACATGACTGCTAGATTAATGGTGCGTTTACAAAAAAAAGGTGGCATGACCAAACAAAGAATTTTTTTCTATTCAAGTTTTGAGTGAAATATCAGTTCAAAATTTCCAAAGCTTGGCAAGCAAACCATGCAGTAAATCATTCAATCAAGGGATCATAAAATTGGCAAGGAGTTTCCAGAAAATATTCAAGATAATTTTTGGCAACAAATTGATTTCAAGAAAAAATCATGTTTAAAATCAAAACTGGAAATTAGCAAATCTTTTCCAAGTGGTCCAGGCAAAGAAATACACGCAAGCATGGTTATGGGAAGATAAATCTCCAGAAAATCAAATGTATTATTTCCAGTTTTGTATCAAGACAATAAATCAGAGAAAGTATGTATGGCAACAAATAATTTGCAAGTCTCTCAAATCTGAAATCACGCAAGGGCCTCTATACATATTCAAATTTATTCAAAGCCGTATGGAATGATTAATGGCCAGGAAATCATTTTAATAATTTCCAGAAATCAGATTGTGTTAAAAGGGGAAAATGAATTATTTCCAGTTTGCAGAAAATCAAGTTTAGGCAAGAAATTATCTCGGCAATTTTCAAATTCATTTATGGGACAAGAGCACGTCAAGTTCAACAAGGAATTCACAGCAATTTTATCAAAGCCGAGAATTTAAGAAGCCAACGCAAATTCAGATCGAATCATTTTTTATGGTGAAATCAGAGTTTAGGGTTTTCGGATATACCCCATATTTATACACACCAAATTCATCATAGGCAACACACAGCAAATCGAAAACCAACCCAACATTTCAAATCGAAAACCAAGCATCAATAAATCAAAAGTCAGAGCAATTGAAGTTTAAATTCACTTACAACGTTTCATTAGGGTTTTGATCGAGTGCCAGAGAGGGAAGCCAAATCGAAGCACGAGAAAGCTACCATGTCTTGAGCTTCAGAGAGACAGATTCGATCATTCAAGCATCTCGATTTGAGGAGGATTTCAGAAACCCTAATCCCCTTTGTATCGCCGCCATTTTTGTTTCCCAAAGAAATAAAGAAAAAGATCTGGCTAAAACAAAGAGAGTGCATCAACTTTGAAAGGGGCCGGCCAACATAGTTTTAAAAGTGGATGACCCCTTATATTTAAACTCCTAGGGTTTTCTTTGTTTATTTAATTTTTTTTTGTTTTTAATTTTCTTCTGTAAACAATTCTGAACAGTTTTTCTAGAAGTCTGTAATAATTCTAGAGTTCCAGTCAGGGTGTTGACTGGCAGTCCACTAGAGTCTGTAAATTCTAGGGTTACGAGTTACAGGGTTTGTAATTCGGGAAATCTGATCGAGGGGATATCAGTTAGTCTAGGGTTTTGAGCGTAGGGTTAGGACAGGAGCAGGTGCTGCGAGTGTACATGGTCTTGTATGCGGGATCTGTTTATAACACCTAGTAGAAACCTTAGAAATGCAGCAGTAGGCAGGGTTTTGCCGAAGCTGGGTATATCTGTGTGTGATTTATTTTCTGCACTTTTATTTCTACTGCATTCTGTGATCTGTTTATTATTTTAATATCCTGTCAGTTTTTTAAATTCAGTTTAAAAACTGTGATAAACCCTATTCACCCCCCCCCCCTCTAGGGTTAATCTAGATCCAACACAAACAAAACAGCTAAGGTACGTTCGTATATTGGATTTTCCATCGGAGGTCTCTCAATACAGATCCAAACTCCAGGCACAAGGGTCAGAAAGTACCTCCGAGCATCGCATATCTCTAGATAAAATATACCATAAGGTAAACACAACTGGCCTACGCACGAAACACCGAAGTGCACCACGTGGAATTAAATATTTCCAACTCCCGCGTGCAACTTCGAGGAGCTCCCGCACGATTCGATATAAGCATACACTAGATTTGGAGTCAATATATCCTGCCATAGGTTAGCAAAACCTCAGATTGTGCTCCTACTCTGTTTTTAGCCATATCCGATGTCGAGGTTTTGTTCGGCATCTTTCACACGAGTCTTCATCACTCGAACATAAAACGAATCCCAAATTGGATTCCTACTCCTCGAACAGATCACGAATCACTACTTTGATCCGAGCATCACGAGAAGTTTCCCAACCTTCATATAGATTCACTTTTCTTCTTCAACCGCTTCCAAAACGTAGAACTCGTACTCTAGTTTTGAAGTGGTATTCGATGAGTAAAACACTTATCGATCCCGGACTCTTCAAAACTAATCGATGAATTTCCAGTTAACTCAATTCCGGTTCTTTCAAAAGTAAGTGAATGTTAGAGACGTTTCGTACCAACACTCCTCCCTGGGGGTTCTCATTGGTATGGAATCGTGAAGCTTTCCCGATACTTCTTAAGTTATAATGGTATAGTTCGATAGTAGGCTAATTGACTATCTAGTCAAAACAATAGCTTATAGAAACCATGGTTCGTACACTTAACTCGTTTCCGACATTATCAACTTAACAATCCCTCGGTCAAGAGTGAGGCCAGGTAAGTTAGAGCACTGGTTGCATATCACCCCTTGCCTAGACACCCCATTCTTGACACTCACAGATAGATAAGCCTACTCGTCGGCTTATTAGAATTAAGCACAATATCCATGATATTCAATAAACAGGTAAGTAATCAATATGATTAACATGTTTCCAGCATTCCCAA
Source organism: Allium sativum (assembly GCA_030737875.1). Taxonomy (NCBI): domain Eukaryota; kingdom Viridiplantae; phylum Streptophyta; class Magnoliopsida; order Asparagales; family Amaryllidaceae; genus Allium; species Allium sativum. The sequence continues at coordinate 771,001,655 of CM060924.1, read as the reverse complement.
CCTATATATTCCTCGGCCAAGAGGGAAGCCGGTAGGTTAGAGCTCTATTGCTCCGTCCTTACTCGACATCAATCTTAACTCTCACAAATAGATAAGCCTACTTCGTTGGCTTATTAGTGTTAAGCATTATCAATTACCATTTAATCTAGTGACTTAATCATGACAAGGTTTAGCAATTTATAACCCTTTCTAACCTTTGTTTTATTTGAAAAGATATTTTAGAAAGAAGATATTTTAGAAAGAAGATATTTTGAAAAGAAGATATTTTAGAAAGAAGATATTTTAGAAAGAAGATATTTTGAAAAGAAGATATTTTATACTTTAAAATACCCTTGTAAGAATTAAGAAATAATATTAAAAAGATAAGACAATTTACATAAGCCTAAAGTGCCTTTACAAAACTTTAAAATCTAAAAACAAGGTTAAACGGGTACTTTTGCACTAGTGAAGTTTTGGTCATTTTTGATGGGTTACTTAGCATTTTACTATTCAATCACTTCAAGGTAGTAAACATACAAGTAAAACAAGATCTAATATGATAAAAAATCACTAAAGATGTCATTACAAAGTTCCATACAAAGTGTTGAAAACACAGCAATTCAAACTGCATCGATAGCGACTATCGCTATAAGTGCACTTTCAAGTTCAAGTCCACAATATGTCAATTCCCTACGAATCCTTATGTGCTTTGTTTCAAGTCCATTCCACTTGTTATACAAGTCAATTCAAGTCCAAATCCAAGTTCATTCAAGTCCATTCCAATCCATTAACATGGATCACATATGTTGCTTACTTTTAAAGTAAGAATCAAGTTAACATTTTTAACATAAGTTCTAACATTCAAGCAAGTTTAAGCATAGTAAAGGACATGCAAATGGTTTTTATTTGCTGTCCTAAATAGTGAGTAAACTCACTTTAGTCCTTAGCAAATCCAAGCTCCAATAATAAGAATAAATATCCAAGCTAGCAAGCTCCTTCCTTTCCTTGCTTTTCCTTGCTTCTTCCTTGTGTATAGCGCACGACCTCAAATAGAAAATAGAGAGGTTCTTCGATTTTTCAACTTCTAACTATCTAGAAGGTCTTGAAATGGTATAAGAAGGCAACACTCAAAGTTTGAGTTGATTTGGAGTTGGTTTGAGTATAGTTTGAGAAAGTTAGTAAGGAAGAGAAAGAAGATGAAGATAAGCCATTAAAGCTTCAATTTTTGCTTAGGAATTTTGTAAATGAAAAGAGAAGGTATGCCTCTTCTTTTATAGGAAAAGCAAGGTAAATCGGAAAAGACCTAAAAGCCCCTAAAACCCTAATCTTATGTCATCTTGCTTATGTCATCTCGCCTATGTCATCTTGCTTATGTCATCATAAATATTTAGTTAACCCTAAATATGAAAAATATTTTTATTTGCTAATTACTTTCCTAATGATTAATTAGAAACCCATTCAAATTTTCAACAACTTTTATTGAGAAAATAGTTATATATCGATAAAACAGTTTTCGGTCACATTTTCGACATTTTTCCAAAAAATATATTTTTGAAAAAAAAGTTTTCCGAAATGAGTTTAGGATCATTGAATATTAATTAAAATAAGTTTAACAAGGTTATAAAATCATATTTATAACATTTAACAATATTCCAAATAGTTACGATATTTGGAGATTATGTGTTCTAATTTCCGGGTCTTTACATTCTCCCCCACTTAAAACATTTCGTCCCCGAAATTCAAACAAGAATGAAAAATCAAAGAAGATAGAATAACAAGATGCATATATAGATCACTTCCAAAAACTATATACAAACTAAAAACCAAAAGACATACGATACTAAGATAAGAAACCCTTAGTCTAAGATCAATTCTGGATAAGACTTCCTCAGATTTTCCTCTGTTTCCCATGTACAATCCCGAGCATCCTCACTCCATTGTACCTTGACTAACTTCATAATCTTATTCCTAAGTTGCTTTATATCTCTATCAATAATTCGAACTGGTTGTCTCAATATAGTCAAATTCGGCTCCACTTCCAAGTCTTCTTGTTGCGACGCTTCTACTATCATCGAGGGATCATGCACATACTTACGCAAATGTGATACATGAAATACATTGTGCACCCCTGATAGACTAATTGGTAACTCGACTCTATACGCGAATGTACCAATCCTTTCTAGAATTGGGAACGGTCCAATATAACGAGGAGCCAACTTCCCTGCCCTTCCAAACCGGACAACACTTCTTATCGGGGAAACTTTTACAAATACAAAGTCTCCAACTGAGAATTCCAAATCTCTTCTCCTTTCGTCTGCATAGCTATTCTGCCGATTCTGTGCTTCCTTGATTCGCTTCCTAATATCTGAAACCTTATCAGATGCTTCTCGAACCATATCTGGCCCAAGTACAAGGCGATCTCCAGATTCTACCCAACATGATGGAGATTTGCAAGGCCTTCCATACAATGCTTCAAAAGGTGCCATCCCAATGCTGGCTTGATAACTATTGTTGTATGAAAACTCAACAAGGGGTAAGTGATCTTCCCACGAACCTCCAAAATCTAAGATGCATGCCCGAAGTAAATCTTCTAATACTCGGTTCACCCTTTCTGTTTGCCCATCAGTTTGTGGATGGTAAGCGGTACTCAAACTGAGCTTGGTCCCCAATGTATCATGCAATCCCTTCCTGAAATGACTTGTGAAGATTGGATCTCTATCACTCACGATACTACTTGGAATGCCATGAAGCCTAACTATCTCCTTAATATACAACAACGCCAAACTAGAAGCAGTCCTTGTTGCCTTTACTGGTAAGAAGTGCGCGCTCTTGGTTAACCGATCTACAATAACCCATACACCTTCATTACCTCTCCTCGTCCTAGGCAACCCGTCAATAAAATCCATAGAAATTTGATCCCATTTCCACTTGGGAATCTCGAGTGGCTGAAGTAGCCCGACCGTCTTTTGATGACTACCCTTCACTTGTTGGCAGTTTGCACACCTACTTACAAATATAGAAACATCCCTCTTCATGCCCTCCTACCAGAATGTCCGCTTCATGTCTTGATACATTTTAGTTACACTTGGATGTATCGTCAATCGTGAATGATGACTTTCCATTAGAACCTCTTGCCTTATTCCATCAACATTCGGAACGCATAACCTACCATTCATCCTTACAATGCCACGGTTATCTACTTCGAATCCGGGCCATTTCTCTGGGGCAATGTTCTCACTTACCAACTTAGCAGTCCTGGCAAGATGAAGATCTCTAAGATGATTCTCTTCGATACGATTAATCAGGGTCGGTCGAACTTCTACATTTGCCAAAACAGCATATCTTCTACTGAGCGCGTTGGCTACAACATTAGCCTTTCCTGGGGTATACGTGATGTCTAGATCATAGGCTGCAAGAAACTCCAACCACCTTTGTTGCCTCATGTTCAAGTCTTTTTGCGTAAAAAGATACTTCAAGAATTTGTGGTCCGTATATAACTTGAACTTCTCACCTAACAAATGATGCCTCCACATTTTTAATGCAAACACAACTGCTAATAACTCCAAGTCATGAGCTGCATACCTCGTTTCATGCGGTTTGAGCTGTCGGCTCGCATAAGCAATAACTCTTCCATGTTGCATCAACACAGCACCTAACCCAGTTCCACACGCATCGGTGTAAACAGTCAAACCTTCACCTCCATCTAGCACAGTAAGGACAGGAGCACTAGTTAACTTTTCCTTAAGCTTTATGAAGGCTTGCTCGCACTTCTCTGTCCATATAAATTTGATATCTTTCTTTGTCAGCTTTGTTAAACAAGAAGCGATCTTTGCGAAATCCTGGATAAACCTTCTATAATAGCTAGCTAGACCCAAAAAGCTTCTAATATCTGTAGCGCTTTCTGGCCTTCTCCAGTCTTGAACAGACACAACCTTCGCAGGATCAACGTAAATACCTTCAGTAGAAACAACGTGGCCCAAAAATCTAACTTCCGAACGCCAAAAATGACACTTCGAGAATTTTGCCTTCAAAACATTGTCCCTTAATGTTTCTAGTACTATCCTCAAATGGCGTGTATGTTCTTTCTCGGTCTTAGAGTAGACCAGAATATCATCAATGAATACAAGAACAAACTTATTCAACACATCTCGAAAAACCCAATCCATTAGGTCTACGAAATATGCTGGAGCATTAGTTAGACGGAACGACAAAACTAACCACTCATAAAATTTATCGGACCTAAAAGCGGTTAAGGGTACACTCTCCTCTGCTACCCTCAACTGATGGAATCCTGTAGCAGGATCTAGTTGAGAAAACACATGAGCTCCATGAAGCTGGTCGAACAAGTCATCTATCCTAGGCAAAGGATACTTGTTCCTAATAGTTCATTTGTTGAGCTCGCGAAAATCGACACATAATCTTAATGAACCATCTGCCTTTGTAGCAAAGACAACAGGCGCTCCCCAAATCGAACGACTTGGTCGGATCAAGCCCTTCTGTAATAGATCATCCACCTGAATAGATAGCTCCAACTTCTCCTTCGGTGCTAACCTTCGAACAGGCAACACGATAGGCTTTGCATCTTTAACCAAATCAATGCGAAACTCTATCTCCCGATGAGGTGGTAAACCTGACACCTCCTCGAAGACATCTGCAAATTCTCGAGCAATGGGAATAGAACTCAATTTTTCCTCCGCCATACCCAAGGAATAAAGGAAACTAGTCATAATTGAGCTAGGTCCTCCACAAAATACTATGAAATATTTCCCTTCATCTGTCTTAAATGAGACAGTTCCCTTCTTACAATCTAGAACCCCAGAATATCGAGACAGCCAATCCATCCCGAGTAGGACATCAAAACCCATAAAACCCAAAACATATAAATCACAAGGGAAGAGTTCGTCATAATAAGAAATCGGAACTCCTAAGCATCCCATACAAAGATTTGCCGAGCCTCCAATAGGGTTCGACACACAAATAGATTCTAAAGCCATTACTGGCTCTAGTTTTAGTTTATCAACAAGAGTACGAGAAATGAAATTGAGGTAAGCACCGGTATCAAATAAGACACGAATAGGAATGCCAAAAATAGATAGAATACCTTCCATAACTTGCTTTCCCTTTGCTGTTGTAGAAGTGGAAGGTGCTGAAGCTAAAGCAAAAGCTCGAGGTTGTTCCCCCTTCTGAAGAAGTGGACACTCCCTAGCAAAATGACCCGGCTTATGACAGTTGTAGCAGCCATCCCTTGGAGCAAACTGAGTCTTGATTGTCTGTGATTCAACCTTCGGATACTTAGCCATTGGTGCCTTAAGCACAGGTGCCCTTTCCACCTGTTTCTTCTTAGCCTCCATACAGTTCTTAGCAAAATGGCCCTTCTTCCCGCAGTTATGACAAGTAAACCTAGATATATCTTTATTTGGTTGAAACTTCCTCTTATTCTCGCCTGTCAGTGCCGAATTAGCTGATTTCGGAACCAAACCTTCTCTACAACACCTACTATTGGTTCCTCCACAGAAGCTGCATTCCTCAGTGCACGATTCTCACCATTAGTGACAGTACTAGCTCGGCCACCTCTACCTCTGCCTCCTCTAGTATTTGCAGTACGAGTACTCATAGTTTACTACCTGAATTATAGCAAACATCTTTAGAATACTCGAAGATAGAATTATTTCAAGGAAACGATACAAAGAAGGGTTTACCACTAAGAAGGACCTTATTCAAGAAAGGGTTGCGAGAAATAGACATTCCTAAGGAATATTTTCAAAGTCTAGTTTTCAAAATACAAATACGCTCTCATATGTATAATACACTCGACTCATTCTAGGGTGTCGCTTACCCCATCTCTAATGAGCCATACCCAACCAAAGCCAAGGTGTTCGCTCAACCTTGTGCTCTGATACCAAATGTAACGACCCTACTTTTCGAACCTCAAAAGTCGACACTAAATACATCCACGATATTCGTGTGCCAAACATCCAAGTGCCGAAAAGTCGAATTGTTGGGTAAAATAAAAAAAAAGTAGAACAAGGAAGAAAGAATAGAACATCAGAATCTCACAGCGGAACGGAAATATATAATATCAACATAGTACAAAGGGTTACTCTAAATAAAGGAATTTCATAGTTACAATAACCTAAGTACCATAATCATCCTGGACAGTTATAACTGCCTGTCCTCACAATGCTGATATGTACATAACTAATATAGTACAACTGAAATAGAAATAAGTAGGTAGATAATGGAAGCCTCCAGCTCGTCTTCCAAACTTTAAAGCATCCAAAGTAAAACCTGCCATACTCAGCCTACTCGAAGGAGTACGTGAGGATTTTAGGGAAAACAAAAACCAAGCGTCAGACATCAGTCTGGTATGAGAAAACTCAAGATTGCATGTAACAATATTAAGGGGACCGTGCAGATAACCGCTCCGGTTTTCCCCTCAAAAGAAACCAACCATTTATTAAGTTTGCTATAGTTGTATTATAGATAATGTCTAGGGTGTAGAATATAAATAAATCACATAGATGGAATGGTTACATTGGTTACATTCGACAACTATTAATTGTACAAAAAAAACCGCTAAGGTACGTTCGTATATTGGATTTTCCATCGGAGATCTCTCAATACAGATCCAAACTCCACGCACAAGGGTTAGAAAGTACCTCCGAGCGTAGCGTATCTCTAGATAAAATATACCATAAGGTAAACACAACTGGCCCGCGCACGAAACACCGAAGTGCACCACGTGGAACTAAATATATCCAACTCCCGCGCGCAACTTTGAGGAGCTCCCGCACGATTCGATATAAGCATACACTAGATATGGAGTCAATATATCTTGCCATAGGTTAGAAAAACCTCAGATTGTGCTCCTACTCTGTTTTTAGCCATATCCGATGTCGAGGTTTCGTTCGGCATCTTTCACACGAGTCTTCATCACTCGAACATAACACGGATCCCAAATTGGATTCCTACTTCTCGAACAGATCACGAATCACTACTTTGATCTGAGCATCACGATAAGTTTCCCAACCTTCATATAGATTCACTTTTCTTCTTTAACCGCTTCCAAAACGTAGAACTCGTACTCTAGTTTTGAAGTGGTATTCGATAAGTAAAACACTTATCGATCCCGGACTCTTCAAAACTAATCGATGAATTTCCGGTTAACTCAATTCTGGTTCTTTCAAAAGTAAGTGAAAGCTAGAGCGTTTCATACCAACACTCCTCCCCAGGGGTTCTCATTGGTATGGAATCGTGAAGCTTTCCCGTTACTTCTTAAGTTATAATGGTATAGTTCGATAGTAGACTAATTGACTATCTAGTCAAAACAATAGCTTATAGAAACCATGGTTCGTACACTTAACTCATTTCCGACATTATCAACTTAACTATCCTTCGGTCAAGAGTGAGGCCAGGTAAGTTAGAGCATTGGTTGCATATCACCCCTTGCCTAGACACCCCATTCTTGACACTCACAGATAGATAAGCCTACTCGTCGGCTTATTAGAATTAAGCACAATATCCATGATATTCAATAAACAGGTAAGTAATCAATATGATTAACACGTTTCCAGCATTCCCAACCTATTTATTCCTCGGCCAAGAGGGAAGTCGGTAGGTTAGAGCTCTATTGCTCCGTCCCTACTCGACATCCATCTTAACTCTCACAAATAGATAAGCCTATTCTGTTGGCTTATTAGTGTTAAGCATTATCAATTACCATTTAACTAGTGACTTAATCATGACAAGGTTTAGCAATTCATAACCCTTTCTAACCTTTGTTTTATTTGAAAAGATATTTTAGAAAGAAGATATTTTAGAAAGAAGATATTTTGAAAAGAAGATATTTTAGAAAGAAGATATTTTAGAAAGAATATATTTTGAAAAGAAGATATTTTATACTTTAAAATACTCTTGTAAGAATTAAGAAATAATATTAAAAAGATAAGACAATTTACATAAGCTTAAAGTGCCTTTACAAAACTTTAAAATCTAAAAACAAGGTTAAACGGGTACTTTTGCACTAGTGAAGTTTTGGTCATTTTTGATGGGTTACTTAGCATTTTACTATTCAAGCACTTCAAGGTAGTAAACATACAAGTAAAACAAGATCTAATATGATAAGAAATCACTAAAGATGTCATTACGAAGTTCCATACAAAGTGTTGAAAACACAACAATTCAAACTGCATCTATAGCAACTATCGCTATAAGTGCACTTTCAAGTTCAAGTCTACAATATGTCAATTCCCTACAAATCCTTATGTGCTTTGTTTCAAGTCCATTCCACTTGTTATACAAGTCAATTCAAGTCCAAATCCAAGTTCATTCAAGTCCATTCCAATCCATTAACATGGATCACATATGTTGCTTACTTTTAAAGTAAGAATCAAGTTAACATTTTTAACATAAGTTCTAACATTCAAGCAAGTTTAAGCATAGTAAAGGACATGCAAATGGTTTTTATTTGCTTTCCTAAATAGTGAGTAAACTCACTTTAGTCCTTAGCAAATCCAAGCTCCAATAATAAGAATAAATATCCAAGTTAGCAAGCTCCTTCCTTTCCTTGCTTTTCCTTGCTTCTTCCTTGTATATAGCGCACGGCCTCAAATAGAAAATAGAGAGGTTCTTCGATTTTTCAACTTCTAACTAGCTAGAAGGTCTTGAAATTTTATAAGAAGGCTACACTCAAAGTTTGAGTTGATTTGGAGTTGGTTTGAGTATAGTTTGAGAAAGTTAGTAAGGAAGAGAAAGAAGATGAAGTTAAGCCATTAAAGCTTCAATTTTTGCGTAGGAATTTTGTAAATGAAAAGAGAAGGTATGCCTCTTCTTTTATAGGAAAAGCAAGGTAAATGGGAAAAGACCTAAAAGCCCCTAAAACCCTAATCTTATGTCATCTTGCTTATGTCATCTCGCTTATGTCATCTTGCTTATGTCATCTTCCTTATTTCCTAAATATCTTGCGTATGTCATCTCGCTTATGTCATCTTGCTTATGTCATCATAAATATTTAGTTAACCCTAAATATGAAAAATATTTTTATTTGCTAATTAATTTCCTAATGATTAATTAGAAAATCATTCAAATTTTCAACAACTTTTATTGAGAAAATAGCTATATATCGATAAAATAGTTTTCGGTCACATTTTCGACATTTTTCCAAAAAATATATTTTTGAAAAAAAGTTTTCCGAAATGAGTTTAGGATCATTGAATATTAATTAAAATATGTTTAAAAAGGTTATAAAATCATATTTATAACATTTAACAATATTCCAAATAGTTACGATATTTGGAGATTATGTGTTCTAATTTCCGGGTCTTTACAGTATAGGAATATTGGTTGTTTGGTTGTTTAATTTGATTTAATTAGAATTCAAATTAGATTAGAAAATGAAATTGAACTGATTAGCAAAATCTGTTAGTCAATTGAATTAGATCTGGAAATAAAATTTAACCAGGTTAAATAGGATTAATTTAAGAAATGAAATGGAATTGAACTAGTTAAGAAGCCAATTGGTTATGGCAATGAGACTTACGCTAGTGAAGTGGAATGAATAAAATAAATTTGGGATTTGGAAAAAAATCGGTTATGAAATAAAATTAAATGATTTTACCCTGTATTTATTGTAAGTGGGGTTAAGTGCATAATTCTGAAGGTTGTGGAGATGATTTGGTTACGCAGATTGGAAGAGCAAATTTGAAAACGAAGAGCAGTTAGTTGATTTGCTGCGGAATTGGAGTTAAGTTGCCCGACAAATAGGTAAGCCTTAATATATTGATTGGAGTAATGGATTTTTATACCCCTGAGTTGGGTAGCCATTTGGGTTTTGAATTTCTTTTGGAGAAGTTGAGGCTGGAGAGAAAATTGTAGTTGTACCGATCGAACCATGCAGAGGAGGTGCTGGCAAAATTTCGGAAAATTTTAAGAATTTAAATTTGTTTTGGTGATAATTCAAAAATAATTATTTTACAATAACTGGGTTCGTAGAATTCTTCGTAACTTGTAATTTCGGGGATAAAATTCTTTTAAGAGGGCAAAAATGTAATGTCCCTTATTTTCTACCATTTAAATTGGAATATTTAAATCTGTTTTATATATTATAATGGAAACATAATGGATTTATATCGAATTTATTTATCTAAAATGGAGTTCAAATATACATAATTTATAATATAATTAAAACGAGCTTGAAACGACGCGGTAGTTCGTAATTTACGATTCAAACTTTAACTGAATATACAGGACCCGTTCTAAATCGGAATTCTGTGAAACGAGAAGCGTTTGAATCTATTTGATCATATTTTTCTAATGAAGGAGAAAAAACGGAATTTCAGCTTATAGATTGTTAGTTATCTCCAATTAAAAATTTTAAATAGTCGCTATGGAATTTCGTTAATAAACGATAGCGTTTATTTAATAAATATAAAGGGATTTCTATATATTTGGATATAATTTTAAATCGAATTTTTGAATAATGAGTCTAAAATATATATTGGTTATTCCGTTGGAGTATATATGATAATAATGATTTATTATTATTTAAATTGAATTGTTTTGGATTTAATTCTATTTTATCGTTATTATATAGGCCTTAGAAATAGTTTTATTTCGAATGACCTCCGTTTTTGACGGAACAAGTTTTATTGGAATGCGCACAATTATTTATTATTAGATTTCCAGTTTGGACCCAATCAAAGTTGTTCTATCAGTGGGCGATATCTAGAAGTGAACAGATAAATCAAAATAACACTATTAGGTAAACGGGATCGGTTTTCAGCGAAATTTATTTCATTAAGACCAGAACGTTAAACATGGTGGTATGTCCATTTTCGTTGTATTCGGAGTTAGTATGTGTCGAGGCGAATTTAAATGTCAACGTTAAGTAAAGGTACCAAACAAAATTTAGTCTACCCGAACTTAAAACCAAATATTGAAATTAACTCATGCGGATGGCAAACTAATGAAAAGCAGACTAATAATTAATGGAACAGGGTGCGATCTACATAAAAATATTAAATAAATTATTTTCCTTTCTTGACAAGCCGAACACTCAATTCCTGGCACACGACACAAACTAAATTCCTTGTAAGCCGCGGTTCTTTTTCTTGATACCCGAACTTCTCACCGTGCCCATCATGGTATCAATTAAAATATGATTTTTCACTTACGTGCTCCCCACACCTCCCCTTCTATATATACATTCTACTCTGTCCTTTCCTCCTGCATACTTCATTTCTTCGCTCCATTATTTCAGTAAATTAAACCGTCCTTCTGCTTTAAAACCAATTTCCATTTCGCAATAGAACTTGCGAGCTCCATTTCACATTTTAAAACCAAATCTTCTCTTACGAACCATTTAGAAACCAAATGAAGCTCCTCTACATATAACACCAACTATAGAGTTCCTTCTCCCACAGCATACATCATGTTCCGTGGAACGAGCCTATGAGGCAACACTTAGTTGGAGTTTTTTGCAGTTGCCGGCACTCGGGTGGTTGAAGTGCAGTAATGTCTTACAGTCAAGCATGGGGCGAAGCCGTACGTGACGATTGTTGTATGTTGTTCTTATTTTCTGGAAGGTTCCTGTGACGACAATGGGGTCCAAGCGAGCTCATCGTGATGGAGTTGTGTGAGTTGATGGAGTTTGACAGTCATATGGGAGGATAGAAGCAAGGTTGCGGTTACTATAGAGGAAGTGGGATGGTGGAATGAAGTTAGGAAAAAGGGGATGGAGCGTTGCTTATACATGGAAGGAGCTGCTGAAAGTTTTGGGGCTTGCGTCCTTTATAAGATAAAAAAACTAAACAAACGTAAAAAGGAAAAAAATATGCGAGCAGTTCAGTAGGAGTCCGCGTAGTGGAAATTTTTGTGATGAGGTGGTGAGTTGCATGAGCAGCAGGATTGGGTTCGAATGTTTATTATGGGGAGGAGGCACTATAGTGTAAGCGGGAGGGAGGTGCGTGGTGATTCAATTGAACAGGGCGGTTCTGGGCATTGGAAACGAAGCACAGCAGGTGCAGATCGAAATAAAGAAACTGGATAGAAGGAAATGGAATACTGCAAGTAAGAGAGAAAGACGATGAACAACAGTGCGGGAATTGCCTAATTATGTTTAGTACGGTCTAATTACAATTCGTTAATTAGTTTAAAAATGCTTGTACTGTATATTACGTGATCTTTATATCTTTATACGTAACCAAGCCCATATATTTCTGCCTATTACCGTTAATAATGCTTAACCATGCCTAAGTGGAGTATAATTGCCTAGATAATTATTAACGTGTAAGGAGGGTTTTAAGTTAGTTTATATATTAGTAGTAACAAGACGTGACCTGTATATTTCGATATGTCATAATTGAAATTAAATGTGTGCATGGTCTGGGAATTTAAAATGGCAAACTTTCGTTTTTAACATGCCAAACTGGTCCAACACTGCTTCTTTGAACTGTTGTGGGGATCAACAGCAACATGGATTTCATGCATAAGACGTTGGATCATCCTGAAAGTTTAAGGGCGTATTTGACCCCTTTATTGTGTGCCTAAACCATTTTAATGTGCCCAAATGTAATGGCATTTTTAGTTGTAACGTGTGTCCTCAAAGCTAGTGTTTTAAGTGTGCCTAATCAGTTGTGCTAATTATGGTTTGATTAACTTAAGTAAAGATTTCCAGTTAATTATACGTTTATACTACAAATATGATGGGGCATGTTGAAGGGAGTTACGTATGTGTCTAATCTTTTTATATGGGCCTGATCATGTTAAGGAGGGCTTAACCCCGTTACTGTGTGCCTAAACTGAAACGACCCGAAAATCGCCCTTGTGGGAAATCGCCGGATACGCTTACTTTGGGCTACAACACATCAGAATAACAACAACAGACTTTTATAACATCATAGTAAATGTTACATCAGAGTACAGAATATATATCAGAGTACATTAAATAAATTTACAACGGAAGATAATTTTACATTACTTTAATACAGTGCAGCGGAAATAAAATAACTAAGACAGCGGAAGACTTTTCCATGCTCTGGACACAGCTTTGAGCTTCAATCCAGGATCCTGCTAAAGAGATAAATATCTGCAAAAAGCTACTCGACTGCCCATGCGGAAAGGAGGGCACCCGAGTTTGCAAAAGTGGAAACAAACAACGGGTCAGTCGTGGGACAGGTGTGAGAATTCTTAACTAATATAACTAATAGTAATAAGGCAAATCCAAGGACCACGCCACTAAAGCGGAACGGGTTTTATTCCAATGGATTGTCGTGCATAATTTAAGTAAATCGTCAAAACAACGCAATGCTTTGTAGAAAAATGAAACCATTATAAGACCCAAGTCCCATCACACAATGCAACGCAAACCGGAGGATAGGGTTTTACCTTATAATGGTCAAACATGCTTGATACGATAAAAACGATATTATTATTAGTGTGTATATGTTTTAAAACATTTCAAAGTAAATGTATCAATCCTAGGAAGCATAGGTACCATATGCTATGCCTCCGTACTAGTAATACAATCAAATCCGTAAGGTCGTATTTGGAATTTGGATTTCCATCTGAGTCAAGGCTAGGGAGGAGCTCCTTACCGATTCGAGACACTCTAGCTAATGTCTCAGGGTTCCCCGCAGTTAACCCTTGGAAAGCTGCAGGGCCGGTCCATACATACAGATTCGTGGATTGGCAATTCCTGAACACACGTTTCCCGATCCTATAGGACCTATCCGAGGCGCCTCATTCCATCATCCACATAAGTAAAATGTCAGGGCTGGTAGGTCACTGACACCACTCTAGCTAGAAAGAAACGTGCTGCTCTCCCTGCGTTCCCTTCGCCCGTTTTAGACTCCGCCGGTGTGTGAGGCTCGTGAAGTCACGCTATACCCAAAGCTATGCCTAAACAGGCTATGCTTTGATCATCCCACAAGGCCTGCTTTTCAACAAAGCCTTGATCATATGCATCTTAGCATGCCACATCGTCAATCCATACCATACCATTGATTTCTACCAACATATAACCTCTGACCTCATACGTCTCAGAGAAGGGTGTAAAACACCAAACAGATATATGTTTAGCAGAGATCAACGAATACAGTATAAAGGAATACAATGTCAGACATACAATCCATTTATGCGCTTATGCTCTGGGTTTGAGCGAAAGCCAAAACCGTGCAATCAACACTACGTCCGGACGGCTACTACTGTCGCCCCTTTAAGGTAGCTACTCCCATCATGGGTCTCAATAGCAACACACCCATTCGATGTGAAGATCGTCGGTCTTCAATCACCGTCTTCAACTCTTCGAACGTCGTATCATTATTTGGAATGAGAGTAAACTCGGACTTTCCAAATAATTCTCGCATATATAAATTTGAAAACAATTTCATATCATTAATATTAATTTATAACGATCAGTCTTTATTTTTATTTATATATAAATAATTAAATTCTATTTATCAATACTTCATGCAAACAGGAGACCTTGGTGTTGTTTTCACCCAAATTTGTTTTACACATTTCTCTAAATCTAACCGTTGGATTTTGACATAATTCATATCATTGGAAAGACCTTCCCAAGGCGAACCTAACGGTTTCAGTTTTGGGAAAATCCGGCGGTCGGATCATACAGTATAATCAATTAAAAGTACGATCCTAAAATGTGAACTACCACGCTCGATTCAAGTACTTTTAATTTATATATATATAAAAAATTTATTTAAATATAATTCCTCGTCCAATTCATTATTGTGATTATCATAACAAGTAAAGAGCACTTGGTTTCATAACATTTTGATATATAACATAACACACAATAATGTTTTACTTTAATTTTCGAAATATTCATTTTGAAATTATCCCTCCTTTAATATTCATTATAAATTGGGTAAAATAAATCGATAACCACGTTCGCGTTTAAAAATAGTGTTGCTATATTTTTTTTAAATGGATTTAATAGCCCAATTCATTATCTTATCCCTTTATATTTTTATAATGGGCTAGACCCCTCACATTAAGTCTACGACTTGTGGATGCTGGATGTGCCGGTCGGTTCCGGGCAGACTTATTCCACAAGTTGGGCTTAACCTCGTGTCATGGCCCGTTTCGTATTTGCGCACTTGGACCTCTCACATTAGGTTCAATATTTGTGGCTGCTGGATATGCCGGTCGGGTCCGGGCAGACTTCTACCACAAATGTAACCTAACCTCGTGTCCAAGCACAATTATAATTTATAATTATAATTAATTTTTCTAGACATGTCATTCTTTAAATAATCCTTTCCCTTAAAAGATCCTACTTCTAAGGTATTCTTTATTCTTAAATATCCTGATTTCAAGTATTTAATATAAATTGTGACTTTCCCTGTTTTTATGATTTTCTTAAAAAAAACAATCTTTTCAAGATGTCCAATTTTGAAACCATATTTTTTTCTCTAACATATTTACATCAAAGATGTAATCTTTCTACATCAACGTCAATTAATTTCATTAGTTGAATATAAAATAAAAACATTCCTTTAATTCAAAATTGATAACATTTTGGAAACAAATTCTTCTTAATTTAACACCGGGACAATTAAAACGGTAAACTTTTTAAATTCCGACTTTTTGTACTATCATAAATGACATACCTTATATTAACCTAATTGACATGACATATTTGTACTTATTAACGACCAAAATGTAACTTTCAATTCATTCCTTTTAATGCATAGAAAATATTATTAAAACCTCTCTTTTCCTTATCTATTTAAAACCATAAGTAATAAATGTCTTCCTTTTTCTTTTTCTTTTCCTTATTTATTTATTTACCTAAATGTAAATAAGTTCCTTTTTCTTCTACATATCCTATTTACATGAAAATGTAAATGAAAACATCATCTAAAATAATTCTTTTTATTTACATAAGGAAATGTAAATTTCTATTTCATTTACATTCCTTAATTACATTGAAAATGTAATATTTTATTTTTTTTCTCTTATTTTATTTAAAATGTAATATTTTCTTCTTGTTCTTTACACTATAGAAAAATGTAAATTTTCCTTTCTATTCTTTACATTATATTCTCTTTTATTACATTATAAAGAATGTAATTCTTCTAACTTCTTTTATTACATTATAAAAATGTAATATTTCTTCATTTAATTACATTAAGAAACATTATACTGTAAAATTCCTATCTTTCAGTTGCATTGTAAAATTTCCTTTTTTTAATTACATTGTAATGTAATTAACATTACAGTGAGAAATCCTAACTTTCCAAGTTACATTAAAAATGTAATTTTCAATATACTGTAAAATCCTTCTTTTTAAGTTACATTAAAAATGAAGTTTCATAATAGTGCAAATTTATCTCTTTTTAAATTACAAAAAAAAATGTAATTTTATTTTACGATGCAAATTCATACCTTAATTACATATAAAAACGTAATTTTTATTTATACAATGCAACTCATATTCTAATTACATAGAAAAAAATGTAATTTTTAATTTGCAATGTAAATCTCATCTTAAGTTACATATAAAAATGTAATTTTTAATTTACATTGCAAGTTCAAATACAAATTACATATAAAGATGTAATTTTTTTATTATCCGTTGCAAGTTCATGTCTTAATTAATCATATAAAAATGTAATTATTTCATGACAAAATCATACCTTTATTTAATTACATAAAAATGTAATTATTCATTACATGACACATTTTATCCTTTCATTTACAATGTAAAAATTCCCTTTTAATTGCATTAAAAATGCAATTAACATTACTATGTCAAGTTTTGTATCACCTTCTCAATGAACAAATATAATGGTTTTTGCTTAATCATTGTCTAATATCACAAAATGTTCAATTTCTAAATTACCACATAACGGTGTGAAATTAATGTCAAGTTCTAATTTAACTCATAACAGTGTACATAATGTCAATTACCTATTCTAACCAAAATTAACATAAAAAAATGTCCCCTTTCAACTTACGCTCGAAAATGATGCTTTTATACTTTGTTTCATGACGTATAAAAATAAGAGTGACATTCTTTTTAATGACAAAAATAAAAAGGGAATACTTCTTATTTAAAATCCAAAGGTGAATTTTTTTTTTTTAGTGTAAACAAAAGTTAAATCTTTTGTAATTGACAAAAACGGTGATAAATAATATGGCTTTTCATTTTAACAAAGGAATATTAAAAATGTTCTTTTTTAACTTTCACCAAAGGTGAAAATTGTTTGTCAACTTTCAAAACATGAACAAAAATGAATGTTTCTTTTTATTTCAAACAAAAATGATTGTTTTCTTTTTAAATCAACCAAAAATGTATATTTTTGGTTTTACTTTTTTTTTATGTATTTTAATAACATATGAAAGAACATTTTATATATTTACATTCTCTAAGGACTCTAATACCATATAAAGAATATCATGTATATTCACATTTTTCTACGACTTCTAAGAACATATAAATGGTCACTTATAGGTAATCAATATTCTATGTTATCATATAACATAATATTTTATATGTAAAACATTCTTATGAATTCTAATGTCATATAAAAATGTTATTTTATATGTTCACAATTTCAATGATTCAAATGTCATAAAAAAAATGATATGTGAACAATTTCAATGATTCTACTGCATTCTTTACATTTGACAAAATAAATTTTGTCATTCAATCTTTTTATCAACCACAAAATGATATATTCCTTTCACCTACTTTATGTTAACAATAATGAGATATTGGTTAACAACAATTTTATAATAACCAAATTGACATATTTGTCTTTCAATTATTCTATCTTAACAAACAAGATATATATGTTTTCAACAAAACCAACATGAAATGTTTAATTTCAACTATCCTATAACAATCAAAATAATTTAATCCATCAACAGAACGGCATAAGAGGATTCATCAATCCACATCAAATCACGAATAACACAAAATATTACAGCGCGTGTGTAACACTAAAATTATAATTAACAAATTTAAATTATAAAATTTAAAGGAATAGAATTTTTCACCAATAGCTTTCCACCCCCTCAGTCCTAGCCAACTCGCAAGTGCCTTCTACCCGCAAAACTGCTCCGACGCTGGTGGCTTTGGAGAGGAAAATTGGCGATTGTAGTTGATAATTCCCGATCACACCTTTATAGTTTTAAAGATCTCGCAATGGCCCTTTGTTTTTTAAAAAAAAATTCTCTTTTTTTTGAAGAGACTAATAAACTTCAGGAGAGAGTAGAAAGGGAAGAAGAAAATGGAGAAATGAATGCATAGAAAGGAAGGGGAAAAGATGTAGTGGTTTGAGAAAAATGAATGAAGAATGGATAAGAATGGTAGAATAAATAGCAAGTAATACGAAACGTATGGAAGTGAATGGACAAGAGTGGCATATGAAAGGAAGAGAGAGAATAGGGTATTTATGTTTCATTATTTTAGTATGCTACACTCTACATATATGGCTTTGATTACTTAAATAATTGCCAAGCATTTACTATTAAAAAAACAAGTTCACATATAAAAATTCATGTTAGTTATTACAACGATTTTCAATTAGATTTTATCAAGTATATGTGTGTGTATATATATATGTATTTAATTCCACTGAATTTGGTTTGATTTAATTATGTCAATGAGTTACAAGAAAAAAAAATTAGCAATCCAAATATGGCTATATATTTATTATATATGGACAAAAGAAAATGGTTGCATATGTAAATCAATTATTCTATTGTAATAAGTCTTCTACCGTTACCTTATTAATTCACTTTAATGGACTTTAATTGCAATTAATTTAGCTTATTACCAATATAAAATTCTAACCTTTATTGTTTACCTATATAAACAAAACCACCCATTTATATGCAATCAATACACGTCACAAATGTCAGAATATGTTAAATGATTTAAAAAATATATTCTAAATTCATTAACAATTCGCCATAAATCCCCTATTTATATAATTACCCTTTATTTGGATGCATAGTAGGTTAAGAAAAAAATACCATGTTGAAAAAAAGATACGTGCAGGCATGTCTTAGAAAGAATAGATTGATAACATAAAGGAAAGAAATGCATGCTCATTTATTGTCTTAACAATCAATTCAGATTTCAAATTTTCAAATTTCAACACAATGTTATGTTGGGTTACACATACATTCCATTATAATCTCATTGACCTCAATTTCCTTACATAACTTATATTCTTTTTTTTTTACTTCATTATAATGACAATAAATGCAATAATGAATTCAAAAAGGTTTCATTGTTTCCTAATGCACTAAAGAACATGAGAACCTTTATTTAAACCTAAATTTATTACCTTGTTTTCATAAGTATGGAATTCCACTAAGCATATATATATATATTTCTACATATATAAATATAAATCCTATTTCTATCACCAAAAAAAAAGTGCCATTTATGATGTAAATCTATTTGTATAAAAAGGAAGTAAGTACAAAATCAAAAAAAAAAAATTTGCACATGGTTAATATGCAAAAAAAAATTCTTTCATTTTGAAATAGAAACAAATAAAATTTGAATAACAAAAGTTAACTTCATATACAAAACATATGTGCAAATAAATGGAATAATTTGCATTATCTCCATGATGTTAGCAAAATAGGTATGTTGGAATTTTAAAATATTGACAGGTTGAACATGATTTGCTCTAAAAAAGAATGATAATAATTAACGTAGCATGATTTACTCAAATATTTTAATAGACTATAATCCTAGAATAATTGCTACCATATCCATTAATAAAAATTCCACTTAAAATAGTCAAACTGATACATTGGCATTATGAGTAATATAAAATAGGAATTTATGTAGATGTCCTTATGTTATTATTATTATTTTACATTTATGCTTAGGATACCTGAAATTGTATAAATTATAAAGTTAGAATGAAATATTTTTTGAAACCTCAAAAGAAACATTAATTCATTCCAAGCGTCAATTAAACATCACCAAATATGTAAACGAAAACACCAATAAAAATCGAACATGTGCTTTGCATAAAAATAATTTTTTTGTGATTATTTAAAATATTCAAAAAATCATTAAAATTACTTAAAATAAATTTTTAACTTTACCCCAAAATTCAGGGTTGTTACATAAACCATGTTTTACGTGGCCCAAGTTGAACGTTGCTTTACGTTGAACCGTGTGTTTTACACTATGCCTAGTTTTAAATGTTCACGTGACCAGCTTCTATTAAATATAAATTATCGGTTTAGTTAAAGATATAGTATAACGTGCCCGTTTAATTTAAACCGTATGTGCCTATTCACTTTACGTTGTTCCTAGTTAAAGATGTTAATAGGTTAACCCTGAGTACTGATTTTTAATGCCTAATCACGAGTATATAACAGAAATAGGATTTAAGATGAACGATGTGGTATAATTAAATATGCCTATTTATATAAGCCGCAATTTTAGGGGGGACAATGTTTTAAATATCAATAACGTAAATTTACATTAATTAAAATTTAATTAGGATGTTAGTTTGAATTTAAACCAAATATCTATAAATTCTGTAACGTATATGTTATCGGAATTAAAGAAGGCCGGAGATATGGAATCAAGGCGGCAAGCGTAACATTTTGGAATGGGAATGGATGGAGTGCACGCAACTGGAAGCTTGCGAAACAAACTGTTCGACGACGGAAATTAAGGTGAGTTAAACTCGCTCAGTTTATCCCATTTATATTTTATAAATAGGGTTTTTAATTTGTGTGCATGTTTGCTAATGGTTGATGATTGGATGACTGTTTGTTTGTATGTTGAATATTATTTAATATTCATGGATTAAATTAAGCGTTTGTTTAATTTAATCAAACTAAACCGTTATTTTAATGATTAGATTCCAAACGAGGTAACTTACCTTGTTGGTTACAATAATATAAACATATAAATAATTGAATGCTTGATTGGATGTTATAAATTGTTTGTTGACTGTTATTATTTGAACTATTTATTTATGTTTATCGTAATGGATAAAAATATTGTCATATTGAATTTGAAGTAACCCATTGTGGTGCATAAAAGGACAGGTTGGTGGAATCCAACCAGATTACTCGAATATATTGTTTATTTATATAAACTGTTTACCCAATCTGATTGATTGTCGATTGTAGAAACCAAACTCAACACTTGTTTGATATTAACCAATGGGGGATGTTAGTTGAGTAATTATTGGCAGATGGCCTGTAAATAAATCGTTTTATAGAAATTGATTTACAGTCAAGTAAATCAATAGAAACGAAGTTATAAATTTTGTTTTATAACTAAAGTTAGATTTAAAATATATTTTATATAGATTATTTTTAAATGAAATAATTAAAGGAACTAAGTAATTATATTTATCTTGTAATTATAAATGAGTACATAAAGCGAGATTTTTCGGTTAATGAGTTTTGTAAACAAGTGGGTTGCAATGAACAAAATGGTCAAGAGTTAAACTTATTATTACTTTTCCAATAAAACAATTAAATGATAATATTTAATTTAATTAGATTATTAATGAAATCAAATCATTTAAATTAATTTTATTTATTAATCTAAAAGAAATAATCAAGTGGAAATGGTTAATAAAGTAACCTTGTTTTAAGATGACCAAGTCGACTACTTGCACGAGATTTGATTATTAAGAACTATTATTGGATTGTCAATTATTTTTGAAATTAAATATCATTTTAGAATAACCTTTTTAGAAAGATTAATTATTTTATTTATAATTTTAGCAATAAATCTAAGTGTAATGCTTGGTGTTTTGATTTTTTTATGAAAGGGAGTGTGTGCGAGTTGTATATTTCAAGAATAGGTTGGATCCAACCGGCTGCACTTTATTTATTTGTGTTACTTATATACATATTTTTTTTATAATGAATTAAATCATTTTATGTAAAAGATGTTAGACAAGTACAAGGAGTTGACCTGTAACGGATTTTTTTTAAAAGTATAGTACGAATATGAATTCATAAAGTGACTCGATAGAGAAGATCTGATATACAATAGTGTTTTCAAATGAAACCAAGTTGTTCTGATATATCGAGTCCCGAACCGTATAAAAAGGATAATGTTAATCTTTAAAGTGAAAAGTGTTTGAAAGGAACCAGGTTGAAATGGGAATGGTGATAAAGGGGATTAACTGAGTAAAACCTTGTTTACAATTAAAAAGGATTTTTAATAAGTGTTCTCATATTTATATGAGTTAAATTTTGGATTTATTTCCGGAATGGAATTCTATTTAAGGAGAGTTTTAAACATGATTAATGTGAGTTGAAATGGAATGGAAACCTTAGAGGATTTAACTTGGTTATAAAAGTGAGGATCTAAAAATAAAGATCTAGAGATTAATATTTTAAATGAGAAAGGGGTTATTTGAACAAAACTAAGTTATGTGGTTATTTAAAAGAGATCTTAAAATAAATAGTGTTGGGAAAACGTGTTAGAATGGGATTTCGTTGATAAACTTCTATCTATTCTTAAGGTAAGAATGTTGTCGACTCAAGGTCTGAGAGGTAAATAAAATAGGCCTGAGAGGTAAATAAAATACCCCAACTTGAACGACTTCATAATTATTCAAGAATGATATTAATTTAGAAACGAGGGGAGTTAAAGAAGTTAAAATTTACATTACGTGAAGGATATTATAAACTATAATTCGAAGAGTTATAAGTTGAATAATTGTTTTGATAATAAGAAGTGAAAGGGCGGTATTTCAAATGTTGAAAGATTTATAGTTTTAAATTAACAACTGGATAATTAAAAGGCCAAGTGATGCTGTGTATGGAACCAATGAATCCAATTTACTTTTCTATGGATGATGGTTGCTTATTTGATAGTCAAATCACCGACTATCAAAATATGACCAAATCGATTGTTGATACGGAAAGTCCAGGATCGAATTTATATTCGAATAC
This sequence comes from Allium sativum, assembly GCA_030737875.1. NCBI lineage: Eukaryota > Viridiplantae > Streptophyta > Magnoliopsida > Asparagales > Amaryllidaceae > Allium > Allium sativum. Next base: position 770,978,744 of record CM060924.1, on the reverse strand, counting down.
CATTCCGACCAGCAAATACGTAGACGTTAAAGATACCAGAAGATGGTTGGGACTAGGAATTGAAGACCGTGGATCTTCATAAGCGAAAGGATTGTTGTTGAATTTCTCTGGCTAGCTTCCAGAGGGTTTTTATACTGTGATTCGGTCGTTGTTGAGATTTTGCAGATTGCAAGGACTTCTTACTACTATCCTTTGGATGCGGTGGGAGAGTGCCTTCGGTTCATCCTGTTCCTGGATGACTTATATGGACGAGTGTCTGACAAAGTATTTCCTAGATGGTAACGTACATTGATTTCTTCAAACGTGCCCAGAGTATTTTTTAGGACGTCAATTAGTGATTTGATGAATTTGACGATGTGGCATTTAAAGTAAATGGTGGCCAGATGTCCCAGAATATTTAAAACCTCAAGCATCATCAACCGAGAAATGACAAAAGTCGGGCAGGCAACATGGCTATGTGGGTCGCTCCCATTAGGGTGTATAATCACCTATCTAGAGAATTTCATTTTGCTTCTTTAATCTATCGATGCTGTCCCTTTTCGGGAAACGGTTGATGATCCCAACCGTTGGTGATATACATTCAATACACTCAAGCGAAATGAGTGGTCGGTCATGTGTGGGCCGGGTTGCAAGACGTTCTTATTGAACCCGGTGTATTCCCCTCTAGATATATACTATCGGAAGGTGGTTCCATACCTTGTCATAGTCATAATCCAATCTCCAATAAGCGCCCGTGGTTTTGATTATATACTATATGTGGAGCGTGAGATGCAAGCGTTCTGCTAGATTGCTATTTATTTGTATTTAGACACTATTATAATATCAGAAAATATATATGATTTAAAAATATTTTGGGTTATCGTAAGGTAAAAACTGTCCGTGTTTATATGTGGATTGGTCTTACGATTATCCTTTTATTTAAAAGATTTGTTAACTTAAAAATCAAGTTGGATGTTTCTTGTAAACTTAGTGGGTCCTCACTCTGGTTCACCAGACTGACCTGGTATTTGTAATGCTCGGGTTAGACCGGGTTGTGCAGGTTCAGGTTATTGGATATTATGAAGTTCAGAAGACGTGCTAGAGGAGTTTCAGACATGATATTATTATTCCGATGTATGTTGTATTTGAGGACAGGTTGTTATAACTGTCCAAGTATAATGATGTACTCTGATGATCGTAAGTATTTTACGAGCTCTCAATAAAAGTTATTCTATATTATAATTTATTCCGCTGCGATGTGAGATTCTGCTATGTTGATTCTTCTTCTTCTTCTATTCTAATATTTCTTTCTTTCTTATCTCACCCTCTAATTTCTTTCTTTTGGCATCCGGATTTCCAGTGTAATTTGGGTTGGACTGGTGTTGTTTGATCAGCTCAAAATGTACCAGAAATTTGGGTCATCACATTTTTATATTGTTCATATATGAACTATTTGAAACCCATTGATGTTAAAACCTGTTTGAGTGTTGAACGTTGAATTAAAATTTAATGTTGTTGTGATTTGAATTAATATACGGTATTGATTGAGGGATTGACAACAAATGGCTTAAAATCCACCTTTTGTTTAAATGTTGATTTGTCGTTCCGTAAATTAATGAAGTTAAGTTATAAAATTTATTTTTTAAATGAAACAAGATTTTTTTTTTTTATTATATTTTAGACGTTATAATGAAGTTTTTAAAATAAGCTGATGTTTATAATTGAGTTTTATTAAAAATATTATGAATGATTATATATTCAAAATTTGACGTTTAAAGCAGTAATTAACTTACGGGTTAATATTTTGGGACAGTTGTTTTTAAGAAAATATTGTTAGATTAACTTTATTAATCTAAAAGGAAGAAATAATTGAAATCAGTTAACGTTGAACCAACGATGTCAGTTGACCAAGTTAACTGTTCAGTCTAAAGCGATTATTAGATTGTTTTGGTACAGTTAATCTAATGGAAATGGGTTAGTAAATAATCGTTTAAATTTATCAATATTTCTTTAAACATAATTTACTATTATTTAAAATGTAGTTGGTTAGGATTTAATTTCAAAAGTAATTAACTAAATATACTTGGTTAACGAAGAAATAAATTGTTTTTACTTCAATAAATAAGGAAGTTAATTATTATTTTAATTAACAACACTTAAAGAGATTATTCCTTAAATTTAATTTATTAAGAAAGCAACCGAGTTTGAAATAAGATTATTTGGATATTTGCGAATGTTTTGCAAAGAGATATTCTTCCAAATATTTATAGGGAGGATTTTTAGAGCTAAAGTATAATTTCTACGGAGTGTTTACTTAATTAAGTAAAAGATTAGAATGGGAAGAAAATGTCAAAATGAGCATAGACGAAGAACGTGAATGGATTGGACAAAGAAGTTGATAATGGGTTTTAGTTATAAATCCAAGAATTGGTTTTATAATATAATATTAAAGGTTTTGAGTAAAGTATGGAAACGAATGGTCGTAAAATAATTCCAGTTATAAATGGAATTTGTATAACGAAGATTAAAGCGAAATGTTGATATTAAATAAAGATGGTCATAACCAACCGAGATTTTTCCAAAGTAAGATCATGGCTTAGAAAACCATATTTTAAATGAGAAAGATAGATTTGTTTGAATTTGTAAGTATGATGGGTTTTTAGTTACGAACTATTATTTATTCTAAGATAAGAACGTTGTCAATTAAGGTTGAGAGGTAAATAAAATACCCCAACTTGAATGACTTCACTATTATCGAGGGATAATAGTAGTTCTTAACAGTAAAGAGTGTTGGAATTAAATTATCATTTCCATAAGTGGATTTTTTTTTTTAACATTAGTTGCAGGATTTGAAATGTAATAATGCAACGATCTTGGCAAGTTATTGAAATATAAATAACTGTTTGGTTTTAAAAGTAAAACAAGGTGTAGTTCAACATTGTTTGGTAAAATTGAAATGTGATTTACATTTATTCGATTTGAGAAGATATATAACACCATTTCGAGAAATGTTATGTTTGCAATAATAAGTAAAAAGGGCAACGTTCTTCCGAAGAAATGGAAAAGGCTGTTTAGGATAGAACTGAAGATGTTATTTGAAATTTAACTAAGCGTCATCATTAAATGGGAATCTCCGTATTGAAGTGCGATAAAGCCATTTGGATTATATATAATAAATATGTCATTTGACATTGTTTGGTCCATATCAGAATTGGAAATTGAAATTATATCATTGAGTTAATAATATATGTCAATATTTCCAAAGCCAAGGAAATGAAACGTGTTATGAGAAAATATAGCAATATTTTCAAAGTAAAGAGGGGAGTTTGGTAAATATGATTATCTCGAAAAATTAAGAGAGCTATTGTTTTTCAAATGACAAAAACAAAGATGATTGTCGATATAAATGAATGTAATCGATTTTAAATCGGTGAAATGATTTCAAAGATTGATAGAGTTAATAAATGATTTTGGATAATAAAGACCTGAGCTGCCAATATACTTGACCGTATTGTTTTGAGATTGATAGTCAAAACACCAAACTATCAATGATATATTATTGGACCTTTTGACGTGTTGTTCCGAAGAGACCGAGATGGGAACTAGACCCAAAACCACTTCGAATCAACGTTGCGTACGGAACTAATTTGCAGGGATACATATGAAGACGGAGTAATATGCAAGCGTTGTTCTGTTTATAGGATAGTGCCTTCGGTTTGTCCAGACCCAGAACAACTTGTATAGACGAATGTCTGACAGCGTATGCCTAACGGATCACATAAGACGATCTTTTTAAGGTATTATGTCCGGTGGCGAAGGAATTCGTTTCTCTTAGCTTTTGTACCCGTAATATTTTTGGAAGATCAACTAGCAATTTGACAAGTATGACGATGTGGCATTCAAAATGAACGGTGACCAGATATTCGAAAAAGGTAAATGTAGCCTCAAGCCTCACAACCAGGAAATGACAAAAATAAAGTAGGCGACATGGCTATGTGGGTCATTCCCAAGCAGGGTATATTTGTCAGCGATTTAGAGAAGATTCATTTCATTCTTCTTTTTCTTCTGTTTCTCTCAGGAACGGTCATGTCGGTACCGACCGTTGGCGAGAATATATTCGATACACTGAAGCTAAATGAGTGGTCATTCATGTGTGGACGGTTTACAAGATGTTCTTATTGAACCTCAGTGTACCCCCTCCAGAGTACACTGATCGAAAGGTGGTCCCATACCTTGTCATAATTGGAATCCATTCTTCAATAAGCGCCCTGCGGTTTTTGATTTTATAATGAATATGTAGAGTGTGAGATGCAAACGTTCTACTAGATGGTTATTTATTTGATGTTTGATAGACATTATTATAATATCACCGGATTTTGATATATCAAAAATGTTTTGGGTTACAGTAAGGTAAAAACCGTCCATGTTTATGTGTGGGCTGGTCTTACTATTATCCTTTTCTTTCAAAAAGGGTTTTCTAAAGTTAAGCAAGTCGTTTGTGTTATGAATTTATCACTGATAGTATTCCAGACTGATCCGGATGAATTTTGCTTTGCTTCAAATGTGCTCGGGTCAGACCAAGTATATTTCCAACTTAGGTTTCACTTGGAGTTTCAGAAGAGGAGATGGAATCGAGACGTATTCCGATATTTATTGGTACTAGTTATTCCGTTGTGTGTATTGATGAATATGAATGTATACTCTGATATTATAATCATATACAGTTCCCTTTGAATAAAGTATTGTTAATTATTATATTTTTTCCATTCCGCTGTGAGACTCTGATATTCTTATTCTTCTATTCTAATATTTCTTTTTTCTTCTCTCAACCTCTAACTTCTTTCTATTAACAATCTGTTTTTCTGTGCAATTTGAGTAGACATGGATACCTAGATGTTGGCTTAAACTGTACAGAAAAGTGGATCGTTACAGATTTGTGCAGCGTTTTCAATCTATAAAGTTTCAACATATTATAAACTCGGGTTTCTGTAGCATTTTCAATATATAAAGTTTTGGTATATTATTCGAATGTTATAACTAAGGATACACAAGCAATTACACATCGTTCCATAGATCAAGACAAATAACATGGATAAAATATACCAGAAATTCATTCCATTAGTAATTTTTGCAGTACAAAAATCTGTATTTTTAATAGTATACCCCACTACAATGCACAAAATTGTATACCCCATAAAAAGAAACAGATAAAACCAGTCAACTACAGAAAACTATCTTCGATTTTCATCTCTGGAGGTCTAATTTTCAGAAATTCTTTTTAGGGATCGACAAAGAGTTCATTTTAGCCTTTAGCGTCGACGCTTGCAAATTTATTCCAAAAACTAGCTATCCGTGAGATGGGCGCATTTTTCCTTAGTGTCAATTTTACATATGGCATTCTTGTATAAATGTAAAAACAATAAACTGGGTTGATGTTTCAAGTTTCAGATCTTTTCGGAGAGGATAAAAAGTAAGAGATTGCTTATGTGAAATATAAACGACTGCACGATTAGATGCATTTGCATTCAAATATCATGTATTGGGCATTATCATCTAATTAGAAGACAAACAATTAAAAATATAACAATCAACGGCTTCTTTTAATGTCTGACAAGTATGAACATCAAAATGTCATGCATACAAGTGTTGGCCTACTTTGTGAACTAGGCAACACAAAGTCAAGAAACCAAATATTGAAGGGCATTTTTTATTAGAAGACTTCGGCTCGGATTGGAGAAGACTCTACAATCTAGATTAGATAGCAGCAGCTGTTCGGATCGGGTCAGAGCAAACCCTCGGTTCGGGTCGGAAAGAGTCCCCTGTTCGGATCGGGGAGCTCCTATTGAGTAAATTGGTAAGGCATGTCTAATCGGATCGGAGGGCAACTGAATCTCAATTGGATCGCAAAGCCACCTGTTTGCCACGAAAATGGATCGGAGCGGAGCAGATTGGAGAAGAAGAGAACGTTGCGTCCAAGCCAATCCGGTTCGGATCGGATATCCCGATCCGACCCCCTTGTCTGTGCGTCTCCGATCCGAACCCATGTTCCCTGTTACTCTCCTACAAAATCGCCTGGATAACCGGACCGGATATGACTAATTCCTACCCCTAACGTCCATCTCTTTGATGTGTTGTCAGCTTGATAGCTCATCCGAACCCGAAGAGATTGCGATGGATGACACGTGTTCCGACCCGGATTGAATCTCAGGCAAATTCACACCTATAAATACCCTATCTAGAGACAAAGAGAAGGATCTTTTTTCAGCACTTTTGAGAATCCAAGTACCTCCATCATCTGAACTCCTTTACTCCCGGAGAATCCAAATCATCTTTCATTTCTTGTTTTAATCATTTGAGTGAACAAAAGTGAGTTGTGAGTGAATCTTACATTGCGTTTGTAACTGAATTATTGAATATAGTGAAAACTAAGTGGACGTAGGCATTTCTTCGCCGAACCACTATAAATCTTGTGTGTTCTTTCTTATTTCTGTTTTATTTTATCTTGTTTCTAATCAATTTGGGTGTTAGAACCACATTTGGATCTAACATTTTGGTGCTTTCACTGAGAATTCTCATCTAAATTCTTTATTTTCCGGGATCTCTTTCTACTTTTTGGACCGTTGAGTTCAAAGAAGTGAATCCTTAAGTTTCTCCGCTTTCTTACATTCGTTGAAGTAATTGTCAAAGACTCATGGCCAAAGGAAAAGGCAAAGAAGTTCAGTCTGTTCAAGGAAATGGAGCTGGCGAAGATCAGCAACATGCTGTTGTAACAAGGTCTCGGGGGCAGAGTTCAGCAGCAGGGAGAATCAATGCAGGAAATCCGAACCGACAGCAAGGGGAGAGCTCCGATCCGATCCGGGTAGGAGACTCTGAAGCAGTGCACTCCCCCAATCTGAACCGACCCGAGTTGCTCACTGCACACCGATCCGACCAGGCACCCCAGCTCCGATCCGACCCGGCTTCCTACCTCCGATCCGACCCGATGTTTGGTGAAGCTGGAACATCTACTCGAGTCCCCACGAATGCTCCAATTCCAGCTGCCAGGGTTGGAGACCAGGTCAATCCATCTGCTCCCATCACTCAAGGAGATTTCTCACGCTTGCTTGATATGCTTGAGAGCACGAGGGAAGCTATGAGAGTTCATGAGCGCACTAATCTCATGATGCAGGAAAATATGAGGCTCATGAGTCGGGAGATCAATGAGCTCCGCCGGCAAAGAACTCCATCACCGGTTCGTCACACACCCGTAGATCAATCTTCATCTTCCGAGGAAGAGAGGCCCCGTGAACGAAGACCACTCGAACGACCTCAGAACGCGGAGCAGCTGACGTTTGGATCTTTGGGATCTCGCGAGGATATCGCACGAGTATTAGGAAACGATAGCCCCACTCGGGGGCAAAGACTCCAGTCCCCTCTTCCCGAGATCGACCGGGAACACAGGGAAAGGAATCGAGTAGAGGCAGCTCGAAGAAGAAGGGCATCTCCTGAGCAAGAGCCCCGAAGGAACTCGGACACTAGGGCCAGGGAACCTGAGCAGCCCCTAACTAGTGCCGATGTGCAGGCAATGGTTCGCCGAATTATGTCCGAGAGCCGGAATTATACAAATGAAGACTATGGCATTGAGCGAAGCCATACTCCGTTCACTAACAATATCCTAGACTTCCAGTTTCCCCGACGCTTTAACTTGCCACAGATGGACAAATATAACGGAAGGACTGATCCGGGACAGCATTTGATGCGGTATTCGTGGCTCATGAACGCCGCCGCTGCCCCTGATGAAGTGAAGTGCAAAGCATTCCCAATCTATCTAGAAGATGTGGCATTATTCTGGTTTACCCGACTTCCTCCTCGTTCAATTTCTAATTACAAAGAACTAAGCGAGCGTTTCATGAACCAGTTACGACTACATGCCCGAAAGTCCAAGAGTGTTATTGAATTGTCAAGGATCAAACAGGCACCAGGAGAGTCTTTAAGGGCATATTTAGATCGTTTTAACCAAGCTGTAACTGAGGTCAGTGACCCGCATGAGCCCACTATTCTGATGGCATTGAAGGAAGGAGTCGATCCTGAATCTGAGTTTGGAGACTACCTTTCTGGGAAGACACCCCCCACAAGGGCGATATTCTACGAAAAAGCCGATATTTATCTAAGACGAGAGGAGGCCCGGGCAAACCGGAAAAGAAAGTCTGAGACAGCTTCAAAGGAGAATGTGCAGAGTAATATTGCCGTGAAGCAGTCTGGGGAAAGTTCTGGCAAGGTGGAAGTAAATGTAGGAAACAAGGGTGGAAACAGCAATACTGGAAACGGGGGAAACAACAACAACCGTAATTCGAACGGTAACAGGAGAAACAGAAATAGGGGAAGCGACCCTAACAAAAGGCCCCGATTCCAGAACTACGAGAACTATACACCATTGAATGACACCCTGGAAAATATTTACCTGGATACGTACAATGTGTTGCAGTACAAAAGACCGCCACCTCGTGATTCGACCGAGAAAGAAATGGCGACAGGGAAATTTTGCTTGTTTCACGGAACACATGGACATTCGACCAATGAGTGTCGGCATTTGAGGGATGTAATTGAAAAGCTGCTGCGTGAAGGAAAGTTGGATGAGTACAAGGTTGCCCCGAGGGACAGGGGGCAAGGAGAGCAGGCTCCAAAACAGATCCTACCTGCTCCTAAGCCTACCACGCAGCAGAAAGGTAAAGGGATCGTCATCAACTCCATAGTAGGCGGACCTCACCCGGCAATCCGAAGTTTTAGGTCAATGGACCAATATGTGAATGCTGCCAAGCATCTAGATGTGAATGAAGGTGACGATTTGGAAGATGTCACCCCTATAAAACAACAAAAAACCATGTTCGATGACGTGGTATTTCGCAGCCGAGACAACACGGGAATACAATCTCCCACCAATGATCCGTTGGTTATTACTACCACCATTGGGCCGGCCTTGGTCCATAAGGTATTAGTAGACAACGGAAGTTCCGTTAATATTTTGTTCAAGAAGTCATTTGATCAGATGAAACTTGAGCCCGAAGATCTGAAACCTTGTGAAGGATGGGTCAGAGGCTTCAACGGAGCGACGACAGCTCCCATGGGATATATAGAATTGCCCGTGACCCTAGGGCAAGGAGAACGTAGAAGAGTGCGAATGCTTCAGTTCGTAGTATTGGACGTAGATTCGCCCTATAACGCATTTTTAGGGAGACCTGCCCTCGCTGAATTTAGAGTTTGTATCGCCCCTTGGTGCTTGTTACTAAAGTTCCCAACCGAAGCCGGGACTGGAGTAATAAGAGGGGATCAGGTTTCTGGACGGGCCTGCTATGTGGCCGAACTAAAGATGTTGATGAAAGGAGTTAATGCTGAGAGTAAGGATGCCTCATCTCCCTCAAAGGGGGACCCGGCATAGCAATTAGAGAGATTGAACCCGAGGGAGTTGCCCGAAGGAACGCCTGAAGACCTGGATCCTAGAAAAGACGAGGAACCAGAGGCTAGGAATGCAACTCCTAATGAAACGACAGTGGAAATTCCTGTTTATAAAGCTGATCCGACGAAAGTTTTGAAGATTGGTTCCCAATTGGATCCACGTCGTGCTGAAGAACTGACGGACTTCTTGAAGGCAAACTTAGATGTGTTCGCCTGGACCCATGCTGACATGTGTGGGATATCACCTTCCATTATCAGTCACAAATTGAATGTAAATCCGAAGCATCCGCCTGTGAAGCAAAAGAGACGCACGCTGGGCCCAGAGAGGTCGGCTGCCCTCAAAGAGGAAGTAGAGAAATTGAAGCAAAATGGATTTATTCGAGATTCGACCTATCCCGACTGGATATCGAATCCCGTCCTGGTAAAGAAGCCAAACGGAAAGTGGCGAACTTGTATTGACTTTTCAGATTTAAATAAGGCTTGCCCAAAAGATAGTTTCCCACTTCCCAGGATTGACCAGCTTGTAGACTCGACAGCAGGTCATGAACTTCTCTCTTTCATGGATGCATACTCTGGATACAACCAAATTCCTATGCATGTACCAGACCAAGAGCATACGAGTTTCATTACGAATTTGGGGCTATATTGTTATGTTGTAATGCCATTCGGATTAAAAAACGCTGCAGCTACTTATCAGCGATTGGTAAATAGAATGTTTTATGATCAAATAGGAAAAACTATGGAAGTTTATGTGGACGATATGCTTGTTAAATCAAAGCAGTCTTCCAATCATACGCAAGACTTAGCGGAAATGTTTGGTATCTTGCGAAAATACCGTATGAAATTGAATCCTTTAAAATGTTCATTTGGAGTGGCGTCGGGAAAGTTCCTTGGCTTCATTGTGAGTTCCCGAGGAATTGAGATCAACCCTAGCCAGATAGCGGCGATTAGAAATATCGAAGAACCAAGAAGAATTAAAGACGTCCAAAGTCTGGCAGGAAAGGTAGCGGCGTTGAGTAGATTCATCTCTAAAGCCACCGATAAATGTGTTCCCTTTTTTGATCTGATAAAAAGGGGAAAGAAGAACTTCCAGTGGACTCCCGATTGTGTCGAGGCCTTTCAAAATCTGTTGGAGCTGTTAGAGAAACCGCCAATCTTATCAAAGCCCGTAGATCACGAAGAACTATTTGTTTATCTAGCAGTCTCGGCTCACGCTGTCAGCACAGCTCTGGTTCGAGAAGAAGACAAAGTACAAAGGCCAGTATACTATGTGAGTAAGAAATTAGCAGCGGCAGAGCGCAACTACCCAAAGATCGAGAAGCTTGCTTACAGCCTCCTGATTGCGTCCCGAAAACTTCGTCACTACTTCCAAGCCCATCCAATAACCATATACACCGATCAGCCGTTAAGACAGGTGTTGCAGAGACCCGAAGCGTCGGGAAGGTTGATTAAATGGAACATAGAACTAAGCCAGTTTGATTTGAATTTTCAACCACGAAAGTCAATCAGGGGGCAAGCTCTAGCAGACTTTATTGCGGAGTTCACCATTCCAGATGAAGAAATAATCAATGACCGAGTGGTCAAATCCGAGGATAAGCTAGAGATGAATCCGTGGAAATTATATACAGATGGAGCTAAAAATGACCGAAGATCCGGAGCTGGAATTGTCTTAGTCACTCCCGAGGGACGGTCGTTATATTACGCCCTGCGATTAGAATTTTCGGCAACAAACAATGACTCTGAGTATGAAGCCCTGATTGCCGGGCTGAAACTCGCTAAAGACCTCGGAGTAAAAATGATGGACATATTTTGTGACTCTAAGATTGTTGTTTGTCAAGTGCGAGAGGAATTCGCGGCTCGAGGACCTCGACTTGTCGCTTACCTCAAGAAAGTAAAAGAGCTATTGAATAGCTTAGAGCGGTACAGCATAACACATATTCCCAGAATTGAAAACCAGAAAGCGGATAGACTGGCAAAAGTGGCTAGTTCTGACAATCCTGAAGGGACCGAGGTAATTCCAATTGAAACATTGGAATCGCCAAGCTTTGAGTCAATGGAAATTGAATTCGTTCTTGAAGCGGAACCAGAGAAGGAGTCATGGATGACTCCAATCAAGAGTTTTCTTAAGAATGGGACACTCCCATCGAAGAAAAGTGAGAAAAGAGCTGTAGTTCGCAAAGTTGCCAGATATGTTATGCAAGACGATACCCTCTATAGACAAGGATTTTCTATGCCCCTGTTACGATGTATCGCACACGACGACATCAAGCGTGTACTGAGAGAAGTGCACGAAGGTGAGTGTGGAGATCATACAGGAGGTCAAACTTTAGCAAAGAAAATATTGCGGTACGGATACTTCTGGCCTACGATCAACAAGGATGCAGCTGATTATTCACGACGCTGCGATAAGTGCCAGAGATTCGCCAAAATCCCCAGGGCACCGTCAACCCAGCTTAAATCGATGGTGAGTCCTTGGCCATTTGCCACATGGGGAATCGATATCATTGGAGTTTTACCAATTGCTAAAGGAGGGGCTAAGTATGCCATAGTAGCCGTGGATTATTTCACGAAATGGGTGGAAGCTGAGCACTTGACCAAGATCACAGCAAGAAAGGTGATAAGTTTTGTGGTCAGAAATATTATATGCCGATTCGGGATCCCAAGGACGATTATTACTGACAACGGGACCCAATTTGATAGCACTGAATTCAGAAATTTTTGCCAGAAATATAAGATAGACAAACGATATACTGCAGTTGCATATCCACAATCTAATGGGCAAGTAGAGGCGATAAACAAGGTAATAAAATCCATCCTCAAGAAGCGATTAGAGCGTGCAAAGGCAAAATGGGTCGATGAATTGCCCCTAGCCTTGTGGGCATATCGAACAACGTTTAAAATGGCTACCGGTCATACCCCTTTCTCTCTCTCCTTTGGCTCAGAAGCAGTAATTCCAGTCGAACTGGAAGTTCCTTCCCACAGGGTGACGTATTATGACCCGATGACGAATCGGGCGCTTTTACTTGAGTCTCTTGATGAAGTCGAAGAGAAAAGAGACGAAGCAGACTTGCGTGCAGCAAGACATCGGCGTCAGATGGCACGCTACTATGACAAAAAAGTTCGCCTTAGAACTTTTGAACCAGGAGATTTGGTGCTAAAGAGAGTTTTTCCATCTCTTCCTCACCTCGGCCCAAAATGGGAAGGACCCTTTGTCATCCAACGGAAACTTGATAAAGGAACATTCAAGTTAACGACCGTAGATGGCGAAGAAGTCCCTCGAGCATGGAATGCCCAACACTTAATGCGATATTTGGATTAGAAATGCTATACTTTTTGCTGTTCTTCCTGTAAACTCTGTAATAAGGCACAACTTGCCTTGGGAAAATATGACGATATGAATAAAGGACTATAAAGTGGATGTAGGCTATGACTTAGCCGAACCACTATAAAAATATTGTGTGTTATTTACTTTTAAGCATCTACATTCATTAGTTGTTCTGTTATAATTATGAAATGCAGGATAACTCAAAGCCTATAAAAGGTTGAAAACAGTTTGGATATAAAAAGAAGCACAATGATTATTTGTGCAATAAGACATAAAAGAATGAGAAAATGACATTCTTAACTCTAACTCTCCAGAGAAAGAGAGAGAGTATAAAAGCGTCTCAGACTGAGCGCTGAAAAAGAAATTCTATTTTGAACTCTAACTCTCCAGAGAAAGAGAGAGAGTATAAAAGCGTCTCCGACTGAGCGCTGAGAAAGAGGTTCAACTCCGAACTCTAACTTTCCAGAGAGAAAGAGAGTATAAAGGCGTCTCCGACCGAGCGCCGAGAAAGAAATCTTTTCCCGTTGAACGACCGGGGAATAAACAAATAACTGAACTCGAACTCTAACTCTCAAGAGAATGAGAGAGAGTATAAAAGAAATGCCAGGAAAAACAACAGGTATTGATGACACAGGAAATGCTATCCCGTTAGGGAAGCGGGAGCGTTCAGATTGCATGGTTAAGCACTGAATAACCTATGGAGATTGACTGGGGACACATATATATACACATATCTCCCCTCTCCACAACTTTGTTTCATAACTATAGATATGCATTTTTACATAAGTGCAGAACTGCTAACAAATAAACATTGCAAAAAGTGAATTATTTTTATTTACCAATGAATGAATTTGTACAGGGAAATAACTAAAAAAGAAAGTGCGGAAGCTGCTGTTGTAGCAGCACTTATTGATTTACAAAGAGGCTAAAAAGATACAGGGGAACCCACTATTTGGGTTTGGAGTGAGCCTTCGATTTCTTGGCAGCTTTTTCTGCATCTTTGGCTTCCTTCTCGGCTTCAGTCAAGATTCGTTTCGATTTCTTTTTTCCTGAAGATGCGGTACTGGAGCCAGTAGACTTCTTCCCGGAGGGCGGGATACTGGAATCAAGAGAAGATTTTTTAGCAAGTTCTTCGGTAATAGATCTAGTTGAAAGCTTAACAACTAACCTTGAACCCGCATCCACAACTGCGAGGGGCTTAAGGACCTCAGGGTCTAATTCTTCAGCCTTTAATTGCAAGCGCTTGTCTTGATCGGCCTTCATGGCCGCCAAGGTAACGTCATCGGCGCTTTTTGACTCTCCGGTTATTGTAACCTCTGGTTCCTCATCATGCCCCTCGTCTCCTCCGTCGTCTTTTAAAGCTGCAATCATTTCTTCATCATGGGGAGTAGTGACCTTAGTTGGCTCACTTCTTTCCCCCAGGTCTGTTGAAGCAGCCTTGTCTTCCCCTTCTTTGACCCTATCAGCGGGCTCTGTCCCAGCGGTAGCTCCTTGAGCTACATCTGTCTTTGCGGATGATTCAACGCCTACAAAATGAGAAACATTGGTTATCAACTCAGGCGAGAGCAAAGGATTTCTCATCGAACGTTTAGTCATGTAGCCAAAGGTAGTAGTAGCCTTGACAAATTGAGGAGAAAAGATAGGGATACCTTCTGAAGACTTTTCAGCGGGGGTGACTACTACCTCTGGAGTTATTTCAGGAATGGGAGATAGCAAAGTTGTCCGGGAAATTCCCGGGTTTTCGGGATCATACCCTTCTACTTCGGGGGTTACAGGAGCAGAAGAAGAGGAGCCAGCTTCAGGAATGGTTTTCTGTTTAGACTTCCGCCTCTCTTCTTCCATGGCCTCAGCAATCAGACGGCGCCCTTCAGCTAGGCGCTCCGGTTCGTCGTCTCTTAGGTATTTCTCCATCAGCTTATCTTCGTCAAGGGAATCGACCTTAAGTTCTTCTTTTTCCCACTCGACGATTTGATTCCATACTTGAACCAGAGTAGACTGATAGTCTTCGATCCAGGAAATGTTTCGACGACGAATAATATGCGCGAAAAATTCAATCATTAGCTCGCCGAAACCTTGAATCTCAGCCTCCGCATCAGATAATTGCTTGCGGGTCTCCTCCGCAGATTTAATAGCGCATTCCACATTGCCCTCGGCCAGAGCAGCCCTGTTTTCTGCCTCCAACAACTTCGAAGCCAAGTCAGCATTCTTCTTTTCTAATTCAGCGCTTCTTTTTGCTAACTCGGCGTTTTTCTGTTCAAGCTCAGTATAAGCAAGGTGTGCTTTAGCAGCCTCTGATTTGGCCTCATCAGCTTGCTTTTTTAATTCAGAGCGCTCCTGAGTATGAGACTCAAGCAAGTCATGATATCGCTTTTGCATGTCCTCAAACTGTTGTTTGAAATTAGAAGCGTTCTTTTGAGCGACAGCCAGTTGAGCTTGAGTGTCTTCCAAGTCCTTTCCTAAGGCTTTTAAAGCTTTGGCATCCTCCTCCGCAGTCTTTTGCATTGAATCAGTGTTTGTCATTAGGGTGCGAATGATTCTAGAGAGATTGCGGGAATACTTGAACATCTCGGAATATTGTTTCTCCACCAAATCAATCTTTGCTTTGGCCTCCTCTGCCCAATTAGACGAAATAGGTTCCAGGGCAGGTAAAAAAGTCAGAGTCTGGAAGTAGTTTCAGGAAACTGCTCTTCCAGATATGCCCGTCTTACTGCGGTTCCCGCATCTGGTGGAGGAGGAGCAAGGATTGTTAGTTCGGTGTCCCTTCCTGAAGAAGATTCTGTAGAACCCTTGTCTGTTCTAGGTCGTTTAGTAGCAGGGACTTTTTGCTTACTTCGAGACCCAGTTTCCTTTGGAGGAGTTTTCTCTCTACCCCGCTTTTCATGGGAAGAAGTGGAATCCTTGGATGGTGGTCTATCCTCCTCCCTACGACCTTGATAGCTCTTGTATTTTTCTTGTTCCGGTCGAACTGGTGAGCGAGAGCGTGAGGGCCGAGATCGATAGGAATCATAAGGTCTTCTTTCCTCCCTACCACGGTCATCTCGGCGATCATACTCGGCATCCTGAGGAGGATTGGACATGCTGCGACGAAGCTTTCTTATGTCATAATAAGATCGAGACATTGTACCTGCACGATAAAATAAACGAAGTTCAGAATCAACGAATTCATGGAGAAAAGAAGTGCAATGAATGCTAATACTATGGTGTAAAGTGCATCCTAAGTGGTGTGTGTCCCCCCAACCGACCCGAGTCTGAAGCTAGACTAGTGCGGACAGGCTCTTTGGCCTTAGCGGGAGTAGTTTCTTCGGAAGAAGTGAAGACTAAAGGATCCTTCCTGAAATCCTCTGAAGTATAGATAGTCTCGGGTAAGGGGAGATCCCCCAAACCCTGAAATATGTGCTCGTCAGTGCTAGGAACATCCCCTTCGGAAGCGTGAAGTGGCGACTCTTGGGAAGATTTTGACTTATCTAGAGAAGTGGTTCCCTCGGGGGCACTATACCCTTCACGATGCTCTTTGGACAGATTAGCCAATTCATCATCTTGCGTAGAAGATGGAGAAGGTGAAGTGTGAAGAGAAGTGGTAGGAATTCCTGAGCCCTCTCCTATCTTTGGGACCACCTCCACTGGAGGAATGTACGCGTATGGAACCGTCCCATGTCCAATGCTGCGAAAAACAGATAGCAGCCCATGAAAGTGAAGGTATTCATCTTTAAGGACCTCGTCGATTATCAAGAATTTTTGATCGCCATTAAGAAGACGGTGCATCCGATCAAAGAACACCTGGTCTGATATCTGTTTGGGATTGTCGACTGCAAACAAAAAAGGAAAACAGGTCAGAGTGATGATTCAAGTGTATAGAGTCCGGATTCAGAAAATCAGTGCTTTACTTGATTTTGTCCATCTCCTGGCGCATCCAGACTGTTGCTTTATATAGAACCACTCTAGTCTGGAATCCCCAGCTTTGCTGCTGAATGGCGTAGAGATTATCTTCCTTTTTGGGACTGATTCAAAGTAACAGAAAGATGGAGTTTCTCTAGTCCGATGTTTGAAATTATAGAAGAAATGAACATCGTCAAATGTGAGCTCTAGGCCTAGGATTTCGCGATATGCTATGAATAAGGTATGCAGATAGGCATATGAATTGGGATGCAACTGCATGGGGGCAATCCGCATCTGTCTTAAGAAGTCAACGATGAAAGGCGAGAATGGAGGAATGGCGCCAACCATGCACATTAGTCGAGTAACCGTCATATATCCTTCTGGAGGGTTGTGGGGACGGTCAGAGCGTGAGGGCACTAGGGTATCCCTTTTCATTATTCCATACTTCAAGCAAATTCTAATAAGTCGGTCGTTGTCAATTGTCGATTCTACGGAATCTGGAGGTGACTCCAATATAATGGCTGAGTCAAATTCATCGGGTGCTCGATTGTCGCCGATCCCTCCTTCCTCCTCAAAGCCCAGGGAAACTTCAGTCTCTGAAGACGCTTCGTCGCTTTCCCGATGACCAACTCCATAATCCGGACCTTCACTATCCCATTCTGGATCGGACGAAGAAGATATATCCTCAAGAGTGATTTTGCTAGAAGTTTCCGGAGCTTCTTTCCTCTCAGCTAGACGAGAAGAGCGTCTGGGCCTCATTGTCATGGAACTATTGAAGAAGCAATAGCACGAATTAGAGTAAATTATCCCGTGTCCCCCTTCTTTGTGTACGTGTGTGAACTAAAGTGTGTGCAGCAAATGTGGGAAATACAAAATAAAAGTACAGCAATGTAAGACGAAGCTTTAAAGGGAAGGTGATAGTCAGAGTTGTTCTTGATTCTCGTTTATGTTCACAAGCCACTATCCTGACTGTCCATTAAGTTGAGAGTTGTGATTCAACATTAATTAAGTTGGTTGAGCAAATTATTATGTATAGAGTTGATCACTTCGGTTCAGTTCGGAGGCACGCATCGGGGTCGGATCGGAGGGAGATTTTGTCTTGGCTAGTAGAAGATAGTCACGCCTCTCAAGCAGAACCAGACTGGATCGGAGAAGGATTTTCGGAGCGGTTCGGATGAAATTGTTTACCATACAATTCCGTCTCCTTATTCCCTACTCCAATCCGACCCGGTCAAGCCAGATACGCTTCTTTTCCTTGCTTCACAACTCCGACCCGATCCGGTCACTCAAACTTTTTTTTTCTTTTCTTCTTCTTCATCTTTACACTCCTTCACCCGAACCGATCCCCTGCACTTTTTTTCTTCCTCCTCTTCTCTAAATTTGAACCCGATTCCATGCCAATGACCCCAATCAAGACTGAATTTTTATTTCTCTTTAAATCCCCTACAGTGAGCCTTAAATCCATCCTCTTAACGCCTCGAGGTGGCAATTGAGCCACCGACGACGATGGCGAAGGAAGGGGAGGAGACTGGGACGTTGAAACCAAATCAAAGTCATGCGCAAATCGGTTGAATTGACCGTAATTTCCAGTTGGGAATAATTCTTACAAAGTTAATTGCAGATATAAACCTACCAAGGTGTTTAGTATAGAGATCAGCGCGAGAATTATAAGAGTCTTTCTTTTTTTTTTTTTTTTTTTTCTTTTTTTTTTTTCTTTTCGGGCCTAGGGTTTTGACGGAGAATCTACCAGATACGCGCAGTAAAAGGGAAAGAAAGGGGGGAGAAGGCAGGGAGCAGATTTATATAGGTATACGATGGCCGTTCATATTCTCGCTTGGATCGGAATTTAAGCCCACCAAGTCGCTTTGGCCCACTAGCATAGTGTTAAGTAAAAGGAAAGACGAGTTTGGATGGGTCGGGTCCGAACCGAATGGAACCGAGCCCAATGACTTGACGTACCAATTGAATTCAAAAAAGAAGAATAAAGGAAAACATACCTGAGAGAAGCGCTATGCGTCGTGAAGGATTTCCGGACTTGCTCAGCAATGGAGAAAATAAGTGGTGTATTTTGCAACATATATATATATAAGCGATAAGAGAGGTGATTTCATGAAGCAACGCATTTTCATAAGCGAAAAGGAACGAATTCTCAATGATTCAATTTCAAAAGGGCATTGAACAGAGGACATCAAAGCATGCTTCGTATACAACAGAAGCATCCTTTGAGGGGGCAAAATGTTGGCCTACTTTGTGAACTAGGCAACACAAAGTCAAGAAACCAAATATTGAAGGGCATTTTTTATTAGAAGACTTCGGCTCGGATTGGAGAAGAATCTACAATCTAGATTAGATAGCAGCAGCTGTTCGGATCGGGTCAGAGCAAACCCTCGGTTCGGGTCGGAAAGAGTCCCCTGTTCGGATCGGGGAGCTCCTATTGAGTAAATTGGTAAGGCAGTCTAATCGGATCGGAGGGCAACTGAATCTCAATTGGATCGCAAAGCCACCTGTTTGCCACGAAAATGGATCGGAGCGGAGCAGATTGGAGAAGAAGAGAACGTTGCGTCCAAGCCAATCCGGTTCGGATCGGATATCCCGATCCGACCCCCTTGTCTGTGCGTCTCCGATCCGAACCCATGTTCCCTGTTACTCTCCTACAAAATCGCCTGGATAACCGGACCGGATATGACTAATTCCTACCCCTAACGTCCATCTCTTTGATGTGTTGTCAGCTTGATAGCTCATCCGAACCCGAAGAGATTGCGATGGATGACACGTGTTCCGACCCGGATTGAATCTCAGGCAAATTCACACCTATAAATACCCCATCTAGAGACAAAGAGAAGGATCTTTTTTCAGCACTTTTGAGAATCCAAGTACCTCCATCATCTGAACTCCTTTACTCCCGGAGAATCCAAATCATCTTTCATTTCTTGTTTTAATCATTTGAGTGAACAAAAGTGAGTTGTGAGTGAATCTTACATTGCGTTTGTAACTGAATTATTGAATATAGTGAAAACTAAGTGGACGTAGGCATTTCTTCGCCGAACCACTATAAATCTTGTGTGTTCTTTCTTATTTCTGTTTTATTTTATCTTGTTTCTAATCAATTTGGGTGTTAGAACCACATTTGGATCTAACAACAAGTCTCAATATTGGTTTGTTTATGATAAAACGATTTTTCTTACTTGAATCCAATCATTATTTAACTCCTCCACTTGCTCTGCTACACAATGGAAACCACAATTTTCATCACGAGCAATGTCTTGAACACCAATAATGTACTTATGATAAAAGCTCGGAATGAAAACTAACAACTAAAAATCATCATTCAATGACGGAGGTACCTTGACGTCAAACTCTACCTTAGGTTTAGGCTTGCAACGCCTAGGTGTTACTTTCTTAGTAACATTGGATTGGGAAAGTTTATCTTCTATCATTGTCGCTAATTCAAAAGATGGTGGTTCTCAATTTGTCGATTGAGCTTATTTCTTTTGCTTCGTAGTTAACTTGTTTTTCCTCTTCGCCTGTCTTTCTTTGTGTTGAATGGTTTTAGGCTCTAACGTAGAGATTGTTGATGGTAAAGCAATTTCTTTTAATTTCAACAATAATATCTTTTCTTCTTCACTAGAAGAATGAAACAACCTTTTGAAATACAAAAATTCTAGAGTATGAAGCAACTCCGTTGACTCCTCAAAATTTGGAATATAGTTTAATTTCATCCAATGCTTGTCTGTTATGTCCAGTGGTAACGGACGACCTTCGTTGTAAAATTTATACATTTCATGAGCACATGGAAGACCATACATCACTCGGTTAAGATGATCACAAGATGAAGTTTCTATACTCACAACTTTAATATCTGCTAACTCTTTCACAATTAGGTCCATGCATAAAACAATACTTTACCACGAAGATTTCTAAACAAAGGAATTTGACAAGAGGATTTTGTTGCTCCTGCACTTCTTTCGAATGATGCTTTAATTTGTGTATGTTGTATGTATACCATATCATTCATTTTGACCAAACAACATTAAATGATGCCTTTGACGTAGCATGATGCTTTTTCAGCTGAGCATGCGAAGATTCCGCTTTTGTAGTTGTTTTATTGCATCTATGCTTAATATTCTCTGTCCAAGCTGTACTTACATATTCTTTATATGGAATCCATTCCTTTTCAAGATAGTTCAAACTTTTTGGGAACTCTTTCCAATCTTGTTCGAGATCAAGCCAACCAATCCAAAACTCTTTTTTCGTTTGTGCATGAACAACTTTTTTTCAACTTTGCAAGAACATCTCAAATATGTCATTTGTTTCAAATTCGGTTTTGCAATTCGTTATAACATTATTCCCCATATGCCATAAACACATCATTAAGCTTGATTTGGGAAATACTTTCTTCGCTCCATTGATTAAAGCCATCCCCTATTTGTGATTATCACTTCAGGTAGTTGATCGGGCAAGTATAAATGTTTAAGCTTTGATAAAGCCCATTCATAATTTTCTTCTTTTTCATGTGCTAAAAAGGCACGAGGATAGACCCGTAGATGTCATCCTAACCATCTCCAATAAAAGCATGTTATAACGGTTTGTTTTGTAAGGTGCGATCAAGTAATAAAACCGATGAAGAACATTTACATAAACTTGCACTTTCGGGATGAGCCCACATTAAACCTATCAAATAATCACTAGATGGATCTACTCTATCAAAATATATACATAATGATTTTCTATAAGAACTTTCATTAGTTATTGCATCGCGGATCTACATTCCATGATTGAAAGTTACATCTTATATTTTGTATTATATATGCTCTTTAATGTAGAAGTATTTTCAGGAAACGTATATTCAATAGTAGTGAGTACCTCTCGTAGTTGCACCCCTGCATGCATCATATCGGCTAAATTTTCTTTCTCTTCATCTAATAGTCTCGCAGCAAATGGATGACCAAGCAAATTATGCAGAAGCTCATGATTATATATCCCATTGTATACATGCAATTTTCCATTTGTCTTCCGCAATACAAACGCCTTTGATCAAAAACAAACAATTGCACTTTCTAGTAGCACCATCTCGAGGACGCTTCAAATTTCAAACTTTGTCTTCCTGTTTGGAGTGGTGGGTTCGATACATGCAACTTCTTTCACAATCTAACTACAATCTAGGTTTTCTCCCTGGTGCCAATTTATACGATTTGATAATTATTATAACATTGTTTAATTTTTTAGCTTGCACTTTACACCAATGAACCAAGTCAATACGGGAATCGAAAACCTGAAATTATAATAACGAGTCAATTTATTTCAAATTTATTCAAGCACTGCAAATTTTAAAATTATATACACTTCATCTGTTACAAAGTTGTTTGTCATATCAATTTCTACATGTTCATTAATAGTTTGTAACACCCCGTAATTCTATAACACTAAGATTCACAAATTAAGGCAGAATTATAATTTAAAATCAAAATCAAGGGAAACGGGCTATGCCATTGTGTTCGTCTCGGAATTCTGCATCAAAACGAGTCCGAATTTGCGTAAATCGGAGTCCGTATGAGGGAGATATGGCCTCCAGAAGTTTCAGAGTTTAGTTTAAAATTCGAACAGACAGAAAACAAATTCAAATTTCAAAAATCGGGCTGGATTGGCCAGGGCGGGAATTTTCCCGCCCAAGACACCCAGGTCGACTGGGTAGTCGACCTGGGCTACCCAGGTCGGCTGGGTAGTCGATCTGGGGCACCCAGGTCGACTACATAGTCGACCTGGGGGTCGACCCCCCTGTTTTTCCAGCCTTCTACACCCTATTCGTTCTGATGTATCTGGACGCCATTCTGACCAGGTTCGTCCGCCTAACACTATATAAACAGCCCTAGTCTTCTTCTCTATTCACAATTCTTTTCTACCCTTATGCTGCAAAGATTCTTAGTGAACATGGCTTCTTCTCCTCCTCTTAATTAAATAATAAACAGAATAATATATAAAAAATAAATCAAGATAAGGAGGTGCTGCTCAAAAGACTTTCAAAGAGGAGATTCAAGCTAGAATTCAAGTGAAGATTCGAACGACTGCAACGACTGTTTTTCTACGAATCATAGCAACGCCATCTTTCTGTTCTAATCTAATCTCTGTAAGTCAGTTATTTCTAGATTTGAACGTTTTTCTCTGTTCGTGACATGAAATTAAAGGAATAAAAGAATATGCCAAGTCTCTCTCTCTCTATTCGAATCAGTGCCTATACTCTTGAACCTAATTAAGAACTGTTATGATTCGAGGACAAATAAGACATGACTATGAACATTTGCCTATGACTATGGACATTGCCTATGACTATGAACATTGCCTATGGCTGTGACTGTGACTATGAGGATTATTTCCTTGACTAAGCCTATGCCTTCGATTAGGAAATATAAACCATTGCCTATGACATAACAAGGACATCTGTGATTAGACACCTGTGATTCATGACTAGGAAAGTGTTGCTTAAGTTTTGTGACTATGAAATTGGGTATAAACCCGATCATCTATTCTGTCTATTCTTGGTTATCTTTGGTTTTAGAACTTGGGAATTTACCTATTAAGTTAGGTCTACCCATGTTCTTGAACCTACGCCTTTATTCTGTCTATTCTTGGTTTTAGACCTTAGGAATTTACCTATTAAGTTAGGTCTACCCATGTTCTTGAACCGACGTCGTCATTCAACCCTTTTTATGCCAGTTAGTATGTATGTCTTTGGTTCGTTCCCTATTTTCTACGAACCTAGCTTTATTTATAATCCAGAATGAATCATGATTATACGAACGGTGGGAATGCGGTTTGGGCAAAATATGAAATTTACTAAAAACGTTGTTTAACTTGAAAATTAGCATAAATTGGGAACATGTATTATGGCATGTTCATAGAAATGAAAATTGGATAAGTTTGACATGAATTATAAGGTGTATAATTTGAATCTAGTATTGACGTGTAAATCTAGCATTTACATGAATCGTGAACTAGAGTAATAAATCTAGAATTAGAATGTTGAATCGGAATTGGATTAGCTAATTTGGCACGGTGAGTATATTGGCATAAATTTGAAATGGGCCATAATTGGGACTAATTGGCAGGTTTAGCAAAATCATGGTTAGTGACACTTAATTTGGTATAGTTTACATACCAAAAAAGCATAAATACGATTTAGAAGGGGAAATGGGCCATAAGTATGAATGTAGACAATTTACATTAAAAGATTAATTGGGAAATAAGTAAATTAGGATTAATTTACTTATAGAATTTGTCCTAAATGAGGAAATGTTAATTTAGACAAATTAAAGGTTTATCAACGACAACTCTTTTAATAACACGCCAGAAAGTTCTAGGGTGACAGAGAGGATAGTGTCTAGGCTTGGGTTTGGAAAATACAAGTTTCCTGCTCTCCCTGGTTATCCCTAACTGATCCGACGAACGGGATGGTTACTTTCAAAACTTGATTTGAAAATAAATTGAAACCCGTTGAACTTAGAAAACACGAATATGCCTAACCCGAGGTTAGACTGAGTTGCGATGTAAACCTGTCTGGAACCAACCGGTACATCCAGTATTCGCAACAATATCTGTCTAATGTGAGTGGTAGCGGCTTTAATTTATTTAGTTAAAGCTAGAACAAGAATGGTAGGGTTAAGTTATCTAAGACACTTAACCAGTTCAACATGATAACTAGACTGATAGGTGGGGTTAGGTTCAGACTGACACTTAACACAGTTAAGCTAGAATGGGAGGGTTAAGTCCATAGGAACACTTAACCAACTTAACACGGTTAAGTTAGAATGGGAGGGCTAAGTCCATAGAGACACTTAACCAAACTCAAGGTAGCAAAACGAGACTTATAGGGGTTAAGTAAAGTTAATACACTTAGCCAAATTAATATGTTAACTAGACTAGAGGTTGGGGTTAAGTAAAATCTAATACACTTAGCCAATTTTGATATGTTAGTTGGGCTAGACTGTAGGGTTAAGTAAACCTGAACATTTAACCATCAGGTTGTGATAAAGGAATGAGGTTAAGTCTAAAGCATGAAGGGATAATACTTAACCATTAATAACATGTTAGTTAAGACAGACGGGCAAGGTTAAGTTAAAAAGGAACACTTAACCAATACAGGGAGAATGGGTAAGGTTAAGTAATAAGAAATACTTAACCAATATAACTTGGTTTGTGGTGTGGTTAAGTCAACATGAATTACTGATAACACTTAACCAGTATAACAGGATGAATGAAGAGGGTTAAGTTGTCTTGAATTGACTAATGACACTTAACCAATCCAAATTGACGGGAAAGGGAACTAAATAGTAAACCTTAGTTAAGAAAACAACGATTCTGGAAACTAAGCGGTAAATCTTAGTTAAAACTAAGTAGTAATTCTTAGTATAACACGGGAAGGGGCGAACGTCCGTCTGAGTAGAAAGAAGGCTCCAACGAATTGGGTTACGAAGCCCGAGGCTTCGAGGGGACATGAGGGTACTCTTGGTATCCCTCTGTGAGGCTGCAGATGATCCGCCTGGGCCCACAGAGGTTAAGGTCTGCGTAGAAGAACCAGGGGTATGCCTTGGTTGCAATACATGGCAACCTAAAGACTAGGATGGACCGACGTGATTCGGCGAGCAAACGGTAGCCCTGTGATAGCGACTCGTCGTCTACCATCCATCTTGAGTCAATCGAGATACGTGAAACGGAAAGGCGGAGAACTCCAAAAGACCATATACTTGCTATCTAGTTATGGGTGAGGATGGCCATAGGATAGTGGGGCACCGGGGGCCGGCATATAGTTCTCATTTTTACAAGGTGTGCCTTTCATTAGTTGAGGGAGGGGTCAAGTAGGACCATAGCCACTGGAACAAAAATAGACCTTAGCATCTGCATCGGCAGATATCTGAAAGCTCCCGACCGAGTTCTGTATTCCTTGATTTGCCCTGACACAGGATTCGGACCGCACATTATGGGACATGTGCATCTAGACAAGCGATAACGATTCGCGATACATGCGTGGGGAAGTATAGGTACATATACCACTCTAGGTAGTGTGTCCTAGACTTGGGGGCATCGTTCGTCAGGTAGCATAATCCCTAGTTGGACTAGGTGGCATAAATCCTGAATCCGAGAAGCGTTCAGCAGATATGGTAGACTCTAGTTTAATCTAGAAAGCACTTGGTAGAAAACCCTAGATTTGATCTAGGTAATAAATAATAAGTGTATGCCTGAAGGCGATGAAAACTACAGGGATTGGGATCATGTTATCGTTACTAGTTGGGACACTAGATAGGCGGTGCAGAGATATAGAAACTAGTATAACAAGGAAATAGCGAAGCGGCGAAAGTATTAGAGCGTATCCAGTTTATCTTATCTTAACATATCTTGTGACTACCTTGTCTAATCTTGTTGACCCTATCGTCATGGTGTAATCTTGTATTCAGTTAATTCATGTCGTTTTGTTTTTCCATGTTCACATGCTAGAAGTTACTGAACTTACTCAGGCTTTATGTCTGACTCTGTTTTTCTTTCGTCTTCTTTTCTTCCGTCCCCCCCCCCCCCCCCAGGTAGTAAAGGAGGGAATAGTTTAGCTCTGGTTAAGTTGGACTGCCACTCTTTCCCAGCTTGAAGATTTGTCGAAGTTTGCTTGGATTCTCTTTTCAGATGCTATGGCTGGCTCTTGCTAAAATCGGGGAATACAAATGTTGTTTTTATGCTTCTTTATTTTGTAAGACAGATGATACTCTGATATTGTAAAGAAACCATTGTACAAACTATTTTATCAATAAAGCAAAGTTTTATTTTCCGCTGTTTAATTTCTGTCTGTCTTGTAATTTATCTGCATCTTTTACCCTAAATGCTCCACAGAACTTAGTGCATTCCCTTCGTGAGTGACACTAACGGACATGGGGTGTTACACGTGGTATCAGAGCTGAAGGTTACCAGATCAGATAAAGGATTTGAAAAATTATTTTCAAAACGGTTTTAAAAGAAGCATTTTCAAAAGAAAAGATCGGTTTTTAAAAGGCATATTCCCCAAAGCCATACGCACTATCTTCTCTTCCTCTGTTTGAATTCTTGTCTCATTCTTTCTTGGGTCTCTGGGGCTCCTGGCTTTCTGGGAGGTAACCTCATCGATGGGCAAAGTAGTGCCCGGCTTCCATCCAAAGCCGTAGTTGTTTCACCTACGGGCAGTTTGCTTTCAAAGCTTATAGGGTTTTCCGGACGATGGAGGCAGCTTTCGAGGGATTTGTCAACATGACTACACACAGAAGGGGATGAGGAGTCTGGCTAAGGAGCACAACCCTAGGATGAGGAATTCATGGATGTAGATTTAGCTCACGAAGGAGGAAGAAATTATAAAACCTAAGACAAGAGGAAGTATCTTTACTGGGGTATGATAGGGCATATAATTAAGAATGAGGAACAAGATTTTCGGAAGGACAAGTACATGCTTTCTCCACCAAGCGTACCTAGGAGAAAGGTAGTCCGGTTGGAAGAGTCTAGTTTTCTGTTCGTGCTATTTCCTTAGGTTCTAGCGATTCGCATTTGTTCATATCCACCTCCATAGTTGAGTCTCTGCACCATAGTACTTGTATAGTAGAAAGATCCCACTAGATTCTCAAATCCAATTGGTGGTTCGACCAGTTTATTTTTGGGTTAGTAGGGATTTGAGAATAGCTATCGAGTTTGTTTTTATCATCTCACGTAGATCGTCTAAATTCGGAGGAGATGTTCCTTGGGTGCTTGTCTGATATTGGTTTAGGCCTTTGGGGCTTGTACTTGAGGAATGTCAAGTTCGACTAGGATGGTTTGCGCGAGAGATGAATAGTTGTGGCAGGCACTCCAAAAAGCACGTAGTGACCTTTCGACCCTTATAGTTATGGCATGGTGGATAAGAGAGAGACCTCAAACCATCTTAGTACGTATACTTGGTACCGTGATTGACATCTGTTTATTTTGGAAATGGAGATCCAGAATTTCACAATCGTGAAGTTAAATTAGTTAAGATACAGTGGAGTAAAGCTCAAGAAGGCTAGATACTAGCATCATACCCTTTCCTTGAGGGTGCATCCTTGATTTCTTTGTTTTAGGAGCTTTACGCATAATTGTTTCTCTCTTTCCAAAGTATATCACCTAGGTCATATCTTCGATCCTTAGGTAGAAGCTAATGAATGTAAACATGTATTTGAAACATGTTATGGTTGGTGGTTGCAAGTGATTGCTAATGGTTGCTCGTGGATGCATATGCATATGTATTAGGCGGTAGATCAGTTCGGAAGCTTTCATATTGCATTTACAGATATGTATTTGTTTGAAAGTTGAGCCTGATATGTTATCATATGGATGTTGCATATGGATGAATGGATGTGCACGCATGTAGTATTTACATAACTAGGGATGCTTGCATACATGATTGGACGCATGGCGCTAACATGATTCGCATTAAGGAGGTCAACTGAATCAGTAGAACGCCTGATTTTGCATTAGATAAAGACATATACACACACTATGCATATAAACATGAAAGCATTAGAAATCTCTTAAGGACAGTGAATGCCTGTGATTGGATGGTTGAGTAGATGGGTGATTGGATGGTAGGACGCATTCTTCCTAACTTGAAGATTTCGAGGACGAAATCCTTTTAAGTGGGGGAGAATGTAACACCCCGTAATTCTATAACACTAAGATTCACAAATCAAGGCAGAATTATAATTTAAAATCAAAATCAAGGGAAACGGGCAGCGCCATTGTGTTCGTCTCGGAATTCTACATGAAAACGAGTCCGAGTTTGCGTAAATCGGAGTCCGTATGAGGGAGATATGGCCTCCGGAAGTTTCAGAGTTTAGTTTAAAATTCGAACAGACAGAAAACAAATTCAAATTACAAAAATCGGGCCGGATTGGCCAGGGCGGCAATTTTCCCGCCCAAGACACCTAGGTCGACTGGGTAGTCGACCTGGGCTACCCAGGTCGACTGGGTAGTCGACCTGGGGGTCGACCCCCCTGTTTTTCCAGCCTTCTGCACCCTGTTCGTTCTGATGTATCTGGACGCCATTCTGACCAGGTTCGTCCGCCTAACACTATATAAATAGCCCTAGTCTTCTTCTCTATTCACAATTCTTTTCTACCCTTATGCTGCAAAGATTCTTAGTGAACATGGCTTCTTCTCCTCCTCTTAATTAAATAATAAATAGAATAATATATATAAAATAAATCAAGTCAAGGAGGTGCTGCTCAAAGACTTTCAAAGAGGAGATTCAAGCTAGAATTCAAGTGAAGATTCGAACGACTGCAACGACTGTTTTTCTACGAATCATAGCAACGCCATCTTTCTGTTCTAATCTAATCTCTGTAAGTCAGTTATTTCTAGATTTGAACGTTTTTCTCTGTTCGTGACATGAAATTAAAGGAATAAAAGAATATGCCAAGTCTCTCTCTCTCTATTCGAATCAGTGTCTATACTCTTGAACCTAATTAAGAACTGTTATGATTCGAGGACAAATAAGACATGACTATGAACATTTGTGTAATGACCCGCATTGGCAGGGGTATTATGATTAATTTATTTAATTGTATAAATGGTAGGTTAGTGAATTACATGGTCGTTGAATAAAATAATAGTGAATATTTAATTAAAATAATAATTAAATAATATATTTAATTCTGAAATAATCAGAATTGGCTGAAATGACGATATGGTGTGAACTGGATCATCTGTGATATTTTATTCAGCTTAGAATTGAAGTAGAATAACGAATATATTATTTGAACGATAGTTTGAACGTATAGTTATAATATAATTAATATCGAGCTTGAAATGGCGCTGCAGTTCGTAAATTGGCGATTTGAACTTCAACTGAATGTACATGGTTCGTTTTAAGCCGGATTTCTGTGAAACAAGAAACGTGTGGAGCTGGTGGAGTATATCTTTCTAGTGGAAGAGAAAAATCGGGATTCCGTTGTGTAGATTTTGATTTACGTCCAAATCAAATTTCAGAAAAGTCGCTGTGGAATTCCTTTATAATTTGCGACACTTTAATCACGTTATAAATGGATTTTCGATATAAATTAAATATCGATTTATTCTGGAATTCTGGATAATCAAGTTATAAATTCTGATAGGATATTCTAGAGCCGTATGACATCGTATGTGAATATAGACGATAATATTTAATTTTAAATATTTAATTTAAATATATTTATATATTCAAATAGGCTATTTAGAGCGTTAAAAATAGCCACTTTTGCAAACGAAGTCGGAATTCGACGAAACCAGTTTTGTTGGATCCGCAATATCAAATAGTTGTTAGATTTCCAGTTTCGTGATTTTTAGAGTCACTGTGTGTCCGTACGGATTTTTAGAGTGAGAAACAGTCAGTATTTTGACAGTTAAAAATACGCTGTGTGAGCATACGGAGTCGGAATTCGACGAAACCAGTTTCGTTGGGACCGTAATGTCGAACTCTAGCTACATGTCCAGTTTGGTGATTTTTAGGTATCGTATGTAATCACTGGGATTTTTAGAAGGCAGATACAAGGAGAAAATCAATAAAATAAAATACAAAAATCAAATTGAAAATATCCCTCCCATTTTCTGAGGTTCCGCACAGACCACATGGCCTTCGATCTCCACCACAAACCTTACCTAACCCATTCAAGCCTATATAAGGCGTATAAACCATCACAGCAAGAAGTTTTCAAAGTAGAAAATCCAAAATAAAATCAAAGGGGTTTCTATAAATCCTAAAACCAATTCAGCCGATCTTCTCTTGATAGGAGCTTCGATTTCCAATGATCTTTGCAAGGTGCGATTCACGATTTTGGTATGGTGGGTTTCCAACGAGAATTAGGGTTGCGGGTTTCAGAAAATGGGGTAATCGATTTGGAAAACAAGAGGTGGATTTGGTTTCAGCGTTGGAATTGGAGTCGGGTAGCAATTCTTTTGTGGGATTCGGTTTAAAACAATGTCGATGACTGTAGTGGAGGCCGGTTCGACGCGAGCAGCAGGGTGATGCCGAGGTTGATGAAATTGGGATGGTTGGATGGAGGGTTTGACGAGGAGTTTGCTGATGGTTTTAGTTCGTCGAACGATGGAGGAATGGAGGTGTGATTCGAGGTGGAAGGGGCGCAAAAATGTTGGAGCGGTTACTGGAGAGGAAGTATCCCACGTTGGGGAAGAAGGGAAATGGATGGGGCGGGTTTTCAAGAGGGTTGTTGGGCCAACATTAACTTGGTGAGCCCAATTAAATAAGTAATGTAATTAATTTATATAATTGTTCGTTTAAACTTGAAATGTTCATATCTTATCCATATATTAACGAAATCCAGTGAAACAAGTTGCGTAGGGATCGTATGGACGGGAGCAACACAATGAGACTGACTGAGAGTGAATCCGAGCTCGTTACAATTTATGGTGAAATAAATTGTCCGACTGAGTTAAATAACGCAAACCGATTATTCAACGGTTAACGCGCCAATGTGAGTAAATCTCACTAACTCTGAACAGTTTATAATTTCATGTTGTGTTTTTAGAACTGTTAGAAATTGTTTGATTGACTGTGTGTTGACTGTTTGGTTGAACTGCTAGTCAGTTGTTGAATTTCTATATTGATTCTGTTTAACAGAATATATCATATGGAACTGAAAGTGATGTTATCTATATTGTTTAACATCTGTGATGCAGGGAAACAGGTTGGAGGAATCCGACTGGATTCCTCAACATTTATTTTACTGTTTTTCATATATTGTGATATATGATGTGATATATAATCTGTTGTCGATTATATGTGTATGGACGATACTGATCATCGTGATTTGATATGTTGAATACCATAACATACTGAATGTTGATAAAGGAATAATTTCAAAGTGTATTTTGAAATGAATTTTTTATATAAAATCGATGGATTTTATATAGAAAAGGAAAAGGATTTTTATAAAAGAAATATTTATAAAATCAAAGGATAAGTTAGAATAAAAGGAAATCATTTGTAAAGTGAAGAACCGTTACTAAAAGTAAATCTTTACAAATGAATAGTTTATTCGAAAAGAAGTTAATCGATGTTAGTTAATCGATTAGAGTTAAAGTAAAAGGAGCTAATCGATGTTAGTTAATCGATTAG
Source organism: Allium sativum (assembly GCA_030737875.1). Lineage (NCBI taxonomy): Eukaryota > Viridiplantae > Streptophyta > Magnoliopsida > Asparagales > Amaryllidaceae > Allium > Allium sativum. Next base: position 770,947,005 of record CM060924.1, on the reverse strand, counting down.
AGTTAAAGTAAAAGGAGCTAATCGATGTTAGTTAATCGATTAGAGTTAAAGTAAAAGAAGTTAATCGATGTTAGTTAATCGATTAGAGATAAAGTTAAAAGGAGCTAATCGAATATAGTTAATCGATTAGAGTTAAAGTAAAAGAAGTTAATCGATGTTAGTTAATCGATTAGAGATAAAGTTAAAAGAAGTTAATCGATGTTAGTTAATCGATTAGAGTTAAAGTAAAAGAAGTTAATCGATGTTAGTTAATCGATTAGAGATAAAGTTAAAAGGAGCTAATCGATGTTAGTTAATCGATTAGAGTTAAAGTAAAAGAAGTTAATCGATGTTAGTTAATCGATGTTAGTTTAATCGATTAGAGTTAAAGTAAAAAGGAGTTAATCGATGTTAGTTAATTGATTAGAGTAGAAGAAAGTGAGTTAATCGAATATAGTTATTCGAATAGAAAGTAAAGTGAGTTAATCGAATATAGTTATTCGAATAGAAAGTAAAATGAGTTAATCGAATATAGTTTATTCGAATAGAGAGTAAAAGGAGTTATCGAATATAGTTTATTCGAAAGGCGTTAAGTGAATAGAGTAAATCAAATAGAATAAATCGAATAGAGATTTATTCGAAGGAGGGTTAAGTAAGGAAGTTAGTAAAAGGAGTTATAAAGTGAACTTTGCCTATTTCAAAGTTAGAAATGTTGTTCAGTTAAGGTCTGAGAGGTAGTTCTACCCCAACTTGATTGGCTTCGTTTTTAACTAAGGAATAGTTAAGGTTTGGCAGCTAAAGGAAATGGTTTGAGTTGGCATCGCGATGGTTTGTTTAAACATCTGTCTAAGTCCAATGAAGAAGATTTGGAAATGTTTTCCAAATAAGAAACCAGAAATGTTTTCTAATAAAGAAAACAAGAAATGGAAATGTTTTCCATTGTTAATAACGTATATTTTCTAAATTTAGAAAATAAGAAATGTTGAATATAGGGAAACAGGAGATGAAAAATGAACTAAGGAGATGAATGTTGAATGATGTTTGATCGATATAATTTCCATTTGGAAATAATATCGTTGTTTGCACATCTGTTTTTATTCGATAGTTAAATCACAGACTATCGAAGTTTTTGACCATTTTAACGTTGTTAATATGGAGAGACCGGTTGGATTAATATCCAAAGAACCACTCTGTATTGGCACAAGCGTTGCGAATCATATATGCCAAAGGAAATTGAAGACGGAGTTATGCAAGGGCTATCCTGTTCACAGAATAGTGCCTTCGGTTCATCCTGTTCCTGGATGACTTGTATGGACGGATGTCTGACAGAGTATTCCCAGACGATCATGTACATTGATTTCTCCAACCGTACCAAGAGTGGAAGCGGAGAAGGAAACTTCTTTTAGCTAACACATAATGTATGGTTGAGGACGTCAATCGGTGATTTGATGGATTTGACGATGTGGCATTCGAAGTAAATCTGATGTGATGATGAAGCGTAACCTCAAGCCTCATCAAATCCGGTAAATGACAGAAATCGGGCAGGCAGCATGGCTAAGTCGGTCGCACCGAAGTAGGGTGTATAATCACCTGATCTAGAGTTTCATTTACTTCTAAAAATCTATTGTTGATGTTGTCCCATTCGGGAAACGGTTGCTGATCCCAACCGTTGGTGATATACATTCGATACGCTCAAGCGAAATGAGTGGTCGGTCATGTGTGGCCGGGTTGCAAGATGTTCTTGTTGAACCCAGTGTATTCCTCTCTAGAGGTACACGGGCGAAAGGTGGTTCCATACCTTGTCATAGTTGGAAATCCATTACCCAATACGTGCTTGCGGTTTTGAGTTGTATACTATATATGTAGAACGTGAGATGAAAGCGTTTCTGCTAGATGATTATTATATTGTGTTGATAGACATTATTATAATATCAAAAGGTTTTTGATATAAAGATAATTTGGATTCTCATAAGGGAAAAACCCGTTCTGTTATGCGGCGTGGTCTTATGAGATATCGTTTACTTGTTCGAACTGTTTTTAAACTGTTTTACTCATACCAGTCCCATGACTGACCCAGAGTTTACTTTGTTGTTTTCCCTAAACTCCTGGGTGCCTAAATTTGTATGGGCAGTCAAGTAGTCGGGATTTTACAGATATAGTTGAAGAGCTGGAGCAGGAGGCTTCAGGATCATATAGCTATAGTTATTTCCGCTGTGTTGTAAGTGCTGTACTTTGATAATGATGTATATTCAAATACCGATGTATATTTCAAAGTTATGTTACATATATTATATGTTATTCGTTCCGCTGTGAGATTCGTGTTACTCTGATGTTGTGTTCTTCTTCTTCTATTCTAAGTTTCTATCTTATCTTTCCTCACCCTCTAATTTCTTTCACTAATTACCAGGATTTTTCGATGTTTTGGTTATCGACATCGTGCTTATGTCGATAACCAAAGTAGCTTGAAATCCGGGTCATTACAGTTGGTATCAGAGCTTAAGTTAAGTGAATTACCTTGGCTCTGTGGCGTGACTCGGTAGAGATAGGGTTAGTAATACCCTAGATTGAGTTTGAGTGTATATATATGAGTGAACGTATTTGTTATTGATATAAAAAAATTGTTTTATATTGTGGAGATTCATTGGTTGAGTTGTTTATGAGTTCTGGTCGATCAGTTTGATCCACTGTATCGGTATGAGTTACTAAACACTCGAATATGATGGGTCAGCACGATATGCTTTGAAAAGATGGTAAATTAAAATAAGTTTACCCAAGGTATATCTTGACATAGAGAAGATATATATATCAAAATTTTAATATAGTGTATATATTGGTTGTTATTATAATCGAGTAAGATTATAAATTAAATGGTTATGTAAATAACCAATCAGAATTCATATAAGCGAAATGCGTGAAATCAGATGAGTTAAATCTGAAATGTATACCAGAAATTGAATTAAAATTTCTGGAGAAATTGGATAAGTGTTTGTAAATGAATTTGGATTAAAAATAAGGAAAATTTAAGATCCTGGGAGATTTTAAATTGTTTTACAAGCAGTGTGAATTATATTTTGAAATGAACTTCAAAGTGGAAATGTGTAGAAATGGTTTTATAGTATTGAACTCACTTCGATCGCTGGAAATTAGATTCTGATGATGACAGCTGCATCATCAGTATTCATTTTCGAGTTGTAAGTGACGGATTACTACCAGAGATACTGTTTTGAAATTGTTTTGGGAAAGACAAGTGTGTTGAATTTCAAAATGGGATTTAAAATATAGAATTTGAATTTTTAAATAGATTTGAAATATTAACTTGTTTAAAAGAAATAAAAATGAGAAGTTCCTTTATAAACGAAGTTTATAAATAGTTCTTTTATAAACGAAGTTTACAAATGAAGTGAAAAGAATTATCATTGGATGATTCAGAAATAAAATACAAGTGTGAAATTGAAAGGGAAATCTATCTTCCAAAGGTAGAAATATCGATTTCAAAAGGAATTGAAATCAAGACTTATTTAAAGAAATTTGAATAAAGGAAGTTCAAACATAGAATTTAAACAGGAAAATTCAAAAGGGATTTGAATAAAGAAAATTCAAAGGGGATTTGAATAAAGAGAATTCAAGTAGAAGTTGAATATAGAAATTCAAGGGAGTTTGAATATATGAAACTCAATGGAAGTGATATAGAATTTGAATATAGAAATTCAAATGGCGTTTGGATATAGAAAAAATAAGAGATTTCAAATATAGGATTTGAATATCGAAAGTGAAATGAAATTTGAATCTAGGGGATTCAAATAAAATTGAAATGGAATTCAATTAGTTGATAAACAAGTTAAACCTATATTTGAACATGTATATTCAAATAAAAAGGTGAAATGGGCAAACCAGTAATTTGAAAATCACTTAACGAACTAAGTTAAAATGATTGGATTAAGTTGAAATGAATTAGAAATGTATAAATATACATGAGATAGGTATGGATAAGGTATGAAGGTATATAAATAGAATGCTCAACGGAAAGGTATGTATTTAATTCATATATGAGATTTTGTGCGTCGTATCGGCTAGCCGCTTGGATTTTTCTTTTTCTTTTGGATTGGTGAGGGCCATGGGAGGCTATTTGAAATATCCCGAAGCTCCTGGTACAAAGGAGGTTATGGCAAATTTTTCTGGGAATTTAAGGAGTTAGAATATTTTTAAGATAATTTGATAGTTAGAAATCAACGTATCGAAATATATATAAGTCGATAAGGAAACGAACTTAGAAATAGAATAGTATAATAAAAAAGGAAGACTAAGAATAAAATCTAGTAAGAATAGAAAGAGGAAGCGTATACATGTTTAAAAGTGAATAAGTAGTTGTATGGTATTGATTTTTCGAGTAAGTAGTCATATCTGTTTTGACGTTATAAATGTTATTCAGTCAAGGTCTGAGAGGTAGTTATACCCCAACTTGATTGATTTCATTATTAACAAATAAATAGTAAGATTTCAGGCTCGAAGATCAATGTTGAATAAGAGTTAGTTGAATATAGTATTTGGGTTGTCATAACAGTGTTTTACACAACATCCATTTTAACCCAAATAAGTGTAAGCTTGGAAATATAATAAAGAATATTTCCTAAGTATAGAAATAAACGAGATCGGAAAAGAGATAAGTAATTGGAATATTTTCCAATTATAAATAGCATATATTTTCTAAAGTTTAGAAAATAAAGGAAGGCGATATTCAGAAATGTTTTCCAAATAACATAAAAGGCCAATATGGTTATTGAAAATATTTGGTTAACAAGTATTGATAAAGAAATAGAGAAGTGATTTAACTAATGGAATATTGATTATGGGCTCAGTTGAATTTCAAATAAAGGAAAATTTGATTTTTGAAAAAGTAAACTGTAAAAAAACTCCCAGGGAAAGACTGTTTAAATTAAAAACAAATTTAACAGAAATTTGTGAAAGCAAAATTGAATTAAAGCAAAGTCAGTTAAGTGGTAACTGAAGTTGAATTGAAATCGAATAAGATTGGATTTGTGAAATTAAAATCCGAAATGGTATTGGATTGAGGAGTTAAGGAATTAAAAATCAAGAATATTACTTGAGTTGAAATGGGATTTGGCTTGGATATAAGCGAATGGTTGTATGGGAGATAAAAATTGATTTGGAATTTGATTGGGATGACCCTTGTATCCGCTGAAGTGATAATAGGTGGAAATGAGATAATGATATGCCGACAAAAGGTACAAGTTTATATTTCTATTGGATATAAGATTTATGAGCCGAATTGGCAAGCCGCTTGGCTGTTTGATTTTCTTTTGGGATGGAGATGGCCCAGAGAGGCGTGTTGGAGTTTGACAGGTACAAAGGAGGTGCTGGCGAAATTTTTCGAAGAGTTAAGGCGTTAGAAAATTTTCAGGATTTTTGGAAATTTTCGTTGATAAGAATTAATTAATAATTTAATTGAAATTAAATTGGTTCAGTTGAAACTTAAGTTAAGAAGTGAACAAATATGTTCTAACCAGTCGATAGGGTCGTTCTCTACCTTTTAGCAATTTCGAGGACGAAATTATTTTAAGTGGGGAAGATTGTAATGACCCGCATTGGCAGGGGTATTATGATTAATTTATTTAATTGTATAAATGGTAGGTTAGTGAATTACATGGTCGTTGAATAAAATAATAGTGAATATTTAATTAAAATAATAATTAAATAATATATTTAATTCTGAAATAATCAGAATTGGCTGAAATGACGATATGGTGTGAACTGGATCATCTGTGATATTTTATTCAGCTTAGAATTGAAGTAGAATAACGAATATATTATTTGAACGATTGTTTGAACGTATAATTATAATATAATTAATATCGAGCTTGAAATGGCGCTGCAGTTCGTAAATTGGCGATTTGAACTTCAACTGAATGTACATGGTTCGTTTTAAGCCGGATTTCTGTGAAACAAGAAACGTGTGGAGCTGGTGGAGTATATCTTTCTAGTGGAAGAGAAAAATCGGGATTCCGTTGTGTAGATTTTGATTTACGTCCAAATCAAATTTCAGAAAAGTCGCTGTGGAATTCCTTTATAATTTGCGACACTTTAATCACGTTATAAATGGATTTTCGATATAAATTAAATATCGATTTATTCTGGAATTCTGGATAATCAAGTTATAAATTTTGATAGGATATTCTAGAGCCGTATGACATCATATGTGGATATAGACGATAATATTTAATTTTAAATATTTAATTTTAAATATTTAATTTCATTATATTTAAATATATTTATATATTCAAATAGGCTATTTAGAGCGTTAAAAATAGCCACTTTTGCAAACGAAGTCGGAATTCGACGAAACCAGTTTTGTTGGATCCGCAATATCAAATAGTTGTTAGATTTCCAGTTTCGTGATTTTTAGAGTCACTGTGTGACCGTACGGATTTTTAGAGTGAGAAACAGTCGGTATTTTGACAGTTAAAAATACGTTGTGTGAGCATACGGAGTCGGAATTCGACGAAACCATTTTCGTTGGGACCGTAATGTCGAACTCTAGCTACATGTCCAGTTTGGTGATTTTTAGGTATCGTATGTAATCACTGGGATTTTTAGAAGGCAGATACAAGGAGAAAATCGATAAAATAAAATACAAAAATCAAATTGAAAATATCCCTCCCATTTTCTGAGGTTCCGCACAGACCACATGGCCTTCGATCTCCACCACAAACCTTACCTATTCAAGCCTATATAAGGCGTATAAACCATCACAGCAAGAAGTTTTCAAAGTAGAAAAACCAAAATAAAATCAAAGGGGTTTCTATAAATCCTAAAACCAATTCAGCCGATCTTCTCTTGATAGGAGCTTTGATTTCCAATGATCTGTGCAAGGTGCGATTCACGATTTTGGTATGGTGGGTTTCCAACGAGAATTAGGGTTGCGGGTTTCAGAAAATGGGGTAATCGATTTGGAAAACAAGAGGTGGATTTGGTTTCAGCGTTGGAATTGGAGTCGGGTAGCAATTCTTTTGTGGGATTCGGTTCAAAACAATGTCGATGACTGTAGTGGAGGCCGGTTCGACGCGAGCAGCAGGGTGATGCCGAGGTTGATGAAATTGGGATGGTTGGATGGAGGGTTTGACGAGGAGTTTGCTGATGGTTTTAGTTCGTCGAACGATGGAGGAATGGAGGTGTGGTTCGAGGTGGAAGGGGCGCAAAAATGTTGGAGCGGTTACTGGAGAGGAAGTATCCCACGTTGGGGAAGAAGGGAAATGGATGGGGCGGGTTTTCAAGAGGGTTGTTGGGCCAACATTAACTTGGTGAGCCCAATTAAATAAGTAATGTAATTAATTTATATAATTGTTCGTTTAAACTTGAAATGTTCATATCTTATCCATATATTAACGAAATCCAGCGAAACAAGTTGCGTAGGGATCGTATGGACGGGAGCAACACAATGAGACTGACTGAGAGTGAATCCGAGCTCGTTACAATTTATGGCGAAATAAATTGTCCGACTGAGTTAAATAACGCAAACCGATTATTCAACGGTTAACGCGCCAATGTGAGTAAATCTCACTAACTCTGAATAGTTTATAATTTCATGTTGTGTTTTTAGAACTGTTAGAAATTGTTTGATTGACTGTGTGTTGACTGTTTGATTGAACTGCTAGTCAGTTGTTGAATTTCTATATTGATTCTGTTTAACAAAATATATCATATGGAACTGAAAGTGATGTTATCTATATTGTTTAACATCTGTGATGCAGGGAAACAGGTTGGAGGAATCCGACTGGATTCCTCAACATTTATTTTACTGTTTTTCATATATTGTGATATATGATGTGATATATAATCTGTTGTCGATTATATATGTATGGACGATACTAATCATCGTGATTTGATATGTTGAATACCATAACATACCGAATGTTGATAAAGGAATAATTTCAAAGTGTATTTTGAAATGAATTTTTTATATAAAATCGATGGATTTTATATAGAAAAGGAAAAGGATTTTTATAGAAGAAATATTTATAAAATCAAAGGATAAGTTAGAATAAAAGGAAATCATTTGTAAAGTGAAGAACCGTTACTAAAAGTAAATCTTTACAAATGAATAGTTTATTCGAAAAGAAGTTAATCGATGTTAGTTAATCGATTAGAGTTAAAGTAAAAGGAGCTAATCGATGTTAGTTAATCGATTAGAGTTAAAGTAAAAGGAGCTAATCGATGTTAGTTAATCGATTAGAGTTAAAGTAAAAGAAGTTAATCGATGTTAGTTAATCGATTAGAGATAAAGTTAAAAGGAGCTAATCGAATATAGTTAATCGATTAGAGTTAAAGTAAAAGAAGTTAATCGATGTTAGTTAATCGATTAGAGATAAAGTTAAAAGAAGTTAATCGATGTTAGTTAATCGATTAGAGTTAAAGTAAAAGAAGTTAATCGATGTTAGTTAATCGACTAGAGATAAAGTTAAAAGGAGCTAATCGATGTTAGTTAATCGATTAGAGTTAAAGTAAAAGAAGTTAATCGATGTTAGTTAATCGATGTTAGTTTAATCGATTAGAGTTAAAGTAAAAAGGAGTTAATCGATGTTAGTTAATCGATTAGAGTAGAAGAAAGTGAGTTAATCGAATATAGTTATTCGAATAGAAAGTAAAGTGAGTTAATCGAATATAATTATTCGAATAGAAAGTAAAATGAGTTAAGCGAATATAGTTTATTCGAATAGAGAGTAAAAGGAGTTATCGAATATAGTTTATTCGAAAGGGGTTAAGTGAATAGAGTAAATCAAATAGAATAAATCGAATAGAGATTTATTCGAAGGAGGGTTAAGTAAGGAAGTTAGTAAAAGGAGTTATAAAGTGAACTTTGCCTATTTCAAAGTTAGAAATGTTGTTCAGTTAAGGTCTGAGAGGTAGTTCTACCCCAACTTGATTGGCTTCGTTTTTAACTAAGGAATAGTTAAGGTTTGGCAGCTAAAGGAAATGGTTTGAGTTGGCATCGCGATGGTTTGTTTAAACATCTGTCTAAGTCCAATGAAGAAGATTTGGAAATGTTTTCCAAATAAGAAACCAGAAATGTTTTCTAATAAAGAAAACAAGAAATGGAAATGTTTTCCATTGTTAATAACGTATATTTTCTAAATTTAGAAAATAAGAAATGTTGAATATAGGGAAACAGGAGATGAAAAATGAACTAAGGAGATGAATGTTGAATGATGTTTGATCGATATAATTTCCATTTGGAAATAATATCGTTGTTTGCACATCTGTTTTTATTCGATAGTTAAATCACAGACTATCGAAGTTTTTGACCATTTTAACGTTGTTAATATGGAGAGACCGGTTGGATTATTATCCAAAGAACCACTCTGTATTGGCACAAGCGTTGCGAATCATATATGCCAAAGGAAATTGAAGACAGAGTTATGCAAGGGCTATCCTGTTCACAGAATAGTGCCTTCGGTTCATCCTGTTCCTGGATGACTTGTATGGACGGATGTCTGACAAAGTATTCCCAAACGATCATGTACATTGATTTCTCCAACCGTACCAAGAGTGGAAGCGGAGAAGGAAACTTCTTTTAGCAACACATAATGTATGGTTGAGGACGTCAATCGACGATTTGATGGATTTGACGATGTGGCATTCGAAGTAAATCTGATGTGATGATAAAGCGTAACCTCAAGCCTAATCAAATCCGGTAAATGACAGAAATCGGGCAGGCAGCATGGCTAAGTCGGTCGCACCGAAGTAGGGTGTATAATCACCTGATCTAGAGTTTCATTTACTTCTAAAAATCTATTGTTGATGCTGTCCCATTCGGGAAACGGTTGCTGATCCCAACCGTTGGTGATATACATTCGATACGCTCAAGCGAAATGAGTGGTCGGTCATGTGTGGCCGGGTTGCAAGATGTTCTTGTTGAACCCAGTGTATTCCTCTCTAGAGGTACACGGGCGAAAGGTGGTTCCATACCTTGTCATAGTTGGAAATCCATTACCCAATACGTGCTTGCGGTTTTGAGTTGTATACTATATATGTAGAACGTGAGATGAAAGCGTTTCTGCTAGATGATTATTATATTGTGTTGATAGACATTATTATAATATCAAAAGGTTTTTGATATAAAGATAATTTGGATTCTCATAAGGGAAAAACCCGTTCCGTTATGCGGCGTGGTCTTATGAGATATCGTTTACTTGCACCACAACACCCTTTCCCTTCTCCTCTGCAGTAGGAGCTCTTGAAGAAGATGGCACGGCTTCCAAAGCATATGCCTTCACAATCTGCTTGCCCTTAGCTGATTCTGGACAATCCTTCTTCTCATGCCCAGGCTTTCCACACTTGAAGCACTTCTTCTCAGCTTTGGGATTCTTGCACTCATTTGAATAATGACCCTTCTGTTGGCAGTTAAAGCAAAGCACCTCACTCTTGGGTTTCTTTTGGCCACCCTTTCCTTTCTGTTGTTGCTGCTTCCTCTTTTTATTATTACCACCCTGCTGTGGTTTCTGAACCTCCTTGGTTGCAGTAACAACATTTGCTTCCTTGGGAAACAAGCTCTCATGACGAATAGCCTTTTCCACAATCTTTTCAAATGAATCATCAAGGTGGTCCACAAGCGGCTTTCCAATATGAGCATCCAAACCCAAGACAAACTTCTCGTTCTTCTGATAGGGTGTATCAATGTATGAACGAGCATATCTAGACAAAGCCTCAAAGTCATAAATGTAGTCAAGAACTGATCTGCCATTCTGCTTCAACTCTACGAACTTCTTGAAGAGAACGGACTTTTGAGCAGTGGAGATAAATTTTGCTTCAAACTTAGCTTGGAATTGCTCCCATGAAATCTCCTCTTCCGGAGTCTCGAGTATGACAGAATTCCACCATTCCATGGCCCTGCTCTGAAGCTGCCTTGATGCAAGCTTTCTCCTCATTGCATCTTCAATATCCAAGTCTCCAAAGATTCGAACACATGAATCCATCCACCTCTGAACCTCTTCAGCTGGCTCAGTTCCCTTGAATGGTTTCCCTCCTAGAGATGTAAAGTCCTTGCACATCTTTGCAAAATCTACCCTAGGAACTCGCACACCTACATCTACCGTAGCCGCCACTGGAGCGGGTACCCTTCGCATAATTGCTTCTGCCATGGCTTCAAACATGGCCGGGTAATCTGGTTCACCACCATTTCCCCCTCCAGTATTAGCTCCCCTAGCAGCGTGTCTTGATGGTCGTCTACTCATTCTAAATCTGCAATTTAGAATAATTAGCAACTTCCAAGAAAACTGCTAAAGAGATACAACCGCTACTACTATATATACTAATATATATAGTAAACATCCAACTGAAATCTACGAATACGTCTCTCATACGTAATTACGTCTTCGAACTTTGGCCAAAATCGTTGACCAGAGCTCTGATACCAAATGTGACGACCACCCATAACCCCCGCACTAAACAAGAGGAATAATGCGCTGAAAGGCGTGCCAGGCTGCTATGGATGATCATCATAGTAAGTGAACACATCGAAACCTGTCGTAGAACTCACAGCGCAAGGATAAAATATAATAGAACATATACAACAGGTGATAGTAATGAGGTATCATATAGCAAACTTTTGAAACTCTTTCAACATCCAGAAAGATTATCCAACTGATATCCAAGTTTGTACATAAAGCCTCACTACAGCTCTCAAGCAACTCAAACAGCGGAAACAGAAATACTAGATAGAATAAAACTGGTACGCTAGCCTCCTGCTCGTCATCACTCAGCTTCCTCGTATCACTAAGCTCCATTACCTGTAACCTGCTACTTAGTCTGCCCATCCACAACCGGATGAACAACCCAAGGTAATAAGAGGAGACATAAAACCTTGAGTCAGACAATAGTCTTAGTGAGCGATAATACAGCTAACAAACTTCAACAAGAAAGCATATGAGAATGGGTAAATGAACAACTTATCTACCCACATCACCAGAGAAGAACTCAACCTTATCTTCCCCACATCGGACAGTGATAGCCTTTACCAAGCATTTCAACCATTAATCCATAGAAACCAGAACAACCATTTATCCATGGAAAACAGAAACAACCAGCAATAGCAATCATGGCATCGAGATTATATATATCTCATGTAAATCATCCTAGTCGAATTCAACATCCCTCGAATACAAGCCCCAGAGGCCGAAACCAATATCAGACAAGCACTCAAGGAACATCTACTTCGATGTTGGATAACCCACGTGAGATGGCACAAGCAAAACATCCAGCATTCATGACAGACTCTGGCTATCACCGCCAATCCTGCTTCGAAATCATCACTATCGTATGACGACCAACCTTGCCATATGTCAAGGGCTAATGGTAACCCCAGTTCTAGCATGAACTCCATATGCCCAACCTTGGCAGTGTCCAACCTTGACACTAGGCCTTTCCCCAACCAGAAAGACCCAGGGTACTCGACCAACAACCGGTCTTTTGGGCCTTTCAACGATACCCATCGTACCCCTCTTTGAGCCTGCTAGAACTTACGACAACGATGACTTCTCGGCCTTCGCATCTCTAATCGTCCAACCTTGACGATGTTTCATAGCTCAAGCAACCTTCTCGAGCAGCCATTATCCACCAACTCACGACCTTTGAGTTGTCTCCGCATTCGTTGTTCCACCTTGATCAACGAACACATTCATCACTTCGAGTCTTCCTACTTGAATCACCTCGAAGTCACGCCATCACCGAACCAAAACCGACCAGAACCTTGCTCCAGAACCTTGCTCCAGAATGACCAGCCAAAAACACAGCCTTGCTCCAGAACGACCCGCCAAAAACCGACCAGCCTTGCTCCAGAACGACTCGCCTCCATGCAGCTTTGGATCGACTCGACCTCCTTGGGACCGACCAGCTTTGGATCGACCCCGTCAAGACCGACCAGATTTTGCTCCACCTGACCGACCAACTCCTTCAGAGCGACCAGGATTTGCTTCCAGTAAAACCAACCAGAATGCTACCATCTGAAACCGACCAGAATGCCACCATCTGAAACCGACCAGAATGCCACCATCTGAAACCGACCAGAAACACCTCTGCTCCTTCTGGACCGACCAGCTTAAACCGACCAGCTCCCTGACTTGCTTCCCAAGCCATACTATGACCGACTACCTCATTCCAGACCGACCCGACCAACTCCAGGACGACCAGAAACCTGCACATCTCCAATTCGACTCCGATTTCGACCAAAACTTCGCCAAACGACGAATCCGACGAAACCAGCTTATCCGATTCATCCAAACGCAATCACAAACAGGTTATGCAACCAACAATATCCTCAATCTAACAATTTCCATCAAAACACATAAATTTCCCAAAACATGATAAGTGAATCATATGAACATAAAAACGGATCTAACTCGCATAATCTTGAGAAAAATCATAAAATTAACCATTTAAATTATCTAGATCAGATCCTAAGGTGATTCATATATAAAATGGACTTAGCATGGTGTGGATCTAAGGAAAATAACATGGAAATGATGAAATTAACATCCTAAAACCCATATGCTCGCATGAATCCGAATGAGAGATGTAAATCACTCACCAATTATCCAAATCTAAGCAAAAGCAATGAAAACGCAATCCGGACAGCGAACACTTTGAATCAAACTCTTCAATTCGATGAATTCGCCCTTGAGACGATGTAGATCTAGCCTCTTATGGTGTAGATCTTCGATTTCCCTCCTTGGATTTTGGAATTTTAATGGTGGAAAGATGTTAGAGGTAGAAGGAGATCAAAGCCTCCCCATAAGAGAATGGAAAATGCCAACCTTTCTCCATACCCCTTACCCCCTATTTATAGTCTTCACCCACCCTCTAATGGGCCTTCTCCAAATCAGCCCATTAGCTTTCCAAAACCTGAACAACCAACTGAAAAACCTTAAAACAGCGATTTCTCTCAAACCGCTGAACCAAATCCTTAATGTAACCACTCTACGGAAAGAGAATCATCAATTCCTTTCCAATGGCACAGGTCTCACCCTCTGATTCGACCTGAGTCAAAAGTTATACCCTGTACAAGACTGACAGAGGCAAAATGGTCACAAACAAAATCGGTAAAATTTATGGACATGTCTCACATCTCCATAAGCAACATACTAAAAGATGAGAATGATCCAACCCTCAGGGAATAAAATAAAATTATTTTATGATCTTCCGATACATAAAATGCGGGCTGTTACAGTGACTGTGACTATGAGGATTATTTCCTTGACTAAGCCTATGCCTTCGATTAGGAAATATAAACCATTTCCTATGACATAACAAGGACATCTGTGATTAGACACCTGTGATTCATGACTAGGAAAGTGTTGCTTAAGTTTTGTGACTATGAAATTGTGTATAAACCCGATCATCTATTCTGTCTATTCTTGGTTATCTTTGGTTTTAGACCTTGGGAATTTACCTCTTGAACCTACGCCTTTATTCTGTCTATTCTTGGTTTTAGACCTTGGGAATTTACCTATTAAGTTAGGTCTACCCATGTTCTTGAACCGACGTCGTCACTCAACCCTTTTTATGCCAGTTAGTATGTCTATCTTTGGTTCGTTCCCTATTTTCTACGAACCTAGCTTTATTTATAATCTAGAATGAATCACGATTATACGAACGGTGGGAATGCGATTTGGGCAAAATATGAAATTTACTAAAAACGTTGTTTAACTTGAAAATTGGCATAAATTGGGAACATGTATTATAGCATGTTCATAAAAATGCAAATTGGATAAGTTTGACATGAATTATAAGGTGTGTAATTTGAATCTAGTATTGACGTGTAAATCTAGCATTTACATGAATCGTGAACTAGAGTAATAAATCTAGAATTAGAATGTTGAATCGGAATTGGATTAACTAATTTGGCACGGTGAGTATATCGGCATAAATTTGAAATGGGCCATAATTGGGACTAATTGGCAGGTTTAGCAAAATCATGGTTAGTGACACTTAATTTGGTATAGTTTACATACCAAAAAAGCATAAATACGATTTAGAAGGGGAAATGGGCCATAAGTATGAATGTAGACAATTTACATTAAAAGAGTAATTGGGAAATAAGTAAATTAGGATTAATTTACTTATAGAATTTGTCCTAAATGAGGAAGTGTTAATTTAGACAAATTAAAGGTTTATCAACGACAACTCTTTTAATAACACGCCAGAAAGTTCTAGGGTGACAGAGAGGATATTGTCTAGGCTTGGGTTTGGAAAATACAAGTTTCCTGCTCTCCCTGGCTATCCCTAACTGATCCGACGAACGGGATGGTTACTTTCAAAACTTGATTTGAAAATAAATTGAAACCCGTTGAACTTAGAAAACACGAATATGCCTAACCCGAGGTTAGACTGAGTTGCGATGTAAACCTGCCCGGAACCAACCGGCACATCCAGTATTCGCAACAATATCTGTCTAATGTGAGTGGTAGCGGCTTTAATTTATTTAGTTAAAGCTAGAACAAGAATGGTAGGGTTAAGTTAACTAAGACACTTAACCAGTTCAACATGATAACTAGACTGATAGGTGGGGTTAGGTTCAGACTGACACTTAACACAGTTAAGCTAGAATGGGAGAGTTAAGTCCATAGGAACACTTAACCAACTTAACACAGTTAAGCTAGAATGGGAGGGCTAAGTCCATAGAGACACTTAACCAAACTCAAGGTAGCAAAACGAGACTTATAAGGGTTAAGTAAAGTTAATACACTTAGCCAAATTAATATGTTAACTAAACTAGAGGTTGGGGTTAAGTAAAATCTAATACACTTAGCCAATTTTGATATGTTAGCTGGGGTAGACTGTAGGGTTAAGTAAACCTGAACACTTAACCATCAGGTTGTGATAAAGGAATGAGGTTAAGTCTAAAGCATGAAGGGATAATACTTAACCATTAATAACATGTTAGTTAAGACAGACGGGCAAGGTTAAGTTAAAAAGGAACACTTAACCAATACAGGGAGAATGGGTAGGGTTAAGTAATAAGAAATACTTAACCAATATAACTTAGTTTGTGGTGGGGTTAAGTCAACATGAATTACTGATAACACTTAACCGGTATAACAGGATGAATGAAGAGGGTTAAGTTGGCTTGAATTGACTAATGACACTTAACCAATCCAAATTGACGGGAAAGGGAACTAAGTAGTAAACCTTAGTTAAGAAAACAACGATTCTGGAAACTAAGTGGTAAATCTTAGTTAGTAAAACTAAGTAGTAATTCTTAGTATAACACGGGAAGGAGCGAACGTCCGTCTGAGTAGAAAGAAGGCTCCAACGAATTGGGTTACGAAGCCCGAGGCTTCGAGGGGACGTGAGGGTACTCTTGGTATCCCTCTGTGAGGCTGCAGATGATCCGCTTGGGCCCATAGAGGTTAAGGTCTGCGTAGAAGAACCAGGGGTATGCCTTGGTTGCAATACATGGCAACCTAAAGACTAGGATGGACCGACGTGATTCGGCGAGCAAACGATAGCCCTGTGATAGCGACTCGTCGTCTACCATCCATCTTGAGTCAATCGAGATACGTGAAACGGAAAGGCGGAGAACTCCAAAAGACCATATACTTGCTATCTAGTTATGGGTGAGGATGGCCATAGGATAGTGGGGCACCGGGGACCGGCGTATAGTTCTCATTTTACAAGGTGTGCCTTTCATTAGTTGAGGGAGGGGTCAAGTGGGACCATAGCCACTGGAACAAAAACAGACCTTAGCATCTGCATCGGCAGATATCTGAAAGCTCCCGACCGAGTTCTGTATTCCTTGATTTGCCCTGACACAGGACTCGGACCGCACATTATGGGACATGTGCATCTAGACAAGCGATAACGATTCGTGATACATGCGTGGGGAAGTATAGGAACATATACCACTCTAGATAGTGTGTCCTAGACTTGGGGGCATCGTTCGTCAGGTAGCATAATCCCTAGTTGGACTAGGTGACATAAATTCTGAATCCGAGAAGCGTTCAGCAGATATGGTAGACTCTAGTTGAATCTAGAAAGCACTTGGTAGAAAACCCTAGATTTGATCTAGGTAATAAATAATAAGTGTATGCCTGAAGGCGATGAAAACTACAGGGATTGGGATCACGTTATCGTTACTAGTTGGGACACTAGATAGGCGGTGCAGAGATATAGAAACTAGTATAACAAGGAAATAGCGAAGCGGCGAAAGTATTAGAGCGTATCCAGTTTATCTTATCTTAGCATATCTTGTGACTACCTTGTCTAATCTTGTTGACCCTATCGTCATGGTGTAATCTTGTATTCAGTTAATTCATGTCGTTTTGTTTTTCCATGTTCACATGCTAGAAGTTACTGAACTTACTCAGGCTTTATGTCTGACTCTGTTTTCCTTTCGTCTTCTTTTCTTCCGCCCCCCAGGTAGTAAAGGAGGGAATAGTTTAGCTCAGGCTAAGTTGGACTGCCACTCTTTCCCAACTTGAAGATTTGTCGAAGTTTGCTTGGATTCTCTTTTCAAATGCTATGGCTGGTTCTTGCTAAAATCGGAGAATACAAATGTTGTTTTTATGCTTCTTTATTTTGTAAGACAGATGATACTCTGATATTGTAAAGAAACCATTGTACAAACTATTTTATCAATAAAGCAAAGTTTTATTTTCCGCTGTTTAATTTCTGTCTGTCTTGTAATTTTTCTGCATCTCTTACCCTAAATGCTCCACAGAACTTAGTGCATTCCCTTCGTGAGTGACACTAACGGACGTGGGGTGTTACATAGTTGATTCCTTACTTGGAAGAAATGTTTGATCCTCATCATTTGCATCATCCATACTTTCTGTCACATTTAACTCATCCACCATTGACTACAAATTTATTAATATATATATATATATATATATATATATATATATATATATAATGTTCAATTCATGAAATCATACTATCATACTTACATTTGCATATCTATAACAATATCATCAATTTTGAGATGTCCATCCATGTTTTCGAACCCAAATTCATTATTCATATCCTACAACAAATTATTAAAACGACATTAATTTCAGAAAATTTTCAAATAAAAAATATAATGCAAAATGAAAAAACAAACCTTATTTTTGGATTCATTGCCATGATTTTTGTTTCCGACGTGCTCGTCCATCTTTTTCTTCATCGAATTCTATGCTAATAGAAGAATGAGTGGATGCAAATAAAATAGTACCGGGCAAAGATTGAAACCATGAAGAACAGAAGATGATTAGCACAGATCGAAAGCTAGGAGTTGAATATATGGGTCTACCCCGATAGGAGAAATGCCGTAGTAAGAAACTCATATGGACCACAAGTGTCCGTCCATACTTTTTTCATATATGTGCTCATTTCCTCGTTTATGTTATAGTAGTGTATTTATTCCCTAGATACAATTTTTCTCTGATCCTTCTTGTGCTCTTACAAGGAGCATGATTACGATAAGACAAAAGCTACAGTCTAAGTTTAAGCAAATCAGCCCTTATGGAAATCAAGAAAGCTACTTTATCATTTGACCCGAGCTAAAATGTGGGATAAAATCATCAAAGAGCTATTGGAAGAGATAAAATGTGAAGCAACTTAAGTCTAGATAGGAGGAGACTGAAAAACTTGGGCATGAACCGATAGAGATAGATGAGCGACTACAAACTGAGTTTGAGGAACAGTGCGACATTGGGAGAGGGTGAAGGTGAGTGAAATGCATGAGCATATGCAAGCACAAATTCTTTCTTAGTCTAAGATGCAATCAGAGATGTCTCGTATGATGACTTATTATAATTATAGGCATCCTGGTTCTCATTTAATTTTGAATTGTATTGAGTTCATGTTTGTTTGTTCTAGCCTTTACTTGTTGCTGCTGCAATTAATGTAGCTATTTTACATGCAAAATATAACAGACTTGACTGTAAATACAGGTTGAATTAATAATATATATATGATATATTTCATCCTATTTTGTCTACTTTTGACTATCTATGACTGATAGTTGGCTAGGACTTGATGTTGTTTTGGTTATCTATGCGAGTTTGAAATGTTGCTGAATTTTGGAAATCTTATTGCTTTATGGAGTTGGTTTTTACAGTGTATTGCTCAGAAATCCTAATGTGATAACAGTACATAATATATTGCTGGGAAATGCAACTAATGAAAAAGTATGTAATGCGATAAAATACATGTAATGTATTGTTGAGTATAGAAACTAGACGTGTCAATATGATTATTGGAAGTGCTGATGGGATAATAATGGATGGCAGTTTTGCTGAAATTTATCACCAAATTCGCAGAAAAAAAACATTGAATTGGTGGTTAATTCATCTGTATTTTCACATGAATATATCAATATTTCTACACAAATCATTTTTCTCTGTGCCGTCGCTAAATTCGTCGTAGAATTGTCGTTTTCCATTAAATAATAAAATGAAAAAAAAAGCATTGTAAAATCATTGGTAAGCGTTGACATTTCCAATGACAAAACGTCGGGAAATTTAATTTAATGACGCTAAATACGACGATGTTTACACTTAGATGGTTCTTTTCTTTGTTATATGGAGTAAATCTATGAAGATACTACAATATTTATCCATAGTATAACTCAACTGTAAAGCAATTAGACATAATACACATATAAATACTAGGTAAACTCCTTAAACCCTATTTATTAACTATTTATTAGATCACTTTTTATTTTTTTATACATGCCTCTATTTGAATGAATTTATATGCACATAATATTAACAACATTTAGTTGTTAGTTCTTTTTTAGTAATGCAGACAAAAATTTGATTTATATACGCAAACATGAATAATTGCAATATACGTGCAGAAAATTTAATCTATTTTAATTCTATAGTTATGGCAATAGCAAGAGGAAATTGGGTACACTGTCCAAAAATCGAGCCGTGACGATACTGCGATCTGTATATAATTTCCAACGCGAGCGAAAACATAGCGGGGATTTAAGCTTCTTGCTCATAATTAAAAATGTCCAAGTTTTGGAAACCAGGTTCCGATCGGCCGAAACCGGTGATAGTCGACGACGAAGAAGGAGGCATCCTTTTCTATTCAACCCCCTCCAGCGACTCTTCTGGGTACTCCCTTTTTAACTCAAAACCCTTTTTTCTTTCGTAGAACTGCATTTAAAAACCTAACCTTTTTATTTAATTATTTCAGATATGGGAGGGCGAATTTAGAGAAGCAGAAGCAGAGATTACCAGTTTACAAGTATAGAAATGCAATTTTGTATTTGGTTGAGAATCATGGGACTGTTATTGTTGTTGGAGAGACTGGGAGTGGAAAAACTACCCAGATTCCTCAGGTTCCAATTTTTCTTTCTTTGGTAGTATGATATTTATAGTCGTATAATGTGTGACTGCACTGGTTGTGAACATATTTGGATTGTGGCTAGAGCATCATGTAAAGTTAGCAGTTAAAATAGGTGATTTTATTCTTGTAAACACTGGTAATATGGCGAGTATCCTTTTACGTATTATAGCCCGTTATGCCATCATGGCCATGCTAATTGCTTAAACACTTTGGAAAGTTACAATTGTGTTGACTTAAGCTTGTTTATAATCGTAGTGGCAGGCAGAGCTGTTTAAGGAGTTTCAGTGTGTATAGGCTAAAATATGTAAGCACAATCAGCGAGTACAAATTTAATGGGTGTACATGTTATGACTGTTAAACCATGGTTGTTTGAGGTTCTAGTGACACATCTACACCCTCAAGAAGTTCTTGCATATGATACCATTATCAAATACATCTGTCTTCCCATCTAAACGTAGTTTAGATGATATTACTACTTAACATGTTATTCGTCTTCAGTTTCTTAAAGAGGCTGGATGGGCTGAAGGTGGTAGATTAATTGCTTGCACCCAACCAAGACGATTGGCTGTACAGGTGATTATCTCAAATCTAACTTTCTGTATGTACTGACTATCTTAACTATTCACCATCTGGTATAATTGATTTTTCCTTCTCTCTCCGGCGCATTTGAGAATTAGTATGTTTTCTAATTTGATAAAGGCCATGCATTGTTTCTGTAGCTTTATTAGATGTTTTAGTTATATTTTCCATCTTAACTAACTTTCTTCCTTGGCTAGTCGGTTGCCTCTAGAGTAGCTGAAGAGATGGGTGTCAATCTCGGAGAAGAAGTTGGATATACAATCCGCTTTGAAGATCAAACAAATCCGGTTGGGCAAAACCTTCTTACTTTTATAATTTTTGTCACCTTTTGTAGCAAGCACTGAAAACAATTTGAATTATCCTCTTTTTATTCTTGCAATAATATTTCTTTCAGTTTAGGTAGCAATCCATTGATCTTTCTCTTCTCAATCATTAGGACTTAACAAAAATCAAATTCCTCACTGATGGCGTGCTACTTAGAGAGATGATGGATGATCCACTTTTGACGAAGTACAGGTACTACTCACTAACATGATACCACGCTATTTAGTGTGTACCTATGAAGTATAATTACGATGATTCCAGATTTTTTTTCCAATATGGCTGCTATTAGTATTCCTGTTTTGTGGTACCCTTATTTTATTCGTGAACTATAGAACCATTTAGTGTGATTTATATCACCTCGGATAAGAGGTCATTCTTCTTCCATACAGAATTTGGGTCCTGCACCATAATTATCTACGACACATTGTGTGCTAAGACATAAGAGCTCTCAAGAACCTTGTCGCACAGTGTGCCAGTGACAGACACCTTTTTGAAGTACTGCAGTTAAAAAGTAAAATCATATTTGCGTTGTACAACACACAATAATAGAGAAAAAGTAATATACGAACCATATTTCTTTTGATGTAAGATGTCACATAAAGTTTGATGCTCATTGAACTTGATTTCTGAGTTCATTCTTGCATATTTTAATAATACATGTATAAAACACTTGCAAGCATGAAATACTTATTCATGCCTTTTAGATTATTGCATAAAACATTTGCAGGTGTAAAATAAAACACTTGCAACTGTAAAGTAGTTTTTTTAAATATAATCGCATAACACTTGCAAGTATAAAATAATCATTAAATATGAAATGAAATCACTTATTATATACAAAGCTTTTATATCTTTTAGCTCTCGAAAACGTAGATGAAAAAACAATATTATGACAAAATAGTGAAAAATCAAAAAGATAACGCTTCTCTCTTTCCGCAGCATCTAGATGTGCTAAGACCGCTAGGTGCTCCATTTTGTACACTTTTTCATATGTTTTTCTATGCCACAAGACTTAGAATAGTGCCCTGTCGTGTTGTTCTCCATGACTAATCTTTACAACCATGGACTGCTTTGGAATTTTAAAATAGCACCGAAAGTGATATAGTGATGTTATATGCCGTTCATGGTGACAGTGAGCGTTCTGTCTAGAGTATGAGCTTAAAGTTTGAGCCAAGTGGAGTAGAGGGAGCTTCTGAACTTCATATAACATCATATACATAGGTGTGCATTTGGTTTTGAGAGTGCTTTGGCTTTGACTCCATTAAGGATGATTGCTAATTAGGGCTATAAATTTTATACGAATGTCTGACGTCCGTTCGTGTTCGTGACCGAAATGCGTACGTCCGAGTCCGTTCGATGTTCAATTAGGACACGAGTTAGGACAACATAATTTGTATGAGAAAAAAATATGTTCGGTCCGTGTTCGTCCAAATTCGTCCAAATTCCTTATAATTCGGTATATAGTTGAGAGAAAATCTAATAAAATGTATTATAAATAGCCATGTCCGACCGGATCCGTTCGTGTCCGTGTCCGAAAAACATATGTTCGTGTTCGACCAATTTCATTTAGGACACAAATTAGGACAACGAAATTTGTGCGAATTTTTTTTCGTCCGGTCCATGTTTGGTTCGATTATTTTTAAGACAGTAACTGAACACACCTCGTCTGGTCCGGTCCGACCGATTTACACCCCTATTGCTAACCCTACCCCTGAAATCACTTTAACACAATTTTGAACTGTTTTATAGCAATACATAACTATTTTTTTTAAGAATGGAACATAATATTATTTAAGGAAAGTCTAAATGAACACACAAAATAGACACAATGAATCTCCACCATTAGATTGCCCCTGATTGTCACCTCTCATATAAAAACAAATTGATCCATTGGTTCAGATTTTGTGTCTTCCAATTTATATCAAATTTTGTGTCGCAATAGCCGCTTTCTATTATTTAATATACTATGACACAACACTCTTTCTCAGAATATTATTATTATATTATTTAATATATTTTGTGTTGCAATAACATCTGGCATTTTTTGTGATAGGAAGATTTCTCAGAAGCTTAAAGGAAAGTTTTATAGAACAACAATCAGATTTGCGATGTTATATAGTGCAGAATGTTGGCCTACTAAAAAGCAACACGTCCAGAAGATAAGTGTAGCAGGGATGCGTATGTTGCATTGGAGCCGTGGCCATACCAGACGAGATCGGATTAGAAATGATGATATTTGGGACAAACTTGGAGTTGTACCTAGACGAGATCGGATTAGAAATGATGATATTTGGGACAAACTTGGAGTTGTACCTATTGAAGAGAAGTTAATCTAATACCGCTTGAGATGGTTTGAACATCTCCAACGTAGACCGCATGATGCACCCATGCGCGTTAAAATTATAAGCCGCGCCGAAGGCCCAAAAAAGGTAGGGGTCGACCTTAAATGACTTGGGAGGAGATAGTAAAAAAGAGATTTAAGAAATTGGAGTATATCTGAAAAGCTAGTATTGAATAGGAGTGCATGGAAGTTAACAATCCATGTATCAGAACCTTAGGTTTTCCCTTTCTTTTTTGGTCACATTGCAACTACTTCTATTATCTATTTAATTATTTTAAACTTTATTTTACTTTTATTGAAGCTTTTAACCTTTTTTTTTTTGAGCTTCCATCTCTAGCCAACCCCAACTTATTTGAGATTTATGGCTTAATTGTTGTATTTTATTTAATACATGTTGTAAAGCAGTCAAATGGTTTACATAGCCACCAACATATAACCTCTAGTAAAACTGGTAAAAATATGTAAACATATCAAATATTATACACATTCAACAATTTTTTATATAAAAACTAGTATCTATAATGTCCAAGAGTATCCATTACACCTCGCTGATGAACATTGAACAATAAGAAAATGATGTGAATATAACTAATGAACATCTTCTTGGCGGTGGTAACATTGCTAGGGCTGCTATAATAGAGTGAACATTTATTGGTTGAAGCCAATGTTTTAAAACGCAAAAGGCGTACGCGAAGCGTTTTCGGGTCCGTGAGGCGAGGCGTAAGCCTTTCGGGGGAAAAAAAAAGCGCAACACATATACTTAATTTTTAATATGAAATAACATTAAGCGTCAAGTACTAAGCAAAAACCATAAAGCATTCGTAGCAATTCCAACATGAGTGCATGCTAAATGTTGTTTGAAACGAGCAATTCCTCCGGTGCATCTATGATCACAAAATCCACAAAGAAAATATTTTGAATTGGTAGAATTTGGTATATCTTTAGCCCACTTCCATGCAATATCTCGTTTGCTCATTTTTTAAGGAGTCTGGCATTAACACATAAATTAAATTAGTCATGACAGTGCTTAAATAAAAAAACAGGAAAAAAAAACAAAGACAGACAAAAAAAATTGATTGAGGAATGGAACTCTCTTTCAAAAATAAAAAATTGACAGACAACAAAGACAGACAAATAACAAAGACAGACAAAAAAAACAAAGCCAGACCAAAAAAAAAGATAACAACAAAAAAAAAACTCTCGAGGAATGGAACTCCATTCCATAACAGGAATCGAGCTCCATTCCATAACAGGAATCGAGCTCGATTCCTTAACTGGAATCGAGTTCGATTCCAGTTAAGGATTCGAGTTCGATTCCAGTTAAGGAATCGAGTTCGATTCCAGTTAAGGAATCGAGTTCGATTTATCTTGCAGTTGAAAATTCAATTTTTTTTACCTCGACTGGAGCTGAAGTAAAACTGGAAGAAATGCGTAAAAGTAAAAGTGAGGTAAGTTAGTTTTTTTTTTTTTTTTTTTTTTATATATAAGCGCACGCCTCAGAGAGTTGAGGCTCTGAGGCGTGCGTTTTTCACGCCTCAAACCCCTGAGGCGTAAGCCTCAGAGGAAAACCGCCTTTTAATTCACGCCTTCAGGCGTTTTCACCACCGCCTCGCCTTGAGGCGCGCCTGAGGCGCGTTTTTTAATACATTGGTTGAAACCAATTAAACCAACCAAACCGGTTAAGTTTGGTCGGTTTGGTTTGGTTTTGTAAGTTAATTGGTTGGATTTGGTTTTATTTTCATATTACTTCGATTTATTGGTCGGATTCGGTTTTTAACATTTGAAAACCGAACTACCAATTAAACCAAACTTAAAAAATTTATTTATTTAAAAGTTAAAAAATTACAACTAACAATGCTGTTATTTACAATATTTTCATAGCAGTATTATTTTTTCTGTAATTTCAAATTGACATTTTTAGAAGAAGAGTTTGATTTCTTAAATATTTGCATCATACGAACTCAATTATTTGTTTTAATCCTATGTTATATCAATAACTAGAAGATCTATTTTATTTTGAGATAAACTAAACAAACCATCCAAACCGAACCAAATATTATCAGTTCGGTTGGTTTTGGTTTCAAAAAATGTCAGTTCGTTTTGGTTCGGTTTATGTTTCTTGAATGGTTATTTTGGTTTCAACATTTATGATCGGTTTGAAACCAAACCGATCATAAATGGACCAAGAAAACCCGTAAGGTATTCACTGTATCCATTGGGATCACGATTTCTTGGATCATCCAACAACTGTCCATAGGTTCATCTTCAACAGTTGAAACCTTTCTACAACCATACACTTAATCCAGCTTATCAAATATGCATAGTTTAGTACCAACGCTTGAATATCATCCATAGTTTATAACTGAATTTACACTCATACGAATTTCTCTTTCTCTCTCTCTCTCTCTCTCTCACACACACACACACACACACATTATGTAAAATGGGATTTAATGCACGTGCAAGACATAACTAGTACACTGACTGCTGTAAGAATCATTCTAGGTCTACACCTAGGCGCCACGTGAGGCTTACCACGTAGCGATATCTAATCTGCCTAGGCAAAGCTTGCCGCTTTATTTAAGATTCTAAATGTGTGTATTTAGGCACTGGTATAGGCATCAGTATGCAAGTTATAGATGGTCTTGCCTTCTTGGCTGCTCTTAAGCATGTCAAAATCCTTAAATAATTAATTTCTATCGATTGACACTAGGACAAACACTAAAATTTTATCCAAATATCATCTTAACAATTAATTTCTATCCAAGCTATCAAAAACTCCTATCTCTGATTAATTCTCGATTAATCTCCATCTTAACGATTGATTTCTACTTCATACTTCGCATCTAGGATCTGCTTAGTGATATTTACGACCTCGTACATAGTGCATGAGTTTCATATGTGCAAGTTGCAACATGAAACTGCTAAAATGAAGCAGATGTTTTGGATAAAAACAAAATAAACAGTATAAATGACGCACTCTGCTCGAGAGACATGCTAACTGTTACAATGACACATTTCGTGATGGGAAAACATATATTACAACTTGAATAATTACCGACTTTATTACAAAAGCATAGTATGGTGGTTCAAAACATACTAGTAGATATTGTCGTACCAATTATTTTCTCTTGTTTTTTTTTTTTTTGGGTCTTAATGCCAACATCGTTAACAATTTTTTTAAACATGTTGGAGTGTAAAATGTATCAAATCATAAAGTTAACTATTATAGTTCATTTTATTTTAGCTTCATACTTTGTCATTGTTTATTAATTGTTAAAGCAAAAAACTAACGTAGTTGAAAATTGTTTACAAACGAGATTGAAAGTTATGTCAATATTTTCTTGCACTTTGACACGTGTAATGCAAATATGTATAAAAATGGGTCTTTGAACAAAATACATATCTAATCAAGTAATCTAAACTTTTGCATGTGGTATTGGTTATTTTTTATTGATGAAATTTTTGGTAAAGTATTTAGTTATACATGATTTTATAATAATATTTTTTAGAATAAAAAATGTAAAACCACACACACAAGCGTGCTCGCGCACGCGTGCACCCCCCCTCCCCCCCCCCTTGGGGCTATTTTTTTTAGTAAAGCTTTGAAGTATTTGAAAAATGTAAACGAAATGCAATTTGAGAAGTCCATTTTATTTTGATTGGCGGAATTGTCTTTTATTTCCAAATATTAAAAAGAGATACATTCACAAAGTAAACTCAGATTATACAGAAATCAAAATAAGGAGTGCATCCCTCTAAATCTGAAGTAAGTGGAGAATTAATACCAAGTCTAGCCTCTAGGGAATACATTGCTAAAAAAAAAGGTAAAAAATATATGAAAATTTGTTATGACCTCGGTTTGAACATATGACCATATCATCCCACCTAAAAATAGAGGTTAATTTTTGCTATGATCATGATTCAAGTGCGACATCCTGTGCACATAGCAAAGACACAGTAAGTTCATGGTCTGACCAAAAAGTTGTCAACCTATATTTGGTAAAAATAAAGATTGGTTTCTTTCCTGTAGGGGACCTAACCCATAGTTGATAAAAAGACATTACAGTCTTGGTATTATTGTAATGTGCATTTAGATGGAGTTTGTGTAGGGGTATAGCATTTTGTTCATGTAATAACAACATGTTTAAAGCTTTAAGCTTTTGTCTTGAAGGCATTTCCTTAACACTTCCTCTGTCTTCAGGTACGTGCTTATTAAGGTTTGTACTCAAAGAAATTAAGTATCCCATTAGTCGAAGTAACTCACAATATCACTTCTTTTGCTGAAGTTTCTAATTACTCCCTTCTTTAACATTAATTATTCTATATTTATTTTTTCTGTACAAGCTATATTATCTACGTCACAGTAATGGTACTTGTATTATGTTTATTTTTGGCCTTAAATGTCAATTAAATGTGAGTAAGTCGTAGTGAAATGATTTGACATACATAATTATCAAATGTAGTCTGTCAACTACCCATTTGCTACTGTCTTTTTTGTACATTTGCAGTTTCTAAATAGCAAACATATCCATCTATGACCTTTTTTTTTTTTAAATTTCAACTTCATTAATCATGCATTTATAATTTACTGTTGTAAATAAGAAAGGTTAGTGATAATCACACTCCTTTACCTCTTCTGTTCAACCGAAGCAAATATTATTGTGAAGTGTAAGCATCAATTTAAAATAAATGGAGTGTGAGGTAGTTGTAGATTTCTCTCTCTCTCTCTCTCCTCTCTCCTCTCTCCTCTCTCTCTCTCTCTCTCTCTCTCTCTCTCTGTGTGCGCGCGTAATATTTTCCTTTTCAACTGTGGTATTCAATTATGGGTAAAGAACAAGTTTTTGCCCAGCAACTGGTTTTGTAGATGTTTGGGGAGTTGTCCTCTCTATTATGTACCTTTTTTTTGTGGCTTAGTAACATATTTATATGTAACTATAATGGCGTTGGTAGCATCGTTATGGTGGATGAAGCCCATGAAAGATCCCTTTCAACTGACATGCTGATGGGACTCTTGAAAAAGGTTCGAAATATTCAAGTATTTTGCAACTTTATTGTTCATGTATCATCTTTATTTTTTACTTCATGAATTTAATAGATCCAACGCCGTAGACCCGAGTTGCGGTTAATTATATCTTCTGCAACCATCGAGGCAAAGTCCATGTCAGACTTTTTCCACATAAGGTATAGTAGGAAATACTAATAGGACTGAACAGAAGTACCTAATCGTGGATTGACAATTTTGTTTTACTTGTTTTTTACAGGAAAAAAAGGCAAGAAAAGGACATGGAAACCCCTCTTCCTAAGACGCAACCTGCTATACTCTCTGTTGAAGTCAGTTCTGTGCTTGTTTTATTGTATTAGCTTAGCTATTAATTAGCTGAAAGAGATTCATGTTATTGCTTTGTTATTGTCTAATATTTGATATTTAACAGGGCAAAGGGTTTCCTGTTGAAATTCAATATCTTGAGGAACCTACTTCTGATTATTTGCAAGCAGCTGTCACAACTGTACAGTCCATTCATGAAGAGGTTAAAAAGAAAACATTACTAAGAAGCTTCATTTTATGTAATTTAGATACTTAAATTGCTTTAGTAGACATATACCCGGAAATCATTCTACTTGCATTTAATCGTTATTTAGTGAAAAAATGTGTTATTTTAACAGCAAATAATCCCTTCTTTATTCAACCAAAATTTTGTCAATGCTTCCATGAACTATTTTATAAGCCCATACTGTGTGATTATATTCATTTGCAACCCATAAACTTTATATGCATTGAGTACGTATGAACAAATGATTTGAGGTATAAACTGCAACTCTCTGTAAAATAAGTTGATTGCATTGTTATCATCATTCTCTTGAGCGGAATTAATTGAGGTAGGCTATGTGGATGTGGATAAACAATAATATTGGATCGTAGTACCAAATCACTTCACATCTCATGATCTAAAATTTAGCATATAACCTAATATTGATGTAACAGAAACTGTCATCATGCCTCCAAGTCATCATGAACTACATAATTTACTACATTTTTTGGACAGGCTTATCTTCATCACCTGCTTAACCTTTTTGCTCTGCCAGGAACCAGTCGGAGACATACTAGTATTCCTCACAGGCCAAGATGATATTGATGCTGCTGTAAAATTATTAGCAGATTATGTTCAAGATAATAGAAGACGCTCTTCTGGTATTATAGTTTTCATCATTTATTGTTTTTGTTTCTTTATTGACTAGTTTCTTTCAGATATGTATACATTATATCTGAATTCAAACTATATAGTAGTAGGCTAGTAGTGAGGTTATTTTGATCGAGGTTGCCTTACCTTATATTGTCCTTAATTTTGAATCTAATTACAATATATTATACTTTGTTTCACTTATGTTTATTCAGTATATATTTTTAGTTGCATTTTCTCATGTAGCCTCATTTATTGTGTATTGGAAAGATTTTGCATGCAATGTGTTCATATGGGGTTCTTCTTAAGGTGTTTTGCAGTGAAACTATTTTGCAACATGCACTATTATGCTTCTGTATGCCATAAAATACATACTAAATTTTTGGCTTGTGTGTTGCACTTGTGTATTTTTTTTTTAAAATACATATTATAAGTTGAAATAATCAATGCATAAAAAATGTATGTCTTGCATGTCTTAGGTGGGCCTTATGAGACAATTTTTTTCCTGGTTGAAATAAAATGTTTCATTCATTCATTGCTCATCTCTATTACTAATAAAGTGAATTCGATCAAAAGGATTACACATTATCCTTTTGAAATTCCAAAATTACTCCTATCCATCAACGGAATCTCATCATCAGTCTGCAACCTCCACCACCCTCCTTCCCAACTACCCATCAATGGAATTTCTCTAGCAGTTTGTCATCGTCATGACCAGCAAACTATTTGAAATAGAAATGTTGTAATTAGCAAAACTTTTGCGTTCACGACTCACATCCGTCCACTCTACTAAATGCATGTAAGTGCACTTTATACTAGTAAATATAAAGTTAATAATTTTAGTTCTATTGTACAATTAATTTGAATGTTCATTTTTAGTTTTTAATTTTTTGGATAAATGTTCACTGTTTTGTTTACTATATGTTTATCTTTTGATATGCCATCTGCATAGTGTTTATCCTGAACTTTATGCCTAACACATTGAACTTCACACCTCACATCAGGAGTGTTGACGTGAGAAATTGGTAATTTGCGCACGTCAACCCCCAAGAGTGGGTTTTGAAGCAAACCCGATAACCAAATAACCAAAGGCAGTGAATTGTAAAGGGACACAACTTTTTATAGTGGTTTGGCACTAACGCCTACGTCCACTT
The DNA here is from genome assembly GCA_030737875.1 of Allium sativum. Classification (NCBI taxonomy): domain Eukaryota; kingdom Viridiplantae; phylum Streptophyta; class Magnoliopsida; order Asparagales; family Amaryllidaceae; genus Allium; species Allium sativum. The sequence continues at coordinate 770,916,094 of CM060924.1, read as the reverse complement.
TATAGTAGTCATTCATCATCATAGTTACAATTGCGAGATTTGTCTGAGATTGTACACTTTGAAGTTACAAAGTTGAAAATGGAAAGCGACAAAGTTCTTATCTTCTTCCTACAATGGCAAAAAGGCCATTGATGTTCTTCTATGTCCAAAAAGCTTCATGTATGCTCCAATGTCCAAGTAGCAAGTCAAAAGTCAATTTCAGTTTCCGAGTGATGGAAGTTATCTTCTAGGTGATAAATCCAAAAGATGGTTCATAGTCATGGGAATCACCATGGAAGCCATTAATGAGCTCCAAATAGAGCTTTCCGATATGCCAAATGATAGCCAAAAGCCAAAAATAACAACCCCTTTGAATGCCAAGAGATGGGGTATTTATAGGTGAAGTTTTCAAGCATCAACAGAAATTTCGTATCTCGAGGGGATGCGAAATTCGTATCCTCGAAACATTGTCAAAATTTCAACTCTTTTGTGAAAATCTCGAATCCTGAGAAAAGTGCTAAAAAATGGTGATCGACACGTGCGGATCGCCCAAAAACTAGTGATCCGCACGTACCAGATGAATTTGCCAAAATCATGAGCCATTTCGCATCCATGCCGAAGCCTAGATTTCGCATACCCAACATGCGGTGCGCTCAGGCCGAAAAAATGGATTTGTCCAATGCGCTTAGGTCATTTCGAAGTGCCAAAAGCGAAGCCTGGGATTCGAATCCCCAAGCCATGCCAAAATCCGAATCCCCGATGCGAACCAATGGAAAAGTGCGATCATCTCGGTGTGCTCAACCATTTTGGGCTTGCTTATTCCTGAAGCATCGTATCCCCTGGAGGGATACGACTTCGTATCTCCAAGGGGGATACGATTTACGAAAATCCCAAGTTGCCTATGTTTCTTTTCCAAATCCAGATCGTGCCGGGGCCAATGCGAAGCAATGAGAACTTGTGATTTTACCATGTCGATTGGCCCCTTCTGAAGAGCCAAAACTTGTGTAAATGGTCGATCTGATCCAGTTGAGTTTGCGCAGGCACATTTGCTTGATCATGCTATGTTGTGCAACAGTTTTCAGATGATCGAACCTGGAATTTACCAAAACCAATATATTTTTCTTCAATGAGTTTTGCCACGTGATTGGACCGAGGTGCTCAAGGATTTTGAGTTGATCGGACCGAGTCGATCACGTATTTTTACCATGCTAGATTAACCTAGGTTCAATGATTTTTCCAATCTGATAACGCCGATCCGAAAATCAACGATTTTTCCAATCTTTTCCGAACGCTTCGCGACTTCAGCCAAATCCTTTTGTATTCTTCAACGAACGTTCTCAAAACTCAAGCTTGTTGCTAATCATAATTTTGACCAGTGGCTGCTTTGTCAAAAAGCGGGTCAACACTTTGCCCCTTAAAATATATCTTTCTTGATCGAAGGAAGATGTGTTTTGCGAGTAAACTGGAAATCCAGGAATCCATAAGGCAAAGCTGGTAGGAGTCTGAATGGGAATTCCAATTACCACAAAGCCAAAGAGCCACGATCACGTTAGATTGTATTAACCAGAAAGCCAGATGACCTGAAAGTTGCGATCTCACTAGATTGTATTAATCGGAAATCCATGATCGTGTCAGATCGTATTAACCTGAAGGAAAACCTGAAATCCAATGAAAGTCGATGATAACCAGAATAACCAGGATAACGAGATAACCAGAACAACCGGGAAGTTGGGGAAACCCGTAATCCGTAAAACAGAATAATTAGATGAGTCAATGACGCCTTTGTCAATCCCTGGCAAGAGGACCAAGGACAAGCCATGTGAATAAAGTCCTTACTCGAGTTGTAATTTGATACTGGTTCACCCAATCGTATCTTGTTGGAGGAATTGGTAGCTCGTCTTTATGGGCCTAACTCATCGCTCTCTAGTGATGGGACTCATGGTTTGCCAATATGAGTTCATCCTACCATTCTTTGATGGTGGAACTCATAGTTCATCGATATGAGTTCATCCGATCGCTCTTCGGCGACAGAACCAATAGCTCATCGATATGAGATCATCCTATCGTTTTCCGATGACGGAATTTACAGTTCATCGACATGAGTTCATCATATCGCTTTCCGGCGACGGAACTCATAATTCATTGATATGAGCTCATCCTATCGCTCTCCGACGACGGAACCCATAGTTCATCAATATGAGTTCTCTCCGACGACGGAACCGTAGCTCATCGATATGAGTTCATCTTATTGCTCCGACGATAGAACTATAGTTCATAAGTTCCTCATGTCACGCTCCGTTGGTGGAATTTAGCTATACGAATCCATCATATCACTCTTCGACGATGGAGTTTGTATTTCATTCGTGTGAATTCATCCATTCACATTTGGTGAAAGGAATTCACGATTTGTTCCTGCGATCAAGTCGTCACTTGGCGATCGGAATTGACAGGGAAATTACACGAGTCCATTCAATTGTCTCTTAGCGATAGGAGCTAGCGTTTTAGATCTTTAACTTCATCTCTCCAGGTGAAGCAAAGACATCATTAATTTCATTCGCCATACAGGGAGATTTTAAATAGAGACAAACAAGACACAAGCAAAAGGAAATCAGATGAGACGAATCCGCTTCGGCCTTCATCCCACTATCGCCACTTCTACCATGAGACGACGATTTGAGATTGGGGTCAAGGTCCCCCTCTGTTTGATTTGCAGACGGTTGCCCGTGCTCGGGTACTGTCGCTTCAGTGTTAGCGTAGCCTGGGAGATTCCCATTCCCGACATGCTCCTCGATCAGGTCTCGAAAGTTCCTGCAATCGTTGGTGTCGTGACCATCCAGGTCGTGGAAGACAGTGTCTCCCGGACCTCCTCTCCTTCTCACTGGGCTCCTAGGGAGCCGATTCTCGATACGGGAAATGCTCCTGCGTATCCAAGTAGATCCTCTCCAGAGGTGCATTCAACTTATGTAGGGAAGAGTATCTCTAGACTCAAGCGCCACGTGATTATTCAGAGCTTTTGCTTTAACTTTGCTCTGTGTCTGCGCATCCTCTTGGCGCAAGTACCTATTAGCCTCAAAATAAAACTCATCGAGAGCCCTTGAAGGATCCCTTTGCAAGCTAGCATTGAATTCATGTTTGTCGGCCACTCCAGCTACGATCACCATTAAGATCATAGATGGTTGTGGCTTACCCACCGAAGTCACCATTGCATTGAACCTTTCCAAGTACTTCCGCAAAGTCTCTCTAGATCTTTGCTTGATAGTCGTCAACGTCGTCATATTCCTGGGACGAGCTATATGGACTCTAAACTGCCTCATGAATCGATCCACAAGTTCGATACAAGAGCCAATCGACCCATTGCTGAGCTGCCTAAACAAAAGCGCAGCTAAATCCGACAAGAACAGAGAAAAATATTTTGCCATGAGATCAGGAGATTCCCCTAGCACATCCATGTGTCTGATATAGCATATCAGATGTGTGGTAGGATCCGATCTCCCATCGTATGCCACGAAAAAAGCTGTTTAAAATCGGGGGGAGCCCTTGCGTTTGAGATGTTAAGAGGTTTCGGATCACATCCTCATATCCTTGGCTGGAGGTTTCAGCTTGAGTTACGCGTCGCACAAGTTCTGATCGCTGTTGAATGTTGGTTGAGAAGCCTGTTTCCCGTGCTTCGGGAGAAATTCGGGAATATATGGTTCGGGCTGTACTCCATCAACCCTCCCCACTGGTGTTTCGTGCCTTTCCGCCTTACGCGAATCCAAATTAGCCGCTGGCTGCCTCTTAATAACCTTCGGTTCAATAAAAATTTGTGGTGCAACTGGGGGCGTGATCCTAGCTTCCATAACCGTGAGAGCACTTCCATTCAGTCCTTCGCGCACCTGCGCTTGAGTAGTATTTCAAATTCTGGAGTCTAAAACCTGTCCAACAAAGACATCCTGCTTTGAGGGATTGACCCAAGTCCTGAGCCACATTTTGAGGAGCACTAACGCTCGTACCGACGATGTCTGCCTAGCCCGTCGGCCTTCCAAAACCTTGAAATCTAGTCTCCATCCGAGCGATAAAAGTATTCGTCGCTTCCTCGTCGCTCAAGTCGAACGTTCAAATCCATAGCTAAACCCATATCTTCTACATCCTTTCGAGTTACAAAGTTCGAGGGATTTCTAGTCGACAAGAGTTCTTGACTTCCTTGATTACCGGTATCTTGAGCATTGGCAATAGTGTTGAGCTTCTTTCGTTTAACCGTAATAAAAGGCGAGCGAAGTCTGTTTCCGAAATCAAAGCTGATGTCGTAATCCAAAATCAAAGTCGCGAATCAAAACTAAATCCGAAGACCAAACCCGAGAACCCAAACCAAAACTGAAGTCGAAGTTGTCGAGCCCCCTTCCTGACGCGTCAAAGTATTGAAGTGGAAAATTGGTAATTTGCGCACGTTAACCCCTTAGAGTGGGTTTGAAGCAAACCTGATAACCAAAAGCAGTGAAATGTAAAGGGACACAAAACTTTTTATGGTGATTTGGCACTAACGCCTACGTTCACTTTATAGTAGTCATTCATCATCATAATTACAATTGCAAGATTTGTCTGAGATTGTACACTTTGAAGTTATAAAAGTTGAAAAATGGAAAGCGACAAAGTTCCTGTCTTCTTCATACAACGACAAAAAGGCCATTGATGTTCTTCTATGTCAAAAAGCTTCATGTATGCTCCATTGTCCAAGTAGCAAGTCAAAAGTCAATTCCAATGTCCAAGTGATTGAAGTTATCTTCTACGTGAAGATTATAAGTCCAAGAGACTGATTCATAGCCGTAAGAATCACCATGGAAGCCATTAATGAGTTCCAAATAGAGCTTTTCCGTATGTCAAATGATAGCCAAAAGCCAAAAATGCCAACCCTTTTGAATGCAAAGGGAGTATTTACAGATGAGGTTTCCAAGCATCAACATAAATTTTGTATCTCGAGGGGATGCGAAATTCATATCCTTGAAACATAACCAAAATTTCGACTCCTATGTGAAAATCTCGAATCCTGAAAAAAGTGTTGAAAAATGGTGATCGACACGTGCAGATCACCCAAAAACTAGTGATATGCACGTACCAGTTGGATTTGCCAAAATCATGAACCACTTCGCATCTATGCCAAAACTCAAATTTCGCATCCCCAACACGAGGCGTGCTCAGGTCATTTCGAAGTGCCAAAAATGAAAGCTTGGGACTCGAATCCTCAAGCCATGCCAAAATCCGAATCCCTAATGGAAAAGTGTGATCATCCTGGTGTGCTCAACCATTTTGGACTTCCTGAAGCATCGTATTTTCTGGAGGGATATGACTTCATATCCCCAGGGGAGGTACGATTTCGTATCGCTGTAGGGATACGAAATACATATTTTGTATCCCGTGCGAGATGCGAATACATATTTTCGTATTGGGGGGGGGGGGTACGAAAATCCCGAGTTGCCTATGTTTCTTTGCCAGATTCAGATTGTGCCGGGGCAACGAAAACTTGTAATTTTACCGTGTCTATCAGCCCCTTCTGAAGTGCCAGAACCTAATTTGTGTAAATGGTTGATCCTATCCAGTTGAGTTTGCGCAGGCACTTTTGCTTCATCGTGCTATGTTGCACAACAATTTTCAGGTGATCGAACCTGGACTTTACCAAAACCAATATATTTTCCTTCGACGAGTTTTGCTACATGATCGGACTGAGGTGTTCAAGGATTTTGAGTTGATCGGACCGAGTCAATTATGTATTTTTACCATGCTATATTAATCAATGTTTTAATGACTTTTCCAACCCGATGCGGGAATCAACAATATTTACAACCTTTTCCGAGCGCTTCGCGACTTCGACCAAATCGTTTTGTGTTTTCCAACGAACGTTCTGGAAACTCGAGCGTGTTGTTAATCTTAATTTTGACGTGACTGCTTTGCCAAAAAATGGGTCAATAAGGAGCCCAAAAAACACCTTTCATACGTCTTCTCCTTTTACAATATTGTGTTTTATTCGTGTAAAACAAAGTTAGAGTTACAGAGACACTTTTCAAGAAATCCACTTGACTTATGGCTTAAATGTTTGGGTAAAGAATTCAATATATATAGAAATGAAAATTTAACTTAGGTAACGACGAGATACAGAGTTCACTAAATTCAACAGTCTCCCTCCCGCTCCCCCCCCCTTGGGTTTTTTTTGGGGGGAGGGGGGGGGGGGGGGGGGGAGTAGAAGTGCACATTAATTTGGAATGGTCAAAACCTTTTTTCTGTTTTAAATTGGTAAATTTTGATTGTCAACTCAGATATAGGTCATTACAGCAAAAGTAAGAGCAAGCATGTAAAATGATACAAACTAAGGCCAATTGCTTATGCAGGCACAAAATAAAATAATAAATGCCATAATTATGCTCCTTGCATCCTCATATGCAATCCCTTATAATCTAAGCTTATTTCTTCCTCTAGTTCAAGGTCTGTATCTCCAACGTTGGGATATTATCCGACGTTCTTTGCTAGATTTATTTGGTTTTCTTGTGAGAATATTTACATCCTTTCGGTTAGTTTGTACATCTCAAATATGCTCCTTTTTGCATTTTGGAAAATCCTTCTATTTCTTTTGCTCCATTTGTCATATACAGAAACAACAAAATAAGCACATGAACAATTTCTCTTAGCTGATCATCGTCTTTATAATTGGCACAAGTGAAATCAATCCCATCATCTAAATTATGTGAAATATTTTGTACTTTGCCTTGTTTGGTTCTAAATGAACACCAAACGTATTTGGGAATTGACAATTAAACAAATAAGTCCTTTTTAACCCTATCCCCCGGCTAACATAATGCACAAGTTTGACTAATTTGAGAATCTGACTTGATTAATCTATATGTTTATAGTAAAAATGTGAAGCTTTGTATTGTAAGTGGCATTTTCTTATAATTAATTTGGTCTCATACAATTATTGTCCATCAAGGTTATCACGACGCCAAGTCGAGCCACTACCGTCTAGAAGACTAGTCGACAAATCGCCCGACTGGTCGTGACTAGTCGATAAGTCTTTTATATACATATATTTGTTAGTTCTAAGATGTAGCAGCCCAAAAATCAAAATTTTATACATTTGTATTTATATTAGTTCCAAGATATAAACTTAAAGCCAAAGCCCATGCCAGTCCCAACCCCATTCCAAATATATAGCAGCCCAAAACGCAAACTTCAGAAACAAAAAGGCGGAGAGCAAACAAAAAAAAAAAAACCCCCTAAAACACGAAGCGGGAAAGGAAGGGGGGAATAACACCCTTAGAAACAAAAAAAATGACACAGTAAAAAAAAGGCACATAAAAAAACGGAAAGCGAAATGAAGAGTGGGGAATCACCTGCACGACAATTGGATTCCTCATCGAATCCAATAAAATACCTGCAAATTTCTCGATTGTAAACTAGGGTTAGTTCCTTTACTCAACTGCAAAATTTTCGATTGTTGATTTCGACTGCAAATTTCTCGATTGTGGATGTCGTACTTCTAATCTCCTTATGATTTCACAATCACGATTTTTTTTCCTTTGATTGTTTGGATGAGACGATCAGAGAAATTAGGGTTTTTGGGTCCACTCTTGTCGAATTGAACAAGTCGACTGTCGTCGAACTTGATCGACCGACTGGTCGACTTGTCGTCGACGTGATAACAGTGTTGTCCATTGAACTTAAAAAAAGAAGAGATTTACCCCCTCTAGAAGATTTTAACAAGAACCATTGTTTGTTCCAGATCCATCTGTCGCTACCACTTTGTAATTGGAATACTGCAACTAGCCAACCTTGGGAGTTGGGTTTGTCACTTCTTCATTCGTCATCTCTGATAATAGCATCGACATTACAGTTTCTACATTCATATAATTCAAAACAATCTCATTTCGGTACTTCTCCGTGCCTTTATTATCAATTGAAGGGTCAAACCTTGGATGTGTTTTTACCATTAACAAATTTCATTCGAAAACACAACCCTCTAGATGTCAATAAATTTTTCCGACAAGTAGAAGTATTAATGATAATTTTTTTAACCTACTTTCATGGGATAGGTTTTTCCACTGCTTTACCCCTTTTAACTCAGGCTTTCACAGAGGCACGTTTCGATCTCGAGATCAATTTACGTTTCCCCCTTATTGCCCCTGTCTAGACAATTCCAAAAATGTTTAATACGTACAGTTTTTTTTAGATATCAAATAAATTTGTAAATTCAATACCGTCTTCATCTTTAGGTAGAAATAGTGTTTCCAAAGTAATATTATGAGTTTCACCCCTTTTCCGGGAGAAGTTGGCACAAACAGAATATATAATTTTCATTTGTAGCAACAAGGATATCAATAATACCATAGATGAAATGACTTAGTGGATGAGCATCACTCTCCCTGCCATGCTTTAGTAAAATCAAGGTAAGAGGTTCCGACTGGGACCCTGAGATTTGGCCATCCCGGTTCGATTCTGGCCGGAGGTAGGATGAGATTAAGCTGCAGCTGATTCAATTGCCATGGTCTTATTTCCTTTTTAACCTATAGAGAGGGACATCAGCCGTTTGATGATTTATGGTTTTATGGTGGCGAGAGACGGTTGAAAGATACGATAGTGTATTTGGAAGGACATTTATGATTTTAGGTAGATATGGGGTAGGCTATTATTTGGGCCTGTTAATGTAAATGCAATATATTTGGGTCAGTTAAATTAAATGGGATGTTTATTCCAATTAGTTGGACCTTTATTTAGATAGTTTAATTATATTGTTTCATTTTAGTTTAGGACAGCTTATGAATTATAGTATTTAGTTTAATTGTAATGTATCATGTTTAATTTTGTCCAATTTGGGTACATAATGACAAATCAAACTAATGTTTTGGCAGTCTAGATCGAAATTAATAGCTAACTTCCGAAATTTTGCGAATTTGACCGTAACCATGAAGATTTCAAATCACCGAGATCGAGACCGAGACTGAGTTTTTCTGACTTGATTAATCTATCTTTCGTTTGTAGAAACTAGAATTTTTCAAAGCTTTATATGTGTTTAATGTCATTTTATTATAATTAATTCAGTCTCATACAATCTTTGTCCATTGGACTTTGAGAAAAGAAGAAGCGATTTTATCCCCTCCTAAGAAAATTTCAAAGAGAACCATTGATTGTCAAATTCCTAACCTATTATTCCTTACACTTTATAGTTGGAATATTGCTGGCACTATTAGTCGACCCTCTGGTCAGTATAACACATCACATCTGCATGCATCATGTCATGTGTGATAATAGCATCAATATTGCAATTTCTACATTCATATAATTCAAAACGATCTCATTACAATATTTCTTCAATGCATTATTGTCGATCCAAGGGTCAAACCATGGAGATGTTTTTACCATGGACAAATTATTTGAAAACACCACTCTCGTGCTCTCAAGTAATTTTTCCAACAAGGAGAAGCATTAGAGTCAATTACCTTGTTCAATAACATTATTTTCATATATGTTGCACATATACTTTACCCCAACGTTGCCCCCTTTTAGACAAATTGAAAAATGTTTTATACATACAACTTTTTTAACATGAAATAAAATTTTAAATTCAATACTATCTTCATCTTTTGGTAGAGATCGTGTTTTTTTTTCCCTTTTCACATGAGAAGTTAGCACACAGAGACTTATTTTTCCAATTGCAGCAACATGGGTATTAAAAGTTTGAATCCAGTATAATACTATAGGTTTTCTGACTTAGTAGATGAGCTTTACTCTCCCTGCCATGTTTTAGTAGGAGAGTCTCATCCATTAAATTTATCCTTTGTTTATCTTAATTGAAATGTCACACACAACATAAATCAACAAACAAGAAGATAAAAGGATTTCTGAATATGAAATGAGTAGAGTACCTTCCTAAAGGCCCAAGATCCCTTTAATCTCCATCTTGCACTTGCATTATATGCTTAAATGTATACTTGATTTAAACGATTGGCATTCAATCCTGCCTTTTTCTAAAGCAATGGAACGAATTTTTTATGGTCCTTAACTGCATTAATGTTGCTTTGTAGGAAACCATTAATTTGCTGCATAAAACAAATGAATGATGGTTCTATCTCGAAAATACGCTCAATTTTCCTATACTTTTCATGTCTATGCATAGATGTTGAGAAAAATTCCAGAGTTAAGGGTCACCCGATCTAATACATCTGTTGCTTTTATTGAACATCTTGAAGTTCATTGTATAAAAACTGAGAAAAAAGAAGTACAAATGCATTCATAAACCAAATCAAGCGGTACCATTCGGGAAGCTCATTTTTTCCAGAATATAATATATAAATCCCTGCTAATTCCGTCGTAAGCTATTTGAAAATCCACTTTGAAACATTTCTTGGAACGACTCTTTTAACCAGAATTTCCAGTTATCTCATGAGTAAGCATGATGTTGTCATGTACTTCCCTTCCACGTAGACAAGCGGATTGGTTTTTACATATAAGAAAGGATAACTATGGCTTGATTTTATTACATCTAAACTCAGAGATAATTTTGTACAAAACACTGCAACATATAATTGGTCTATAGTCAACAGCAGATACAGGTTTCTCAACTTTAGTTATTCGAGCTAAGAAAGTATAATTAGACATCTTGAGTTTTTAGTGTTTACGCAAAAAAGTGCAAACTCAGATGATATTACAACTATTATTAATGATAATTTGATACCATGAAGCTATTTCTTTGCTGTACAGTCAATAGCGCAATGTACAAGATGTTGCTTGTGCATTTTTACTTATGGCAATTCATTACTTTTAAGGATTTCGTAGACCTACAGAGTTTGGAACAGATTCTACTACTATATTTTTCATTGCTTTTTAATTTGTTTTTGCCATTGTTCTTTGGTGGTGAATATAGTCAATAAATAATATTGACCATTGAAACTGAGCATTTTCCGAAGGAATTCTATGTATTACTTGTTTCTATTGTTTGGATCACATTGTGTATAAATGAAATACCTGTCGTATTATATGTTGTGAGGTATAGACGAACTAATTACAGTTTAGTTGCACAAATTATATTGATGGATTCTTACGTAATTTTATTTGTCTTGTTCTGTAAGTGATAATACTGTCTGGATTATTTATACATATTTATCGATATGATTTGCGAAAACAGTGCAACTTTTACATCAGTGTTATCTAGCTTGTGATATTCAATGAAAAAGTTTGCATCTTCTTTTTCAATGTTGTGCACTTTAAATTCAAAAAAGTGTGTATCATATGATGCATCTTGCATCCAGGCTCTGGGAGGCTTCGCATTTTTCTGTACTGTGCTTGGGTAGTTACTATAGTATCAGCATAAAAACACATGCATATATCGACAAACGAAGATGACAGATACTTATCTTGTTGAGAATGCGATTTGATGTATTTACGTAAGTGGTTCCTTGGAAATATATTTTCAATATAAATTTACAAAAGCCCTACCAGGCACAATTATTTTCACTAAATGGCAAATAATAATTTCAGAAATTACTTGATCATGCAACATGCCGAACCCAACTTGTTTGGGAATAACGACTTAGTTGTTATATTTAATCATGTAACATACCTCACCATTGCAAACAATATCTCTCAACAAACTTAAAAGGCTTGTGTTATATGATTATAAAATTCTGATTCATTTTGTAATTTGACTTGTGTTTGTGATTCTCTTAGGATTGTTGATTTTGCCTTTGTACTCTGGACTATCACGTGCAGATCAGGTTAGCCTGTTTTTGATTGGTTTACAATTAACACAATATTGCCTTCTTTAGACTGTTTCCTACATCAAGTTTTCATTATCTGGTTTCTTTTTAGGAGCTGGTGTTTGCTCCCACTCCGCGAGGAAAAAGAAAAGTCATTCTATCAACTAATATTGCTGAGACATCATTAACCTTGGAGGTAATTCCTTTCAAGACCAATTGTCCTCCCTCTATTGTTTTTTGTTTCTGTTTTTGTTGGTTTGTCCTGAGTTTTTTTTTTGGATGTTTGTTGGGGGGAAGGTGGGGTGGGGGGTGGGGGTGTTTGATCCCTGTCGTTTTACCCATGAAAAAACAGCGTATTCATGCAGTATATAGGCAGTTGACGTTGATGTCAGTTTACAAGCAAGTCGAAATAACACCATACTACATTTACTCCAGAAAATATATGTTAATAAACTGTTGACAATAACTGGGTTCCTATTAAATGCAAAACGTATACCGCAGCATTTCATTCTCTTGATATTTTTATGTTTATGATTTATATGACACGTACTTACAAGTATTAGAAATTTTACAGGGAGTTGTTTATGTTGTAGACAGCGGCTTCTCTAAGCAGAATTTTTACAACCCGGTAATTTCTTTTTCTTCAGTTATTCTAATTATTTTACGTTAACCAGTAAATAGAAAGTTCTTGCTGGTTTAAATGTGGCTCGGATAATGTACTTCATGACAACAGATTGCAATCCATAAAATAATGATGATTCATAACCCTAAGATGAATTTATAAAAAATTATTCAGTGCAACCTCATATGAGGAGTTCAAATCATCTGTCCCCAACTTTTGTGTTTTACTAGTTGAAAATAAATCCTTCACTCCAATCAAGCAAATGGTTTGGCTATATTGAAGTATGATTAAAATTTACTGGAATTGCGTGGGCATGTAATTTTGCTATGATTATCCAAACATTAGTTATTTAAGCTATTGGTTTAAATGCGAATATGGACATCGGTTTAATTTTGTTTAGCTGTCTTTGAATAACTATTGCCTTTCACAAACATCATGCAGAAAACAAGCTTATTGCTGTGTGCCTCCTGCTAATATTTTCTCATATGTTACTAAACATGTTGCCTTATACCATTCCATGTTTGTTGGATTTTAACCACACACATCTAGCACTCCAGTATATTTGCAAAGACTCACAACATTGTTTTGCAATTAGTAAGTTAGGATATCATCAGAAAGTTATTGCATCCCAAGAATGCTTCTTGGACATCAGCAAGTGAATTAGTATATATGAATAAAAAAATTCAAGTGACTGTCGTATTGTTCATGTTTACGTATTGTACTTGACGTGTGTTTGTGAATTGCTGGCAACGCATTTTTTAGATGTCTGATATCGAGAATTTGATAGTTGCCCCAATATCTAAAGCATCAGCACGGCAAAGGGCGGGAAGAGCAGGAAGAGTGCAACCTGGAAAGTGTTTTAGGTAAGAGAATGATACATAAAATTTTCAAATATAATTGTTGTAGACTTATTGCACGCATCTCCCTGGAGATTGAGCACTTTTATCCTCCTGAACCGTAAAAGCAAGCAATTACACTTCCAAACACTTGCAAAAAGTAGTAAGTGTGATAGTTGTTGCAGTCGGTCAAAAAATGAATTATTTTGATGGATTGTGAGTATTACAGCGATTTGAGAATAGGAATGTA